>CM039674.1:313692280-315027905 GCA_022496015.1 Hordeum marinum | reverse complement strand
ATGGAGTTTTCCCATTATATTCATTCATGAAACAAGCATATATAAGTATAGTAGATATGCATAAATGATAATAAACATTAAAAGTTATCTTAAATCCTCTCAACTTCTCCCCCATTGGCAACAAATGCCAAAATGGGAAAAATCTCGAAGACTATGAGTTCCTCAAAAAATTTGCATATTATAATATGTGAGTAAAATAAAATGTACATATTCAATGATGAGGGGTTTGAGGAGCTCATTATCTAGAGAATGCAACAAGACAATCTGATGTGAAAATAAGCATTCGGTAGGTGAGGAAAACATATTTTGGACAAGATATAATATGAATATCCAATTCGATCATGATGATAAGTATGTGTCCAAAATATATTTGAAACACATGAGGTGCAAGATTATATGCAAAATGTACAAGCACTCACTTCACAACATTTTACCAAGACCACCAAAGAATCAATAAGGAAAGAAACCAAGTGGCCGGCAAGGAATAAATGATATCAAGGAATGATGTGAACTTTCTCGTGCATACGAATTTCTAAGTGGCCAATAATAAACAGAATATGTATCCACAAAGAAACATCCATACACAAAATAGATGCAGTTGATAAGAACATGGTATCCACAAGTGAGTCCATCATTATATAATTGTGATCCTAGCATAAGAGCAAGGCACATGGCACAAATTGATCTCATTTGTATAACAATGAATTACTAAGTAAGATAGAAAATACCACATGAAATTAGAGTGTTTTCAAGAACATGTAGGAAAACACAAATACACTAAGTACTATTACATGCTATGATGCAACCTACACAAGGTTGACTCTTATTTATACATATGCATGAAGTAAATACTTGTTACCGGAAAAGCATTGGTACGGAGTAGTAATCAATGAGTCATATAATCTTGGCTCTAATTCCCTCGTGGTGACACCACCTTCTTTATGAATAATCCAAGGCAACAATGATTCTCCATTGTACCTAAATCACTTTTAAGTACAATATGGTCCCCAAACTTATTGGGTCCAAAGTAGTTAGTCTAACTACAAAATCTAGGGCAAAAACCACTCAATATGTGCATATAGATATGAATTTTAATTTCATGCACAACTTAGCTATTAAGAATATGAAGGATTTGCCATCTATATATTGGATCAAATAAAGAAAAAAAGGTATGAGAATTTACACATAGTAAATATGCATGCACAAGCCTACCAAAATCCAAAGAGATACAAATTGGACAAATGAACACATAACCGTTAATACTTCCAATAACATCACTAATCATTCACGTTGTCCAAGATAAATCAAAGTGACAAATCAACATATGATAGCACACAAAGTTCAACACATGAACCAAGCAAAACCAGTGAGCATATAAGATATCCATTGCACATATTCTTACATGCATATCACACTTAAGTAGATATTATAGTACAAGTAATAAGATACTAACTCCCGCAATACCATAAAAACTAGTAATATGAACTCAAACAAAGGCATGGGAAATTACCGGGAGGCAAATGAATTTCTCGTCTAGATATAAAATGCAAGTAGAAGCAAAAGCCGATATGAAGATGCCATCAAACTCTACCATACAAGGAATACCATGTGTAAGAGAACACAATGGTATTTTGAATTATTATTCGGTGATAGATTATAAGCACAAGATCATCTATAATCACACAAGCATGATATGAGAGTTTATCAATGAGCACAATGCTTAGAAAACATATTATTAACATTCCAATTAGGTAGATCGTCATCTAGAGAAACAATTGGAATGTCTTGCATCATACATACACCTTTTTAAGTATGATCTAGAAGATAAACCATGAATAAGATCGCACAAGAATGTCATACTCACACGCACACCTAAGGAATGAAACGACAAAAGAATCATTATGCAGATAGAGACGTGTTGAGCATAGAAAGCCATAGAGATATAAGGTAATCTCAATAATAGGTTCTAACTGGCATTCATCAATTGTTCATATTAACAAGTATTGTTATATGCACGAAGCAGATCACTCCCCCATAACGTGATAATCCGTGTATTGTCCACAAGGGGCAATTCAAGTCCAACTAAAGAAGATCAATGGATAAGAATTTGGACTACAAATGAACTTGACATACCACATAGTAACTAGATAATCTTGCACTATAAATACTAGGTGGTATCAAATATATACACAATTTAGGTTTGTGATGTGCGTATAGCATAACACTCCCCCATAATGTGATGATCCATTAATATCTCAATAGAGCCCGATAAGATGCAATGAAGGCTCTAGACTACACACACAACTATATGACGTGCACAATAACCTACACATGCTAGATAACACAAATCAAGCATACTAGCAGGCACAACATTTACAAACACATGCTAGGTACAAAACCTAAACATGAGAGGGGCTAGTAACATTCAATGTAGACAATATATACAAGTTACCACCAAGAGAGGCATTGGAATGATAAATATGATGGTATTCTTCTTGACTTGGCTTGAACCATAATGAATGGTGAAAATCATTTTTCTCCATGAACTAGCCAAGTATTCAATGCCCTCCACACACCTATTGATCAAATTTGAGCTTCATGGTCCCCAACCAAGTTGGGTCCTAAGAAGTTAGTAACAATAGGCTTGGCAACCCAAATGGTCTTATGCACTTTCAAACCACTTTGGGCACCAACATACTTGGCAAACAAATTGCCAAAAATATCCCTCCTAAGTGAATAATGATCTTGGAGGCTTAGAGATGTTACCAATGGGGCATGATGAAACTATGTGTCCCTTCTTACGACAAATATAGCAACATGTACTCCCCTTTCTCTTCTTCTTCTTCTTCTTCTTCATTTTCTCAATTTGGGGAGAAATAACATGTTTCATCATGCATAATGGCCATTATTCAACATGAGGTTGAGCTTGAGGACTCATCTGATGTAGCTTCTCTTTATAAGACCTTATCTTCAATGGACAAGATCTCACATGATGCCCAACCTTTTTCTCAAATCTCTTCAGGATTGAGAACACTCACAAATCTCTTCAGGATTTAACACAAGAATGCTCAAATTCCTCTCTCTCAAATGCCACCAAAAGCAACTAATGCTATGTAGGGATGGAAGAGGAGAGGAACAATGGAGAAGGTTGACAAATGGACCCTAGATCCATGGGATAGTTTTCCCCCAAATGGATTGGAGTTTTGAGGCTTGGGGGAGGAGGAGAGAGCTCAAAACAATGGGGAAATCTTACATCCAAAAGCTCTGCCTCATTGGGGAAGAAGGGTACCTTATATAGTGCCCCATCAAATCAGCCCATTATGCACAGAAAAACGTAGCCCGGAACTTCTGGGCCTGACTGAACTTTCGGGCTCCCTATTGGGGCAGAGGGTGTAAACTTTGTGGTTAGCCCGGAACTTGCCCATGAACTTGCCTGAAACTTCTGGCCCCCGAAACTTCCTGGTCGGCCCGGAACTTCCAGGCTCCCTTGGGGTCAGATTTTCGCAAACTTTCAGTTTAGCCCGGAACTTCCGCCCGCCAATAAAGAGCCAACATACTAAAAGTAAAACATGCATAACTTTTACATACGGACTCCGATTTTGATGACCTTGGGCTCGTTTTGTAGCTATTGAAAAGCCCGGGGCCCTCACATAGAGAACCACCCAATATCAAACAAAATGGATGATGAAATTAATGCAAAGGTTTGAGCATAGAAACTGGAGAACCCTTTTTGGCGTATGGTTTTACTTTGGGATATATGATAGTAGTGGAATTGTGTGTAGAAGATGTTGAATTGAGCAAATCCATCACGAACCCTTTTGATCCCCTCTTAATAGTGCGGGATACCTATAACTCAAGAATCATAAAATAGCTACACTACATAGCTACCGAGAAACCAATTTTGGGTGAATATATTTCTTCGGTGGTCCACATTCCACACCAGTAACGTCAAACGAACTAATACCTTTGACTCGAGACTTTCACTTGAGCTTGATGTTATTGTTTCTTGTTGGCTCAAGTTGAAGGCAATACATTGGTGAATTCTTCAAGTAGCTCTCCCATACACGATGTGGAAAGCTTTACTTTATATTCATCTTCACTTGTTCATCATGTGAACATCCACAAGCTTCAAGCATGTAATCCTTCGGGATGGTTACCTTGAACTTGCCCTTATCAACCATGATCATGAACACTTGATATCATCCTCTCATGGAAATTTGGAATCTCTCTCTCGATGCAAGCCCATGAGAATTTTCTAACCCTCATAAACATAGACAACACATAGTATGGGTTGGTACACAAAGTGCAATTGACATTTACTTACCATACCAAAAGATCTCATGTGGTACATCATTTGCGCTTGTGTGATGACCAACTTTGAGTTTAATATTTGATCTTCATCTTGGTCAACATTTATCTTTGATCCATGATTAATCTTGATGTCTTGAAGGCCCTATTGATTTCTTATTGTGCTTCATTATACAAACATAGTCTCTTGAGAGGCACAATGAATTCTTCACTTGAATTACTTGCTCGACGACATAATCATCCATGACTCAACATATGAGCTCATCATGATTCTATTTTCAAGACATATGTAGAATTTTTTTCTTTAATTTTTCTCTTAAGATATCAATCCATCATGGTTAAAACCATAAGCCAAAGCATGAGAACGTCTGAGATCCTCAATGAACTCCACATAGATCACATCTTGTTCATCATATGGAACTCGTCTTGATCGTATCATATTTGATTCAATCATTGAGCTCATCCTTGATGCATGCACAATAGTATGTAAATGATGTTCATTTAGAATTCATTCGAGGTCCTTCTTGCATAATCATGGAACAAACATCCCGCAATTCATCCAATATTCTTCATGCATCGCAAATAGAACATTCCTTCAAATGTATAACTCAATGCCAACATTGGTCCATTAGGATTTGTTGGGGAACGTTGCGTAGGAAAGAAAAAATTTCCTACGCACACACAAGATCTATCCATGGTGATGAGCATCTATGAGAGGGAGAGTAGATCTACATACCCTTGTAGATCGCTAAGCGGGAAGCGTTAAGAAACGCGGTTGGTGTAGTCGAACGTCTTCGCGATCCAAATCGCCGAGCATCCCGCGATCTCATCAGGATCCGTCCCATGATCCAATCACGATCCATCCCGTGAACTCATCACGATCCGTCCCACGATCTCATCACGATCCGTCTCGCGATCTTGATCACGGTCATTCCGATCTAGCGCCGAACGGACGGCACCTCCGCGTTCAGCACACGTACAGCTCGATGACGATCTACGCCTTCTTGATCCAACAAGTGGGAGAGAAGAAGTATATGATTTCTCCGGCAGCGCGATGGTGTTGCGGCGATGGTGGTGGAGGAAATCCAGCAGGGCTTCGCCTAAGCACCGCTGAAAACCGATCTAGAGGAGAAACTACGATCTAGAGGAGAGGTAGCACGTGGCTATTAGGGTTGGATTTTTCCTCTAAATCCTCTAGTATATATAGGAGGGAGGGAGGGGAGGAGGTAGCCTCAAACCCTCAAGGTTTGGTCAAAATTGGAGGTGGAGTCCTACTCCAATCCTATTAGGAGTAGGATTCCTCCTTTCCACTTGGAAACTCTTTCCACCTCACCACCTTTGGATTTTTTTTCCTTCTCAAACCACTCCAGCCGCACGGGCCCTTAGAGGAGGCTTCGGCGAGCCCACCAGGGGCTGGTTTACCTCCTCCCACAGCCCATGTAGTATCTTAGGTCGAAATACCTCTCCCGATGGTCCCCCCGTGCACTACTGGCACTCCCGGTACACTACCGATGAGCCTGAAACTTTTCCGACGACCAAAAGAAGACTTCCTATATATCAATCTTTACCTCCGGACCATTCCGGAGCTCCTCATCACATCTGGGATCTCATACAGGACTCCGAACAACCTTCGGTCACCACCATACATAACTCTATACTACCGAAACGTCACCGAACCTTAAGTGTGCAGACCCTGCGGGTTCGAGAACTATGTAGACATGACCGAGACACCTCTACGGCCAATAACCAATAGCGGGACCTGGATGCCCATATTGGTTCCTACACATTCTACGAAGATCTTTATCGGTCGAACCTCTATGTCAAGGATTCAGTTAATCCCGTATGATGTTCCCTTTGTTCTTCGGTATGTTACTTGCCCGAGATTCGATCATCGACATCTCCATACCTGGTTCAACCTCGTTACCAGCAAGTCTCTTTACTCGTTCCGTAATACAAGATCCCATGGCTAACACTTAGTCACATTGCTTGCAAGGCTTATTGTGATGTTGTATTATCGAGTGGGCCCTGAGATACCTCTCCGTCACACGGAGTAACAAATCCCAGTCTTGATCCATGCCAACCCGACAGACACCCTCGGAGATACCTGTAGAGCACCTTTATAGTCACCCGGTTACGTTGCGACGTTTGATACACACAAGGCACTCCTCCTGTGTTAGTGAGTTGCATGATCTAATGGTCATAGGAACATATACTTGACATGTAGAAAACAGTAGCAATAAACTGACACGGTCATATGCTACGTTTGTAGTTTGGGTCTTGTCCATCACATCATTCTCCTAATGATGTGATCCCATTATCAAATGACATCTCATGTCCATGACTAGGAAACCATAGCCATCTTTGATCAACGAGCTAGTCTATTAGAGGCATACTAGGGACATGGTGTTGTCTATGTGTCCACACATGTATTTGAGTTTCCGATTAATACAATTATAGAGTGGATAATAAACGATTATCATGAACAAGGAAATATGATAATAACTAATTTATTATTGCCTCTAGGGCATATTTCCAATAGTCTCCCACTTGCACTAGAGTCAATAATCTAGTTCACATCACCATGTGATTCGCATTGTTATGAATCTAACACCCAATGAGTTCTCGGGCTTGATCATGCTTTGCATGTGAGAGAGGTCTTTTAGTCAACGGGTTTGCGTCATTCTGATCCGTTTGTACTTTTCAAATCTCTATGTCATACGGTAGACACTGCTACCACACTCCACTTGGAGCTATTCCAAATGGCTGCTCGACTATACGTATCCGGATTGCTACTTAGAGTCATCCGGATTGGTGTTAAAGTTTGCATCGACGTAACCCTTTACGACGAACTTTTTATCACCTCCATAATCGAGAAATATTTTCTTAGTCCTCTAGTTACTAAGGATAATCCTGACCGCTGTCCAGTGATCCACACCTGGATCACTTTTGTACCCCTTGACACACTCATGGAAAGGCACACACCAGGTGCGGTACACAACATGGCATAATATAGAGCCTATGGCTAAGGCATAGGGGACGACGTTCGTCCTTTCTCTTTCTTCTGCTGTTGTCGAGCTTTGAGTCTCACTCAACTTCAATCAGGCGAGAACTCTTTCTCTGACTGATCCATTTTGAACTCTTTCAAAATCTTGTCCAGGTATGTACTCATTGAAAGTCTCATCAAGTATCTTGATCTATCTCTATAGATCTTGATGCTCAACAATTAGGTAGCTTTATCCAGGTCTTCCTTTCAAATACTCTTTTCAACTAACCGTTTATGCTTTCCAGAAATTCTACATCATTTCCGATCAACAATATGTCAACCACATATGCTTACCAGAAACTCTATAGTGCTCCCACTCACTTTATTGTAAATACAAGTTTCTCATAAACTTTGTATAGACTCAAAAACTTTGATCACCTCATCAAAGTGTATATTCCAACTCCGAGATGCTTGCTTCAGTTCATAGAAGGATCACTGAAGCTTGCACACCTTTTAGCATCCTTAGGACTAACAAAACCTTCTGGTTGTATCTCATACAACCTTTCCTTAAGGAAGGAAACGATGTTTTAACATCCATATGCCAGATTTCATAATTGATAAAATGCAGCAACTGCTAATGTAATTCCAACAGACTTTAGCATCGCTACGAGTGAGAAAGTCTCATCGCAGTCAACTCCTTGAACTTGTCGGGAACTTCTTTGCGACAAGTCGAGCTCTATAAATGGTGACAATTACCATCAGCGTCTGTCATCATCTCAAAGGTCCATTTGTACTCGATGACCTACCGTCCAACGAAAAAGTCTACCAAAGTATATACTTGGTTTTCATACATGGATCCTTTCTCGGATTTCGTGGCCTCTAACAATTTGTCAGAATCAGGGCCCATCATCGCTTCTCCACAGCTCGTAGGTTCATCGTTGTCCAACAACATGACCTCCAAGACAGGGTTGTCGTACCGCTCAGGAGCAGTACACATCCTTGTCGACCTACGAGGTTCGATAGTAACTTGATTCGAAGCTTCATGATCATCATCATTAACCTCTTCAACTAACATAGGCTTCACAGAAACATCTTCCTGCGCTGCACTACTCTCTGGTTGAACAAAGGTTCAACAACCTCATTAAGTTCTATCTTCCTCCCACTCAATTCTTTCGAGAGAAACTCTTTCTCGAGAAAGGACCCAGTTTTAGCAGCAAACATTTTATGCTTGGATCTGAGATAGAAGGTTCACCCAACTGTTCTTAGGGTATTCTATGAATATGCATTTGTCCGCTTTGGGTTTGAGCTCATTCGGTGAAAACATTTTCTACACAAGCGTCGCAGCCCCAAACATTAAGAAATGACAGCTTGGGTTTCTATCAAACCCTAATTCACATGGTGTCATCTCAACAGATTTAGATGGTGCCCTATTTAAAGTGAATGTAGTTGTCTCTAATGCATAACCCCAAAATTATAGTAGCAAAACGATAAGAGACATCATAGCACGCACCATATCCAATAGAGTACGACTATGACATTCAGACACACCATCACACTATGGTGTTCCAGGTGGCGTTTAGTTGTGAAACAACTTTCACATTGTCTAAAGTTGTATGCCAAACTCGTAACTCAGATATTCACCTCCACGATCATATCACAGACATTTTTATCTTCTTGTCACGATGACCTGAAAACTTCACTCTGAATTTGCTTGAACCTTTCAAACGATCCAGACTTGTGTTTCATTAAGTAAATATACACTATGTCTACTTAAATCATCAGTAAAGGTAAGAAAATGACGATATCCACCGCATGCTACAAGACTCATTGGATTGCATACATCAACATGTATCATTTCCAATAAATCACTTGCCCGCTCCATCCATCTGGAAAATGGGGTCCTTAGTCATCTTGCCCAAGAGGCATGGTTCGCATGTCTCAACCGATTCGAAATCAAATGAGTCCAAAGATCTATAAGCATGGAGTTTCTTCATGCGCTTTATACCAATATGACATTTAGTGGCAGTGCCACAAGTATGTGGTACTATAATTATTAACTTTGTATCTTTTGGCATCAATGTTATGAACATGTGTATTACTACGATCAAGATTCAACAAACCATTCTCACTGGGTGCATGACCATTGAAGGTATCATTCATGTAAACAGAATAACCATTATTCTCCAACTTAAATGAATAACCGTGTTACAATAAACACGATCTAATCACGTTCATGCTCAATGCAAAACACCAAATAACATTTATTTAGGTTTGTCACTAACCCCGAAGGTAGAGAGAGCGTGCGATGTTGATCACATCAACCATGGAAACATTTCCAACACACATCCACACCTCACCCTTAGCTAGTTCTCCATTTATTCCGTAGCTTTTATTTCGAGTTACTAACATTTAGCAACCGAACCGGTATCCAATACCCATGTGCTACTAGGAGTACTCGCAAGCTACACATCATTGACACGTATATCAAATATACTTCTGTCGACGTTGCCAGCCTTCTTATCTATCAAGTATCTAGGATTGTTCCGCTTCAACGACCGCTCTCCTCATAATCGAAGCACTTAGTCTCGGGTTTGCGTTCAACTTTGGGTTGCTTCACTGGAGTAGCAACTGACTTGCTATCCATGAAGTTTCCATCCTTGCTCTTGCCCTTCTCGAAACTAGTGGTTTGACTAACCATCAACACTTGACACTCCTTCTTGATTTCTACCTTCGCGGTGTCAAACATCGTGAACAGCTCAGGATTCATTATTTTTATCCCTGGCATTTTATAGTTCATCACCAAGTTCTAGTAGCTTAGTGACAGTGACTTGGAGAACCATATCAATCACTATCTTATCTGGAAGATCAACTCCCACTCGATTCAAGCGATTGTAGCACCCAGACAATCTGAGCACATGCTCAACGACTGAGCTATTCTCTTTCATCTTGCAGGCAAAGAATCTTGTTGGAGATCTCATATCTCGCAACGCAGGCACGAGCCCATGATCCTAATTTGAGCTCTTAGAACATCTTATATGTTTCGTGACGTTCAAAACATTTCTGAGCCTCAATTCTAAGCCGTAATGCATAACGCACTAAACTATCAAGTAGTCATCAGAACGTGCCTATCAGATGTTCACAACATCTACAAATGACACTAGAGGGGTTGGCGCACCGAGTGGTGCATTAAGGACATAAGCCTTTTGTGCAGCAATGAGGACAATCCTCAGATCACGGACCCAGTCCGCAATATTTCTACCATCATCTTTCAACTCTATTTCTCTAGGAACATATAAAAATTCTAGGGAGCTACAATGCGAGCAAGTAATCTACAACATAATTTGCAAAGACACTACTGACTATGTTCATGATAATGAGTTCAATTAATCATATTATTGAAAAACTCCCACTCAAATTGACATCCCTTCGGTCATTCGAGTGATACATGATCCAAATTCACCAACTCAAGTCCGATCATCACGTGAGTTGAGGTGGTTTCAATGGTGAACATCATCATGTTGATCATATCTACTATATGACTCATGTTCAACCTTTTGGTCTCTTGTATTCCGAGGCCATGTCTGTACATGCTAGGCTCGTCAAGTTTAACCCGAGTGTTCTGCATGTGCAACACCGGCTTGCACCCGTTGTATGTGAACGTAGAGTCTATCACACCCGATCATCATCACGTGGTGTCTCGACACGACGAACTTTCGCAACGGTGCACACTCGAGGAGAACACAATTGATCTTGAAATTTAAGTGAGGGATCACCTTATAATGCTACCGTCGTCCTAAGAAAAACAAGGTGCATAAAAGGATTAACATCACATGCAAATCATAAGTGACATGATATGGCCATGAACTTGTGCTTTTGATCTCCATCTTGAAAGCACCGGCATGATCTCGATCGTCACCGGCATGACACCATGATCTCCATCATGTTGACCTCCATCAATGTGTCGCCATCGGTGTTGTTGCGCCCACCATGCTTCTACTACTATTCCTACCGTTTAGCGATAAAGTAAAGCATTACATAGCGCTTAATGATTGACACGCAGGTCATACAATAATTAAAGACAACCCTATGGCTCCTGCCGGTTGTCGTACTCATCGACATGAAAGTCATGGTATTCTATACAAAACATGATCATCTCATACATCACATATATCTCATCATGTAATTGGCCATATCACATCTTAACATACCCTGCAAAAACAAGTTAAACGTCCTCTACTTGTTGTTGCATGTTTTACGTGGCCGCTACGGGTATCTAGCAAGAACAATTCTCACCTACGCAAAAACCACAACGGTGATACATAAGTTGCTTTTCAACCTTCTCAAGGACCGCCTTTGTCGAATCCGATCCAACTAAAGTAGGAGAAACAGACACCTGCCAGCCATCTTTGTGCAACGAGGTAACACGTTAGTCGATGGAACCAGTCTCTCGTAAGCGTATGAGTAAGGTTGGTCCGGGATGCTTCATCCCACAATACCGCTGAACCAAAACATGACCAAGGGAGGAAGCAATCTAAGCATCAACGCCCACAAACTCTTTGTGTTCTACTCTAGATCTCATCTACACATAGACCTAGCTCATGATGACACTGTTGGGGAACGTTGCATGGGAAACAAATATTTTCCTATGCACATGCAAGATCTATCCATGGTGATGAGCATCTATGAGAGGGAGAGTGGATCCACATACCCTTGTAGATCGCTAAGCGGGAAGCGTTAAGAAACGCGGTTGGTGTAGTCGAACGTATTCACGATCCAAATCGCCAAGCATCCCGCAATCTCATCACGATCCGTCCCACGATCCAATCACGATCCAATCACGATCTGTCCCGCGAACTCATCACGATCCGTCCCGCGATCTCATCACGATCCGTCTCGCGATCTTGATCACGGTCCTTCCGATCTAGCGCTGAACGGACGACACCTCCGCGTTCAGCACATGTACAGCTCGATGACGATCTCCGCCTTCTTAATCCAGCAAGAGGGAGCGGAGAGGTAGACGATTTCTCTGGCAGCGCATCGGTGTTGCGGCGATGGTGGTGGAGGAATTCCAGCTGGGCTTCACCTAAGCACCGCTGAAAATCGATCTAGAGGAGAAACTACGATCTAGAGGAGAGGTAGCACATGGCTTTTAGGGTTGGATTTTTCGTCTAAATCCTCTAGTATATATAGGAGGGAAGGAGGGGAGTAGGCAGCCTGAAACCCTCAAGGTTTGGTCGAAATTGGAGGTGGAGGAGTCCTACTCCAATCCTATTAGGAGTAGGATTCCTCCTTTCCACTTGGAAACTCTTTCCACCTCTCCACCTTTGGATTTTTTTCCTTCTCAGACCACTCCAGCCACATGGGCCCTTAGAGGAGGCTTCGGCGAGCCCACCAGGGGATGGTTTACCTCCTCCCACAGCCCATGTAGCATCTTGGGTCGAAATACCTCTCCCGATGGTCCCTCGGTACACTACCGGCACTCCCGGTACACTACCGATGAGCCCGAAACTTTTCCGGCGACCAAAACAGGACTTCCTATGCATCAATCTTTACCTACGGACCCTTCCGGAGCTCCTCGTGATGTCCAGGATCTCATCCGGGACTCCGAACAACCTTCGGTCACCACCATACATAACTCTATACTACCGAAACGTCACCGAACCTTAAGTGTGCAGACCCTACGGGTTCGAGAACTATGTAGACATGACCGAGACACCTCTATGGTCAATAGTCAATAGCGGGACCTGGATGCCCATATTGGTTCCTACATATTCTGCGAAGATCTTTATCAGTCGAACCTCTATGTCAAGGATTCAGTTAATCCCGTATGATGTTGCCTTTGTTCTTCGGTATGTTACTTGCCCGAGATTCGATCGTCGGCATCTCCATACCTAGTTCAACCTTGTTACCAGCAAGTCTCTTTACTCGTTCCGTAATACAAGATCCCATGGCTAACACTTAGTCACATTGCTTACAAGACTTATTGTGATGTTGTATTACAGAGTGGGCCCTGAGATACCACTCCGTCACACGGAGTAACAAATCCCAGTCTTGATCCATGCCAACCCGACAGACACCCTCGGAGATACCTGTAGAGCACATTTATAGTCACCCAGTTACATTGCGACATTTGATACACACAAGGCACTCCTCCGGTGTCAGTGAGTTGCATGATCTAATGGTCATAGGAACAAATACTTGACATGCAAAAAACAGTAGCAATAAACTGACACGATCATATGCTACGTTTGTAGTTTGGGTCTTGTCCATCACATCATTCTCTTAATGATGTGATCCCATTATCAAATGACATCTCATGTCCATGACTAGGAAACCATAGCCATCTTTGATCAACGAGCTAGTCTATTAGAGGCTTACTAGGGACATGGTGTTGTCTATGTATCTACACATGTATGTGAGTTTCCGATTAATACAATTCTAGCATGGATAATAAACGATTATCATGAACAAGGAAATATGATAATAACTAACTTATTATTGCCTCTAGGGCATATTTCCAATATGATTGTCATCAAATACCGAAACCACACATGGGGACTACATGCACTTTCACCGTGGTTTGGCAAGAAGCCAAAGTTGCCGTTTCTTAAAGTTTGGGGATGTGATGCTTATGTCAAAAAGCTTCAGCCTGAAAAGCTGGAACCCAAAGCGGAGAAATGCGTTTTCATAGGATACCCAAAAGAGACAGTTGGGTATACCTTCTATCTCACATCCGAAGGCAAGTGTTTGTCACGAAGAACGAAATATTTCTTGAGAAAGAGTTTCTCTCGAAAGAATTGAGTGGGAGGAAAATAGAACTTGATGAGGTTATTGAACCTTTACTTCAACCAGAGAGTAGCGCAGCAGAAAGATGTTTCTCCAGAGTCTGCATTTGTTGGAGAGGAAGTTAATGATGATGATCACGAAGCTTCTGATCCATTTACTATCGAACCTCGTAGGTCGACAAGGGCGCATACTGCTCGTGAGTGGTACAAAAACCTGATGTCTACTATGCAACTTTATTCTTGTAGACTTTGTTGGGCCTCCAAGTGCAGAGTTTTGTAGGACAGTAGAAATTTTCCCTCAAGTGGATGACGTAAGGTTTATAAATCCGTGGGAGGTGTAGGATGAAGATGGTCTCTCTCAAACAACCCTGCAATCAAATACAAGAAATCTCTTGTGTTCCCAACGCACCCAATACAATGGCAAATTGTATAGGTGCACTAGTTCGACGAAGAGATGGTGATACAAGTGCAATATGGATGGTAGATATAAGTTTTTGTAATTTGAAACTATAAAAACAGCAAGGTAGCAAGTAACAAAAGTGAGCAAAAACGGCATTGCAATGCTTGAAAACAAGGCCTAGGTTTATACTTTCACTAGTGCAAGTTCTCTCAACAACACTAACATAGTTGAATCATATGTAAATCCCTTACGTGCGATAAAGAGTTCACTCCAAAGTCACAAATTGCGGAGAACAAACGAAGAAATTATTGTAGTGTACGGAAACACCTCAAAGTTATCTTTTCCGATCAATCATATGAGCTGTCCCTATAAGTGTCACGAACAGCCCTAGAGTTCGTACTAAAATAGCACCTTAAGATACACATCATATAAAATCCTAATGTCATCTAGATACTCCAATGTCACCACTAGTACCCATGGGCTTGATTATACAATATGCGTCACACAATTTCAGATTCGCCATGTTCAATCCAACACAAAGAACTTCAAAGAGTGCCCCAAAGTTTCTACCGGAGAGTCAAGACGAAAACATGTGCCAACCCCTATGCATAGATCCCAAGGTCACGGAACCCGCAAGTTGATCACCAAAACATACATCAAGTGGATCAATAGAACATCCCATTGTCACCACGGTATCCCATCGCAAGACATACATCAAGTGTTCTCAAATCCTTTAAAGAATCAATCCAATAAGAAAACTTCAAAGAGAAAACTCAATTCATCACAAGAATATAGAGAGGGGAAAACCGCATATGATTCATATATATTAATAAAGCTCGCGGTACATTAAGATCATGCCATCTCAAGAACACGAGAGAGAGAGAGAGAGAGAGAGAGATCAAACACATAGCTACTGGTACATACCCTCAGCCCGGAGGGTGAACTACTCCCTCCTCGTCATGGAGACCGACGGGATGATGAAGATGGCCTCCGGTGATGGTTTCCCCCTCCGGCAGGGTGCCAGAACGGGCTTCCGATTGTTTTTTCATGGCTACAAAGGCTTGCGATGGTGGAACTCCCAATCTAGGTTTGTTTCTGGAGGTTACTGGATTTATAGGAGTACTTGGCGTTGGGATCATGTCAAGGGGACTCCCGAGGGGCCCACAAGTCAGGGGACGCGCCCTATGGGGGCACGCCTTACGGGGCATGCCCTGGTGGCTTGTGGCTGCCTCGGACTCCTCTCTGGTATCTTTTTGCTCAAGTATTTTTATATTTTCCAAAAATATTCTCCATAAATTTTCAGCCCATTTCGAGAACTTCCATTTCTGTACAAAAAACGACACCATGGTAGTTCTGCTAAAAACAACGTCAGTCCGGGTTAATTCTAATAAAGTCATACCAAATCATATAGAATTATTGTAAACATGGCATGAATACTTCATAAATTATAGATACGTTGGAGACGTATCAGCATACCCAAGCTAAATTTCTGCTCGTCCTAATGATAAAAGAAATAATTTATGAAGTGTGAATGCTACCCAACATATTTATCGATGCAATCTTATTTATTGTGGCAAGAATGTTTAGATCCATAAGATTCAAAACAAAAGTTTAATGTTGACATAAAAACAATAATACTTCAAGCATACTAATAAAGCAATCATGTCTTCTTAAAATAACATGGCCAAAGAAAGTTGTCCCTACAAAATCATATAGTGTGGCTATGCTCCATCTTCATCACACAAAGTATTGAATCATCCACAACCCCGGTTTTAGCCAAGCAATTGTTTCATACTTTAGTATTCTCAAACCTTTTCAACTCTCATGCAATACATGAGCGTGCGCCATGGACATAGCACTATAGGTGGAATAGAATATGGTGGTTGTGGAGAAGACAAAAAAGAAGGAGATCATCTCACACCAACTAGGCATATCAACACGCTATGGAGATGCCCATCAATAGATATCAATGTGAGTGAGTAGGGATAGCCATGCAACGGACGCACTAGAGCTATAAGTGTATGAAAGCTCAAAAATAAACTAAGTGGGTGTGCATCCAACTCGCTTGCTCACGAAGACCTAGGGCAATTTTGAGGAAGCCCATCATTGGAATATACAAGCCAAGTTCTATGATGAAAAATTACCACTAGTATATGAAAGTGACAATATAGGAGACTCTCTATCATGAAGATCATGGTGCTACTTTGAAGCACAAGTGTGGAAAAAGGATAGTAGCATTGCCCCTTCTCTCTTTTCTCTCATTTTTCTATTTTTTCATATTTTTCTTTTTTGGTGGGCATCTTTGGCCTCTTTTTATTATTTGGGCTTCTCTGGCCTCTTTTTTTGTAAAGTCCGGAGACTCATCCCAACTTGTGAGGGAACCATAGCTTCCATCATCCTTTCCTCACATGGGACAATGCTCTAATAATGATGATCATCACACTTTTATTTACTTACAAGTCAAGAATTACAACTTGATACTTATAACAAATATGACTCTATATGAATGCCTCCGGAGGTGTACCGGGATGTGCAATGACTCAAGAGTGACATGTATAAAGAATATGAACGGTGGCTTTGCCACGAATACAATGTCAACTACATGATCATGCAAAGCAATATGACAATGATGATCAGTGGCAGAGACAAGAGGGGCGAGCAGGGGCCATAGCCCCCCTAACAATCGAGCAAGAGCTGAATAGGTAGTATGTAATTAGGATAGAATAGGGGATTACGTTTGTACTTGGCCCCCCTATTTTTTATCTAACATAATAAGGTATAAAAAATGGAAGGCCCACATGGATGCCCACCCTTGATCCTGAGCATGTATTTTCATTGGTTGCTAGTTTTGCATCAAACGCGGCAGCTAATTGGCAGCTCTCCCGTGGTTAACCGGTGATTGCGGTGGCCCTAAAAAATCTAGATTTGTTGCAGCGGATCCGCCCTTCACCCCTGCCAGCTCCAACCCTCCTACCAGCAATCAAAAATTTGAATCAAACACCGGCGCCTCAACGACGATCCAGATCTGCCGATGCCCTATGGTTGCGCTCGATTCTTGTTCTACAGCCACTAATTAGGCAACTAGCCAAGGTTTGCCCTATCTATTATATATAATGTATACTACTACTACATTTATCAGTTTTGATCTTGCATGTTAGAAATATACTAGTACTAACATCTCTCAATTTTGATCTTGCGCGTCAAAACACTAATCCCCGGTTTCAATTATTTTTGGTTTTCTGACATGGATACTAATTGGGAGACTTTAGTTTAGCAGGTATGAAAAGAAAAGCGCCACCAAATGGCATACCGAAGAATTAAACTTTTAAGCATGTTGCTATGAGTTCTCGAATTATAATGATAAACGACGATAGCGCATGACAATGTATGATGTAAGAAAATTAGCATCTAAGATCTCTTATGATAATTTGATAAAAAAATCAATCATATTTGCGATTGTAGAGGCAAATCTAAGGTAATGCAAATTTTATGGTATTTTCTTCACATGAAGCGGAATGTCATGATAGTTATTTTTTGCACTTATTTTTTTAACTAGCTTCACTTGCCCCGCCTATACCCAAATCCTTGCTTTGCCCCTGATGATTATGTGTGTCATAATAGATGGAACGGTGGAAGTTGCATGGCAATATATCTCGGAATGGCTCTAGAAATGCCATAATAGGTAGGTATGGTGTCTGTTTTGAGGAAGGTGGGTTTAATGCACCGGCGAAAGTTGTGCGGTACTAGAGAGGCTAGCGAAGGTGGAAGGGTGAGAGTGTATATAATCCATGGACTCAACATTATTCATAAAGAACTCACATACTTATTGCAAAAGCCTATTAGTCATCAAAATGAAGTACTACACACTTGATCCTATGGGAAGGGTTGGTAGGAGTTAACCATCGCGCGATCCCGACCTCCATACAAAGGAAGGCAATCAATAAATAAATCATACTCTGACTTCATCACATAACGGTTCACCATACGTGCATGATTTGAGAATCACAAACTTTAACACAAGTATTTCTACCAATCCAAAATTACTCACTAGCATGTCTCTAATGTTTCAATCTTTATATCTCAAAACAATCATAAGGAATCAAACTTCTCATAGTATTCAATGCACTTCATATGAAAGTTTTTATTATATCCCTCTTGGATGCCCATTATATTAGGACTATTCATAACCTAAGCAAATTAGCATGCTGTTTAGAGACTCTCAAAATAATATAAGTGAAGCATGAGAGTTCATCAATAAAATGAAACCACCGTCGTGCTCTACAAAGATATAAGTGAAGCACTAGAGCAAATTGACAAGCTACTCCAAATAGATATAAGTGAAGATCAATGAGTAGGTAAACAATCAAGTAGCTATGTGAGGGCTCTCTCTCGTAATAAATATTTTTAGATCTGAAGTATTTTATTCAACAGCAAGCAAAAGAAAAATAGCACTCCAAGAATAGCACGCATCATGTGAACGAATTAAAATTTAGGCCCAACATAGGCTAACCAATACTTGACAAAGAGAGGTGGGATGCATAGCATCCCCAAGATTAGATGCTTGAGAGTTCTTGAAATATTTAATTGGGGTGGCTTGGGCATACCCAATCTTGAGCTTTTGTATCTTGTTCAATCCTCTCATATCATGGTTTCACCTATTCTCAAAAACTTCATCCACACAAAACTCAACAAGAACTCGTGAGATAGGTTAGTACACATAACAATAAATCAACACTTCATGTACCTACAAGATAAGTTGCACAATAATTTTCAGACATCATCTACTATTTACTATCGTTTACATAATTTATATCTACCAATATAGGCTATGAAAACTATAGGATAAGTAGATAACAAAACTATGACAACAATCTGTCCAAACAGAACATTCTATAGCAATTTATGAAAATAGTGTTTTTATGTAACTCAAAAAATTATGAAAATTTAGTAAAAGCTAACTAATTTATTTGAAAACACTATGTAAAAATTTAAGAAACTTTCCAGTAAAATATGAAAATTCAAGTACTACATCAAAAGTTTCTGTTTTCACACAGCACATATCAAACATGCAATTCAAGCATCCTAAAGGAAATTGTTGGAAATTTTTATTGAAAATCAAGATTATAAATAACAACTAACATAAAAAACAAAATAAAATGATGTTCCAAGCAAAACACATATCATGTGATGAATAAAAGTATAGCTCTAAGTAAGATATACTGATAATGTTGAAGACGAAAGAGGGGATGCCTTCCGGGGAATCCCCAAGCTTAGGCGCTTGAGTATTCCTTGGATATCACCTTGGGGGTGACTTTGGCATCCCCAAGATTAGGTTCTTGTCGCTCCTTGTTCTCCTCATATCGGTGTCTCACCCAAAACTTGAAAACTTCAGTCACACAAAACTTAACGGAACTTCGTGAGAAGGGTTAGTGTAATAAATAAAGATCATTCACTTAGGTACTATCAATACAAGATTCATAATTGTTCTCACATAATACCTACTTTATTATATCATTCCCATAATTTATATCACTGAATATAAACTAGGGGAAAACTAAAAAAAGCAAACTATGCATGCAAAACAGAATCTGTAAAAAAGCAGAATAGTCTGTGAAGATCTGAAGTATAACCATACTTCCATTGTCTCTAAAACTTCTAAAAATTAGGAAAATTTGAAGAATTTGTATATAAAGACTATGTCAAAATTTCAGATCATTATCACGCTCCAGTAAAAAACTAATATTCCTGTACCGGAGTCAAAAGTTTCTGTTTTGGTTCAGCATCAATTCTACTCATCTTGTGAGTCATCCCAAAGGCTTTAGTTGGCACTTTATTGAAATAAAAGACACAAAACATGATTACTACCGTATATTAATCATGTGAACATAGAAAAACAGAAAGGAAAAGTGTTGGTTTGTTTCCCAACAAGCGCTTTTCTTTAATGCCTTTTAGCTAGGCATGATGATTTCAATGGTGCTCATATAAGAATAGTATTTGAAACATGTAACAGATCATCATGAATATCATGACAAGCATATTTAATTCTAACCCACTTCCTATGAATATGTATTTTTTGATCAAACAATTTATGTGAACAAGAATCATCTAGCATAGGAAGTCAAAACAAGCATAACTTCAAAACTTTGAACACATAGAGAGGAAACTTGATATTATTGCAATTCCTACAAGCATATGTTCTTCCCTAATAATAATTTTCAGTAGAATCACGAAGGAATTACACAATATAACTATCACATAAAGCATTATCTTCATGATCCACAAGCATAGAAATTTTGTCACACTCTACATAAGCAATTTTCTTTTCATTCATAATAGTGGGAGCAAACTCAACGAAATAACTATCATGAGATACTTGATTGACATAACCACATTGAATATTAAAATCATGCTGACAAGTTTCATGGTTACTATCACTCTTTATAGCATACAGTCATCATCATAATCATCATAGATAGTAGGCATGTCATTATCATGACAAATTTGCTCATCAAAACTTGGGGGACTAAAAATACCATCTTCATCAAACATAGCATCCCCAAGCTTGTGGCTTTGCATATCATTAGCATCATTGATATTTAGAGAATTCATACTAGAAATATTGCAATCATGCTCATCATTTAAGGAATTCTCATTAAGTATTTTCATAAATTCTTCCTCTACCAATTGAGCACAATTCTCTAAACCATCATTTTCACGAAAGACACTATAAAGATGAAGTATATGAGACAACCTCAATTCCATTTTTTAGTTTTATTTTATAAAACCAAACTAGTGAATAAACAAGAAACTAAAAGATTCAATTGCAAGATCTAAAGATATACCTTCACGCACTCACCTCCTTAGCAACGGCGCCACAAAAGAGCTTGATGTCTACTATGCAACTTTATTCTTGTAGACTTTGTTGGGCCTCCAAACGCAGAGTTTTGTAGGACAGTAGCAATTTTCCCTCAAGTGGATGACGTAAGGTTTATCAATCCGTGGGAGGTGTAGGATGAATATGGTCTCTCTCAAACAACCCTGCAATCAAATACAAGAAATCTCTTGTGCCCCCAACACACCCAATACAATGGCAAATTGTATAGGTGCACTTGTTCAGCAAAGAGATGGTGATACAAGTGCAATATGGATGGTAGATATAAGTTTTTGTAATCTGAAAATAAAAAAACAGCAAGGTACCAAGTAACAAAAGTGAGAAAAAACGGTATTGCAATGCTTGAAAACAAGGCCTAGGGTTCATACTTTCACTAGTGCAAGTTCTCTCAACAATACTAACATAGTTGAATCATATGTAATTCCCTTACGTGCGACAAAGAGTTCACTCAAAGTCACAAAAGGCAGAGAACAAACAAAGAAATTATTGTAGGGTATGAAACCACCTCAAATTTATCTTTTCTGATTAATCGTATGAGCTATCCCTATAAGTGTCACGAACAACCCTAGAGTTCATACTAAAATAACACCCTAAGATACACATCAACCAAAACCCTAATGTCACCTAGATACTCCAATGTCACCACGAGTACCTATGGACTTGATTATACAATATGCAACACACAATTTCAGATTCATCATGTTTAATCCAACACAAAGAACTTCAAAGAGTGCCCCAAAGTTTCTACCGGAGAGTCAAGACGAAAACATGTGCCAACCCCTATGCATAGATTCCCAAGGTCACGGAACCCGCAAGTTGATCACCAAAACATACATCAAGTGGATCAATAGAACATCCCATTGTCACCACGGATATCCCATCGCAATACATACATTAAGTGTTCTCAAATCCTTTAAAGAATCAATTCGATAAGAAAACTTCAAAGAGAAAACTCAATTCATCACAAGATAGAGAGGGGAAAACTCCATATGATTCATTTATATTCATAAAGCTCGCGGTACATCAACATTGTGCCATCTCAAGAACACGAGAGAGAAAGAGATCAAACACATAGCTACTGGTACATACCCTCAGCCCCGAGGGTGAACTACTCCCTCCTCATCATGGAGACCACTATGATGATGAATATGACCTCTGGTGATGGTTTCCCCCTCCGGCAGGGTGCCGGAACGGGCTCTCGATTGGTTTTTTGTGGCTACAGAGGCTTGCGGTGGCGGAACTCCCGATCTAGGTTTCTTTCTAGAGGTTACTGGAGTTATAGGAGTACTTGGCGTTGGAATCATGTCGAGGGGACTCCCGAGGGGCCCACAAGCCAGGGGCGCGCCTTAGGAGGGGTCATGCCCTGGTGGCTTGTGGCTACCTTGGGCCTCTTCTCCGGTATCTTTTTGCTCCAGTATTTTTTGTATTTTCCAAAAATATTCTCCATAAATTTTCAGCCCATTCCGAGAACTTTTATTTGTGCACAAAAAACGACACCATGGTAGCTCTGCTGAAAACAACGTCAGTCCGGGTTAGTTCCAATAAAATCATACCAAAATCATACAAAATAATTGTAAACATGGCATGAATACTTCATAAATTATAGATACGTTGGAGACGTATCACAACCCTGTCTTAGACGTCATGTTGTTAGACAACGATGAATCTACAAGCTATGGAGAGGTGATGATGGGCCCGGATTCCGAGAAATGGTTAGAGGCCATGAAATCCAAGATGGGATCCATGTATGAAAACAAAGTATGTGTTGGGGAACGTCGCATGGGAAACAAAAAAATTCCTACGCACACGCAAACCTATCCATGGTGATGAGCATCTACGAGAGGGAGAGTGGATCTACATACCCTTGTAGATCGCTAAGCGGGAAGCGTTAAGAAACGCGGTTGGTGTAGTCGAACATCTTCGCGATCCAAATCGCCGAGCGTCCTGCGATATCATCACGATCCGTCTCACGATCTTGATCACGATCTGTCCCGCGAACTCATCACGATCCGTTCCATGATCACATCACGAACCGTCTCGCGATCTCGATCACGGTCCTTCCGATCTAGCGCCGAACGGACGGCACCTCCGCGTTCAGCACACGTGCAGCTTGATGACGATCTCCACCGTCTCGATCCAGCGAGAGGAGGTGGAGAGGAGAGAGAGTTCACCGGCAGCGTGACGGCGCTCCGGTGATGGTGGTGGAGCAATTCCGGCAGGGCTTCGCCTAAGCGCTGCGGAACTACGATCTAGAGGAGAAACTATGCACCGATGGAACGGGTAGCACGTGGCCGGAAATTCTGTCCAAAAACCACCCAATCCACTAGTATATATAGGAGGAGAGGAGAGGAGAGGCATCCAAGGCCTTTGGGTCGGCCGAAATAGGAGGTGGGAGCAATCCTACTTCACCTCCAATCCTAGTTGGAGTAGGATTGCCTCCTATTGGCTGATTTTCCACTTTTTGCTTTAGGACTTTCTCTCCTGCGCCATGGGCTTTTGTGGCTGTTTTCCCAGCCCACTAAGGGCTGGTTATTATTCTCCCACAGCCCATGGACCTATTGGGGTCGAAATACCCCTCCCGGAGGTCCTCCGGTACACTACCGGCACTCCCGGTACAATACCGATACTCCCGGTACACTACCGATGAGCCGAAACTTTTCCGGAAACCAAATTGGGACTTCCTATATATGAATCTTTACCTCCGGACCATTCCGGAGCTCCTCGTGACGTCCGGGATCTCATCCGGGACTCTAACCAACCTTCGGTCACCACCATACATAACTCTGCACTACCGAAACGTCACCGAACCTTAAGTGTGCAGACCCTGCGGGTTCGAGAACTATGTAGACATGACCGAGACACCTCTACGGTCAATAACCAATGGCGGGACCTGGACGTCCACATTGGTTCCTACATATTCTACAAAGATCTTTATCGGTTGAACCTCTATGTCAAGGATTCAGTTAATCCCGTATAACGTTCCCTTTGTTCTTCGGTATGTTACTTGCCCGAGATTCGATCGTCGGTATCTCCATACCTAGTTCAACCTCGTTACTGGCAAGTCTCTTTACTCGTTCCGTAATACAAGATCCCGTGACTAACACTTAGCCACATTGCTTGCAAGGCTTGTTGTGATGTTGTATCACCGAGTGGGCCCTCAGATACCTCTCCGTCACACGGAGTAACAAATCCCAGTCTCGATCCATGCCAAGTCAACAGACACCATCGGAGATACCTGTAGAGCACCTTTATAGTCACCCAGTTACGTTGCGACGTTTGATACACACAAGGCACTCCTCCGATATCCGTGCGTTGCATGATCTCATGGTCATAGGAACATATACTTGACATGCAGAAAACAGTAGCAATAAACTGACACGATCATATGCTATGTTTGTAGTTTGGGTCTTATCCATCACATCATTCTCCTAATGATGTGATCCCGTTATCAAACGACATCTCATGTCCATGGCTAGGAAACCTTAACCATCTTTTGATCAACGAGCTAGTCTACTAGAGGCATACTAGGGACATGGTGTTGTCTATGTATCCACACATGTATCTGAGTTTCCGATCAATACAATTATAGCATGGATAATAAACGATTATCATGAACAAGGAAATATGATAATAACTAATTTATTATTGCCTCTAGGGCATATTTCCAACAGTATGGACTTTGGAAGTATTACCTGAAGGGCGAAAGGCTATTCAAAACAAATGGATCTTTAAGAGGAAAAGGACGCGGGACGGTAATATCACTGTCTATAAAGCTCGACTTGTGGCAAAGGGTTTTTCACAAGTTCAAGGAGTTGACTACGATGAGACCTTCTCACACATAGCAATGCTTAAATCCGTAAGAATCATGTTAGCAATATCTGCATTTTTTCGATTACGAAATTTGGCAGATGGATGTCAAAACAGTGTTCCTTAACGGTTTCCTTAAGGAAGAGTTGTATATGATACAACTAGAAGGTTTTGTCGATCCAGAGAATGCTGACAAAGTTTGCAAACTCCAATGATCCATTTATGGACTGGTGCAAGCATCTCGGAGTTGGAATCTGCACTTTGATGAGGTGATCAAAGCGTTCGGGTTTATACAAGTTTACGGAGAAGCTTGTATTTACAATAAAGTGGGTGGGAGCTCTATAGCGTTTCTAATATTATATGTGGATGACATATTGCTTATTCGAAACAATATAGAAATGTTGGAAAGCGTGAAGGAATATTTGAACAAGAGTTTTTCAATGAAGGACCTAGGAGAAGCTCCTTTAATATTAGGCATCAAGATCTATAGAGATAGACCGAGGCACTTAATAGGACTTTCACAGAGCACAAACCTTGATAAAGTTTTGAAGAAGTTCAAAATGGATCAGTCCAAGAAGGGGTTCTTGCCTGTGTTGCAAGGTGTGAAGTTGAGTAAGACTCAATGCCCAGTGACCGCAGAAGAGAGAGAAAAGATGAGTGTCATCCTCTATGCTTCAGCCATAGGCTCTATCATGTATGAAATGTTGTGCACAAGACCTGTTGTCAACCTTGCCATAAGTATGGCCGGAAGGTTTCAAAGTGATCCAGGAATGGAGAACTAGACAATGGTCAAGAATATCCTTAAGTACTTGAGAAGGACTAAGGAAATGTTTCTCGTTTATGGAGGTTATCAAGAGCTCGTCGTAAAAGGTTACGTCGATGCAAGCTTTGACACTGATCTGGATGACTCTAAGTCGCAAACCAGATATGTATTTATACTCAATGGGGGAGAGGTAAGCTAGTGCAGTTCCAAGCAAAGCGTGGTAGCCGATTCTACATGCGAAGGGGAGTACATAGCAGCCTCGCAGGTGGCGAAGGAAGGTGTCTGGATGAAGGAGTTCATGACAGATCTTGGAGTAGTGCCCAGTGCACTGAATCCAACACCTCTGCTCTGTGACAACACTGGTGCCATTGCTCTGTCCAAGGAACCAAGGTTTCACAAGAGGACCAGACACATAAAGTGACGCTTCAATTCCATCCGCGATTACTTTAAGGAGGAGGACATAAATATTTGCAAAGTGCACACGGATCTGAATGTCGCAGACCCATTGACTAAACCTCTTCTAAGGGCTAAACATGATCAACACCACAATTGTATGGGTGTTAGATTCATTACAATGTAAATCACATAGTGATGTGAGCTACATTATTGACTCTAGTGCAAGTGGGAGACTATTGGAAATATGCCCTAGAGGCAATAATAAAATTGTTATTATTATATTTCCTTGTTCATGATAATTGTTTATTATCCATGCTATAATTGTATTGATTGGAAACACATTGCATCTGTGGATACATAGACAACATTGTGTCCCTAGTATGCCTCTAGTAGACTAGCTTGTTGATCAAAGATGGTCAAGGTTTCCTAGCCATGGATATAAGATGTCATTTAATAAACAGGATCACATCATTGGGAGAATGATGTGATGGACAAGACCCAAACTTAAACATAGCATATGACCATGGTAGTTTATTGCTATAGTTTTCTGCATGTCAAGTATTTGTTCCTATGACCATCAGATCATGCAACTCACTGACGCCGGACGAGTACCTTGTGTGTATCAAACATCACAACTTAACTGGGTGTCTATAAATGTGCTCTACAGGTATATCCGAGGGTGTCTGTTGAGTGGGCATGGATCAAGACTGGGATTTGTTACTCTATGTGACGGAGAGGTATCTCAGGGCCCACTCGGTAATACAACATCACAACAGGCCTTGCAAGCAATGTGACTAAAGTGTTAGCCACGGAATCTTGTATCATGAAACGAGTAAAGAGACTTGCCGGTAACGAGATTGAACGAGGTATAGAGATACCGACGATCGGATCTTGGGCAAGTAACATACCGAAGAACAAAGGGGACAATATACGGGATTAACTGGATCATTGACATGGAGGTTCAACCGATAAAGATCTTCGTATAATATGTAGGAACCAATATGGGCATCTAGGTCCCGTTATTGGTTATTGACCGTAGAGGTGTCTCGGTCATGTCTACATAGTTCTCGAACCCGCAGGGTGTGCACACTTAACGTTCGATGACATTTTGGTAGTATTGAGTTATGTATGTTGGTGACTGAAGGTTTTTAGGAGTCCCGGATGAGATCCAGGTCATCATGAGGAGCTTCGGAATGGTCCTGAGGTAAATATTGATATATAGGAAAGTGGTGTTTGAACTCGGGAAAAGTTTCGGGCATTTCTGGCAGTGTGCCGAGAGTGACGAATGGGTTTCGGGGGTCCACTAAGTGGAGCCACCACACCCCAAGAGGGCCACATGGGCCTTATGGTGGCGCACCAGCCCCTAGTGGGCTGGACGTCCAGCCCAAGTAGGCCTATGCGGCTGGACTTGTGCGAAACGAAAGTCCAAGTGGGGGAAGGGATGGAATCCTACTAGGAGTAGGATTGGAGGTGGACTCCTCCACCTCCACCTCCTTCGGCCGAATCCTAGGAGGATACCTAGGTCGGATAGCCCCTCCACTCCCTCCTATATATACTAGAGGGGAGGGAGGGAAGCCGCACCAGAAACCCTAGCCACGGCGCAACCCTCTCTCCCCAATATATCAAATCCTCTAGTTTCGGCGGTGCTTAGGCAAAGCCCTGCCGGAATAGTTCCACCGCCATCGCCACCACGTCGTTGTGTTGCCGGAGAACTCATCTACCTCTCTGATCCCTCTTGCTGGATCAAGAAGGTGGAGATCGCCATCAAGTTGTACGTGTGCTGAGCACGGAGGTGTCGTCCGTTCGGCGCTAGATCAGTACCGATCGTGATTGGATCGCGGGACGCTCGGCGATTTGGATCGCAAAGACGTTCGACTACATCAACCGCGTTTCTTGACGCTTCCCGCTTAGCGATCTACAAGGGTATGTAGATCCACTCTCCCTCTCGTAGATGCTCATGACCATGGATAGATCTTGCGTGTGCGTAGGAATTTTTTTGTTTCCCATGCAACGTTCCCCAACACTAAGTACTCCCACAAACACATTAGTCCCTCAACCGAGTTTGTCTTCAATACTTGAAAATCAACAAGGGGTGTGTCGGCCCAGTGGGAACCAGGGTACCACAGCCCCATCTGCCTCCAGCCTAGGAGGCAACACTTGGGCCGGCCCGCGGAAGGTGGCTCGACTGCGGCCGCCTCGGAGGGAGCCGCCTCGCGAGGGGCAGGCCACGAGAGGCCCTTCGCCACCTAGTAAGGCCATGCCGAGGTCGCCTAGCACTAGGTCACCTCGTGAGGCTCCCTCGTGAGGCCGCTTCATGGAGCGGGTCGTGCAGTGTTAGGTGCGGGTCCCTTTGCCCCTCACATGGGTGACGTCCCACTGTCAGGACAAGGGCGGCAGGGCATGACCAAGCTAATTTTCATCCTAGTGCTAGCGAGCTGCAACGCCTGCCTCCCCAAAAGCAGGTTCCCAAAGGTTGCCATTCTGGTGAAAGAAGACCCCGCTGACGTGACTCTCCAGGACGGAGGTCACCGTTGAGCCCACCGGTGCATCATGGATGGAAGCTTTGCTGGTGAGGACCACCTTTTGTCAGGATAGGCATGGAACCTTGTCCCCCTTTGAATTGCCGCCCCGTGGACTCCCTTTCGCGCTCGTTTTTGGGGAGGAGGAGCGACGCACTACAAAGGGGACATGGCCTCTGTTGTGTAGGGGATTGACCCATTCTCCCCCCAACCTCATGTACTTAGAGCTCAAGCTCTCCATTGTAGAAAAACACATGCACGTGTAGGGTATTACACCACACGATGGTCCAAACCTGGGTAGCTCACGCGTCCTCTTCGTGTCTGATGAGAGTGAGTGCGCTTGTTGCCGTCTCGCTGAAATTGTCGTCCGGTCTTACGCTGCCAAGCAAATCCCCCCACTGTTTGGACCTTGGTTTCTTGGAGAAGTTCTTGGACACACATCCCAGACTCCTACATTTGGAGCGCCATGTAGGGGGACTTGCCGTCTTCGCGCCTTTAACCTCAACACCAACATCGACATGGATGCCGCCGCTGCCTTGCCGCCTACTGAGAATGTGTCGCGCACATGCGACACTCACCGATCGGGGAGCCTCGGGACGTCGCCCCCGCACCGCCACCGAGCCCGCTGGGGAGCGATCCAGATCCCCCGCTCACTCGTCTGTGAACGAGTAGACAGGTGGCCACTCCATCGTTGTCTCCTCGCTGGCGCATCGCAACCCACCTGTGCCGCACGCCGCACTGCTCATGGCGTAGGAGCTGCTGTGCCAACGCCCCACCGAGGATGGCTACAATGCTTGGCCTGGGTGCATCATTGAGCTCATCGACGCCGCGCGCGATAGCCAGGCGCCCTCCTGCTCCCTGCCTCCTATGTCGTCGCGCGCCGACTAGGCCGGGCGTGACGTTCCTCCTCCACCTCCCCAAGCCCACGATGCGGCCGGGCACCATCCAACGTCGCGTGCTCCGGAGCCATCCCACGAGTCGTCCACGTAGGACCGCAATGGCGACAACTGCTAGATCGTTCACTACACGCCCTTGGGAAGGCGTGCAACCGCGAGGACCGCGTTCTCCATGACATCAGTCGGGCGCCAGAACCGCGCGACCCTTGATGAAGGCATTTTCACCACTGTGGGCTACCTAGCCGGTGCACCCGGGCCACGCCACATGGTGTGGCCCGACAAGTTCAAGGCAGACCTCCCCACCTGCTATGATGGCACCGCCAACCCCACGGAGTTCCTCCTGCTCTACACCATCAGCATCTAGGCCGTGAGGAGGGACGACTGGGTCATGGCGAACTGGTTCCCCCATGGCTCTCAAGTATGTTGCGTGCATGTGGCCCATGAACCTCCCCGAGGCATCCATCTCTTCATGGGAGGACCTATGCAAGCAGTTCGTCGCCAACTTCATGGGAACGAGTGATACTTGTGATCTGCGTTGGGTTTTTCGTGAAGAGGAACGGGTAATTGCAGCACTATACGGGTAAGTATTTCCCTCGGTTATGAAACCAAGGTTTATCGAACCAATAGAAATATCAATCCACAACCGTCTTCAATGGCTGCATAGAAAAAAGCAAACAACTTGCACCCAACACGGGCAAGAGGGTTGTCAATCCCCTTGATCTCATTATTTGCAAACAAGTGAAGTGTATAGATAATAGTAGATAATTATAGATTGCAAAATGAAATAAAAAGTAAATAAGAACAACAAGGTATTGATAAGTTTGTAAATATATAAGTGAATCGACCAGGGGACATAGTTTTCCCTAGCAACATCTCTCGTGAAAATAAGTATACGTTGTGTAAACAAATTACTGTTGGGTAATTGATAGAAAAGCACATAGTTATGCGATATCCACGACAATGATCATGTGTATATAGTCATCATGTCCAAAACAAATAGGCTGACTCCTGCCTGCACCTATTACTATTACTCCACTTCAAGAACGCTTCTATGTTAGCCTCTCTACGCTTTAAGTTCATGAGAAATAGAGTAATACATGGAGAATGATGACATCATGTAGACAAAGTAAACTCAAGAAATATAATAAACCCCGTTGTTTTATCCTTAGTGGAAACAACACAAAGACGCATCTTGTCCCCTTCTGTCATTGGGATATAGAAACTAGTCAGATTGAACCCACTACAACACACCTCTCTCATTGAAGAAAGATCAATCTACTTGGCCAAAGCAAATAAATAGATCGGAGGGAATTACAAAGCTATAATGATCATGCAATTAAGAATCATAATAATTTCAGAGAAGACTCAAATACTATTCATGAATAATCTGAACATAAAACCATAATTCATCGGATCCCCACAAATGCACCGCACAAAAGAATTATATCAGATGGATCAAAACGAAGATGTGATGATCATTGTATTTAAGATCAAGAAAGAGAGAGAGAGTCATCTAGGTACTAAGTACGGACCCGTAGGTCTGTGGTGAACTTCTCACACATCATCATGAGGGCAACAAGGTTGATGAAGAGGCCCTCCATGATTGATCCCCCCTCGGACAGGGTGATAGAACGGAGCTCCAGATGGGATCGTGGCGGAACAGAGACTTGCAGCGGCGAAAAAGGTATTTTGTGGTGTCCCCTAAGGTTTTTGGAATATATGAGAGTTTATAGGCCAGAGAACGGGGTCAGGGGGGACGCCAGGGAGGCACAAGCCATCAGGGCGCGGCCACCCCCATGGGTGCGCCCTGTTGGCTTGTGGCCCCCTCTTGATAACCCACAAGTACAGGGGATCAGTTGTAGCCTTTCTCGATAAGTAAGAGTGTCGAACCCAACGAGGACCTAAAGGTAGAACAAACATTTCCTCAAGTTCAATCGACCACCGATACAACTCTACGCACGCTTAACGTTCGCTTTACCTAGAACAAGCATGAACCTAGAAGTACCTTGTAGGTGTGATATGATAGGTTTGCAAGATAATAAAGAGCACGTAAATAAAAACTAGGGGCTGCTTAGATAAGAAACAACTAAGTTAGTTTAACGAGTGTGGAAAAGTGGTGGTAGGAGTTGCAGAATTGTCCCTAGGCAATCGATAACTAGACCGGTAATCATTATTGCAATTTTATATGAGGAAGAGGCATAAGCTAACATACTTTCTCTACTTGGATCATATGCACTTATGATTGGAACTCTAGCAAGAATCCGCAACTACTAAACATCATTAAGATAAAACCCAACCATAGCATTATAAGGTATCAAGTCCTCTTTACTCCCATATGCAACAATCTACCTACTCGGGTTTATGCTTCTGTCACTCAAGCAACCCACCATAGGCAAATCATGAACACATTGCAACACCCTACAGCGAGGATCCCTCACGCTTGCACGACATGGAGGGCACCATAGGACAGCACCAATAAAAAAACACGCAACTCAAACCAATCATGATCATCAATCAACCAATAGGACAACAAAAATCTACCCAGACATCATAGGATGGCAACAATCATTGGATAATAATATGAAGCATAAAGCACCATGTTCAAGTAGAGGGTATAGCAGGTTGCGAAAGAGTGGATCGCTGTATATAGATGGGGGGAAGGTGATGGAGGTGTTGGTGAAGATGGCGGAGTTGTTGGAGTAGATTGTCATCCCGATGATGGCCCCGACGGCGTTCTGGTGTCATCGGAAGAGAGGGGGGGAGAGATCCCCTCCTTCTTATTCTTCCTTGACCTTCCCCCCTAGATGGGAGAAGGGTTTCCCCTATAGTCCATGGCCTCCATGGCGGCAGAGGTGCAGGAGCCCCTCCGAGATTGGATCTCTCTCTCTTTGTTTCCTTCTGTTTCTGCGCTCCTAGATTCTAGCCTTTCACCATTTCTTAAATATACGGAGATTCGTAACTCCGATCGGGCTGAATTTTTGAGGGGATTTTTCTTATAAAAATATCTTTCTTGCGGCCAAAGGACATCTCCAACCGACCTAAGGGGTGTCCACAAGCCCTCAGGGCGCGCCCTACCCCCCTGGGCATGCCCTAGTGGCTTGTGGGCCCCTCGGGCACCTCCTTCTGTTGATTCCACTTCCCAAAATTCACATATATTCCAAAAAAAATCTCCGTAAGTTTTTATCCCATTTGGACTTCGTTTAATATGGATTTTCTGCGAAACAAAAAACATGCAACAAACAAGAACTGACACTGGGCACTGGATCAATATGTTAGTCCCAAAATAGTATAAAAAGTTGCCAAAAGTATATGAAAGTTGTAGAATATTGGCATGAAACAATCAAAAATTATAGATACGACAGAGACGTATCATCATCCCCAAGCTTAATTCCTGCTCGTCCTCGAGTAGGTAAATGATACAAAAGATAATTTTTGATGTGGAATGCTACCTGGCATAATCTTGATCATATAATCTAATCATGGCATGAACATTAAGATACGACTAATTGAAAGCAATAGTCTATATTGACATAAAAACACTAATACTTCGAGCACACCAAAAGGCAATTATGTCCTTTCGAAATAACATGGCCTTAGAAAGTTATACCTACAAAATCATATGGTCTGGCTATGCTCCATCTTCCCCACACAAAGTATCTAAATCATGCACAACCCCGATGACAAGTCAAGCAATTGTTTCACACTTTTTATGTTCTCAAACCTTTTCAACTCTCATGCAATACATGAGCGTGAGCCATGGATATAGCACTATAGGTGGAATAGAATATGGTGGAGGTGATGAGGAAAAAGGAGAAGATAGTCTCACATCAACTAGGCGTATCAACGGGCTATGGAGATGCCCATCAATAGATATCAATGTGAGTGAGTAGGGATTTCCATGCAACGGGTGCACTACAGCTATAAGTGTACGAAAGCTCAAAAAGAAAACTAAGTGGTCGTGCAAATGATGAAAATTTCACTAGCTATATGAAAGTAACAAAATAGGAGACTCTCTATCATGAAGATCATGGTGCTACTTTGAAGCACAAGTGTGGAAAAAGATAGTAGCATTGTCCCTTCTCTCTTTCTCTTTTTTCCCCTCTTTTTTTCTTTTTTTCTTTTTTTCTTTTTTTCTGGTGGGCATCTTTGGCCTCCTTTTTTTTATTTGGGCTTCACTGACCTCTTTTATTTTTTGTAAAGTCCAAAGTCTCATCCCAACTTGTGAGGGATTCATAGCTTCCATCATCCTTTCCTCACATGGGACAAATACTCTAATAATGGAAATCATCACACTTTTATTTACTTACAACTTGATACCTAGAACAAAATATGACTCTACATGAATGCTTCCGGTAGGATACCGGGATGTGCAATGATCTAGCCTAGCAAATGACATCAAAAAACGGACAAGCCATGAAAACATCATGCAAGCTGTCTTACGATCATGCAAAGCAATATGACAATGATGGTGCGTGTCATAATAAACGGAATGGTGGAATTTGCATGGCAATATATCTCGGAATGGCTATGGAAATGTCATAATAGGTAGGTATGTTGGCTGTTTTGAGGAAGGTGGGTTTGATGCACCGGCAAAAGTTGCGCGGTACTATAGAGGCTAGCAAAGGTGGAAGGGTGAGAGTGCGTATAATCCATGGACTCAACATTAGTCACAAAGAACCCACATACTTATTGCAAAAGTCTATTAGTTATCAAACAAAGCATTAGACGCATGCTCCTAGGGTAGAGGTTGGTAGGAGTTAACCATCGCGCGCTCCCGACCCTCACACAAAGGTTGACAATCATTAAACAAATCATGCTCTGACTTTGTTACATGACGGTTCACCATACGTGCATGCTACGGGAATCACAAAACTTCAACACATGCATTTGTCCAATTCACAACTACTCACTAGCATGACTCTCATATTACCATCTTCATATCGCAAAACTATTGCAAGGAATCAAACATATCATATTCAGTGATCTACAAGTTTTATGTAGGATTTTATGACTAACCATGTGAATGACCAACTCCTGTTAACTCTGTAAATAGATATAAGTGAAGCATGAGAGTTTAATTCTTTCTACAAAATATATGCCCACACACTAAAAAATATAAGTGAAGCAAAAGAGCATTCTACAAATGGCGGTTTTCTATGTGTAGAGAAATAGGCAATCCAAACTTCAAATGATATAAGTGAAGCACATGAAGCATTCTATAAAGCCATACTCAAAATATATAAGTGAGGTGCAAAGAGCCTTCTATAAACCAACCAAGGACTTTCTCATACCGGCATGGTGCATTTTTAAAATTAAAATAAAAAGCACATGACGCTCCAAGATTTATGCATATCATGTGACGAATAAAAATATAGCTCCAAGTAAAATTACCGATGGTTGTTAGAAGAAAGAGGGGATGCCTTCCGGGGCATCCCCAAGCTAAGTTTCTTGGGAGTCCTTGAATATTACCTTGGGGTGCCTCGGGCATCCACCAGCTTAGTCTCTTTACACTCCTTATTCCTTCATCCATCGTGATCTCACCCAAAACTTGAAAACTGTTGGGGAACGTTGCATGGGAAACAAAAAATTTCCTACGCACACGCAAGATCTATCCATGGTGATGAGCATATATGAGAGGGAAAGTGGATCTACATACCCTTGTAGATCGCTAAGCAGGAAGAGTTAAGAAACGCGGTTGCTGTAGTCGAACGTCTTCGCGATCCAAATCGCCGAGCGTCCCGCGATCTCATCACGATCCGTCCTGCGATCCCATCACGATCCGTCCCGCGAACTCATCACGATCCATCCCGCGATCTCATCATGATCCGTCCTGCGATGCAATCATGATCCGTCCCGCGAACTCATCATGATCCGTCCTGCGATCTCATCACGATCCGTCTCGCGATCTTGATCACGGTCCTTCCGATCTAGCACCAAACGGACGACACCTTCGCGTTCAGCACACGTACAGCTTGATGACGATCTCCGCCTTCTAGATCCAGCAAGAGGGAGAGGAGAGGTAGAAGGGTTCTCCGACAGCGTGACGGTGCTGCGGCGGTGGTGGTGGAGTAATTCCGTCAGGGCTTTGCGTAAGCACTGTAGAAATCCGATCTAGAGGAGAAACTATGCACTAGAGGTACGGGTAACACGTGGCTGAAAATCTAGTGCAAAACCCCTAAAACCTCTAGTATATATAAGAGGAAGAGAGGAGGAGGCTTGGCCCAAGGGCCAAGACACCTAGGCTTCGGCCGAACCAAGAGGAGAGGAGGATTCCTCCTCCAATCCTAGTAGGACTAGGACTCCTCCTTATTTTTGCCTTTTTGCCTTTTTCCACCTTTTTCTCTTTGGGCTTTTCTCTCCCAGCCGCATGGGCCTTGTATGGGACTTCCACCAGCCCAATAGGGCCTGGTATTTACTCTCCCACAGCCCACTAAGGGCTGGTATTTACTCTCCCACAGCCCATGTAGCCTCTTGGGTCGAAATACCCCTCCCGATGGTCTCTCGGTACACTACCGACACTCCCGGTACACTACCGATGAGCCCGAAACTTTTCCGGCGACCAAAATAGGACTTCCTATATATCAATCTTTACCTCCGGACCATTCCGGAGCTCCTCATGACGTACGAGATCTCATCAATCTTTACCTTCGGTCACCACCATACATAACTCTATACTACTGAAACGTCATTGAACCTTAAGTGTGCAGACCCTACGGGTTTGAGAACTATGTAGACATGACCGAGACACCTCTACGGTCAATAACCAATAGCGGGACCTGGATGCCCATATTGGTTCCTACATATTCTACGAAGATCTTTATCGGTCGAACCTCTATGTCAAGGATTCAGTTAATCCCGTATGATGTTCCCTTTGTTCTTCGGTATGTTACTTGCCCGAGATTCGATCGTCGGTATCTCCATACCTAGTTCAACCTCGTTAGTGGCAAGTCTCTTTACTCGTTCCATAATACAAGATCCCGTGACTAACACTTAGTCACATTGCTTGCAAGGCTTGTTGTGATGTTGTATTACCGAGTGGGCCCTCAGATACCTCTCCATCACACGGAGTAACAAATCCCAGTCTTGATCCATGCCAACCCAACAGACACCCTCGGATATACCTGTATAGTACCTTTATAGTCACCCAGTTACGTTGCGACGTTTGATATACACAAGGCACCCCTCCGGTGTCAGTGAGTTGCAGGATCTCATGGTCATAGGAACACATACTTGACATGCAGAAAACAGTAGCATTAAACTGACACGATTATATGCTACGTTTGTAGTTTTGGTCTTGTCCATCACACCATTCTCCTAATGATGTGATCCCGTTTATCAAATGACATCTCATGTCCATGGCTAGGAAACCTTAACCATCTTTGATCAACGAGCTAGTCTATTAGAGGCATACTAGGGACATGGTTTTGTCTATGTATCCACACATGCATCTAAGTCTCCGGTCAATACAATTATAGCATGGATAATAAACGATTATCATGAACAAGGAAATATGATAATAACTAATTTATTATTGCCTCTAGGGCACATTTCCAACAGTCTCCCACTTGCACTAGAGTCAATAATCTAGTTCACATCACCATGTGATTCACATTGTTATGAATCTAACACCCAATGAGTTTTGGGGCTCGATCATGCTTTGCATGTGAGAGAGGTCTTATAGTCAACGGGTCTGCGACATTAAGATCCGTGTGTACTTTGCAAATCTCTATGTCAAACCGTAAACACTACTACCACACTCCACTTGGTACTATTCCAAATGGCTGCTCCACTATACGTATCCAGATTGCTACTATGAGTCATCCGGATTGGTGTTAATGCTTGCATCGACGTAACTCTTTACGACGAACTCTTTATCACCTCCATAATCAAGAAACATCTCCTTAGTCTTTTAGTTACTAAGGATAATCTTGACCGTTGTCCAGTGATCCACTCCTGGATCACTCTTGTACCCCTTGACGGACTCATCGCAAGGCACACACAGGTGAGGTACACAGCATGTCATACTATACAGAGCCTATGGCTAAGGCATAGGGGACGACATTCGTCCTTTCTCTTTCTTCTTCCGTGGTCGAGCTTTGAGTCTCACTCAACTTCACACCTTACAAAGCAGGCGAGAACACTTCTCTCTGACTAATCCATTTTGAACTCTTTCAAAATCTTGTCAAGGTATGTACTCATTGAAAGTCTTATCAAACATCTTGATCTATCTCTATAGATCTTGATGCTCAACAATTAGGTAGCTTTATTCAGGTCTTCCTTTGAAAATCACTTTTCAAACAACCGTTTATGCTTTCCAGAAATTCCACATTATTTTCGAATAGCAATATGTCATCCACATATACTTATCAGAAACTCTATAGTGCTCCCAGTCACTTTATTGCAAATACAAGTTTCTCATAAACTTTGTATAGACTCAAAAACTTTTATCACCTCATCAAAGTGTATATTCCAACTCCGAGATGCTTGCTTCAGTTCATAGAAGGATCACTGAAGCTTGCACACCTTTTAGCATCCGTAGGACTGACAAAACCTTCTGGTTGTATCTCACACAACCTTTCCTTAAGGAAGGAAATGATGTTTTGGCATCCATCTGCCAGATTTCATAATTGAAAAATGCAGCAACTGCTAGCACAATTCCAATATACTTTAGCATCGCTACGAGTGAGAAAGTCTCATCGCAGTCAACTCCTTGAACTTGGTGGAAACTTCTTTGCGACAAGTCGAGCTTTATAAATGGTGACATTTACCATCAGCGTTTGTCTTCATTTTAAAGGTCCATTTGTACTCAACGACCTGCCGTCCAACGAGCAAGTCTACCAAAGTCTATACTTGGTTTTCATACATGGATCCTTTCTCAGATTTCATGTCCTCTAACCATTTGTTGGAATCCGGGCCCATCATCGCTTCTCCAACTTAAATGAATAACCATGTTGCAATAAACATGATATAATCACGTTCATGCTCAATGCAAAACACCAAAAAACATTTATTTAGCTTCATCACTAATCCCGAAGGTAGAGAGAGCATGTGATGTTGATCACATCAACCTTGGAAACATTTCCAACACACATCGTCACCTCACCCTTAGCTAGTTCTCCATTTATTTCGTAGCTTTTATTTCGAGTTACTAACATTTAGCAACCGAAGTGGTATCCAATACCCAGGCGCTACTAGGAGTACTAGCAAGGTACACATCAATAACACGTATATCAAATATACTTCTGTTGATGTTGCCAGACTTCTTATCTACCAAGTATCTAGGGTTGTTCCGCTTCAGCGACCGCTCTCCTCATAATCAAAGCACTTAGTCTCGGGTATGGGTTCAACTTTGGGTTGCTTCACTGGAACAACAACTGACTTGCCATCCATGAAGTTTCCCTCCTTGCCCTTGCCCTTCTCGAAACTAGTGGTTTTTACTAACCATCAACACTTGACGCTCCTTCTTGATTTCTACCTTCGCGGTGTCAAACATCACGAACAGCTCAGGGATCATTATTTCTATCCCTGGCATTTTATAGTTCATCACCAAGTTCTAGTAGCTTAGTGACAATGACTTTGGAGAACTATATCAATCACTATCTTATCTGGAAGATCAACTCCCACTCGATTAAAGCGATTGTAGCACCCAGACAATCTGAGCACATGCTCAACGATTGAGCTATTCACTTTCATATTGCAGGCAAAGAATCTTGTCAGAGATCTCACATCTCACAACACGGGCACGAGCCTGAGATCCTAATTTCAGCTCTTAGAACATCTCATATGTTCCATGACATTCAAAATGTTTCGGAGCCTCAATTCTAAGCCGTAATGCATGACGCACTAAACTATTAAGTAGTCATCAGAACATGCCTATCAAATGTTCATAACATCTACAGATGACGCTAGAGGGGTTGGCGCACCGAGTGGTGCATTAAGGACATAAGCCTTCTGTGCAGCAATGAGGACAATCCTCAGATCATGGACCCAGTCCGCAATATTGCTACCATCATCTTTCAACTCTATTTCTCTAGGAACATATAAAAATTCAAGGGAGCTATAGCGCGAGCAAGTAATCTACAACATAATTTGCAAAGACACTACTAACTATGTTCATGATAATGAGTTCAATTAATCATATTACTTAAGAACTCCCACTCAAATTGACATCCCTCCGGTCATTCGAGTGATACATGATCCAAATTAACCAACTCAAGTCCGATCATCATGTGAGTTGAGGTGGTTTCAATGGTGAACATCATCATGTTGATCATATCTACTATATGGCTCATGTTCGACCTTTTGGTCTCTTGTGTTCCGAGGCCATGTCTTTACATGCTAGGCTCGTCAAGTTTAACCCGAGTGTTATGCATGTGCAACACTGGCTTGCACCCGTTGTATGTGAACGTAGAGTCTATCACACCCGATCATCACGTGGTGTCTCGACACGACGAACTTTCGCAACGGTCCACACTCGGGGAGAACACAATTTATCTTGAATTTAAGTGAGGGATCACCTTATAATGCTACCGTCGTCCTAAGCAAAACAAGGTGCATAAAAGGATTAACATCACATGCAAATCATAAGTGACATGATATGGCCATGAACTTGTGCTTTTGATCTCCATCTTGAAAGCACCAGCATGATCTCCATCGTCACCGGCACGACACCATGATCTCCATCATCTTGATCTCTATCAACGTGTCGCCATCAGGGTTGTTGCGCCCATCATGCTTCGACTACTATTGCTACCGTTTAGCGATAAAGTAAAGCATTACATAGTGCTTAATGATTGACACGCAGGTCATACAATAATTAAAGACAACCCTATGGCTCCTACCGGTTGTCGTAGTCATGCAAGTCGTGATATTCTATACAACACATGATCATCTCATACATCACATATATCACATCATGTAATTGGCCATATCACATCACAACATACCCTACAAAAACAAGTTAGACGTCCTCTAATTGTTGTTGCATGTTTTACGTGGCTGCTACGGGTATCTAGCAAGAACAATTCTCACCTACGCATAAACCACAACGGTGATACATAAGTTGCTTTTCAACCTTCTCAAGGACCGCCTTTATCGAATAAGATCCAACTAAAGTAGGAGAAACTGGCACCCGCCAGCCATGTTTTGCAACAAGTTGCAGTTGAGGGAACCGGTCTCTCGTAAGCGTACAAGTAAGGTTGGTCCAGGCCGCTTAATCCCACAATACCGCTGAAGCAAAACATGACCAAGGGAGGAAGCAATCTAAGCATCAACGCCCACAAACTCTTTGTGTTCTACTCGAGATCACATCTACACATAGACCTAGCTCATGATGCCACTGTTGGGGAACGTTGCATGGGAAAGAAAAAAATTCCTACGTACACGCAAGATCTATCCATGGCGATGAGCATCTACGAGAGGGAGAGTGGATCTACATACCCTTGTAGATCGCTAAGCGGGAAGCGTTAAGAAACGTAGTTGGTGTAGTCCAATGTCTTCGTGATCCAAATCGTCGAGCGTCCTGCGATCTCATCACGATCCGTCCCGCGTTCCAATCACGATCCGTCCCGTGAACTCATCACGATCCGTCCCGCGATCTCATCACGATCCGTCCCGCGATCCAATCACGATCCGTACCGCGAACTCATCACGATCCGTCCCACGATCTCATCATGATCCGTCTTGTGATCTTGATCACGGTCCTTCCAATCTAGCGCCGAACGAACGGCACCTCCGCGTTCAGCACACGTATAGCTTGATGACGATCTCCGCCTTCTTGATCCGGCAAGAGGGAGCGGAGAGGTAGAAGGGTTCCCCGGCAGCGTGACGGCGCCGCGGCGATGGTGGTGGAGTAATTCCGGCAGGGCTTTGCCTAAGCACTGTAGAAATCCGATCTAGAGGAGAAACTATGCACTAGAGGTACGGGTAGCACGTGGCTGAAAATCTAGTGCAAAACCCCTAAAACCTCTAGTATATATAAGAGGAAGAGAGGAGGAGGCTTGGTCCAAGGGCCAAGACACCTAGGCTTCGGCCGAACCAAGAGGAGAGGAGGATTCCTCCTCCAATCCTAGTAGGACTAGGACTCTTCCTTATTTTTGCCTTTTTGCCTTTTCCGACCTTTTTCTCTTTGGGCTTTTCTCTCCTAGCCGCATGGGCCTTGTGTGGGACTTCCACCAGCCCACTAAGGGCTGGTATTTACTCTCCCACAACCCACTAAGGTCTGGTATTTACTCTCCCACAGCCCATGTATCCTCTTGGGTCAAAATACCCCTCCCGATGGTCTCCCGGTACACTACCGACACTCCCGGTACACTACCGATGAGCCCGAAACTTTTCCGGCGACCAAAATAGGACTTCCTATATATCAATCTTTACCTCCAGACCATTCCGGAGCTACTCATGACATACGGGATCTCATGTGGGACTCCGAACAACCTTCGGTCACCACCATACATAACTCTATACTACCGAAACGTCATCGAACCTTAAGTGTGCAGACCCTGCGGGTTTGAGAACTATGTAGACATGAACGAGACACCTCTACGGTCAATAAACAATAGCAGGACCTAGATGCCCATATTGGTTCCTACATATTCTATGAAGATCTTTATCGGTTGAACCTTTATGTCAAGGATTTAGTTAATCCCGTATGATGTTCCCTTTGTTCTTCGGTACGTTACTTGCCCGAGATTCGATCGTAGGTATCTCCATACCTAGTTCAACCTCTTTACCAGCAAGTATCTTTACTCGTTCCGTAATACAAGATCCCGTGACTAACACTTAGTCACATTGCTTGCAAGGCTTGTTGTGATGTTGTATTACCGAGTGGGCCCTGAGATACCTCTCCGTCACACGGAGTAACAAATCCCAGTCTTGATCCATGCCAACCCAACAGACACCCTCGGATATACCTGTATAGTACCTTTATAGTCACCCAGTTACGTTGCGACGTTTGATACACACAACGCACTCCTCCGGTGTCAGTGAGTTGCATGATCTGATGGTCATAGGAACAAATACTTGACATGCAGAAAACAGTAGCATTAAACTGACACGATCATATGCTACATTTGTAGTTTGGGTCTTGTCCATCACACCATTCTCTTAATGATGTAATCCTGTTTATCAAATGACATCTCATGTCCATGGCTAGGAAACCTTAACCATCTTTGATCAACGAGCTAGTCTATTAGAGGCATACTAGGGACATGGTTTTGTCTATGTATCCACACATGCATCTAAGTCTCCAATCAATACAATTATAGCATGGATAATAAATATTATCATGAACAAGGAAATATGATGATAACTAATTTATTATTGCCTCTAGGGCATATTTCTTCAATCACGCAAAACTTAACAAAACCCTCGTGTGATCCGTTAGTATAATAAACAAATCACAACTTTAAGTACTGTTGCAAACCAATTCATATTTTGTTTTTGCATTGTAGCTACTGTAATATAACTTTTACATGGCTTATACCACCGATAAAATCGATAGTTTTATCAAAACCAGCAAAACAATGCATAAAAAACAGAATTTGTCAAAAACAGGACAGTCTGTAGTAATCTGGACATTCACCATACTTCTGTAACTCTAAAAAATCTGAAAATATAGTAAAAAATAAAACATTTGCATACAAGTACTGTGTAAAGTTTTTAGAAACTTTTGACATTCCAGTAAAAAATGTAAATTCACGCACTACAGCCAAAGTTTCTGTTTTTGCACTGCACACACCAAACAAGCATTCTAATCATCCTAAAGGCAAATCTTGGCACATTATTTTTATAATACAATGGATTTATACAAGGGGATAATTATTATTTTTGAAAAGTTTCTGTAATTAAGATTTGCAATGTTTCCATGGGCATGAACAAAGTTCAAGGAGCTCCCCCACTTCAACGGTGCTCGTCCTTCTTACTTTCACTTCTCTTTTTGAAAAAGTTTTAGGTTCCCCTATTTATTTATTTTTGTTTTTAAACTTTATAAAATCACACAACAGAATAAAATGACTCTCTAAAACTTCCGGGTTATCTCCCTGGCAACTTTTTCTTTAAAGCCATTAAGCTAGGCATAATGTGCTCAAGTAATTGATCCACCCGGATCCCAAGGTAAATCAAAGTCAATATTAATTAACAATGATTTGTAGTTTAGTAGTGAGCACAATGTAACATATATCATGCAACAACGAAGTCTAACTCTTTTCCTATGCATCGACATGTCATAAAAGAACAATTCATGCACACAAAGTAAAGGCCAATACATAGCGTAAGCGGTTTCTTGCAATTTTATCATATTGGAAACATAGAGAGGCGGAGATTTAGTTCCTCTCTCATAATAATTGCAAGTAGGAGCAGCAAGCACATGCATATTATATCTATCAAAATCATCATGTGTAATAGTAAAAGGCAACCCATCTATATAATCCTTAACAAGTGCAAACTTCTCCGATATAGTGTAGTTGGGAGAATTCAAAAAGATAACAGGACTATCATGCGTGGGTGCAATAGCAAAAATTTCATTCTTAACATAAGGAACTATAGCAAGTTCATCTCCATAAGCATCTTTCATATTGGCATCATGGCCACAAGCATAGCAAGCATCAAGTTCTTCAAAAAGGGATATTTCAAATGAATTCAAGGGATCATAGCACTCAACATAGCATTCATCCTTCGGTAAGCATGAAGGGAAATTAAACAATGTATGAGTTGAAGAGTTATTCTCATTAGAAGGTGGGCACGGGTAGCTAATCCGCTCTTCCTCCTTTTGTTCTTTGCTCTCCTCCTCATCTTTTTCATCCAATGAGCTCAAAGTGTCATCAATTTCTTCTTCCATAGATTCCTGCAAAATATTAGTCTCTTCCAAGGTAGCAGACATTATCTCAATAAATGCATCAATATCGGAATTATATTCATAATTCTCATAGCAATATTTAAGTATAGCAAAATTTTCAGGTCTATAAACAACATCATCATAATTTTCACACTTCTCAAACAAAGATTCAATTTCATAAGCACCCTTAAAAGCAACGAATTCCTCTATTCGTTCCACATCACAGTAATCTTAAATACCTTTAGAATAATAAGCCAATGTTTCATTATCATTAAATTTACATGAAAAAGGAAGGTGTTGAGCCTTCATCCTAGAGCAACAAGTATAATCATATCTCTGGCATAGATTCCAAGCATACCATTTCAACATATAAATCTGATCCCGTAACAGTTTCCCTTTTTGAGTCAAGCGATAATCCCTAAAGTATTCATGTTGATCCAATGTGTCTCCCATTATATAATTGAATGGGGTTTTCTCAGGATTATTAAAGTAGTGCATAATATCTTTCACATAACGAGCATCGAGGGTTTTAGGAGGTTCCCCGTCTCCATGAGTAGAAAGTACACCTAATTTTTTTGGTATTTAGTGTTCCATATACATAACTAAAGATAGATAACAACTTAGAACAGCAAATAAAATCTACTTAGTGATAAAGGAAACAAGCACACACGAGAATATTCACCCCACGCTATTGCTCCCGGTAACATCGCTAGAAAAAGGTCTTGATAACTCACAAGTATAGGGGGTCAGTTGTAGCCTTTCTCAATAACTAAGAGTGTCTAACCCAACGAGGAGCTGAAGGTAGAAAAAATATTCCCTCAATTTCTATCGACCACCGATACAACTCTACGCACGCTTAACATTCGCTTTACCTAGAACAAGTATGAACCTAGAAGTACTTTGTAGGTGTGATAGGATAGGTTTTCAAGATAATAAAGAGCACGTAAATAAAAACTAGGGGCTGCTTAGATAAAGAAACAACTAAGTTAGTTTAACGAGTGTGGAAAAGTGGTGGTAGGAGTTGCGGAATTGTCCCTAGGCAATCGATAACTAGACCGGTAGTCATTATTGCAATTTTATATGAGGGAGAAGCATAAGCTAACATACTTTCTTTACTTGGATCATATGCACTTATGATTGGAACTCTAGCAAGCATCCACAATTACTAATTAAAGATCATTAAGATAAAACCCAACCATAGCATTATAAGGTATGAAGTCCTCTTTACTCCCATATGAAACAACCCACCTACTCGGGTTTATGCTTCTGTCACTCAAGCAACGCACCATAGGCAAATCATGAACACATTGCAACACCCTACAGTGAGGATCCCTCACACTTGCGCGACACGGAGGGCACCATAGGACAACACCAATAACAAACACATGCAACTCAAACCAATCATGATCATCAATCAACCAATAGGACAACAAAAATCTACCCAGACATCATAGGATGGCAACACATCATTGGATAATAATATGAAGCATAAATCACCATGTTCAAGTAGAGGGTACAACGGGTTGTGGGAGAGTGGACCACTATAGATAGATGGGGGAAGGTGATGGAGGTGTTGGTGAAGATAGCGGAGTTGTTGGAATAGATTGTCGTCACGATGGTGGCCCCCGCGACGTTTTGGTGCCACCGGGAGAGAGGGGGAGAGATCCCCCTCCTTCTTCTTCTTCCTTGACCTTCCCCCTAGATGGGAGAAGGGTTTCCCTCTGGTCCATGGCGGCGGAGGGGCGAGAGCCCCTCCGAGATTGGATCTCTCTCTCTGTTTCCTTCTGTTTCCGCACTCCTAGATTCTGGCCTTTCACCGTTTCTTAGATATCCGGAGATCTGTAACTCTGATCGAGCTGAAATTTCGAGGGGATTTTCCTTATAAAAATATCTTTCTTGCGGCCAAAGGACATCTCCAACCGACCTAAGGGGTGTCCACAAGCCCTCAGGGCGCCCCTACCCCCTGGGCGCGCCCTAGTGGTTTGTGGGCCCCTCGGGCACCGCCTTCTATTGATTCCACTTCCCAAAATTCACATATATTCCAAAAAATCTCCGTAAGTTTTATCTAGTTTGGACTTCGTTTAATATGGATTTTCTGCGAAACAAAAAACATGCAACAAACAGGAAATGGCACTAGGCACTAGATCAATATGTTAGTCCCAAAAATAGTATAAAAAGTTGCCAAAAGTATATGCAAGTTGTAGAATATTGGCATGAAACAATCAAAAATTAGAGATACGACGGAGACGTATCACCCCCACGTGCAGCCTCCGGTCTTCTCCTAAAGCTTCCAGGTCTTCTTTTGGTCCAAAAAAAATCATAAAAAGGTTTCGGGGTAGTTGGACTTCATTTGGTACTTTAACCTGAAAAGTAAAAACACACTCACACTGGACACTGGGTCAATAGGTCAGTGCTAAAAAATAATATAAGTTGATAAATTATTACTCAAAAAGTATCCTATAATGATAATATAATAGCATGGAACAATAAAAAATTATAGATACATTGGAGATGTATCAAGCATCTCTAAGCTTAATTTTTGCTCATCCTCGAGTAGGTAAATGATAAAAATAGATTTTTTGACGTGCCATGCTACCCGATAAGTAATCTTTTGCATGCATGCTCATTGAGAAAAGATGAATTAACAAACATTAACATAGTAATACTTATAAGCATAAGCAACAAAATCATCGATCTTTCAAAGTATACGATTCTCAAAGAATGTTTACCCCTGTCCATCTTATTATATTAGCAAGGCATGACTCCATATTCACCATATTAATACAATTTTCAAGCACCATGGTGTCCAGGTTAGGCAATTGGATCATACCTTTTCAATATGCACAAACTTTTTATTCTTCACACAATACACGAGCGTGAACCATGGACATAACATACGGGTGGAGTAGAATATGGTGGTAGATATCAAAAGGATAAAAGTGGAGCAGATAGCCTCACATCAACTAGGCGTACCGACGGGCTATGGATATGTCCATCGATAGATGTCAATGCAAGGAGTAGGGATTTCCATGCAACTGAAGCACTAGAGCTATAAGTGTATGAAAACGTAACAGAAGCTAAGTGGGGTGTGCATCCAACTTGCTTACTCATGAAGACCTCAGACATTTGAGGAACCCCATCATCGGAATATACAAGCCAACTCTATAATAATGAAAAAGTGATTCTCAATACATATGAAAATGTCATAACATGTGACTCTCTATATGAAGAACAATGTACCATTTTGAGGCACAAGCGTGGCAAAGGATACTAGCAAAGTCCATTCTCTCTTTGTTTCTTTCATTTTATTATTATTATTATTATTTTTACATGGTGAGCTCATTTGGCCTCCTCCATTTTTATTTCCTAACTGGGACAATGCTCTAATAATGATGATCATCACATTTTTATGTACTTACAACTTAATATGAAAACTCGATAGAAGAACTATGAAACAATATGACTCAATATGAATGCATCTGACAGTGTATCAGGATGTGCAATGATCTAGTGTGACATGTAAAAATATGATGAACCGTGACTTTTCCATAAATACTATGTCATCTCTATATGATCATGCAAAGCAATATGATGATGAACGAACTAGTCATATAATGTGACGTTGAAATTTACATGGCAATATATCTCGGAATGACTATGAAAATGCCATAATAGGTAGGTATGATGGTTGTTTTGAGGGAGATATAAGGAGTCTTATGTGTGACATAGCATATCATGTCAAAAAATTTGGATGCACCGGCAAAGTTTGCACCGATCCTTGAGGTGAGAATGAGCAAGGCAAGGTACCGAAGAGGCTAGCAAAATACGAGGAGGCGAGATTACGTATGTCCATGATTTCACATTAGTAATAAAGAACTCACATACTTATTGTAAAATTTTATTAGTTTTACCACAAATCAAAGTACTACTAGCATGCCCCGAGGAAGGAGGTTGGGAGGAGTTAACCATCGCGTGCCTCCGACACGAAACAACACTAGGATTTTAACGAGGAATAGAAATACTCACACATCCTCATCATGCCTTTTTAATTTTTAGACAAATAAGAAGTTAACACCTCTTAATACCGACACTTCTACGAATCAACAATTATGCACTCACGCCTTTTCATATTAGCACATCAATATCATTAACCCACAATTTCTCTTTTATGTGCTACATGATGATTTTGATTATCACTCATTGAATACCTATTATTTTTGAACTAGTCTTATGACCCATGCAAACTACCGTCACTATTTATTAACTCTCAGACAAATATAAGTGAAGAAGAAGAGTGCAACTATTTTTATAAAATTTATATGCCACCGTGCTCAAAAATATATAAGTAGAGTATTAGAGCAACTGCTAAGCTCAAAAATACAAGTGAAGCACATAGAGTATCCTCTATGCGTACGTCGCCATGTGAACGAATGTAATCCCGTGCTGTAAAACTCTCCTTCTATCAATGATGGGATAAACAATGCATAGCCTTAGGGTGATGGCTCTTATGTGGAAAAGTAGTTTCGAATGAGGAAGTAGGATCCTTTGTAGAAGATGGGTGCTTGAAGAGAAAGAATATGGTCCGGTGTAAAAAACTAAAAAGTTAGAGTAGAAAGTACATATGCATGTGCATTACAGTCTTTATTTTCTATTTTTTTATGAGGCCCATAAATGACAGCTTGCATTGAAAAAAAAAATCAACATAAATGCCTTAAGCTACTTTTTATCATGAAAGATCTATATTTATATATCATCATTGTACATGTTCCGAAAATATACGCAATCTTTATGTATCCACGAAAAAAGAAATCACGCCATACTGGATGCGACGAACTCGCCTGCATTTTCCGAGGTTCTATCCCGGCCAACTAGACAAAGCCACAACGGAGGCTCCAAGGAAAAGGGCGAGCGAGCGGCGTACTGGCGTGGCAGACGCGAAATGCAAAGCCAGCTCACCCGCGGCCCCCGCCCACTCCCACCTCGTGCCCCGTTCGATACAAACGAAGCAGAGGCGCATCAGCTTAAACCCAAACCCGCCTGCCATCTGCACTGCTCACGGCATAGGACACGACTCGCACGCCTCACCACCTCATCTCCAATTCCGAATCCAGATGGCGCAGGTGGTGGCGGCGGCGGGCGCGGCGGGCGCGGCCAGGCCGCTCGGCGGCTCATCTGGGGCCGACTCGCTCCGGCCCGTTGCGAGGCTGCCCTTCGGCCCGCGCGACGCGAGGGAGAGGTGGAGCGGGAGCGTGGCCTCCAGGGGTCGACGTGAGCACCTGGTCGCCTCGGTGATTAGCGCCGACGCCGAGGTGCTTCCGGTGTCGCCCGACGACGATGCGGTCGTCAAGGTAGCGCTTCCTCGTACTTGACTGCTACCTCAGCTGCTCGCTAGCTCGGGAGTCGCGGTTTTTGTGGTCTCCGGTTACTTTGGGGCATGAAATTGGCTTCCGTGACGGTGAAATCGGATTTGTCACGTCCGGGGGCATCATTTCCGTGTGCGTGACGGTGGAATTTAGAGACCCGGACTGTTGGAGATGTCATTTTCTCAAAATTCTCCTCCAGGCGTTGTTGCTTGAATTTTGGCGTCTGTTTGTGCTCTTTTATGTTTATGCATCCATAAGAGCCGCTTGTGTGGTATACTGGTATACCAAATTATGTCCGTCGTTTTGAATGTTGTAAAGTGTATATTTCGGAGTAACAGCGCCATATACCTCCCCTCCCACCTATTCCCCCTTTTAGGCTATTTTTCATCTGGCTTAAGTTTTAACTGAGAGGATAGCTATTAATTATGTGGCTTAAGTTTTAACTGAGAGGATAGCTATTAATTATCTGCCTCAAGTTTGAACTTAGAGGATAGCTATCAATTATGTTACTGTTTGCAGAATTGACATTCGAACCATTGAATATGGTTGAGGACCGTTTCCGTGTACTCAAAAAGTATAAATAATCGGTATACTTTGTAACAGCCCCTTCTAAAAATCATTTGTTGGAATAATTCTCAGCAGAATCTGTATTGCTTAGCTTATTTCCTGCCACTGAAAAGGATGGTACCCCTTAATCTTATTGAAAATAACTCAAAATGAATGAGCTATTTTAAATATGGATGTGCTACTTTCTGATCACTTTGGTTAAATCTCAATTCTGAGTCTTCTCTAAGCCACTTATCCAGTAAACTATGAGCGCTTATGATGAACGTGACATATTCTTGTTTTCTAATTTTCTCCATGATAGGCAGTTATTTAACATGACATGTTTTCTAGCTTGCGTGCTGCAGTTATTCAATAATACTTCTTCTTGACAGGAAGAAGAAAATTTCCAGCATCTTAGGGCTATCCAGCAACTAGCAACAGCAGCCAATGGTGTGTGGTCTAAACCAAATGTTAGGCGCAAGACAAAGATTGTGTGCACAATTGGTCCCTCAACTAACACAAGAGAGATGATCTGGAACCTTGCCGAGGCTGGCATGAATGTGGCTCGGCTTAATATGTCACATGGAGACCATGCATCACACCAGAAAGTTATCGACTTGGTGAAGGAGTATAATGCTCAAACGAAGGACAACGTGATTGCTCTTATGGTTGACACCAAGGTTTGTATTCCCTTTTTCAGAGCTTATGCATACATTCTGATGGATGAGCAATCTCGCCTCAGAAGATGCTCTATTTGTGTCAGTCTTAATTATAAGTCTGTCATGCCCATGCTAGCGCATGATTTGCTCTGTTAATAAATACTGTAGTTAAACCTTTTGATGCCGCGCTTCTTTCATCATATTGTACCTTGATTTCTCTGATCGAAGCTAGATTTTACATCTTCAGGGTCCAGAAGTTAGGAGTGGGGATTTACCTCAGCCTATATTCTTGGAAACTGGCCAGGAATTCACCTTCACAATTAAGAGGGGGGTTGGGACTGAGACATGTGTTAGTGTTAACTATGATGACTTTGTTAATGATGTAGAAGCCGGTGACATGCTCCTTGTGGATGGTATGTGCACTTCCTTTTCCCGTTCTGGTATTTGATTATTTGATCTTTGTTGGTGACACATGATTGTTTACAGAATGTGTGGATGCAGCAAATCAGTTTATCTGAAATAGTCTACTACTAACTTTTAGCTAGTGATTCAATAAATTTGTATGGCGGCACATAGCTGTATATAGTGAATAGGATAGGTTCACGAAGAGCTGGTCTTTGTTAACATGGCTAAGCTAAGCTGTCACATGTTGTTTAAAATCTTCTGGTTTTGTCCAGCTTAATGTTCTACATTTTCAATGCTAACACTTAATTTTATTGCTTTCCTGGAACACATTGTGTGGCTAACTACTGCCTACTAGCATGGAGTCATGATGCATCAATCGTTTATGCATGCAGAGGCACAATGTTTCCAACATTGCCCTGTAGTTTTGAGAGCATTAATACCTGCATCTGCTTTTGTACTTAAGTCAACTTTCTGAGATGGAGTTTACCAGCACTTTATTTGCAGATGGTCTTGCTTAGTGTGCACAACTGATTAACATTTGAATTAGAACATCAGATACCCGTCTAACACCCTTCTACCTTTGTTCTCTGTATTTTTTATGCTTGTAAGGATGATTTTTTTTGATTGTGTAACTTCGACATTAAATTGATTTATGTTGTGTTTAATGATCATTGCATTGGTTATTTAGGAGGAATGATGTCATTTCTGGTCAAATCAAAAACCGAAGATTCTGTAAAATGTGAAGTTATTGATGGAGGTGAATTAAAATCCAGGCGTCACCTGAATGTCCGTGGCAAGAGCGCAACCCTGCCATCGATCACCGGTAATAGTCATCATATGTTCCATTGAATAATAAATATGCTCTTGTCTCATGCACATTTTCCAAACTTGCAGATAAGGATTGGGATGATATTAAGTTTGGAGTGGAAAATCAGGTTGACTACTATGCTGTTTCTTTCGTCAAAGATGCTCAAGTTGTGCATGAATTGAAGGATTATCTCAGAAGTAATAATTATTCTGGACTTTATAAACAGCATGGGCGTTGTTTTGAGTGTGTCTTGACCATGTTTCCTTTTATTTTGACTCAGGCTCGAATGCGGATATACATGTAATTGTGAAAATTGAAAGTGCAGATTCTATTCCAAACTTACATTCAATCATTACGGCATCTGATGGGGTAAGAGGTTGATGTTCATTGTTTTTTGAGTTTAGCAAGATCCACTACAAAATACATCTTAACTATGAAAGGTCTTAAGTTGTATGGGCATCATGAAAAGGGCTTCTTCTCTATCTTAATCTTTTTCTATAGTGTCATTGTTGGTTTTAGTTTTGAAGTACTGATGTATAAATTGTCGAGTTCTGTAGGCTATGGTTGCCAGGGGTGATTTGGGGGCTGAACTTCCTATCGAGGAGGTACCGTTGCTGCAGGTATGATCTGGTTTATTGCGCACTGTCCACAAGTCCATTGCACTTAATGCCCACTTCTCTGCTTAGTTATTTGTTTAAGCGACAAGCTACAAACTTGGTTGTGCTCTGTACAATATCGACTACACAACTTACGCTTGGAAGGAAATAATTATTAACTGAGGGCCGCTTTGCACTCGTTTGTATATACATCTAGGTAGCTATCCAGTTTGAAACCCGGCACTGAACTTTCTGTGCTTCCGTTAGTTGATTTGATATAGGATATACACGGCATGCTTAGAATTTCATGTGTCCCGATGCAGGAAGAGATTATTAGAATGTGCAGAAGCATGGGAAAAGCTGTGATTGTTGCCACTAATATGCTGGAAAGCATGATCGTTCATCCAACTCCAACCCGAGCAGAAGTTTCAGACATTGCTATAGCTGTTCGGGAAGGTGCTGATGCAGTTATGCTTTCTGGGGAAACTGCACATGGGAAGTATGTGTTTTCGTTTTCTTATGCATAACAATGTATTGTTTGTATATTACCAGCAAACTATATGTGCACCCACAGTCCATTCTTAATAATTTAATTAACAAAAGCCAGCTGATTTTATTACTAAGTATATTTCTGCAGTACTATAGGATGTTATTTTTGTGATTGCATTCTTTAAGTGTTCCAGAAACTGTTAGAACTACTAACGTGTGTTCATCAAGCTGTTACTTGTAATTGTTGGTGATTTTGCTCTTGTCCTATTATTTGTCCTGAGTAAACTATGATATCTAACTCTACTTTCAATATGTCTGTTCTGAATTCGTGGTATCATGTTGTTTTGGTTTCCATCTAAGTTAGCTCATTCAAATGTTTTGGTTGTGTTAGACTTGCTGAAATGCCACATGGATCATGGATTGCTCGATTTTGTTGTAATAAATCATGAATAAAGGAGTTGGTATGTTGATGTTTAGTTGCACTCTTTTTGTTTCCCTTTTGGTTTGTTTAAAAGATGCTTGCTATTTATGACGTGCATTTAAGATGGATACATGACTAAAGCTTTACCACTTGATGCCGGACAGATTTCCCTTGAAAGCTGTCAAGGTCATGCATACTGTTGCACTAAGAACTGAAGCAACTATTACTGGCGGGGAAACACCGTCTAACCTTGGTCAGGTGTTCAAGGTCTGAACTGCAATATCCCAACTGACACCGCATGTCTTTTTCTTCACTTTAACCCATTTTCTATCGTTCCTCGCCTGTAGAACCACATGAGCGAAATGTTTGCCTACCATTCAACAATGATGTCCAATACACTTGGTACATCAATTGTGGTTTTCACAAGGACGGGATTTATGTCTATCCTACTTAGCCATTACCGCCCATCTGGCACCATATTTGCCTTCACAGACCAGTAAGATTTCTCTGCTTTTGCTCCAATGCGTATGTCATCAATAAAATGGAACTCCTATGTTAACATGTTGAGAAACCGATGCTGCTAAGATAATCAATATTAATCATGTGCAATACATTAATTACTAATACATTTCCTTGCATTGTCATCCAGTCATAATGATAACCTTGACAAGCAATAGCGAATGATGCACTTAGCTGCTTATTCACCAACATATGTGGGCTGAAAACCAGCTGTGCTTTTCTACTTGATGAACAACGTGTCCCTAACATGTGCATGAAGTCATTCCTAGACTCCAGGAACTGTTTGCCTCATGCAAGTTATTTGATTATTGAAACTAGTATATCCTAGGAGAAGAGGTTATCACTGATGAAACTGAATTTAGATAATGTTGTGGTGGTATATGCTTTTTATCCTACTGTTGTGGGAGAACTGATCTGAAGATTAGATCTATCATTTCTGGAAGCATAATATTGTTGCCTCCTTTGTTCATATTCCCTTTTATAAAGTATTTCTTAGTGTTATTGATGTTGCTTACTGTTTATAGGGAGATAGTTAGACAACGATTGGCTTTGTACCAAGGTGTATGTCCAGTTCACATGGAATTTTCTGATTGTGCTGAGAAGACATTTGGTGATGCTTTATCTTACTTGCTGGTAATCACTGAAATATCCCATCCCTTCTACTTCCTCCGTTCCTAAATATAAGTCTTTTTAGAGATTCTAATATGGACTACATACGGAGCAAAATGAGTGAATCTACACTCTAAAATATGCCTATATACATCCGTATGTAGTCCGTATTGAAATCTCAAAAAAGACTTATACTCCCTCCGTCCGGAATTACTTGTCGCCAAAATAGAAAGAATCGGATGTATCTAGAACTAAAATATGTCTAGATACATTCATTTCTATGACAAGTAATTCCGGACGGAGGGAGTAGTATTTTTTTGCTGGCATTAGCTTAAGTAACTACCATTGTGGTTGCAGTACATGATGAAACTGTTAAAATACCTTAAAACAGCCTGCACTAAGTGTTGAAATTAGTTAGTCTATATTGCCTTCGAAACTTGGATGGCTTTTTGGAGCGTGGGTATAGAGGATGTATCAGATGTTATTGCTCATCGGGTGCTCATGATATTTGTAAACCCGAAATGCCCCGCAAAAAGTTGTAGAACACATCCCTGAGGCATGATCTACCGAAAGCTAACTAAATTGGTGCACTATAAACAAGCTGATGCTAAATATGTAACTACTTTCTTCACCAAATAGGTTGTAGAACCAAAATCAGACTATTGGAAATAAAAATGGGCTTTGAGGCAATAACAACCAAGATATTGGTCTTATGGAAGACAAAAATGGGCCTATAACAGTGACAAACAACCGACTCGATTGTGGTCACGAATGAAATGATGCATTCTTCTTGTGGCGAGTTTTTGGGGCTAATACAAGTGATATCACACTGTCCACTAAAATATCGTTCTCCAGTTATGAAATGTGCAAAAATGTAGCGTGTTCACATAGTTTGGCCTGCAAACTGCAGCTACTAACTGCATTCGTTGCTCCCAAACGTGTATCATGGTAAAGCAATCATGTTCTAACTTTGATCTATACTGAAGCCGGGTGCATAACAGTCAATTTTTTGCTCTCCAACGTCTGATTTCAAACCAAACGGACATAAATACATACTCTCCCGTCCCAAAATAAGTGTCTCAATTTTGTACTAGCTCTAGTATAAATTTGTACTAAGCTTGAGACACTTATTTTGGGACGGAGGGAGTATAAGAATAGGGAAATATGGGGTATTCGGCAGAGTATTAAATCTAGAATTGTCCTGAAGCTTCTTTATTTTGAAGAAATACTAAAACTAAACAAGCAAGCGCATGTGACCTTGATCCGTGTGCTTAATTAGAAGGGTGGGGAAATTAGCTGGAGAAGTTACATGATTTTCGTGGCAACATGCATGTTCACACTATTATCACGTGAGAACACGTCGTCTAACATGATATGCTATATTTCACAGAAGCATGGTATGGTGAAGGAAGGTGAGGAGGTTGCACTTGTTCAAAGTGGCAGACAACCCATCTGGAGGTCGCAGTCCACCCACAATATTCAGGTTAGGAAGGTTTGACGAGGAATGCCCATTTACACGACCAGTAACCAAGGTATTTGCTGTGATTGGGGCAAACACAAAGGTCCGGTTATGATGCCATGCCGGCATTACAGTCCTTGAGCCATGAGCTTGGTAGCATGTGCACTAGATTTGTTGTTTGAGAGCGAGTGTTGTGATTCTGTTCTCTCTTGCTGTTTAACTACTCTTCTGTGTAAAATGATTCAGACCAATCATTTCCTCTGTCTGTTTTTTAGCTGTAGCTTGGGAGTGCTGTAAGGTTCTTTATTTTGTCAAACAATTTATGTATTAATACTTCCTTCGTCCGAAAATACTTGTCGTAGAAATAGATGTATCTAGACTTATTATAGTTATAGATACATCCATTTTATTCATTTATAGGAAAAGTATTTTCGGATCGGAGTGAGTACATTACAAGGACTTGTTCGACAGGAACTTTGTTGCAAAATGTGTTTGCCTGTGAGTTCTAGAGCGCTAGACCATCGTGAAACTGACACGAGGAGGACGCTGTCAACCTCTTGCCTTCGTTGACTCCCTTCTGAACGAGTATGATGTGTTTAAGTTCAGCGTGGAGGATGGTGTTGCACGAGAGGGAGGCGGAGGCACTGTCGCCCATGGACATCGCCAACGCCAACGCAACAAGGCAGGGAACGCTGCAGAATAGCAGCGAAAGTAGACATGCCCGGCCCGCAGCAAAGCACACTCCGCATTGTTCATTCTTCAAGAATCCATATCACCCAAAGAGCTTCCTCACGTGTGCCCCTTCACCATTGCCAAAGATGCTTGGGCGCACGTCCACTTTTTGTACAAAGAAAGCTCAAGGTTCAAACTTTGAGGTGGTGCTTGATGAAGCCGATGAATGAAGATGAAGATCCTCGTAAGCTCTATCGAAGTTTGACCGCTCTTGCCATCTCTCTTCAAAATCATGGGAGCAAGGATACACATGACAATTGGGTCAAGCAAAATTTCCTCAAGGCCATCATGCCATTCAACAAAGGCATGTCCTTTGTGATCCTTTAAAGGCTGGACTTTCACATCCTGACCTCAAGTGAAGTGTTGGATGAGTTCGTGGCAATGAACATCTTGAACAAGACTGTAAACAACGCTCTAGCTCATGTCCAATAGTCAAAGAAGCCCAACCTATCTTTGAAGGCCAAGGCGATACCATAAGAAGAAGAAGAGGGTTGCCACAAAGACACCAAATATGCTTACCACGAGCACGTGGCTCTTGCATCAAGGCAATTTTGGGGCAACTAAAGAAACGCCAAGCCCAACTTCTCCAAGAACAACTCAAGTGGCGCCAAGGGCAAGCAACATGTGTGAACAAGCTATAATTGTGGCAACGTGAGCCACTTCATCGTGGATTGTCCGTTTGAGAAGAGAGAAGACAATGGTGGCAAACTAATCCGCAAAGACAAGGCCAAGTCCTTCCCCAACAAGAACAACTTTACGAAGCGAGTGCCACAAAAGGGGTTGGTGACGCTCGAAGAGTATGCCTCTGACGATGACGATGATGATACAAGTGGTGAAGGAATCGCAACGACCTTCGTCGCCATTGTGGTATCTTCCCCAACTCCGCCATCTCTCTTCGACTCCGCCAATGAGAACATCATTGCCCCCGCCAAGCGGCTCATGGCAAAATCCACCAACAAGGTAGCATCCAACATCAAAACTACTATCACTACTTATTCTTTCGCGACGGATCGTGTAGATGAAACGGAGATGGGTAAGGTAGACGAAAATGAGTTTGACAAGTTCTTGGGTAATCTCAAAGGTGAGACCAAGAAGCACTTTGTTTCTCTATTGAAACAACTAGGTGAGACCAATGACACCATTGGGTCTGATGAAGATACCATCACGAAGATGGAAGGTCATAGCCGTGACTATGCCGATGAGATTACAAATATTTGTCATGTGCTCAAGGAAGAGCAAGGTCTTCGTTTGGTGCTTGAGGAGTAACACAACGTAGACCTTGCTAAGATAAAGAAAATCGTGATCATGCTCAAGTTTTAGCTCGTGTGCTTCAATCCGAGAATGTTGAACTTGGGGTTGGCCATGCTAGACTAATGGAGGAGTTTGAGCTACTTAAAAAAGGCTCACAAGGCCTTGAAGAGTGCTCATAACTCTCAAAGAGTCTCATGATCAAATCCAAGTGAAACTAACTAAGGATATTTCTACTTGTCCTCCTTTTGTATTAATTGATAAAGCTCATGCTACTAACCCATGCAACTTAAGACATGCCTTGTCACTTGCATTCAAGGCGAGAAGAACCTCAATGAACTTTTGAGCAATCAAAAGGAAGTTCTGGCTAAGGAGGGACTTGGGTTAGCACCGAAGCCAAAGAAGAAGAACACCAAGAAGAAAGACAATACCAAGCAAGCTCTCCCTCTCAAAACTACTTTTGTCAAAGAGGGAGATGGTGCTCCTAAGGAGAAGAAGAACAAGGTGACTCGTGGTAGTACCAAGAGTGGCAAAACCACTTCACCCAACGATGCATGCAATTTTAACCCTTCTTATGTTTTATGTCGTGCTAGTGATGGGCATGTTTATGCCAAACTCGTTCGTTGTCCTTATGAGTGCATTGAGTGGTATATTTGGGTTCCTAAGACCCTTGTTACTAACATTAAAGGATGCATTCAAGAATGGGTACCTAAATCCAAGCATTGATTTTTTGTAGGAGTTTGCTTCCAGTGGAGGTTCATGGTTGCTCGATAGTGGAGCAACAAAGCATATGACCGGAAGCAAGGACTTGGTGGTGGACGTTCAAACAAGCCCATCTATGCCCACTCATATCCAATTTGGTGATGCTTCAACGTCAAAGGTAGTGGGTCTTGGCAAGGTGGTAATCTCTCTGGATTATCCATTGAGAAAGTCATGCTTGTTGAGACCCTTGCATACAATTTACTTTCCGTTCATCAACTTGCACTTATGGGCTTTTCTAGTTTCTTTGATCTTGATATCGTGGCCCTTTTGTGGAGCAAGACTCTTAAAGTGGCCTATGTTGGACATGTTGAGAACGGTCTCTATGTGGTCACTTCTCGAAGAGGCCACTAACACCACAACATGTCTAATGGCCAAAGTTGATGTGGGGTGGCTTTGGCATCGTTGTTTAGCCCACGTCAATATGAGACCATTGCAAAGTCTCCTCAATGGGACCATATTCTCGGACTAACAAATGTTAGTTTTGCTAAAGATCGTGCTTACAGTGCTTGTATCAAAGGAAAGCTACATGAGAAGCCTCACCGTCCCACAACCATTATATCCTCCAAGAGGCCCTTGGAGCTCTTTCACATGGATCTCTTTGGACCTCCATATTTTGATAGTCTTGGTAGGAGAAAGTATCGCTTGGTGATTCTGGATGATTATTCAAGATACACATGGGTTTATTTCTTCAAGAGGAAGAGTGAGACCCAACGGACGGTAATTGACTTTGCAAATGAAGCTCAACGTCAACATGATGCAAAGATATTGATCATAAGAACTGAAAACGACACCGAGTTCAAGAACTACACCTTGGACGAGTTTCTTAGTGATGAGGGGATCAAGCATCAATACTCTGCACCTTATACATGGTGTAGCGGAGAGGAAGAACCGGACTTTGATGGATGTGACAAGGACCATGATGGCGGAATTCAAATCTCCGTACAACTTTTGGTTCGAAGCCATCAACATCGCTTTTCATGCATCCAGTAGGCTCGACCTCTGCAAAGGCTTGAACAAGACTCCATATGAAATACTTACCGGTAACAAGCCCAACCTCAAGTACTCTCGGGTGTTCGGGGGTAAGTGTTTCATTCTCAAAAAGGGTGCTCGTTTGTCAACATTTGAAACTAGAGCTCAAGAGGGCATATTTGTTTGTTATGCTACAAACTCTCATGCTTACCGTGTCCTCAACAAGTCCAATGGACTCATTGAGGAGATGTGTAACGTAGAGTTTGATGAATATAATGGCTCCCAAGTGGAGCAAAGTGATCTTTGTGATGTAGGTGATGAAATTCCTCCTCAAGCCATAAGAATAATGGGTGTGGGACATTTCCTACCCGTTGAGGAACCCCTTGTGGTGGAATGAGATGGACAATGTTCTACGCAAGTGGAACCACCACCAACACTTGACCCACATGTGTCCGAAGAACAAAGTGAAGGCCCTCAATCAAGTGATCAAGATCAAGGTCAAGATCAACCCCATGAGGATGGTGATGCACCTAATGATGACCAAGATCAATATCACAACAAAGCGCAAGCTTAAGGTGATAAGAAAGCTCAAGAAGATGCTAAAAAATCAATATATAGCTCCTCAAATCTCACTTGAAGAGCAATTGGAACGTTGTGCCACCAAGATTTCTTCCACTCTACTACGTCAAGAACATGTCTTGGAGAACATCATTGGAAGCTTAAGAAAAGGGGTAACTACTCGTAAACAATTAACAAACTTTTGTGAGCATCACATGTTTTTTTCTTGTGTTGAACCCCAAAAGGTCTATGGGGCGCTCAAGGACTCGGATTGGATAGAATCCATGCATGAAGAGCTTAACAACTTCAAGCAAAACCAAGTGTGGAAATTGGTCCCAAGGCCAAAGGAGAATCATATTGTCATTGGCAACAAGGCAAGATTGGTAGCTCAAGGCTACTCCCAAGCCGAGGAGATCAACTACGGTGAAACTTTCGCTCTAGTTGCTCATCTTGAATCTATTCACATGTTGCTCGCTTATGCTTCTCATCATGATTTTAAATTGCAACACATGGATGTGAAAAGTGATTTTCTTAATGGTCCTTTAAATGAGTTGGTATATGTCAAGCAACCCCCAGGGTTTGAGGATCCCAAGTTTCCCAATCATGTATATAAATTGGATAAGGCTCTCTATGGCCTTAAACAAGCCCCACGTATGTGGTATGAGAACCTTACCGTTTTTTTTGCAAGATCATAGGTTTGATATTGGGAAAATCGATCCCACTCTTTTACTAAGAATGTTAAAGGGGAATTGTTTATATGCCAACTATATGTTGATGATGTTCTCTTTGATTCTCCTAACAAAGCTTTCAATGATGAGTTTGTCACACTTATGACTGAGATGTTTGAAATGTCTATGATGGTAGAGTTGAAGTTCTTTCTTGGATTCGAAGTCAAGCAACATAGAGAAGGAACATTCATCAACCAAGCCAAATATACCGAAGACATGCTCAAGAGGTTCAAGCTAGATGATGTCAAGCCAACCAAAAGTCCAATGCAAACCAAGTGTCAACTTGACATTAATTCCAATGGTAAAGCGGTGGATCAAAAGGTATATCATTCCATGATTGGATCCTTGCTTTACCTTATGCATCTAGACCAAATATTATGTTGGGTGTGGCAATATGTGCACGGTTTCAAGTTGCGCCAAAGGAAAGTCACTTTGTGGCGGTCAAGCGAATCTTTCGATATTTGGATCATAACCAAAACTTTGGCATATGGTACCCTAAAGGAGCAAGTTTTGATCTCGTGGGTTATTAGGATTCAGATTGGACGGGAGATCATGTGGAGCAGAAGTCCACTTCCGAAGGATGCCAATTTCTTGGCCGCTCTTTGGTTAGTTGGTCTTCCAAGAAACAAAACTATGTTTCTCTTCGTCCATCGAAGCCAAGTATGTAGCTGCCACAAGTTTTTGTTCTCAATTGCTATGGATGAGGCAAACTTTAAAGAAATACGGTGTCGCATAGCAAGACAAAGCATATTGAGATTCGTCATCATTTCATCCAGGGTCGCATCAACCATTGAGAGATTGATCTTATCTATGTCAACACTCGTGAGCAACTAGCAGATATTTTCATGAAGCCATTAGATGAATCAAGATTTCGCGAGTTAAGGCATGAGCTAAATATAATTGATTTGAGCAATGTCGTTTGAGACAATGCAGATTCCACCACACTCATCATTCTATCTTGTATTAGATGTAGGCATGGACATAGGGGGAGTGTTGCTCCCTAACTCACACCTCTCTTAATATGCATAAATAAAAAGAATCTTTCACATTAGCCAGTTTTGATGGTACTTGTGCTTCAAAGATGAGTTTTGGTCATGGGCTCAAGGTTAAAATCTTCGCGGTGCCATATGAAATGACTCGACCATAGGTGGCTCCGACCACCGCCCCTCTTCTCTTCAAAGAGGTTTGGTTCCCAGTTTGGTTTTGTGATTTGGTTTCCTCCAAGTTTTCTCTTTGTTTTCTTGTCATTTGAACTTGGAGCTTTTCTTCCCTTGGTTGTGTTTTAGAGTCTCCTACCCAGGCCTATCCATCCGAAACCCCTAGAGTTTGCATAAGCCACCGCTTCTCCTTTGTGATCTTGGTTGTTTTTGTCTCCTGCAAGCGGTACTACCGCTGGCAGGAGCAGTACTACCGCTCCTACCACCTGTGCTACCGCTAGAACGGTACTACATGGCCTCCTGCACAGTAGTAGTAATGGGGCAGTACTCAGAGGCGGAACCAGGATTTCTCGAACCCTAGGGCTAAAACTAAACAACTACGCCAAATACCACCACCTCAAAAATGCGTCAAAACACTAAGTACCACACATACCAATGCCTGTTAGAATTAATCCACAAATTTAGTTCAAGCAAAAATAAATATGTATTGTTTATTACCATGGGAGCAAATTCAATAAACATGTCATCAATTTAGCAAAGTGTGTCATTGCAAATATTGATACCAATTTAGCGAAGATTAGTTTATTTTGAGGCCATCATTTCTTCACTAGGAATAGTAGAAGGACCATGAGCTGTTAACATAAAATTGACTATTTAAAATCAAGAACTAGACATATACCAAGTGAATTGCTCATGAAATTATGTAAGAAGTAACATATTATACTTTAGCACAAAGTGCACGAGATAGAAGCCACATGTGTTTCCTTATTTTTTTTCTTAGCACTGTATAAACTTAATTCTTCGAGTCCTCTTTATCTTGGATTTTTAATTATTCTTCTCTACTGAAGTAATGCAATTTAATATCCCCAATTCATTGATTTCTTCCGATAAGAAGGAACTAGGAAAAAATACGACTCCTAGATGACACAACAAACTTAACATTACCTTCCCAACCGGTTGTGGAAATCATGAGATTCATTGATGGAGCACAGGAGACCTCGATGGGCTGCTCCAGTGACGCGATGTGAAAGATTTGAGGTTCGAAGTGTCGGTGCGCTGGCCGCCAGGGCGCACATCCGGTGGATCGAGCAGTAAGTCGGCGGCATGGTTTTTCTAAGGATCGACCTGGCAAGAGGAGGATCGTGCATCGTGGGTTGGAGCGATTTAGGTGCCGGGGCTAGCGATTGGTTCAAGCGATCGTGTTAACTGGGCTTCTAGGGATGGAGAACTAGGGCTGCTAGGTTTGCTTGCCTCGGGCTAGGCCTCTACAACTGTATTAACATAGAGAATTCTTGCTGGACATATAACCTACTAGATGGGCCACACCTAGGGCTACAACCCGAGTTGCCCCAGGCCCAATTTCGCCCCTGGCGGTACTACCGCTCACCCGAGCGGTACTACCGCTTAGAGGAGTGGTGGGGAGTTAAGGGCCGGGCAGGGGGAGTTCCAACTACCCCATAAACATTCTCTCTCTTCCTCCCCCACTCTCCTCTTTCTCACACAACAAGAACACTTCTGGACGCCACTTTGGGTGGCTGATCTCGTACCGTCTTCCGTGACTTCATCCTGTGGGATCGATCCCCACCATTTCCTCTCACCATGGAACCCGGTATTGCCCTTGTTTGTCTATCATATGATTCTAATTCTTGAATCTAGGTTTTAGGGAAATGCATGTTTGGTTTCGCGATTTTTGGCTAAATTGAAGCAAGAGTAGAACGTGGAATGACTGCTAGATAGGAGGCTTAAAGTTTTAGTGGAATATTTTTGAATTTGGGGTCTCCGGTACTATCGTATCTGAGCAAGTTTTTGCGTGAGAGATTTCATACTAAATATTTTCAGTAGGCGGATGCTCCTCTCTTACCAATTGTTCTCGAGGTGAAGATATGCCGAACAAGCCTCTCAAAGGATTGTTTTCCATAGTAACAAATGTAGATAAATTCAACACATATAATAAATGTTTCCTTACCGAATTCCATTTACCAAGAGCGCTACACTCCCCGGCAACGTTTCCAGATAAGAATATTATGACCCATAAGTATAGGGGATCAATCATAGTCCTTTCGATAAGTAAGAATGTCGAACTCAACGAGGAGCCGAAGGAATTGATAGGCGATTTTCAGCAAGGTATTCTATACAAGTGTTGTAAGATAATCTTTATAGATATTTTGATGGCAAGAGTAATTGGTAACAAGTAACAAGTAACAAAAGTAGCAAGGTGCAGGAAGTGACTCAATACTTAATTATGCTAAGGACAAACCGGTGATACTTCTTATAGCGATAAAAATGCTCTTGAGGACACACACGAATATCGTCAAGTTAGTTTCATCATGATTCATCGACTTCACGCTCATTGCCTTGATAAGTGTTATGTGGGTGGACCAGAGCTAAGGTGTTGCTCCTACTTGAACAAACACCTACTTATGCTTATACCCACCATGCAAGCATCCACAAATAGAAGAGAAGTAATTAAGATAAATCTAGTCATATCATTAAACATGTGGTTCCAAGATAGACCCTCGCGGAAAAATTCAACTAGGTTTAGGCTTTGATCACACACGCAACCCATCTGTTTGAAATATGCCCTAGAGGCAATAATAAATTAGTTATTATCATATTTCCTTGTTCATGATAATCGTTTATTGTAGCGACCCGACCTGGAAAGGTCAAGCCTCTGTGTGTTCTGTGCAATCCCTGGATCAGTATGCTGACACACACAGTACATCAGTGTATATATCAAAGTGCAATCACATGTAATTAATGTAAAACTGATATATACCTTAAAATCTCAGCGGAAACAGTCAATGGGAGTGGAGTCCCAATAAACACCAACGACAGGTTGGGTGTAGACCGTAACCCTGAATCGTACTCTTACTCATCGAAGAAGAGTATCTGCAACATGAGACGTTGCAGCCATGTAGGTCAGTACATTGAATGTACCGGCAAGATCACCATAGCAGAACAGAAGATAAAAACTATTCTATATGCAGTAAGGCTTTGTGGCTCCGTGTCTGAGTTTTTGCATAAAAGCTGATTTTATTTTCTTTTCCTACAACAAAGGAATATCAGGAGTTTTCACTACAGAGTTACCTAACATGACATAGTTCCGCCAACCGATGTCTTAATGCCCACAAGTATCAATGGTTGCCCACAATTAATTATGAGTCCAATGTTGAGAGTTCAGAGATAGATCCAAGTCTAGAAGCTCAAATTGTCCATAACCGGGGACACGACTAGTCGATTAGGTTTAACTCTGCAGAGTGTTGTGTACTTTACCCACAAGATTCGTTCCCTCCTGGTAAGTCCTCGCACTGCCTGGTGTTTGAGAGCAGGACGAACGAAACATGGTCTTTCAGAGTGTTTTCCTGACTATTGTCAGTGCCCATCCAATCCTAACGTCGACTACATCTCGTAGCACTTCCCAGGCAGAGTCACAACAAAGATCAACCAAGCCAGAGCCCATAATGACTTGTGGCTACACAGGTAAGCTTTCGGGCATGAAGTATTCGTCCGTCTCTTTGAGTCTGGGTGAAGCTTTCCGCAAGATGTCATGGCGCTTCTTCATGCATCCCGGCCATCCACTGGTTACTCCAGGGATGCCCAATCAACCATCCTTCACCCAATAGTGTGTATTGAAAACTTGTTTCTCGAGTCTCGAAGTCTTGAAGTCTTGAACATGCAGAACTTGAAGATGCCTTCATGAAGTTGTCGTCTTGACGTAGAGTCCTCCTTCTCACACCACTCACGAACACTCATACCAGACCCCATCTACTTTAGCATAGCATTAAAATAACTAACGTTCCCAGGGCTTTAGTAACAAGTGGTGAGTTCCTACCTCATGCATTCTACTTGACTACAAGAATTTTCAATAATACTACTGGAGGGATTTGTTGAATGATATCACTACATGCAATAAAACATAGGTATGAAATAGATGGTCAAAGTGAACTTGCCTTGTAAGGTTGATGAAGAAATAATATCGCTCTCAGAAATAACTTGATAGACTATTCGTCACTCTCTGATGAAAATCTATATAATCAAACATTGCATTCATATAAGAAATCATACTAGCAATCAATACTAACAATCAATAGGAAACACAAAACTAAAAACAACAAGGTTGTGATGAAGGAAATACCTAAGACAAAACTCAAAACAACAAAGTTTCATCAACACAACTAAAGTTGGTTTTCTCTACAAGTAAATCCTATTTTCAAAAGTAAAAACACAAAACAAAAACAAAGTAAAATATAATAAAAGTATTTTAGTAAATATTTTACTTAGCAAAAAGAATTACTTTTGAAGAACAACTAAAAATTATGAAAACAACACTCTAAACAACATAGGTTTTTGCCTAATAAACTTAACAACAAGAAAGAAAAAAATAAAACATTAAAATAACAGAAAACAAAATATATAACACTAAGTTAACAGAAATTATATTTTATAAACAATTTTATTAAAGGTATTTTCAATTAGCAAATCAAACTAGCAATGAAGTTAATTTGCAAGTTATGATTTAACTTGAATTGATTTCATGCAACCAAATAATAATAAAATGACCTAAAATAACTTGGTTGAAATAATATTGCTAACTAATAGAAAACAAAGTAGAATTTTTCAACTAATATAAAAGAAAATAAATTAAAAAAATTTAAAGCAAAAGAAATAGAAATAAACCTAAAAGAATTAAAACAGAATCTGTTTTGTTTAAAATACTAACTCAAAATATTCTAAAAATTCTCAAATTTTACCTACTGATAACTAAGATCACTAATGACCTGTAGCAAAAATAATCAACCAAAAATATATTTTTAAACTCAAGATATTTAGAAAATAGGATTTAAATCAAATCTCTTTGAATTCAATTTTAAGTTTTTCAAATATGGTCAAACTTTATATCTACACAAACTAGATCAAATTTATGACATGATGCAAAAATAATCAATTTAAAATAATTAAAAGCATAAAATATATAAGGAAAACAAAAACAAAACTATTCTGTTTTAAAAACAAAAAACAGAAAAAAGAAAAATTCTAACTAACAGACAGGGTACACGTGGCGCTCTCTTATTGGCTGAAAGTTGTGCGCGCGGGTGCTAACGAGCGGACGGTCGAACCATAAAAAAATGTTTCAGTTAATAATAACTTAACAGAAAACCGGCCGGTTCTTCTAAAATAAATCGAAGGGGTATCCTCTTCTAATCGTGGCCGTTCAACAAGATCGGACGGAGGGGAGGGCTCACCGAGGTGGGGGTCAACTCTGGCGAGGTCCGGCGATGTCCGAGGCGGCAAGGTCGACGGGGACGGCGCTCCGGTGGTCCTCTAGTGCTTCTGATGGCACCGGTCGACGCGGGCGAGGACGACGTCGAGGTAGGAGGCGTCGACGAGGCTCGAGGATGACCGGTTGGAGCACGACGTCGGTAATGGTGGACGGCGGCGTCGGGTCTGGACTGAGGGGCGTCTCCGGTGGGTGTGGGGCTCGTGCGAGTGGATGGGGAGGTGCGCACGAGAGTGGGGAAGCGGTTGGGGCGGTGGGAGAGCTCGAGGTGGTCAGGGGCGAGCGGCAGCTCAGCAATGGCGCGACGGTGGTCGGGAAGTCCGGCAAGCGATTGCGGCAGCGAGAGGGCATGGGGGATGGGGCTTTGGAGGGGAACGGGGTGCGGGAGGCCTCGGGTATTTATAGGGGCGGCTCGGGGTCGTAGAAAGGAAAAGGGAGAGGAGATCACGGATCCGGTGGTCGCCGGTGTTGGAAAGGAAGGAGGGAGGGAGGAGATGACCGCGGCAAGATTTTCGGTCAGTCGGTGGGACCGGCGCGTCAGAGAGAGAGAGAGAGAGAGAGAGAGAGAGGGAGAGAGGGTGGCATCGGTGGCCGGTTCGAAGGAGGTGGGCCGCGGTGGACTTTCCTAATAAAAATTGTTTTCCTTTTATAAAATAACAGAGAATGGAAACTATCTTTATGGCAATCAAATCATTTCCAAAAATGAAGATTTATATATCAAAATAACCAGGGGAATCAATGTAATTTAATGAACATTTTTCCACGACCAAAATAAATACTTTTAAAAAAGTTTATTTCTAGAAATGCCTAAATGGCTTTTAATTCTTTTTGCAAATAATTTTCAAATAACCCCATGGGTTTTAGGGTTCAAATATTTCATAGAAATACCCCTGGTTTGCAGGGTCATATTACTCCTCTCAAGTTTTTTTTGTCAAGGGTTTGAATTCTTTCAAACTTCAAATTGGAAATCTAATATGAAAAGAACTCCATATCAGAAAATTTCAAATGTTTGCAAATTCACTCTTCAAATATTTTTATATTGAAGAAGTCATGTCATCTTCTCTCACTGATTTGAAATGTAGGAATTTGAATTCCAAAAGCATATGGGAAAGTCATGTCATTCCCTCTCATTCAAAAGTTTTCAAAAAGATTCAAATTTTCACTCAGTTTCACACAATCAATCACTCAAGCAAACAAACACTCATTCTAATATTTATTATAACATTCCAAGATTTGAGATGTTACATTTATTATCCATGCTAGAATTGTATTGATCGGAAACTTAGATACATGTGTGGATACATAGACAACACCATGTCCCTAGTATGCCTCTAATAGACTAGCTCGTTGATCAAAGATGGTTAAGGTTTCCTAGCCATGGACATGAGATGTCATTTGATAATGGGATCACATCGTTAGAAGAATGATGTGATGGACAAGACCCAAACTATAAACGTAGCACATGATCATGTCAGTTTATTGCTATTGTTTTCTGCATGTCAAGTATCTGTTCCTATGACCATGAGATCATGCAACTCACTGACACCGGAGGAGTACCTTGTGCGTATCAAATGTTGCAACGTAACTGGGTGACTATAAAGGTGCTCTACAGATATCTCCGACGGTGTCTGTTGGGTTGGCATGGATCAAGACTGGGATTTGTTACTCCGTGTGACGGAGAGGTATCTCAGGGCCCACTTGGTAATACAACATCACAATAAGCCTTGCAAGCAATGTGACCAAGTGTTATCCACATGATCTTGTATTATGGAATTAGTAAAGATACTTGCCGGTAACGAGATTGAACTAGGTATAGAGATACCGACGATCGAATCTGGGGCAAGTAACATACCGAAGAACAAAGGGAACAACATACGGGATTAACTAAATCCTTGACATAGAGGTTCAACCGATAAAGATCTTCGTAGAATATGTAGGAGCCAATATGGGCATCCAGGTCCCGCTATTAGTTATTGACCGTAGAGGTGTCTCGGTCATGTCTGCATAGTTCTCGAACCCACAGGGTCTACACACTTAACGTTTGGTGACAATATAAGTATAGTTGAGTTGTTATGTTGGTGACCGAAAGTTGTCCGAAGTCCCGGATGAGATCCTGGACATGACGAGGAGCTCCGGAATAGTCCGGAGGTAAAGATTGATATATGGGATAATAGTGTTTGGTCTTCGGAAGGGTTCCGGAATTCACCTGAAGAGTTTTGGATGTTTCCCGAAATGTTTGGGGTCCAAGAACACTTTATTTGGACCAAGGGGTAAAGCCCATGAGGCTTTAGGAAGGTGGAAAAGGTGTTTTGCAGAGGCCAGGGGCCAGACGCCAGGGACCCTGGCGTCTAGTCCTGGAGTCCAAGGAGGACTCTTGCCTTGCGGGCAAACCGACCTTGAGGAGGAATTTTCTCCAAGTTTCGACCCCAAGGATCAGCATATAAATAAAGGGGCGGGGCTAGCACCTGGAACACATCAACAAATCCCAAGCCATGTGCCGGAAACCCCGTCCCTCTAGTTTATCCTCCGTCATAGTTTCCGTTGTGCTTGGTGAAGCCTTGTGGAGATTGTTCTTCACCAACACCGTCACCACGTCGTCATGCTGCCGGAACTCATCTACTACTTCACCATCGCTCACTGGATCGAGGAGGTGAAGGCGTCATCAAGCCGTACGTGTGTTGAACACGAAGGTGTCGTCCGGTCGGCGCTAGATCGGAAGGACCATGCAAGATTGTGAGACAGATCGTGATGGGATCGCGGGACGGATCGTGATCAAGATCGCGAGATGGATCATGATGGGATCGCACAACGCTCGACAATTTGGATCGCAAAGACGTTCGACCACATCAATTGCGGTTCTTAACGCTTTCGCTTAGCGATCTACAAGGGTATATAGATCCACTCTCCCTCTCGTAGATGCTCATCACGATAGATAGATCTTGCGTGTGCTTAGGAATTTTTTTGTTTCCCATGCAATGTTCCCCAACACCATCATCTACAAACTAATTCCATGATGCCTTCCCTAGTCCCAATGATGGTGGAGTCTCGGGTAGTCGACGTTCACATAACACTAGTAGAGGAAGAACAACACAACATAGTATCAAAACATTGAACGGTGATCAACTTCACATGATTACTAATAATAAGACGTCTCCCCTGTATTCAACGACAAATAAAACTACTCGTGACTCATCATATTGAACATGTTCAGTGGGTATAAATATGAGATTAACAATATGAACATAATGATCTTCTACCACATAAACCTACTAGCATCAACTACAAGATATAATCAACACAACTAGCACCCCCGGTACCAATACGAGGTTTGGTACAAAGATTGAGCACAAGACATGAACTAGGGTTTTAAGGTGGGATGGTGTTGGTGAAAATGTTCATGAAGATGCTAATGTTGTTGTTGCTGCTGCTGATGATGATGATGATTATGATAACAACGACGATGAGGGTGATGATGATGATGATGATGATGATGATGATGATGATGATGATGACGACGACGATGATGAGGATGATGTTGGAAATATGCCCTAGAGGCAATAAATAAAGTGTTTATTATTGTATTTCCTTGTTCATGATAATCGTTTATTATCCATGCTATAATTATATTAATGGGAAACATGGATACATGTGTGGATACATAGACAAACACAATGTCCCTAGTATGCCTCTAGTGAACTAGATCGTTGATCGAAAGATGGTTAAGGTTTCCTAGCCATGGACATGAGATGTCATTTGATAATGGGATCACATCATTAGGGGAATTATTTGATGGACAAGACCCAAACTACAAACGTAGCTTATGATCGTGTCAGTTTATTGCTATTGTTTTCTGCATGTCAAGTATATGTTCCTATGACCATGAGATCATGCAACCCACAGATATCGGAGGAGTACCTTGTGTGTATCAAACGTCGCAACGTAACTGGGTGACTATAAAGGTGCTCTACAGGTGTCTTCGAGGGTGTCTGTTGAGTTGGCATGGATCAAGACTGGGATTTGTTACTCCGTGTGACGAAGAGGTATCTCAGGGCCCACTCGGTAATACAACATCACAATAAGCCTTGCAAGCAATGTGACTAAGTGTTAGTTGCGAGATGTTGTATTACAGAAAGAGTAAAGAGACTTGCCACTAACGAGGTTGAACTAGGTATGGAGATACCGACGATCGAATCTCGGGCAAGTAACATACCGAAGAACAAAGGGAACATCATACGGGATTAACTGAATCCTTGACATAGAGGTTCGACCGATAAAGATCTTCGTAGAATATGTAGGAACCAATGTGTACATCTAGGTCCCGCCATTGGTTATTGACCATAGAGGTGTCTCGGTCATGTCTACATAGTTCTCGAACCCGCAGGGTCTGCACACTTAAGGTTTGGTGACATTTCGGTAGTATAGAGTTATGTATGGTGGTGACCGAAGTTTGTTTGAAGTCCCGTATGAGACCTTGGATGTCACGAGGAGCTCCGGAATGGTCTGTAGGTAAAGATTCATATATAGGAAGTCCTGTTTTGGTCGCCGGAAAAGTTTCGGGCTCATCGGTAGTGTACTGGGAGTGCCGGTAGTGTACCGGGAGACCTCCGGGAGGGGTATTTCGACCCAAGAGGATACATGGGCTGTGGGAGAGTGGAAACCATCCCTTAGTGGGCTGGTGGAACAACCACAAGAGGCCCATGCGGCTGGAAGAAAAAACCCAAGAGAAAAGGTGGAAAAGGGCAAAATAGGTGAATCCTAGTCCTACTAGGATTGGAGGTGGACTCCACCTCCTCCACCTCCTTTCGGCCGAAGCCCTTGGCTTGGGAAGCCAAGGCTGCCTCCTCTCCTCTCTTCCTCCTATATATACTGGTGGTATAGAGGGTTTTTGCACTAGAATTTCAGCCACGTGCTACCCGTTCCTCGAGTGCATAGTTTCTCCTCTAGATTGGATTTCTGCAGTGATTAGGCGAAGCCCTGCCGGAATTGCTCCACCACCATCGCCGGAGCGCCGTCAGGCTGCCGGAGAACTCTTCTTCCTCTCCACTCCTTCTTGCTGGATCAAGACGGTGGAGATCGTCATCGAGCTGTACGTGTGCTGAACGCGGAGGTGCCGCCCGTTCGGTGCTAGATCGGAAGAATCGTGATCAAGTTCATGGGACGGATCGTGATCAAGTTCGTGGGACGGATCGTGATCAAGTTCGTGGGACGGATCGTGATTGGATCGCGGGACGGATCGTGATTGGATCGCGGGACGCACGGCGATTTGGATCGCGAAGACGTTCGACTACACCAACCGCGTTTCTTAACGCTTCCCGCTTAGCGATCTACAAGGGTATGTAGATTCACTCTCCCTCTCGTAGATGCTCATCACCATGGATAGATCTGCGTGTGCGTAGGAAATTTTTTGTTTCCCATGTAACGTTCCCCAACAGATGATGACAATGACGACAACGACGATGATGAACATGATGATGATGATGATGATGACGACGACGATGAGGATGATGACAATGATGACAATGACGACGACGATGATGATGACAGGAACATTGCTGATAACAATGGCCTCGATTTCCCCTCCCAGAAGGGGGTTTCCCCAGCAAAATTACTCCCCGAAGAACAAAAGTGCTCCGCCTCTGTTTATGCCTCGAGAGGCGGCGAAAGGTCCTGAAAGTCTTATTGTTATTATTACATTCTAGGGTAAATGGCTTCATATAGGAGAAGGATGTCCAAAGGTGAGCTTTGTGGGCCCTACAAGCCAAGGTGGCGTGGCCTGGGGGTGGTCGCGCCCCCGGGCTTGTGCCTCCCCTGTTGGCCTTCCTCGTTATTTGGTTTTCCAGTATTTTAATATATTACAAAGTAAATCTCCGTAAAATTTCACCTCATTTTGAGCTCTGGGGAATTACTATCTCATAGCTTTTTCAGGTCAAAATTTCATCTACGGGTAATCCCTCCCCTTTGGCGCATCTTTCATTTTAAGAGAGAAAATACATTTGAATTGATGATATAGAATGTAACTTCAAAATAAGATAAATAACAGTAGGAACAGGGTCAACCTAGGTGTATGGCCGGAGCGGCGACGGCCTAGGGCCCAGCCCGGATGGGGGCCATGATGTGTGTGTATCTGTAGCATAGCCCGGCATAAAAATTAGGTAGGAAAAAATATTGAAGGAAGAAGCTTAGGCCCAATTACTGCTAGCGATAGGTGAACTGTCGTCTGCGTCGCTAGGCACAACCGCACGCGTTAATCAATCTGAATATCTAAAATAATTGTTCGCTTCATCTTCATCAACCGCCCTTGGGTGCTCGGGATTGGGAATCAGGATTCTTGTTCGTTTTCGTCGCTACAAGTGGCAGCTTGGTGTTGTGTCGTGCGACCGTGCCGACGACCTCGCTATCAGCATCCAGCATCGGCGAGACCGCGTCCATGAACCATCCGCACGTCATTGGCAAATCGTTTTAGCGTATGCATGATCATGAATTTCTCCAGCCTTTCATAAGTATGTATTCATTCATCCCCAATGTGTTCAACCATCCCCAATTTCAGTGTTCATGATTAGGGTTCTATCATATAATTTTTTAATTCTTTGTATTATCTTTTGTTCTTAATTATAGCGTACATGACCAGGGCGCTTCTAACTCTTCGTATTCTCTAAACTGAAACTACCGAAAAATTGTTTGAGGTCAACCATGTTATAGGATAGATTGAATGGCCTGGTTGTGTTTTGCATTGAGAAGGGTATCTTGGATAATGTTGATCTTGATATTATTCTAAATGACTTTTCATCAAGAAACGTTCGAATATTTTTTTGTGAAGCATTGAAGTATTATTGTTGTCAATGGAGTTGCTGGAATTTGGTTGCTATTTGAGGTAATCATGTTAGTTTTATTTTGCTATCCTTTTAGTCTTTCTGTCATAATATGGCATTGTCCAACAACTATTATAGTCATCTAAAACGAAAGATGTATTGTTCAAAGTTTACTCTTTATATTATGCAAATGACCTTATATATATTTGTTTACGTATTATTCGCACACATACACATATATAGACATGGGGACCAAGCCGTCGAGTTCGCCTTAGGGCCTTTCGAAACATGGAGCCGACCCTAAGTAGGAAAGTATGATGCAAAATGAACGTATTGCGGGCGGCCGCCGCCTTTGGATCCTCTACCTCCGGTGACATTCCGAACGAGTGCATGCGGCAGCGGACAACGAAAAGGGCAGGAATGAGGTGGAGGGCGATGACGATCGGCTGAAGAGGGTGAGAATGTGTGGGCTTTGGCACAACAGCAGTGCGAGTATGGCCAAATGCGTCGCTCCAGGTGTGATTTTGGGTGGGTCGGGATTGTTGGAGTCCTACATGGCGGAGGTTCAAAATTTTGCAAATTTCCTGCGGCTCTGGGCAAGAACGCATTCGCGAACTTTGTTGCACCCCATTGAATGGCAAAAATGAGTCGGCCTCATTGGCCTAGAGTTTGTGGCCATTTTGAGGGACCTCGTTGGAGATGCGCCAACATGGTTGAGTCGATACATGAAAAGGGCAGGAGATGATACGGTCATGCCGGTTCAGTGAGGGAATTATTGATGCATAACACCTAGTATACGGGTTTATTGCATAGAACATCACATATTGGTGTAACCCGTTCCAGCTAGGTCTAATCTATAATTTAGGTAAGTTGGTGTGATTTCTAGTGAATGGGTCTCACATTTAAGTGCATGTGTGGCAAAGAAAACTGACGAGATGTTCAAAAATCAAAATGTAACATGTTAATAAATGCAACAAAACTCAGTAGAGTGTACATTTACTTGAAGTACTAATCTAGAAAAACTCAATTGAACCAGATGATTTGGAGATATTGACAGGTTTAGTTGGTCGATATATGTTTTTTTTTCTCGGCACGCGTACACTTACAAGGATGATCCACTTGCCAAAAATTATGCCAATGTATCTGAATATTGGATTACACTTAGTAGTAACTAATTACGTCAATATGTGGCATTTTGTGCAACAAGCCCTATAATAGGTGATCTACGCAGATCTATATCATACTTGGTGGTGTGTACAATTTCTTTGGTCCAGCTTGCTTCGACAAAATTCCCCATACCAGGTCTCTACCCCTTTTCGACTTAAAATATATGGCGCGCATCCCTTGCTGAAGAAAGAATGATGTTCATGTCGGTGTCAATACATTGCATATGCGCGTGGAGATCTTTTGAATTATGAGCCAAAAGAATATCACTAGTGTTCTCGAGGCAGTTAAAGCATCTATAGCAAGCCAGCAACAAACATCAAATCTAGATCCTCAAACGATTTGCGAACGTGCCTAGTGGGTAATGACCGGGCAATCATTATTTTTTCCTGTATCCGAATACCTCATATTTGAAACTTCGTTTGATAGCAAAGTATTGAAAAACACAAAGTATTTGAAAACTATAGTATTTTAACCTATAGGCTCAAAATACCACAGTTTTGACGTACAGAACTTTTCTGGAGTATTAAGAATACTGCAAACATGTTTGGCTATTCTTACGTAAAACATAACTACTCTAGTTTTCTCACTATGTCTGTTTTCTCACCATACTGAAAAAACAAGGTCTGGGGTTCTTTTTATTATGCAGAGAAAATACTGTGGTTTGGCAAATACTCTAGTATCAAAATCGCCGTTTTTAAATGCAGCCAAACAACCTTTTGTGAATAAAATCATAGTAATATGAAAAACTATAGTATTCTTAGAATACTTTAAATATACTTTGCTATCAAACGAGGCCTAATTGCATACAAACATGCAAATAGTAGGGATAATTAATTTTTAACCTCTATTTTTGTCCCACTCGATTGTTTTGCCCCTAGTTTTTAAAAACACTCAATCGTGCCCAAGCCACTTCACTATCTTATGCATTTGCCATTTGATAGTCATTTTGAGAATTTCATAACAAATTCATATTAACTTCAAAAAATGCAAATACAATATGAAAGTGTTAAGAAAACATCACTTATATGTGCATGTCATTTGCATTCATTGATAATAGTGTTTTTTGAACCACACGAGATTACTAATATTATTAAACTTAAAAATATACGAACAACACTTTTGTCACGAATGCAAATGATATGCACATATAAACAATCTTTTTCTGAATATTTTGATATCTTATTTGCATTTTTATGAGTTAATATGAATTTGTTATGAAGTTTTGAAAGTGAAGGTCAAATGATCAAAGGGAAAATCCATAAAACGAGTGAAACGACTTGGGCAGGACCATCGGTTTTTAAGAACTAGCGGCAAAACAGCCGAGTGGGACACAACTAGGTGCGCCAAAATAATTATCTCGATGAAAATATACATACTACGTAGATAAACCTAAACTAGCCTACTACACGTCGTCATCGGACAATCCCATAGCGGTCTCTGTCGGGGCACGATGCACTCGATCACCTGTGGGGCCACGGGTCCCTTAGTGGTTCGGCGGGGGCAAGGTCACATGCACAAAGAGCAGAGGTAGTGAGACATCACGACGATGGAGACACTTGTGTTTTACCCAGGTTCGGGACGCTGTGAAGCATAAACCCTACTTCTGCTTTGGTGGATTGATCAAAGGAGCATGAAGAACACGCATCGCTCAAACCCGGCAAGGGTTGCCTTCGGGGGAGCTGGTACATGAGTACAAGTGTCCAAAGGTCCCAATCTTTCGCTAGGTTGCCTTGGGGCTCCTTTTATAGCTCAAGGGGCAACCACAATGGCAAAATAGACATTGTCTGATGATTAGATAGCTAACAGTGCTATCATACCTAACTCTGGCACTTAGGACAAAATGCAATAAATGCAGTCTAGGTGGCGTGCGGGGATGCATTCCCAACAGGCTTCTACCATCGCTCTAGCTAACTACTGCACCACATCTTGACACGCCTCTAGAGGGTGTCAAGGGGGCATAATCTGTCTTCCAGCGTGTCGCCACGTGCTTAGCGAGAGCCACTTAGCCACCTAGGAGCTCGACACCGCATCGACAAGTGATTGGCGTTGAGATGCGGTGCAGCGGTGGGCGATCGACTTACGCTTGCCGGGGGGATGGCTGTTGGAAATATGCCCTAGAGGCAATAATAAAATGGTTATTATTATATTTCCTTGTTCATGATAATCATTTATTATCCATGCTAGAATTGTATTGATCGGAAACTCAGATACATGTGTGGATACATAGACAACACCATGTCCCTAGTATGCCTTTGATGGACTAGCTCGTTGATCAAAGATGGTTAAGGTTTCCTACCCATGGACATGAGATGTCATTTGATAACAAGATCACATCATTAGGAGAATGATGTGATGGACAAGACCCAAACTATAAATGTAGCATATGATCATGTTAGTTTATTGCTATAGTTTTCTGCATGTCAAGTATCTGTTCCTATGACCATGAGATCATGCAACTCACTGACACCGGAGGAGTACCTTGTGTGTATCAAACATCGCAACGTAACTGGATGACTATAAAGGTGCTCTATAGGTATCTCCGAGGGTGTCTATTGGGTTGGCATGGATCAAGACTGGGATTTGTTACTCCGTGTGACGGAGAGGTATCTTCGGGCCCACTGGGTAATACAACATCACAATAAGCCTTGCAACAAATGTGACTAAGTGTTAGCCACGGGATCTTGTATTACGGAACAGTAAAGAGACTTGCTGGTAACGAGGTTGAACTAGGTATACAGATACCGACGATCGAATCTCGGGCAAGTAACATACCGAAGAACAAAGGAAATAGCATACGGGATTAACTGAATCCTTGACATAGAGGTTCAACCAATAAAGATCTTCGTAGAATATGTAGGAACCAATATGGGCATCCAGGTCCCTTTATTGGTTATTGATCTTAGAGGTGTCTCGGTCATGTCTACATAGTTCTTGAACCCGCAGGGTCTGCACACTTAAGGTTCGGTGATGTTTCAGTAGTATAGAGTTATGTATGGTGGTGACCTAAGGTTTTTCGGAGTATTGGATGAGATCTTGGACGTCACGAGGAGCTCTGGAATGGTCCGGAGGTAAAGATTGATATATAGGAAGTCCTGTTTTAGTTGCCGGAAAAGTTTCGGTCTCATTGGTAGTGTACCGGGAGTGCCGGTAGTGTACCGGAGGACCATCGGGAGAGGTATTTCGACCCAAGAGGCTATATGGGATGTGGGAGGAGGTAAACCAGCCCCTGGTGGGCTGGCCGAAGCCTCCTCTAAGGGCCCATGCGGCTGGAGTGGTTTGAGAAGGAAAAAAATCCAGAGGTGGAGAGGTGGAAAGAGTTTCCATGTGGAAAGGAGGAATCCTACTCCTAATAGGATTGGAGTAGGACTCCTCCACCTCCAATTTCGACCAAACCTTGAGGGTTTGAAGCTGCCTCCTCCCCTCCCTCCATCCTATATATACTAGAGGATTTAGAGGAAAAAGCTAACCCTAATAGCCACGTGCTACCTCTCATCTAGATCGCAATTTCTCCTCTAGATCGGTTTTCAGCGGTGCTTAGGCGAAGCCCTGCTGGAATAGCTCCACCACCATCGCCGCAACACCGTCGCAGTGCCGGAGAACTCATCTACCTCTCCGATCCCTCTTGCTGGATCAAGAAGGCAGAGATCGTCATCGAGATGTACGTGTGTTGAACGCGGAGGTGCCGTCCGTTCGGTGCTAGATCGGAAGGACTGTGATCAAGATCGCGAGACGGATCGTGATGAGATCGTGGGATGGATCTTGATGAGTTCGCGGGACGGATCGTGATTGGATCGCGAGACGGATCGTGATGAGATCGCGGGATGCTCGGTGATTTGGATCACGAAGAAGTTCGACTACACCAACCGTGTGTCTTAACGCTTCCCGCTTAGCGATCTACAAGGGTATGTAGATCCACTCTCCCTCTCTTAGATGCTCATCACCATGGATAGATCTTGCATGTGTGTAGGAAATTTCTTGTTTCCCATGCAACGTTCCCCAACAGTGGTATTAGAGCTAGGTCTATGTGTAGATGAGATCTCGAGTAGAACACAAAGAGTTTGTGGGCGTTGATGCTTAGATTGCTTCCTCCCTTGGTCGTGTTTTGGTTCAGCGGTATTGTGGGATGAAGCGGCCCGAACCAACCTTACTCGTACGCTTATGAGAGACCAGTTCCATCGACTGATGTGTAACCTTGTTGCACAAAGATGGCTGGCGGGTGTCTGTTTCTCCCACTTTAGTTGGATCGGATTCGACTAAGGCGGTCCTTGAGAAGGTTGAAAAGCAACTTATGTATCACCGTTGTGGTTTATGCGTAGGTGAGAATTGTTCTTGATAGATATCCGTAGCAGCCACGTAAAATATGCAACAACAATTAGAGGACATCTAACTTGTTTTTGCAGGGTATGTTGTGATGTGATATGGCCAATTACATGATGAGATATATGTGATGTATGAGATGATCATGTTTTGTATTGAATATCACGACTTGCATGTCGATGAGTACGGCAACCGGCAGGAGCCATAGGGTTTTATTTAATTATTGTATGACATGCGTGTCAATCATTAAGCGCTATGTAATGCTTTACTTTATCGCTAAACGGTAGCAATAGTAGTAGAAGCATGGTGGGCGCGACAACCCAGATGGCGACACGTTGATGGATATCAAGATGATGGAGATCATGGTGTCATGCCGGTGACGATGGAGATCATGTCGGTGCTTTCAAGATGGAGATCAAAAGCACAAATTCATGTCCATATCATGTCACTTATGATTTGCACGTGATGTTAATCCTTTTATGCACCTTATTTTGCTTAGGACGACACTAGCATTATAAGGTGGTCCCTCACTTAAATTTCAAGATAAGTTGTGTTCTCCCCGAGTGTGCACCGTTGCGAAGGTTCGTCGTGTCGAGACACCACGTGATGATCGGGTGTGATAGAATCTACGTTCACATACAACGGGTGCAAGCCAGTGTTGCACATGTGGAACACTCGGGTTAAACCTGACGAGCCTAGCATGTACAGACATGGCCTCGGAACATAAGAGACCAAAAGGTCAAACATGAGTCTTATAGTAGATATGATCAACATGATGATGTTCACCATCGAAACCACCTCAACTCACGTGATGATCGGACTTGAGTTGGTGAATTTGGATCATGTATCACTCGAATGACCGGAGGGATGTCAATTTGAGTGTCAGTTCTTAAGTAATATGATTAATTGAACTCATTATCATGAACATAGTCAGTAGCGTCTTTGCAAAATTATGTTGTAGATTACTAGCTCACGTTGTAGCTCCCTTGAATTTCTATATGTTCCTAGAGAAATAGAGTTGAAAGATGATGGTACCAATATTGCGGATTGGGTCCATGATCTGAGGATTGTCCTCATTGCTGCACAGAAGGCTTATGTCCTTAATGCACCGCTCGGTGTGCCACCCCCTCTAGCGTCGTCTGTAGATGTTGTGAACATCTGATAGACACGTTCCGATGACTACTTGATAGTTTAGTGCGTCATGCATTACGGCTTAGAATTGAGGCTCCAAAACGTTTTGAACGTCACGGAACATATGAGATGTTCTAAGAGCTGAAATTGGGATCTCAGGCTCATGCCCATGTTGTGGGATATGAGATCTCCAACAAGATTCTTTGCCTGCAAGATGAAGGATAATAGCTCAATCGTTATGCTTGTGCTCAGATTGTCTGGGTGCTACAATCGCTTGAATCGAGTGGGAGTTGATCTTCTAGATAAGATAGTGATTGATATAGTTCTCCAAGTCACTGTCACTAAGCTACTAGAACTTGGTGATGAACTATAAAATGCCAGGGATAGAAATAATGATCCCTGAGCTGTTCGCTATGTTTGACACCACGAAGGTAGAAATCAAGAAGGAGCATCAAGTGTTGATGGTTAGTAAAACCACTAGTTTCGAGAAGGGCAAGGGCAAGGACGGAAACTTCATGGATGGCAAGTCAGTTGCTGCTCCAGTGAAGGAACCCAAAGTTGAACTCAAACCCAAGACTAAGTGCTTCTAATATGAGGTGAGTGGTCGCTAAAGCGGAACAACCCTAGATACTTGGTAGATAAGAAGGCTCGCAACATCGACACAAGTATATTTGATATACGTGTTATTGATGTGTACCTTGCTAGTACTCCTAATAGCACATGGGTATTGGATACCGGTTCGGTTGCTAAATGTTAGTAACTCGAAGTAAAATGTACGAAATAAACGGAGACTAGCTAAGGGTGAGGTGACGACGTGTGTTGGAAATGTTTCCAAAGTTGATGTGATCGACATCGCACGCTCTCTCTACCTTCGGGATTAGTGACAAACCTAAATAAATGTTATTTGGTGTTTCGCATTGAGCATGAGCGTGATTAGATCATGTTTATTGCAACACGGTTATTCATTTAAGTTAGAGAATAATTGTTATTCTGTTTACATGAATAATACCTTCAATGGTCATGCACCCAGTGAGAATGGTTTGTTGAATCTTGATCATAGTAATACACATGTTCATAACATTGATGCCAAAAGATACAAAGTTAATAATGATAGTACCACATACTTGTGGCACTGCCGCTAATTATCATATTGGTATAAAGCGCATGAAGAAACTCCATGTTGATGGATCTTTGGACTCATTCGACTTCGAATCGGTTGAGATATGCGAACCATGCCTCTTGGGCAAGATGACTAAGGACCCCGTTTTCCGGACTGATGGAGCGGGCAAGTGATTTATTGGAAATGATACATGTTGATGTATGCAATCCAATGAGTCTTGTAGCATGCAGTGGATATCGTTATTTTCTTACCTTAATTGATGATTTGAGTAGATATAGTGTATGTTTACTTAATGAAACACAAGTCTGAATCATTTGAAAAGTTCAAGCAGAATCAGAGTGAAGTTTAAGATCATCGTGACAAGAAAATAAAAAGTCTACGATGTGATCGTGGAGGTGAATATATAAGTTACGAGTTTGGTATACAACTTAAGACAATGTGAAAAGTTGTTTCACAACTCATGCCACCTGGAACACCATAGTGTGATGGTGTGTCTGAACGTCGTAGTCGTGCTCTATTGGATATGGTGCGAACTATGATGTCTCTTATCGTTTTAGGGTTATGCATTAGAGACAACTACATTCACTTTAAATAGGGCACCATATAAATCCATTGAGATGACACCATATGAATTATAGTTTGATAGAAACCTAAGCTGTCAGTTCTTATTGTTTGGGGCTGCGATGCTTATGTGAAAAAGGTTTTCACCTAATGAGCTCGAACCCAAAGCGGACAAATGCATCTTCATGGAATACCCTAAGAACAGTTGGGTATACCTTCTATCTCAGATTCGAGTGCAAAGTTTTGTTGCTATAAATGGGTCCTTTCTTGAGAAAAAGTTTCTCTCGAAAGAATTGAGTGGGAGGAAGATAGAACTTGATGAGGTTGTTGAACCTTTGTTTCAACTAGAGAGTAGCGCAGCGTAGAAAGATGTTTCTGTGGAGCCTACGCCAGTTGAAGAGGAAGTTAATGATGATGATCATGAAGCTTCGGATCAAGTTACTATCGAACCTCGCAGGTCAACAAGGACGCGTACTGCTCCTGAATGGTACGACAACCCTGTCTTGGAGGTCATGTTGTTGGACAACAATGAACCTACGAGCTATGGAGAAGCGATGATGGGCCCGGATTCCGACAAATGGTTAGAGGCCATGAAATCTGAGAATGGATCCATGTATGAAAACCAAGTATAGACTTTGGTAGAGTTGCTCGTTGGACGGCAGGTCGTCGAGTACAAATGGACCTTTAAGATGAATACAGACGCTGATGGTAAATGTCACCATTTATAAAGCTCGACTTGTTGCAAAGAATTTTATGACAAGTTCAAGGAGTTGACTGCGATGAGACTTTCTCACTCGTAGCGATGCTAAAGTCTGTGTGAATTATGTTAACAGTTGCTGCATTTTTCAATTATGAAATATGGCAGATGGATGTCAAAACATCGTTTCCTTCCTTAAGGAAAGGTTGTATGAGATACAACCAGAAGGTTTTGTTAGTCCTAAGGATGCTAAAAGGTGTGCAAGCTTCAGTGATTCTTCTATGGACTGAAGCAAGCATCTCGGAGTTGGAATATACACTTTGATGAGGTGATCAAAGTTTTTGAGTCTATGCAAGGTTTATGAGAAACTTGTATTTACAATAAAGTGAGTGGGAGCACTATAGAGTTTCTGATAAGCATATGTGGTTGTCAAATTGTTGATCGGAAATGATATAGAATTTCTGGAAAGCATAAAGGGTTGTTTGAAAAGAGTTTTTCAAAGGAAGACCTGGATAAAGCTACTTAATTGTTGGGCATCGAGATCTATAGAGATAGATCAAGACGTCTGATAAGACTTTCAATGAGTACATACCTTGACAAGATTTTGAAAGAGTTCAAATTGGATCAGTCAAAGAAAGAGTTCTTGCCTGATTTGTAAGGTGTGAAGTTGAGTGAGACTCAAAGCTCGACCACGGTAGAAGAAAGAGAAAGGACGAAGGTCATCCCCTATCCTTTAGCCATAGGCTCTATATAGTATGCCATGCTATGTACGACAGCTGTGTGTGCCTTGCCATGAGTCCGTCAAGGGGTACAAGAGTGATCCAGGAGTGGATCACTGGACAGCGGTCAAGATTACCCGTAGTACCTAAAAGACTAAGGAAATATTTCTCGATTATGGAGGTGATACAGAGTTCGTCGTAAAGAGTTACGTCGATGCAAGCTTTAACGCCAGTCCGGATGACTCTTAGTAGCAATCCGTGTACGTATAGTGGATCAACCATTTGGAATAGCTCCAAGTGGAGTGTAGTAGCAGTGTCTATGGTTTGACATCGAGATTTGCAAAGTACACACGGATCTGAATATCGTAGACCCGTTGACTAAAAGACCTCTCTCACATGCAAAGCATGATCGAGCCCCAGAACTCATTGGGTGTTAGATTCATTACAATGCGAATCACATGGTGATGTTAACTAGATTATTGACTCTAGTGCAAGTGGGAGACTGTTGGAAATATGCCCTAGAGGCAATAATAAAATGGTTATTATTATATTTCCTTGTTCATGATAATCATTTATTATCCATGCTAGAATTGTATTGATCGGAAACTCAGATACATGTGTGGATACATAGACAACACCATGTCCCTAGTATGCCTCTGATGGACTAGCTCGTTGATCAAAGATGGTTAAGGTTTCCTACCCATGGACATGAGATGTCATTTGATAATGAGATCACATAATTAGGAGAATGATGTGATGGACAAGACCCAAACTATAAACGTAGCATATGACCGTGTCAGTTTATTGCTACAGTTTTCTGCATGTCAAGTATCTGTTCCTATGACAATGAGATCATTCAACTCACTGACACCAGAGGTACCTTGTGTGTATCAAACATCGCAACGTAAATGTGTGACTATAAAGGTGCTCTACAGGTATCTCCTAGGGTGTCTATTGGGTTGGCATGGATCAAGACTGGGATTTGTTACTCCGTGTGACGGAGAGGTATCTCAGGGCCCACTCGGTAATACAACATCACAATAAGCCTTGCAAGCAATGTGACTAAGTGTTATCCACGGGATCTTGTATTACGGAACGAGTAAAGAGACTTGCCGGTAACGAGGTTGAACTAGGTATACAGATATCGACGATCGAATCTCGGGCAAGTAACATACCGAAGAACAAAGGGAATAGCATATGGGATTAACTGAATCCTTGACATAGAGGTTCAACCCATAAAGATCTTCGTAGAATATGTAGGAACCAATATGGGCATCCAGGTCCCGCTATTTGTTATTGACCGTAGAGGTGTCTTGGTCATGTCTACATAGTTCTCGAAGCCGCAGGGTCTGCACTTAAGGTTCGGTGACGTTTCGGTAGTATAGAGTTATGTATGGTGGTGAACGAAGGTTGTTAGGAGTATTGGATGAGATCCCAAACATCACGAGGAGCTCCAGAATGGTCTAGAGGTAAAGACTCATATATAGGAAGTCCTGTTTCGGTCGCCGGAAAAGTTTCGGGCTCATCGGTAGTGTACCGGGAGTGCCGGTAGTGTACCGGAGGACCATCGGGAGAGGTATTTCGACCCAAGAGGCTACATGGGCTCTGGGAGGAGGTAAACCATCCCCTGGTGGGCTGGCCGGAGCCTCCTCTAAGGGCCCATGTGGCTAGAGTGGTTTGAGAAGGAAAAAAAAATCCAAAGGTGGAGAGGTTTAAAGAGTTTCCAAGTGGAAAGGAGGAATCCTACTCCTAATAGGATTGGAGTAGGACTCCTCCACCTCCAATTTCGACCAAACCTTGAGGGTTTGAGGCTGCCTCTCCCCTCCCTCCCTCCTATATATACTAGAGGATTTAGAGGAAAAAGCTAACCCTAATAGCCACGTGCTACCTCTCCTCTAGATCGCAGTTTCTCCTCTAGATCGGTTTACAGCGATGCTTAGGCGAAGCCCTGCTGGAATAGCTCCACTACCATCGCCGCAATGTCATCGCGCTGCCGGAGAACTCATCTACCTCTCCGCTCCGTCTTGCTAGATCAAGAAGGCGGAGATCGTCATCGAGCTGTAAGTGTGCTGAATGCGGAGGTGCCGTCCGTTCGGCGCTAGATCGGAAGGACCATGATCAAGATCACGAGACGGATCATGATGAGATCGTGGGATAGATCGTGATGAGTTCGCGGGACGGATCATGATTGGATCGCAAGGCAGATCGTGATGAGATCGCTGGATGCTCGGTGATTTGGATCGCGAAGAAGTTCGACTACACCAACCGCGTTTCTTAACGCTTCCTGCTTAGCGATCTACAAGGGTATGTAGATCCACTCTCCCTCTCGTAGATGCTCATCACCATGGATAGATCTTGCGTGTGCATAGGAAATTTTTTGTTTCCCATGCAACGTTCCCCAACAATGGCTTGCCGGGTCTTCTTGAAGATGTATGCGCCTTGGTCCCCGACAAGCTCCGGGGACGTTCTTGGCGCGGTCTAGGCCTGTCCTGGGCTATTGTATTGAGCTTGCCGGCGTTGCTTGGCCTGCATAGGTCGCCTCTTCCGGAGTCTTTGTCTTGGATGCTTTTTTGGTTCGCACTTGTGTTGATGGGTTTTGCTACTATTGCTTATGCATAAGTTAGGGGCACTAGGTACCCCTGTCCTAGTGCACCGATAGGAGCCCCCTGGTCTGGCCCACACGCACTCGCCCAATGCCATTAGGCCAGGCCCAAAATTTATGCACATGCGCGCAATGTGAGGGAGTAACCGCCAACTTACCTGTCAGCACTTACCCACTACTTCAGGGTGTTTTTGCCACGCGCACCGCATGCATTGTGGGGAGTTTGCGGTGGGTGCACGTGACCTAAAGGCCTGGGTGTGGTAGAAACTACAACACCATGGATTGGAGTGATGAGGCGGTTACTTGTTCGCCCGTGAACGTGGGTAGCGGGATTGGTGGAGATGGAGGAGAGCCATCCCGCACCCCCTCCCCTATAAAATGGGAGGTCACAACGGGTGATGCTCATCCATCTCCTGCTCCTTCTTGGTCCCATATCCATACAGCTCACCCTTCTTTCTCCTGCCTTCGGTCGCACCAGTCACCACCATGACCAGGGGACGAGGATGACCCATAGATCCTTCCGCAACGATAAGAGCCTCTCGTCAAGATCATGCCACCGCTTCAGACTTGGAGGTGGAGGTCAGTTCTAGTGCATGCGGTGGGAGTGTTGGAAGAGGCCAAGGTCGGCGCGGGGCTTGCAACCGGGGAAGGCGGAGCGCTGCACCTGCTCCACCTCCATGGACGGATCCTCCTCCAGTGGTGGGACACACCGAAGGTACGGTGCTGGAATTCGTCGTCAGGCTGCATCCCCCCCCCCCCGCAGTCACTTGTGACTCCCTCGCCCTTTCGCCAGGGTGATGGAGGTCAACAAGCCGCACGCGATGTGGTTGCGGATGCACGGCTTTTGTAATGATGCCGTGCGGGATGACGTCGAGTTTCTGTCGTGCCGTGTCATGTTCCTCAGGCGTGGGTGGAAACCATCGTGCGTGCCCATAGCTTCACGGGTGGGCACGTCCTCCGCTTCAAGTTGGTGGAGGCCGACATGCTCTCCATCAAGATTTATGGGCATTCGTGCACTTTTCTTGGCTGTTGTGAAGAGAGCTCGAGCGAAGTTGAAAGCTCCTCCTCGAGCGGCAACGACAAGGAGGAAAGTGTCGGTGAAGATGACGACAGCAAGCCCCCATCCATCAAGTCAGAATACACCGAGTCGGACTCTAGCTGACCGTCGGTAGCACCATCACTGTCAGCTAGACTCCCCCGACAGAGAAATTTGCCAAGGGTTCTTGACTTGGGCGCCTCCTTCTCCCCTAGCTGGATCTCAGTAGGCTCGTGGACTTCGGCTTCGTCTTCTCTTCTGGTGGTCTTGCCGATCCGCGCCCTGCTGGTCCTGACGGGGTTAGGTTGGGCTTCTGCTGAGGCCCTCCTTTTGTCCTTTTTCCCTTTAATAGATTGTTCCTAGGGGAGAAAGTCAAATAAAGGGTTATCAAAAAGGTGTCGTCTAAGGTAATATTTATCCATTTTGCACTGAAAATGAATGAAAGAGTGTTATTTCTCTTCCTTAAGTACTATCTCTTTCTCCCTTTGTTCAAATTGTGCCAGTATGTTTTTCCTTGTCACATAGAACCATTTGCTGAGTTAGTACTAACTGCGAGCGCCAAAGGGGGAGCGAGCCCCCGGCAGCAGGTTGTCGTCATTCCCCGATAAGGCTCCTTGTTGGTATCGGCGTGGCCCCCTAGAGCTGATATGTGACAGGAACTAGGGGACGGCTCGTCCCGACAAGGGTTTTCATTGTGTTACAGACTCCATTGCACACAGTCAAAAGGATAACAATGATTTCCTTAAGGAAGCAAACGACACCGAGCTTGGGAGATGCGATTAGACTTATCTTTTTCAAGCAGTATCCCTTTTTGGAGTATGACAAGCCGTCATCCTTGTTTCTTCGCCCTCCTTCCTTGTTTTCCTGATGGTCAAACATATAGGGCAAGAGGCCTATGTCCTCTAGAGAGAGAACGCGACAACAAGGATTATAGGCTCATCAAGTACTCTAGCAAATCTCTAGAACATAAAAGCGATAACATTGCAATCATAAAAATGCATAGTAAACATCCAATGCAATGATATGATGCAATGCCTAGCTTTATTATTGCTTGCATAGGGTCTGCCCCTAGATTTGTACAAAGGGTTACATGCAGCTTCGGCAAAGCTTGTAGAAAAGGTGGCTACCGGGGACTAAGCCCGACAGCCGTGCCTTACGGGTATAACTTACGAAGATGCTCAATATTCCATGAGTTAAGCACTTTGGTGCATCTTCGGTCTCCAGACGGACTGCACCAGGTCTGGTGACTCATGCTACCCGGTAAGGGCCTTCCCACTTTGGCGTCAACTTGTTAGTACCCTTGGCGGACTAAACGCGCCTAAGGACAAGATCACCTTCCTCAAGGCTCCGGGAGTGGACCCTGTGGCTATGATAGCAGCATAGGGCTTGCTGGTAGCATGCGTCACGCACAGCGGCCCAAAGATGATCTTCCTCGAGGAGCATGGCATCGTCATGCCGTAGCCGCTCTTGCTCTACTTCATCGTAGGCAAGTACTCAAGGTGACCCGTATATGAGTTTCGTGAGGAGAACTGCTTTCGCCTCATACACTAGGCAGAAGGGTGTATGGCCGGTAGCTCGATTCGGTGTCGTTTTGAGGGACCAAAGAACCACCGATAGCTCATCTATCCAGCGCTTGCCGCTTCCTCGCAGCCTATCGAAAGTTCTCGTCTTGAGTTCTCGCAACACTTCATCATTCATCCTCTCGACTTGCTTGTTGCTTCTTGGATGGGCAACATAGGCGAAGGAGACCTTGCTTCCAAGGCTTTGGATGTGTTGCATGAAGGCGCGGCTCGTGAACTGGGTGTCGTTGTTGGCGATCACTCTGTTGGGCACTCCAAATTGGCACACCAGTCCTTTCATGAACTTGATAGCTGATTGCGCGGTCACCTTTCTTAATGGTTCCACCTCATGCCACTTTGTGAATTGTCAATTGCTATGAACAAGAACTCAATGCCCTGACAACGCAGGGAAAGGGGCCGAAAATATCGAGCCCCCAGACCAAGAATGGCTAGGATAAAGGGATTGTCTGGAGAGCTTGCGCTGCTTGATGTTGGAATGGAACTGGCAGGCTTCACACTTGGTGACCAGCTCAGTCGCATCTTGGTGAGCAGTGGGCCAATAGAAACCGTTTCGGATGGCCTTCCCGGCAATGGCCCTTGATCCAATGTGATACCTACATACACCTCCGTGAATCTTTGCCAACAACTTCAGTCCATCTTCCCGGCAAACTGGTACATACTTGAGTGACGGGTTACCTTTTCGGCTTCTTCTTGCTCGTCGGGAAGTTCTCCTGTTTGAAGGAAGTGGACTATATGTTGGGCCCAGGTTGGAACCTGTGGCTCGACAAAGAGGACTAAAGGCATTTCCTCGTTCATGGCAGCGCTTACCTCGACCGCAAGAACCTGGAGTCCTGCAAGAGGGAGGTGCCCACGAACCGAAACGGGACTGCCCCATACAACCTCTTTGCCGGCGGCTTCGGGAAACTTAGCCGAGAAATGCTTGCCAGAGTTTAGCTTCCTCCTTTTCCTGGGCATCGTTGATGGGGATACTGACGGCTGAGTGAGGCGGAGGACAAAATTTCCTGGTTCCACAGGAAGCTTGTGTGCAGCGCACTTCGATAGATGATCAACGATGTTGTTTTCTGTGCATGGAAAATGCTCTGCTTGCAATCCATCAAAGTGCTCCTCGAGTTTCCTCACCTCTTCCACGTATGATTCCATCAACAGACTCTGGTAATCTTTCTTGACTTGCTTCACCACAAGCTGAGAATCTCCTCGGATGATCAGTTTCTTCATTCCTAATTCCATCGCGATTCTGAGCCCGACAAGGAGCCCCTCATACTCAGCGGTGTTGTTGGTGGCATCCTCCCCGGGAAAGTGCATTTGAATCACCTACTTGAGGTCCTCTCCAGTGGGGGCAATGAGGAGCACACCTGCTCCGGCACCCTGGAGCGAGAAAGCACCATCAAAGTACATGATCCAATCCTTTGGCGCTTCTATGCCGGGGAGAATTGTCTCTGGAACCTCTTCGTGTGGCGTGGGTGTTCATTCTACAATGAACTCCGCCAATGCCCTGCTCTAAATTGTGGAAGTGCTCTCATACTTCAATCCAAAACTTGATAGCTCTAGTGCCCACTCAACTATCCTACCAGTGGCTTCGGGGTTCCTCAATATACGCTGCAGCGGAAAGCAGGTGACAACTCTGATCTCGTGGGCTTGGAACTAGTGGTGCAATTTCCTCGAGGACATGATGAGGCCGAAGATCATATTTTGCACTCAGTAGTACCTTGACCTAGCCCCCTATAACAAGGAGCTTACAAAGTACACTCATCGCTGCACCACTTTCTTCTTCGCCACTTCCTTGAAACTGCCTTCGCTTGCTTGTTGAGGTTCCCCTTGGTATGTATATGTAAGTGCATGTAGTGCCGCCCTTGTTTGGTTTTGGAGTATTGAAGACAAATGTAGTTCAGGGTCTAATGTGTTTGTGAGAGTTGACATGTTAACATAGAGAGAAGTCCCTGGAGTTTCGGTTTAGCTGTCGATGGCGACCCTCAAAAATGTCCGAAGACATTGATGATGGCTGAAGCCATTGATGGTAGACGAAGACATTCAACCGAAGACAATGAAACGCGAAGATGAAGTCTTTTGGTAGTTTTGTTTCTTCTTTCCTGAGTCATAGGAACCACCATACTGTTAAGTGGGGTCGATGTGATCAAAGTCAGGTGCTGACGTGATGCTCAACCCATACCTATGTCTTCGAGTGGAGACAATGAGAGGAAAACTTTTCCAGAGCTGGTTGAGTCGGCTTTACTTGTAGCCCAAGTAAAGTTGCCGCGTGCGTTCAAAATCCGACCATTGTGACACTTCGTCGGTTGGCTATTGACCCAGGGTCATTTCGGTCATATCAGGTCGGGTTGCCCGCGGGTTATAAATAGTTGACCCCCTCCACCATGAGAAGGTGGATGCTTAGAGTGAGATACGACTGTTGTCGTTTTGGAGCAACCCACCTCGAATACATTGAGAAAAACACATCCCGCGAGGATACACCTAAACACCTAGAGATATAGTGTTTGAGCATCACCGAAGATTTTCTGTTATGAGAGAACTAAAGACTTATTACACTTGAAGACTGTGATCTTCCAGATGGTTAAGCGTTCGGGTCTAGAGCATCCAAGAGCCATTGTGGACTACCGGGTGACCAAGTCTATACGGGTTTCAGAAGTCTCCCCTGAAGACTTACCTGAGTGATTGAGCGTTGTCTAAGTGACTTCGGCTCAAGGGGAATAAGGTGAAGACGGGGTCTTGTGAGTTCAATCTCGGCCTCCCTAACCAGACGTACAGTTGTCACAGCAACTAGAACTAGTTCAAAAAATCATGTGTCTTCGTCAAGCAACTGGTTCTATCCTTCACTTTCTTACATTCCTACTCCAAACTGTGAAGTCATTGCTTGAACATTGCGTAAAGACTTTCTCCGAAGACATTCATATCAACTGTTTATCTTCATACCATCTAAGTTTGTCTTCAACTCATCTTAGTATTCATGATGATAATGCTTATCATGCTTGAATGTTTTCACTGTGTTGCATGCCTAGACTAGACTCTTTATTACTATCCCTACCTGATCCTTGTTACGGTTCCGCATTATTCGAATACATTGATTGTTTCGAAGACTTTCATAAAGATCACCTATTCACCCCCTCTAGTCGATAACTAGTACTTTCAATTGGTATCAGAGCAAGGTACTCCCTTGTTCTGTGTTTCGGTTTAACCACCATGGACTTTTAGCTATGTCGACTGCAGGGATAATCAATGTCTCCGTTGTGTGCCCTGTCTTTGATGGCACCAACTACCACTACTGGAAGAACAAGATGTGCATGCATCTCGAAGCCATTGACAACTACCTATGGTATGTCATCATGGCAAGCATTCCTGAACTTGGCGGAGGTGTCACTGCTGCTGATGTGAAGAGGTTCGCGCAACTCGACTTAACCGCCAAGAACATCATTTGTGGTCATCTGACCAAAGGACAATATGGTCGTGTGAGTGCACTTAACACTTCCAAGCAAATCTGGGAATGTCTGTCCCAAGTGAACGAAGGCGTCTCATCTCAAAGAGACTCTCGTGTTGATGTGCTTTGCAACCTGTTCAACCGATTCAAGAGACTCGATAATGAAAATGTTTAACTTACCTTTGATTGCCTCGCTGACATCTCAAATGAGCTGAATGCACTCAACGCCACTGATATCACCAAACATGAAGTCATGAAGAAGCTACTGAGTTTACTTGATAGTTCCTTTGCGCTCTCGCACTCATGATCCAAGAGCGCCTTGACTTCAAGAGTTTGGAACCAGCTGATATACTCGAGAGTTTGAACACCCACGAATTACAACAAGCCGAGAAGAGAGATATCTACGGACCAAGCTACAGTCCCTCCCGTTCATTGAAGGCCAAATTGTGTCTTCATCTGAAGACAACTCTGAATGCAGTTCTGATGGTGCTGAAGACTTTGGAAAGGAACTTGCCTTGCTTGTTAGGAAGTTTCGGAAGTTTGCCAAGTCAAAACGCTATGCTAAATCTTCTAGACGTGATTCCAAGAGGTCTGGAGATATGTCTTCAAAGGACAGCAAGAAGCAAACCTATCACAAGTGCAAGAAAACAGGTCACTTCATCGCTGATTTTTCTCAATTGGAAAAGGAATCCAAGAAGAAGAGCAAGAATCATGACTCCGATGACAAAAACAAGAAGAAATATGCAAAGCTTCATCACACAAGAAGAGTTCATCGAGAAAGGCCCATGCCTTCATTGGAAAGGAGATGGATTCACAGTCTGAATCTGGTTTTGAGGCCAGGAAGCATCTGAGGAGGAATCTGACACTAAAGTAGCTGGACTAGCCATGGCTTCGGCTTATCTTTCTATGTCTGTCTTCGAACCCGAAGACAATGGCTTCTTCTTGAACACCAAAGCCAGTGATGATGACACTACTCCAGCCTACTACTTCATGGCAAAAGCATCCAAGGTATCCTCAAAATCCTCATGTCATGACTCTGAATCTGAAGCTGAATCTGATAATGACATGAAACCAAGCTATGCTAAACTTGTAAAATTGCCACCAAGTAGCAAAGTGTCATGGAGAAAATGCATACTACTCTAGGGAAAAGCAATGACCTGTTATGCGAAGAGATGAGTCTGAACGAAACTATGGTTATAGACATGAGTAGTCTTTGTTCAAGGTTTGAGGATCTCCAAAGTCGTCATGATGCTCTCTCAACTAATCATGAGAAGATTTCTCTTGAATATCTTCAGAAAAAGGTTGATCTTGAGAAGTTGAGGGAAGCACATGATGACCTATGGAGGAAAACGACTCACTCCTAGCAGAGCAGATCGGTACCGCTCAGGATGAATTTGATGCTCCATGCTTAAGATCTCTTGCTTGTGAAGCTAATGACTCAACTGCTGAATGTTCTAATGCTTCTGAGAATGCTCTATCTTCAACTAAGTCTGCGGCACCTAACCCCTCATCTGAGGAAGCCACTGCTATCACTGATGACAATGACAGGTTGAAGACATTGCTTGAGACTGGCATGTACAAGAGTCCCAAAGGGCATCAGATTCTTTGTGATGTCCTGAAGAAGACTATACTGGACAATAACCCTAGGAAAGAGGGTGTAGGTTTCAAAAGGAACCTCAATGCCGAAGGATCTTCCTGGACACCTGAGCAGTACCCCAAAACCACATGGGTTGCTGCAAAAGGTCCTTCAGTTGATCCTTCCACATTATGTGGCTTCAACTGTGCGAATCCTCTCATTATTGATGAATCCTTTGATTCCAACTATAAAATGTTCAAATGCAAAAATGGTGAAGTGTTTGCCAGGTTTGTTGGTACTAACTGCAGGAATGGTTCTCCTTTAAAGAAGACCTAGGTTCCCAAAAGTCTTCTTGAGAAGCTTCGTGTGAATGTCCTGACGACATCTCTCGAGAAGAAGACAAACCCCAGATCAATGTCTTCGAGAAAACAAAGGCCTCCATATGATATCTCTAACAAATCTGTTTCGCAGGGAAGGACTCAAATGACACATGAATATGTGCATTATGGCATGAACCATTATGTTCATCCAACCAAGAATTTCTCAGCCTATTCATTTGAGTATACTAACCCTCTTGTGAAACGTGCTATTAGGGCATCTTTGCCTAAATTCTTTGATGCTGTCTTATGTCTCATTGCTTCTAAGCCACCTCTTCACTCGTGGGTGGTTAGGAAGAACTAATATCTTTATGTAGCATCGGGTCTCCAGATAGGAAGAAGCTTATCCCGAAGATTATCTCTGGAGCCCCGAAAAAAGTCTTGTTTGGACGCAAGAAAATTAATTTGAATGTTATCATTCATATCGTCCAAATGTCTTCTTTCAACTACACACTCTATATCATCATCAATGCATGTTATAGCTGCATGCCTTGGTGAACCATACTAATTCTCAATGCAGAAAGACAAATCCAATGCCACTGAATGGATCATGGATAGTTGTTGCACCAGTCACATGATTGTTGGTCGAAGCCTATTGATGGAGCAAACTCTTCGACCTCCAACAAAAGACCACATTGTCTTTGTTGACAAGAGTAGCAACAAAGTATTGGGGCTAGGTAGAGTTGCTATCTCAAGGGACCGACACATGGAAAATGTCATGCTTGTCGAATCCCTTGGTTACAACTTAATGTCTGTCTTGATGCTCTGTGACTTAGACATGCTTGTCATTTTTGGCAAATTTTGATGTGTGGTACCGATGGCCTCTGATAAAACCAAAGTCTTCGAAGGTTTTCGAAGAGGTGACTTGTACATGGTAGACTTCTCCGCGGGACCACCGGTTGCCTCATGTCTTCTAGAGAAAGCTTTGGAGTACTGACTTTGGCACAGAAGGCTAGGACATGCTGGGATGAGGAACTTGAACACACTCTCCAAGAAGAAGTTCATCATTGGCGTGGAAGGTGTCAAGTTTAAGAAGGACCACCTCCGTGGTGCCTGTGAAGCCGGGAAGATGACCAGGGCCAAACACCCCTCGAAGACAATCATGACGACTTCACGTCCCTTCAAGTTGTTGCACATGGATCTATTTGGCCCCGCTCATTATTAAACCTTCTCTACCACTGCAAATCTATATGGCTTGTGATTGTTGAAGACTATTCTCGATTCACTTGTGTGCATATCATTCTTTATGAAACAGAAGTGCAGGATGTCTTCAGGCGCTTCACAAATAGGTGCATAAACAACTACAACATCAAGATCAAGCACATCAGGAGTGACAATGGCACTGAGTTCAAGAACATGGGCTTGGACACCTCTCTTGATACTCTTGGCATCACTCATGAGTTCTCTGCTCCATACACCCCACAGCAGAATGGCGTCATGGAGCACAATAATAGGACTCTTATTGAGATGGCTCGCACCATGCTTGATGAATACAAGACACCACGGAAGCTATGGCCTGAGGCCATTGACACTGCATGCCACATCATCAACAGAGTATATCTTCACAAGTTCTTCAATAAAACATCTCATGAGCTTGTTCTCACTAGTAAGAAACCCAAGGGAAGTTACTTCAAAGCTTCGATGCAAGATGCTGGATAAGGGATCCACACCACACTTCTAAATTTGCACTGAAAGCACATGAGGGTCTCATGCTTGGTTATGGAAAGGACTCGCACAGCTATAGAGTCTTCAACATATTTCACAACAAAGTTGTTGAAACTATAGATGTGTGGTTCGATGAAACTAACGACTCGCAAAGAGAGCACCTACCTCCCATGCTAGATGAATTACCTCCTGATGAAGCTATTAGACTGATGGGCACTGAAGAAATTGTGCCTGGAGAGCCTGTGGTTAAAGAAGTGATTATTACTCCATCCACTCAGCGCGAAGACAATGCTGAACCTGAAGAAAATGCTGCTAACGAAGACAATCCTCAGCAGCCAGAACAAAGTCTTCGCCCTGCTCATCCACATGTGGTAAATGAAGTTCAAATTGAGAGAATGCTAGGAAAAAATCAATGCACCAGGTCCACTTACTCGCTCAAGAGCTACTCAATTGGCTAACTTTTGTGGGACTTGGATTTTGTATCTATCAGCTTTGGGGCATGTGCCAACATGTAAGTGCTAGTATTTTATATCTAGTATGCCTTGGTATTCTTGTTTAACTTGAGAGTCACCCATATAAGTGGGAAACATGTTGTTAAGTAGCCAACTTAATGTTTCTGTTTCAGCATGCTAAAAAAACTACTAAGTCTGAGAATCTGCTGTTATTTTTATGCCATGAAGAGTGGATGGTATCTTGTGATGTGTTGTGAATTTTCTCATGCTTAGTGTTAGTTATTTGAAGTAGATGTTGTCTTCTACCATCCTGTTAATTTTCATGCCAATAGGTGATTCCTAGCATATTTTACTACTGCTGTCAACTTGCTACTTTATAATCTCAGATTCCAGAAAACTGGAATTTTCACAGCCCACCAAAGTAGACGAAGCTTTCGAGGAATAAAAATGGATTCAAGCCATGCAGGAAGAGCTTCACCAGTTCAAGCTCAACAATGTGTGGGAGCTCGTAAAGCGTCATGATCTAAGGAAGCACAATGCCATCGGTACCAAGTGGATCTTCCGCAACAAGCAAGATGAGTCTGGCCAAGTCGCCAGAAACAAGGCCCGACTGGTGGTTCAAGGTTACACACAGGTCGAGGGTATTGACTTTGGTGAAACCTTTGCACCTATAGCTAGAATCGAAGCCATTCGTATACTGCTTGCCTGTGCTAACCATCATGATATACGCTTGTATCAAATGGATGTCAAAAGTACATTCCTCAATGGTAAGATTGAGGAAGAAGTGTATGTTGCTCAACCACCAGGGTTTGAAGATCCAAAGCATCCTGACCATGTCTTCGAGCTCAACAAGGCACTCTATGGACTCAAGCAAGCACCAAGAGCTTGGTATGACACACTCAAGGAATTCCTCATGAAGAAAGGCTTCAAACCTGGTTCACTCGATCCCACTCTCTTTACAAAATCTTATGATGGTGAACTGTTTGTATGTCAAATATATGTGGACGACATTATCTTTGGTTGTACTAACAACAAATACAGTGATGCGTTTGCTTATATGATGCAAGAGAAGTATCAAATTTCGATGATGGGAGAACTTAAGTTCTTCCTAGGGCATAAAATTTGACAACAACCAAATGACATCTTCATATCCCAGGAGAAGTACCTCAAGGACTGCCTCAAGAAATTTGGCAGGAACGAAGCCGAAGGCTACAAGACGCCAATGCTTACCAATGGAAACATCTGCATTGACGAAAATGGTAAAGATTTCGATCAGAAGGTATATCGCTCCATGATTGGGTCTTTGTTGTACTTGTGTGCATCTAGGCCACACATAATGCTCAGCGTTTGCATGTGCGCCTGATGTCAAGCGATGCCAAAGGAGTCGCATCACCTTGTTGTGACGCGAATACTTAGATATCTGGATCACACTCCAACACTAGGATTATGGTATCCAAAGGGTTTGAAGTTTGAGCTGATTGGCTATTCGGATTCTGACTTCTCTAGCGACAGAGTTGATCGCAAGTCTACATCAGGCACTTGTCACTTTCTTGGACGGTCTCTTGTATGTTGGTCTTCAAAGAAGCAGAATTGTGTTTCACTCTCCACTGCCGAATCCGTATACATTGCTACTAGCGCATGTTGCACTCAACTTCTCTAGTTGAAGCAAACCCTCAAGGACTACGACATCAACCTAAAGCATTTACCTCTCTACTGCGACAATGAGAGTGCAATCAAGATCTCCTACAACCCAATACAACACTCGAAGACGAAGCACATTCAGATATGACATCATTTTCTTCGGGATCACGTGATGAAGGGTGACATCAACATCAAGCATGCTGATGCTAAAGATCAACTGGCAGATATCTTCACGAAGCCTTTGGATGAGAAGAGGTTTTGCAAGTTGTGGTGGGAGCAAAATATCTTAGAATCCTCAAATGTCCTTTGAATGGGAATACATCATAATACTTATGCATGTTGACGACTTCGATGCACAACACACATTGTAACGTATTCTTAGACTCATGAAGACTTATAATCTGAGTGTGAATACATTAACGAAGAATATGACTTCAAAGCGCCACAATAATTGTGTGTCGTGTCTGGTTCAAACTTTCTTATACGGTGGGTAACGCCACCAACCAAACTCGAAGACATTGCTTTTATTTTATCTTCTTCACATGTCTTCGAGAGCCGAATGTCTTCAGAACAAAACTTTATTGTCTACACGTGTGTTTCAGTTGAAAACTATTTGCAGATCTACCTTTGGATTAGAGCTTTGTCCTTTACATCATTTGTCCTATAGCTTTTTCTTCAACCTTTTGCTAGGCAAATGTGATCGGACCTGGCATTTTCCTCTGTTCTTACCTCGTCTAAATCTGTTCTAATCCAGTCATATGCATTCTATGTTAACACGTGTTACTGTCTTCACTGTGTCCTTGTCAGTCGAAGACAAATAAACCACATATTTAATTGTCAAATCTCATCTGTCTCTGTATTTTTAGCAACAGCTCCCGTGCCGCCGCTTTGATTATGGTAGTGGGTTGTCAGGTGGTTTGCATGCATGCCACGTGTCCACTTAAAACGAGGAGTTAGGGGCATATTCGTCCAACCGGTTCGGATGTTTCCACCCATAATAAATACAACTTACCCCTCCCATTATTACCTTCCTCTACCTCTGCCACCCACGTGCTAAAAACCCTAGTGCCGCCGCTGGAATCCATCATCGTCGGATACGAAGTGCTTCGCTGCCATGCCTTCTCTGATGACGTGCTCATGTCGGCCGCGTTCATCCTCCGCCCGCCATCGCCGTAGTTGCCTGCCTCCATTGAGTAAGGATGAGGTAGATCGAACCGCTTGGCTTCTCCGCTTCGTCGAGCTATTTGTCACGTTCTTCATCGCGGTAAATAAAGATCTGTTTCTACCGCGTGCTTTGATTTAAAATTCTTACTGAAATTTGTCGGTTGTTGTTTCTCCACTTTCCACTCAACCGCATCTAGATCTACCCTTGCCAAATATGTTCACTTTGTGCTCTAAAACTTGGTTTGATTCCTCACATGTACGAATCCTTGAAATTTCCATATTCTCTATAGAAGTGAATGTCTTCGGTAAAAGGTCAATGTCTTCAAAACACTGTTTTACCTTTCGAATCTTCTGAGAATGCATATGACCTCTCCTCTTCCCTTGCGTCTCTAACTCTTTCATAAGTACATGTACGCAGCAGAATCGCATGGATCTCATAGTCCGAATTCATTTGTAGACTACTTGTAGATACATATGGAATCCTCTGGTGCGTGCTGATACTTGCACACTCTTGTGAAGCCTTTGCTGAAGCCTTTGCCAATGGCAGATGATAAACCAGTCAAGAAAGGAGGGAAGCAGAGACACAAGAATACTGCTAAGGATCTTCCCCCAGATCTATATGAGCAATACAAGTCTGATAAGGATGGGATATATAGCCAACACAAGAATTGACTCCAATGGATTCAAAGATATTGGAGTGTGGAGTGGTTTTACTACCGCTTCGTCACTTCCGAGTATGCTGAGAAGTGTGCTGAAAATGCACCCTGGACCGATATAGTCTACAGAAATCTTCATCCGAAGACTAAGATAGATGCTATCAAGATCGGATTCTACCCATGCATGTTCAGGCCCCCAATGCCCGAGAATCCTCATCCGTCAAGCATAATTGGCTTCCTAGAACCCACAGAGTCAGACTTTGACGAAGAAGAGGAAGAAAATCCTTTAGAATTACAGCCGAAACCTTTGAAGAAGTCAGAGGCTTCAGAGGCAAAATCTTCAAAGACTCCCAAGCCTAATGAGTCTTCACGTCAAGCTTCTCGCTCACCCTATGCTAATCTTGAAGAGTCTAAACATGAAGGGCGCCTTCACAGGCGATTGAAGAGGAAAGTTGTTGCCTCTAGAGGTCTGAAGCCAACCATGTCCTTGATGGATACAGCCAATATGACTCATTTTTCTAATAATGAGTTTGATGATGAAGCCTTAGCTAGGCTCATCCAACAGAAAGAAGAGGAAGCCAAGCTGCTCGAAGACTTACCTCTATTCGACTGAGTCATCTTTGAACACTTCATAGATGAATGGTTCGCTGATCCTCACTCTCCATTGATGCCCTCCAACTTCCAATTGGACTCAGCACCACCTTCCAAGGGCTAGTGAATGAGGAGCTGACTGTGGCTCAAAAGGCCAAGCAGATGAAGGCCAAGATCAACCATGAAAAGGAGATATTCAAGGAAAACATGCTCCGACTATCTTACGAACAAATCAAGGGATATCAGCTGATGATGGCAGATCTCAAAGCTGTGTTTGAGAAGAGATGTGAAGCTATCAAGGGTGCCCTAGTGCCTCAAGAAAAAGTCTGCAATCATGGCCAAGACATACAATGACATGCTGAAGAGGAAGATTCTTGGCCAGCCTGCACTTGCTCTCAAAATCATTGAACGCTCTCGCCGAGCTTCAATGTCTTTGGATCAACCTACTCCTGCACGGTCAGAGCACCGTGGCATTGTCTTCCCCGCTGGGTTTGCCAACCCAAGGACACGCCCCTCTACCACTGCTACATCTAGCAAGAAGACAAAGCAGGCCAAAGTTGAAGCCAAGAAATGCAAGGTTGCTGCCTCTGAAGCCCACCCTCTGAAGAGGTTGAAGACAAGAAAATCAAAGTCTTTGGAGCCTGCGCAAGACCAAGTACCCCCTTCTGCTCCATCATCAACACCTGCTCCTCAACAAGATCCTCTACTCGTTACGCCAATCTTAGTGGTTCCTCCCTCCTTCGAAAACTTGGAGAGACAAGTCGTTCTGCATGAGTCTGCTTCTACATAGACTCGTAAACCAGAAGAGATTCCAGCTACTAAAGACAGTGCAGCAGCTGAAGACTTTGCTCATGAAGACATTGGTCGTGAAGACAATGTCGAGCCAGAACATGTTCCGTAAATGGATGCACCAATGGTCACCTCCCCACAACCAACAAGTGAATTTTTGGACATTGGCACTCCCCTCTGCCCACAAGTTCCTGAAGCTGAGCCTAGTACACCATCACCTCCTTTCTTCCCACCAGTGTCAGCCTCACAAGAATCTTTGTTTTCTCTAGAGGAGATTGAAACCACCACCCGTACTTCACCAGTCAAACGTCTTTGTCGAGGACCTCGAGCTCTCATGTCCCCTATTCCTGAAGACGAAGTACGATTTTCATCGACTGCAGCAGTCGAAGAAGTGTTGCGGATTGAAGATGTTCCTCCCATCCAACCTGTAACAGAAAACATGGCAGCCGAAGATATTGCTGCCGATGCTACCATGGGCGATGTCAATGCCCCATCCCCTGATGGACCTCCTGTCCCTACCACACCATCAACTGAAGATAATGAAGATAACATTGTGATGGCTCAGAATCGGGAAGGAGAGATGGTTCCTACAAGATGGCTTCACCTTGTTGCACCACCAAGGATGGGCCCTTAGCATGAGTTCAACCTGGATCGCCGCCCCTTTGTCATGAACCCAATGCCTTGACTTCCATGTCTTCATCAGTCTTGCCCAGCTAGGGATGGCAATTTTATCCATGGATCCGGATATCAATGGATACCTGACCCGGTTGGGAAAGGGTATGGAGCACATTTCTGCCCATGGATTCATGGATTTGGATACCCGCGAATAGGCGGGTTGAGCACGGTTATGATTTCTGCTCCATGGATATCTAGTGGATACCCGTATAATAGGTAGGGCCATATGATAGTGAACCTGGGCTAAGCAAATGTGCAACCCAAGTTGCTCACGGTTAGAAAAGGTCAAAACCCGACCCATGCTCCCTAATCCCCACAACCTAATTATTAAACCTAATCTAATCCGACTACCTTGCATCAACCCACACCCCCAACCTAATCTAATATGGCGGCCTTGCGACAACCCACAACCTAATCTAACCCGGCTGTCATTGTGTGGTTTACTTCAATTTTTTATGTAATAAGATTTAAGACAAGTTTTTTACTATTAGACTATTTTAGTTTTCATTGTATGTGTGGACAGTATTTGAACAATGTACTTTCTGCCTACTTAGGCTTGTATCTTATGTTGTCATTTGCGAATGAACGATGATGAGTTAATTTCATCTTTGGGAAGGTGTCATGCTGATTTTTCTTTGCCCATGGAGCTCCATGGGTATATGGGTATGCAATGGGTTTGGGCATGGGCACAACTTGTGCCCATGGATACTTTGGTAGATGGGCAGAAGGTAGGAACATGGGTCATGGGTTGGATTTGGACCAGCTCCACCCGCACCAAACCCGACCCACTGCCATCCCTAGGCCCAAAAAGACCCACTATCTTCGAGCTTGAAAGGTTTAGGCTGACCAACATGATCTTTGACTCCGACCACAATCCATACAAGAGAGAGAGAGAATACAGTCTGACAGGTTCTGGAGTGCTCCACAACGTCAATACTACATGTGTGTGCTTTATGGTCAGAACATGATCTTTCCCCATAGACATCTCAGCTTTGAAGCCATGAAAGGTCTTCCCTGTTTTGATCAAGCACTGGATTGTCTTCGGGATGTGGGTTTGCTTCCTTTCTATACGGATCATGAAGACTACAATGAGGAACTTATCCTCCAGTTCTATGCAACCCTTCGTATCTCTGGCTTCGGTCGTGATTTGACCACTTGGCTCTTCATGATAAGGGATGAACACATCAATGCTTCACCAATGGAAATCTTCCCCGCAACACCTCTTGCTGCCTCTGGTGAAGAGTTGGATCCTCTCTTTGAAGTCTATGTGGCTGCCACTCGAAGTCTCTTCTATATGCGAGAACCCAACATGACTGAGATGCTTATATGAAGCCTTTGGCTCGAGATGCAGAATTTCCCACTTCATTCTTCGTGGATGGTCTTCAGTACTTGCCAAGGACTCTCTACCACATTCTTCGGCACACCATTTGGCCAATCAAAGGGCACAACTCCTTGATACGTCTATTTTGCATCATGCTTTTATATTGATATTTATGGCATTATGGGTTGTTATTACACGTTATGATACAATACTTATGTCGTTTCTCTCTTATTTTACAAGGTTTACATGAAGAGGGAGAATGCCGGCAGCTGGAATTCTGGACCGAAAAGGAGAAAATCTAAGATACCTATTTTTCACAACTCCAAAAGTCTTAAAATTTTATGGAGAATTACTTTGGAATATATAAAAAATACTGGGCAAAACAAATACCAGAGGGGTCCACGAGGAGGTGGCAAGCCTGCCAGGCACAGCCACCCCCCTAGCCGCCTAGCAGGCTTGTGACCCACCTGGCAGGTCCCCGACGCCCATCTTCTGCTATATGGAGGGTTTTGACCTGGAAATAATTATAAGGAAGCTTTCGGGACAAAGCGCCGCCGTCTCGAGGCAGAACTTGGACAGAACCAATCTAGAGCTCCGGCAGGGCTGTTCTTCTGGGGAAACTTCCCTCCCGGAGGGGGAAATCGAAGCCATCGTCATCACCAATGATCCTCTCATCGAGAGGGGGTCAATATCCATCAACATCTTCACCAGCACCATCTCCTCTCCAAACCCTAGTTCATCTCTTGTATCTGATCTTTGTCTCAAACCTCGGATTGGTACGTGTGGGTTGCTAGCAGTGCTGATTACTCCTTGTAGTTGATGCTAGTTGGTTTACTTGGTGCAAGATCATATGTTCAGATCCTTTATGATAATTAATACTCCTCTGATTATGAACACAAACATGTTTTGTGAGTAGTTACATTTGTTCCTGAGGACATGGGATAAGTCTTGTTATAAGTAATCATGTGAATTTGGTATTCATTCAATATTTTGATGAGATGTATGTTGTCTCTCCTCTAATGGTGTTATGTGAACGTCAACTACATAACACTTCATCATTATTTGGGCCTGGGGGAAGGCATTGTGAAGTAATAAGTAGATTATGGGTTGCTAGAATGATAGAAGCTTAAACCCTAGTTTATGTGTTGCTTCGTAAGGGGCTGATTTGGATCCATATGTTCCATGCTATGGCTAGATTTATCTTAATTCTTCTTTCGTAGTTGTGGATGCTTGCGAGAGGGGTTAATCATAAGTGGGACGTTTGTCCAAGTAAGGGCAGCACCCAAGCACCGGTCCACCCACATATCAAATTATCAAGGTAACGAACGTGAATCAAATGAGCATGATGAAAACTAGCTTGAAATAAATTCCCATATGTCCTCGGGAGCACTTTGCTTTATATAATAGTTTGTACAGGCATGTCCTTTGCTACAAAAAGGATTGGGCTACCTTGCTGCACCTTTGCTACACTTGTTACTTGTTACTCGTTACAAATTATCTTATCACAAAACTATCTGTCGCCAATAATTTCAGTGCTTGCAGAGAATACCTTACTGGAAATAGCTTGTCATTTCCTTCTGCTCCTCGTTGGGTTCGACACTCTTACTTATCGAAAGGACTACGATAGATCCCCTATACTTGTGGGTAATCACTCCTCACGCGAGATCAAAGGACCTCTGAAGACATTGCCCTACAACAATGTGTATGGGATCAGATTGAATCTTCAAGACTTGTTCCTTTGCAACCTTGCTGCAAATGGCTTCAATGTCCTCAAGACAAAGATTTATGCTCCTTGGATCATGCACTTCATCAAGTACAAAACCAATAGCATGTTTCCCCGTTCTCCTAGAAACCATGGCATTTATCTTCCAGATATTGAAGTTGTGCAAGCAAATCTGTATCCATCCAAGACCAAGAATCCAATAGTCGAAGGCACTAGTGGTACTACTGATGTTGAAGGTCTTCTCATCCCCTCTGATCCATTAAGGGTGAGACTTATTGGTGCTCTTCGACAACCAGTATCCGGTGCTACCAACACTGAAGCCACTGATAGCACCTTGCCTCGTCAACATCTGCCAAGAAGAGAGCATGCACTCACCGATCGTGAACTTCTAGTTTCACAGGTCCAGAAGCAAGATAGGCATCATGAGTGGACTCGACGTCAGATGCAGTCTGTTGTGCAAGACCTCAACCATGTTCGCAATTTGGCCACCAAAAATGCCTTTGTTGCCTATGAAACCAGTCGCCGCTCATGGAGGACCTTGACTATGCTGGCACATGAGGATGAGCTTCGTGAAGATGGATTTCATCCACACTACAGATTTGGTGCACCACCTCCCAGCACGGAGAAGTGGCGCAAGACTCCATCACTCGAAGATAGTGACTTCTCCTCGTCAGCTCCTTCTGCCAATGTCTGACTTGCAGATGAAGATGAAGTGGTGCAATATCTCTGTCTCCATTGACTCGGCATCGTGACACTTCACCAAGCTCCACTACACCAGCACCCCAAGACTGCACTACACTTTCTTCATCAACACCTGCTGGGGACACGTAGTTCTCAATGTCTTCGTTCCTTTTTGGTCATTCGATGATAAAAGGGGGAGAAGCATTGGGTGATAGTCTTTAAATGGGTCTACTAATAAGGGTTTGGTGTTATTTTTGCTAAGTTTACAACTCTCATTTCTGAACATTTTCTGTTTTGAGTTGTAAAACTTAAGTCCCGATGGACGTCTGCACTTTATCTTTAGCGTAGCCTTTGGCGCTTCTTCAAGTTATTTTATGCACCCGAAGTCATTCTACAGACGCCCAATTTTCATTATGCATGTCATTATCTTTGACATATCTATTAATGCATAGTGATTAGATTACAAGATATAGGGGGAGATCTCCACAAACTACAACTTGCCATGTGCACTTGCATTCAAAGCAAAGTCTTCATATGCACATATTTAGGGGGAGCTCTCTATATCTTGTAATCAAAATCTTCATAATCTTCTCTTCACATATATTTATCCCGTTGAAAACTTGAACTAGTTTGTCATCAATCGCCAAAAAGGGGGAGATTGTAAGTGCGTCTAGTGTCACCTTGTTTGGTTTTGGAGTATTGAACACAAACATGGTTGAGGGACTAATGTGTTTGTGAGAGTTCACAGGTTAACACGAAGAGAAGTCCCTGGAGTTTCAGTTTAGCCGTCGAAGGCGACCCCCAAAAATGTCCGAAGACATTGATGACGGCTGAAGCCACTGGTGGTACACGAAGACATTCGTCCGAAGACAATGAAACACGAAGATGAAGTCTTTTGGTAGTTTTGTTTCTTCTTTCCTGGGTCATAGGAACCACCGTACTGTTAAGTGGGGTCAATGTGATCGAAGTTAGATGTTGACGTGATGCTCAACCCATACCTATGTCTTTGAGTGAAGACAATGTGAGGAAAACTCTTCCAGAGCTGGTTGAGTCAGCTTTACTTGTGGCCCAAGTAAAGTTGCCGTGTGCGTTCAAAATTCGACCATTGTGACACGGGTCTGTTGGCCATTAACCCGGGGTCATTTCGGTCATATCAGGTCGGGTTGCCCGCGTGCTATAAATAGGCCACCCCTCCACCATGAGAAGGTGGCTGCTTAGAGAGAGATACGACTGTTGTTGTTTTGGAGTAACCCACCTCGAATGCATTGAGAGAAACACATTCTGTGAGGATACGCCTAAACACCTAGAGCTAGAGTGTTTGATCATCACCGAAGACTTTCTGTTCTTAGAGAATTGAAGACTTATTACACTTCAAGATTGTGATCTTCCGGACGGTTAGGCGTCTAGGTCTAGAGCGTCCAAGAGCCATTGTGGACTGCCGGGTGACCAAGTCTGTAAGGTTTTCAAAAGTCTCCCCTGAAGACTTACCTGAGTGATTGAGCGTTGTCTAAGTGACTTCGGCTCAAGGGGAATAAGGTGAAGACGAGGTCTTCTGAGTTCAATCTCAGTCTCCCTAACCAGACGTACAGTTGTCACAACAACTAGAACCGGTCCAACAAATCGTGTGTCTTCATCAAGCAACTGGTTCTATCCTTCACTTTATTACATTCCTACTCCGAACTGTGAAGTCATTGCTTGAACATTGCGTGAAAATTTTCTTCGAAGACATTCATATTAGTTTTTTCCTTCGTACCATCTAAGTTTGTCTTCGACTCATCTTAGTATTCATGATGATAATGCTTAACTTGCTTGAATGTCTTCACTATGTTGCATGCCTAGAGTAGACTCTGGATTACTATCCCTACCTGATCCTTGTTACGTTTCCGCATTATTCAAATACATTCATTGTTTCAAAGACTTCCATAAAAATCATCTATTCACCCCCCTCCCCCCTGCTAGTTGATATCTAGCACTTTTATTATTAGGTTCTGCCACGGATGCTTCGGTTTTGTCCTCGGTAGTGTCAGTCACATCAGTTGCATCTTCATCCACTTCTCGCTGTGCCACCAGTGCTGCACTAACCACTTGATTCGTTGCCGCCAAGTATAGTAGCAACAGTTCTTGTGGTTTAGGAGCGACCAAGGTGGGAGCGGAGAAAAGGTAAGTATTCAGATATTGCATCGCTGCCTCTACTTCTAGAGTCCACTTCATCGGGCCAGCCTTCTTCAGGATCTTGAAAATGGCAAGGCACGTTCGGCGGATTTGGAGATGAACCTACTCAACGTGGCAATGCATCTGGTCAAGCGTTTGGTGTCTTTGATGGTATTGGGTGCTTGTATATGTTCGATTGCCTTGATCTTGTCAGGATTGGCTTCTATTCCTCTCTAAGATACAAAGAACCCGAGAAGCTTGCCGGACGGGGCGCCAAACACACACTTCTTAGGGTTGAGCTTCAAATTGATCTTGCGCAAGTTTGCGAAAGTTTCTTCCAAGTCTTGTATGAGAGTTGCTTCGTCCTTGGTCTTGACTACTATTTCATCCATGTAAGCTTCCGCGTTTCTTTACAAGTGAGGTCCAAATCAAATTTGCACGGCTCTAGCAAAGGTAGAACCAGATCTCTTTAACCTGAAGGGCATATGTACAAAGCAGTACATGCCACACTTATTATGAACGTGATATTTTCCTCATCTTCCTTGGCCATGAATATCTGGTGGTATCCAAGGTACACATCCAAGAAGGAAAGCAAATCACACTCGGAAGTGGAAGCAACAATCTGATCGATGTGCGGCAACGGGAAAGGGTCCTTCGGGCATGCTTTGTTCAAATTAGTGAAATCTATGCAAAGCCTCCATTTCCCATCCACCTTGCGTACCACTATCGGGTTGGCTAACCAAGTTGGACGCAATACCCCTCTGACCAGATGAGTTGCTTCGAGTTTCTTGATTCATTTGGCAATGAACTACTATCGCTCCAAGGCTTGCTTCCTAACATTTTGCTTGATAGGCCTGGTATGAGGGCAGACAGCAAGGTGGTTCTCAATTACCGCCCTAGGAACACTAGAGATGTTAGATGGTTGCCAAGCAAAAACATCGACATTCGCCTGCATGAAGGCAATGAGCGTGCTTTCCTATTTGTCATTAAGAGTGGCACTGATGGTGAACGTACCACCAGTGCCATCCTGCCCTGTCGGGATCTTCTTCATCTCAGGATAGGTAACCTTGGATTTCTTGCTAGCGGAACTCTCCGGCAGGTCATCATCGGGTGCAGCACACTCCGAAGAGGTGCGCTTCCCAGAGTCTTTGTCGGCGTCCCTGCTAGGTTTCTTTGCTTTCTTTGATTCCTTGGCGAGAGTTGGGGTCTCTGCGACCTCAGCTGCTACCGTGTCTCGATACATCTTGTCCACGCATATAACTGTGTCCTTCTTGTCAGATGGGATGGAGAGGATTCCCATGGGCCCTGGCATCTTCAAAGTGTTGTAAGCATAGTGGGATGCTGCGATGAATTTTGTCGGAGCTGGGTGACCAAGAATTTCATTGTAAGGCGGAGGGAGTTTGATTCCCCGCCAAACACCAACTTATCAGTCCGGTAGTTCAATTCCCCGCCAAACGTCATAGGCAAAGTGATCTTTCCCTTCGGTCGGCTCCTGTCGGGTTTGACTCCTTGGAATGTAACCATAGCTTTGAGCTCTCCATCAGGGATCTACAACCTTTCAAACACCTTAGGGGGATCATGTTCAACCCTGCCCCGCCGTCAACTAACATCTTGGTTACTTTGAGGTTGCGGATTGTTGAGGAGACCAAGAACGGCAAGCATCCGACCGTAGTGGTGCGATCATAATGATCCTCTTCATCAAAGACGATAGGCGTGTGGGATCATTTGAGTGGTCTTCTGGACTCTACAGCTGGCTCCACAACGTTGGCCTCACACGCCCACTGTTTGAGCTGGCGATGAGAGGAATGCAAGGACGCACCCCCGTCAACACACATGGATTCAGTTGCCATTTGGAATTCTCGATCACTTGAATCCTCTTCATCATCCTCATCATCACTCATGTCATATCCTTCTTTCTTCTCACGGCCTCTGGCCAGTTTCTCCTTCTGGTGTGGGGCTTTGCCACGGCGGCCTCCTCTGCCGCCACGGCCCTCCCCGGTAGCACCATCTAGGCCTTTCTCCTTGTCACGCTTCTTGTACTCAGCCCTTTGTTTCTAGAAAGCTGCTCAACTTGGCGGCATTCTTGGAGATCACGACCCTTGGTGCGGTGGATTTTGCAGTATGGTCCATTAGATTTTCCAATTTTCTCATCTACAGCGGCCTCCCGCCAATCAATGCATGCGGTAGCTCCCTTGCCGAGGGTTTTGGCCTTAGCCTTCTTGCCTGCACTAAGATCACCAGAGCTCTCAACGGCCAACACCCCCTTTCCCTTACGCTTCTTGTTGTGCCTTCGGATTTTCCCCTTCGAGCCAGAGGCATCGTCTTCGTCGTCTGAGTCGACTTCAATGCCAGCCTCCTCTCCGGGCAGTCGTCTTCAGTCCTCAGCGCGAGCACACTTGTTTGCCAATGTGTACAGCTCATTGACGGTCTTGGGGAGCCTAAGATTCATCTTGGCCGCATCCTCCTGTTGCGCACGTTTGAGTGGAATGCGGCAATTATGGCTATGGGGTGTGTCTCTGGAATGTTGCGGTGTACTCGGCCGAATCTTTGGATGTACTTCCACAAAGTTTCTCCCTCCTTCTGTGGAAGGACTTGCAGGTCACCGGGCTGTCCTGGCTCCTGGTGGACACCTGTGAAGGTGCCGACGAACTCGATGCACAAGTCAGCCCATGATGAAATAGAGTTCTCTGGCAGGTGCATTAGCCACGATCTCACATTTGGCTTGAGTGCCAAATGGAAATAGTTGGAGAGCACCTTCTCATCTCTTCCTCCGGTGGTCTGAGCGGCTATCGTGTAGATGCCCAGGAATTTCGCCGGGTTCATTTTTCCATCGTACTTCTCCGTTAGCTCAGGCTTGAAGCTCGGGACGATAGCCAGCAGACCTTCAACAGCTTGCGAGTGAAGACAGCACACCCAACCTCATAAGGCAGGTACCCGCCAGCACTGGGCGGGGGTGCCAGCATCTGGGTCATTACGCTTGTCAGACTGAGGGTGTGCTTCTCGGCGTCGCTCTATGGTGATGCGTGCGTTTTCCTTTCGCCGATCTTCCCGGACACGCCACTGGTCCCGGCGATCGCGTGGGCAAGACGAGGCCATAGATGCCTCGTCAAGCTCATCAACATGTGAAGTTCGTTGTGGTTTCCTGTGGGTCTGTTGTCGCGGAGGGGATTGCACTGTTGGCATGGCCCCCTTGACAAGATCGCCGGCCCGGGCCATCGTCGTCGTTCGCGTACGTCGCAACGGCTCTGCATGCTAGGACTTGTTGGCTTCAATGAAGGCGATCAAACTCTGGATGGTGGCTCTCCACTCTTCCATCTTGTTAGCCGCCGACGGAAAGTTTAGTAGTAGCTGGGCTCACGCCATCGCTTCCGCTGCCATGTTCGGCATGGCTAAAGAGGCGGACCGTGACGTCGCTCGACTCCTGGTGGAACCAGGAGGAGCATCGCCACGTTCTTGTCGTCGTGCGCCGCTTGCTGGGGAGGCCTGACGTGGAGGAGGCCGAGCATGTGGGTATGTGGCCCCGCTCGGTGCTTCGTCTTGCTCTGGGAGAGGTGTGCACCCAGTAGCCGCGCCTATGACAGGCGCAACTGGTGGATCACGGCTCGCTCCAGATTGGGCACCGTTGTGGTGGCCACGACCATCGGTGTGGCGGGGGGGTGGAGACTAACCGTTTCCTCCTCCTACGGCACCAGTGTCGAGCTCGCCAGGATGTTGTTGCTGTTGCTCCTCTATGGCGTTCCCCGCTCCAATTTCAGCCATGGGGGACACGACAGTGGCGCCGCCTGCGCTAGCCGCGTTGCCCACGACGCCCGCCTCACTCGCTGTCGCCCCAGTGTCAATGGTGTCCGTAGCGATGTGCGAGGGGGCCTTCGAAGTGGAGGGCTGCGCGGTCGCGCCGGACTTCTTGGGAGCCATGGATGAAGAAGATGATGATGAAAATCGACACGCTGCTCATGATCTCGGGTTCGCACAAATGACGCCCCCTACCTGGCGCGCCAAATATGTCAAGGCATGATGCACTCGATCACCTATGGGGCCACGGGCCCCTTAGTGGTTTGGCGGGGGTGAGGTCACATGCACAAGGAGCGGAGGTAGTGAGAAACACGGCGATGGAGACGCTGGCGTTTTACCCAGGTTCGGGCCGCTATGAAGCATAAAACCCTACTCCTACTTTGGTGGATTGATCAGAGGAGCACGAAGAACACGCAACACTCTAACCCGACAAGGGTTGCCTTCAGGGGAGCTACTACATGAGTACAAGTGTCCAAAGGTCCCAATCTTTAGCTAGGTTGTCTTGGGACTCCTTTTATAGCTCAAGGGGCAACCACAATGGCAAAACAGACATTGTCTGATGATTAGATAGCTAACAATGCTATCATACCTAACTCTGGCACTTAGGACAAAATGCCATAAATGCAGTCTAGGTGGCGTGCGGGGATGCATTCCCGACAGGCTTCTACCATCGCTCTAGCTAGCTACTTCACCACATCTTGACACGCCTCTAGACGGGTGTCAAGGGGCATAATCTGTCTACCAGTGTGTTGTCACATGCTTAGCAAGAGACACTTAGCCACTTGGGAGCTCGACACTGCATCGACAAGTGACTGGCGTTGCGATGCGGTGGAGCGGTGGCCGATCAGCTTGCGCTTGTCGGGGTGTGGTTTGCCGGATCTTCTTAAAGATGTATCTGCCTCAATCCCCGCCAGGCTCTAGGGACATGCTTGGCGCAATCCGGGCCTGTTCTAGGCTGTTGTATTGAGCTCACTGGAGTTGCTTGGCCTGCGTAGGTCAACTCTGCCAGAGTCTTGGTCTTGGATGCTTGTTTGGTTTGCACTTGCGTTGATGGGTTCTGCTACTACTGCCTATGCATAAGTTAGGGGCACTAGGTACCCATGTCCTAGTGCACTGAAAGTCTCCAAGTAGATGGCCATTTGGCTCAACTCCGGATCCTCCTCCTCCTCCAAATCAGCGAATATTTCATGGATTTTCACGCGTTGAAGCGGCAGTTGGCCTTCACCTACTCCGTCTGGGCCAACACATACTTCGTCAGTGCCTCGGCCATGCCAAAACCTGGAGCAAAAGTTGTTGGATCTGCCTCACCTGCACCAGTGTACTCCTCCTTCGACTGTGGCGTCCACCTCCTCCTCAATGTTCGCCTCTTCCTCCACCTATAGCTCTGCCTCCGCGTCCTCTCCTTTTCCCACTCCGTCGATTTCGAAGGCATGCCGACTACGATCCTGGCTTCGCGCTTAGCCCAAATCTCCTCAAGAATTTGCATGTGGTGCTCCAACGTAAGCATGGCATAGGTGATGATCTCATGGGTCACGGTTAGCGAGTAGCGGCGCACGTGAGCGAATGGGCGTTTGGTAGCGCAGAGGGGAGGGAGACATAGAGAGAAATGGGGTGGGACTGGGGTTGTGTGGGGACCCCGAGTCATAAGTCATGATCACTGAATGTACGTGCATGATCCCAGAGATCAATGCTCACTGAACACATAGAAACTGAATAACAAGAGTCATACATCCATTACGTATTGTATTACTCGAATATGACCTTTATGGCCAAGTCTTCATATGTTTGCAGCGGAAGTCTTCAACGAGAGCGTGCACCCATGCCATCTGCCTTACCCTACAGGCATTCTGACTGGGAAGCGTCCTAGCTCGCATTAGCATCACCAAGGTAATCTTTGTTATATTCTGTTCTTTCATGCCTGGCCAATAAAATAACCAATGGCAAGCCAATGAGCACTTTGAATGTACTCGCAAGCAACCCATGTTTGGAACAAGGCAATAACAATGCATGATATAACACTAAGTAGGTAAGCTTGCGGAAAGATAACTTTTGAGTGAAATGACATGATCAAAGAACTTGTGTAAGCATGCATCAACAGTTGGTAGATATCCATATGAACAAGTTACATGTATCATCCTAAGCAGAGGCTGAACATCTCATGTTCTGTCGTCATGTCAAGTCATCTCACTTAGCTCAAGCACCATCTTTTGTTCCACACACAAACACACACACCAAGTTTGGAAACCATGGACATAGTTTAAGCAACAACACCCAACCGTCCTTGACCGTGGACACGGATATTCGAATAGTTTTACACTCTGCAGAGGTTGCACACTTTACCCACGAGACTCAGGGAACTTCCGTCTCAAGCCACGACTCGCGATATATTGCATACCTGAGGTAAGTACCTGAACATCGCCTTTACTCTCACAATATTAACAAAGAGTCCACTCATTGGCACCCAACCCGCTTGATGTACATCACAAGTATCATCCATGCAGGGACCAACGGTGTGCCCGGTGTGTGTGAAAACAGCCCGTGATTGTCCCTCTCCGGCACGAACCCGTATCGAGAGTGACCATGTCACTCCCGCCACTAGTAATGCAGGATCTACTAGTACCCATCAAATTAATCAACAAAGCCCTGTCCCATAAGGGGTATCGTGGTTGTACATGTAAGGTTGGGACGGTCGACAAATCTTAAATCTAATTCATTTTCGAAGACACACTTGCTTCGATACACCACTTCTTTATCAGGTGGTTACCTAGCTCACCATCATCTCCCTCGAGCATTAGTGGCACCCGACGGGGTTTTCGAAAAGTCTTTGAGAACACTTCTGTTTCCATCACCATGCATATCCCCATCCCACTTTGCGTAGCAACTACTTAGCAACATAACTAGTCCCACCCGCATAACCCTCATAAGGAGGTAGGGTCATGCACAATGAAAGTATCAATGGTAAAAGTATCCGAGGCATCCCACCGAAGTGGTCACCACATCATCATGATCAACATATTGAAAATAAAGTGCTATATGCCATGCAAAGAAAATTGTTTCTTAACATGGTCAAAGGGGTTGCTTGCCTGGCTTAACCAAGTCTTCGAGGTCTTCTCACGCTTCTCGTCCAACTCCGAGGACTTCGTCTATTCCATCAACTATCATTGGAAACGACCGCAATAAACAACACAACAAGCAGACAATAAAAGTGCTCTATAAATAGGAGTTTTATTTTTCTAGGACATCTCTGTTCATAAGAAAAATTCCTAAAGTTGCTCTACTAGAGTTGGATCAATGAGGCTCTTTGGATGGTGGAAATATAGGTATTAATGGTTTTGGTAAAAGTCTACAGAAAATATTTTTACAAATATGAGCGAGTGGACCCATCATACAGGGAATGAGTTTAGAAGATTTTAGAAAGTGGTTTCACTTGATTTGGAGTTGGGATGAATATCCTAGGGTTTTTCTAATAAGGAATAATAGAAAAAGGGAGCTATTCAATAGGTACAACAGATACAAGGCATGGATAAAATGTTAATCCATGGCTAGAAAAATAGGGCATGATATTTAGAGTCTCTGGAAATTTGAATCACTCCATTTGGAGTTGATATGAATGCTCTAGGGATTTTACTAATGGGGCATTTGCTAGTTCAAATTTGAATTTAAATTTGAATAGTGCAAAAACTTGCAGTGGAAAAAAACGGAAGTTGCATCATTAAGTAGAATGAGTTTTGGAATAGTATGGGAATTTGAATCACCAAAATTGGAGTTGATATGAATTTGATATGGATTTTACAAGTATCTAATGAAATAGAAAATGGAAAAGGGGCATTTACCTAATGGGTCGGCATTGAGCGAGGCATAGGAGGGGCTGGACTGGGCTAGCCCAGTGGCTTGGCCAGGCGCGCACGGAGGCCATGTAGGAGGTGTATTCCGCCCAATACGCTTTCTGGGTGAGGAGGCGCACTCCGACGGGGTGCATCCACTTATATAAGGGGCCCACCGGGGCCTTAGCCGCTGACCGGCGGGCCCCGCTGGCAGGTTCTCCCCCCACCTCTCACCAGAGCAGGGGAGGGGTAGAGGGGCCTGACCGGGCACGCCGACGCCTGCCTTGGTGGCTTCGGCCACCCCCGGTGGCTCTCCGGCCAACGGTGGGATCGAGAAGGTTTACCGCATCTACCTGGGTAATCTCCGTGCCGTGGGAAGACCAGGCTCGAGCGCAGCATCGCCCCAGGCAGAGGAGGACGACGGCGACAGGGGGCGCGGCACCGCAGCCATGAAGATAGATGAATAGGTCGCGGGGAGGAGCGTGGACATGATGGGGGTCCTGGCGAAGCTCGGGGGTCACTTGCGAGGGCAGGGAGACAGTGGAGGCGCGTATGCGTTCGTGGCCACGATGGCAACCATGCCGATCGTTGAAGTGGCGAAGGGCTCAGGAGGATCCAGAGGATGGTCTGGGAGGTTCACAAGATGGAGGGGGAGCCAAGGGAGTCGAGAGCATGCTCGAGCCTTAAGTAGCCGGTCCAAGGTGCACCATGGACTGAATCCACGAGTGGCGCTCGGGCAAGCTTGCCGGGGCAGAGGAGGGCGAAGGAGGAGGGGCCCGATCGTGTGGCGTGCTGAGGACGCCAAGGAGACCTCAGGATACATGCCCATAGTGCCCAAGGTTGTTGTATGGCTCGGGATGGGGGCCGCTATAGTGCTTGGGCGCAATGTAGCGCGCTCTAGAGCGTGGATTTTGCATGCCATGGTGTGTCCCACGCGCACTAGTCATGGCCACTCCTGTCCACAAGTGCTAGGGAGTTTCTGGAGATGCTCTGGCACTCTTAGGATCTAAGGGAGGGTGTAGGGATTAAGAAATTGAGGGAGATGGAGTGCTGCCATGGTGAAACAGGGTAGAAAGTGGGGGTTTACCCCTCCGATGATTGAGCTACTGCCATGAGGTTTTTACTGGTGGTATAAGGTGACTAGCAAGAGCTCTCGTAAAATTTTGAGCTCAAGGAGAAGAGTAGAAGTGGTCAAAACAGTGAATCCTAGAATACACCAAAAGGTGTTTGATGGAGTTCTGGGCCAGCTAAGATGGTGTGATTGACGTGAGAATTAACATGATCAAATGGTGGGTAAAAATGAGATTGATCACCAATTTTGGGCTTATTTGATGGAAGTTTACAATGTAAACTTTATAAACCATACAAATGGGCAGAAATGTGTTTTCTTAGATCTAGCTATGCAAATCCATTTCCCTTGATGCACCACTTAGTGTGGTGGCATGATTTGGGTATTAGAGCATGACCAAAAAGTTTGGACACAAATGGGGAAACTTGACAATGCAAAAATTCCTAATTCTAGAAATCAATAGGAATGGGTTTGGTGGGATGTGGACAAGTGAACGTGTTCTCCTTGATGCACCACTTGGTGTGGATGCATTATGAGAGGATTAGAACATGTCCACAAAGTTTGAGATCAATTGGAAATACTTGGCAATACAAAGTTGTTCAAATTTTGATCTGGACATAGAGGGTTTTGGAATATTTTGGTGAAGCAAATCAATTCGGATTGGGTTGAAACTTTTAAAGATCATCAGCTATATTATGTATGACTTGCTGGAATTAACCTGGAATTATGTCAGAATATTTCTTATATAAAAATTTCAAATACAGGAAATAGGCATAAAGGGTTTTGGAGGGTTTTGTCCAATAATTTGAACATGAGCATGTGCTCACACTCTTATATATGGAAAAAATATGTTCACTCAGTTTCCCTAAATTTTCTCAAATATTTTGAAAGCATAAAAATATGTTTTTCCCTATAAAAGACCATTTCTGGCCTTAAGAAAAAGTCTTTAAATAAAATAGGAAAAATATCTTTAAAATCAATACTTGGTGGTTTTGGGAAGTCTTATATATAGTGAGTTGCAAATAAAGTCTTTGGGGTAAAACATCCACCTTATTTTGAGGACTTGTAGTACAAACCTCAATTTAGGGGGTTTTGAAAACCTAAATTGAATAAATGTTTTTTGCCCAGAATAATATTTTATAAAAGCAGTTTTCTGTCCTATACACATGGCATGATCATTGGGCAAAGCTTTAGATCAAGGATATGGGTTTTGAGGGCAGGAGGAATTTTATGAATTAGAACACAATCAATCAAACAAGCAATCAACAATCAAGTCAAGCATCACAAGCACACAGCAAGTTTCAACTGGTACTAATTTTTTAGCTATGTGATCTTAGATAGAAGAGGCAAAACACACGGTGTGACAGGATGGGGTCAAAGTCCGACTTAAACAAAGGGTCTTCGGTCATTGGGCGGGGTTCCAGAGCGGCACCACGTGGCACCCTCAATGCTTTCTTACTGCCCACCTCGAAATCTTCAGAGACAGCCATCGAATCGATAGTTTACTCGAAAACTAACTTAGGGTCAACACACTACTATTTTTCGACTGATTTCACATGGCATTCAGCCGTTAGTTCAACGTTGCGGACACACCCTGACCTCTTCATATCCATCCCAGATTTGGGCTGAATATGAGCTGTTAGATTATAGATGGGCTTAGTCCCATGTAAGACAATAATCCTTGGTTAATCACTATGGCCCATGTGGGTGTACGGCAAGTGGTGGCAAGTGGTGGGAATTTTAGTATCGTACTGCTACAGTAGTAAGAGTGAGACTCCTTTATAAGGGTTGCTCTATCATTTGTCATTGGGAGCATGGGAAGAGGAGTTGTAAATGCGCGCTCCTCCTCCGCCGCCTCCCGCCATGCCTCACCTCGTCACGATGCGCGCGCGCCGCAGGTTGCGGGAATGAGCCGCGACGAGCCTTATTTTTGCCGGTCATGAATGGTTAATTAATTATGGATTAATTAATGAGTCGCTAAATGAAAGTTCCACTATCCGAGACGTTGGACCGTGGGTTGTTCGACGACTCGGTCGTGGGCCTAGCCCAGACCTATCTACCTAAAGGCCCATATAAGGAGGTGTCGACTATGGAGTGTAACCTAACCCGTTCACTCACTCCCTCTCTATACAACCCTAGCCGTCATCTATAGTTCCTCTCAGTGTGCTGCTTCCGGTGATCCCATCCCGACGACCGCGTGCACGGTTGGTCAAGAGAGCAGGTGCCTCCGGAACCGTGTCATTCAAGATCCTGCCCGGGAGAACGACAATAAGGTTTTTGGGGAGCGTCTCGACGCGACTACTCCCGATTCGTCCCCGTCTTCGTCCTCCTCTGCTTCGACTACTTCACCTGCATCGACACCATGGTCAATGATGCTATCGTCGCCGCCGCCGCCACCAAGAAGAAGGCCACGAACAACGTCGAGGCTGCTGTTGCCGCCGCCGCGTTGGCTTGGCCAACCATAGGGTATTATTTGTTCATCCCTCATTTACTCGTTCTCGTGCTAACCATATATGCCATGTTCATAGATATTCCGTTTCTATGTACTGTACGTGCTAGTATGCTTAGGTATCGATATGAAGTGCATACCGTATTTACCATGCTTGTTATTTACTCGTGGATTAGTATAATTGGGAAAGTGCTAATATTTCCAACAATCCAAAAACCTTATTTTAGGCACTTTTTGATTCATGGATTCACCGCTACACTGAAACCGGAAAAGTTCACCGGAACGCATTTTAAGTGTTGGCAGACGAGGACCACCTTCTGGCTCACAGCTATGAACGTGTTCTAGGTCAGTGTTGTGTATCCCACATGAACGATTGCTGCTGAACAGGAGAAGGCATTCAGGGAGGCCACCACTGTCTTTGTGGGAGCCGTTCTTACTGTGAACAGAGACAAGTTGGTCGACGCATATCTTCATATGCGCGTTGCCAAAAACTTGTGGGATGCGTTCGAAGCTAAGTTCGGCACAAGCGATGCTGGAAGCGAACTGTATGCTATGGAGCAATTCCATGACTACGGGATGGTTGATAATCGTCCTGTTCTGGACCAGGCTCATGAGATACAGTGCATCGCTAAGGAGTTGTAGCTCCTGAAGTGTGAGTTACCGAAGAAGTTTGTCGCGGGTTGCATTATTGCAAAAATCCCTCCTGCATGGAGGAACTTTGCTACTTCTCTCAAGCACTTGAGATGTGAATTCTCTGTTGAAGATGTCATTGGTCATCTAAGTGTTGAGCATAACTCGAGATCAAAGGACTCACACGTGAAAGTGGCGGAGGGTTCTTCTGGCGCCAATGTGGTGCAGAAGAATTTCCACAAGTTCAAGGGAAAGAACTTTGTTCAGCAGAATACTACCTTCAAGAAGAAGGGTAAGAAGAAAGAGAAAAAGAGAGATGGCTGCTTTACTTGTGGTTTAGAGGAACATTGGGCAAACAAGTGCCGAAACAAGTACAAGAAGTCAAGACAGGACTCAAGGTCTGTCAATGTGACCATGAGCAACGGTGATGGGGCAACTGGGTATGGTTATTTGTTTACTATACTTTTAGTTTGTCAGTCCACGATTAGTGGGTTGACACTGGGATGAACATCCATGTTTGTGTGCTGACATGTCATTGTTCTCTTCTTACCAGGTCGCACGAGATTGCTCTGTCCTGATGGGGAATTGATCACTTGCTTCTGTTCATGGTGTTGGCATGGTAGATCTGAAGTTTACTTCGGGAAAGATTGTGCAACTGAAGAACATGTAGCATGTCCCCGCTATCAAGAAGAATCTCGTTAGTGTCTCCCTCTTATGTAAAGAAGGTTTTAAGTTGGTATTCGAGTCCAATAAGGTAGTCGTATCTCGGTATGGACTGTTTGCTGGAAAAGGAAATGATTGCAGAGGTTTGTTCTGCCTTTCCCTAGCGGATTTATGTAATAACGTCGCGAACCAAATTCATTCTAATGTGAACGAATGTGAGGTTCGGCATTCACGTCTTTGTCACATTAATTTCGGTTGTATGACGCAGCTATCTAAGATGGATTTAATCCCGAGTTTCACTTTAGCCGAAGGCTCTAAGTGACATGCGTGTGTGCAAGCTAAGCAATCTCGTAAGCCTCACAAGGCTACGAAGGAGAGGCACCTGGCACCGCTAGAGCTCATACATTCAGATCTTTGTAAAATGAATGGTGTGTTGACTAAAGGTGGAAAGAAATATTTCATGACATTGACTGGTGATTCCACTAGAATCTGCTATGTTTATTTGTTAAATACTAAGGATGAGGCTCTACACTACTTTAAAATCAATAAGGCAGAAGTCGAGAACCAACTTGAAAAGAAAAGAAAACGAGTTCGGTCTGATCATGGTGGAGAGTACTTTTCTAATAAGTTCGATTTATTGTGTGCGGAACATGGTATTATTCATGATAGGATGCCTCCCTACTCACCCCAGTCAAACGGGGTTGCCGAACAGAAAAACCATACTCTAATAGACTTGGTTAACACCATGTTAGATACATCGGGTTTATCCAAGGCATGGTGTGGGGGAGGCTGTATTGACATCATGTCATGTCCTGAATAAAGTTCCCACGAAGGATAATGAGACTACTCCATTTGAGAAATGGGAAAACAAAAGAAATACAATCTCTTACTTACGCACTTGGGGCTATTTGGCGAAACTCAACGTGCCAATAACCAAAAAGCATAAGTTAGGACCAAAGACCGTGGACTGCATTTTTCTGGGCTATGCGAAGCATAGCGTTGGCTATAGATTTCTTGTGGTGAAATCTGATGTACACGATGTGAAGGTCGGTACTATCATGGAGTCTAAAGATGCTACATTCTTTGAGGATATTTTTCCTATGAGAGATATGCAAATCACTTCTAGACTGGAATCTAATGAGGCTCCTGAACCTACCATTCCGATGGAATATTATGAACACAAAAGTGATGAAAGTTCCGCGGAGGATGACAGGAAGATCCTATTAGGAGGGAGAGACAAAGGACTGCAAAGTCTTTTGGTAATGATTTCCTTGGGTACCTCGTGAATGAAGACACTCCTGTTTCAATTTCAGAAGCTTACGCATCACCGGATGCTGACTACTGGAAGGATGCGGTCCGTAGCGAGATGGACTCCATCTTGGCTAACGAAACCTAGGAGATCACTGATCGCCCTTATGGTCGCCAACCATTGGGATGTGAGTGGATGTTCAAGAAAAATCTTAGGTCCGATGCTACTGTTGAAAAGTACAAGGCTAGGCTTGTGTCCAAGGGTTATACCCAAAAGGAACAAGAAGATTTCTTCGATACTTACTCACTTGTGGCTAGATTGGCAACCATACGAGTGTTACTCTCATTGTCTGCCTTGCATGATCTTCTCATTCATCAGATGGACGTTAAGATGATTTTCCTTAACAGAGAGCTAGCCGAGGAAATTTACATGCAACAGCCAGATGCCTTTGTAGTAAATGATCAGGAAAGGAAGGTGTGCAAGCTATTGAAATATTTGTATGGCCTGAAACAAGTGCCTAAGCAATGGCATGAGAAGTTTAATACAACTTTTACATCTGATGGCTTTGCTGTTAATGAAGCTGACAAATGTGTATACTATCGCCATGGTGGGGGCAAAGGAGTAATACTTTGTTTGTATGTCGATGACATACTGATATTTGGGACACACCTCAAAGTAATTGAGGAGGTCAAGGCTTTTCTATCACATAACTTTGAGATGAAATACCTAGGTGTGGCCGATGTTATTCTAAACACCAAGCTGCTACGAGAAAATGAGGGTGGGATTACACTTTTGCAATCCCACTATGTTGAAAAGATTTTGAGTCATTTTGGATATTCTGACTGCAAACCTTCTACAAGACCATATGATCCTAGCATGCAGATTAGAAAATTCGAAGGCACGACTGTTGATCAATTGAGATACTCTCAAGTGATTGGTTCACTCATGTACCTAGCATGTGCTACTCGGTCTGACATCTCATTTGATGTGTGCAAGCTGGGACGGTTTGTTTCCAACCCGGGGGATGTGCATTGGCATGCTGTTGAGCGAGTCGTGCGTTATTTGCAAGGTACTGCGAACTACGTAATTCACTATTTTGGGTACTCGACGATACTCGAAGGGTATAATGGTTCGAATTGGATATCTGATGCTGATGAGATGGAAGCCACAAGTGGGTATATCTTCACACTTGGTGGTGGTGCTGTTTCCTAGAAGTCTTGCAAGCAAACGATCTTAACGAGATCAACTATGGAAGCAGAACTCATAGCATTAGATAAACCATGCGTCGAAGCAGAATGGCTTCGAAAGCTTTTGATGGATTTGCCAGTGGTTTATAGCCAGTCCAGGCTATCCTTATGAACCGTGACAATCAAACAGTGATTGCCAAGGCTAAGAGTTCAAAGGACAACATGTAATCCGCAAAGCATACAAGAAGAAGATTGAAATCTGTCAGGCATTCAAGAAACTCCGGAGTAATAGCGTTGGATTATATCCAGGCTAAGAATTTGGCAAATCTCTTTACGAAAGGGCTATCACGAACTATGATAGAAAATGCATCGAGGGAGATGGGCATGAGACCCACGTAAGTTGCCATGAGGGTAACCCAACCTATGTGATCGGAGATCCCGTGAATTAGGACGTGGGAAAACAATGTCGCGGTCAACTGAGGAGAGTATCCTTACTAACCCACTCCGTTGGAGATGCAATACTCTCATAATCTGTAAGGCAGGCTGACTTTGTCTTAATGTGTTCCAAAGCTTGTTTAAGCAAGATGCTAACCTACAGAGCATTCTTTGGAGAAACACACATATGTGAGCCCGACTGCTGGTCACAGTCTATGAGATTGGGTAATCTCTAGGAAGCTCATGAGAAGGTAAGGAGTATGACTAATAAGCTCCACCCGCGGGGTTTAGCCTTCGGCAACCACGTGTTAGCTGACAATAGACGAAACTTCTGCATGCTAAACTCACAATTCAAAGCATAGTTCATTGTCCAGTTGTGAAGAAGTCTAATCCTGTTGCTCTAGGTGAAAGTTCAACTTAACAGTCTCCACCGAAAATTCTGGTATATCAAACATTGTTTGGAATAGTTGACAAACTTATGTGCCTCGAGATCTAGTGGGCGGTTGTTAGATTACAGATGGGCTTAGGCCCATATAAGACAGTAATCCCTGGTTAATCTCTATGGCCCATGTGGGTGTACGGCAAATGGTGGGAAGTTTAGTACCATACTGCTACACTAGTAAGAGTGAGACTCATTTATAAGGGTCGCTCTATCACTTGTCATTGGTAGCATGGGAAGAGGAGATGTACACGCATGCTCCTCCTCCGCCGCCGTCCGCCTAGCCTCGCCACGCCTCGCCTCGCCTCGTCACGACGCACGCGCGGACGCCGCGGGTTGCGGGAATGAGCCGATCCGAGCCTTATTTTTGCCGGTCACCAATGGTTAATTAATTGTGGATTAATTAACGAGTCGCTAAACGAAAGTGCCACCGTTCGAGACGTTGGACCGTGGGTTGTTGGCAGACTCGGTCGTGGGCCTGGCCTAGGCCCATCTATTTGGCGGCCTATATAAGGAGGCGCCGACTGTGGAGTGTAACCTAATTCGTTCACTCTCTCCCTCTTTATACAACCCTAGCCGTCATCTACTGTTCCTCTCAGTGTGCTGCTTCCGGTGATCCCATCACGACGACCGTGTGCACGGTTGGTCGGAAGAGCAGGTGCCTCCAGAACCCTGTCGTTCGAGATCCTGGCCGAGAGAACAGCAATAAGGTTTTTGGGGAGCGTCTCGACACAACTGCTCCCGATCCGTCCCCGTCTTCGTCCTCCTCTGCTTCGACTACTTCCCCTGCATCGACACCATGGTCGACAATGCTGTCATCGTCGCCGCCGCCAAGAAGAAATCCACAGACGACGCCGAGGCTGCTGTTGCCGCCACCGTGTTGGCTGGGCCAACCGGAGGGTATGATTTGTTCATTTCTCATTTACTCGTTCTTGTGCTAGCCGTATATGTCATGCTCATAGATATTTCATTTCTATGTATTATACGTGCTAGTATGTTTAGGTATCGGTATAAAATGCATACCGTATTTACCATGCTTGTTATTTATTTGTGGATTAGTCTAATCGAGAAAGTGCTCATATTTCCAACATGAGGGATACCAATCAATTTAAGCTACGCGTGTGGGTTGGCTTTTTTTGGCCGGTCCATGACCAGTCCATTCGTCTGGGTGTTTTGAGTGTAGATGCTCTCACATCATTGCCGTGAAGCACAACAAGGAGTCGATTCAACTGGCCAGGCCCGCCACATCTGGAGCCTGCAGGCTCAAGATGACTATCCAAGCAAACACATGATGAGGCGTCCAGGAAGGAAAAAAAACGCCCCTACTGTTTCACACTGCAGAAGCTCTATGTTCACCAACAATATCAGGACTGTACCTGGCGCTTGCCCACACTGTACAACAGCCCAAACTGAACAAAGTTTAGCACATTGGATTCTCAGGTTTGCGACGAAAAGGAGTATGCAAAACGGAGCAGATCACAGCCGATGCACACACACAAAACAGCACAAAACCAGCTCACAGCAGCTTCGTCCGTATCGGTATCACGGTGTGCGGCCGAGCGACAAACGCTCAAACAGCAACATCAGATCCACGGTGGGAGCCACGTGAACAATGAATACCTCAAGCAGCGCAGCAGGGCGCTGCTTGGCAGATAGATAGGCCTGCGGCGCTGCGGCGAGAGCGGAGACCACCACATCAATGGCCTCTCTGGCTCACACTCGCAGGCTCGGCCAGTGAAGAAGTATGGGCCAGCTGCAGCTCCCACAAGAGGAAACCTGGACGTTGGCCCATCACGGGCTACCCTCCTGCCAACAATATCAGGGAGGGAGGGAGGCACTGCTCACCGGTCAGAGCAACAGCTCTCAGTGGCTAGCTTCGTAGGGGTGCTACAATGGCGCTCTGGACCGGGCAACAGTGGGCATTGATAGACAGACAGTATCGCAAGAAACAAAAACTGTGTACAGTTTCTCTCGAGGCCCAAAGTGACAAGAAATTTGATAGCAACATCATGGAAAAGGCACCGGAGTTTTTACCTGTCAGAAATGTACATCATTTGAAACAAGAAATGGCATACAATCATCACAGGCAAGCAAGTGTGATTCAGCAACACTGGATTCCACAATATTAATCTCAGCACAACAGACAATTGCATCAATCACGAGAAAAAAAATTAAGAGAGGCAGAGAGTGTATCTTTCATCTTCAACAAAGACGAGGATCACTGGTTTTGTTGATGCCAGGCAAGTCAAGGGTACAGACCGGTACAAATTAAGTGGTAATATCCAGCCGAGGCTCAAAGCAAAAGCCAGTGAACAGCTGGAGAGGGAACTTTTTGCTCACAGGGCATTTTGCCGACCACTTCCATTGCCTCTGCTTCATGTCAAATCCAAGCAAAGCAGTTGCGCCATAGCTTTGGATGTAGACAAGGTCGTCAGCACCGCCGCTACAAAAAACATCATCTAACTCGCCAAATCCTTGGAAGAATTTGTGAGGCATTCGACTCACCTCTTGCCATTGTGTCTTGTCAAGCTCCCATATGCCGATTCCCTTGATGATATCAGGTCTGTTGGGTTTTGCTATCCCGCCGACCATTACCAGCTTCTCTCTCAGGTTTAGTAGACGCCCGCAGGTGAGAGAGCATGGCACTGGGATTGACGATTGCGTTAATGAAGTTTCAGAAGGTCCGGCAACAAGGTCATGCATGATGAGTCTATGACGGGGCTCAACGTTGCCAAGAACACCAGTGGACTGGATCAAGCAGTACAAGACTCCACCACATATCACACTATCATCACCCCCTCTCCAACCAATGAACACCTCCTTCACTGCAGTTACCCATGAACTACTCCATGAGTCGTACTTGTATAAAGAGAAATCCCATTGGACATAATCCTCAGGTACCTGCTTCGATTTTGCCAATGTAACAGTGTAATTGTGAGTCACCTGATCTACCTTTATGGCAACAGTGCTGTAATCTGGAAACTTGGCACCTGGGGGCTCCAACAGCCTCTTCCAATCTTTTGTAATTGGGTTAGATACAGAAATGATGTTTCTGTTGTCATTATCCATGAAGCAAACTAGCCCACAAGAAGAAGAGACGAAACAGCTGCTCTTGTCAATGCCTTGAAGCTCTAAATCATACCATTTATGGAGGATGGGGTCATAAGCATATCCAGAAGCAGTCTCGTTACAGGTGAACATGAAGTACCAGGGCCTCTGAGGCAACATGTGGGTCCAAAGATACCGGCTTGAGTAGATAATATCATGCCATCTCTTGCACACTGCTGTTGACCTTATCATGCTTGCTATTGGCAGGAAGGTGAAAATTTTCTCAAGAATATCATCAGGAACAACAGCATCCAATGAAACTGGCAATTCATTTTCTCCATTGCTAGCCTCTGAAATAACTCGAAAATTGAATGCAGGAACTCTGCTGCGCTCAATTGGAAGAGCTTCCCATGACGAATCATCTTCCATGATACCACACAGTAAAAAAAATGCAGGTACAGTGATGGCCTGAAAAAAGGACAGGTAAGTCCTTAGTTCTTACACAGATAGTTGCAAATATTTTCTCTTATATTCGAATTATTCTTATTTTAAAAACAGTTCATTCTCCTAATACTATTTTCTATAAGCAAAGCCTAACCTAATCAAATAAATATAGCATTCCAATAAATTCTCTAATAATGCTACACTCGTGGCAAAAGCAAGTCTTTCCCAAAATGTTCCAAAAACCATATATGAATTAGAAGTTTCTATCGGGCAAGTGCTGTGTATACCACCAACATAAAAGCTTCTACAGAAACCATGCATGGCAGCAAAAACTGTTGTACTACAAATGCAGGCCAACTATGTCAAGTATATGTTAATACTGAGAATCTGAGACTTCCATTAAGGGCGCATGTTATGCATACTATGGCGAACACTTAACAAGAACATATAGACATTCTCAATATGATATATACATTTCGAAATATTGGGAGACATTCTCAATATAAAATATGGTTTTCGAATTATTTAGAGACATTTTGTTACTTTTGTCAGATGGAACTGTTATATGGCACATGTCAAATGCAACATTTCCAGGCCCCTTGAGATCAAAACAAATGTTTCAATCGAAGCCCAGCAGGATTTTCCATGAATCCTCCATGTATACGCAGGAGGACCCCTAGCAGGATAGCACCATAGCATGAACAACGATCCCTTCCACCAACAGCTTGCTGCCCCTGTCTGTGCTACTATCGATGTCTCCCTCCCAATCACTGTGGTATCATTACCCCAACACAAATAGTGGGGGAGGAGGCCTGGTTGGCCTCCCCACCATTGGAAAGAAGCAAAGTACAGACATGACCTTTGCGTCGTAAGGAGCAGGTACAGAATGTAAGCTAGAAATCCAGGGAGATCTCTGTCCCCAACCAACCCGCTGACCCCCTTCCAATCAAATCCAGCCACTCGCTCGCCCTGATGCCATTGGCCCCCGATGTAAATAAAATCATATGATCCATACACAGCAGCGTATTTGCGGATACGGACGATTTTCGCGAAGATGCGGCAGTCCGACGAAGTAAATACCACCCCCAACCGGCAGGGAGGCAAAGATACATACAGATTGAAATAGAATGGGAAAGAAACAAAAAGGGCGGTACATACCTAGAGTCCGACGGATCAGATCGGCATCGGTTGCTTATCGCGGTTCTTGCGAATGCCGTCCTGAAGCAATGTGCGGCGATTTGGGCGGAGTACTCCAATCCACACGCCACGGGGAGGGGAACGAATCCGGAATGTCCCCCCGAGTTTCGCCCACTTCGGGATTGAGGGGGTGGGGGGTGGGTGCGGCGATGGGTTTATTGTTTGTTTACAGATTGAGGGAGAGGGAGTGGAAGGAGGAGGCGGAGAGATGTGTGGTGCCGTGGGCGTGGCGGCGGCTCTGCCTCTGCCCAGCATGCGGCTGTGCGCTATAATCAAATGAATCTCCTGGCTGGGGCTGGGCTTTGATTGTTTTGTGTTTGGGGGGCTCTGTTTATATAAGTGCAGCGGAGGAGGAGAAAGTTTGGGTTGGACTGGAATGGATGGAGCCTTCCGAGTTGAAAATATATGTTCCTCCATTTTATTTTCTTATATATTTTTAGGGCCCTCCGCTTTTATTTACTCCCCATGTTAGATTTGTCTCCAATAAAATGTTGTGAAATTTGACCAAGTTCATATTAAAAAAATATTAACATCCACAATACCAAATCAATACGATTAAAATTATCATTGAATATATTTTCATATCATGCATGTTAGTTATTGAGAAAGTTCATATTTTCTATTAAAAACATTCATAAAGTGTGATTTAGGTCAAAGCTAATAGACAGAGTAAATTAAAACAACTTTTTAACACAATACAAACGCAGATGCTTTCATACATGCATAAATACTCAACTCTATAAACACACGCACACGCTATGTAACGACTAAGATGCGTTTCTAGCTCCAAGAAGACTTTTAATCTTCCTCAAACACATGAGTGCACTCAGGTCACCCCAGCATCTGACTAAGATTATACACGCAATTGTCATATGCCAGTAATAGAGTGAATATCACAACAAGTAGTACTAAAAAAGATGAATGAGTAAATACGAGATAACAGTATGACATATATATGCGGATACATAAATATCACCAAGCAGACATCAACATTGACCCAACATTACATCATAGATACATAAATACGTGATTCAATGGAAAACTCATACACACGTGTAAATGATAAACGATAAAATAAGGTTCCTAGTCTTGCCTCTAAGTGTGGTTCAAGTGTTGTTGGTGATCAAGTTTTCCGTATCTTAGGGTTAAGTGTAACGATGATCCTAAAACAACATTGAGAGTAAACCTGATCATTCTCCGGGCCTGGCAAAACCCAAAGAAAAAATCCCAAGCCGGAGCCCGCCGGGGCCAGCCCAAAGCACATGAACTATGGCATTTTTCAGTTAAATTAACTGTATTCGGGGTATTATATTGATTTATTATACCAATATTTTCAATAAAATTGGCTATTTCGGGCTTTTTCCGGGCTTTCAGGACGGGCTTCGAGCGAGAAAGTGAAGCCCAAGCCCGGACCGAATGTTGGGCTTCGGTTTCAGGCCTCCAAGCCAGGTTGTCCATGAACAGGTTTAATTGAGAGCGTGACGTTAGAAGAACAATCATATTGCGTCGACCCAAAGTTGTTTGTTATACTTTAAGATAATATTGTCTGAAATCAATTGTTATAACATAGAGAGTTAACATTGTTTTATGTTCCTTAGACCATTAGAGTATCGTAGTCACTTCTTACCGTACGATGAGCTATGGGGTTGCTGAAATGTCATCTGTAACTAGGTGATCATAATGACAACTTACAGGTTCATCGGAAAGTTTGACAGGGGGCTAGATAGCTCGAGAGTGGGATTTGCTCCTCCAGCGATGGATAGATGTTCTTAGACCTCCCGATGTGATTTCATCCATCATCGTCTGGCCAGACATAGGTGACTATATCACGGGGATATCAGAACACATCAACGAGAAAGAAGAACAAAACGGTAACAAGAATAACGATACAATGAACATGAGAGTGAATCAAGAGGATACCGATGATTCTTGGGTTTTGTAAAGTATCACGAAGCAAAGGGGATGTCACATGATAACCAAAGGTTCACTCGAATATTATTCGTGTCTTCACAGGGATCGATATGGATGTCCACGGTTCCGCCATCGGTCATTGAACGAAGGAGTTTTCGTTCATGTCTATGACTTACCGAACCTACGGGGTCACAAGCTTAACGTAATCATGATATGTTACGTGTAAGTAGGATGAGAGTATTGATGGTTTATTTGGGAAGTCTTTCATTAATATTTGGAATAGTTTCGAGAGGATCCGGAAGCGTTCCGGGGTCACCGAAACTATTTCGGAGAAGTATCGGTTAATACCGGGTATTATCGATAAATATATATATATATGGAAATGTTTCCGGGTATGTTAAATTATATATAAACTGGTCTGAAATTATTTAGAATGGTTTTATATTTAATAAATATCGACGGGCCTAAAAAGGCCAAGAGGTGGAAGGAAACTTGGGCCACAAGGGCCCACGTGGTGGATGCGCCCCACCCCTCTTCCTTGTGTGGTGACGAATTGGGGTGGGGGAGGAGTTGGACTCCTCCTCCCCTTGTACGGCGCCCCAAGGAGAGTTCCCCTCCTTGGTGTCTGCCTCCCCCTCCCCCTCCAACCTATATATACTTGAGGTTCTGACCCTTTTGAATACACAAGTTTTGGAGCCTCCTCTAGTTCATCTAGTTCTAGTTCTAGTTAGTCCTGGTTGACTAATTAGAGGTAGGTCTAGTTCCTCTAACCCTTATAATTATAAGTCCAATGTGGTTATAATCTCCTCCCTCTAATTCTTCGGCGATGATTAGCTCTAGACGACGAAGCGCTACCGGATCATGAAGACCGTACGCTTGCAACCAAGTAGAGAGGTCGTGCTTTCGGTCTTCAGTTCAAGGGATCGTTCATCTATGCTTCAAGGGACTCCAAGCTCGATCGTCGTCATTAGTTCTTCTTCCTCGGCTACTTTATGAGGATAACGATCATGATCCCAATCGTTATTGTATCTTCATAGTGTTCCTGGTTGATCGTAGGGCAATTTTTTCTCTTCATTTTCTACTACATTTCCAAATAGTATTGAGCACCACGGAGCATATGAGATGTTCCAATAGCTGAATTGGTATTTCAGGATCATGCCCAGGTTGAGAGGTATGATACATATGATAAGTTCTTTGGCTATAACATGGAGGAGAACAACTTCGTTATACGAAAAATGTATGTGTACTACAATCGCTTGAATCACCTCGGAGTTAATATTTTGGATGAAGTGGTGATTGACAATGTTTTCCAATCACTTCCACCTAGCTACAAAGAGTTTCGTGATGAACTATAACATGAAAGGGATGGAGAAGACGATTGTAGAGCTTTTCGCGATCCTTAAGGCCGCGGAAGTAGAAATCAAGAAGGGGCATCAAGTGTTGATGGTCAAAAAGATCACTAGTTTTCATAAGGGCGAGGGAAAGAAGGGAAACTTCAAGAAGAATGGCAAACCACTTGCTGGTCCAGTGAAGAAACCCAAGGCTGGGCCCAAACCCGAGACCGGGTGCTTCTATTGCAAGGGGAATGGCCACTGGAAGCAGAACTGGCCCAAGTACTTGGCAGATAGGAAGGTTGGAAATGTCAACAAAGGTATATTTGATATACATGTTATTGAAGTGTACCTTACTAGTGCTTTTAATAGCTCCTAGGTATTTGATATCGATTTAGTTGCTAATATTTGTAACTCGAAACATGAGCTGTGGAATAAACGGAGATTAGGTAAGGACGAGGTGATGATGCGCATTGGAAATGGATCCAAGGTTGATGTGATCACCGTCAGCACACTCCCTTTACGTCTACCTTCTAGATTAATTTTACACCTAAGTAATTGTTATTTGGTGCATGCGTTGAGCATGAACATTATATCTAGATCTTGTTTATTGCGAGATGGTTATTCATTTAAGTTAGAGAATAATGGTTGTTATATTTATACGAATAATATCTTTTATGGTCATGCACCCAATGTTAATGGTTTATTCTTGTTGAGTCTCGACCGTAGTGATACACATGTTCATAATATTCATGCCAAAGGATGCAAAGTTAATGATGATAGTACCACATATTTGTGGCACTGCCACTTAGGTCATGTTAGTGTAAAGCGCATGAAGAAACACAATGTTGATGGACTTTTGGAATCACTTGATTGTGAATCATTTGAAATATGTGAACTATGCCTCATGGGCAAGATGACTAAAACCTCGTTTTCAAGTACAATGGAGCGGGCAAGTGACTTGTTGGAAATAATACATACCAATGTATGCAGTCCAATGAGTGTTGAAGCTAGGTGGATGCCGTTATTTTCTTACCTTCATGCGTGATTTAAGTATATGCGGGTATATTTACTTAATGAAACAGAAGTCTGAAATATTTGAAAAGTGTAAGGAGTTTCAGAGTGAAGTAAAGAATCATCGTGACAAGAAGATAAATTTCTACGATATGATCATGGTGGTGACTATCTAAGTTACGAGTTTGGCACACATTTATAACAATGTGGAATTGTTTCACAACTCATGCCACCTAGAACACCACGATGTAATTGTTTGTCTGAACGCCGCAATCGTACTAAATTAGATATGGTGCATTCTATGATGCCTCTTACCAATTTTCCACTATTATTTTGGGGTGATGCATTAGAGACATCCGCACTTACTTTAAATAGGGAACCTTGTAAATCTGTTGAGACGACAGCGTATGAATTATGGTTTGGCAGAAACCTAAGTTGTCATTTCTTAAAAGTTTGGGGATGCGACACTTATGTCAAGAGGCTTCAGCCTGATAAGCTTGAACCCAAAGCGGTGAAGTGTGTCTTCATAGGATACCCTAAAGATACCATTGGGTACACCTTCAATCACAGATTTGAGGGAAAGATCTTTGTTGCTAAGAATAGATCCTTTCTAGAGAAGGAGTTTCTCTAGAAAGAAGTGAGTGGGAGGAAGGTAGATCTTGATGACGTAATGATACCTTCTCTCGAATTAGAGGATGGTGCATCATAGAAAGATGTTCCAGTGATGCTATTAGATTTCGGGCTCCACAAAACCCTTAAGGTTCGAACACAGGGGTGTGTCCGAAGGTTCCCTACGGCCTCACCCTACCTAGCTCACTACTCGATGGTTACTACGGCGAACTTGCTCGATGACGAGGAAGAAGATGAACATGGCAGTTTACCCAGGTTCAGGCCACTATGAAGCGTAATACCCTACTCCTGCTTTGGTGGATTGCCTCTCGTGGAGGTTTGGGTGGATGAACTAGTATAGTTAGCTTGAGCCTCATGAGAGCGCTCAAGATGTGTTCTTGGCTCTTAGTCTTGTGGTGGTGCGTCGAGTGGCTAAGTGTTGGATCGGATCCCCTCTATGGCGTGGCCTAGCTTCTATATATAGCGGTGGCCAGGGTCCTCTTCCCTTATCACAATGGCGGGAAGGGATCCCACAACGGCCAATTTTGAAGGGGGGCAGGAGTACATTCGTGCCCTGTCCAAAGGTGGTCTTCGCCTGCAAACTAGTTGTTGGTGATGCAGTGGTGGGCTCAGCGATGACATCCGTCCTGCGGGGCTCGTGGTCGTGGTCTTGTTGCACCGGAAAGGAAACCTTAAGGCGGCGCTTTGGGAACCCGTGTGCGTCCCTAATCCTTTTGCACCAAAGAGGAAACTGTGCCACCTGGCTCGCTGGTGCCCGCCTATCCTTCCTTGCGTCACCTTTGACTCCTGAGGTCGAGCTCTTCATAGAGATCTCCGCCGCTCAAGAGGGGGTCCGAGGAGGCCCATCCTTGCTGGTCTTGATGTTGTTCTTCCTTGCGAGCCCAAAGTCCTCGCGAGGGCCTTATTTTGAGCTGCGCTACGCTAGGCCATGCCTGGCTGACGAAGTGGGCCAGGTCCTGGGCCGTAGGCAAGCAGGACTGGTTACCCCTGTGCCCATAGCGCCGATAGTAGCCCCGATCCCAAGGCGCGCTCGAGCTAGCCTCAAGGGGAATCCTTGAGGATGGCCCGGAGTGTCGCGGGCCCCAGATGCCTATGGGGCCAGGACTGGCACGCGTCGCGTGTCTGACGTGAGGCATTCTTGTGGCCACCTCCCGGATCGACAAAAGCCTGACTTCCAGTGCGAGGCCATTATTGCTTTCCTCTTCTGCGCACTTGCTCTTGCTCCCAGATCCCGGCCTTAGCCAAGACTCCTTCATATCTGGCATCACTCTGTTCTCCCTCCGAATGGCTCCCGCTGGCAAGTCATAGCCGGAGGCGCAGGGTTCGGCCTCCTCTCCCATCTTGCCAGCGCTCTCCGAATCCACCATCACTAAGGATGGCGACCTAGTCTCGGTGCTCCCGCCAATGGCGGACGGGACCAACAAGCACAGGCGGACCCTGATATGGGGCGGCTCCTCAGAGAGGCGGCCCTTATCCAGGTCAGCCTACCCCTTCTTCCTCCATAGCGTCTTCACCGGGCTCGCCCTGCCTTTCTTCGGATTCTTCATCGCCATCCTCGATCACTACGGGATCTAGGCCCTTCACCGTTAGCCCAACTCCATTCTGGTCTTGTCCGTCTTCGCCTTTTACTATGAGGTCTTCATGGGCGTGAAGCCTTTGGTGACCGTCTTCCGGCATTTCTTCAGTTTGCGCATGCACGACGGTGCTCAACGGTTGGCATGCGTCTCCTTCATTGCGGTCCAGAGCGGCAACATGCTCTTAATGGCCGGGAAGGAGGTGGAGAACTTTTGGTACCGTTGGGTCTTCATGGATCCTATGAGTCCCAACTCCTACTTGGAGTTGTTGAAGGGTTTGCCGAAGAAGACTGCTGCTTGGAGTTCCGCGAAGCTTTCCGACCCTCGGGCCAAGCTCGTCCTGGAGTGGATCTCCCGCGACATTAGCACCAGGAAGCTGACTGGTGGGATGATAGTGAAGGAGTCCTTGGCGGAGCGCCTGGTGCCCCTCTAGTCTCACTCTAGGCCCTTGTGGGACTATCAGGGCAGCGGCAACAACCTCACGCTTCGGGTCGCGCCCATAACCCCTGAGGAGTTGAGAAGGGCTATGGCGACCCTGCTCAACGGTGACCCCGACGATCTCCTCTAGGCCTGCGCCTCGCTGTACCGTCATGACAACGTGTCCGCTTTGGTTGCCAGGCTACCCGTCTTTGATGAAAGGGGGCTCTCCCCAGTTGAGGGTCTTGGCTCCCTGGTGACGGTGTCCTTTGGTGTCACTTCTGGTGGGGAGGATGTCACAACCCTAGTAAGAGTCATAGGCTAGTAATGTGTTTGCATCATCATCATCATCTATGCATCAATATGAAATGGGGATAAGAAGAAAACCCCACCCACTTAATGAATTATAGGATTTCTAGATAAATGAAATTTCAACAAATCCAAAATGCCCATCAAAAATGTCCCCTATGTCTGATAAATAGGGACATGGATATAACAGGGGACATTTGTATTATTTGAACATTTAAAATAATTTGAATTAATGGTTTACATCCCTGGAAAATGACAAATAAAGCAAATATCATTATCACTATTTCCAAAATAATCTGAAACTATTATTATAAGTTTGGAATATTCAAACTACAATTTAGAAAATATGTGGGTCATTTTATAAAAGTCATTGGACCTGCAAAGGAAATAAATAAATATTAGAAAACAGAAAACAGAAGTTAAAAAAAAAGAAAAGCCAGAAGGGGCTTACCTGGCCCAGGAAGGAGATGGCCCAGCCCACCAGGGCCAAGCGGTCATCTTCAACCTCTGCCAGTAGGCAGAGGCGAAGTGCCGCGCAGCGCCGGGAGGCCTCCACCTCCTCCCTGCCTGGTCGCCCGCCTGGAGGCCCCAGGGCACTAGCTCGCCGTCGCCGAGGTCTTCTCCCTCTCTTCCTCGGGGTCGCGCTCTCTCTCTCTCTCTCGCATTTCTCCTCTCGGCTCCGCCATGACCGACCCACGATTCTCCGACGTGCCGTCGTTCTAGCCAACCCCGAGTCCTCCTGAGCCAGCCAATCGCTCCGCCCGGACCTCCTCCACCTCCCAGACAAGCCACGCATCGCTAGAGGGCTTCTATCACCGTCGCGCCGTCTTCTTCCTCCTCGGGTCGCCGGAGGGGAATTCGAGGCTCGCCGTCGATTCCGACCGCCCCCGAGGCCACTGACTAGCTCCCTGGATCCGCAGTGAGCTCCTCCTCCTTCCCCCTGCGTTCCCCCTCTCTTCCTCGTGCCGTAGCTAGCCTAGCCGTCGGACCCGAATCCACCTCGCCGCCGTGGTCGGTCGTCGCCGTGCGTGCAGACCCCTAAGCTCACGCGCGTGTGCATGAATGAACTCCTGGAGTTCCCAGGAGCTCGTAGAACCCATCGCCCGATCGTTCCGTGCCCTGTGTCGCATTTGCGTCCGAACCCGAGCTCCGGCCGCCGCCACGAGCTCGTTTCCGGCGAGCTCCGGCGACCCCGTGACCTCCTGCGGTTCCGGATGGATGCGGTTGTGCGCGGGCTACTCGCCAGTGGTCTTAGCTCGCTAGATAACCCCCTGTAGAAGAAACCCGACAGACGCCGCCGTCTCTGGTGGTCACCGGCGTCAAGCCGCCGGCCAACTCCGGTGGGTTTGACCCGGGTGGACCCCTGGCTTGACTCTGTGCGTCAATGACAGGTGGGGCCCCTGTCCAGATTAGTTAAGTTAATCACGGATTACTTTAAATCATTTAGTTAAACTAATGTGACACTGACAAGTGGGCCCCGGTCTGCTAATTAGTTAGGATTAATTTTAATTAGTTAGTTAAACTAACCAGACACTGACATGTGGACCCCACATGTCAGGTTTGACTCTGGGCCGAGTCAGCTGACCAGCTGATGTCATCATGACATCATGCTTATGTCATAACTCATTTTCTTATTTTAAAATAATTCCAGAAAATGTTTAAAACTTTGAAAAATCATATAAATTAATCTGTAAATGAGATGAAAATAATTTATATATGAAAAATTATCAGAAAAATCCAATGAATCCAATGGTGCTACTCTCATGCATGATAGAGCAACCCAAATAGGTGAACTTGGACATTTTAGCATTAGGTCATTATATGGAATTTGAAATGAGGACAACTTGGAACCTATATTCAAATCTGAATTAAATAGACATGATCACCATTCACATTAGCTCACCCATGTATACCACTATGCCATGATCATGCATCATATTGTCGCATTTGCTTGTATTGATTGTTCTTATCTGCATTGCGGTAGGTCCGAATCCAGACGATACTACTTCGTACCCCGACGAAGGAGAGAACTCTTCCGCAACTCAGCAAGGCAAGCAACCCCATTGATCATTCCGATAACATCCCATTCTCTCGCTCCTGCTCTCATTATTGCATTAGGACAAACAATCACATGTCAGTCATACCCGGTAGATGATCCTATTCTTATGCATGACCTGATCTTGTCACAGTAAATAGCTACACCTTGCAACCTAGCATACCTGGTAGATGCTTGTGCCGTGATGTGCTTAGCTTACCTTCATGCCATGCTGCTATGCTTAGAGTTGTGTCAGGTCTGATTCATCTGGGTGATGAGTTAGAGTAAAACTGTGATGTTCTGATGTGTTGAGCTCATAACGAATCCGTTTTGGTAAAAGGTGGCGATGAGAGGCTATGTAGGGGTACATAGTGGGTTGTCTCATTGAGACCGTTCTTAGGAACTGGGTTCCGGGTTTGAGATCCAAGACGAGATACTACCACATGCTGGGCCCTGAAATATGACCCCGCTCGACTTATCAGTCGCTTAGTCTTTGGTCCAGGTATTGCAAGTAGTTTCTGGTGTTTATAGCATGCTGGAGGCCGTGCGTAGCGCTGACCCTCGGGGTGGGTTACGACGCGGTAGGCAGTGGCACGGTGTACCAAGGGTCACCCGAATGGTGGGCTTGGGAACCCTGCGCACATCGTTTGGGACCGTAGTGGAAACTTCGGCCGGACTTCCATGCGGGTCAGTCTCAAATAGGCGGTAGCCTGGACTAGAGGTCTTATGTGATTGACGGTTGTGGCCGACTCCCTCGCTGGGCATCCGCTTGAAGGTTGCCGAGGTGCATGGTTTATGGCACACAGCGATAAGTGGCGAGAGCGTGTGTGAAGAAGTACACCCCTGCAGGGTTATGAAACTATTCGAATAGCCGCGTCCGCGGATATGGACTACTTGGAGAACTTATGTTGTTCATAGATAATCAAATGGATACTTCTAAAAATCTCAAGACAAGTGTGAGTACCGTGGATGGCACTCTTCCGGGAGGGGAAGGTGAGTCCATGGTGGTGTATTGAGATGGAGTTAGTGGACTCGTGTGCGATAAGTAAAATTGTAACAAAGAAGGTAAAATTGAGTAGTGTGGGTTAGCCATGAGTCAAAGCTGGCTTCTGCATAAACTCCTCCACCCCTTTGTTGATACATGAGCATAACTAGACTAGGTCTGATTTAAAGACTTGCTGAGTACGATTGTACTCATCCTTGCTTAATTAATGTTGCAGACGAAAACCAGGACCCATCAGGTGGGTTCTATCTAGACGTTGACGATGCCGAATAGCTGGTGTCCCAGCTACGACCCTGTGACGTGTGGCGTGCTGTAGATAGTCAGGCCATGTGCCCTCTTTTCATTTCACTGTCCGTACTCGGATAGTTCTAAGTTTCCGCTGGCTTGTATGAACTTGTTTGTATGACTTGAGTGTCGGGTCATGTGACCCCTATCTGTATGAACATATCATGCAAGGCTCCTCTGGGCCTTTTAAATAAAAGTCATGTTGTTGTATGGTTATGTTGTGATGCCATAGTTGTATCTATGCATATCGGGCATGTCGTGCGTACGTGTGACGTGCAACGGTATGTATGGGATCCGACACCTAGTTGTGTGCCTTTAGCAGTACTCCTTACGGGAAACTGTCTCTTTGTGCTTCCACCGAGCCTTGGTAGCTTGCTACTGCTCCGGACACATTGATTGACCGGCATGTATCCTTCTTTGCTGCTGTGTCTGTCCCTTTGGGGAAATGTCTCGCAGTGTAATGGAGTCCCTGTAGCCTGTTACGACTCGTCTACGTGCAGCGATGACATTCGTGTCTCGCGACGTAATGGAGTCCTTGTAACTTGCTACGACTCTTCTACACACGCTTGAGACCGACACCTGCATTGCTGGGTTATGTATGCCTGTTTCCGTATGGATGTGCCACTTGGGTTCTATGACTAGTTATGTCGGCCCGGGTTCTTTGTTGTGCGATTGCCAGCGACATGTTCACATCCGTGAGCCAAAAGACGCAAACAGTCCCGGCCAAGGTAAGGCTGCAGCCGTGGGGTACCGTGCGTGAGGTCGCAAAGTGATGTGGCTTGTTACAGTATGGAATCATATGACTTAGGATCGGGGTCCCGACAGAGGATTCGGAGAAGACGTCGTACGGCGACCCGGCAAGGGAGCCCCTCCCGCCGCATAGCGTGCTCCTGTGCAATCCTGAGGACGACGATGACGCTGGTGAAGTCTCTGCTCGGGGCTCCGCACGTCCCGCCATGGTTCCCAGGGGGCTCGCGCCAGCCCCTTGTACCACGCGGTCCGCCTGCCTAACGACCCCGAGGAAGCAAGGGGCTGAGTCTCCTTCGGTGCACCTTGCCTTAGCAGGCATGGTGGTTGAGGTGTCGGCCTGGCCCTCGTCCTAGTTGCAGCCTGCGGGCCAGGTGGGCGAGGGAAAGGCCGTGGAGATCCCTCCAGCGGTAGTGCTGTCGCGTGGTGCCCCTGTCCCCCGCTATGGCGGTGCCCTCACCAAGGGGAGCGAGGGCGCCGCCGTCATCGGGCGGAGGGGAATAGGAAGTGGGTCGACATTGAGGAGTAAGTACCTGGTTCGACCTTGCCTTCCCTTCGGTAGCTAGGGCACTAATGATTCTTTCTTTGCCTGGCGTCTAGGAATGTCCCCATGCTGAAGATGAGGAAGAAGAAGGCAGGCGTCAAGATGAAGGCATCCTCCAATGCTCCACCTGCTCCCGTCGTGCCGACGTCGCCTGACAAGGTGCCTGCGGGTGAAGGGGCGAAGGCTCACGAGGCAACCCTCCTGGCCATCGTCGTCAAGCCCCCGATGCCCACTGGTATGGTCGCTCCTGTTCCTGAGGGCGTGCTGGTGCTATTGTCTGGAGGGCCAGCCCCTGAGGGCCTGCTGCCCGTTGAACTGTCTGCGTCCACTCTGCCCTCGGTTGTTGAGCACCCCCTGGAGCCTCCTGCTCCTCGTGTTGCCATTTCCCAGGAGGCGCCGCCTGTGGTCGTGCAGGCGACTCCTTCGGAGGGGGCCTTGGTGCCCCCGTCACGTGGTCTTGACATCCTAGACGAAGTTCAGGATGCCCTCGCGGATGCTGACGATCACCTCGTGAGCATGCTTCTGGGGCTCCTCTCCGGGTGGCTTCGGGCCAACGCCTCTATCGTGGCGTCCTTCAGCCAAGCCAAGGCCGTCGTGGCGAGGAGCGAGAAGGAGGCCACGTCGGCCAAAGTGGCCCTTGAGGCGGAGCTAGCCGGCGCGGCGTCTGCTGAAGGGCGTCGCAACAAGGCGGAGTCCCGCTTGAAGGTCCTCCAGGAAGAGAAGTCCATGCTCGAGGAAGAACTGTGTGGGCAGCGGGAGGCCCTCGAGACCTGGAAGGCCCAGCTTGTTGACCAAGACTCCGAGCTGTCCCAGGTGAAGGCTGATGGTGCCGCGGTGCGAGGGTGCCTAGACGCGCAGGAGAAGGAGGCGGCCTTGGAGAGAGCCCGTCTCGAGACCGCGGAAAAGGCTTTAGCTGAGGCCAAGAGGAGAAGGGCCGGAGAGCTTAGTGCCCTTCCCCCTATCAAGCTCAGGATTCGCCGAGCGCTCCATTCCCTCTGTCGGGAAGGGTTTGAGGAACCCCTGGTGACTCCAGAGAGCAGATTCACGGAGCTTGCTTCGAGGTTCGTCGAGGCGCTAGAGGGCGCCGTCCCCAAGGTGGAAGGGGTCTTGGACAACGAGTGCCATGACCTCTTTTTTGAAGCCACGATGTGCGTCTTCAGCCATCTTCACCTCCGCGAGCTAGGGGTTGACTTCGACTCCGTGATCCACCCGGTCGCTCCCGAGGTCCGCAGCAGCATTGCGGAAGGAGTGAAGGTTGTCGTGGAGATGTTGGTGAAGAGGTTCACCCGCATCACCGTTCAACCGCCCCCTGAAGCTGCAGAAGTTAGTGGTGAGGAGGACGATGCCGGTGATGTCGACGGCGAGTTCTCTGCGGACGAGGCGCGCGGCGACGAAGGCTCCTCCTGATTCCTCTTGCCTGTTTCTTTCCTGCACCATTCGACATGCCTCTTGGAGGCATTAAGCTAGTTGTATTCGCAAAAACTTTTAATGTTTGTAATAATTGTCGAACTGCATGATTGCACTCTTCGCCTTGTTTCCTTCTTGCTTGTTGTGTCACTCTACGTCGGCAGGGCCCGACCCCGCGCATACCTCGGCCACCGTTGGGGCCGGTTGGATTACCAAGGACGGTCCCAAGGGATGAGGGGCTACGGGGCCAGTGAGGCCCCTAAGTCATGATGCTCAGGGGCCCCCTTGACGTACGAGCAGCCCTCATGAAGGGAACATGGTGAAGATAGGTTTAGCTTGGAAATTTTGAACACCTTATGCTCTGCGTTGGTAGGGCTCGTCCCCGCACATACCTCAGCCACCGTTGGGGCCGACCGGATCACCAAGGACGGTCCCAAGGGGTGAGGGGCTATAGGGCCAATGGGGCTCCTAAGTCGCGATGCTCAGGAGTCCCCCTTGACGTATGAGCAGCTCCCATACCTTTCCTCACTAGCTTTTCCTGAGAGGGGCGTGTGAAGACCAGGTTTGGCAGACCTGGGAAGGTGGTGAGTACTAGGCCCCGCCCGGTAGTAGCCCCCATGTAGCCCCCTCACGCATACATCCTAGGGAACGTAGGGAGACAAGGTCGCAAGGAGCCCTCCTGAGGTTGGATGCAATCGTTGGGGCGCCCTCAGTTGTTTATCCCCAACACTAGGCGTAGGGCTTCCACATTGCATGGGCATAGCCATTGGTGGGCATTGTTGACTTCTCCGCCAGCACAGAGTTGTGGCTTCCACATTGCGTGGGCATAGCCATTGGTGGGCAATGTTGACTTCTCCGCCAGCACGGAGCTATGACTGCCACATTGTGTGGGAGGGAACCCCTCCATGTCCTCAGGCAGTTGCAGGCATGTATATCCCGTTGAGTTCGTACGCGTGGCTGGCACGGTAGAACTGGGAGGTGTATTTGGGAGCTCATGAGGGCGCTTTGGCCTCGCGAGGTCACTACCTCAAGGCGGGTTGTGCATGGGTATTCTTGTTGATGGTTTTATCTGAGGTCTTAGAGTCTTCGTTGCAGCCTGCACCGAGCGTCCTCCCTAAGGCCATGGGAGGGTCAAGCACCAGTGACCCCAGGAGATGAAGTGAACGGGACTGGCCCACCAAACAGAGCTCAGTCATTGGATTTTTCGACGCTGTAGGGACGCACCCGAGCACAGTCGCCATGCCAGCCCTCTCATGTGGCGGCCAAAGGTGCGCCCGCTTGGGAGTGACGACATTCCTGCCGACAAAATTCCGTGCCGACAAAGGGGAAACATTAGGAAATAGGTTGCATACAAGAAAAAACTACTAAAATATGAGTCAAGACGACAGTTGCGAGGGTATGCCCCGGTTTCCTAGGGACGACACGGCCTGGTAGGCGCCCTTAAATGGAACAAGCCAAAAAGTTACCTAGCACAGGTCATCAAAAAGTCACCTGGCGGCCATGCCGCTGAAGAGCCGAAGCTACCGTTGTAGCCTGATCATGTGCCTCCACAAGCGTGGCCCTCACGAGCCTGTCGTCTCCCTGGGCCTGGGACCCACGCTTGGTCCGGGCATCTCCCCCAACTCCTCGTCGCATCTCGGCAGGCATGGCGCGAGCATGGCCCGGGCAAGACGCTGGAACGTGACTCCGGCATTTGTCAGGCCGAAGGGCATGTGAACGTAGTTGTTCGGGTAAGCCCACCCGTGGTCGGCGTGTGCTGGCCAAAAATGACCCCAGGACAAGGCCCTATTGATGGCGAGCGCGTTGACGCAGGCGTGCGGCCGGTCGACCGGGCCGACAATGGGGATTGCGATTGGTGGTGCAGGGCAACCCCTCTCTTGCCCGGTCTGTGCCTCCTGAAGTTCCTTGATCGCCTCGATGACTGACTCTCGTGAGCTTGGCGCCTCGTGATGTGCCCTTGGTTCTGGCAGTCGCGCTAGGATGTGCCTTGAGGTTATGCCCGAACGCCTCCCTTGTCTGACCGGCCAAGCCAGGTGCCTCCCGGGTGGAAGCCCCCAAGCCTAACACAAAGGGGGCGCCGAGCACGCCTTCCTATGCGACAGAAGGGGTGGCCCCGTCCCCGAATGCAGAGTGCGAGGCTCCTCCCTTGGAGGTTCCAGCCCCCTGGCATTCCACGAGGGTGAGCTCCTTCTTCGCCCTGCATTCGTCTTCGCGTGGTGGGGCATCCTCCTCATCGTCCGAGCGTTCGGCCGCAGCTGCGCGGTAAGCATGGTCGAGGGAGCAGACGCCATCCTTCTCATTACAGGGGATGGTGATGATGCTGCCACCCCGAGCATCTTGAGGACATTGTAGCCGTGATGGGTCGCCGCCATGAACTTGGAAAGGGCCGGGTATCCGAGGATGGCCTTGTATGGGAGGTGGATGTGGGCGACGTCAAAGATGATGGTCTCGGTGCGGTAGTTCTTGCGCCCATCGAAAGTGACGGGCAGGCGTACTTGCCCAATGGGCACTGTGGAGCCGTTAGTGACCCCTGAGAACGGCTTGGCCGACATAATCTGTTCCTACGGTACTTGGAGTGTTTCGAAGGTACCGATGGAGAGGACATTGAGCCCGACTCCACTGTTGATGAGGGTCTTGGCAACGAGGACGTTGCTGATGGTCGGGGTGCACAGCATGGGGAGCTTGCTGGCCATGGCTGAACACCTGAACTGATCCCTCGAGTCGAAGGTGATGGCAGTTTGGGACCACTTGATGGGGTGCATGGCCTCGGGCTTTGGGAGTGTCATGTTCACCTCCCGCACGAACTGCTTGAAGACGCAGTTGGAGGCCGGGGCCTAAGCGCCGCCCAAGATACAGGCCACGACCCTGACCTCCTGAAAGCCCCCAGCCTTGTCTTCCTACATGTCCTCTTCCTTCCTTCTGGGTGGAGGCGGTAGTGGTGGCAGGCCGGCCTCACAAGGGTGGGCCTCCTGAGGCTGGCTGCATCACGGCCCCTCCGGAGGGTCATCGCGCCAGCGGTCCTCCCAAGCCTCATCGTGCCAGCGGTCTTCCTGAGGCTGATCGCAACACCCCTAGCTCTGGTCCTTGTTGTCCTAGCGGCCTCCGCCGCGTCCAAATCTGCGATTGATGCATACGGGGCATCGGACGAAGTGTTCGGCATGGACCAGCCTAAGCTCCTGGCAGCCGGCGGTGTCGTGGTTGTTGGTGCCGTGGAAGATGCAGGTCGGCCCCCTGCATGGTGCTCCTCGCCCCGGGCGCGCTTCGGCTCAAGCTCAGCTGCGAGGACTGCCGGGGCCTTGCGGTTTGCCTCCTTGGCCTTGGTCTTCTTCTCCTCGGGCTCTGCTGTCAGAAGCTCACGGAGAGACAGGCGGCCTTCTTCGGCCTTGGCGCACTTGTTCGCCAGGTTGAACATCCCCAGGGATGAGCACAACTTGTCGTTCATGGCGAGCTCTTCCTTCATCTTGGTGTCCGTGACGCCGTCAGCGAAAGCAGAGATGATGGCCTCATCCGACGCCTTCGAGATCTTGAGGCATGTGGTGGTGAAGCGTTATATATACTTGTGCAGGGTCTCCCCATCATGTTGCTTCACGCACCGCAGGTCGTTCACGGTGAGCGTGCGTTCATGGGTGCCTTGGAAGTTGGCGACGAAGCGTGTGTGGAGGTCCTCTCAGGAGGTGATGGATCCCACCAGGAGGTTGAGGAACCAGGAGAGCATGCCGCCCTTCAGCGCCATGAGGAACCAGCATGCCATGACCTTGTTGTCTCTATCGGCAGCCTGGATGCTTAGCGAATAGAGTTGTAGGAACTCAGCAGGGTCCATAGTACCGTCGTAGCGAGGCGGGAGATCAGGTTTGAACTTGCAGGGCCATGTAGTTGGATGAAGCTTCGGCGCGATGGCGAGGCAGCCAACCGGCTCGACGGGTGCTGCTGCACGTGCGGGGGGGGGGGGGGGTTGATCTTGACGCTCCTGAGGGGCCGCTTCAAGCGATGCCCTGTCGCAGCGCTGGTTCAGCAGCATGGGGAGCACGCGCGTCGATGCACGACCGAGGCACCACCTGATAGCTCACTTCGTCCCTTGCCCTTGCTCGCGGCCCGCGAGGATGGTCATGCGGGCACGCTTCATGCCTAGGCTCAGTGTGGATGCCGTGATGCGGAGGAGGTGGCGACGCATCATGGGCCCCGACGTCCGCCAGCGAGGACCGGGGTTAGAGAGAGTAGGAGAGGACCGAGGCGGTGGCGGCACTGATGAGCTATGCAATGCGCCGAAGCCAGTCGTTGTAGCGGTCGGGGGCAGGATTGTAGCGGAGTCGCTCGTTCGCCATCGCGAATGCGCCCGTAACGCGCGCCGGCCCAGGTCGGACATGGGAGGGTGACCAGGTTGATGGGACGATCAACGAAGTGGTGGTGCAACCATTGCGCTTCGCGGTGGGAGGCTGGGAGGAGTCTTGTTGTTCGTGGGCATCCAGGCCCATGGCGGTGTTGGCCACAGGCGAAGGGCACCGACGCATGCTGGCGTGGCCCACTGGGGCGGTCTGGGCGACGCAGGTAGCTCGGCACTCGGCACGGGCTTGGCGGGTGTCAGCCATCAGAGCAGTGAGGTGGAAGAAGAGCTTGGCTTGAGGAAGATTTCGACACGCCCCTACCTAGCGCGCCAAATGTTAGATTTCAGGCTCCGCAAAACCCTTAAGGTTCGAACATAGGGGCGTGTGCGAAGGTTCCCTGTGGCCTCACCCTACCTAGCTCGCTACTCGATGGTTACTATAGCGAACTCGCTCGATGACGAGGAAGAAGATGAACACTATAGTTTACCCAGGTTCGGGCTGCTGTGAAGCGTAATTACCTACTCCTGCTTTGGTGGATTGCCTCTCGTGGATGTTTGAGTGGATGAACTAGTACAGTTGGCTTGAGCCTCACGAGGGCGCTCAAGATGTGTTCCTTGCTCTAAGTCTTGTGGTGGTGCGTCGAGTGGCTAAGTGTTGGATCGGATCCCCTCTACGATGCAGCCTAGCTTCTATATATAGCGGTGGCGCGGGACCTCTTCCCTTATCACAATGGCGGGAAGGGATCCCACGACGACCAATTTTGAAGGGGGGCAGGAGTACACCCGCGCCCTGTCCAAAAGTGGTCTTCACCTACAAAGTAGCTATTGGCGATGCAGTGGTGGGATCGACGATGACATCCGTCCTACTGGGTTCATGGTCGTGGTCTTGTTGCACCGGAAATGAAACCTTTGGGCGACGCTTTGGGAACCCATGTGTGCCCCTACTCCTTTTGCACCATAGAGGAAATTGCGCCGCCTGGCTCGCTGGCGCCCACCTGTCCTTCCTTGCGTCACCTTTGACTCCTAAGGTCGGGCTCTACATAGAGATCTTCGCCGCTCAGGAGGGGGTCTAAGGAGGCCCATCCTCGCTGGTCTTGATGATGTTCTTCCTTGCAAGCCTGGGGTCCTTGGGAGGGCCTTGTTTTGAGTAGCACCGTGCTAGGCCATGCCTGGCTGATGAAGTGGGCCATGTCCTGGGCTGTAGGCAGGCAGAACAGGGTACCCCCATTCCCAGAACGCCGGTAGATGCCTACACCATATAGAGAGGAAGCTAATGATACTGATGATGAACTTCGAATCAAGCTACTACTGGACTTCATAAGTCGACCAAGACATGTTCTGCACGAGAGTGGTATGGTAATCCTGTTCTGGAAGTCATGTTGTTGGTCAACGGTGAACCTACGAACTATGAAAAAGCAATGATGATCCCGGATTCTGACAAATGGCTTGAGGCCATGAAATCTGAGATAGGATCCATGTACGAAAACCAAGTATCACTACTGTAGGAAGGTCCAAATACGCACATCAATCTGGGACCCTTCAACCAAACTATGTGCCATGCATGAATCGCGAACGATATAGTTCTAGCTCCGCCGCCAATAACGCAAACTTTTTGTGATGCCAAATCTGTCAAGCAAGATTCAAAAAAGACTTTTGTGTTGCCACACACTGGAGGAGGAACAGGATGTGGCTCAAGCATGTTCCACCATTTATCAATAGCAGGCACGACGTTATCAGAGCAGGGAAGTCTAGACAAAGACATTTAACAAAGGTGACTTGGTCATGCGGTTTCACCCAAAAAAGCAGAAGCATAAACTTCATCCATGATGGGATGGACCGTTCATAATCGACCAAGTGCTCACCAGAGGGGCATATCATATTCGAGACCCCGCATACAAAAAGCTGGAGCCGAGCCCGTGGAATGCTACCCTGCTTCGACATTTTTACGGTTAAACAAAGCTACCCTACTTATACCTCCTCCAATTTATGTTTAGCATTTTACAGCCTTAGGCTTTTTCGTTTTTTCCTTTTGCTATTTATGGTCAGTTAATCCGAAATATTATGATTACCTTGGATACATACTACATGTACCACAAATACTATGCTTCAGGCTCTTCGCAACCATTTATATTCACGGTGTTATCAATTCCCCGTGTGATCTTCTCATTTTTTGCCTTACATATGCCTCAACTTGACTTAAGTTTTTGCCAAGCTGGGTTGCCTGGCTCATGTGCTTGCCCCCTATGTTCCTTATTGTTCGGCTATCCGCGATTGTTGCCACCGGGTTAATAGGATAGGCACCTCAGATGGGTGAGGCCAAAAGCTAGCGTTCTTAAGAAAATAGTTGGTTGGCAACGATAGAAGCAGTTAACAACATAACTGGTGGCTTACCGCCCATCTTAGACGTATACTTGGGGGATTACCGCCCACCTCAGACGTACACTTGGGGGCTTCACACCCACCTCGGATTCATATATCCTGCACTGATTAGGCCGATCACTATGATCATATATGATCACCCAGGAAAGGAACCGATAGCGAAAATATTTTCCGTGGAAGATGTTTCTCACACCTAGACTCAATATAACATAAGCTATGTGTCACTTTGTTATTCAAGCCACATAGCCAGATTGCCTAGATGTCGGCCTAGTGGGAACCAGGGTACCACGGCCTGTCTGCCTCCGTCCTAGGAGGCAACATTTGGGTTGGCCCATGGAGGATGGCTTGGCCGTGGCTGCTCCGGAAGAAGCTGCCTCACGAGGGGATAGCCTCGCGAGGCCCCTCACCGCCAGGATAAGCCTATCCAAGGCCACCAAGAACGAAAGCGCCTCGCGACGCATGTGTACAACGCCAACCGCGGGGCTCTGCGCCCATCACGTGGATGATGACCCGCTGTCAGGATAAGGACGGCGGTGCATGACCGAAGCAGTTTCCATTCTGGTGATAAGGAGCAGCGATGTCTGCCTCCCCCAAAACAAGTTCCAAAGCATTTCCTCTTTGGTGCAAAGATATTGGGACGGATCGGCGCGCCAGGACGGAGGTCATCTCCAAGACCACCAGTGCGCCAGGATGGCCATTTATCAGAGGAGACCACCTTTAGTCACAGTAAGCCTAGGCGTCTGCCCCCCTTTGAATTGCCGCCCTATGAACACCCTTTATCGCTCATATTTTCGGGTAAGAAGACCAAGACACAACAAAAGTGGTAGGGCCGCTTCCATTTAAGGGGATGGAACCATTCTTCGCCACAGCTCGTGTACCTCGAGCCACAAGCTCTCCATTGCAGAGCAATCCAACACAGGCAGGAGTAGGGTATTACATCACACGGTGGCCCGAACCTAGGTAGCTCGCGTGTCCTTGTTGTGTTCGGTGTGAGTGAGTGCACTCGTCGTGGTCTTGTCGTAGTTGTCATCCAGTCATAGGTTGCCAAGCAAAGCTCCCAAGAGTTTGAAACCCTAGTTCTTGGAGAAGTTTCTTGGACGTGGATCCCAGACTCTGACATTTGGCATGCCAGTTTCCAGGTAGGAGGACTTGCCATCTTCGCGCCTTTGGCCTCAACGTCAACATCGACATGGACAACGCTGCTCGCCGGGAATGCGCTGTGTGCGGAGCTGCCTCAAGGGTCCATGCGGCACCTACCCCTTAAGCTGCCCTGGGCGGCGCCCTGGCGCTGCCACCAAGCCCGCTAGGGAGCGGGTGGCCTCCTCCGTTTACTCGTGGTTAACGAGCATGCGCGTGGCCGCTCCGCCACCGCCTCCTCGCTTGCGCATCACGACCCCCATGTTCTGCACGTCGTGCTTCTCATGGCATAGGAGCTGCTGTGCTACCGTCCTACCGAGGACGGCTACGATGCCTGGTCGGGCACATCATCGACCTCATCAACGCCACGCGTGATGGGCATGCGCCCTCCCACTCCCTACTTGCTCTGTCATCGCGCGCTGACTAGGCTGGGCATGATGCTCCTCCTCCTCCTCCATGTCCTCAGACCCGCGATGTGGCCAAACGACGCCTTGCGGCACACGCTTCGGAGCTATCCCACGGGTCGTGCCGGTCCATGATAACGACAACTTCCTGATCGTTCGTAGCGTGCCACGGACGCATGCATGATCCTCAAGAAGGTGCGCAACTGTCAGGATCACGTTCTCCATGATGTTGCCACGGCTGGGCACCAGAACCGGGCGACCCTCAATGGAGGCGTCGTCACCACTGGGGACTACCTGGCCCTCGCGCCAGTCTTAGCTGTGTGGTGTGGCTCGACAAGTTCAAGCCGGGGCTCCCTACCTCCTATGAAGGCAACACCAACCCCATGGAGTTCCTCATGCACTACACCATCAACATCCAAGCTGCGAAGGGTGACGACCGGGTCCTGGCGAACTGGTTTCTGATGGCCCTGAAGGACGTTGTGCGCATGTGGCTCATGAATCTCCATGAGGCGTCCATATATTCTTGGTAAGACATGTGCAAACAGTTCGTCGCCAACTTCACAGGCACGAGCGACCGTCCCCTGACGCTCAATGACCCGCGGGCCATGCGCCAGCACCCCGGCAAACCCCTTAACAAGTTCATCCAGCGCTTCAGCCAGGTGCGCAACAGGATCACAAAGGCTTCCAACACCACGATTATCTCCGCCTTCACCAATGGTGTCACAGATGTGAAGATTTGCAAGAAGCTCGCCATCAGGGACGAGCTCGACTCCACAACAGAGTTGTTCATCGTTGCCAACAGTTTCGCCAAGGCTAAAGAGGGATGCCTTTCCCTCCACAATGACCCTGACGTTGAGCTGGGTGCAGCGAGGTCCAAGGGGAGGACAACAAGCACAATGGCCCTGTAGTGCTTGCAGCAAAGCGGGACTACAAGCATGGTCGCGACCACAGAAAGGCCAAGAAGGATGACCGTCTTTTTTGCTCCTACAACAACATGAACTCCCACAACACTTGAGACTCCCACAAGCTCAAGCTGCTTCGCGAGGGCCACAACAAGAGCCATGATAGCTGTAGGAGCAAGGCAAGGGCCCCAGCAGTAGCGATGGAGGTGGACGCTAGGGCAACAACAACAATAACAATGGCACCGACGAGAACAAACGTCAGGGCTGGCAGAACCAACAGCGGTAGGGTGACCGTCACGCCAACGCCGCCCTGCCATGTGCCAACGACCCCCTCCCGCTAAGAATGTTGGGGGATACTAAGAGCCTGCAGGGTGGCCTGCATCCTTGATGGGCCCCAGGCCCCTCCATCCAACCGCTACTTCGAATAATTCTATTGTGAGGTGAACGCGACCCTCCCGGCACTCGAGTCCGCGAGCCACCTCAAGTGGTCTAAGTCCCCTATTGCCTTCGATGCCAGCAACCACCACAAGTACAGGAAGGCCGTGTATACCTCCCCCCGCTATGCACTCCTACCATCAATAATGTGGCCGTCACCATGACGCTCATTAATGGCGGGGCATGCCTCAATTACTCTCTATGGAGACCTTAGAGATGCTTCAAGTGCCTTATGAGCACTTGATGCCCACCCTGCCCTTCTTGGGCATAACCGATGGCTCCACTCTCCCACTGGGGCAGGTGCTCCTTCCTGTCACCTTCGCACATGCAAGAACTATCATACGGAGTTCATCGTCTTTTATGTCGCAAACATAGGCCTGCCCTAGAACGCCATCTTGGGCTACCCGGCGCTCTCCAAGTTCATGGCCGTGACCCACCATGTCTGAGACCTCATCAAGATGCCTGGTTGCAGCGGTACCTGAAAGCACAATGTGCTCCCTTGGTGGTTTTGATAATTCATGACAACATACATTGTCTCTTAGACTAATACTTTCACCTAGTGTATTTCAAATAAAGTCCATAGAGAGAGATGGGTTGGCAAAAAGGAGTGTGGAGTGTACCCCCATGAAGAAGAGGGAGAAGGAATAGCATTGGCCAAGCTTCAAGAAAGAGGACTCTACATTTTACCTTTTGTGAGAAATCACTTTGAGTCCATAGGAAAGCCAATACTATTAAAAGGGGGTAAGGTACTGTTGGTGAACAAAATGCTCATACTTGTGCTACCTCTTGAGCATGCGTTGGTTTTACCTTGAAGAGGAAAGGGTGATGCAGCGAAGTAGGTAAGTATTTCCCTCAGTTGTTGAGAACCAGGTAGGAGGAACAAGCAAGTCACCAATGGATGCACCTACACAAATAATCAAACTCTTGCACCCAACGCTATAAAGGGGTTGTCAATCCCTTCACGGTTATTTGCAAGGATTAGATCCAATAGAGATAGATGTAAACAAGTGCGGAAAGTAAAAGATAAATAAATTGCAGCAAGTATAGATCTGGAAATATATGATGGAAAATAGACCTGGGGGCCATAGATTTCACTAGAGGCTTCTCTCTTGAAGGCAAATATCATGGTAGGTAAACAAATTACTGTCAAGCAATTGATAGAAAAGCGAATAATCATGTAGTTATCCAAGGAAATGATCATACATATAGGCATCACGTCTGTGACAAGTAGACCGAAACAATTCTTCATCTACTACTATTACTCCACACATCGACCGACTCCTGCATGCATCAAAAGTATTAAGTTCATGAAGAACAGGTAACACATTAAGAAAGATGACATGATGTAGAGGGATAAACTCAAGAAATATGATGAAAACCTCATCTTGTTACCCTTGATGACAACAATACAATACGTGCCTTGCTACCCCTACTATGTCACTCGGCGAGGACACTGCAAGATTGAACCCAAAACCAAACACTTCTCCCATTATAAGAATTACCAATCTAGTTGGCCAAACCAAACCAATAACTTGAAGAGACTTGCAAGGATATGAAATCATGCATATAAGAAATCAGGGGAGATTCAAATAAGATTCATGGATAATCTGAACATAAACTCACAATTCGTCGGATCTTGACAAACATACCACAAAAAGAGGATTACATCAGATAGATATCCATGAAGATCATGCAGAACATGGTATTGAAGATCAAAGAGAGAGAAAAAATACATCTAGCTACTAGCTATGGACCCGTAGGTTTGTGATGAACTGCTCACGCATCATCGGAGGGGCAATGGAGTTGATGTATATGCCCTCAGTGATCGAAACCCCCTCCCGCAGATTACCGAAAAAGGCTCCAAGATTGGATCTCTCGGGAACGGAGGCTTCCGGCAGCAGAAAATTATTTTCGTGGCTCTTTCTGATGTTGGGGGAATATTTGGGTATTTATAGGCCAAGAATTAGGGTTAGGAGACCTGCCAGGAGGAGACAAGCCTACTAGGTGCGGCCAGGGGGGCCCGCGCCTAGCAGGCTTGTGGTGCCCTGGCACCTCCCTTGACGTGCACTCCAAGCTTGGATGACTTTTTTCTTTCGAGAAAATTCCTTATGCAGGTTTTATTCCGTCTGGACTCCGTTTAATATTCCATATCTGCAAAACTCAAAAACAAGGAAAAAACCAAAACTGGCACTTGGCTCTAGATTAATAAGTTAGTCCCAAAAATAATATAAAATAGGATATTAATGCACATAAAACATTCAAAACAGATAATATAATAGCATGCCATCATCAAAGAAATATAGATACGTTGGAGACGTATCAACATGCACAAGTGATAGTCACCACATACACCCACAAGCTCTTCCACAAAAGTCTGTCCAAAGCCAAATATCCAAAATCGATGCAACCAACACCTTCCACTCGATGCCACCGATTCTCAGCCTCAGACAGTCTCAGCCAAACCCTAGCCCTTCAATGCAACCGATTCCATTTTGGTGCCACCGAGTTTGGTTTGCCAACTTCCTGTTACGCAAATTCACAAAATTGGTCCGACCGAGTTTGTTGAATCGGCGTCACCGAGTATGGCAATCTGACTGTTGGTGACCTTATCGTTGCAACCGAGTTGTATGTATCGGTCTCATCGAGATTCAAAAGTTGCTACCTTTGAGGCAACTTGGTACCACCAATACTAACACATCGGTGTCACCGAGTTTGACTTGTTAGGTGTAACGGTTGGATATTTTGGAGATGCCTATATATGCCCCTCCACCACCACTCACTCGTAAGAGAAGCACTCAGAACAGTTCCCCACCCATACCTACTGATTTTCTGAGAGAGAGTCACCTACTCACATGTTGAGATCATGCCATTCCATTCCAACCATATGAATCTTGATCTCTAGCCTCCCCAAGTTGCTTTCCACCCAATCAATCCCTTCCACCATAGCCAAATCTGTGAGAGAGTGATTGTGTGTTAAGGAGTCTATCACTTGAAGCACAAGAGTAAGGAGTTCATCGACATTATCGAGCCTATTACCTTTTGGAGGGTGGTGCCTCCTAGATTGGTTAGATGTTGCTTGGGAGCCTCCTACTTCGTGTTGTGGAGTGAACCACGAAGTTTGTAAGCGAAAGGAGATCACCTACTTCGTGAAGATCTACCCATAGTGAGGCTAGTCCTTCGTGGATGGAAGCCGTTATGGAATAGTCAAGGTTGCTTCTTCATGGAACCCTCCATGGACTCTCGCGACCGTTACCCTCCGTGGGTTGAAGACTCCATAAACGTGGACATATGATAACACCACCTATCGGAACCATGGGAAAAATCTTCGTGTCCTTCATGCATTTGATCTCCCTATCTCCACTCCTTTCTTACATGTGCAATGTCTTTACTTTCCATTGCTATACTTGATGACTTGCATGTTTAGGGTGTTTTAGACTTGCTATATCTTCTAACACTGCCAACCCTTAATCTTATGATTGAGGTAGTTATAATTTCCTGCAAGTAGTCTATTCACCCCCTCTAGACATACTCTTCTAGTGATCCCGCAATTGGTATCAGAGTTTTGGTCTCCATTGCTTCGCTTTCATCACCATGGGGGAAGATGGATGTGTCTAGTTGAGGGAGTCCTTGTTTTGGGGGTCCTCAGATAGCCGACCTATTGTTATGGGCCGGACTATGAGGGCTCTTTACCGAACACTAAAGGATTTGAAGGCCAAGTCTCCAAGATGGAAGCTTCGAGAAACATGGCTTGCGCTCGACGGTTCATGTAATAGTTAGGCAAGTTTATCTCTTCGGCATGTAATTGACCATGTGTAAACCCTAGGTATCCTTGACATCCATATAAGCCAGAGGGTTTTAGGGTATAGAGATAGAACAACTCATCTAGGGTTAGACATACAATCTCGAGGTAGATCAACTCTGTAACCCCTTACACCATCAATACAATCAATCAGGATGTAGGGTATTACCTCCATAGGAGGGCTCGAACCTGGGTAAACTTGTGTCCCCTTTGTCTCCAGTTACCGTCGATCCTAGTCGATCCACCGGTTTTGACACTCACATTGGTGCTTTCATTGAGAGTTCCTCTGTGAGCGAGATGGAATCAACGCCTCGTCTCTTCATCAATGAAGAGGTTCACAACATGGATGTTTTCGTCCCTGGGAAGATCTTCGCCTTCGGCAGCGTTGTGCTGCATGCGGATTCCGCCGGCCATCTAGGTCACGTTGAGAGATTCGCCCCTGATCAAGAGGTCAGATTCGGAAACTTAGAGTTCTCCATCGACTCTCAGGGCGACTTGTCACTAATCGGGATCACGGCTTTGCCTGTAGCCCCCGAGGACTCTAAGGCCTTAACCTCGAGCCCCTCCTTCGAACATGCCAATGGGGTCACCCATGGCGGCAGTCCGATCTCTCATCCCGTTCTGGCCATCAAGCCATATGACTGGACATGTCTTCCTTCCAAACACTCCCCATGGGTGGACTTCACGGGGGTTAACTCCACGGGTTCCGAACAGCTGGATCCGGTCGGACCCTCAGCGGTCAACGAGGCCTTGGAGCAATTCTCGTCAATGAGGATCATCGATGATCCAGCCCCAATCTACGCCCGACCCGGTGACAGTTCGGGCAGGGATGGATTTTTCGACCCACCCACCACCCACTTGATAGCCACCGTCGAAGACTTAACCGATGTGCTAGACTATGCCTCCGAGGAGGCAGAATACATGGATGAAGAGGACCGTGCTCCCCTGTTAACATCGGGAGTTGGGACGCCACTTCTACATACGACATCTACATGGTGGATACCCCTACCACCAGCGGCGACAATACGCCTCACAACGACGATGACAAATCGGGTGATGCGCCAGCAAGGCGCCAGAAATCACACAAGCGGTCCAAAAGCAAAAAGGGAAGAAGAGCTATTATCGGCAACATGGAAGGTAATGCCCCCGCCGATCATGACAATCCCGATATCCCTGAGCACCCGTTTGAGGGTCTGGAAGAGCTCGAGGACCAAAACGACCCCGATACCATCAATAACCCTGAAGCTGACGATTACCTTCCCCCCGTCGAGTGGGAAGATATACCGGAAGCCGATGACTTGTACATCCCTGATAACCTCAAGGACCAGGCAGAAATCAGGCAACGTCTCATAACAATGGCTCGCAGCCTAAAGGCCAAAGAACGGCAACTCAAAGCCAAACATGCTGACCTCAATGATCGATGGACGAAAGTCCTCTCAGCTAGGGAAGTATACGACACTGGTCTGTCCAACCAGCCCAAAAGCTACCCTCAGAGAAGGTTGCTGCTGTAATTCGACGACGAACTTACAGATACTCCATCTCCAAGCCGTACTCCGTACGACAAGCCGGACCGCCCCCTCATGGTCGAGACAGGACGACCGACGACGCTTGTTACATATTGGTAGTACCCCGAAGACGGGGCAAGGAGCCATTAGAGCCCAATGACAGGTTCGGCCTGCAAGATGACCTGGATCACAAAGCAGGCCGCACTAGATCCATCTACGGATCTAGAGAGTACGCACCCGATAGATGCGGCGAATAGAGACCATGGTTCAACCAAAACAACAGATTCCGGGAATGCAACCGGCCCCATACAGACGCCGAATACAGGTGCGACATAGCACGGGTCAGAGGCGCCACTCACCCTTTGTGCTTCATAGATGAGGTAATGCGGCATCAGTTCCCCGAAGGGTTCAAACCCATGAATATAGAACAGTACGACGGGACCACTGACCCAACTATATGGATCGAGGACTTCCTCCTCCATATCCACATGGCACGAGGAGATGGTCTCCATGCCATCAAGTACCTACCTCTTAAGCTTAAGGGGACAACTTGGCACTGGTTAAACAACCTCCCAAAAAACTCCATTGGATGCTGGGAAGACCTGGAAGACGTGTTCCGCTCTAACTTCCAGGGGACCTATGTCCGCCCGCCATACACTTCCGATCTCGACAACATCGTCCAGAAGCCCGGCGAGTCCGCCCGACAGTTCTGGAATCGGTTCTTGACTAAGAAGAAACAGATCGTCGACTGTCCAGATGCTGAGGCCATAGCCTCCTTTCCAGCACAATATTCGGGAAGAATGGCTGGCCCGCCAGCTAGGCCAGGACAAGCCTCGAACTATGTCCGCCCTTACCTCCCTCATGAGCCGCTTTTGCATGGGCGAGGATAACTGGATGGCTAGATGCAACCAAAATTCTGAAGATCCCATGGCACCCGAAGCCCAAGATGGCAACTCAAAGCCAAAACGCAATAAGAATAAACGCCGGCACAATAATAGTGATGCCGATGACACGGTTGTTAATGCCGAATTCCGCAACTCCTGACCGGGGCAGCGGAAGAAGCCCCCTAAAGGCAATCGTGATGAACCCACTCAGCTCGAGAAGATCATGGAAAGGCCTTGACAAATCCATTGAACTTCAGAAAATCCCGCCAACCACACACACCGCAACTGCTGGGTGTTTAAACAGGCCGACAAGATACAACCCGAAGACCAAGGCAAAAGCTCACGCAACGAGGACGAAGATGAGCCTCGGGGTCCAATTTGTGGCAGACAGAAGAAGTTCCCTCCTGAAGTAAAAACGGTGAACATGATATACGCCACCCACGTACCAAAGAAGGAGAGGAAGCATGCCCCCCGGGAAGTCTACACGGTGGAACCCGTAGCCCCGAAGTACAACCCATGGTTGGCATACCCGATCACCTTTGATCGACGTGATCATCCGACCAGTATACGTCATGGGGGTTCGGCAGCCCTCGGCCTAGACCCCATTATAGATGGGTATCACCTCACAAAGGTCCTAATGGACGAAGGAAGTAGGCTTAACCTTATTTACTCAGATACGGTGAAAAAGATGGACATTGATCCATCAAGGATCAAACCCGGCAACACTACCTTCAAAGGAGTGATCCCGGGCATTGAGGCCCGATCCATGGGCTCGGTAACTCTAGAGGTCGTGTTCGGCTCACCCGACAACTTTCGCAGCGAAGAGTTGATCTTTGACATCATGCCCTTCCGCAACGGCTATCATGCACTGCTTGGACGAACAACGTTTGCTCGTTTCAACGCGGTCCCACACTACGCATACCTCAAGCTCAAGATGCCGGGCCCCAAGGGGGTCATTATTGTTAACGGCAACACTGAGCGCTCCCTTAGAATTGAGGAACATGCACTGGCCCTAGTGGCCGAATTCAGTTATAAAGAAGATCGGCAAGTTCTGATATCTGCCATATAGGCACATAAAGCTGGGAAGCGAGTTCGGCTTCAGACTGAAAACTCGAATCCTTCCTCTTCCCCTCTATAGGGACTCTCCCCCACCGCACAATTTCTGGACCAGCAAAGTATGTGCCGAGGAGGCACAACTTCGCACATAAGATTCCATGTGAAGTGGTGGGGAAATAAAGGTGGGTGTTCGGCTGCCCCAACCTACTACCACCAATACGTCTTGAGACAAGACGCATGCACTCCTAAAAGGATCTATCTATGGCGTAAAGCTCACCTATAATGCTGTGGCCTCTAAAGATTTTGTTAGCAAAATCCACCCGCACTAACACCCATCAAGGTGCATCCAAGAGCTTCTTTTTATCCCCCATCTTATTGGGGGATAGGCTTCCATACCATATATGTATATATGGAGTATACTTGATATATAAATAGATATAAATAGAGTTAAATGGGAAAGCCTTCTATATATTCTATATTATTAAAACAAATTCTAAAATATATAAAGAAAAATGTTAATTTTTTTGGCATATCGAGGACGTCAGGTCACCAATTGAAGACCCTTGGTACAACAACTCCTGTATGATTCTATTTCTTATTTTCTTTCGCATACCTGTAAATAGTTGCTTCGGCAATCCAAGTTATAAGAGTTGTTGAGGAAATGCAAAATTGCGTGGCGCAAGTACGCCTCATTTGTACCGTTTTTGGCACATGCCCTTTTTCTTTTCTCCCTCTTCTCATGAACCTATTCTGTATGACTCGAGGTAACCGGCTAATAGACCCGGGGCTCGATTTCAAACACAAATCGCCTTAACCATCGCTTGTTTGGCATCTTGGAATTCGCTTTATATGTATTGGTTCCGAACTATGTCTTTGGTCATTAAGTTGGGTTGCCCGGCTCCTGTGCTTGCCCCTTTATGTTTCACTCGTTCAGCTAAAAGGGCAAAGTGAGCGCCCCTGCGATTGTGCTTCTGGATAATCCGATTAAGCACCTCAGGGGAGAAAGCCGAAAATGGACTGTCATAGTATGCGCGATCCGATATGTGAGCCCCAAGCTAGAAGTATTATACTTCAATCCTCGTAAGCGGTTATTCCGTGTTATACGAGGAACTTGCCCCTTGTGCAAACATTATGATGTTGGCTTTGGCCTAGGTTCGTCCGAACATCGCAAACACTCCGGTGGCCAATCGTACGCTTCCCATAGTCCTTTTCGCACCCCTTTGGTTAAGTGAAAGAAATAAAGCACTATAGTCTGATTGCCTAGTCTGCCGCACTACAATGCCTTCGAGTTCTGATAATACGGCTAAGGGATACGGTGCATTGGTATAGACACCCCATGTAGTGTCTACGTGGGGGCTGAAGCCGACGACTCGCATCTTTCAGTAACAACCACACATGAGTTATAAAGGAATGCAAAATCATATAAGAGCGGATACTAATATCTTTAAAATTTATCACAAGTCTTCGGACACGTTACAAGCTCATTCAAATAAGTTTTCACCCAAACACTGCGATGCTATCACCCGAGCACTCTCCATCACTCCATCAAAGTATAGCTCGGCGCGTCGGTGCTCCTTCCTGGGTGGCGGCAGTTTGGTGCCAACCCTCATCGGATTAAGCCCCGGCCAGTGCACTTTGGCCTTGGCAAGGGCCATCCAAACTCCTTTTATGCAGGAAGAGCGCTTGACGGCGCTGAGGCGGGGCGTGGAAGCGATCAGTCTCTGCACCAGGCCGAAGTAACTGCCTGGGAGTGGCTGGGCGGGCCATAAGCGGATGCAGAGGTCCTTCATGGCTGGCTCCGCCATCTGGTGCAGCTCCATCAGCTGCTTCAGCTGCTCCACCAGAAGAGGAGGACGCTCCGAGGCTCCGAACTGTGCCCAGAACGCCCGAGCTTCGTCTTCCTCTCCCCGCGAGGTGAACAACTGATTGACATCTGCCACGCTCTTCTGGAGATCGGCGGATGTGCCTGAGGATCGCCACACTCGGGTCAACAATTCGAATCTGCTATCCCTGAATACGCACTTTAGGGAGTACGGCTTACCATATGCTATTTCCTTGGCTTGGTGCACTTGCTCCTCGAAGAACCATCTGTCCGTCCGCTCCTTCTGGAGATCGGATTTCATTGTGGACAGCTCGGCCAAGCTCACCTTATTATTTTTCTCCAAGACCTCACACTTTTTGCTAGCGTCCTTGGGCTCATCCTATATCTCCACCACACAAGCCTGATGCTTATCGCTGGTGGCTCGTAGGGCGGAGAGTGCGGTGGCCACTTCTTTGGCCGCCGCCTTCTCAACGATCGCTTCGTCCTTGGCACGCTAAAGCTCAGCATTGCGCTTTTCTATCTCTTTCAATGAAGCTGCAAAACGATAAAACTTTATATAAAAGGAAACTGCATTGACAGTATTCGGGGGTAAGTATTCGGATTTGGTTCGGACTTACCCTAGGGGCACTCGACTCCACAAGGTCCTCATGGATGGAGGGAGTGGATTGAACATTCTGTATGCTGATACCCTCAAGGGAATGAACATTCCGATATCCCGGCTCAGTGAGAGCAATATGCAGTTCCATGGAGTCATTCTAGGGAAGAAGGCCAAATCACTCGTCCAGATTGCATTCGAGGTGGTGTTTGGCATGGATAAGAATTTCCGTAAAGAGAAATTGACGTTTGAAGTCGTGGACTTCCAGAGCGCATACCACGCCATCCTTGGTCGGCCAGCTTATGCCCATTTCATGTCCCATCCATGTTACGTGTATATCAAGTTGAAGATGCCAGGCCCTAGGGGTGTGATCATAGTCACTGGCAATCGACAGAGGGCTGAGGAGTGCCTCCAGCAGGGCTCCAAAATTGCCGATCATCAGATGGCTATGTTCGAGTTGGAAGAGTACAAGAAGAGCGTTGATCCTGTTGAGTTGTTGCATGCTAAGAAGCCTACTTCTGAGTCAGCTTTCCAGTCGGCAGGAGAAGTGAAGAAAGTACACATTCACCCGATAGACCCTAATGCTGCCCCGACCAACATATCGACGACACTCAGCAGTAAATAGGAAGCCGAGCTCATCCAGTTCCTCCATGAGAACTGGGACATCTTTGCATGGAAGCATGCTGACATGCCGGGTGTACCCAGGGAACTGGCTGAGCACTGACTGAGAGTTGATCCGAAGGCCAAGCCGATGAAAGAGCACTTGCGTCGGTCAGCAGTGGAGAAGTGGAAGGCAATCGGCGAAGAGGTGGCTCGTCTCTTGGTGGCTAAGTTCATTCGAGAGATTTACCACTCCGAGTGGCTCTCGAATGTCATCATGGTCCCCAAGAAGGACAAGTCACTCCGCATGTGTATTGACTTGAAACATATCAATCGAGTCCGCCGAAAAGATCATTTCCGCTCCCTCGCATCGATCAGATTGTTGACTCGACTATGGGGTGCAAGCGTTTATCGTTTCTAGATGCATACTCCGATTACCATCAGATCCATCTGTTTGGTCCAGATGAAATAAAAACAACCTTCATCACCCCATTCAGGTGTTTCTGCTATATCACCATGCCTTTTGGTCTGAAGAATGCTGGCGCTACTTTCATGCGCATGATTCAGAAGTGTTTACTCGACCAGATCCCTCGGAATGTCAAAGCATACATGGACGATATTGTCGTCAAGTCCCACAAAGGTTCCGACCTGCTGACTAACTTGGCTGAGACATTCACAAATCTATGGAAGTATGATATCAAGTTGAATCCGTCTAAGTGCACTTTCGGTCTTCTGGGTGGCAAGTTACTCGGTTTTCTCATTTCCAAACGAGGAATTGACGTCAATCCTAAGAAGATCAGTGCCATTACCCGAATGAAAAGCTCTATGCGAGTGCACGATGTTTAGAAGGTCACATGTTGCCTGGTGGCTTTGAGTCAATTCATTTCTTATCTCGGGGAGAAGGCATTGCCTCTGTACCGACTGATGAAGAAGTCCAGTAAGTTTGAGTGGACTCTAGAAGCCGAAGCAGCGTTTGTCGAGCTCAAAGCCCTGCTTTCTACCTAGCCGGTGCTTGCTGCTCCGTAGAGCAAAGAGCCCTGGCTCCTGTACATTGTGGCCACTAATTAGGTCGTCAGTACAGTTCTCACTGTTGAGAGGGAAGAATAAGGCAAGGCTTACAAGGTCCAGCGCCCAGTCTACTACATTTCCGAAGTATTGACCCATTCGAAGCAAAGGTATCCGCATTACTAGAAGCTCGTCTATGGTATTTATTTGTCAGCAAAGAATGTGGCACACTAATTTCAAGATCACTCGATATCAGTCGTCAGCGATGCTCCATTATCTGAGATTCTCAACAATCAAGATGCGACGGGTCGAGTGGGCAAATGGTCTGCCGAGCTCCTCTACTTTGATATCAAGTTCGAAGCTAAAGAGGCGATCAAGTCTCAGGCACTTGCCGATTTCTTGGCCGAGTGGGTTGAACAGCAGCAGCCAATCCAAATTCACTCGGCACATTGGACCATGTTCTTTGATGGCTTGAAAATGTTGAATGGGTCTGGTGCTGGCGTAGTTTGGCATCCCCAAAAGGGAACAAGCTCGGTTATGTCCTGTAGATGCACTTTGATTCCTCCAACAACGAAGCTGAATACGAAGCACTCTTGTACGGGTTGCGTATGGCCATCTCACTCGGCGTCAAGCACATGATGGTTTACAGTGACTCTGATTTGGTGGTCAATCAAGTGATGAAAGAATGGGATGTCAGGAAACCCTCTATGACCGGATACTGCAATGCTGTGAGAAAGCTTGAGAAGAAGTTTGAAGGCTTGGAACTCCATCATGTTCCCCGAGTGTAGAATCAGGCAACTAATGAGCTAGCAAAGATTGGATCCACTCGGAGGCCTGTCCCCAACAACGTGTTTCTCGAACACCTACATACCCCTTCGGTGCAGGCGGACCCCTTCATTGAAGAGCCCCCGCAAGCTATAAGCGCCACTAATCCAACTGAAGTTGATGTCCCCGCGGTCATAGATCTTGTCATGAAGATTCTGGTCATCATGCCCGACCGGACTATGCCTTATATTGCGTATATCCTGAGGCAAGAACTCCCGGAGGACGAAGCTGAAGATCGGCAGATTGTTCGTAGATCCAAGGCTCTCACTGTGATAGACGATCAGCTCTAAAGAGAAAGTATAACTGGTGTGACACAACGGTGCATCTCCCTTGAAGAAGGTCAAATGATCATGGAAGAGATCCGCTTGGGAACTTGCGGTCAACATGCGTCCTCCCAGACAATTGTCACTAAAGCATACCGAGCTGGTTTCTTATGGCCGCGTGCTAATGAGATGGCCAAGGACATTGTTGATCACTGTGAAGGGTGCCAGTTCTATGCAAACTTATCATACAAGCATGCTTCTGCCTTGAAGACTATTCCACTTGTCTGGCTGTTTGCTATCTGGGGTTTGGATATGGTTGGTCCCTTTTGGACAAGACATAGTGGATTCACTCATTTGCTTGTTGTAGTCGACAAATTTACGAAGTGGATTGAGGCCAAGCCTATAAAGAAATTGAACTCTCGTACTGCGATAAAATTCATGAGAGAGATAATCTTCCGGTACGGAGTTCCCCACAGTATTATCATAGACAACGGCTCGGAAGAGTTCAAACACTTCTACTTCTCTCAAGGCACTCGGGTGGATTATGCATGTGTTGCACACCCTCAAACTAATGGCCAAGCTGAGAAAGCCAATGGCCTCATACTTCAAGGCCTGAAGCCTCGACTCATGCGAGATTTGGAACATGTAGCTGGAGCCTGGGTGTCTAAGTTGCCATCTGTTCTATGGGGCCTGAGAACACCTCCCAATCGGTCGACTAGATGCACTCCCTTCTTCTTGGTGTATGGAGCGGAAGCCATTTTGCTGAGTGATCTCCTTCATAATTCCCCTCGTGTATATCTTTACTCCAAGGCTGAAGCAGAACAAGCACGCCAGGACGACGTGGATCTCTTGGAAGAGGAGTGCGAGATGGCTTTGATTCGGTCGACTGTATATCAACAGGACCTGCATCGGTTTCATGCAAAACATGTCAAGAGTCGGTTATTTCATGAAGGAGATTTGGTGCTCTGAGTGGATCAGCAGCAACCTCACAAGCTCACACCTGCATGGGAAGGTCCCTTCGTCATCACCAAAGTATTGAAGAACGAATCCTACTACCTCTACAACCTCAAGAATAAAATCGATGAGCCTCGGGCCTGGAACGCAAATCTACTTCGACGCTTCTATACCTGAAGGCTGAGCTGTTTTGATGTAATAAAAGTATTCCAGACTATGTCGTTCATGCAAGTTTTGACTTCTGCAGTCTTTTGTCAATTCTGATCGCACAATCCTACATTTGGGAATACTCCGAGTGACGAGCAACCTTCTCACTCGAGGGCTTTGCTGCGAATCCATTTTCGCCTAAGTTAAAACCTTTCCAAGCGAATAATAGTCCATTCACTCAGAAACTTAGCTACGAACCAGTCTTCGTCTAAGTTCAAAACTTCTCCGAATGACGGGCAACCTTCTCACTCGGGGGCTTAGCTGCGAATCCCATTTTTGCCTAAGTTAAAACATTTTTGAGTGGATATCAGTCCATTCATTCGGAAACTTATCTATGAACCAGTCTTCGTCTAAGTTCAAAACTTCTCCGAGTGTCGAGCAATCCTCACACTCGGGCGCTTAGCTGCGAACCGGCTTTCGCCTAAGTTAAAAACCCTTCTGAGTGGATGACATCATGTTCATTCAGAAGCTTAGCTACGAACCAGCCTTTGTCTAAGCTCAAAACTTGTCCGAGTGACGAGCAACCTTCTCACTCGGGGGCTTAGTTGCGAATCCGTTTTCGCCTAAGTTAAAACCTTTCCGAGTGGATAGCAGTCCATTCATTCGGAAACTTAGCTACGAACCAGTCTTTATCTAAGTTCAAAATTCTCCGGGTGTTGAGCGATCCCACACTCAGGGGCTTAGCTACGAATCCGATTTCACCTAAGTTAAAACCTTTTCGAGTGGATAGCAGTCCATTCATTCGGAAACTTAGGTACGAACCAGTCTTTGTCTAAGCTCAAAACTTCTCCGAGTGTCGAGCGATCCTCACACTCGGGGGCTTAGCTGCGAACCAGCTTTCGCCTAAGTTAAAACCCCTTCCGATTGGATAAAATCATGTTCACTCGGAAACTTAGCTACGAACCAGCCTTCGTCTAAGCTCAAAATTTCTCCGAGTGACGAGCAACGTTATCACTCAGGGGCTTAGCTGCGAATCCGTTTTCTCCTAAGTTAAAACCTTCCCGAGTGGATAGCAGTCCATTCATTCGGAAACTTAGCTACGAACCAGTATTCGTCTAAGTTCCAAACTTCTCCGAGTGTCAAGCGATCCTCACACTCGGGGGCTTAGCTACGCACCAGCTTTCGCCTAAGTTAAAAACTCTACCCAAGTGATGAATATACTTCTCACTTGGCAAAACAAATTTAGTCAAACAAATGATTGAGAGCAAAATGCAGATAAATCCAAAGGTTCCAGCGCGAATAAAATTTGTGCTCGCAAGCAAAGGTACTCAGGCTTAAGGCCTGAACGAAGTTTTAAGGCGGTTACATCTCCACTCGGCATTTCGAGGCGAATAAAGTTTTTATTGCAAATAAAGTTTTTTAAGCACCAGTGGGACTTGCTGGCTCAACAAAGGTGTCCAAATTGATCCCGTCTACGATCCGAGTGGCAACATTGATGAAGGTCTCCATGAAGTCCTCGAATTGGAGTTTTTCGTGTTGATCACCCGGAGATCCTTCAACTTGTCTTCTCTCGCCTCCTTGCAATGGACTCTGACAAGCGAAAGTGCCAGATTGGCTCTGTAGCGAGCAGAGGATTTCTACCATCTACCAAGCTTGCACTTGATTGGGGATCTCATTGAGGAGAGTCATCATTGATTCAAGGTCAGTCTGGAGGGTGTCTTCGGGCCACAGTTCCTTGTCAATCTTCTCCAGTGCAGCCTTCAGCTGAATGATGTATGCTTGAACACCATGGAGATGGACGTTGAGGCAAAACATGTTCATGGACAAAACATCTCCAACGGGCGACTTAGTGGGATCTAGAGTTGGCTCAATCTCTTCGGTCTCTTTGTCAAAGTCCTGGCAGAATTCTATATGGAGGAAGGAATAGAAAGATGGTTACATTACTAGCCTATGGGAATTAAGGAAGTTCACTCGACAAGGAAAGTTGCCGTCAAGCATGATGAACATCTTCTTAGCAAAATCTCCCAAATGCTTCTCCAGACCATTGCTCCTCCTAGTCATCTGCTCGGTCTTCTTGATAATTTTGGCCCGTTCCTGTTTCAGCTTGGAATTTTCTTCCTCTATCTTCTTGACTGCGGCAAGCTTCTTCTCGGCGGCTTCAGTCTTCTTCCTCACCACCTTTTGAGCATCAGCGAGCGCCTTGTCCTTGTCCTCCAGCGCTTTCTTCACGGTATCTAAAGAAATAGCATTGTTGAGTCGCGCTTGGAGTCGACGATTTTCATCACACATCTCTGTTCGAGTGAGAGCACTCGGTTCAAAGGATGGAAGGGGAAAGTAAGAGTGCATTTGGTCGACAAGAATTACCTCCCAGGGTCCTCAACTTAGTCTGCGCTCGTTCCAGGTTGTGCTTGGAGGCTTCCAGATCCAATCGCAGCTGGTTCCTCTCCTTCTCCAAGTCTTTGTACTGGGTGCCTAGTTCGCAAGCTCTCTGAAATTAACAAACAACAGTTCAGTCGACATGAAAATTTCTCCACTCCCGAGTGGAAAGGATCAATAACAGTCGACTGGATGGTGGCCCGCCACCCCACCCCACACCCCTGAATAACATCATATAATGGTTGATGGAAATGATGTCCATGAAACCCGCGTCATATCATGGTTGATGGAAATGATATCCATGAAACCTGCAAGGTAGCTTTGGACCTTTCCATTCCTAAGGCAAACATTTAGGAGTGGAAACACTAAGGCAAAGAGTTCACTCAACACATAGAGTGGCAAGTGTACTCGACAAAGGACCTTGAGTTCAAGATCTTAAGACTACTGCTCATCGTCAACGATCAACAGTAGTCTCGGGGACTACACCCAGTGGGTGTACTCATCGTGCCCCCACTGGTTTCGAAATCATTCGACCAGGTCCGTCTTGTCCGAGTAGAAAATGGTCCTGTCTGAGCAGAAAATGGTCTTTATCAGACCTCCGCCGATGCAAGCACTCAACGGCGGTCTCGGAGACTACACCTAGTGGGTGCACTCAGCATGCCCCCACTGGATCTGCTAACACTCGATCTGTTGAGTGGCAAGAAAATAAAAATGTGCGCAAGCATGTGAATATCGTCTCTATTAAGACCCCCGCCGGTGCGAGCACTCGACAGCGGTCTCAGGGACTACACCCAATGGGTGCACCTAGCGTGCCCCCACTAGACCTTCTATCACTCGATCTGTCGAGCGGTTACCAAAACAATTCTAAGACCCCTGCCGATGTCATCACCATTTGACATCAGTCTCGGGGACTACACCCAGTGGGTGCACTCAGCGTGCCCCCACTGGACCGAAAGCCACTCGACTAAGACATGATCTACTCGAGAGGAGAACATACAAGTATGCTACAAAAGGAATACACCCAGTGGGTGTACAATTAAGAAAGGCAAGAATTCAATTGGAAATGCACTTACAATCGCACTTACTCAGACGTTGGTGCGAAGCGCCGTGCTGGCATCATAAGCCAACTTGCTTGCTTCGTACGCCTCCTTAGTGCACATCATCATCTACTCCGCTTGAATCATGGCCTCCTTGGCAGCTCCAGTTTGGTCTTCCGGGATGTGATGCAGAGGAAAGACAGTCGCCGACTGAATTGATGCTACAGCTGGAGTAGCTGAGGTGGCCTGGGGTTGCCCGATTGGTGTCGAGGCCACAATGGTTGAAGCAACTGGTGGGGCACTTGACAACGGAGCTGCGATCTCGGTTCTAGCTTAGGACGAGTCGCCTATCCCTTGAGACGATGCAACAATCGACCTTTGAGGCATTTGCGTTGATGACGTTCTTCGGGCGCGTACGCACGGGGTGCCTGAAGTCACACCTTCACCCCGTACCCTGAGGTGGCTCTTCATCGTCCTCTAGTTGAATGATCTCCGCAAACACCAATCGACAACATTAGCTTATTCAATCGGCAAATCATTTTCAAGAAACAGAATTGAGTGAAGATTTGTTATACCTCGTTGGGAAGTGGGTGCATCAGCAGTATCCACATCCATTTGCTCCTCTCCGTCCCGTGGAGGTGATGTTACTGAGGTAGCGGCTCTGGTAGACCAAATTCCATTCGGTCAGCAAGAATACGAAGTTCCATGCAACAGTGAAAGGAGAAAACGAACACTTACATTGAGACAATGGGTACATCAATCTTCATACGGGGCAAATCCTTCCGAGGTTTCTGCTCGTCAGACCTGGGCTGCTTTGCGGCCCGTTCACTCGACTCAACCGTCAAGGTTCGGTCCCGCTTAGGGTTCCTGCCACTCGATGGCAAGGTCCTGCTTGGGGCAATCGCTGGGTCCTGACGCTACTTGGAGCGATGCTCTATGCGCGGAGGAGACTCGACTTCTTCTTCGTCCTCGCCCGAGTCGTCGTATTCATCCTCGCTGTCGTATGCATAAGGAAAATCCACGCTGCTGCCCTTGCTCTCCCCTTCGTCTTTGGGCTGAATTCCATTCGGCACAGGAGAATACATGTTCATTCACTCCTGCAAAATTCAAACAATAAATTCAGTCGACCAACAGTTCGACAATCGACAAAGATATAATTTACCAGATTCGTTGGTGGATTCTCAACAGAGAAGGGCTTGATCTGCTTGGCTCCCATGGGATTGTCGCAGGCTCCAGTGATGCTCCGAAGCCACTGCTCGCCAGTTTTCTCCGGGACTTCCTCTGGGTGCGTCCGAGTCATGTCCTCAGTACCTGTTGGGGATATAACCCCGTGGTAAGACCCGCCCAGGCGGGGCTGGGTCGTACCTGGCGGCTCATAATCAAGACCAATGAGGTGGGCCAAAGGACGTATACCTAGCTATATGGTGGCTTACCAAGATGCGCCAAGACGAAGGCCCAGGCAAGAAGAAGGTATGAATATTCGGGCGGTTAAAGCCGCCCAAAGACGGTTTGCCCAAGATGGCAAGGCGACTTAGAGACAGGATGGACTACGTTGTAAGAGTCGGTGCAAGACTCGTGTAACCTAGGGCCTCGACCTCCTATATAAAGGCGAGACCCCGGGGCGGCTTAGATAGAAACCAATCAATCGAGAACTAGGTCAAGTGAATCCGCTCCCTTGTAATGGATACTCCAATCAATACAACACAAGTAGGACGTAGGCTTTTACCTCTTCTTGAAGGGCCGAACCTGGGTAAACTCGTGTCCCTCGTCTCGACCAACCCCTTTGAGTCCACCACCTTAGTGATGGCCTCGAACCCAAGTCTTCGGACATCTGCCGTGACAAAACCATGATAGTTGGCGCCCACCGTGGTGCTAGCGCTCGGCGGTGTTGAGTTCTCAAAGGGATCTCTCCTAGGGATCGAGGGGTATGCTGTTGGCAGGATGAACAAGAGTCGCCATGGTTGGCTCTACATCGACAATGCCGGCTGGGGCCCCGAGGCCGACTCGGTTGAGTACGGTTTTCGGGTTCCCTTCGGCGGAATCCACGTCTTCATATGCAAGATCGACGGATCTAGGCCTAGGCCGGGCATCTGCACCGACATCGTCGAGTCGGCCCGGCGCGCGCAACCTGCCCAACACGTGCAATTCTCCCGTGCTAAACCAGGAAGGAAGCATGTCTTCATCGGCTTCACTCAGGGCATGGATCTTGAAGATTCTATGCCACGGGAAACTCTCATCTGCTCGGAGGATGGATCTTCGAGCGAAGAGACAGAATCAATTTACCAGCTTCACAATGGCGGGCTCGGGGGCTACGTCGAGTCTTACCCCGAGTCGAAATATCACGAGCCGGAGGATTATGAGCCTCCTAGCCATGCATCCGTCTTCATGGCGGGTTCAGCGCCGGCCCCAAGCAGCACAGCCACCGACGCAACTGGATCGAGGGCTGGTAGGCCACCGGCTCAAGTTCTTCTAGATCCGATGAACGAGCTTACAACCCTGATGGCAACCGAGGTCACGACTGAAAATCAAGCGGCCCGGAACACGGAGATCACGAGGCTGAAGGACCAGATGACCGAGGTCCAACAGGAGATCAATGCGCTGAAGGATCAGATGGATGCGGAGGCGGAGCGCCTTAGGGCGGATGCTTTCCGCCTTGAGCTGGAGCAGCAGTTTGTAGCGGCAGTTCAGTGGATGAGGCATCAGTCCCGCTTGCCGGATCGGTATGAGGCCAGAAACCTTTTCAACACGCCAGGAACGGGACGGATAGCGGAAGTACTCGGAAGCCGTCCGGCAGTTCAGCAGCTTAACCCGCCCCAACGGAACCAGACCCCACCAATATCTTTCCCAACACCGGCGGGTCATTATTCCAACCCGGCAGAAAACATGGTGGTGGCAGCAACCCGGCTTGGTACAATCCCTATCCTGGATGAGGCACCTTTCGCAGAGGAGGTGCGGAACACTATTGGATACCTACAGACGGTGATGGCCCAATAGGAGAAGTACACTTACATCCGGAGTCACGTGCATTCAACCCCCATCCCCAGCCGCAGCTACAGCCGGCGTTATGAATCACCGGCGGTTTCAAGCAGTGATCAACACCAAAATCCGCCGTGAGTTGATCGGGCGACTCTGGATGCTCATGCGCTAGTGGATCGGGCGAGAGCATAGCGAGGGGTGGTGGGTCTGGCGGCAGCGGCGGCTCATCAAGAACCCGCAGACGCGCCTTCCGTCTCGGTAGGAGCAGGAATAACCTCCAGGGCTGTGGGAGTGCCGTGCTTAGCGCCGGCCTTGCGGAATGAGCGACTGTCAAAAGATTTCAAGGGCCCTTGCAAGGTCCCCAATTATACTACTGACCTACCCCCGGAAGCTTGGATTGAAAGCTATGAGCTGGCCATGGACATGTTATACGTCAGTGATGCAGTAGGTGCCAAATATTTCATCATGATGCTGAAAGGACTGGTCCGCACGTGGCTGAAGGGCTTGCCACCCAACACCATTAATTCCTGGGTTGATCTAAAGGCGAAGTTCATCAAGAATTTGTAAGGAACATGCAAGCAGCCCATGACGATTGTGGATTTGGATCATTGTATGCAACAGGAGTACGAATTGGCTCATCATTGGGTCTGGCGGGTCTCAACTATCATTCACTTGTCTGAGCAGATTACGACGGCTCAAGCGGTTTTGATTCTAGAAAAGAATTGCCACTTTACTCCTCTGAAGCAGAAGCTTGGCCGGCTCAAGTGCTCGTGTCAAGACATGGGGAGCTCATGGCGGCTCTCACCAAGTACGCCAACTCTGACAATACGAAAGACCCAGGCTCTGATGAGGAGAAATCAGGTCCGGGTAAGAAGAATAACAATGGCAAGGGTGTGGATGGCAGCGACAACCATGGCAAGAGGAAGAATCCGGAAGGCGGGTCAGAATTAGTGGCAAACACCAATGCCGGGAACAATCGTGCTAAGGGCAACGTGAACTTCAGGCATCCCTTTAATAAGGGTAAAACTCCTTTCAACCTGGAAGAGATGCTCAATAAACCTTGTCCGGAGCACAGCAGGCCCGATAGGCCGGCGGGCCATACATGGAGGAATTGCCACATTATGTGGCAATTGTGGGAGGATAGCTTGCGACAGCATCATAACAATGGTGGTGGCCCTCCATGCGGCTTAGGGCCAGGCGGGTCAGGAGCCGGTCTTGGCGCTGGTGGCTCAGGATCCGGCTATCAGGGCCAGAGCAATCAAGGAGGTCATCAGCAACAATCTTGTGGCAGTAATCAGCAACAGAATAACCAATCTGGGTATTAGAGTAATCCGAAGCAGCTTAGCACGGGTCAATATCATGTTTTTACAACCTGCCTTGACAAGCGAGACCAGAAGGTGCACAAGCGGGCGGTTAATGCAGTCATGCTGGCTCTCCCACAATACTTGAAGTGGTCTAAGTACGACATAACTTGGAGTAGAGAGGATCACCCGCCGCGTGTTGACAACCCAGGGCAGCTGGCTTTGGTAGTTGCCTATCAAGTGGGAGGATACGTGTTTACTAAAGTACTTATGGATGGCGGCAGCAACATTAATATCCTATACTACGACACTTTCCGCCGGATGAATTTGCTTGATGAGGATCTTAGGCCTTCTTCGACAGTCTTTCACGGCGTGGTACCCGGAAAGTCGGCTTATCCAGTGGGCAAGATCTCCTTGGAGGTCACTTTTGGTGATGAATACAACTACATGGTGGAATCCTTGTGGTTTGAGGTGGTCAAAATCAAAAGTCCATATCTTGCTCTGTTTGGGCATCCGGCTTATGCCAAGTTCATGGCTAGGCCTTGCTATGTCTACTTACAACTCAAGATGCCCGGGTTGAATGGAACAATTACTATGCATAGTGATTGGAAGACAGCCATTGAGTGTGAGGAAGGAGATGCAGCTTACGTAGAATCAAGTTGTGCTGAAGCAGAGCTCAAGTTCTATAAGGAAAATGTTGACCTGGAGGATATGACTCCACTCAAAAAGCCTACGACGGAATCCGAGCCGCCTCTCAAGTTTGCGGCAGATGATACCAAGCTGGTGGATTTCACTTCGGGTGACTCATCACAACAGTTCACTATTGGGGCCAATATGGATCCCAAACAGGAAAGCGCGCTCATCAAATTCATTAGTGAGAATCGGGACATCTTCGATGGAAACCTTCTGACATGCCGGGTGTACCGAGGGAGTTCGCTGAGCACCATCTTAATGTGGATCCTAAGTTTAAGCTGGTTAAACAGTTCCTCTGGCGGTTCAATGAAGAAAGGCGCAAGGCTATTGGGGAAGAGGTGGCCCGGCTTCTAGCAGCTGGGTTCATCGTTGATGTGTTTCACCCGGAGTGGCTTGCTAACCTGGTGCTAGTGCTTAAAAAGAACGACACATGGCGTATGTGTGTGGATTACACGGATCTTAACAAGGTTTTTCCAGTTGACCCATTTGCTCTCCCCCGTATCGACCAGATTATTTTTGCAACGGCGGGTTGTGAGAGCTTATGCTTCCTGGACGCTTATTCCGGTTAGCACCAGATCAAGATGGTAGTCAAGGACCAAGAGAAAACGTCTTTCATCACACCTTTTGGTGCTTTTTGCTATGTGTCTATGCCTTTCGGGCTCAAGAGTGCCAAGGCGACTTACCAGCGTTGTGTGCAGAACTGTCTTCACAGTCAAATTGGACGCAATGTTCATGCATATGTGGATGATATTGTGGTCAAGTCAAGGAAGAAGGAGACTCTACTTGATGACCTAATGGAAACTTTCGATAACTTACGGGTCTATAAGATGATGCTTAACTCGGCTAAGTGTGTTTTTGGAGTTCCTGAAGGCAAGCTCTTGGGTTTTTTGGTCTCCGAACGTGGCATTGAGGCTAATCCGAACAAAATAAAGGCTATTACTTCCCTGTCTAAGCCAGCATGCATCAATGATGTTCAGCGCCTGTCGGGACGAATCACTGCGTTAAGCTGGTTTATAAGCCGCCTGGGTGAGAAGGCCATTGTCTTATACCAGATGATGAAGAAGACAGACAACTTTGTTTGGAGAAGGCGGCGGGTGAGGCGTTTGAGGCACTCAAGAAGCAACTCACTAAGCCGCCGGTCTTGGCTGCTTCGGCTGAGAAGGAACCTTTGCTCCTATCTGTGGTGGCTAATAATAGGGCAGTCAGCTCGGCGATTGTTGTTGAGCGTAAGGAGGCAGGGAAAGAATATCCGGTTCAGAGGCCGGTTTACTACATCAGTGGAGTCCAAGAAGAGGTACCCGCATTGGCAGAAGCTGATATATGGGGTGTTCATGGCAAATCGTAAGCTGAAGCATTACTTCCTGGGACACCAGGTCATAGTGGTTAGCTCTGCCCCGTTGGGAGACATAATTCAAAATAGAGAAGCCACGGACAGGATTGCTAAGTGGGCATTGGAGCTTGGACCTCTGGATCTGAAATACGTGCCTCACACGGCAGTCAAGTCTCAAGCCTTGGTGGATTTCATAAATGACTGGACAAAGTGTCAGGCGCCCGAGGAGAATCCAGATAACACGTACCGGACGATTCACTTTGACGGATCCAGACAACTAGAAGGATCAGGGGTTGGGATTGTCTTAACCTCCCCTAAAGGTGACAAGTTCTGTTATGTGCTAAGGTTGATGTTTCCTTGTACTAACAATGCAGTTGAGTATGAAGCCTTACTTCATGGCCTCCGGGTGGCTAAGGAGATGAACCTGAGCCGGGTTTCTATGTATCGGCGACTCAGATCTCGTGGCCTAGCAAGTTTCAGGCACGTGGGATTCTAAGGACCCATGGATGGCGGCTTATTGTTAGGCGGTAGATGTCATCGCTCGCCACTTCAAGGGTATCAGGTGGATCATATCGATCATCACATGAACGAGGCGACTGACGCATTATCAAGGCTGGGCTCCCAAAGTAAGCCGGTGCCACCTAATGTTTTCTTGGACGTACTACATCACCTGTCAGTTAAGTTACCTTCCGAGGAAGACTTGGCTATACCTGACCCGGAGGGGCAACTGATGGCGGCTCTGCATGCTATCCCTCACTGGATGCTGCCTTACCTAGTGTATTTGGCTCGCGGCGAGTTACTTGAGGATGAGACCTTGGCAAGACATATCATCAGGCGATCTAAGTCTATGACAATCATCAATGGTGAGTTACATAAGTGCAGCGTTACCTGTGTTTTTCAACGTTGTGTTTCACCTAAAGAAGGTAAAGAAATCTTGAATGAAATTCACGCTAGCGATTGTGGTCATCACGCCGGCTCAAAATCTCCGATGGCCAAGGCTTTTCGACATGGTTTCTTCTGGCTGACGGCTCGTAAGGATGCAGAAGACTTGGTTCTCAAGTGCGATGGATGTCAGAAGTTCGGCCGACGTGCTCACGTGCCGGCTCAGGAGTTGCGAATGATTCCAGTCACCTGGCCATTTGTAGTCTGGGGGCTTGATATGGTCGGGCCCTTCAAGAGATCCAAGGACAAGAAGACCCACCTCTTGGTGGCGGTGGAAAAGTTTACCAAGTGGGTGGAGGCTGAGCCGGTCAGCAAGTGTGACGCGGCTACGACGGTTCAGTTTATCAAAAAGCTGATCTACCATTTTGGTTACCCTCATAGTATCATCATAGATAATGGTACGAACCTATCCAAGGGGGCTATGCATGCATTCTATGAAAGTGAGCACATCCGACTTGACGTTTCTGCGGTTGCTCATCCACAATCCAATGGTCAGGCAGAGCATGCTAACCAGGAAATCTTGAGAGGCATCAAACCCTGGCTTATGGTTCCTTTACAGCGAATGCCGGGTTGTTGGGTAGAGGAGTTGCCATCTGTCTTATGGAGCATCAGAACTACTCCCAACGGATCAACAGGCTATACGCCTTTCTTCATGGTTTATGGCGTAGAAGCCATGTTACCAAACGATATACGTCATGACTCGCCACGGGTGGCGGCTTACGTTGAGGCGGATAATGAGACAGCGCGTCAAGACACGTTGGATGCTTTGGATGAAGAGCGTGATCTGGTGGCGGCTCGATCGACAATTTACCAACAAGACCTCTGTCGCTACCATAGCCGCAGAGTTAAGACCCGAACATTTCAAGAAGGTGATTTGGTGTTGCGTTTGATTCAAGATCAGATGGATGCGCACAAGTTATCTCCTCCATGGGAAGGACCTTTCGTGGTCAGCAGAAATCTCAACAACGGGTCGTATTATCTCATTGATATACGAGACGAGTCAAGAACTTCTGGGCAAGAGACCCGTCGGCCGTGGAATATAGCTCATCTGCGGCCTTACTATACTTGAGTCATCAACACTCGACATTGTACACCATCATTGTACATATCACATATATATAATAAAGTTGGCATCCCTGCAAGCCGAGGCCTCTGCCGTTTCACGTATCTCAGCTTGTGCAAAAGTTGACTCCGTCAACAAGGTCATCTGGGAGCTTCCAACCCACCGGGTCCAGCTTACACACCCTTTTGATCGGCTCTTCAGCCACAATAAGGCGGGTTATATACCCAAAAGTTGACTCTGTCAACAAGGTTATCTGGGGGCTTCCAACCCACCGGGTTCAACTTACACACCCTTTTGATGGACTCTTCAGCCATAGTAAGGTGGGTTATATACCCAAAAGTTGACTCCATCAACAAGGACATCTGGGGGCTTCCAACCCACCGGGTTTAGCTTACACACCCTTTTGATTGCCTCTTCAGCCAAGTAAGGCGGGTTATATACCCAAAAGTTGACTCCGTCAACAAGGTCATTTGGGTGCTTCCAACCCACCGGTTTAGCTTACATACCATCTTGATTGGATCTTCAGCCATCACAAGTTTGAGTTACACTTGCGTGTATGCCGATGCTGCTCCGCTATGTGACCCGCCGAACTCTTGCCAGTTAATCTCGATTAGAGACCCTGAGCTATTCAAACATATTTGGCAGCCACTCTTGCTAGAGACCCTGTACTAGTCAAGGTTAAACCGGTGGCTCTTGTCACGTGAGGGCCGGCTTATGGAAAGCGAGGACAAACTCACCCATCTGTTGCCGACTCTACTCTATGTGGTCCGTTTCGTACTCTTAAACAATTACTCTTTTAAAGACGCTGTACTATTTAAGGTTCAAACGACGGATTTGTGTCATGTGAGAGGCAGTTTATGGGCCATCAGGGTACTCATGCCCTGCTGCGTCTCTTTCTGGTTCGTTACGCTCTTATCAGTTAATCTCGCCTAGAGACCCTGAGCCATTCAAAGAAATTGACAGTCAATCTCGATAAAGACCCTGTGTTGTTAAAAAGTTCTAGTAGCGAGTCCGCCCAGAAGAACCAGCATATGAGTTATCGAAAAAGCAAGGCCAGGAAAGATTTAACATCTCCGGGTTGTGCTTTTTCAAGCCGCCCTCACAGTAATACAGAATATATTCTGTTGATTGTTTTCGCAGGCTTTCTCTCTTAAGATAAGCCGCCATGAAATCTGACATAAGTGAAGCACAAGACAGATGAAAATATATTAAAGTTGTGTGGCTTCCTACGTGCACGATGGCATGGTTCAGACAATCAAGGTTTTTCTAAGCCTATTACAAAGCTCTCCACAGATCCCAAAAAGCAAGACTTAAAGTTTTTGTACACGGCTCAAATTTTGGCGGGTCAAGGAGCCGGGTTATCCCACTGCAGGATCAACTTGTTCAGCTTGACGGTGGATCATCCCGCGGCGGGTCTTCGACCTCCTCGATCTAAAGATTGTCCATGTCCCAGTTGCAGTTTGTTAATGCTTCAAACTGGGCCTCGTCAAAGAGGGGAGATGGGTCAATTTCAGGGGCAAAGAGGTGCTTATGGCATGCAGGAGTTACCTGGCTTCAAAGGTTGGGCAGCGCACTCGTTTGTTGTTAGCATTGTAAGACGCCTAGTAAGTAGACAGATCAACTTCCTCCGCCAGTACCGATGCAAGTACAATGGGCGTAGTCAGCTTCTATGAACTCTGAGTCGTCATATTTCTTGGACGGAAAGCCATCCATCATCTCTTCAATAGTTAGCTCCGGGGCAAAGGCCAAAGCCCGGCTTACCGTAGCAATTTGCTCCCTTCTGGGCGTCTGATCGTTTGAGCTCTTGGATTTGCTTCGGCAGGGTTGATAAGAGCTCTATGACTCCTTTCATGAATTTGGGGATGCTTTCTTTATTCAGCATTGCTCTAATAGTGCAAAGGGTCCTGCAGTACAACTGCTCTGACAAGGTATATACGGCTTTTAGCTGCAACAGGCTATCAGCACCGAGTTGGCGGCTTCTTTGACTTGCAAAGACGGTTTTCGCGTTATAAGCCGCCTGCGCAGTCTTTCAAGCAAGGAAATTGGCTGAGTATTCAGTACTTACCAAATATAGCAACAATCATCTTCGAAATATGGTGCTTCAGGGTCTGCAACTCGTCTGATACAAGCTTGAGCTGCTGGTCAGCATCATCTGCATGTTTTGATAGGGCAGTTTGATCCTCTTCAGTGGCCTTCTTGAAAGCAGCAAAGTCAGATCGAACCTTTGCAAGCTCTTCGATGGCAACCCGGTACTTCTCCTCCGCTTCACCCCGGGCGGTTTGCTAGGAAGCAAGATTGCCCTTTAAGCCGGTCAGATCAGACTCAGCCTTGCTCAAAGCTTCTGTGACATATAAAAGCAAAGTTGCCCAGGAAGGGTAAGTCACGAGGTTAAAATATCAGTGGATGATTAGCTAAGGGAATATAATGCAAGTCTCAAGCAGATTGCAAGCAATATACTCGACACTTGGGGGCTAATGTTTGTTCGCTCACCAAGTCTACAATGAAGTTCCGACTCATCTTCATCAAGTTAAGCCGGCACTTGGGGGCTAATGTCTATTCACTCTCCAAGTCTACAATGAAGCTCCGGCTCATCTTCATCAAAGTTAAGCCGACACTTGGGGGCTACATTGACGGTTTCCAAGTTTATAGTGAAGTTCCGGCCCATTATTTCTATACTGACCCGGACTTGGGGGCTACCACTGATCAACTCATCAAAACTGAGTACCAGCTCAATATATGCATATTCAGCTGATACTTGGGGGCTACAGGCTAAGTTGTTCTTGTTATGACACGGATTGGAAGATCCGGTTTACCATTCGAAATACTAAACCAGCTCTTGGGGGCTACATAAGGGTATAAGGGAAGGCAGGAGTACCTCATATTTTTTCTTCATCAAACCGAGAAGTTTGAGCTTCATGTTCCGGCTTGTGGAGAGGTGGTTCAGATAACCAGCATGTAATTCATCCGTAGTTAATTTCTCCACGGGGAATTCAAAGTCCAGTTTGTCAAGCGAAGAAGCTTCAGCCTTGTCGGTGTGCTTTGTCAGTACATGGGGTTTGGGAGATTGAAAGCCAGTCCCAATAATGATAACACCCAGAAGAACTAGATCTTCGACGGCTGTTGAAGGGCTGGGCGGCTTAGAATTGGCCCTTGGAGGACTATCAGTCACCATCTCATTGGCCGTCGGCTCAGAGGACCAATGGGTATCTTCTGGCGCATTCATTGTAGCTTCAGAGGGCTCAGCATGAGTTACAAGAGAGTCCGGCTTAGCAGTCTCCGGCTCTTGGGCAGTGGGGGCAGAGGTAGACCCGCCAGTCTTCCTTCATTTTGCTTGAGCCCTAGAAAACACAGAAGATTATTATATAAAGTTCAAGGATGGCAAAGGGATATGATTCAGACACAAAGATACGTACTCCGGGTTGATCTTCAGAGGCGGCAGCTTAGTCGTTGTAGAGTCGCCTGACAATGGGGGCGTTTCCTAAAGGCAGTTAAGACAATATAAAACAGAGTAAGGTTATAATGCAAGGTTGACAAAGCTAAACTTAGTTAAATGAGTACCTCAGCCAGCCATTTCCGCTGAGCCAGAGAATTGGACAACCCGGCCACGAGATCTTCAGAGTCGACGCTCCGGGTTTGGTGTCGGGAGGTGTACTGTTGCTTTTTCAAAAAAAATCAGGGTCTAAATGAGCAAGAGGATGAGAAAATGGGACTTTTCGAATGACCCGCCATATCTTCTTTGGTGGAAGATGTTCCGAGTCAGATGAAATATAGGTTACCTCAGGAGCATTGGCATGGCTCTTCTCCGATTCTTCCTGTGAGTAATTATTGTCAGTAATGCATATAAAAAAGATAGCCAAGAGAGTCAAGTTCTACCTCTGAGTCATCAACTTCAGGCTGCTCTTGAACATCAGTCTTCTTCTTATGGCCGCCGGCTTTCACCTGAGTTTTCTTCTTTGCGGGAGGAGTATATTTTTTCTTCCAGAAGCCAGAGTTAGCCTGAATGCAAGAGTGGCCGAAAAAGGTTAAAAGGTTGCTGTATATATATAGTTAACACGGAGGTAAAATAGATTTGAAAGCTGTCCTTACATCTGGGACCGGATTTGCAGCGCGAAAGGGCTGTAACCCGATGGTATGACAAGCTTCTTGGGACTCACGACAAAGTCCCTTGATGGCAGAAACATTGTTCTCTTTGGTCAGGGTGGTGTGATTGAAGCAGAGAGGGTCATTTGAGTCGTGCGTATATTCACACATAAGACGGTCCCGCCGGCTTAGTGGCATGACCTTCGAGGAGATCCAACAACTGGTTAAATCAATTCTTGTCAGACCGTTTGCCAGGAGGGCTCTGATCTTGGCAAAGGCCGGACCAAACTTCGCTCGTGCTGAGGCTGACATTTGGTCTGGAAGTTCAGTCGTGGTGCAGAGCCGAGTAGGACAGTAACCCGACAGTGGATGCTCTCCCTCTGGAGAAGTGTCTTTGCAATAAAACCAAGTTCTATTCCAATCCTTGGGGTGACTTGGCATTCGAACAACTGGAAAAGCCATATCCCGTCTCCTTTGGATGGAGACTCCGCCAAGTTCTAAGCTTGGGCTAGCCGCCACTTCCGTTTGGCGGTTGACATAAAAGAAGTCGCGGAAGAGATCCAGAGACGACTCTTGTTGTAAGTAAACCTCGCAAAGGACTTGGAAGTTGCATAAACTAGAGACAGAGTTGGGCGCAATGTCCTGAGGATGCAGGTTGAAGACATGGAGGACGTCTCGAAATTTTTTAGACCCGGGCGGGCTAAAACTGCACGCAAGATGGTCAGCAAAGATGATGATTTCACCCTCTTGAGGGATGGGTTTCTTCTCTTGACCTGGAACTCGCCAATGAACAATATTCCGAGCCAGCAAAGTTCCTGCGTCTACAAAATCCTGCAGGAATTCTTCGGAGACCGCACAGCTGACCCAATTGCAAGAAGAAGACGCCCGAGACATGACGGTGGGTTAAGGCTGTGAAAAGGTAGCGGTACGTGGCGGGTTAGAAAGTGATAGACAGTTAGGACGACTGACGAATTTAAGCACTATGATGCTAAGCCGACGATATAGTTTATTGAAAGAGCCAGAAGTTTGGCAACAGGTTAAGGTGGACAAAGCCGAGATGCAAAAAATCGCTAAGGACCTATAAACAGGTTTTACGAGAAAAACTGAAGCTGCAAGATCTACGAGCAAGGGAAAAATCAGGTTTAATTCAACCCTAGCGAGGAACTGAAGAAGAACGGACAAGTCTAAGCGCAGGAAGGGGAAACAACTACAAATCTATGCTGCTATGTTGGTGACTCTACACGACCTGCCGCAGTAGGAAGACAAACATTGTGAGATCTATGGAGTTACTCGTCGGTTGGTATTACGTGAAAAGCTTGCACACTAATGGGGCCGATGAACTTGATGGGTTTTGAATTACTAAGCTACGGATCTAAGGATGGATTGTGAGACTCGCCGCCAAGTGAGTTTGAAGATTGACATGAGCGGGCTCAAATCAACCTGGGGCCTAATGTTGAGGATATAACCCCGTGGTAAGCCCCGCCCAGGTGGGGCCGGGTCGTACCTGGCGGCTCATAATCAAGGCCAATGAGGCGGGCCGAAGGACGTAGTCCTGGCTATATAGTGGCTTACTGAGATGGGCCAAGACGAAGGCCCAGACAAGAAGAAGGTATGAAGACTCGGGCGGTTAAAGCCGCCTGGAGACGGTTTGCAACGCTGATCCTAAGTCATATGAATCCAGACTGTAACATATCACATCACTTTGCGGCCTCACGCACGATAAGCTCCATCGCTGCAACCTTACCTTAGCCGGGACCATTTGCGTTTTTGGCTCACGTATGTGAACACGTCGCTGGCAATCAAACGACAGAGAACCCCGGCCGACATGACTAGTCATACAACCCAAGTGGCACATCTGTACAGAAACAGGCATACGTAACCCAACAATGCAGGTGTCGGCCTCAAGCATGTGTACACGAGTCATAGCAAGATACAAGGACTCCATTATGCCATGGAACATAAATGTCATCACTGCACGTAGACGAGTCATAGCAGGCTACGTGGACTCCATTACACCGCAAGACATTTCCCCGAAGGGACGGACACAACAGCAAAGAAGGATACATGCTGGTCAATCAATGTGTCCCGAGCAGTAGCAAGCTACCAAGGCTCGATGGAAGCACAAAGAGGCAGTTTCCTGTAAAGAGTACTACTAAATGCACATGACTAGGTGTCGGATCCCATACATACCGTTGCACGTCACACGTACACACGACATGCCCGATATGCATAGATACAACTATGGCATCACAACATAACCATACACCAACATAACTTTTATTTAAGTGGCCCAGAAGAGCCTTGCATAATATGTTCTTATAGGTAGGGGTCACATGACTCGACACTCAAGTCATACAAGCAATTTCATACAAACCAAGCGAAAGCATAAAGCTGTCTGAGTATAGACAGTTGAAAGGGTAAAAAGGCACATGGCCTGACTATCTACAGCCCGCCACAGGGCATAAGATCGTAGCCGGGACACCAGCTATTCGGCATCATCGACATCTAGATAGAACCCACCCGATGGGTCCTGAGTCTCATCTGCAACATTTATTAAGCAAACGTGAGTACAAACATACTCAGCAAGTCTTTAAAACAGACCTAGACTATTCATGCTCAAGTATTAGTAAGGGGAGTGGTGGAGTTTATGCAGCAATGCCATCTTTGACTAATGGCTAACCTATACTACGTAATTTTAACTCTTTGTTTAAATTTTAGATATCGCACATGAGTCCACTAACTCCACAAAAATACACCACCATGGATTCATTTCCGTCTCCTATGATAGTGCCATCCACGGTACTCACACTTGTCTTGATATTTTTAGGAGTATCCATTAAATTATCTATGAACAACATAAGTTTTCCAAGTAGTCCATATTCGAGGACGTGGCTATTTGAATAGTTTTATACCCTGCAGGGGTGTACTTCTTCACACACGCTCTCGCCACTTATCGCTATGTGCTCATAAAACCATGCACCTCGGCAACCTTCAAGCGAAAGCCCAGCGAGGGAGTCGGCCACGACTATCAATCACATAAGACCTCTAGTCTAGGCTATCGCCTATTTGAGACTGAACCCGCATAGAAGTCCGGCCAAAGTTTCCGCTATGGCCCCAAACGATGTGCGCAGGGTTCCCAAGCCCACCATTTGGGTGACCCTTGGTACACCATGCCACTGCCTACCGCGTCGTAACCCACCCCTAGGGTCAGTGCTACGCACGGCCTCCAGCATGCTATAAACACCAGAAACTACTTGCAACTCCTGGACCAAGGACTAAGCGATTGATAAGTCGAGAGGGTCAATTAAATATCCCAACGTGTGGTAGTAACCAGTCTTGGATCACAAACACGGAACTCAGTTCCTAAGAATGGTCCCAATGAGACAACCCGCTATGTACTCCTACATAGCCTCTCATCGCTACCTTTACCAAATCGGGTTCATCATAAGCTTATCACATCAGAAGAACATTGTTTCACTCCAGTTCATCACCCAGATGAATCATACCTGACACAACTCTCTAAGCATAGCAAGCATAGCAGGCAAAGTAAGCAAAGCACATCATGGCACAAGCATCTACCAGGTATGCTAGGTTGCATGGTTTAGCTATTTACTGTGACAATGATAGGTCCTGCAAAGGAATGGGTTCATCTACCGTGTATGCTAGACAAGTGAACGTTTGTCCTAATGAATTTAACAAGAGCAGGAGCGAGATAACGGGATGTTATCGAACTGATCAAAGGGGTTGCTTGCCTTGCTGGGAAGCGGGAAGGTTTTCTCCTTCGTTGGAATACTCGGAGGTATCCTAAGAAGCAGGGCCTACCGCAATGTAGATAATAGCAATCAATACACGGCAAGTGCAACAATATGATGCATGATCATGACATGGCATCATGTATGGATGAGCTAATGCAACTACTGTCCAAGTTAAATGAAGTGATTTTGAATATAGGTTCAAAATCATTCTCCTTTACACATTTCATATGTTAACCTATTAGTAAATATCAATGCTCATCTACTTAGGTTGGTCTAACATGCATTATAACATCACCATTGGATTCATTGGATTTTTCTGATAAATTTTCATATATAAATTATTTCAATCTGAGTTATAGATTAATTTCTATGAATTTTCTAAGTTTTAAATAGTTTCTGGAGTTAATTTAATTCAGAAAATTCATTATTGCATCAGCGTGACATCATCATGATGTTAGCTGGTCAACAGACCGTTGACAAGTCAAACCTGACCAGTGGAGTCCACTGGTCAGTGACCCAGCCACTAACAAAGCTAACTAACTAACTAATTACTAATTAGTTTAGGGTAGGGCCCACTGGTTAGTGGGCCATTAACTTAATTAAATAATTAATCAAATTTTAATTATCAAGGCCCGTCCCCACTTGCCAGTGACCTAGGGGGTCAAACCCCCATGGTCAACTCCGGCAAGATCTACCGGTGTTGAGCCGCCGATGGCTCCAAAGACGGCGGAGGGGTCGGGTTCCCTCCTCCAGCGACCAAAAGGATGGTGAAGGGCACCAGACGGGCCTATGCTCACGCGTGTGTCCATCCCGACACCTCTCAGAGACCGAGACGGCCGGGAACGACGCCGACGATGAGCTCGGCGACTGTCGGAGCTCGGGCGAGCACGAGCTCGACGAACTAGGGCACAACATGACCGGGGCTTAGCACCTACGGGCACTACGCGACCCCATGAGCTCGGTGGTGGCCACGGATGGACTAGCTGGTGACCAGAGCGACGCCGACGACGAGCTCCTGCGCCGGGGCAATCGGGAGCTGGTGCAACTGGGGCCTACAGAGGGGGAAAAGGCCGGTGAAGAGAGGGGAAAGAGACGAGAGCTCATAGCGGGCTCTTAGCCGACAAGAGCTTGCTCGGGGAGGGCTTGGAGGCGACAAATCGATGGTGGCGAAGCTCGGGTACGAGGAGGAAGATGAGCTTGAGGGCGGTGCTTTAGGGCTCTTGGCGATGCGTGGCTCGGCGTAGGGGACGGGGACGATGAGGCAGAGTCTTTGGCGGTCTCAGCGGGGTGTGGGAGCGGCTAGAGCTATGACGGCGAGCTAGTGGGGCCGTCAGCCATGGCGGAGCAGAGGAGGGGAAGAAGGAGAGGGGCGAATGGGCAAGAGAGAGCAAGATGGGGACGGCAGTGGCATCCTCATCTGCTCGCCAGCGCGGCGGGGAAGCAGGCATGCAGTAGGCTGCGTGGCAGCACCGGCGCGAGCGCACGACGAGCACATGCTCGTCCTCCTGGCCACCAGGAGGACGACGATGATGTTGGGCCAGCTGGGTCGGCCCAGGTGCCTCCTCCTTTCCTTTTTTTACATTTCCAGTTTCTGTTTTAATTTCCTGACATTTATTTATTTATTTTAGGCATAAATACTAGGTATAAAATATTCCAAACTTCTATTTCAAACTTCTATTTATTTATTTATTTGGAATATTTTATAGAACTTAGTTTGAATATTTCAAACTTCTATAAAAAGATTCAGAATATTTTGAAATCTGAAATATTTATAATGCTTTATTTGGCATTTTCAGCAGCTTTAATATTAATTTTTAAATTACTACAAATATTCAAATATTTAGAATGACCCCTGATATATTCACGTCCACATTTATCAGCCATAGGGAACATTTTTGATGGGCATTTTGGATTTGTTGGTTTTTCACAATCTTTAAATTGGTTTGATTCAAATGAGGGTTTGGGTTTTTTTGGGTCCCCATTTCAAGTTAATGCAAAAAGTAAAATGTGATGCACACACATGCTGTCCTAAGAAGCTATCTAGGGATGTGAAAATCGGTGTGACCGATTTCAGTTTCTACCACACTGAGAACACCTCGATGGAACCGAGTTCTTGGTTTCGGTCCGACCGAAAACGGTGCCAAGTTCCTGGGAAGCAGGTGTCTATCTCGGTGTGACCAAAAATTCTGCCTTGGCTGTACCAAAATACTTTTGACAGAATGCAAAACTTGGAAAATCTTTTGTTCAAAATTTCAAAAACATCTGCATTTTGTGATGACTTATACTATTCTACTCTTCCATACTCTATTCACATGGTCATCCTGTCAGGGTCACACAGTCAGAATTTGCCAGAGAAGAACGTTGAGATGTGTTCAGGCACTAGTCCTGAGGCGAGTTCCTTTTCAGATCTAGGCACTCCCAATTCTCATGGGTTGCCTAAGGATGCAACAAGTACAAGGAAGAGACTCAACTCAGAGGAAGAAGACTCTGATTTTGTCCCGGAAGAGGTTCTTGCCAAGAAGCAAGAGAAAGCTGCTAGGAAGTCTGCCAATGAGGCCACCTCATCTAGGAAGGTGGTCAGCAAAATTTATGCTCCTGCAAAAACCTTCAAAGCAAATGAGAATGCTAGGGAAACAATGTCTGTTGAGGTCCCCAAGAAAGCTGTGCCCAAGAAGACTTCCAGGAAGAGGATCATCCGTGTGTAGGGCAGGCCCACCTCAATGTTTGAGGATCCATAGGAGGCTGCTGGTGCTGCAGAGGAGGAATAGGAGGAACCTGCTGCTTAGGCCCCTCCTAAGAAGAAAGCCAAGAAACTATTGGCTGATGCTATGCCCAAGCCAGGCACCTCCAAGAGCACCAAGGCTACTTCAAAGCAAGATGCTGCACAGAAGTCCGAGAGGACTACCAGGGACATACCTGATGCTGAGAAGAATAAGAAGTCCACCTTTAGAGAAGTAGATGATGATGATGATGCTATGACAGGTCTGATGAAGCTCGGACCTGACCTTCCAGTTCATGATGCTAGCCACCCAGTAGCTGAGGATATGAAGAAGAGGAAGGATTCAAGCTTGAGGGCATGGAGAGCAATTGATCCATATGCCCAGAGGAGAAAGACTGCTATGGATTACAGGTTTTATACCAAGGAACATCAAGACTTCCATGAGACAGTTTTGCTAGACAAGAGCCCTGCAGTTAGTAACATGAGATATGTTGACTAGCAGTACATCAAGGACAATGAGGATTACTTTCCATGTGTCCAAGACAACTTCCATTGCATTGGACTTGACAAATTTGTTCGGAAGGAGTTCACTGCTTGGAACGATAAGATGATCATGCAGTTCTATTCAACTGCTCAGTTTTTATGGAGATGGCAGGATTGTCTGGATGATTGAAGGAGCAAGATATGAGTCTTCTATTGATGAGTGGGCCACCATCTTAGGAGTCCCAGAGGTTCAGGATGGAGATTTGGATGTCTACATAGAATCCAAGGAGAGCCACAATGACATGAAGTATATTTATAATCCTATCCCTGCAGATAAAGTGCAATCTCATAAGTTTGGTTCTATATACTATCTCCAGCCAGGCCTCCGTACCATGAACACTATTCTGAGGCATACCTTGATTCCCATGTATGGAGATGAGAAGATGATTCGTGTATACTCCATCAACATGCTCATCTATCTTGATCGTCACACCACGCTTCGAGTGATGGACTTGATAGTATGTAAAGAGGGTTGCTGCTGATCAGAAGCACTCATGATGCTACGCACCCTATATCCAGATGCTTATCAATTATTAGCTTGAGAAGCACATCTTTGCTCTGGACAGTCCCCATTTGCCACTTCAGCCAGACTTTGAAGACAACATTGTGGTGATGGACCCAGACCATCCCACATCAGCTACAGCTCTGGGACATGCAGAGGTAGAAGTAGAGGTAGCTCGAGCCACTAGTGCTCAGGTTCCCAGGTCCAGGAACGACCAGATGGATCTTTTGATCACCACTGTCTTAGAGATGAAGAAGGACATCAAGACCATCATGGATGCTCAGGAGAGCCTTGCAAACATCATTGATTATAGAGTGAAAACTCTAAATGACAAGGTTGATGGGCTGACTAAGACAGTCAATGAGCTCAAGAAGGAGGTTGATGAAGCCCCAATCCGTCACCACTTCTCAGAATCTGATTCTTCTTCTTCTGATGAGGATGATAGTGCACCTGTCAGGACAACTGCCCAGTTTACGACTAAGGCCAGGACTCCTACAGTACCAGCTCCAAAGATGAGGCCTTCATCTTCTAATCCAGCCACAATATCTTCAGCTCCATTAGCTCCAGTGCCTCCAGTATCTACCCCAACTCCATCCAGGACTTCAGCGGAAGTCTTCACCGATGCAGTTCTCTCGACTCCAACATCGACAACCGGAGGAGTTCAGCCGCAGAGCGATTAGCTATACCTCTTTGAACTGTTTGGTAACTTGTTGCCAACGGGGGAGAAGTTGTATATAGATCTTAGGCTTCGAGTGCGAGAGTGTTTGCTTTTATTGTTGTTTTTCAAAACATTTGGTTCTTTTGGTTTGACGTGAGATACTTTTGTGTTTGTGTGTGATCATATGCTGTTATGTGTGTTGCTACTATTTCCTATCATTTGATGATTATTGGATGATCACTCACTTTGCTTGTTGTGTTGTGCTATGTTGCTAACTCTTAGTACTCTCGCACATCACCAAGTTGTATGTGACATGGAAGAAGTGCCCCATGTACCTAATCGATTGTGCATTTGCATTCAAATGCAAATTCTAAATAATGCACAAATTTAGGGGGAGCTCTTGCTTATCACATACTTCTCAAAGCGACGATTATATTCATTAATTATATCATATGTCAAATCTTTGATCTATATGTTGTCATCAATTACCAAAAAGGGGGAGATTGAAAGCACATTTGCTCCCTTGATGTTTTTTGTAATTAATAAGAACATATATGTCATTAACCTAATGTTTCCACTAAGTATGTTTCAAGAAAAATTCAATGATGGGTTGGAAAAAGGATTGTGGAATACCCCAAGATGTAAGGAATAGCATTGGTCAAGCTTCAAGCAAAGGACACTGCATTTTACATTTATGAGAAATAACTTTGAGTCCATAGGAAAGCCAATACCATTAAAAGGGGGGTTAGGTTTTGTTGGTGACCAAAATGCTCATACCTGCACAAGTGATAGTCACCACATACACCCACAAGATCTTCCACAAAAGTCTGTGCAAAGCCAAACACTCAAAATCGGTGCAACCAACATTCCCCACTCGGTGCCACCAATCCCAAACCCTAGACAGACTCAGCCAAACCCAAGATAGACTCAGCCAAATCCTAGATTTTCGGTACAACCGATACTGCTTTCGGTGCCATTGAGTTGGGCTGCCAACTTTCTGTTACGCAAGTTCACATTTTTGATCCCTCTGAGATTTTTGGATTGGCGTCACCGAGATTGGGCATTCTGACCATTGGTCACCTTATCGGTGCAACAAAGATTCCTATATCGGTCTCACCGAGATTTTTGGATTGGCGTCACCGAGATTGTGACCATTCTGACCATTTATGCTAACTTTAAGTCACTTCAGTACAACCAAGATTCACACATCGGTTCCATCGAGTCTGACTTATTGTGTGTAACGGTTGGATTTTTGGAGATGCCTATATATACCCCTTCAAAACCACTCACTCGCAAGAGAAGCACTCAGATCAGTTCCCCACTCATACCTACTGATTTTCTAAGAGAGAACCACCTACCCTTGTGTTGAGGTCAAGATATTCCACTCCAACCATATGGATCTTGATTTCTAGCCTCCCCAACTTGCTTTCCACCAATCCCATCTCTTGTACCAAGCCAAATCCGTAAGAGAGTGATTGTGTGTTGAGGAGTCTATCATCTTGAAGTAGAAGAGAAATGAGTTCATCACATTATCGATCCTATTACCTTTTGGAGGGTGGTGCCTCCTAGATTGGTTAGGTGTCGCTTGGGAGACTCCTACTTTGTTTTGTGGAGTGAACCAAGAAGTTTGTAAGGGCAAGGAGATCGCCTACTTCGTAAAGATCTACCCGAGTAAGGCTAGTCCTCTGTGGGTGTAGGTCGTCATGGTATAGTCAAGGTTGCTTCTTCGTGGCACCCTCTGTGGGTAGAGCCCTCCGTGGACTCTTGCGACCGTTACCCTCCGTGGGTTGAAGACTCCATGAACATGGATGTCCGATAGCACCACCTATCAGAACCATGGGAAAATCATCGTCTCACCAATTGCGTTTGCTCTTCCTATCGTCCCTTTACTTACATGCTTGTCTTTACTTTCCGTTGCTATACTCTCAGACATGCATGTGTAGGGTGTACTTGACATACTATGAATGCTAAAATCTGCCAAGAATTAAAATTGGGAAAAAGTAGATTTTTATTTGGTCAAGTAGTCTAGTCACCCCCTCTAGCACTACTTTCGATCCTACATCGTCACGCCTCGATAGGAAAGGCGTGAGCATGGCCCGGGCAAGACGCTAGAATGTGACTCCGGCGTTCGGCAGACCGAAGGGCATGTGGACGTAGTTGTTCGGGTAGGCCCACCTGTGGTCGGCGTGAGCCGGCCAGAAGCGGCTCCTGCGCGACACATTGTTGATGGCGAGCGCATTGACATAGGCGCGCGGCCGGTCGACATGGCCGACGATGGGGACTATGATTGGTGGTGCTGGGAGTCCCCTTCCTAGCCCGATTTGTGCCTCCTGAAGTTCCTTGATCGCCTCGCACTGTGCCCCTACTTCTGGCAGTTGTGCGCTAAGACGCACCTTGAGGTTGTGCCCGAACGCCTCCCTTGATTGACCATCCAGGTTGGGTGCCTCCTGGGTGGAAGCCCCTGAGCCTGACCCAATGGGGCCGCCAAGCGCGCCTTCCTATGCGATGGCAGGGGCGGCCCCGCCCTCGAAAGCAAGGCGCGAGGCTCCTCCCTTGGAGGTCCTAGTCCCTTGGAGCTCCATGAGGGTGAGCTTCTTCTTCGCCCTGCATTCGTCTTCGCATGGCGGGTCATCCTCCTCATCGTTCGAGCGTTCGGCCGCAACCGCGCGGTAAGCACAGTTGAGGGAGCAAATGACATCCTTCTCATCACATGCGATGGTGGTGACGCCGCCACTCCCATGCATCGTGAGGATGTTGTAGCCATGATGGGTTGCCTCTATGAACTGGGCGAGGGCCGGGTATCTGAGGATGGCATTGTGTGGGTGGTGGATGTGGACGACGTCGAAGATGATGGTCTCGGTGCGATAGTTGTTGCACCCACCAAAAGTGACGGGTAGGCGTACTTGCCCAATGGGCACTATGGAGCCGTCAGTGACTCCTGAGAAGGTCTTGGTTGGCATAAGCTGGTCGTACGGTACTTGGAGTGTCTCAAAGGTATCGATGGAGAGGACATTGAGCCCAGCTCCGTTGTCGATGAGGGTCTTGGTGACGAGGACATTACTGATAGTCGGGGTGGAAAACATGGGCAGCTTACCGGCCATGGCGGAGCACCTGAGTTGATTCCTCGAGTTGAAGTTGATGGGAGTCTAGGACCACTTGAGGGGGAACATGGCCTCGGGCTTTGGGAGCGCCGCGTTCACCTCCCGCGCGAACTGCTTGAAGACGTGGTTGGAGGCCGGTGGCTGAGAGCCGCCCAGGATGCAGGCCACGGCCCTGATCTCCTAGAAGCCCCCAGCCCCGTCGTCCTGCCTGTCCCCTTCCTTCCTTCTAGGTGGAGGCAGTAGTGGTGGCAGACCAGCCTCACGAGGACAACTTCACGAGGCTGGCAGCATCGTGACCCTTTGGAGGGTCGTCACGCCAGCGGTCCTCCCAAGGCGGGTCGCGCCAGCGGTCTTCCTGAGGCTAGTCGTGCCACCCCTGGCGCTGGTCCCTGTTGTCCTAGCGGACTCCGCCGTGACCTCCGCCATGTCCAAAGCCGCGATCAGCACGTCTAGGGCATTTCCCAAAGTGCTCAGCACGGACCAGCCTGAGCTCCTGGCAGTCGGCGGTGTCGTGGTTGTTGGTGCCGTGGAAGACATAGGCCGGTCTCCTTCCGGCAGGGTGCTCCTCGCCTCGGCTAAGCTTCTGCCTGGGCGCGGCCGCGAGTACCACTGGTACCCTGCCCTTCTCCTCCTTGGCCTTGGTCTTCTTCTCTCCGGGCTCTACTGTCGGAAGCTCACGGAGAGACAGGAGGCATTCTTCGGCCTTGGCACACCTATTCGCCAGGTTGAACATTTGCAGGGCTGAGCACATCTCGTCGTTCATGGCGAGCTCTTCCTTCATCTTGGTGTCCGTGACGCCATTAGCGAAAGCGGAGATGATGGCCTCATCTGACGCCTTCGGGATCTTGAGGCACGTGGTGGTGAAGCGTTATATATACTTGTGTAGGGTCTCCCCATCCTATTGCTTCACGCACCGCAAGTCATTCACAGTGAGCGTGCGGTCATGGGTGCCTTGGAAGTTTGCGACAAAGCGTGTGCGTAGGTCCTCTGAGGAGGCGATGTATCCCACCGGGAGGTTGAGGAACCAGGAGAGCGTGTCGCCCTTGAGTACCATGGGGAACCAGCATGCCATGACCTTGTTATCTCCACCGACATCCTGGACGCTTAGCGAGTAGAGTTGTAGGAACTCAGCAGAGTCCACAGTACCGTCGTAGCGAGGCGGCAGATCAGGTTTGAACTTGTAGGGCCACGTAGTTGGATGGAGCTCCAGCGTGATCGCGTGGTAGCCCACCGGCTCGACGGGCGCTGCTGCACGTACGGGCGGGACCATATCTTGACGCTCCTAAGGGGCTGCTTCAAGTGGTGCCGGGTCGCGGCGCTAGTTTGGCAGTGCAGGGAGTGCGTGCGTCGATGCATGGTCGGGGCACCACCTGGCAGCTCACTTCGTCCCTTTCCCTTGCTTGCGGCCCATGGGGTTGGTCGCGCTAGCGTGCCTCACACCTGGGCCCCGGGTCAATGTTGCGACGCGGAGGAGGTGGCCGTGCATCATGGGTCCAGTCGTCCACCGGTGAGGCCTAGGGCCAGAGCGATTAGGACAGTGTGGAGGCATCGCCGGCAACACTGACGAGCTTCGCGATGCGCCGAGGCCAGGCGTCATAGCGGTCGGGGGCGGGGCGGTACTGAAGCAGCTCGTTCGCCATAGCGAGCGCGCCTGAACCGTGCACCGGCCCGGGCCGGACATTGGAGGAAGACCCAGTAGCTGGGATGATCGACGGAGTGGCGGTGCGATGATGTCTACTACACAACCTTCTTCTTGTAGACTCGTGTTGGGCCTCCAAGCGCAGAGTTTTGTAGGATAGCGGCAATTTTCCCTCAAGTGGATGACCTAAGGTTTATCAATCCTTGGGAGGTGTAGGATGAAGATGGTCTCTCTCAAACAACCCTGCAACCAAATAACAAAGAGTCTCTTGTGTCCCCAATACACCCAATACAATGGTAAATTGTATAGGTGCACTAGTTCGGCGAAGAGATGGTGATACAAGTGCAATATGGATGGTAGATGTAGGTTTTTGTAATCTGAAAATATAAAAACAGAAAGGTAACAAATAGTAAATAGGGAGCAAAACGTTGTACGAATGCTTGGAAACAAGGCCTAGGGTCCATACTTTCACTAGTGCAATTTCTCTCAACATTATTGACATAGTTGAATCATATGTAAATACCTCTCGTGCGACAAAGTGTTCACTCCAAAGTCACAAGTAGCGGAGAACTAACGAAGAAATTATTGTAGGGTACGAAACCACCTTAAAATTATCCTTTCTAATCAATCTTATGAGTTATCCCTATAAGTGTCACGAACATCCCTAGAGTTCGTACTAAAATAACATCTTAAGACACACATAAACCAAAATCCTAATGTCACCTAGATACTCCAATGTCACCACAAGTACCCATGAGCTTGATTATACGATATGCATCACATAATTTCAGATTCATCATGTTAAATTCAACACAAAGAACTTCAAAGACTGCCCCAAAGTTTCTACCGGAAAGTTAAGACAAAAACATGTGCCAACCCCTATGCATAGATTTCCAAGGTCACGGACCCGCAAGTTGATCACCAAAACATACATCAAGTGGATCAATATAACATCCCATTGTCACCATGGATATTCCATCACAAGACATATATCAAGTGTTCTCAAATCCCTAAAGACTCAATCTGATAAGAAAACTTCAAAGGGAAAACTCAATTCATCACAAGAAGATGGAGAGGGGAAAACTCCATCTAATTCAATTTATATCAATAAAGCTCACGGTATATCAAGATCGTGCCATCTCAAGAACACGAGAGATAGATAGATCAAACACATAGCTACTGGTACATACCCTTAGCCCCGAGGGTGAACTACTCCCTCCTCGTCATGGAGGGTGCTAGGATGATGAAGATGGCCTTCGGTGATGGTTTCCCCCTCCGGTAGGGTGCCGGAACAGGCTCCCGATTGGTTTTTCGTGGCTCTGGAGGCTTGAAGTGGCGAGACTCCCGATATAGGTTTATTTTTGGGGGTTTCTATATTTATAAGAGTTTGTGGCGGCGGAAACAAGTCCAGGGGGTCCACGAGGAAGTCACAAGCCAGGGGGCGCGCCCTAGGGGGGTGGGCGCCCCCCTGTGGCTTGTGGCTTGTGGCTTCCTTGGCCTTCCTCTCCGATGAATCTTCGCTCCAGTATTTTTTATATTTTCCAAAAATATTCTTCGTAAATTTTTAGCTCATTCTGAGAACTTTCATTTCTGCACAAAAACAACACCACAGTAGTTGTGCTGAAAACAACATCAGTCCAGGTTTAGTTCTAATAAAAGGATACCAAAACCATATAGAATTATTGTAAACATGGCATGAATACTTCATAAATTATAGATACGTTGGAGACGTATCAGCATCCCCAGGCTTAATTCCTGCTCGTCCTCGAGTAGGTAAATGATAAAAGAAATAATTTATGAAGTGTGAATACTAGCAAGTGCACAAGTTTGATCAATGATAATTCCAAAAACTTTTTCTAGCATCATTATATATCATAAATAGTAGCTCATCTCATAAACCTTCTCATGATGAAATAACAAGCTATCCACATGTTAAAGTATAGACTAACAAACTATGCTTTCAGCCACCACACAATTGCAATTCATCTTATTTTCAGGAAGGGTCTATGTAAGAGCTTTGATTTAGCAAATTCCACATACTCAACTATCATATAGTCTTCCATGATCGCTAACACTCAATGCATATTTTTAGAAGAAATATCATTCATCGAACACATAGAAAGATAGGAGCTTATTGTTTTGCTTCCCAACTTATTTATCATATAGATAATTTGTCAACAATAATAATTCATGATCAAATATATTTGAATGGCCATATATGCTTGGATCTTTCCCCAACACATGACGCTTGCCAAGAGAAAAAAGCCGAATATAGGAAGTGGTGAAGACCACCATGACTCTTGCATAAAGTTTAGTACTAGAAAGTAAAAGATAGGCCATTCAAAGAGGGTAGCATTTATTTTTAGAGGTCCTAGAGCTCGAGCTTTTAAAACAGAGATAACAATTTTGAGTGGTATGCTTTCATTGTCACCATAAAAACCGAGAGATCTCGGTATCTTCCATCCTAGATACATTATAGGCGGTTCCCAAACGGAATGGTAAATTTTTCACTCCCCCTCCACCAATCAATCACACTCCACGACGAGCCAAATCCACAGGTACCGTCCATACCAACAACATTCCTGGGGGAGTTTTGTTTAGTTATTTGCATTTTTTCTTTGATTTCGAGACTGGGAATCCCTATTACCAGCCACTTTCTCGTCAATGATACTGAATCAACACATATTGTGAGAATAACGCACCTAGCATGGAAGATACTGACAGCCCCTCGTTACTATATGAGCGATTTGGGCATACAAAACATAATATTATTTGAAGGTTTAGAGTTTGGCACATGCAAATTTACTTGGAACAGTAGGTAAATACCTCAAATACGTAGGTATGGTGGACTCATATGAAACAACTTTGGTTTTAAGGGTGTTTGGATGCACAAGTAGTATTTCTACTTGGTGCGGAAGTTTTGGCTAGTATGAGGTGGAATCAAGCACCACATGTTGGAGGATCCATAACAATATAACCTCTATATAAATATACCCAAGCATAACTCATTATGTTGTCTTCCTTGTCCAACATCAACTAATTTGCTCAAGTTTGAAGATAATTAATGGGTATTCACAATCATAGAATATGTACAAGATAGTATATTTATATGTGAAATCTCTCTTCCTACAATATTCTTTCATGAATTGTTCAAGTGATTAATGCGGTGTTTGCTAACATTCAATAAATTTTACTACCTATACTTCTTATATGTGAAGTCACTACTCCCCATGGGATAAGCATATAAAACATATATAATTTGGGATTTATGATATTCAGTTCATTCAACCATTTACTCATAGGATATAAGTGAAGCACGAGAGTAAATGACAAAACTACTCCAAAACATATAAGTGAAGATCAATGAGTAGTCAAACAATTAAGTAGCTATGTGAGGACTTTATCTCTATCTCTCAATAAAGATTTTAAGATCTGATTATTTTATTTAAACATCAGGCAAAACAAAAATAGCACTCCAAGAAAAGCATATATCATGTGAATGAATTAAAATTTAAGCTCAACATAGGCTACCCGATAATTGTTGATGAAGAGAGATGTGATGCGTAGCATCCCCAAGCTTAGATGCTTGAGACTTCTTGAAACATTTACTTGGGGTGACTTGGTCATACCCAATCTTGAGAATTTGTATGTCTTTCAAATCCTCTCATATCATGGTTTCACCTATTCTCAAAAATTCATCCACACAAAACTCGAAAAGAACTCATGAGATAGGTTACTACACATAATAATAAATCAACTCTTCATGTACTTCCAAGACAAGTTGAATAATAATTTTCAAACATTAGGTACTGTATACTATCATTTACACAATTTATATCTACCAATATAGGCTATGGAAACTATAGGATAAGTAGATAACAAAACTATGGCAGCAATCTGTCTAAACAGAACGGTCTGTAACAATTTATGAAAATAGTGTACTTATGTAACTCAAAAATTATGAAAATTTAGGACATGCTATTAAATTTATATGAAATAACTGTGTAAAAATTCCAGAAACTTTCCACGTTCTACTAAAATATTAAAATTCAAACACTATAGCCAAAGTTTCTATTTTTACACAGCACTCATCAAAACATGCAATTCGAGCATCCTAAGGCAATTCTTGGAACTTTTTACTGAAAAACAAGATTATAAATAACACCTAACAGAAAATAAAATAATATAACGATGCTCCAAGCAAAACACATATTATGTGACGAATAAAAATATAGCTCCAAGTAAGATATACCGATAGTGTTGAAGACGAAAGAGGTGATGCCTTCCGAGGCATCCCCAATCTTAGACGCTTGAGTCTTCCTTGGATATTACCTTGGGGGTGCCTTGGTAATCCCCAAGCTTAGGTTCTTGTCACTCCTTATTCTCCTTATATTAGTGTCTCACCCAAAACTTGAAAACTTCAATCACACAAAACTTAACAGAACTTTGTGAGAAGGGTTAGTGTAATAAAGATAGATCATTCACTTAGCTACTATCAAGACAAGATTCATAATTGTTATCACATAATAACTACTGTATTCCATCATTCCAAAAATTTATATTACTCAATATAAGCTATAGCAACACTTGAAACAACAAACTATGCATGCAAAATAGAATCTGTCAAAAACAGAACAATTTGTAAAGATCTGAATGATACCATAATTACATGACTCTACAAATTATGGAACATTAGGAAAAAACAAGGAATTTGCATATAACCTTTTTGTAAAAATTCCAGAATTTTGTGACGCTCCAGTAAAATCATATAATTCATATACTGGACGAAATAATTTCTGTTTTTTGCACAGAATCAAACAAGCAAGTATCCATACTATGCCAAAGGCTTTACTTGGCACTTTATTGAAATAAAAGACACAAAACATGATTAATACAGTAGCTTAATCATATGAACACACAAAAATAGAAAGTAAAAGTGCTGGGTTGTCTCCCAACAAGCGCTTTTCTTTAATGCCTTTTAGCTAGGCATGGTGATTTCAATGATGCTCCAATAGGAGTAGTGATTGAAACATGCAAGAGAGCATCATGAATCTCATGAAAAGCACATTTAAGTCTAACCCACTTCATATGCATAGGGATCTTGTGAGAAAAAAATTTATGGGAGCAAGAATCATCTAGCATAGGAAGGGAAAACAAGCATATCTTCAAGAATTTGAACACATAGAGAGGAAACTTGATATTATTGCAATTCCTATAAGCATATGTTAATCCCTCATAATAATTTTTAGTAGCATCATGAAGGAATTTCACAATATAACTATCACATACATCATCCTTTTCATGATCTACAAGCATAGAAAATTTATCACTCTCCACATAAGCAGACTTCTTCTCATTCATAGTAGTGGGAGTATCATAAAAGACTTGAATAATACAAATTGGTTCCACACTAAAAGAGTAATATTTAGTAAAAGGATATTCATAATTATGACAAGTATCATAATAGTAATCATCACTCTTTTTCATTGCATAAGTATCATCACAATAATCATCATAAGTAGGAGGCATGCAATCATTATAACAAAATTGATCATTCAAAGTAGGGGGGATAAAAAGATCATTTTAATTAAGCATAGCATCCCCAAGCTTGGGACAAACATAAATTGCAGCAAATAAATTCTCAAACACGTCATTTTCATCAAACATAGCATCCCCAAGCTTGTGGCTTTGCATATCATTAGCATCATGAATATTCAGAGAATTGATAGCAAAAATATTTATATCATGTTCATCACTCAAAGATTTAGTGCCAAACATTTAATAACTTCTTCTTCTAACACTTGAGCACAATTTTCCTTTCCATCATTTTCACGAAAGACATTAAAAAGATGAAGCATATGAGGCAACCTCAATTCCATTTTTTGTAGTTTTCTTTTATAAAACCAAACTAGTGAAAAATAAGAAACCAAAATATTTGATTGCAAGATCTAAAGATATACCTTCAAGCACTCACCTCCCCAGCAACGCCGCCAGAAAAGAGTTTGATGTCTACTACACAATCTTCTTCTTGTAGACTCGTGTTGGGCCTCCAAGCGTAGAGTTTTGTAGGACCGCGGCAATTCCCCCTCAAGTGGATGACCTAAGGTTTATCAATCCTTGGGAGTTGTAGGATGAAGATGTTCTCTCTCAAACAACCTTGCAACCAAATAACAAAGAGTCTCTTGTGTCCCCAACACACCTAATACAATGGTAAATTGTATAGGTGCACTAGTTCGGCGAAGAGATGGTGATACAAGTGCAATATGGATGGTAGATGTAGGTTTTTCTAATATGAAAATATAAAAACATCAAGGTAAAAAATAGTAAACAGCGAGCAAAACGTTGTATAAATGCTTGGAAACAAGGCCTAGGGTCCATACTTTCACTAGTGCGATTTCTCTCAACATTATTAACATAGTTGAATCATATGTAAATACCTCTCGTTCGAGAAAGAGTTCACTCCAACGTCACAAGTAGCGGAGAGCTAACGAAGAAATTATTGTAGGTTATGAAACCACCTAAAAGTTATCCTTTCTGATCAATCTTATGAGCTATCCCTATAAGTGTCACGAACAGCCCTAGAGTTCGTACTAAAAGAACACCCTAAGAGACAGCTCAACCAAAACCCTAATGTCACCTAGATACTCCAATGTCACCACAAGTACCCATGGGCTTGATTATACGATATGCATCACATAATTTCAGATTCATCATGTTCAATCCAACACAAAGAACTTCAAAGAGTGCCCCAAAGTATCTACTGGAAAGTCAAGACAAAAACGTGTGCCAACCCGTATGCATAGATTCCCGAGGTCACGGATTCTGCAAGTTGATCACCAAAACATACATCAAGTGGATCAATAGAACATCCCATTGTCACCACGGATATCCCATCGCAAGACATACATCAAGTGTTCTCAAATCCCTAAAGAATCAATCCGATAAGAAAACTTCAAAGGGAAAACTCAATTCATCACAAGAAGATAGAGAGACAACTACATATGATTCAATCTATATCAATAAAGCTCGTGGTACATCAAGATCGTGCCATCTCAAGAACATGAGATAGAGAGAGAGAGATATCAAACACATAGATACTGGTACATACCCTCAGCCCTGAGGGTGAACTACTCCCTCCTCGTCATGGAGGCGCTGGGATGATGAAGATGGCCTCCAATGATGGTTTCCCCCTCCGGCAGGGTGCCGAAATGGGCTCCCGATTGGGTTTTCGTGGATCTGGAGGCTTACAGCAGCGGAATTCCCGATCTAGGTTTCTTTTTGGGGGTTTATGTATTTATAAGAGTTTGTGGCAGCGGAAACAAGTCCAGGGGGTCCACGAGGAAGTCGCAAGCCAGGGGCGCATCCTAGGGGGTGGGCGCCCACCTGTGGCTTGTGTCTTCCTCGGACTTCCTCTCCGATGACTCTTCGCTCCAGTATTTTTTATGTTTTCCAAAAATATTCTCCGTAAATTTTCAGCTCATTTGGAGAACTTTTATTTCTACACAAAAACAACACCACGGTAGTTCTGTTGAAAACAACGTCAGTCCGGGTTAGTTCTAATAAAAGCATAGCAAAATCATATAGAATTATTGTAAACATGGCATGAACACTTCATAAATTATAGATACGTTGGAGACATATCATGCGACCGTCATGTTGTGCGGTGACCGGCTGGGAGGAATCTTGTTATCCGTGGGCACCTAGGCCGGTGCCGGCATTGGCTGCAGGCAAGGGGGACCGAACATGCTGGTGTGGCCCACAGGTACAGTCCGGGAGATGCGGGCACTTCGATGCTCGGTGCGGGATTGGCGGGTGTCAGGCATCGGAGCGACGAGGTGGAAGAAGACCATGGCTTGAGGAAGACTTCGACACGCCCCCCACCTGGCACGCCATATGTTGGATTTCGGGATCCACAAAACCCTTAGGTTCGAACACAGGGACATGTGCGACAGTTTCCCTACGGCTTCACCCAACCTAGCTCGCTAGATATGATGGCCAACTCGCACGATGACAAGGAAGAAGATGAACACGGATGTTTACCTAGGTTCAGGCCGCTGTGAAGCATAATACCCTACTCCTGGTTTGGTGGATTGCCTATCGTGGAGGTTTTGGTTGATGAACTAGTACAATGAGCTTGAGCCTCGTGAGGGTGCTCAAGGTGTGTTCTTGGCTCCTTGCCCTCTCGAGTTGAGTTGAGTGGCTAAGTATTGGATCGGATCCGGTGTCCTCCTCTACGGTGTGACCTAGATTCTATATGTAGCAGTGGCCCGGGTCCTCTTCCCTTATCACAATGGCGGGAAGGGATCCCACAACGGCCAATTTTGACGGGGGATAGGAGTACATCCGTGCCCTGTCCAAAGGTGCTCGTCACTTGTAAAGTAGCTATTGGTGATGTAGTGGTGGGCTCGGCGATGACATCTTCCCTACGGGGCTGGTGGTCGTGGTCTTGTTGCACCAGAATGGAAACCTTTGGGCGTCTCTTTGGGAACCCGCGTACGTCCTTGCTCCCTTTGCACCAAAAGGGAAACTGTGCCGCCTGGCGCGCTGGCGCCCGCCTATCCTTCCTTGCATCGCCCTTGACTCTTGAGGCCGTGCCTTGCATAGAGATCTCCTCCCGTCAAGAGGGGGCCTGAGGAGGCCCATCCTTGCTGGTCTTGATGTCGTTATTCCTCGTGAGTCCAGGGTCCTCACGAGGGCCTTGTCTTGAGTAATGCTGCGCTAGGCTTTGCCTGGCTGATGAAGTGGGCCATGTCCTGGTCCGCAGGCAGGCAGGACGGGGTACCCCCATTCCCAGAATGCCTATGGCCACAATGCAATCCAGGTTCTCCATGCGCTCTCACCCCCTCTCGTGCTCGATGGTGGTTTGCTGGAGTTCATGCTCCCGGACCTCCATGTGCAGCTCTAGGACCACCACCCTGATCTCGCGTCAGATGACCGCCCCCCAGCGGGAGATGAGTCGGGCCTCGTAAAGCCATGATGTGCTCTGCAAAGGCCTCTTTTGCTGGCACTGTCCCCTTGAGGCGTCAGGCGGCCTCTCTTGCGCCCCAGATCGCCCCATCGAGGAGATGTCACGACTTCTGGATGACCTCCTAGTTTTCCCTTCACGCGGCGTGGGCTTGGCGAAGTCCCAGCTTGATTGCCCCATTCAGCTGCCGCTAGCCTCCCGCGAGGTGCTCCCGCTCCTGGCGGAGGTTCTCCTTCCCGGCTATGAGGCCGGCCTCCAAGGAGGTGAGGACTGATCGGGCATGGTGCAGAGTCCAGTTCTATAGGAGGATGTTGTGGCTCACCGGGGTTAAAGCCCAGGACGGGCCCGACACCTCCTTATCAACCCTCGGCGGCCCTTATGGGCCTAGGGGCTGCATCATCATTAGGCCCGCCCACGTCTCCACCTGAGGGGGCCTCATTCCCCTCCAGGCGACCATGATCCTCCTCGACCTCCACCTCGACTCCCGCTCCTGCTGGTAGCTCGGCCGTGCGGGGAGGGATGGGTGCAGCCACCTCTGGCTTGTGGCACCCTGGCGATTGGTCAAGGCTTGTGGTGGCCACCACGTCAGTGCCTGCTTCCCCCGTGGTGCAGACCTCTTCTGGAGGCTCTCCTCCTCCGACAGTAGGGAAGACCTCCTCAGGTGGCGAGGCAGGGGCCATGGGCTCTTCCTCGATGACTCCATCACGGTCCTTAGGGCTCATCGGGGGAACTAGCGTGTCGTCCGCTCCCAACTCCCATTGATCCCTGGTCGGCCCTACGGCATCCTCGTCCCAGGTTTCCTCCTTCCTCTTCTTCTATGGGGAGCTCCTCCTCCATAACTGGGGATTAAGCCAAGCCTTGAAAGTTGAAGCGGTGAGCGCGAGGAGCGCGCGGGGCAAGGAGGCTTACTCGTCTATAGGGATCCATTGACTCTTCTTTAGTTCCCCTTCTAGGCAGCTGCCGCTGCCACTTCCTTGAGGCTCGCTGGGGCCTCCTCCCAAGGCCCCGTCATGAGGCATGCCTAGGCCCCCTCCCATAGTGGTGGGAGGAATCATTGATGACCCACAAGTGTAGGGGTCAATCTTAGTCCTTTCAATAAGAGTGTAGATCCCAATGAGGAACAGAAGGAAAAGACAAGCGGTTTTCAGCAAGGTAATTTCTGCAAGCACTGAAATTGTGGGCAACATGTAGTTTCATAGCAAGATAATTTGTAAGGAGCAAGTAACAATAGCGGTAAATAAAGTGCAGCAAGGTAACCCAATCCTTTTGTGGCAAAGGACAGGGCAAAATGGTCTCTTATAATAAGCAAAGCGTTCTTGCGGGTACACGAGAATTTCATCTAGTCACTTTCCATCATGTTGGTTTGATTCGTGTTCACTACTTTGATAATTTGATATGTGGGTGGACGGGTGCTTGGGTGATGTTCTTATTTACCCCACTTATGATTAACCCCCTTGCAAGCATCCATAACTACGAGAAAAGTATTAAGATAATATCTAACCATAACATTAAACATGTGGATCCAAATCAGCCCCTTACGAAGTAGTGCGTAAACTAGGGTTTAACCTTCTATCACTCTAGCAATGCATAATATAATAACTACTACACAATGCATTCCCTTAGGCCCAAAGGTGGTGAAGTATCATGTAGTCGACATTCACATGACACCACTAAGGGAATCACAACATACATATCATCAAAATATCGAACACGTATCAAATTCAGATGATTACTTGCAATGTGACTTCCCCATGACCTTAAGAACAAAGGTATCTACTCACAAATAATATTCATGCTCAGTAGAAGAGGGGTATTAAATATCATAATGGATCTGAACATATAATCTGCCACCAAATAAACCATATAGTAATCAACTACGTAATGTAATCAACACTACTAGTCACCCAGAGGTACCAATCTGAGGTTCTGGTACAAATACTTAACACAAGAGACGAACTAGCGTTTGAGAGGAGATGATGACGTTGAAGATTTTAATGAATAATGGCCTCCAAAATATGAGAGGTTTTTTGGTGATGACGATGGATTCGATTTCTCCCTCCAGGTGGGAAGTTCCCCTGGCAGAATCGCTCCACCGGAGGGCATAAGTGCTCCTGCCCAAGTTACGCCTCGAGATGACGGCGTTATGTTGCGGTGTTATGTCCCGAAAGTCCTCTCCTTATTTTTTCTAGGTCAAAACACCTTAAATACCAGAAGATGGGCACTGGAGGTGGGCCGTACTAAGCACAACCCACCAGGGCGCGCCTGGGGGGCTCGCGCGCCCTGGTGTATTGTGCTCATGAGGTGCCCCCCTACGGTAGTTATTTTCTCCAGTATTTTATATATATTCCAAAATAATTCTCTGGAAAGTATCATCTGATTTGAATATGTGAAGAATAGGTATCTCTGATATGCTTTTTCAGGTCTAGAATTCCAGCTGCGGGCATTCTCCCTCTTTGTGCAAACCTTGCATATTATGACAGAAAGGCATTAGAATTACTCCATAAAGAATTATTATGCATAAAAACATTATAAGTAATAGTAGGAAATCATGATGCAAAATGGACGTATCAACTCTCCATAGCTTAGACCTCTCTTGTCCTCAAGCAAAAGCCAATATCGAAAAACATGTCCAGATGGTTTGAGAGAGAGGTGTCGATAAAAACAAAAATACGGACATAGTAGCATCATGATTATTATCATAGCAACAACAAAGCTTTATCATAAAAAATTTATTCTATAATATCATCATACAACTTCTTATGAACAAGTAACAACTCATCACAACATGGAAGTAAAAAAGCATAAACCTTATTGGAAACCAACAAACTATGTTCTGAGTCAACTTTGCAACTACAATTCATCATATTTCCAGGAAGGGTCTCGTGTCGGATCCTTTTGGCAAGTCCACATACTCAACCATCACTTGTCTTCTATGATTGCTAACACTGACAATATACCCATGGGCAAAAAGTTTCAACCGAACACATAGACAAATAGGGGCTCATGGTTTTGCCTCCCAATGTATTCACCTCAAGGGTGATGTCAACAATAATAAGTCATGCTCACTCATATCCAACTAGATATATGTGCCTAGATCTTTCCTCACCACATGATGCTTGCAAAAAGAGAAAAATAAAAAGGAATAGGGAAGACTACTTTGACTCTTGCATAAAAGTAAATACATAAAGGTAAAAGATAGGCCCTTTGCAGAGGGAAGCAGATGTTGTCATGCGCTTTTTAGTTTGCATGGCAAATTCCTTAGTGCAAAAGAATGTCGCGTTGTATAGTCCCTTGTGATAACAACATTTATTATGCAGTCCATCGCTTTTATTACTTTTCCATCGCAAGTTCATACAACACTCAATTTTCTCTTACACTAATTGATCAAACACATTTAGAAGCAATTTTTATTGCCTTAGTACACCGATGAAAACTTACTTGAAGGATATTATTCAATCCATAGGTAGGTATGGTGGGTTCTCAAAACATGAGTTTGTCTTTAGGGTTTTTGGATGCACAAGTAGTATCTCTACTTAGTGCGGAATTTTCGGCTAGCAAAGATATTGAGCAAGCACCACATGTTGAAGGATCTATGACAGTATAACTTCTATGTGCATATGAACAAACATAAATCATTACATTGTCTTCCTTGTCCAACGTCAACAATTTTGGCATATAATATTTAATGGGGGATCACAATCATAAAAGATGTCGAAGATAGTGTATTTGCGTGTGAATCTTCTCTTCCCTAATTAATTATTTCATGAGTTGCATCATTGACCAATGCTATATTTATCAATCTCCAATAAATTTCACCACTTATACTTTTCTTTACTCACCACAAGATTAGCATATGATACTTTTCATTTATTTTCTTTTATTATGTTTGCAACAAGAAAGTAAAGCAGCAAGAGCTCAAACTAAACTTTATTATATAACTCTCACTCGATTACATATATAGATCATGAAACTAGCACTCGGAAATAGATCGTACTAAACTTTTATTCAATTAAATCATGAAAAAAGCTAAGGATCGAAATAAAAAGTAAAGGTAAAAAGTGGTGATGATACGATACCAGGGCATCTCCCCCAAGCTTGACTCAAGCCAAGGGGAGTGCTCGTACCCGTGTACTCAAGTCTCCTTTGGTGGTGAAGATGACGAAGGTGGTGGTGATGAAGAAGCCTTCTTCTTCAGCTTATACTTGAGCATAAAAATTTCCTCCCTTAGATCGTCGTTCTCGAACTCGAGCTTTAATATCTTTTTGCATAATGCTGCCTTGCTCTCCTAGAGAAAACGAGATGGAATAAGTTGAACCTCAGGTTTGTATCCTTTAGGTAGGCTTGACTTCTTGAATTCCACATGCATGTTGTGGGATCACTAGAAGAGTATGTCCGGAGGGGGTGAATAGACTACTAGCACAAATTAAAATCTACACAAGGTCCAAAGTTAAGTGTTTGTAGATTTTAGCAATTATAGGAAGTCTAGCAGACCCGACACATGCAACTTAACAAGTACAACAACGGAAAGTAGGGACATTGCACATGGAAGTAAAAAGTTGAGATAGGGAGACCAAACACATGAAGGACATGAAGATTTTTCCCGTGGTTCTGATAGGTGGTGCTACCGTACGTCCATGTTCTTTAACCAACGAAGGGTAACGGCCATGAGAGTCCATGGAGGGCTCTACCCACGGAGGGTTCCACGAAGTAGAAACCTTGCCTATACCATGATGGCCTACGTCCACGAAGGACTATCCTAACTCAGGGTAGATCTTCACGAAGTAGGCGATCCCCTTTCCCTTACAAACTTCTTGGTTTACTCCACAACACGAAGTAGGAGGCTCCCAAGCGGCACCTAACAAATCTAGGAGGCACCACCCTCCGAAAGGTAATAGGCTCAACAATGTTGATGAACTCCTTGCTTTTGTGCTTAAAGATGATAGACTCCTCAACACTCAATCACTCTCTCATAGATTTTGCTTTGGTGGAAGAGATTGATTGGGTGGAAAGCAACTTGGGGAGGCTAGAGATCAAGATTCATATGCTGGAATGGAATGGCAAGATCTCAACACATTAGTAGGTGGCTCTCTCTCAGAAAACCCGATGGGATAAGTGGGGATTTATTCTATGTGCTTCTCTTGCGAGTGAGTGGTGGTTGATGGGTATATATAGGCATCTCAAAAAATCCAACCGTTACACCTTAAGTGACCAACTCAGTGACACCGATGTGTGAATCTTGGTGGTACTGAGTTGCTCCAAAGGTGGCAACTTTTGAATCTTGGTGAGACCGATATATAATTCTCGGTGGTACCAATCAGATGTCCAACAGTCAGAATCAAAATCTCGGTGACACCGATCCAAAAACTCAGAAATTCCGATTTTATGAATCGAGGCAACAGAGAGTTGACAGCCTAAACTCGATAGCACCGATCTGGGAACGGTTGCACTGATTTGCTAGGGTTTGGCATGGGTCTGTCTAAGTTTGGGAATCGGTGGGACCGAGTGGGAATTGTTGGTTTCACGGATTTGAGTGGTAGGGCTCTAGATAGAGTATGTGGGAGAGTTTGTGGGTGTTTTTGGCGACTATCACTTGTGCACGTTTGAGCATCTTGTTCACTAACAATACCTTACCCCTTTTTAATAGTATTGGCTTTTCCTATGGACTCAAAGTGATTTCTCACAAAGTAAAAAGTAGAGTCCTCTTTCTTGAAGCTTTGCCAAGGCTATTCCTTCTCCTTCTTCTTCATGGGGATACTCTCGACACTCCTTTTTGCCAACTCAATAGCAGTCCAAGAGACAATGTATGTTGTCGAATTATCATAACCACCAAGGGAGCATATTGTGCTTTCAATATCCTCCTTTTTGGTAATTTATGACAATATACAATCAAAGTTTCAATTCAAGATATGAAAAAAATACATGAAGATTTTGAAGGATACATGACTAATACAAGCTCCCCCTAGATGTGTGTAGTCCATTTTAAGGACAGTTGCTTTTGAATGCATGAGAACCCACATGGTAGGAAGGACATGAGAAGTCATGTATATCTTGGCAATATGCATCAAATATATTTGAATGAAATGAATTCATGTTCAAGACTCACTCTTGCTAACAATATGTGCAAGAAGCGAGAGATCATCTTGAACAAGAATATGATGCATATACTTACCTTGAGGTCCTTGAGCATTACAGTTGGAACACACTTGAGAAAACATTGTTAGGAAACACAAGTGTATTTGATAGTGCAAATGCAAATGGAACCAAGAGTACCAAGATATGGAGGACATATAAGAAATGATTTCTTGAGAATGATATGTCCCCAAATAAGTTTAGAGTTTTCTCCCCTAGGCACCAATTGTGACACAATGACACAATCGTGAAAGTTTTCCTCTCTCCCTGAATCATAATATATATAGATATTGAGAGTATGTAGGGCTGAGAAAAATCTAAATCATATGAGAATTAAATTTCAAATACATTCTTCTCTCTTCTCCTCAAGAAGTGCTTATGTGATAAGGGATCCTTGATGTTTCTCCCCCTTTATATGATAAGGTTACACTTCTCCTTCTCATGATCATCTCTCCCCCTATAGCATGAATGCTTAGATATTAGATATTCTCCCCTTTGGTATGAGTATAAGCTTTGAAGCTTTGATATTTCTCCTCCTGTGGCATTAATTTCCAAAAAGGTCACACAAGGGACAGACAAAAGGAATCATTAAATGGGAAGGGATCCTAGAGATATAGGGCCATTGAGAGTATTGAGACAAGGGTTCCTTGAAAAACATTTTTCTCCCCCTTAAGATCTAAAAAACTTTTAAGAATTTCTCCTCCTTTGATGTAGGGATCCTTGCTAATTTGAGATTGTATCTCTTGATGTTTCCCCCCTACATCATTGGAATCATTGAGCTGATCACAAAGCAAAACAGACAATCTGCACAGAGGTCAATGGATCCTAGGCAAAAGATTTGGTGGCACCAATATGTGTTTCTACAGTAAGACTGCAATATCGATCATACCGAGAAGTTTTGATCAGAGGCTCCAAGTTGGAAAACAGAAACTTGGCAAATTTGTCAAATGGAATTTTTCAGAATGTCTCAAAAGTGTCTCAAAGATTTTCACTGAATTTTCATAAATATTTGCAATGAATTTTCATAAAGATTTGCAATGAATTTTCATAAAGATTTGCAATGAATTTTCATAAAGATTTGCAATGAATTTTCATCTAGGCTAGAGTTGGATGGAAATGTCAAAGAGCAACACAAGCAGGGTTCTCCATTCAATTCATTTGACTAGATGATGGGCGGTGACTTGGTCACCTATATTAGAGTATATTGACTTAAGGAGTCAAGCAAGAATATTTGACCATAGGTCATACTCATCATTAAGCTCAAAATGAGGTTACCATTTTTCGATTAAGCATTTTAATGCTTGATATCGCTTGAGTTGCTTTACCTCATGTCTTGGAGTAAAGCTATATCAAGGATATGAGTACATACCTTTGCATGATGTTGATGACATAGCTTCTAGGTGAACTTGATGAGGATGCTCGAAGTTGATGAAGTTCATCTTGATTTGGGAGCAATCCTTTTTCTTTCGTTCACTTTTCATCTACATAGGTTAGTCACGCAAGGAAGAACATGATATATCCAAATGATATGATACCAATTGTGAGTTGATACCAATTGAGAAATATGTGTCAAGGATATGTTTTGTTGTCTTCTTCCTTCCATCACCAAAGAGAAGTTTTGGATACTCGGTCATGGCAAGATTACTTAGGATATGAGTTGATGACAATATTGTGGAGTGTTGTTCTTCCAAGTACCTACAAAAGGGTTAGATGCAAGACAAGGGAGCATAGAATTCCAATATACATGATATTTATGATAATAATAGCATGTAATGGTTAAGAAAGCTCATCCCCTTGCATGCATTCGAGTGAGATTAGCACAAGTTTGAAGCATCAATGATGTTCAACTCACTCCTATAGTGACAAAACACTTTTTCATCAAGTGGTTTAGTAAAGATTTTGGCCAATTGCTTATTAGTATGAACATGCTTAAGATTAATGTCTCCTTTGGCAACATGATCACAAGTGAAATGATGTCGAACTTGAATATGCTTGGTTCGAGAATGTTGCACGGGATTATGACCAATCGTAATAGAACTACCATTATCACAAAGTAATGTCACATTTTTCACATGTATTCCATTATCCTTAAGCATTTGTGTCATCCATAATAATTGCACACAACATGATCTAGCAGCAATATACTCAGCTTCGGCAGTAGATAGAGATACCGAGTTTTGTTTCTTGGAGGACCAAGACACAAGAGATCTACCAAGAAATTGACATGTACCCGAGGTGGATTTTCTATCAACCTTGTCACGGGCATAGTCCGAGTCGGAGTATCCAACAAGATTAAAAGAAGATCCCTTGCGATACCAAATACGAAAATTTGGTGTATGTATCATGTATCTCACAATACTTTTCACAGCCTTAAGATGATAATCTTTAGGTGCAGCTTGATATCGGGCACACATGAACACACACCAAGTATAATATCGGGACGGGAGGCACATATATATAGCAATGAACCAATCATTGATCAATAAACCTTTTGATCAACCAGTTGACTCTCCTTAGTGAGATCATCGTGTCTGCTAGTGAGCATGGGAGTTTTCATACCTTTGCACTCTTGCATGTTGAACTTCTTGATCAAGTCCTTGGTGTACTTTGTTTGATAGATGAAAGTACCTTCTCTCGTTTTCTTGATTTGTAGACCAAGGAAGAATTTCAGCTCACACATCATGGACATCTCATACTTCTCTGACATCAACCTTCTAAATTTCTTGCTAAACTGTGGGTTAGTATATCCAAAGATAATATCATCCACATAAATTTGGCATACAAATAATTCGCCATTAACTCTCTTTGTGAATAATGTTGCATCTTTTACCAGTTTCAAAACCTTTTTCAATAAGAAACTTCATTAGGCATTTATACCAAGGACGAGGAGCATGCTTAAGACCATATAAAGCTTTGCGAAGTTTGTAAACGTGGTTAGGTTTCTTAGGATTTACTAATCCGGGAGGTTGTTTAACATAGACTTCTGCCTCTATTTCTCCATTTAAAAAGGAACTTTTAATATCCATTTGGTAAAGAGTGATGCCATGGTGATTGGCACAAGCAAGAAGAATTCGAATAGATTCAAGTCTAGGAACGGGGGCATAAGTCTCACCGTAGTCCATACCTTCGACTTGCGTTTATCCTTGGGCTATGAGACGCGCCTTGTTGCGTACAACTTGACGGTCTTCATCTTAATTGTTCCGAAACACCGATTTTGTACTGATGACGTTTTGATCGTACTTGGGCTTCTCCATGAGTTTCCACACTTCGTTCCTCTTGAAGTTGTGAAGCTCTTCATGCATAGCGTTAACCCAATCCCCGTCTTCAAGAGCTTGTTCGACCTTCAAGGGTTCAATGCTAGAGATGAAAGAATAATACTTACAAATGTTAGCTAAGCGATTTTAGAGCGAGTGATCCTCCCTATTTGTATATCACCAAAGATTTGGTTTAGGGGATGGTTCTTGGTTACTTGTGCTCGAACTCGGGGTAGCTTTGGCTTGGTGGATGGTGGAGCTTCTTCTTCGTCATCCTTCATCTTTGTTTTTATCGAAGTGGAAATCTCCTTAAGGCGGTGATGAAGGAGGTTGTGGTGGATCTTTATGATGTAGTTCCTCCTCCTCTTCATCTTGTCGTGTACCACTTGTGGATGCTTCCATGCCGTTTTGTCGGTAGCCTTGATCCGAAGTAGGAGATTCCACTTGGGTTGATGAAGTGCTTTCCTTCACCTCCTTGGGACGAATCTTGCCAATGGGAAAATCTTGGATAGCTTCCGAAGGATCCTTATTTCCTACATCATTTGGCAATTGTTCGACTTGCGAATCATTAGATTCATCAAACTTCACCTCTACCGTCTCTTAAACTTTTTGGGTGAAGTTTTTGCATACACGGTAGGTGTGAGAGTTTGACCCGTAACCAAGTAGGAAACCTTCATGATATTTGGGAGAAAAATTAGCATGACGATGCTTATGAAGAATGTAGCACTTAGAGCCGAATACCCGAAAATATCCAACTTGGGGTTTGTTACCAGTGAACAACTTGTATGTAGTTTTACCGAGAAGCTTGTGCAAGTAGAGTCGGTTTGTGGCATGACATGCTGTTTCCACAGCTTCTGCCCAAAAGTGTCTTGGTATCTCGTATTCGTCCAGCATCATTCTTGCCATCTCAATAAGGGTTCGGTTCTTCCTCTCAACAACTACATTTTGTTGAGGCGTGTACGTAGCTAGAACTCATGTGAAATACCCTCTTTATCCACATGGGTGTTCTTGAACTCCAATCTGTTATCACTTCAAACCTTCTTGATATTCACTTCAAATAGGCGCTTTGCGTGCAAAGTTCTTGAAGATATTTTGTACCTGCGACTTATCATCAAGAAAGAATACCCACGTAAATTTGGAAAAATCATCAACTATAACTAGACCATAAGAGTTTCCACCGAGACTCTTGTAAGCATTGGGACCAAAAAGATCCATATGAATTAACTCGAGTGGTCTCCTAGTAGTCACGATGTTCTTGACTAGATGACTTCCACCTACTTGCTTTCTTGCTTGACAAGCGCTACAAAGCCTATATTTGTCAAAGACAACATCTTTAACACCAAGAATGTGATCGCCCTTGATAAGCTTATCTAGATTGCGCATGCTTACATGTCCTAGCCTTCTATGCCATAGCCAACATTTAGATGATTTTTTAATAAGACAAGTACGAGGTTGGGCCTTTTTATTGAAATCAACAATGTATAGATCACCTCTATGAATACCGGTAAAGACAATTTTATGATTATCATGGTGAAACGCTTGGTAATCTACTTTAGTGAATAGCACATTGAAACCAAAGTCCGCTAGTCTAGATATAGAAAGAAGATTGTAGCCAAGGGATTCAACGAGCATGCCAGTTTGAATAGAGCTATCATGAGATAGGGCCACCTTACCAAGACCAAGTACCTTACCCTTAGAGTTTCTCCAAAGGTCATGTAACTCCGAGGTCCTTGATTAGGTGTGATCTTTTGGAACGCGTCTTTATCACAAGTCATATGATTGGTGCATCCACTGTCGAGAATCCACTCTTTTCCACCAGACATGTAATCCCATGAGACTTAGATTCTTCATGATCTTCTCATGCTCGATGTCGAACAACACATCTTCATCATAGTAGCCATGTTCTTCATTGTCATCATTAGGTAGAATCTCCTCATCATGAAAACCAAGAGACTCATTAGAATTTTGACTAAGACAATGTTCAAGCTTATGTATGTGAATGTCTTCTACAACAATGTGGCTAATGGTATTGACATCTCCCTTAGCACGCATAAGATCATCAAGCTCAAATTAGCATTTATCGAAGTTTGGATCAGTAGGCTTCATTCCATGAAAGGCAACGGTTTAATGAAGAATTTCATCAAAATTAATTAATGAACAATTTTGATACCTTTTCTCCAAATAATTCCAGAAAGTATAAGAACATGGAAAATTCTTCAATTGAGTAAGCATAGATCTTGGTAAACCTCTAACGATAAGATTGACAGTTCTAAGGTTAGCAATCATGTCAATTTCCTCTTTGTATGAAGGATGAAATTCATAAATGGGAACACATAGGGATTTTCAATATGCTTTCTCAAATGGAATTTGTTAAATAGACCAATCATAGCATCTTTCCATTGATTACAGTACTCTCCATCAAGAATGGGCACTCTAGAACTCAAACTCTCCAAACTAGGCATATCCATCTTCCTCCAAAGGTGATTAGACCAAGGTTATGCAGACCTCGCTCTAATACCAACTTAAAATCGACACAAGGTCCAAAGTTAAGTGTTGGCAGATTTTAGCAATTATAGCAGGTCTAACACACCTTACACATGCAAGTCAACAAGTATATCAGCAGAAAGTAGGGACATTGCACATGGAAGTCGAGTTGAGATAGGGAGATCAAACACGTGAAGGACACGAAGATTTTTCCCGTGGTTCTGATAGGTGTTGCTATCGTATGTCCACGTTTATGGAGTCTTCAACCCACAAAGGGTAACGGTCACAAGAGCCCATGGAGGGCTCTACCCACGGAGGGTTCCACGAAGAAGCAACCCTGACTATACCATGTAGGCCTACATCCGCGGAGGACTAGCCTAACTTGAGGTAGATCTTCAAGAAGTAGGTGATCCCCTTGCCCTTAAAAACTTCTTGGTTCACTCCACAACACGAAGTAGGAGGATCCCAAGCGACACCTAACCATTCTAGGACGCACCACCCTCCAAAACGTTATAGTCTCGATAATGTCGATGAACTTCTTTCTCTTGTGCTTCAAGATGATATATTCCTCAACACTCAATAACTCTCTCATAGATTTAGCTTTGTGGAAAGATTGATTGAGTGGAAAGTAACTTGGGGAGGCTAGAGATCAAGATTCATATGTTTGGAATGGAATGGCATGATCTCAACACATGAGTAGGTGGCGCTCTCTCAGAAAATCTGATGGGATAAGTGGGGATCTGTTCTGAGTGCTTCTCTTGCGAGTGAGTGGTGGTGGAGGGGTATATATAGGCATCTCAAAAAATCCAATCGTTACACCTTAAGTGACCAACTCGGTGACACCGATGTGTGAATATCGGTGGTACCGGCTTGCTCCAAAGGTGGCAACTTTTGAATCTCGGTGAGACCGATATATAATTCTCGGTGGTACCGATTAGGTGTCCAACACTCAAAATCCAAATCTTGGTGACACCGATCCAAAATTTAGGAAATTCGAATTTTATGAATTGAGGCAACAAAGAGTTGGCAGCCTGAACTCGGTGGCACCGATGCGGGATCGGTTGCACCAATTTGCTAGGGTTTGGCATGGGTCTATCTGAGTTTAGGAATCGGGCAGGCCGAGTGTAAATTGTTGGTTTCACCAATTTGAGTGGTAGGGATCTAGACAAAGTATGTGGGAGAGTTTGTGGCTGTTTTTGGTGGATATCACTTGTGCACGTTTGAGCATCTTGTTCACCAACAATATCTTACCCCATATTAATAGTATTGGCTTTTCCTATGGACTCAGAGTGATTTCTCACAAAGTAAAAGTAGACTCCTCTACCTTGAAGCTTCGCCAAGGTTATTCCTTCTCCTTCTTCTTAATGGGGATACTCTCCACACTCCTTTTGCCAACCCATCTCTCTCTGAACTTTCACCTGAAATGCGCTAGGTAGAAATATCAGTGCAAGAGACAATGTATGTTGTCATGAATTCTCGAAACCACCAAGGGACCATATTGTGCTTTTACATGTCTCTGGGCTGAGGAAATGGGTCATCTTCTTTCTGAAAGCTACAATACTTTGTTTCCTCCATGTTGGTGTCTTCCTCCTCATCCGTGGTCCATCCTTAATGATCCACCTCTCCATAGACCTTAAGGTTTGCAATATAGTCAACAACATAGTTCTCCCCTACGAATATTGAGATGCCACATTTTCAGATCTGTCAAGAAAACAACACGAAACAAGAACAAAGAATATTTCCATGATGTGTTGGTCAAAACAATCGGGGATATATAGAGAGAATTTTTATTCTTGGAAAACAAGCATATGGAAGGAAAACAGAGTCGGGAAGGTTCCCGAGGAGGGCACAACCCACCAGGGCGAGCCAGGAAGGGCAGGCATGCCCTGGTGTATCGTACTCACCTCGGTTGCTTTCCTGTTTATATCTTATTTTGCGCTTTTTTATAATATTCCAAAACTGACAGAAAATATTTTTGTGGTTTTGTCATAGTCCGTTTACTTACCGTATCACGTACCTCTTCTTTTTCACGATTCTGGAGTGCTCCGGAAAGTTTCTCTTATGTGTTCCTCCGGCGTCATGGTTTTGATAACATTGCTTTCAACATTAATAGGCGTACCCGAGATATATTATGTATTTCTTTGTCCATTGACCACCTTCGGGTCAGTACCTTCGGCATTATTAATCTTGATAGCTCTAGAGCGATAAACCTCTTCGATAACATATGGTCCTTCCCATTTGTAAAGAAGTATTCCTGCAAAAAAATCTGAAACAAGAGTTGTACAAAAGAACATATTCTCCAACTTTGAATTATCGCTTTTGGATTCTTTTGTCATGCCATCTTTTAACCTTTTCTTTGAATAGTTTGGCATTTTCATAAGCTTGGGCTCTCCATTCATCTAGTGAGCAAAATATAAAATACACTATAGGAATCAGGCACTTTGCCGTCAGCCATCTCGGACGGCAAAGGCATGCATGCCGGACGGCAAAGGCTTTGCCGTCCACCAGCAGACGACCAACTGTCCGGCTGAATAAGCCACGGTAAAGGGTGCTTTGCTGTCCGCTGGCAGACGACAAAGACCTTTGTATCTTTGCCGTCTGCCAGCGGACAGCAAAGGGCATGGATGGCACACGTGGCAACTTAGCTCCGTTAAGGGCTTAACGGCGTGCTTTGCCGTCCGCTGGCAGATGGCAAAGACCTTAGTTCTTTGTCGTTTGCCAGCTGACGGCAAAGCACCTGTTTCTTTGCTGGCCTAGGTGTGTTCTTTGCCTTCCGCTGGCAGACGACAAAGAACCTTAGGTCTTTGTCGTCTGCCAGCACACGACAAAGAACCCACCTAGGCCAGCCTAGTGCTACCCCAGGTTGCACAGGTAGCTGCCACGTGGCAGCTTTGCCGTCTGCTAGCTGATGGCAAAGACCTTTGCCGTCTACCAGTAGACGGCAAAGTGGCTATATAGCCGCTGTTTTTTCTGTTTTTTCTTAAAATCATTCAATTTGACATAATTTCACATATATATCCAACATATCAACAATACAAGTTTCCAACAAGCATACCAACAATAAGTTTCAATAAGCATACCAACAATAAGTTCCAACAACATATCCAACATACAAGTTTCCAACAACATATCCAACATACAATGGTTTCCAACAACGTATCCATACATACATATCCAAAACAAGTTTCCAACAAGTTTCCATAAACAAAAAGGAAGCACAAGTAGGAGAGTACACTCCATCAATGCAAGCTTCCTCATCTATAGCAAATTTGCAAATTAGGAAAGATAAAAGTTAAGAAGAAGAAGAATAGCTAGAAGAAAAAGAAGAAAAAGAAGAAGAAAAAGAAGAAGAAGAAGAAGAATTTGTCTTCTCTTTCTTTTTCTCCCCTCCTCTCCTCTTCTCCAAGGTAGTAATGCCATTTTCTAGCTAACTAAGCATATCAAGTCATTCTGGAGGAAAAAATGCTAAGTATAGGTCATTTTATAGCTATCCTAGGTAGAATATATCATGTTGGAGGTAAGTAAGGTTATTATGGCATTTTTGAAGAAAATAAGCTAAGTATAGGTCATTTTGGAGCTAAACCAAGGTTATTATGCCATTTTTTTACCTAAGAGCTAATTTTGTCATAAATGAACTCGCTAAGCTAATTATAGATCATTATTGAGCTATCCTAGGTAGTTATGCCATTTTGTACCTAGGTGAGCTAATGATGTCATAAATGAACTAGCTAAGCTAGCTATATATCATTATTGAGCTATCCTAGGTAGTAATGCCATTTTCTAGCTAACTAAGCATATCAAGTCATTTTGGAGGAAAAAATGCTAAGCATAGGTCATTTTATAGCTATCCTAGGTAGAATATATCATTTTGGAGGTAAGTAAGGCTATTACGTCATTTTTGAGGAAAATAAGCTAAGTATAGGTCATTTTGGAGCTAAACCAAGGTTATTATGCCATTTTACCTAAGTGAGCTAATTATGTCATAAATGAACTGGCTAAGCTAATTATAGATCATTATTGAGCTATCCTAGGTAGTTATGCCATTTTGTACCTAAGTGAGCTAATTATGTCATAAATGAACTAGCTAAGTTAGCTATAGATCATTATTGAGCTATCCTAGGTATTAATGCCATTTTCTAGCTAACTAAGCATATCAAGTCATTTTGGAGGAAAAAATGCTAAGTATAGGTCATTTTATAGCTATCCTAGGTAGAATATATCATTTTGGAGGTAAGTAAGGTTATTATGTCATTTTTGAGGAAAATAAGCTAAGTATATGTCATTTTGGAGCTAAACCAACGTTATTATGCCATTTTTACCAAAGTGAGCTAGTTATGTCATAAATGAACTAGCTAAGCTAATTCTAGATCATTATTGAGCTATCCTAGGTAGGTATGCCATTTTGTACCTAAGTGAGCTAATTATGTCATAAATGAACAAGCTAAGCTAGCTATAGATCATTATTGAGCTATCCTAGGTAGTTATGCCATTTTCTTGCCCTCCTCAACCAACTCGCCCTTGCTATAGCTGTCCTCAAACAAGTTTTCCTCGCCACCATGAGCATGGCCACTAGCCTTCGGAGTCACGTGGGACGAAGACTCGGGGACCCGAGTCTCCTAGGACGAAGACTCTGGGACCAGAGTCTCCTGGGACGAAGGCTCGGTGACCCGAGGCTCGTCGACCCGAGGCTCGTGGACCGGAGTCCGAGACGGGTCCACCTGAGACGGAGCACTCCTATGGTCGGGAGAATCAGCTGGGGGTGGCGGCGAGGAAGGCGTAGCACCCTTCCTACCTCTAGCACCTCTCTTCGTCTTCCCTCGACCTCTCCCAATCAAAGAAGAAGCGCTCGCCGGTGTCTGCATGCAGTGTACCAGCGCTCTCCGGAGTTGCTGGGGTGGAATAATAGCACCCCTCCCAGCACGCGCCGAGGAAGGAGGCTTAGAGCCCTATCGACCCGAGCCCACCATCTGTCAACACCTATTTCATGGTCGCCATCATTGTACCGAGGCTTCGGATTATGCAAATGACGATTCTTGGCTTTGTAGTGTGTTGTCACGAAGTTTGCCGCCTCCTTAGTAATGAATGCCTCGGCCATTGATGCTGCAACTCTACGTTTATTTTTACATTTTGCTTGAAGTGTCTTCTGCATCCTCTCAGTTGCGAAGCACCAACGATTTTGCACGCCCCCCCAATCTTGCCTCGGTCGGGAGATGCAAAATCAAATGCTGCATTGGATTAAAGAAGCCCGGTGGAAAGATCTTTTGTAACTTGCAGATCAACTCCGGCACCAAATCTTCCAGTTTGTCTAGCACGTCAGGCGATAGTTCTTTCGCACAAAGAGCACGGAAGAAATATCTCAGCTCTGCCAGTACTAGCCATTCATCCTCAGGAATAAATCCACGCAACATCACCAGCATTACCCACTCAAGCCATATGTGCCAATCATGACTCTTGAGATCAAATATTTTCAATTTGTCAAGACTCACTCCCCTCTTTAGATTCGCTGCATACCCATCGGGGAACATCAACTGCATTTTCACCCACAAGATCATTTCCCTCATATCTGGCATTCCAAGATTGAACCATGCCTTTGGCTTCCTCCTGTTCTTCTTTCCTTTCGGTTGTCGAATGTTATGTAACGGTCTATCACATATAGCCTCCTGGTCGACTCTAGCCTTAGGATTATCCTTCGACTTCCCCTTTATGCCGAACAATGTACCAAAAAGGGCCCTCGCGATATTCTTTTCAGTGTGCATCATGTCGATGTTGTGTGGGCAAAGGAGGTCTTTAAAGTAAGGCAGATCCCACAAACATATCTTGTGAGTCCAGGCGTGTTTCGTATTATACCCTTTGAAATACCCTGGACGATCTAGATCCGGCCCGAGAGCATTTATCTGATCCAGGATCTGTTGGCCTGTCAATGCAGGTGGTGCTGTGTTTTTTTGACAATTGTACCTTTGATGAAATTCTTCTTGTCTTTTCTAAACTTATGGTCAGGATCCAGGAACTGTCTATGCATGTCGAAGCAAGAAAACTTGCGGCCCGCCTCCAGCCAACGAAACTGAAGAGCTGCCTTGCATGTGGGGCATGGAAACATTCCATGCACACAGCAGCCAACGAATAGCGCATACGCCGGCAAGTCATGCATCGAGTACATGTACCACACATGAATTTTGAAGTTCTTTTTTGTAACGGAGTCGTATGTCTGGATCCCATTATCCCAGGCTTCTTGCAATTCATCCTTAAGCGGTTGCATGTACACATTCATATTCTTCCCAAGATATTTGGGCCCTGGAATTATGAACGTCGGGAAAATGTTCTTTCTTTTCATAATCTCTCCGTGGGGGGGGGGGGAGATTGAGTGGAATGACAAATACAGGCCAACAACTGTATTGTGTTGCCGTCATACCATACACATTGAACCCATCCGTGCTGGTGGCAACTCGAGATGCCTTGGATCTGCCGCTTTATCCTTATGTAATAAATCGAAGTGCTTCCACGCAATAGCGTCTGAAGTGTGTCCCAACATCGGATTCCCATCTGCATCTAGTTTTGTTCTTTTGGCCAATTTATGCCACATCATCTGTCTGGCCGTCTCTTCGACCATGAAAAGACATTGAAGTCTTGGTACGATTGGCGTATACCGAAGAACATTAACGGGGATTTTGGTCTTACTCTTCTCACCCATACTGTTGTCTACCAGAACATACCTGGAAGCATTGCAAATGGGGCAATAGTTCAATCCCGCATACTCAAGCCTAAATAAGGCACATCCATTCTCACATGCATCTATCTTCTCATAGGGCATCTTAAGCGCATGTAGGATTTTGTCCGACTGGTACAAGTTTGGTGGCAATATATGGCCTTTGGGTAGAAAGCGTCCAAATATCGTCATCATCGCGTCGTAGCATTCTCTGCCCAGGTTGAACTGAGCCTTCAGAGCCATTACTTGCGCGATGGCATCTAGCTGACAAAGCTCAGTGTGCTCGTGGAGAGGACGTTTTGAAGACTCAAACATTTCATAAAAAGGCCTTTGCAGATTCCTTCATCTCATTGTCCGAATCCCGAGCATCATCAAAGTCTTGCACCATGTCTTCGATCCCGGTACCATGCTCGTCGGTGCGACGACGAACCACCTCAGCTCTCGCACGTTGGGCAGACTCACCATGAAATGTCCAGACCGTATAATTAGGCATAAAACCCCACTTCTGCAGGTGTTTGATCATTTCAAACTCTGACTTCTTCTTACAGTTGTCACAATCGACACAAGGGCACCATGTTGTTTTCTGTCCATTTGCAAATGTGACTCTCACAAACTCCTTAGTTTTTGTTATCCATTCACGGGTCATGTCTTTCTGACTAGTGTGACTGGCGTACATCCACCCACGATCACTCATCTTGCCTAGCTACTAGACACACAAAAAATATATACATAATTCAGCGAACCATATTCATCAGTTAATAGAGTTTGTCAGTTTTATTACGTCGATGCAACCTAGACGCTAGTAGGTAAAGATAGGTCCTAATCCCACCCGAGTATGTATAGATTGGTTTCGTTTTCCCATGCTCTGCTCCGGATCCGATGCACAATTTCGGAAGCACCTCCCCGCTGTTCTCCTGATACACGTCTCGGCAATAAGCAGAGAGGATGTGTACCCGAAGAACAACAGTGAGGCACTGACAAAATTCTGCATTAGATCCGGAACAGAGCATATGGGAAAATGAACCCAATCTACACATACTCGGGCTGTCCATGGATAACGTTGGACAATTCGAAAGAATCACGGTTATAAATATGCTAATGAATGCATATTTATAGATGCAACCCTTTCGAACGGGAGATGCATAGTGGTCACGCATACTGATGATTGAAGACACTTATAGCTAGCAAGTTTCATCGACACGAAGACCAGAATAGAGGAAATGAAGGGGGCAAGAGGAGATGTCATTTGTGCTCACCCACGAACGCATGGGCGGAGCTCGTCAAACGCACGGGGAGGTCGTTGAACACCAGACCCTCGCAGTGACGAAACAACTGCACATTTAAATCCACCTGATCAACATAAATATGATGTTCTGTATAACAAAATCAAAAAATATATGACACAACTCATAATTCACAAATATATGACTCGTCGGCCACTGGAAGGCCGAAGAGCACCTTTTTCGAGATAGGGGTGTCAGGGGTGTCATGTCAGGGTCGGGGTGTCGGGGATGTCGTGTCGAGGTAGGGGTGCTGTGTCGGGGTCTGGGGTGCCGTGTCGGGGTGTCGTGTCGGGGGTCGTGGTGTCGATGGTATCGTGTCGGGGTCGGGGTGCTGTGTCGGGGTCGGGGGTGCCGTGTCGGGGTGTCGGGGTGTCGTGTCGAGGCTCGTGGTGTCGGTGGTGTCGTGTCGGCGATCCTCGACCCGGTTACGTCGGCACCGACGCACCCCCTCGTCGATCCTCGATCCGGTTACGTCGACGCCGATGCACCCCGTCGCCGATCCTCGACCCGGTTTTCCTTTCTCCTTTTCTTCTCCTCCTTTTCTTCTTCTCCTCCTTCTCCTCCTCCTCCTCTTCTTCTTATTCTCCTTCTTCTTTTTCTTATTTTTCTTCTTTTCTTCTCCTCCTCCTCCTCCTCCTCTTCTTATTATCCTTCTTCTTTTCTTCTCCTCCTCCTCCTCCTTTTCTTCTTATTTTTCTTCTTCTCCTTTCTCTCCTTCTTCTTCTTCGTCTCCTTCTCCTCCTCTTCTTCTTATCTCTTCATCTTCTTCTTCATTTCCTCTCCTCCTCCTAACTAACTAACTAACTTACTAACTTAACAAAAAAACTAACTAACTAACTTTTTTTTCTAACCTAATAAACTAAACTAAACTAATTAAACCTAAATTTAAAAAATAGAAAAAAAATCTATAAAATAGAAAAAACAGAAAAAACTAAACCTAATTAAACTCACCGGTGGGGGTCAGGGCGGCGGCGGGGTGCGGCAGCGGCTGTGCGTCCGTGTCGGCGGGCGGGGCGGCCTGGTCGGGGCTGGTGGAGGGGGCTGGTGGAGGGGGCAGGGGAGGGGGTGGCATCACCGTAGGGGAGGGGTGGGGTGGGGGCCGGTGGAGGACGCCGGGGCAGGGGAGGGGCGGGCGCAGGGCCGCTGGAGGAGGCCGAGGCAGGGGAGGGTGCAGGGCGGGGCCGGTGGAGGAGGCCGGGGCAGGGGAGGGGGCGGGGCGGTATCGGTGGGGGTCAGGGCAGCGGTAGGGGGGCGGCGAGGCGTCGATGGCGGCGGGCGGCGGGCCGGAGCGGCGTGGGGTCGGGGCGGCGGCGGGGTGGCGGTCGGGGGCGGCGGCGGGGTGCAGTCGGGGTGAGAGAGAGATAGAGAGAGAGAAGAGAGGAGGGGGGTAATGGGCCGTTAGATAGGAAGTTCTTTGCCGTCAGCTAGCAGACATCAAAGAGGTGGGGTGGGCCATTGCCCTAAGCTAGCCTCCACTAGGGCCCCACCCCACCTCTTTGCCGTCTGCTAGCCAATGGCAAAGAATCTTTGCCATCAGCTGGAAGATGGCAAAGAACTTGCTGATGGCAAAGCCACCCTTTGCTGTCTACTAGCTCTTTGCCGTCTGTTTTCTGCTAGCTAATGGAAAAACCACTCTTTGCCGTCCGCTAGCAGACGACAAAGATGTGGCAGACGACAAATCTTCTGATCCCAGTAGTGATAACCTCTTTTCACCGACAAGTTTGAAGTCATAGTTGAGTTCTTTAATTGCCCAAAATGCTTTGTGTTCAAACTCTAGAGGCAAATGACAAGCTTTCTCATATATCATTTTGTATGGAGACATACCCATAGGATTTTTATAAGTTGTTCTATAGGCCCAAAGTGCATCATCTAGTTTCTTAGACCAATTCTCTCGGGACCTATCGACAGTTTTTTGTAATATTAATTTTAGTTCGCCATTGCTAAGTACGACTTGACCACTAGATTGAGGATGATAGGTGATGCAATTCTATGGTTAACATCGTATCTAGCAAGCATTTTACGGAAAACACCATGAATAAAGTGTGAACCACCATTAGTCATGAAATATCTAAGGACCCCAAAACTCGAGAAAATAACTTCTTTAAGCATTTTAATGGAGGTGTTATGATCAGCGCTACTAGTTGGAATAGCTTCTACCCACTTAGTGATAGAATCAACAGCGACCAAAATATGAGTATACCCATTAGAGGAAGGAAAAGGTCCCATATAGTCAAAACCCCAAACATCAAATGGTTCATCAACAAGTGAATAATTCATAGGCATTTCCTGATTGTTACCAATATTACCAATTCTTTGACATTCATCACAAGACAAGAGAAACTTACGAGCATCCTCGATGAAAGTAGGCCAATAAACCAGATTGCAATACCTTGTGAGCAGTTCTATCTATAGCATGATGTCCTCCATAAGCTTCGGGATGACATTTCCATAGGATTTGTTCCAGTTCATGCTTAGGTACACAACGTATAATAATACCATCTACTCCTTCTTTATAAAGATATGGTCATCCCAAAATGTGGGGACCCCGACTCATAAGTCGTGATCACCGAATGTACGTGCATAGTGATCCCAGAGATCAATGCTCAATGAACACACAGAAACTGAATAACAAGAGTCTTACATCCATTACATACCTGTTTACTCAAATATGGCCTTTATGACCAAGTCTTCATATGATTGCAACAGAAATCTTCAATGATAGCGTGAACCCATGCCATCTGCCTTAACTCTAAAAGCATTCTGACTGGGAAGCATCCTAGCTCGCATGTCCGTACTTGACATGCAGAAAACTGTAGCAATAAACTGACACAATCATATGCTGCATTGATAGTTTGGGTCTTGTCCATCACATCATTCTCCTAGTGACGTGATCCTGTTATCAAATGACATCTCATGTCCATGGCTAGGAAACCTTAACCATCTTTGATCAACGAGCTAGTCCATCAGAGGCATACTAGGGACATGGTGTTGTCTATGCATCCACACATGTATCTGAGTTTCCGATCAATACAATTCTAGCGTGGATAATAAACGATTATCATGAACAAGGAAATATGATAATAACTAATTTATTATTGCCTCTAGGGCATATTTCCAATAGTCTCCCACTTGCACTAGAGTCAATAATCTAGTTCACATCACCATGTGATTCACATTGTTATGAATCTAACACCCAATGAGTCCTAGGGCTCGATCAAGCTTTGCATGTGAGAGAGGTCTTTTAGTCAACGGGTCTACGATATTTAGATTCGTGTGTACTTTGCAAATCTCTATGTCATACTGTAAATACTGCTACAACAGTGCACTTGGAACTATTCCAAATGGCTGATCCACTATATGTATCCGGATTGCTACTAAGAGTCATTCGGATTGGTGTTAAAGCTTGCATCGACGTAACTCTTTACGAAGAACTCTTTATCACCTCCATAATCGAGAAACATCTCCTTAGTCCTCTAGCTACTAAGGATAATTTTGACCGCTGTCTAGTGATCCACTCCTGGATTACTCTTGTACCCCTTGACAGACATATGGCAAGGCACACACAGGTTCAGTACACAGCATGGCATACTATATAGAGCCTATGACTAAGGCATAGGGGATGACGTTCATCCTTTCTCTTTCTTCTGTCGTGGTTAAGCTTTGAGTCACACACAACTTCACACCTTACAAATCAGGCAAGATCTCCTTTTTTGACTGATCCATTTTGAACTCTTTCGAAACCTTGTCAAGGTATGTATTCATTAAAAGTCTTATCAAGCGTCTTGATCTATCTCTATAGATTTCGATCCGAACAATTAAGTAGCTTTATCTAGGTATTCCTTGGAAAAACTCTTTTCAAACAACCCTTTATGCTCTCCAGAAATTCTACATCATTTCCGATCAACAATATGCCGTCCACATATTCTTATCAGAAACTCTATAGTGCTCCCACTCACTTTATTGTAAATACAAGTTTCACATAAACTTTGTATAGACTCAAAAACTTGGATCACCTCATCAAAGCGTATATTCCAACTCCGAGATGCTTGATCCAGTCCATAGAATGATCACCGGAGCTTGCACACCTTTTAGCATCCTTACTACTAACAAAAACCTTCTAGTTGTATCTCATACAACCTTTCCTCAAGGAAGGAAATGATGTTTTGACATCCATCTGTCAGATTTCATAATTGAAAAACGCAGCAACTGCTAGAATAATTGCAACAGACTTTAGCATCGCTACAGGTGAGAAATTCTCATCGTAGTCAAATCCTTGAACTTGTCGGAAACTTCTTTGCGACAAGTCGAGCTTTATAAATGGTGACATTTACCATCAGCATCTGTCTTCATCTTAAAGGTCCATTTGTACTCAACGACCTGACATCCAACGAGCAAGTCTACCAAAGTCTATACTTGGTTTTCATACATGGATCCTTTCTCAGATTTCATGGTTTGTAAGCATTTGTCGAAATCCGGGCCCATCATCGCTTCTCCATAGTTCGTAGGTTCATTGTTGTCCAACAACATGACCTCTAAGATAGGGTTGCCGTACCACTCAGGAGTAGTACACATCCTTGTCGACCTACGAGGTTCGATTGAACTTGATCCGAAGCTTCATGATGATCATCATTAACTTCCTCTTCAACTGACATAGGCTCCACAGAAACATCTTTCTATGATGCGCTACTCTATGGCTGAAACAAAGGTTCAACAACCTCATCAAGTTCTATATTCCTGCCACTCAATTCTTTTGAGAGAAACTCTTTCACGAGAAAGGACCCGTTTTAGCAACAAACACTTTGTGCTTGGATCTGAGATAGAAGGTATACCCAACTTTTCTTAGGGTATTCCATGAAGATGCATTTGTCCGCTTTGGGTTCGAGCTCATTAGGTGAAAACCTTTTTTCACATAAGCGTCGCAGCCCCAAACATTAAGAAATGACAGCTCAGGTTTCTATCAAACCATAATTCATACGGTGTCATCTCAACAGATTTAGATTGTGCCCTATTTAAAGTGAATGTAGTTGTCTCTAATGCATAACCCCAAAATAAAAGTGGAAAATGATAAGAGACATCATAGTACGCACCATATCCAATAGAGCATGACTATGACGTTCGAACACACCATCACACTATGGTGTTCCAGGTGGCATGAGTTGTGAAACAACTTTCACATTGTCTAAAGTTGTATGCCAAACTCGTAAATCAGATATTCGCCTCCACTATCATATCATGGACATTTTTATCTTCTTGTCACAACGATCGTAAACTTCACTCTAAATTTCCTTGAACTTTTCAAACGATTCAGACTTGTGTTTCATTAAGTAAATATACACTATATCTACTCAAATCATAAGTGAAGGTAAGAAAATAACGATATCCACCGCACGCTACAACACTCATTGGATTGCATACATCAACATGTATCATTTCCAATAAATCACTTGCCCGCTCCACTAAACCGGAAAACGGGGTCCTTAGTCATCTTGCCCAAGAGGCATGGTTTGCATGTCTCAACCGATTCAAAATTGAATGAGTCCAAAGATCCATCAGCATGGAGTTTCTTCATGCGATTTATACCAATATGATATTTAGCGGCAGTGCCACAAGTATGTGGTAATATCATTATTAACTTTGTATCTTTTGGCATGAATGTTATGAACATGTGTATTAATACGATCAAGATTCAACAAACCCATTGAAGGTATTATTCATGTAAACAGAATAACCATTATTCTCTAACTCAAATGAATATCCATGCAGCAATAAACATGATCTAATCATGTTCATGCTTAACGCAAACACCAAATAACATTTATTTGGGTTTGTCACTAATCCCGAAGGTAGAGAGAGCGTGCGATGTTGATCACATCAACCTTGGAAACATTTCCAACACACATCATCACCTCACACTTAGCTAGTCTCCGTTTATTCCGTAGCTTTTACTTCGAGTTACTAACATTTACCAACTGAACTAGTATCCAATACCAAGGTGATACTAGGAGTACTAGCAAGGTACACATCAATAACACGTATATAAAGTATACTTGTGTCGACATTGCCAGCCTTCTTATCTACCAAGTATCAAGGGTTGTTCTGCTTCAGCGACCTCTCTCCTCGTAATAGAAGCACTTAGTATCGGGTTTGGGTTCAACTTTGGGTTGCTTCAGTAGACCAACAACTGACTTGCCATCCATGAAGTTTCCCTCCTTGCCCTTGCCCTTCTCGAAACCTGTGGTTTTACTAACCATCAACACTTGATGCTCCTTCTTGATTTCTACCTTCGCGGTGTCAAACATCGCGAATAGCTTAGGGATCATTATTTCCATCCCTGGCATTTTATAGTTCATCACGAAGCTGTAGTAGCTTAGTGACAGTGACTTGGAGAACTATAGCAACCACTATCTTATTTGGAAGATCAACTACCACTTGATTCAAGCGTTTGTAGCACCCAGACAATGTGAGCACATGCTCAACGATTAGGCTATTCTCCTTCATCTTGTGGGCAAGGAATCTTGTTGGATATCTCATATCTCACAACACGGGCAGGATCCTGAGATCTCAATTTCAGCTCTTAGAACATCTCATATGTTTCGTGATGTTCAAAACGTTTTGGAGCCTCAATTTTAAGTCATAATGGATGACGCACTAAACTATTAAGTAGTCACCAGAACGTGCATGTTAGATGTTCACAACATCTACAGACGACGCTAGACGGGGTGGTGCATCGAGCGGTGCATTAAGGACATAAGCCTTCCGAGCAGCAATGAGGAAAATCCTTAGATCACGGACCCAGTCCGCAATATTGCTACCATCATCTTTCAATTGTATTTCTCTAGGAACATGTAAAAATTCAAGGGAGCTACAGCATGAGCTAGTAATCTACAACATAATTTGTAAAGACACTACTGACTATGTTTATGATAATGAGTTCAATTAATCATATTACTTAAGAACTCCCACTCAAATTGACATCCCTCCGGTCATTCGAGTGATACATGATCCAAATTCACCAACTCAAGTGCGATCATCACTTGAGTTGAGGTGATTTCAATGGTGAACATCATCATGTTGATCATATCTACTATGTGACACATGTTCAACCTTTTGGTCTCTTGTGTTCAGAGGCCATGTCTGTACATGCTAGGCTCGTCAAGTTTAACCCGGGTGTTCTGCACGTGCAGCAGTACCTTGCACCCGTTGTATGTGAACGTAGAGTCTATAACACCCAATCAGCACGTGGTGTCTTGACACGACGAACTTTCGCAATGGTGCACACTCGAGGAGAACACAATTTATCTTGAAATTTAAGGGAGGGATCACCTTATAATGCTACCGTCGTCCTAAGAAAAACAAGGTGCATAAAAGGATTAACATCACATGCAAATCATAAGTGACATGATGTCGCCATGAACTTGTGCTTTTGATCTCCATCCATAAAGCACCAGCATGATCTCCATCGTCACCGACATGACACCATGATCTCCATCATCTTGATCTCCATCAACATGTCACCATCGGGGTTGTCACACCCACCATGCTTATACTACTATTTCTATCACTTAGCGATAAAGTAAAGCATTACATAGCGCTTAATGATTGACATGCGGGTCATACAATAATTAAAGACAACCCTATGGCTCCTGCCGGTTGCCGTACTCATCGACATGCAAGTCGTGATATTCTATACAGTACATGATCATCTCATGATCACATATATCTCATCATGTAATTGGTCATATCACATCACAACATACCCTGCAAAAACTAGTTAGACGTCCTCTAATTGTTGTTACAAGTTTTACGTGGCTTCTACGGATATCTAGCAAGAACAATTCTTACCTACGAAAAAACCACAATGGTGATACATAAATTGCTTTTCAACCCTCTCAAGGACCGCCTTTGTCGAATCCGATCCAACTAAAGTAGGAGAAACAGGCACCCGCCAGCCATCTTTGTGCAACGAAGTTAAATGTCAGTCGATGTAACCGGTCTCTCATAAGCGTACGAGTAAGGTTGGTCTAGGACGCTTCGTCCCACAACACCGCTGAACCAAAACACGACCAAGGGAGGAAGCAATCTAAGCATCAACGCCCACAAACTCCTTTGTGTTCTACTCGAGATCTCATCCACACATAGACCTAGCTCTAATACCATTGTTGGGGAACGTTGCATGGGAAACAAAAAAATTCCTATGCACATGCAAGATCTATCCATGGTGATGAGCATCTATGAGGGGTAGAGTGGATCTACATACCATTGTAGATTGCTAAGCGGGAAGCGTTAGAAACGCAGTTGATGTAGTAGAACGTCTTTGCGATCCAAATCACCGAGCGTCCCATGATCCCATCACGATCCATCTCACGATCCAATCACGACTCGTACCACGATCCCATCACGATTCATCCCGCAATCCAATCACGAATCGTCTCGCGATCTTGATCACGGTCCTTCTGATCTAGCACCGAACGGACTGCACCTCCGCGTTCAGCACACATACAGCTCGATGACGATCTCCACATTGTTGATCCAACAAGACGGAGCGGAGAGGTAGATCAGTTCTCCGGCAGCATAACGGCATGGTGGCGGTGGTGGTGAACTAATCGTGCAGGGCTTCGCCTAAGCACCATAGAACTAATCTACAGGAGAAACAGATGTAGAGGAAGAAGAGGGCAGCACGTGGCAATTCGGGTTAGCTTTCCCCTCTAAATCCTCTAGTATATATATAGGAGGGAGGTAGGGAGGAGGCAGCCTCAAACCCTCAAGAGTTGGGTTAAATTGGAGGTGGAGGAGTCCTACTCCAATCCTATTAGGAGTAGGATTCCTCCTTTCCACTTGGAAACTCTTTCCACCTCTCCACCTTTGGATTTTTTCCTTCTCAAACCTCATGGGCTTTAGTGGAGGCTTCGTCCAACACACTAGGGGCCGGTTTGTCTCCTCCCACAGCCCATGAGGCCCCTCGGGGGCGTGACACCCCTCCCGATGGTCCCCCGATGAGCCCGAAACTTTTCCGATGACCAAAAAAGGACTTTCTATATATCAATATTCACCTCTGGACCATTCCAGAGCTCCTCATGATGTCCAGGATCTCACCCGGGACTCCGAACAACCTTCGGTCACCACCATACATAACTGTTGGAAATATGCCCTAGAGGCAATAAAAAACTGTTTATTATTATATTTCCTTGTTCATGATAATCATTTATTATCCATGCTATAATTGTATTAATTGGAAACACATTACATGTGTGGGTAAATAGACAACACTTTGTCCCTAGTATGCATCTAGTGAACTAGCTCGTTGATCAAAGATGGTAAATGTTTCCTAGCCATTGACATGTGATGTCATTTGATAACGGGATCACATCATTAGGAGAATGATGTGATGGACAAGACCCAAACTAGAAATGTAGCATATGATCGTTTCAGTTTATTGCTATTGTTTTCTGCATGTCAAGTATATGTTCCTATGACCATGAGATCATGCAACTCACAAATACCGGAGAAGCGCCTTGTGTGTATCAAACGTCGCAATGTAACTGGGTGACTATAAAGGTGCTCTACAGGTATCTTCGAGGGTGTCTGTTGATTCGGCATGGATCAAGACTGGGATTTGTTACTCCGTGTGACGGAGAGGTATCTCAAGGCCCACTCGATAATACGAACATCGCAATGAGCATTGCCAGCAATGTGTCTAAGTGTTAGTCACGGGATCTTGTATTATGGAACGAGTAAAGAGACTTGCCGATAACGAGGTTGAACTAGGTATGGAGATACCGACGATCGAATCTCGGGCAAGTAACATACCGAAGAAAAAAGGGAACATCATACAGGATTAACTGAATCCTTGACATAGAGGTTCGACCGATAAAGATCTTTGTAGAATATGTAGAAACCAATATGGGCATCTAGGTCCCGCTATTGGTTATTGACCGTAGAGGTGTCTCGGTCATGTCTACATAGTTCTCGAACCCGCAGGGTCTGCACACTTAAGGTTTGGTGACGTTTTGGTAGTATATAATTATGTATGGTGGTGACTGAAGGTTGTTCAGAGTCTCGGATGAGATCCCAGACGTCACAAGGAGCTCCAGAATGGTCCGGAGGTAAATATTGATATATAGGAAGTCCTATTTTTGTCGCCGGAAAAGTTTCGGGCTCATCGGTAGTGCACCGGGAGTGCCGGTAGTGTACCGGGAGACCATCGGGAGGGGTATTTCTACCCAAGAGGCAACATGGGATGTGGGAGAGTGAATACCAGCCCTTAGTGGGCTGGTGGAAGTCCCACACAAAGCCCATGCAGCTAGGGAGAAAAACCCAAAGAGAAAAAGTGGAAAAAGGCAAAAATAGGGTGACTCCCACCTGGTTCGGCCGACTCCTAGAGGCTTGGCACTTGGGCCAAGCCTCTTCCTCTCTTCCTCTTATATATACTAGAGGTTTTAGGGTTTTGCACAGAATTTTCAGCCACGTGCTGCCCGTTCCTCCAGTGCATAGTTTCTCCTCTAGATCGGTTTTCTACACCGCTTAGGCGAAGCCCTGCCGGAATAGCTCCACCACCATCGCCCGAGCGCCGTCACGTTGCTGGAGAACTCTTCTTCCTCTCCGCTCCTTCTTGCTGGATCATGACGGCAGAGATCGTCATCAAGTTGTACGTGTGCTGAACGTGGAGGTGCCGTCCGTTCGGCGCTAGATCGGAAGGATCGTGATCAAGTTCGTGGGACAGATCGTGATCAAGTTCGCATGACGGATCGTGATTGGATCGCGGGACGGATCATGATTGGATCGCGGGATGCACGGCGATTTGGATCGCGAAGACGTTCGACTACACCAACCGTGCTTCTTAACGCTTCCCGCTTAGCGATCTACAAGGGTGCGTAGATCCACTCTCCCTCTCATAGATTCTCATCACCATGGATAGATCTGCGTGTGCGTAGGAAACTTTTTGTTTCCCATGCAACGTTCCCCAACAGTGGCATCATGAGCTAGGTCTATGTTTAGATAAGATCTCGAGTAGAACACAAAAGGTTTGTGGGCGTTGATGCTTAGATTGCTTCCTCCCTTGGTCGGATTTTGGTTTAGCGGTATTGTGAGATGAAGCGGCTCGGAACAACATTACTCGTACGCTTACGAGAGACCGGTTCCCTCGATCGGAACTTGTTCCATAGATGGCTTGCGGGTGCCAGTTTCTCTCACTTTAGTTAGATTGGATTCGAAAAAGGCGGTCCTTGAGAAGGTTGAAAAGCAACTAGTGTATCACCGTTGTGGTTTTTGCGTAGATGAGAATCGTTCTTGCTAGATACCCGTAGCAGCCACATAAAACATGCAAGAACAATTAGAGGACATCTAACTTGTTTATGCATGGTATGTTGTGATGTGATATGGCCAATTATATGATGCGATATATGTGATGTATGAGATGATCATGTGATGTATAGATTATCACGACTTGCATGTCGATGAGTATGGCAACCGGCAGGAGCCATAGGGTTGTCTTTAATTATTGTATAACCTGCATGTCGATCATTAAGCGCTATGTAATGCTTTACTTTATCGCTAAACGGTAGCAATAGTAGTAGAAGCATGTTGGGCGCGACAACCTCGATGGCGACACATTGATGGAGATCAGGGTGTCTTGCCGGTGACGATGGGGATCATGTCGGTGCTTTCTAGATGGAGATCAAAAGCACAAGTTCATGGCCATATCATGTCACTTACGATTTGCATGTGATGTTAATCCTTTTTATGCACCTTGTTTTTCTTAGGATGACGGTAGCATTATAAGGTGATCCCTCACTTAATTTCAAGATAAATTGTGTTCTCCCCGAGTGTGCACCGTTGCAAAAGTTCGTCGTGTGGAGACACCACGTGATGATCGGGTGTGATAAACTCTACGTTCACATACAACGGGTGCAAGCCAGTGTTGCACGTGTAGAACACTCAGGTTAAACTTGACGAGCCTAGCATGTACAGACATGGCCTCGGAACACAAGAGACCGAAAGGTCGAACATGAGTCATATAGTAGATATGATCAACATAATGATGTTCACCATTGAAGCCACCTCAACTCACGTGATGATCGGACTTGAGTTGGTGAATTTGGATCATGTGACACTCAAATGACCCGAGGGATGTCAATTTGAGTGGGAGCTTTAGTAATTTGATTAACTAAACTCATTATCTTGAACAATAGTCTAAGTAAACTTTTCATATTTATGTTGTAGATCAATGGCTCGTGCAGTAGCACCCCTGAATTTTAATGCGATCCTAGAGAAAGCTAAGTTGAAAGATGATGGAAGTAACTTTGTTGACTGGGCCCGTAATTTGAGGATTATCCTCATGGCTTCCCAAAAATCATATGTCCTTGATGCACCGCTTGGTGACCAACCAGAAGACATGACCTTCGAAGATGTTAAGAACGCTTGGGAGGCACGTACTGGAGATTAGTCAATAGTTCAGTGTGCAATATTGTATGGCTGAGAACCAGGACTTCAAAGACGTTTTGAACGTCATGGAGCATATGAGATGTTCTAGGAGTTGAAGTTTATCTTTCAGAAGAATGCCCGGATCGAGAGGTATGAAACCTCTGATAAGTTCTATGCTTGCAAGATGGAGGAGAAGGATCTATCAGTGAACATATTCTCAGAATGTCTGGGTATTCAACTCATCTAGCGGAGTTGGGAATTGCCCTTCCGTCAGAGGAGATCACTGACAGAGTTCTTCAATCACTGCCACCTAGTTACAAGAGCTTTGTGATGAACTATAACATGCACAGGATGAACAAGTCAGTCGGCGAGCTGTTTGCGATGCTAAAAGTCTCTGAGTCTGAAATCCAGAAAAACATCAAGTGTTGATGGTCAATAAAACCACGAGTTTCAAGAAAAGTGGCAAGGTCAAGGGCAAGGGCAAGAAGGGTAAAACCAAGAAGGATGGCAAAGCAGTTGCTACTCCTATAAAGAAGCCCAAGCATGGACCCAAGCCAGAAACTGAGTGCTTTCATTGCAAGGGAACTGGTCACTAGAAGCAGAACTGCCCCAAGTACCTGGCTGACAAGAAGGTGGCCAATGACAAACAAGGTATATATGATATACATGTTATTGATGTGTACCTTACTAGCTCTCATAGTAGTGCCTGGGTATTTGATACCGGTTCGGTTGCTCACATTGGCAACTCAAAGCAGGAACTACGGAATAAACGAAGGCTAGCGTAGGACGAAGTGACGATGCGCGTGGGAAATGGTTCCAAGGTTGATGTGATCGCCATCGGCACGCTCTCTCTTCGATTACCATCGGGATTAGTGATGAACCTGAATAATTGTTATTTAGTGCCTGCGTTAAGCATGAACATTATATCTGGATCTTATTTATTGCGAGACGGTTACTCATTTAAATCAGAGAATAAAGGTTGTTTGATTTATATGAGTAATATATTTTATGGTCATGCACCCAATATTAGGGGTTTATTCATATTGAATCTTGATAGTGATGACACACATGTTCATAACATTGATGCCAAAAGATGTAGAGTTGATAATGATAGTACCACTTTCTTGTGGCACTGCCATTTAGGTCATATTGGTGTAAAACGCATGAGGAAGCTCCATGCTGATGGACTTTTGGAGTCACTTGATTTTGAATCACTTGACACATGTGAACCATGCCTCATGGGCAAGATGACTAAAACGCCGTTCTCTGGAACAATGGAACGGGCAAGTGACTTATTGGAAATCATACATACTGATGTGTGCGGTCCAATGAATGTTACAGCGCGTGGTGGATATCGTTATTTTCTCACCTTCACTGATGACTTAAGTAGATATGGGTATATTTACTTAATGAAACACAAGTCTAAAACGTTTGAAAAGTTCAAGCAATTTCAGAGTGAAGTTGAGAATCATCGTAACAAGAAGATTAAGTTCCTGCGATCTGATCGAGGAGGTGAATATCTGAGTTATGAGTTTGGCAGTCACTTAAGACAGTGTGGAACTGTTTCACAGTTGACACCGCCCGGAACACCACATTGTAATGGTGTGTCTGAACGTCGTAGTCGAACCTTATTAGATATGGCGAGTTTTATGATGTCTCTTGCTGATTTGCCACTATCATTTTGGGGTTATGCATTAGAGACAACTGCATTCACTTTAAATAGGGCACCATCAAAATCCGTTGAGACGACGCCATATGAACTGTGGTTTGGCAAAAGGCCAAAGTTGTCGTTTCTTAAAGTTTGGGGATGTGATGCTTATGTCAAAAAGCTTCAGCCTGAAAAGCTGGAACCCAAAGCGGAAAAATGCGTCTTCATAGGATACCCAAAAGAGATAGTCGGGTATACCTTCTATCTCAGATCCGAAGGCAAAGTGTTTGTTGCTAAGAACGGAACATTTCTTGAGAAAGAGTTTCTCTCGAAAGAATTGAGTGGGAGGAAAATAGATCTTGATGAGGTTATTGAACCTTTACTTCAACCAGAAAGTAGTGCAACGCAGAAAGATGTTTTTGTGGAACCTACGACGGTAGAAGAAGAAGTTAATGATGATGATCATGAAGCTTCGGATCAAGCTACTATTGAACCTCGTAGGTCGACAAGGCCGCGTACTACTCCTGAGTGGTACGGCAACCCTGTCTTGGAGGTCATGTTGTTGAACAACAATGAACCTACGAGCTATGGAGGAGCAGTGATGGGCCCGGATTCCGAGAAATGGTTAGAGGCCATGAAATCCGAGATGGGATCCATGTATGAAAACAAAGTATGGACTTTGGAAGTATTACCTAAAGGGCGAAAGGCCATTCAGAATAAATGGATCTTTAAGAAGAAGATAGACGCGGACCGTAATGTCACCGTGTATAAAGCTCGACTTGTGGCAAAGGGTTTTCACAAGTTCAAGGAGTTGACTATGATGAGACCTTCTCACCCATTGTGATGCTTAAGTCTGTCAGAATCATGTTGGCAATAGCTGCTTATTTCGACTATGAAATTTGGCAGATGGATGTCAAAACAGCGTTCCTCAATGGTTTCCTTGAGGAAGAGTTGTATATGATGCAACCAGAAGGTTTTGTCGATCCAGAGAATGCTGACAAACTTTGCAAACTCCAGCGATCCATTTATGGGCTGGTGCAAGCATCTCGGAGTTGGAATAAGCGTTTTGATGAGGTGATCAAAGCGTTTGAGTTTATACAAGTTTATGGAGAAGCTTGTATTTACAAGAAAGTGAGTGGGAGCTCTATAACATTTCTAATATTATATGTGGATGACATATTGCTGATTGGAAACAATATAGAAATGTTGGAAAGCGTGAAGGAATATTTGAACAAGAGTTTTTCGATGAAGGACCTAGGAGAAGCTGCTTTCATACTAGGCATTAAGATCTATAGAGATAGATCGAGACGCTTAATAGCACTTTGACAGAGCACATACCTTGATAAAGTTTTGAAGAAGTTCAAAATGGATCAATCCAAGAAGGGGTTCTTGCATGTGTTACAAGGTGTGAAGTTGAGTAAGACTCAATGCCCAGTGACTGCAGAAGATAGAGAAAAGATGAGTGTCATCCCCTATGCTTCAGCCATAGGCTCTATCATCTATGCATTGCTGTGCACAAGACCGGATGTCAGCCTTGCCATAAGTATGCCGGAAGGTTTCAAAGTGATCCTGGACTGGAACACTAGGCAGCGGTCAAGAATATCCTTAAGTACTAGAAAAGGACTAAGGAAATGTTTCTCATTTATGGAGGTGATGAAGAGCTTGTCGTAAAGGGTTACGTCGATGCAATCTTTGACACTGATCTGGATGACTCTAAGTCACAAACCGGATACGTATTTATTCTCAACGGGGGAGTGGTAAGCTAGTGCAGTTCTAAGCAAAGCGTGGTAGCCGATTCTACATGTGAAGCAGAGTACATCATATCCTCGGAGGCGGCGAAGGAAGGTGTCTGGATGAAGCAGTTCATGACAGATCTTGGAGTAGTGCCTAGTGCACTGAATCCAATGAACATGTTCTGTGACAACACTGGTGCCATTGCTCTGGCCAAGGAACCAAGGTTTCACAAGAGGACCAGACACATAAAGCGACGCTTCAACTCCATTCACGATTACATCGAGGAGAAGGACATAAATATTTGCAAAGTGCACATGGATCTGAATGTTGCAGACCCGTTGACTAAACCTCTTCCAAGGGCTAAACATGATCAACACCAGAACTGCATGGGTGTTCGATTCATTACAATGTAAATCACATAGTGATGTGAGCTAGATTATTGACTCTAGTGCAAGTGGGAGACTGTTGGAAATATGCCCTAGAGGCAATAAATAAAGTGTTTATTATTATATTTCCTTGTTCATGATAATCGTTTATTATCCATGCTATAATTGTATTAATTGGATACACATTACATGTGTGGGTAAATAGACAACACTTTGTCCCTAGTATGACTCTAGTGAACTAGCTCATTGATCAAAGATGGTCAAGGTTTCCTAGCCATTGACATGTGATGTCATTTGACAACGGGATCACATCATTAGGAGAATGATGTGATGGACAAGACCCAAACTACAAACATAGCATATGATCGTGTCAGTTTATTGCTACTGTTTCCTGCATGTCAAGTATATGTTCCTATGACCATGAGATCATGCAACTCACATATACCGGAGGAGTGCCTTGTGTGTATGAAACGTCGCAACGTAATTGGGTGACTATAAAGGTGCTCTACAGGTATCTCCAAGGGTGTCTGTTCAGTTGGCATGGATCAAGACTGGGATTTGTTACTCCGTGCGATGAATAGGTATCTCAGGGCCCACTCGGTAATACAACATCACAATGAGCCTTGCAAGCAATGTGTCTAAGTGTTAGTCATGGGTTCTTGTATTACGGAATGAGTAAAGAGGCTTGCCGATAACGAGGTTGAACTAGGTATGGAGATACCGACGATCGAATCTCAGGCAAGTAACATACCGAAGAACAAAGGGAACATCATACATGATTAACTGAATCCTTGACATAGAGGTTCGACCGATAAAGATCTGCGTAGAATATGTAGGAACCAATATGGGCATCCAGGTCCCGCTATTGGTTATTGACCGTAGAGGTGTCTTGGTCATGTCTACATAGTTCTCGAACCCGCAGGGTCTGCACACTTAAGGTTTGGTGATGTTTCAATAGTATAGAGTTATGTATGGTGGTGACCGACGGTTGTTCGTACTCCCGGATGATATCCCGGACTTCACAAGGAGCTCCACAATGGTCCGGAGGTAAATATTGATATATAGGAAGTCCTATTTTGGTCGCCGGAAAATTTTCGTGCTCATCGGTAGTGTACCGGGAGTGCTGGGAGTGTACCGGGAGACCATCGGGAGGGGTATTTCAACCCAAGAGGCAACATGGGTTGTGGGAGAGTGAATACCAGCCCTTAGTGGGCTGGTGGAAGTCCCACACAAAGCCCATGCGGCTAGGGAGAAAAACCCAAAGAGAAAAAGTGGAAAAAGGCAAAAATAGGGTGAATCCTAGTCCTACTAGGATTGGAGGTGGATTCCACCTCTCCCACCTGGTTCGGCCGACTCCTAGAGGCTTGGCCCTTGGGAAAAGCCTCCTCGTCTCTTCCTCTTATATATACTGGAGGTTTTAGGGTTTTTGCACAGAATTTTCAGCCACGTGCTGCCCGTTCCTCCAGTGCATAGTTTCTCCTCTAGATCGGTTTTCTGCAGCGCTTAGGCGAAGCCCTATGGGAATAGCTCCACCAGCATCACCGGAGCGCCGTCTCGCTGCCGGAGAAGTCTTCTTCCTCTCTGCTCCTTCTTGCTGGATCAGGATGGCGGAGATCGACATCAAGCTGTACGTGTGCTGAACGCGGAGGTGCCATCCGTTCGGCGCTAGATCGGAAGGATCGTGATCAAGTTCGTGGGATGGATCGTGATCAAGTTCATGGGACGGATCGTGATTGGATTACCAGATGGATCGTGATTGGATCGTGGGACGCACGGTGATTTGGATTGCGAAGACGTTCGACTACACCAACCACGTTTCTTAAAGCTTCCCTCTTAGCGATCTACAAGGGTACGTAGATCCACTCTCCCTCTCGTAGATGCTCCTCACCATGGATAGATCTGCGTGTGCGTAGGAATTTTTTTGTTTCCCATGCAATGTTCCCCAACAATAACTCTATACTACCGAAACGTCACCGAACCTTAAGTGTGCCGACCCTACGGGTTCGAGAACTATGTAGACATGACCGAGACACCTCTACGGTCAATAACCAATAGCAGGACCTGGATGCCCATATTGGTTTCTACATATTCTAAGAAGATGTTTATCGATTGAACCTCTATGTCAAGGATTCAGTTAATCCCGTATGCAGTTCCCTTTGTTCTTCGATATGTTACTTGCTCGAGATTCGATCGTTGGTATCTCTATACCTAGTTCAATCTCTTTTCCGATAAGTCTCTTTACTCGTTTCATAATCTTGTTTCCGGCTTTCTCATAATGATCAATCCATACTCGATACTTCTTGTGTTGGTTCCTATATGAAGAAGGATGTTGACTTCAAATGGGATTTATTAGAAAGAATTAAACGCAACTCTAAAGATTGGGAACTCGGCGAAGGTAAGGAGTCCGGTATGAACCTTAAGTTTGATTGTGTTAAATCTTTCGTAGACACCAATGCTTTTCGTGAATTTAGCACTAAATACGGATCTGACTCTGAGATAGTAGCTTCTTTTTGTGTATCTTTTGCTGCTCATGTTGATCTCCCCAAGGAGAAGTGGTTTAAATATCATCATCCCATTGAAGTGAAATTAGTTGTACCTATTAAAGTCGAAGAGGAAACTATTACTTATAATGCTGATCCTGTTATTCCCACTGCTTATATTGAGAAACCACCTTTCGTGTTAGAATAGAGGATCATGCTAAAGCTTCAACTGTGGTTCGTAAGATTTGTGCTAGAACACCTACACCCCATGAGCAAATTAAAGTTGAGCCTAGTATTGCTATAGTTAAGGATCTCTTGGTTGGTAATATTGATGGGCATGTTATTCAATTTTGTGATGAAGCTGCTCGAATTGCTAAACCTGATGCTAAAGATAAACATAGACCCATTGTTGGCACATCTGTTGTTTCTGTTAAAATAGGAGATCATTGTTATCATGGCTTTTGTGATATGGGTGCTAGTGTGAGTGCAATTTCCTTTTCCTTATATAAATAGATTATGAATGATATTGCACCAACTGAGTTAGAGGAAATTGATGTTACAATTAAACTTGCTAATAGAGATACTATATCACCATGTGGGATTGTTAGAGATGTTGAAATCTTGTGTGGGAAAATAAAATATCCTACTGATTTTCTTGTTCTTGGTTCCCCACAAGATGATTTTTGCCCCATTATATTTGGTAGACCCTTAACTCCGCCTATGTTGTCTCAACATAGCCGGTCCCAAGACCGGGTAAAGGAGGAGGGTTGTGATAGGCTTGGCGAGCCAACGTGGAAACCCAGCCAGTCTTATGGAGATGAAACCCAAAAGATTTTAGTTGGGGCGTAACCCTCTCAGCGACGCGTCACATCGGAACCCGGGTGTGGTGGAAAATGGGCAAGGGTCGGGCATTGAAACATCACCCCCAGGTGGCATGCCATATCGTGATCTGGATACGGTCGCAAGTGAGCAAGGATCGGGTCATCACATCCTTAGTGGCGCGCTACATCGGTGCCCGGGTGTAGTGGAAAATGAGCGAGGGTCTTTGCATTTGACTCGATGAGTGCGAAGGGTAAGGAAGCTAGCCGAGCCTAGGAGGATTCTATTAGGTAGCTGGAACATAGGGTCTCTAACAGGTAAGCTTCGAGAGATAGTTGATACATCGGTGAGGAGAGACGTTGCTATCCTTTGCGTCCAAGAGACCAAATGGAGGGGACAGAAGGCGAAGGAGGTGGAGGGCACTGGCTTCAAGCTGTGGTATACGGGGACGGTTGCAAACAGAAATGGAGTAGGCATCTTGATCAGCAAGAGCCTCAAGGATGGAGTGGTAGACGTCAAGAGACGTGGGGACCAGATTATCATGGTCAAGCTGGTAGTTGGGGACTTAGTCCTCAACGTTATCAGTGCATATGCCCCACAAGTAGGCCACAATGAGAACACCAAGAGGGAGTTCTGGGAAGACTTGGGGGACTTGGTTAGGAGTGTACCGATTGGCGAGAGGCTCTTCATAGGAGGAGACCTCAATGGCCACGTGGGCACATCTAAGACATGTTTTGAAGGGGTGCATGGGGGGTTTGGCTATGGCATCAGGAATCAAGAAGGAGAAGATGTCTTAAGATTTGCGTTAGCCTATGACATGATCGTAGCTAACACCCTCTTTAAGAAGAGAGAATCACATCTAGTGACTTACAGTAGTGGGCAGCACTCTAGACAGATTGATTTCATCCTCTGGAGAAGAGAAGACAGGTGTCCATGCCTAGAGTGTAAGGTGATACCTGGAGAGTGTTGTCCCTTAGCATAAGCTTGTGGTTTCTGACCTCCGCTTTCGGATTCGTGTCCAGTGGGACAAGCATGCCAAACTCGCTAGAACGAAGTGGTGGTAGCTCAAGGGGGAGGTAGCTCACGCATTCAAGGAGAGGGTCATTAAGGAGGGCCCTTGGGAGAAAGGAGGTGATGTAGACCACATGTCGATGAAGATGTCAACTTGCATCCGTAAGGTCGCCTCATAGGAGTTTGGAGTGTCCAGGGGAAGTAGAAGAGAAGCTAAAGATACCTGGTGGTGGAATGATGTTGTCCAGAAGGCAATCAAGGAGAAGAAAGATTGTTTTAGATGCCTATATCTGGATAGGAGTGTAGACAACATAGATAAGTACTAGATGGCAAAGAAGGCCGCAAAGCGAGCTATGAGTGAATCAAGGGGTCGGGCGTATGAGTACCTCTACCAAAGTTTAGACACGAAGGAAGGCAAAAGGGACATCTATAAGATGGCCAAGAGCCGAGAGAGGAAGACAAGGGATGTTGACCAAATTAAGTGCATCAAGGACGGAGCAGATCAACTCCTGGTGAAGAACGAGGAGATTAAGCGTAGATGGCGGGAGTACTTTGACAAGTTGTTCAATGGGGAGAGTGAGAGCTCTACCATTGATCTGGATGACTCCTTTGATGATACTAGCAGGCGTTTTGTGAGGCGAATCCAGGAGTCGGAGGTCATGGAGGCTTTAAAGGGGTTGAAAGGAGGCAAGGCAATGGGCCCCGACTGTATCCCCGTTGAGGTGTGGAGAGGACTCGGGGACATAGCGATAGTATGGCTAAGCAAACTTTTCAACCTCATTTTTCTGGCAAACAACATGCCAGAAGAATGGAGACGGAGTATATTAGTACCAATCTTCAAGAACAAGGGGAATGTTCAGAGTTGTACTAATTACCATGGAATTAAGCTGAGGATCCATACAATGAAGCTATGGGAGAGAGTCATTGAGCACCGTGTAAGAAGAATGACAAGCGTGACCAAAATTCAGTTTGGTTTCATGCCTGGGAGATCGACAATGGAAGCCATTTTCTTGGTACGAAAACTTATGGAGAGATATAGGAGCAAAACAAGGACCTGCATATGGTGTTCATTGACTTGGAGAAGGCCTATGATAAGATACCGCGGAATGTTATGTTGTGAGCCTTGGAGAAACACAAAGTACCAACAAAGTACATTACCCTCATCAAGGACATGTACGACAATGTTGTGACAAGTGTTCGAACAAGTGATGGCGACACTGGCGACTTCCCAATTAAGATAGGACTACATCAAGGGTCAGCTTTGAGCCCTTATCTTTTTGCCTTGGTGATGGATGAGGTCACAAGGGATATACAAGGAGATATCCCATGGTGTATGCTCTTTGCGTACGATGTGGTGCTAGTCGATGAGAGCCATACGGGGGTCAACAGGAAGTTGGAGTTATGGAGGCAAACCTTGGAATCGAAAGGTTTTAGACTTAGTAGGACTAAAACCGAGTACATGAGGTGCGCTTTCAGTACTACTAGGAACAAGGAGGAGGAGGATGTTAGCCTTGATGGGCAAGTGGTGCCTCAGAAGGACACCTTTTGATATTTGGGGTCAATGTTGCAGAAGGATGGGGATATCGATGAAGATGTGAACCATCGAATTAAAGCCGGATGCATGAAGTGGCGCCAAGCTTCTGGCATTCTTTGTGACAAGAGGGTGCCTCAAAAGCTAAAAGGGAAGTTCTATAGGACGGCAGTTCGACCCGCAATGTTGTATGGCACTGAGTGTTGGCCGACTAAAAGGAGACATGTGCAACAGTTAGGTGTGGCGGAGATGCGCATCTTGAGATGGATGTGTGGCCACACAAGGAAGGACCGCATCTGGAATGATGATATATGAGAAAGAGTTGGGGTAGCACGAATTGAAGAGAAGCTTGTCCAAAATCATCTGAGATGGTTTGGGCATATTCAGTGCAGGACTCCAGAAGCCCTAGTGCATAGCGGATGGCTTAAGCATGCTGATAATGTCAAAATAGGTCAGGGTAGACCGAACTTGACATGGGAAGAGTCCGTAAAGAGATATCTAAAGGACTGGAGCATCACCAAAGAACTAGCCATGGACAGGGGTGCGTGGAAGCTTGCTATCCATGTGCCAGAACCATGAGTTGGTCGCGAGATGTTATGGGTTTCACCTCTGGCCTACCCCAACTTGTTTGGGACTAAAGGCTTTGTTTTTGTTGTTGTATATTTGGTAGACCCTTCTTGAATACCGTTAATGCCAGGATAAATTGTGAGAAGGAAACAGTTACTGTAAGCATTGGGGATACGTCTCATGAGTTTAATTTCTCTAAATTTTGTAGACAACCCCAGTATAAAGAATTGCCTTGTAAGGATGAAATTATTGGTCTTGCTTCTATTGTTGTGCCTCCCACTAATCCTTTCGAGCAATATTTGCTAGACCATGAAAATGATAACCATATGAATGAAAGAAAAGAAATAGATAGGATTTTGTTTGATCAGCATCCTATCCTAAAAAACAACTTGCCTGTTGAAATACTTGGGGATCCTCCTCCACCCAAGGGTGATCCCATGTTTGATCTTAAAGAATTACCAGATACTTTTAAATATGCTTATCTTGATGAAAAGAAGATATATCCTGTTATTATTAGTGCTAACCTTTTAGAGCATGAAGAACAGAGGAACAAAGATTATTGAAAACTTTGAAGAAGCACCGTGCTTATATTGGATATACTCTTGATGATCTTAAGGGCATTAGACCCACTCTATGTCACCACAAAATTAAAATGGAGCTTGATGCTAAACCAGTTGCCGATCACCAATGACGGTTGAATCCTAGAATGAAGGTAGTGGTAAGAAATGAAATATTAAAGCCTCTGCATGCATGTATAATTTACCCTATTGCTGATAGTAGATGGATTAGTCTCGTTCATTGTGTCCCTAAGAAAGGAGGTATTATCGTAGTTCCTAATGATAAAAATGAATTGGTCCCGCAAAGAATTGTTACAGGTTATAGAATGGTAATTGATTTTAGGAAATTGAATAAAGCTACTAGAAAAGATCATTACCCTCTACCTTTCATTGATCAAATGCTAGAAAGATTATCCAAACACACACATTTCTGCTTTCTAGATGGTTATTCTACTATCTCTCAAATACATGTGTCAAAAGAGGACCAAGAAAATACCACCTTTACCTGCCCTTTTGGTACCTTTGCTTATAGACCTATGCCTTTTGGTTTATGCAATGCACCTGCTACCTTTCAAAGATGCATGACTTCTATATTTTGCGATTTCTGTGGAAGAATTGTTGAGGTTTTCATGGATGATTTTTCCGTATATGGAACTTCTTTTGATGATTAATTGAGCAACCTTGATCGAGTTTTGCAGAGATGTGAAGAAACTAATCTTGTCTTGAATTGGGAGAAGTGCTACGTTATGGTGAATGAAGGCATTGTCTTGGGACATAAAATTTCCGAAAGAGGTATTGAAGTTGACAAGGCTAAAGTAGATGCTGTTGAAAAAATATCATGTCCTACGGATATGAGAGGTATAAGAAGTTTCCTTGGTCATGCTGGTTTCTATAGGAGATTTATTAAAGATTTATCTAAGATTTCTAGGCCTCTCACTAATATTTTGTAAAAAGCAGTTGTGTTCGCTTGTGATAAGTTTAGACCCTATACTATTGGTTCTAAAGTAACTGTCCACACTGATCATGCTGCTATTTAATATCTCATGCATAAGAAAGATGCTAAACCTAGACTTATTAGGTGGGTTCTTCTGCTACAAGAATTTGATTTGCATATTGTTGATACAAAGGGTGTTGATAACCCCGTAGCAGATAACTTGTCTAGGTTAGAGCATGTTCTTGATGACCCACTACCTATTGGTGATAGCTTTCCTGATGAACAATTAGTTGTCATAAATGCTTATCATAATGTTCCTTGGTATGCTGATTATGCTAATTACATTGTCAATAAATTTATACCGCCTAGTTTCACAACCAACAAAAGAAAAAGGTTTTCTATGATTTAAGACAGTACTTCTGGGATGACTCACACCTTTATAAAGAAGGAGTATATGGTGTTATTATATGTGGTGTACCTGGGCATGAACAGGAACAGATCCTATGGAAGTGTCATTCTGAGGCCTACGGAGGACACCATGCTGGACATAGAACTGCACATAAGGTATTACAATCTAGTTTTTATTGGCCTACTCTCTTCAAGGATGCTCGTAAGTTTGTCTTGTCATGTGATGAATGTCAAAGAATTGGCAATATTAGTAGACGCAAGGAAATGCCTATGAATTACTCTCTTGTTATTGAACCATTTGATGTTTGGGGTTTTGATTATATGGGACCTTTTCCAACGTCCAACGGGTATACTCATATCTTAGTTGATGTTGATTATGTCACTAAGTGTGTAGAAGCTATTCCAACTAGTAGTGCTGATCATAACACCTCTATTAAGATGCTTAAATAAAAGTTATTTTCCCTAGATTTGGAGTCCCCAGATATTTAATGACTGATGGTGGTTCACATTTTATTCATGGTGCTTTCCGTAAATTGCTTGCCAAGTATGATGTTATTCATAGAATTGCATCCCCTTATCATCCTCAGTCTAGTGGTTAAGTAGAATTAAGCAACAGAGAAATTAAATTGATCTTGCAAAAGACAGTTAATAGATCTAGGAAGAATTGTTCTAAGAAACTTGACAATGCATTACAGGCTTATAGAACGACTTACAAGAATCCTATGGGTATGTCTCCGTATAAAATGGTTTATGGTAAAGCATGTCATTTACCTCTAGAGCCACAACATAAAGATTATTGGGCAATCAAAGAGCTCAACTATGATTTCAAACTTGCTGGTGAGAAGAGGTTATTTGACATTAGCTCACTTGATGAATGGAGAACCCAGGCCTATGAGAATGCCAAGTTGTCTAAAGAAAAAGTGGCATGATAAAAGGTTACAAAAGCGTGAATTTAATGTAGGTGATCATGTCTTGCTATAAAATTCTCGGTTAAGATTTTTTGCAGGAAAACTTCTCTCTAAGTGGGAAGGACCATACATCGTTGAGGAGGTATATCGTTCTGGTGCCATCAAGATCAACAACGCCAAAGGCACAAATCCAAAGGTGGTAAATGGGCAAAGAATCAAACACTACATTTCAGGTACTCCCATTAATGTTGAAACCAATGTTATCAATACCATAACTCCCAAAGAGCATATTAGGGAGAATTACCAGAACGTTTCAGAGTCCGAAAAGGAACAGATTCATGGTACGGTAAGTAAACCGACTCCAAAAGTTTTCTAGTAGCAATTTTATTCAGTTTTGGAATATTTAAAAAAATAGGAAAATTAAAAGCAGCCCGAAGGACGCACGGGGAGGCGACAAGCCTGCTAGGCGCGACCACCCCCTGGTTGCTCCTAGGGGGCTTGTCACCACCCCGTGCGGCCCCCGGACTCCGTTTTATTGTGGAACACCCCTTTGGGTCAGCAAAAATTCATTATATAATCTCCCGAAGGTTTCAACTTTCATATCAAGACAATACCTCCTATTTTTTTTGGGTTGTTTCTGCAGCAGATTTAGATTGTCATGGCATCCCCCGGTGCTCCGAAGGACAAGTTTCTCGAGAAGGTCATCAACCGTTACCTTGCAGAGGTACTGCAACACCCTTAAGCCATTGAGATGCGTGAGGGGGTGCTGCACAACCATGAAGTTGAGGGGCCAAAGAAGACCGGAAGCATGGTAACCAGGCTCGAAGCAATGGAGCAACAAGTCTTGAACTGCCAAGCGATGGTGGAACATGGACTCAATGCCAATCATATGATGATCTCAGAGTTTACCCATAAACACAAGCTGGACACCAAGGACATCGGAGAGCACATCTTCAAGCTTTATGAGAAAATTGAGCATCTCCAAGCCCAGATCTATGATCTGCAAAACCAAAAGTGTGAGTATGAATACAGATTGAAGAGAATGAGTTTGTCTGCAGATTTGTGGATTCTAGAGACTCGTTCATCTTTTTACGATGGTGAGCCTATGCCTTGGAAGACGGAGGACAAACCTGCAACCTCATCAACAACTCCACCACCACCACCTCCGAAGAAGGACACCTGAGTACATGGGTATGTGCACTCCCCTTGGCTTGTGCCAAGCTTGTGGGAGGTGCCCCGGTATCGTATCACACCACACCTTTTTCCTTTTTCCTTTTTATCTTTCCTAGTTCGATCCTTTTTGTTCTTGTTTTGATCTAGTAGAATAAAAGTTTTTAGCATGATCTACCCTTTTAGTTTTTGCTTTTCCCCCCTTATGTAAGAAAGTCCGAGAGTTATATAATAAAAATTTGTTTTGATGAGAGGGCTTTGCTAGATGACTATGCTCTTGAAAGTAATGAATAAAGTATAATAGAACAAAAGCAAATAGAATACATATTGATCTTATGGGGAGTGATGACTTCACATGTAAAAAGTATGGTGATTGAAATTTGTTGGGAGTTAACAAACATAGTAATTGGTCATTGGTGCAACTGAAAGGAAGTGATAAAGAAAGAGAGACTCACATATAAATATATTGTCTTGCACATCTTTTATGATTGTGACCACTCATTAAAATATTATATGCCAAGAAGTTGATGTTGGACAAGGAAGACAACATAATAGGTTATGTTTGCTTGCATCCGGATAGAAGTTATATGGTTTTAGATCCACCAACATATCGTGCTTGCTTCCAGCTCATATTAGCCAAAACTTCCGCACCAAGTAGAGATACTACTTGTGCCAAACACCTCAACCCAGTTTTGCCATGAGAGTCCACCATACCTACCTATGGATTGAATAGATCCTTAGAGTAAGTTGTCATCGGTGCAGAAAGGCAATAAAAATTGCTCCTAAATATGCGTGATCTTTTATTGTAAGGGAAATAAGCGTTGTACGAACTTGTGATAGTGAATAAATAAAAGCGACAGATTGCATAATAAAGATTGCTATCACAAAGGGCAATAAAACACGACGTTCCTCTGCATTAAGAGTTTGTGCATCCAAAAATAAAAAGCGCATGACAACCTCTGCTTCCCTCTGCGAAGGGCCTATCTGCTTTTACTTTCTAGTACTTACCTTCATGCAAGAGTCATAGTGGTTTTCCCCACTTCCTATATTTTGACTCTCTCTTGGCAAGCATTATGTGTTGGGGAATGATCTAGACTTATATATCCACTCGGATGTGGGTGATCATGAGTTATTATTGTTGACATCACCCTTGAGGTGAATAGTTGGGAGGCAAAATTATTAGCCCCTATCTTTGTCTGTGTTTGATTAAATCTTTGACCTCGTGGGTACCGCGTGAGTGCTAGCAATTGTGAAAGACTAAAAGATGATTGAGTATGTGGACATGCTATACGAGCTCTTATATTGACTCTTTCCGATGTTATGATAAGTTATCAATTTCTTCAATGACTGAGATCATAGTTTGTTGGTTGTCAATAGAGTTCTTGGTTCATACTTTATCTTGTGAATCAATTGTTACTCTAGTATAAAGAATCCCATACAATGAGTATTCTTGTTCTAAAGTTGATCATGATGCCCTCATGTCCGTATTTTAATTTATCGACACCTCTATCTCTAAACATGTGGACATATTCATTGATCTTGGCTTTCACTTGAGGGCAAGCGAGGTCTAAGCTTGGGGGAGTTGATACTTCCATTTTGCATCATGCTTTTATATTGATATTTATTGCATTATGGGCTGTTATTACACATTATGGTACAATACTTATGCCTTTTCTTTCTTATTTTACATGGTTTACATGAAGAGGGAGAATGCTAGCAGTTGGAATTCTGGACCGGGAAAGGAGCAAATCTGAGATACCTATTCTGCACAACTCCAAAAGTCTTGAAAATTTATGGAGAATATTTTTGGAATTAATAAAAATACTGACGCAAGAATCAACCAGGGGGGGGCCACAAGCCTGCTAGGCGCGGCCACCCCCTAGCCACGCCTGGCAGGCTTGTGGGGCCCGTGTGGATCCTCCAATGCCCATCTTCTCCTATATGAAGAATTTTGATGTGGAAAAAAAATCATAGGAGAGCTTTTGGGATGAAGCACCAGCATCTCGAGGCGGAACTTGGGTAGAACCAATGTAGAGCTCCGGCAGGGCTGTTCTGCCGGGGAAACTTCCCTTCCGGAGGGGGAAATCAAAGACATCATCGTCAACAACGATCCTCTCATCAACAGGGGTTCAATATCCATCAACATCTTCACCAGCACCATCTCCCCTCCAAACCCTAGTTCATCTCTTGTATCCGATCATTGTCTGAACACCTCAGATTGGTACCTGTGGGTTGCTAGTAGTGTTGATTACTCCTTGTAGTTAATGCTAGTTGGTTTACTTGGTGGAAGATCATATGTTCAGATCCTTTATGATAATTAATACTCCTGTGATCTTGAACATGAACATGCTTTGTGAGTAGTTATGTTTGTTACTGAGGAAATGGGATAAGTCTTGTTATAAGTAATCATGTGAACTCGATATTCGTTCGATATTTTGATCAGATGTATATTGTCTCTCCTCTAGTGGTGTTATGTGAACATCGTCTACATAACACTTCACCATTATTTGGGCCTAGGGGAAGGCATTGGGAAGTAATAATTAGATGATGGGTTGCTAGAGTGACAGAAGCTTAAACCCTAGTTTATGCGTTGCTTCGTAAGGGGCTGATTTGGATCCATATGTTTCATGCTATGGTTAGATTTATCTTAATTATTCTTTCATAGTTGCGGATGCTTGCGGAGGAGGTAATCATAAGTGGGAGGCTTGTCCAAGTAAGGACAACACCCAAGCACTGGTCCACCCACATATCAAATTATCAAAGTAGCAAACGTGAATCAAGTGAGCATGATGAAAACTAACTTGACATAAATTCCATGTGTCCTCGGGAGCGCTTTGCTTTATATAAGAGTTTGTCCAGGCTTGTCCTTTGCTATAAAAAGGATTGGGCCACCTTGCTGCACCTTTGTTACTATTGTTACTTGCTACCCGTTACAAATTATCCTATCACAAAACTATCTGTTACCGATAATTTCAGTGCTTGCAGAGAATACCTTACTGATTTCGTCAGGGGCTTCGTAAGGGGCTGATTTGAATCCATATGTTTCATGCTATGGTTAGGTTGACCTTAATTCTTCTTTCTTAGTTGCGGATGCTTGCGATAGAGGTTAATCATAAGTGGGAGGTTTGTCCAAGTAAGGGCAGCACCCAAGCACCAGTCCACCCACATATCAAATTGTCAAAGTAACGAACGCAAATCAAATGAGCATGATGAAAACTATCTTGACAGAAATTCCCATGTGTCCCCGGGAGCGCTTTGCTTTATATAAGAGTTTGTCCATGCCTGTCGTTTGCTACAAAAAGGATTGGGATACCTTGCTACACTTGTTACTTGTTACTCGTTACGAATTACCTGATCAAAAAACTATTTGTTACCGATAACTTCAATGCTTGCAGAGAATACCTTACTAAAAACCGCTTGTCATTTCCTTCTGCTCCTCGTTGGGTTTGACACTCTTACTTATCGAAAGGACTACGATAGGTCCCCTATACTTGTGGGTCATCATCCCCCTTTGAATTGCCGCCCTTTGGCCACCCTTTCCCGCTCATATTTTCGGGGAAGAGGACCAAGGCACTACAAAAGGGGACATTCGCTTCCATGTAAGGGGATGGAACCATTCTCCCCCACACCTCGTTTACCTCAAGCCACAATATATTCATTATAGAACAATCCAACACACGCAAGAGTAGGGTATTACACCACACAGTGGCCCGAACCTGGGTAGGTCGTGTGTCCCTGTTGTGTTTGGTGTGAGTGAGTGCGCTTATCGTGGTGTCGCCGTAGTTGTCGTTGGGTCATAGGTTTCCAAGCAAAGCCCCCCTAGAGTTCGAACCCTAGTTCTTGGAGAAGTTTCTTGGACGTAGATCCCAAACTCTAACACTAGCTCTCTGAGAATACTGGTCCACTCGCTCAGATAGAAGTAAGAAGCACTCCTCGACCATTGGCCACGCAGGGAGAAGCCGAAGGCTGGCCAACAAAGTTTGAAACAACATATGCATTACAAACAATGTATTGTACATGGATACACATAGCTATTACAACAAAGCTTAATATTGGTCCATGCCATCTATCAATGACTTAAGGCTACAATCCCGCTAGGAGAAACAAGCGGCAAGCATTACACTATTGTACGACAAAAAGGTTGGGTTTTCCTCCTCGTCAGGACCAACTGGGCCCACTTCGGCTAGGCTTTTGGTCTCGATCTTTGTGTAATGTGTCTTGACCATGGCCCTATCTTCTATGGATCCCTCTAGATAGGCGGACATTTTCTAAGCCTTTATACAACGCCGGGCGCGTTCAAGGCGCTCGGATATGCCTTCGGACACATTATCCTCTTTGGGTCATAAGGCCTTAAAAACGATCTTCATCACCTTCCGAGCTCTTTCATGATTCTAGGTCGGCGGCATGCGGGCGTCCCCAGACAAAGAGTTTGTCGCCTATTTGGGGTGACGTGTCAATGACACCATTTGGCACATGCGTGAGTACAAGGCTATATTGTTCAGGAATTCAATCCTATTCTTAAAGAACATGCTTACGGATTGTAGTTTCACCAGACTGCTCGTTTTCCCCCTCGGCCACAGCCAATTGGTCCCACAACTGCTCAATTTCCTTGGCCTAATGATCGTTCCTCACCTTCAAGTCATTGACATGTTCCTTGCACTAGGTCAGCACAAATTGGTCGGCCTGTCTCTGCGAATCGGCATATAAGTGGTCCTCGCGAGCCTGGTTCGGGTCCTGCTCCAACTGACTAATGACTTCCGCTGCTAATGAATATGATGGTTGAATCACAGGTTAACGAGTTTGTCGCAAGTGAGTATTATTACACGAAATGGACTTACCATTTGCTTCTCTGGTGAATGCCTTTACTTGCTCCACCTTGGCCTACGAAGCACTTAGAAGCTTCTTGGTTTAGACAACTTCTCGTTCGTATCCCGAGATGACTGCACAATAACAGTGTTATTATTTAAGCCTCAATATGGATTGTTGTATCCATAATTCGGCTTGGGGGCTACCGGCCTCCGCGTTGATGAAATATTATAAACAAATCCACTAATCGGATGTGCCATCCGACTAGTGTCTTGGGGGCTATTGCCTAGCAGGACACAAAATCAAAATGCACGAATACCGGCAAGCCCTTGGCGAGGACGGCCAATTATTTGGAAGATCCGACAAAAAGTCTAGAATACTGGGCTGAACTTGGTCGTGCACACGGACATCAGCCATGTAGAATCATTTGGATGCCCATGTGTCGTCTTCTCGTGGGGTCCCGACAGGGTAGTCGTTCCCAACTAATCTGCACACCTTGGAGGCGCCAACCTCAAGAAGCTTCCCGTCTCAGGAACATGTCATCACACATAACTACTTCCTCCACAATTCTAAGTGTGCTTAGCAACCGAGATACATCTCGCAGAAAGCGATAAACCCCGCAATGTGTAATATGGAGTTGGGTGTAAATGGTGGAGTTGGATCACGTAAAATTCAAGCAGGCACCGAAGGAATGGATGAATGGGAAACTCCAAACCACGAAGGAGAAAGAGGACGAAACATACTCGCACTTCTCCATGAGGGACGGGATGATTATCAACATGAGTTTGCTCATCAACAGATACCAAGCCAACGAGAATCAGATCAAAATATGGGTCCGGAAGGCAGCCCTGGGTGGCGAGGTGATGCAGCTCGCGGATTGTCATGGCACAACTCCCCTATTCACCCTTTAGGGGTCGTGGGGACACTTGGAAGACACAATGTCGCTAGCCATGGTTGGAAGCTTTTTTTGATGCAAGAGCTTTGGAGGGAATTTTGCTAGATGGCCGAAGGAAGATCAGAATGCGCTTGCATATGGTCCTGGGGCTTTGAAATGGGTTAAATAAAGGAAGGGTAAACCGACGCTTTAGCACCTGGTTATAAGTGTAACTCGACTCCCCATGGGACACGATGTTTGAAGCGACACGTGGTGGGACTAGGGTTGAAGTAAATTTCTGTATTCATATGCTGGAGTGCTCTAGAACGGTGACAGGAACTCGCTTGCCAAGCAAAAGACTACCAATCCGAGAACATTTATCCGAAGTCATTTGTCATCTCCAGCTTCGAGGACAAGCTTGGGGTCTATTGAGGTAGTCCTGGGCTAGGGGTCCCAACCGAGTTGGTCTAGTCCATGGGCCGGGGTAAGGCCTGTCCAAGAGGAAGGACTTTGGAGGACCTAGGACAGGGCATGAGCACATCAGATTCTACCAAAGACTTGGTGTGTACTCCAAGTAGGAATGATTTGTTCTACATGTAATCTATAGTCGGTAACCGACATTCATGTAACCCAAGATATCCCCGGTGGTTATATAAACCGGAATATTTAGCCTGTAGTGGATACCCATGCACATAATCATCACCCCTAGGGTTTAGACCACAAACATACTATCTCGAGGTAGATCAACTTTGTACTTGTTACACCGATAACACAATAAGAGCAGGACGTAGGGTTTTACATCCGTCAAAAGGGCCTGAACCTGGGTAAAAACCTTGTGTTCCTTGTCTCCTGTTACCATAGATATGATCTCACAACTCGGACCCCTAACATAGGTCTACCGGTTTTGACACCGGCAAGTTGTTACTCCCCTTGTTCTTGCCAGTTACAAGATTAAAAATAGGTAGTGACAATGATAGCAAACATAATGATAGAAATTGTAGGAACTCGCAAATTATTTGAGAATGGACACACGACCATATGTTCACTAGTGGCATCTCTCTCGAAACCACGGTACCGAAGGGAAAACAAATTAATGTTGGGCAATTGACAAAATTGTGCATAAATATAATTGTGATCATTCATGGCATAATCATTACATAGGCATTACATTTGTGATAAGTAGACCAATAAACTTACCGACTTATAGTACTATTACTCCACCCCAAGACCGCTATCCAGCATGCACCTCAAAGTATTAGGTTCATCACAAACAGAGTAACACAATAAGAAAAATCACATAATGCAGACTGAATAATATCAATCAATATGACCAAACCCCGTAGTTTTATCCTTAGTAGCAATAACACAAATATGTTCCCTTATCCTTTCTGTCACTAGACATGATCACCGCAAGACTGAACCTACTAGAAAGCACCTCTCTGCTGAAGATAAATAAATCAATCTTGGCCAAAGTAGACCGGTAGATCCGAGAGAAATATAAAGCTATAAACTTAAGCAACAAATAAGGTTCAAGAAACTCATAATTGATCAATGAATAATTTGATCATAAAGCAACAATTCATCATATCCCAACAAACTTATTAACAAAATTACATTAGATGGATCTTAGAGAAGATTGATGTCTACTACATAACTTTATTCTTGTACTCTATTGGGCCTCCAAGTGCAGAGTTCTGTAGGGCATTAGCATTTTCCCTCAAATGAATGACCTAAGGTTTATCAATCTGTGAGAGGTGTAGGATGAATATGGTCTCTCTCAAACAACCCTGCAATCAAATACAAGAAATCTCTTGTGACCCCAACACAGCCAATACAATGCAAAATTGTATAGGTGCATTAGTTTGGTGAAGAAATGGTGATACAAGTCCAATATCGATAGTAGATATAGGTTTCTATATTTTGAAAATATAAAAACAACAAGTTAGAAAGTGTCAAGCATCAAGAAAACGTTGTATAAATTCTTAGAAATAAGGCCTAGGGTTCATACTTTCGCTAGTGCAATCTCTCAACAATACTACCATAATAGAATCATATGATCATCCCTCAACCTACAACAAGAATCTCTCCAAAGTTCATACCTAGTGGAGAACATAAGATGAAATTGTTGTAGGTACTATAACCACATCAAAGTTATCCTTTCCGATCAATCTATTGAGCTATTCCTATAAGTGTCACAAATGACCCAAAAGTTCATACTAAAATAACACCATATGATACACATCAATCAACTCTAATGGCACCTAGATACTCCAATGTCACCACAAGTTTCCCTGAGTTAATTATACGATATGCATCAAACAATTTCAAATTCAGCATATTCAATCCATGCAAAAGAACTTCAAAGAGTACCCCAGGATTTATATTGGAGAAAGTAGGACAAGTACGTGTCTCCACCCATATGCATAGATTACCCCATTGTCACCATGGGAATCCGCAAGTAGAGTAGCAAAACATACATCAAGTGAATCAATACAACACTCCACTGTCACCACATCTATCCACATGCAAGACATACATCAAGTGACTCAAATCCAATATTCAATCCTACATAACAAAATCTCAAAGGAAGATATTCAATTCATAACATCAATATAGCAAAGGACAAACACCATACGATCCAACTACATTAACAAAGTCGGTGATACATCAAGATTATGACATCACAAGAACATGAGAGAGAGAGAGATAGATCAATGACACAGCTACTGGCACATACCCTCGGCCATAAGGGTGAACTACGCCCTCCTCGTCATGGACACCGTCGGGATGATGAAGATGGCATCTAGTGATGATTGCCCCCTCCGATAGGGTGCCGGGACATGGGTCCGGATGATTTTTCTTTGGTACATAGGCTTGTGGCATCAGAGCGGAAGTTCTAGGTTAACTTTTGGTTTTATTGGTATTTATAGGATTTTTGGGCATTGGAATCACGCTAAATGGAGCCACGAGGTGCTCCCAAGCCGTCAGGGCGCGCCCAGGCGTGATGGCACCCTTATGGCTTGGGGGAACCTGGTGGCCCCCCTCCAGTGGTTCTTCACTCTGGTATTTATGGTTTTGTCTAGAAAATTCATCAAAAAGTTTCGAGCGATTCCAAGAACTTTTATTTTCTATACAAAAAAACACCACGGTAATTCTGCTGAAAACATCGTCAGTATGGGGTCTAATTAAATCATATAAAGTGCATCAAAACCATATAAAAATATTGTAAACATAGGTAAATATGGCATGAATACTTCATAAATTATCGATACGTTCGAGACATATCAAATATCATTGTCTTGAAGATCGAAAGGGAGCGAGAAATCCATCTAGCTACTACTATGGACCCATAGATCCTGAAGGAACAAGTCACACATCATCATGGAGACAACAAGGTTGATGAAGAGATCTTCCCAATGATTTCCACCTCCAGCAGAATACCGAAAAAGTGCTCCGTATGGGATCACGACAGGATAGAGGATTGTCTAGTGATAAACTTGTTTTAGGTCTTGCTTCAAGGGTTTCAGAATAAATGTTAACTTATAGGCCAAATATTAGGGAAAACAGAGCACCAATGCCCCACAAGCCACCCCGATACGCCGACCACCATGGCACACCCACCTCGCTTGTGGATCCCCTATGTATATTCTTGGTCGCCCCAAAGCTTCTAGGATCTCTTATGTTCCCTAAAAAATCTCAGAAAGTTTCATGGTGTTTGGACTTCTGTAGGTATGGTTTTTCTGCGAAATAAAACACATGCATAAATAGGAACTGGCACTAGCCAGTAAATTAATAGGTTAGTCCATAAAATTAATATAAAATGGCATATGAAGCATACAAAAGTGATAACATAATGGCATTTAACTTTGAAATACTATAGATACGCTCGAGACTAACAACATCCCGAAGCTTAATTTCTACTAATCGTCGAGTAGGTAAATACAATAGAGAATGCTACCTAACATGTTCTTGATCAGGTGATTTAATCCCGATATGAATATTGGGACATAAGTGATTCAAGGAAACATTCTATCAATTTAACATTGGAAATAATAACACGGGCATGCAAGCACACAATTATTTCCATTCAAATATTGGTGCCAAAGAAAGTTATGTGTACACACTTAGTCAAGATAATCATGGAACACTTAGTATTCCTTGCATAGAGATGTCGAATCAAGAACAACCCCGATGCAAAATCAAGCAATAAAATCATGCTTTTTCTCGATTCATTTTTTAAACTCTCACGCAATACTTGCACGTGAGCCAATGTCTTTAGCACTTATGATGACAAAGAGAATGATGATATGGGTTTATAAGGGAAGTAAAAAAAGTATAAGTAAGTATCACATCAATGAGGCTAGATCATTAGCAATGGAGATGCCTTACAATCGATGTTGATGGGTTTATAAGGCATGCATCGTATGCACTAGAGATATAGGTTTACGAAGGCTCTATATATTGAACTAAGTGGGTGTCCATCCAACTTACTTTCTCATGAAGACCTCAAGCATTTGAGGAAGCTCATCATTGGAATTTGCAAGTCAAGTTCTATAACGTAAAATTCCCACTACTAATATGAAAATGAAGACTAAGGCCTCTCTATATGAAATGAAAGGTGCTACTTTGAAGCACAAGTCTGGTGAGAGGATAGTGTTGCACCCTCTCTATCTTTTTCTCGGTTTTCTTTTTCATTTTGTTTTTGTTTGGATCGGTTTGGTTAGTTTTTTAACCTCATAGTTACAATACTGCAAAAAAGCCTAGAGGTGGCGGGCGGGAGAAGGCCAAAAGTGGCGGGCCAGGCTCTTGGGAATGCCCGCCATCGACCTCCCACCATTGCTATAGCAACAATAGTGTCTGGCGCGCACCCGCCACCCGCCAGATCTTGCTATTTCTTCCCGCCATACATACCATTATAGCAGTGGCAGTTCTGTCATAGAGCCCACCACTAGAGGGATAGGTATTGTATCGGAATTGTTGGGATTGCGCATTGTCACACATCACTCCAAAAGGCATAGTCATAAGATTCTCAATATAACTGTAGCAGACTGAATTCATTTCGAAAACAAAGGACCAAATACTTAAGTAGCACATCCATCCTAACATACTAATTAACTAAAAGTTCATCGACTGATATATTCTTGAGTTTGACCAAATTTATAAGAATGCTTAACCACAACCATTCTACGAAAGTCATTGTGGTTGCTCTTCCTTATGGTGATTATCACGAGGGTCTCCAATCTTAGTTCTCTCTTTCCCGTCATGAACTCCTGCCAGCCGAACTCATAGAAGGATACACGTTTGTTTGATTCCGTCTTTTACTGAACTCTGGTGACATGCCCTTGGTCCATGGTGTGATACAGTGGTGATGGAAGATGGGAGGTCCACTCCAAAAAACATCTTCATATGTAACTTCTGAACTCCCCAACATTGAGAGCAAATATGCAGCACACAATGTTAGACATCTCAACATACTTGGTTATGAACAAGAAAAGATAAAAAAACAGAAAACATCTCACCATGACTGTAACATCCCAAAATTCCATTTTGGAATGTTATGATTTATAGTTATGCATCCATCTGCATCATTGCTTGATTGTATGTGTTAGTTGAAATGCCTCTTCTGAATTCCAGAAAGCTCTTTCTACTTTTCCCTAAGTTGCTTTCACCCATTTGAAATTTTGGTTAAAAGTTCAAATAGGAGAGGAGGAACATGACACTCCACACCAGGGACTAATTGGTGATATATTTGAACAATAATAACCAGGGGTTATTTTGAAAATATTTGCAAAAAGGATTTAAAAACAATTAGGCAATTTCTGAAAATATTATTTTTTTTCAAAATGTTCAAATGACAGAATAGAAATGTTCATTAAATAGAATTTATTATTCTGTTAATTTTGATATATAATACCCCTATATTTATAAACGGTTTGAATGCTTTAAAATCTTTTGAATATCTCTGGAAAATTATTAAAAGGAAACGGTAACCGTTTCCGGTATTAAACGGGCCGGCCCACGAGCAGTTACTCGCGAATAGATTAAAAGCCGGCCGACCGACGTGCATTAATATCTCTCTCTCACACTGACGCTGGACCCCACCTCGTTCGCTCGTAATGACCGAGCGGTCATCACTCTCCTCCCCGCGCGCGCCGGACTCGACGCCGGCCGTTTCTTTCCCCCTCCCGGATCTCTCTCCTCTCTCCACCCCGCACCCCCCGAGCACACTATAAGTAGCCGGACACTCCCCGCATCCATTTCCCCCCGAGCCCTCTCTCTCTCTCGCCGAGGCGCTGCCGCAATTGCTCGCCGGAGCTCCCACCCCACCGGACCTCCCGTCGACCGTAGCCACCAATTCCGTCCACCTCTCGCCCAACCGACCTCACCTTTCGACTCCGGAGACCCGTCGCCGTCTCCCGGACCACTCCACTGTCTTCCCCGACCACCGGAGCACCACGTCGTCGACCTCGCCGTTTCGGAACTCGCAGGAGAACCCTCGCCGGCGACCTATTTCTCTGTGAGCCTTCTCCTTCTCACCCCCTCCCTCCGATCCAAACCCAACGGCTCAGATTAGAAGCCACTTATTCCCGAACCGTTTTCTGTTTAGGATCGGTTGACCGCCCGAAGCACCGCTCGGACACCAACCTCAGCCACTCATAGGTCGCCACGTCACCCTAGTCGACCGTTAGTTAGTTTTTCTTTTCAGTTTTGTTTTTCAGAAAACAGTATGATTTCAAAATTTGTTTTAGCTATATCTTTTAATCTATTTAGTGTTTTGAGTTGATTCTTTTTGCAATAGCTCAAATTTTACATGTAGTTTCACCCTGTACTTTTAAATTTCAAATTTGAACTATAGAATTTGAATTTAATCAAATTTGCTCAAAATCTTCAAATCTAAATAACTAGAGTTTAAAAATAGATTTTGATATGATTCTTTTTGCTACTGTTTGATATTGGTTAGGACTATCTCCATGTTTAGTTTGAGGATTTTTAGGATGATTTTGAATAGTGTTTTAGCTATAAACAGAATCTGCTTAGTATTATAATATAGTTTTATAAACTCAATTTTAATTAGTTTGATTTAGAATTGGTTTTATTTTTTTATTAGGTTCTGTTAGTAAACATTTAGTGTTTTCACTCACTGATTATAAAAATATAAATTTGCTTAGTTTAATTTTATTTAACATAGGAATCACAACTTCTTTTCAAATAGGCATAATTTGATTAAAACAACTAACTAGTAATAGTTTTGTTTTCAAACAAAGTTTTGTATATTTTAGTTCTGTTTTCTAAGACAGATTTAATTGTAAATTATTTTCTGTTAAGAACATGTTTTACAAATAAATAATAAGTTTAGTTTTTCATTCTTTTGTTAATATAACTATAGTTGATTCATATAGTGTTTATCACAAACTTGTATAAACTTTACTAAACTTTTCCCAACAAACTTAAATTGATTTTATTCTGTTTATTAATAAAATATTCTATTGTTTCCTTGCTGACAACAATTTTTTTGTTATTACAAAATAGTTTTATTATGATAGTAGTGTTTTATCAATCACCTCCTAGTAAACAAAACTTTGTGTGTTCTCTTACTTGAGATTTGTGCATTGTTTTGTCTTGATTGTTTACTAGTTCTTGGTTGATGTTTGTGAGTTACAATATTTTGTTGTATGCTTATTGAGTGCTTGTTTGCTTCGTTAGATTATCCGGAGTGCGAAGCTTGTTACTTAGAGTCACTCACGTACGAAGATCATCAATCAGGCAAGTCACTTTGATCATGTTTACCCATGTTTTATATGCATTAGTTCTACCATCTCCCCAAATTGCATGCAAGATAGGTTAGTTGGAAACTTGGTTACATTATAGTAGTATCATGTGGTAGGTACCCCCCCCTCAAACTCTTTGACACATTGGCCCCGGGAAACGTTGTTTTACTTTTTGCTATGCTATTAGTAGACGGGGTTGGTTGTGTGATTCATGAGAGTTGAGAGAGTTAATAATTTCAAGACCTACATAATGATCAAGATTTAAGACTCCGAGTTTTCAACATACCTCTGGGTGGATGATGGTTGAACGGCACCCTGGAGAAACCAGTGGACTTGCCTAGGTGATGCTGGAGATGGCCAGTATTCATGCGGAAAGGTCCACCCAGGCACAAAGAGATGGATGGATGCTTTAAAACCCAAGGCTTACCTGCACAGCCGCAAGTCATTATGGGCTCTGGCTTGGTTGGATATCGTGGTGACCCTGGACAGGCGGTGCTACGAGAGGTAGAAGAACGGTAGGAAAGGATGGGCACCGACAGAGTCGCAGGGAAACCCTTTGGAAGACCATGTTTTGGTCATCCGTTTCTCAAACACCCTGAAGTGCGAGAAATCAAATGGAGGCGACCAAATCTTGTGGGGAACGTGTGCAAAACTCTGCAGAGTATTCAAAACCTAATCGATTAGCCGTGTCCACGGTCATGGACGACTTGAGCCAAAGGAATTGAAACTTACGGAACTCTCAACACAGTTAATAATGATGATGTGGGTATTAATAATTTGGGTATGAGAATTGGTTGGTGGAACCATCTCATTAATCAACCAACTTAGTAATATTTTGCTTAGCCCCTCCCTTGATGTAGGAAAAACTTGGCTTTACGCAAAAACTTACCACCCCACCTGCCATATATGCATATAGACTAGATGATTATCTTTTCACCCTTCTCTTGTGACTTTGCCGGCATATTCCATATGCTGACCTACATGGCTGCAACGTATCATGTTGCAGAGTACTTTTCCGACCAGGAGTGAGGACACGTTCTATGCTCAGTGAGATGCCCTTGGAGTCAGATGGACTCACCTACCTTTGACGCTTCCGCAAGACTTAGTTATTCTCATGAGTTGGCCTTCGGCCACTTTATTGTAATCTTTATTGTAATAAAGGACTCGATATGAGATTTTGATTAATACAATGCTGTGTGATTTCCCTTTGATATATACGTTGATGTACCATGTGTGTACCAGCATGATCTTGGGATGGTACGGAAACACCGGAGACTTGACCTTTTAGGTCGGGTCGTTACAGAAATGGTATCAGAGCACACGCTGACCGTAGGACGTAACCTCTAGGATTGGAAAGCCTTAGGATTGTTTCTCTTTGTCTTTAAATATCTTATACACTCATCTATTCGTTTCTGACTCCTCTCCGATTATTTCAAAATTTATAGATGGCCACCTTCATCCCAGTGTTGATCACGGAGTTTTGCTAGCCTGACGCAATGATGCCCTTTGGTAAGGAGCTGATGAGGATCGTCAAGGACGTAAGGATTGCTTTGCCGAGCATCACCGGGATTCCTATCATGTCATTTCCCCAAGATGGACACTACAGGATCGAGGTGCATATCCCAGGGAAGACTTTTGGGAACCGGAAGGAACCCATCGACCTCAAGTTCGTGGCACCCAGTTGGATACTTGGGAGAGACATGGCCATTCATCGTGCCCTTGGACGTATTCAGGAGGAATACAGAGGTGGAACCATTTCACCAGGACTCAGCGTGGTTTGTCGCAGAGATGCCAATGGAAACATCATAACTCCTCCCACTTCAGACACCACTATTTCCTATATCCAGACCCTGGAGACTCACATCAGGACTCTGGAGCTTCGAGTTCGTGCTGATACAAAGACAATCAAGAATCTGATGAACCGCGAGCTGGACCTTGAAGCTGATCTGCGAGAGGCCAACTATGAACACGAGCATGAAGTGAAGGACTTCCTAGAGAGGATTGATGAGCAGAATGCACGCATCACAACTCTGGAGGAGCAGCTAGACATGGGGGAAAACCTTCACCCCGAAGGAGACATGGCACCCTTCATCAGCGACGATGAAGACTATGAGGAAAGCACCACCGGAGGACCTACGACTATGCACTTCTGAGGAAAAACATTAGTTATGCCCTCCATGTATCTTTTATTTTCGTCGTTAAAGCGTAGGTCGATGCTTAGTTTTTTGAGATTTGTATTCCCGATGTTTGACGTTGATTGAATAAATGAATGAGTGTTTGGTGTGATATGTTTGTTGCATTGTATATGGGTAGTGAATTTCTTCTAGACCCTTGTTCTATTCTAATTCTCATCCCTCTGAAAACAGCAAGATGCCTCCACGACGTGAGACCGACTTCACTTTCCCGCCGGAACTCACACAACTTCTTCAGCAGCAGAATGCACTGATGCAGTTATTGATTCAGAATCAGACCAACAATCAGAACAACCACAACCACCATCCACCCCAGACTGACAATCTCACCCGTTTTCTGAGGTTGAACCCTCCAACTTTCTCCAGCAGCACTGAGCCCATTGTGGCAGATGACTGGCTCCGCAAGATGGAGAGAGAGCTCATCACCGCTGGATGCACTGACGCTGAGAAAGTGCGATTTGCCGCACATCAACTGGAAGGACCAGCAGCATCATGGTGGGAGAATTACACCACCACTTATCCTATTGCAGATGTGACTTGGGAGCAGTTCAAGCTTGCTTTCCGCACCGCTCATGTCTCAGCTGGAGCCATGAGTCTAAAGAAGCGCGAGTTTCGCAACTTGCGCCAGGGTAATCGCTCTGTGGCCCAATATGTGGAAGAGTTCAACATGTTGGCCCGTTATGCCCCAGGAGATGTGGCCGATGATGCGGCCAAGCAAGAAAAGTTTCTGGAAGGACTCAACGACAAGTTGAGCATACAGCTGGTAGGGGCTACTTTCAACAACTACCAAGAGCTGGTGGATAAGGCCCTCATTTTGGAAGGTAAACAACAACAGATTGAAAACCGCAAGCGGAAGTACACTCAGGGGAAGTTCAACTCTGGAGCTCATCAGAAGCTTCGCTACTCCTCGTACTCAGGGAATACTGGATCAGGAAACAGTAAGTTTGGAAAGCACACTCATGCTGTGCACAACCATGGAGGCCACCATCATGGAGGAAATGGGAACAACCGTTCCAACCATGGTAACTTCAAGAGTGACAATGGGAATGGGAACAACAACTAGCACCGTCACGCTCCTGCTCAGAAGGATCTGAGTCACATTACTTGTTTCAAGTGTCAGAAGACAGGGCACTATGCTACTGAGTGTCCCCAGAGCAAGCAAGGCAATGGAAACGGCAACAACAACGGCAACTCCGCAGCCAAGAAGCCAAACCCTTTTTTACGTGCCCAGGTGAACCACCTCGACGTGGAAGAAGTCTATGATCAACCCGAGACTGTGGTTGGTAAGTTTTTATTGCATTCACGTTCAGTTACAGTACTTTTTGATTCCGGTGCAACTCATTCATTCATATCAAGGGTAGTTGTGGATAAGTATGGTTTGCCGACCAAAACCCTTAGTCAGCCCATTAAGGTCAGTTCCCCAGGAGGTATGATGATGGCAGGGATAGGATGCCATGCCTTGAAACTCAATATAGGAAATCATGTTTTTCCCACCGACCTCATCGTCTTAGAGTCACAAGGACTGGATGTAATCCTAGGCATGGATTGGATGACCAAGTATGAAGGAAATCTTGATTGCCCTAGCAAGTCTGTTTCACTCACCACCCCGGAGAACAAGAGGATTAAGTATGTATCCCGACGCACACGTATGAGTGCTAGGTTAAATGCCCTCACGGGAGTTGTTCAGGAGGAAGTACCTGTGGTAAAAGACTTTCCGGATGTATTCCCGAAAGAATTACCAGGCATGCCACCAGATAGGGAGATTGAGTTCCTAATAGAGCTACAGCCAGGGACAGCCCCAATTTCCAAGAGACCCTATCGGATGCCCGCAAATGATCTGTTGGAAATCAAGAAGCAAATTAAGGAGTTATTGGACAAAGGTTATATTCGCCCAAGTTCTTCACCTTGGGGAGCCCCAGTACTTTTGGTGGAGAAGAAGGATAAATCTTTGAGAATGGTAGTTGACTATCGTGCCTTGAACGAGGTGACTATCAAGAACAAGTATCCTCTACCGATGATTAATGATTTGTTTGATCAGCTCGTAGGAGCCAAAGTATTCTCCAAGATCGATCTTCAATCAGGGTATCACCAGTTGAAAATTCGTGAACAGGATATACCCAAAACAGCTTTCACCACGAGGTATGGCTTGTATGAGTATACGGTCATGTCTTTTGGATTGACTAATGCTCCTGCCTACTTCATGAATTTGATGAACAAAGTATTCATGGAATACCTAGACAAGTTTGTTGTGGTGTTCATCGATGACATTCTGATATTCTCCAAGAACGAGGAAGAGCATAAGGAACATTTGCGTTTAGTTCTGGAGAAGCTGAGAGAGCATCAACTATATGCCAAGTTCAGCAAATGTGAATTTTGGCTGACGGAAGTCGGATTCCTTGGACATGTTATTTCCGGAGATGGAATAGCAGTGGACCCTGCTAAGGTTGAAGCCGTCACCGAGTGGAAGTCCCCTACCTCAGTTAAGGAGATCCGCAGTTTCCTCGGACTTGCCGGATATTACCGGAGGTTCATTGAGAATTTCTCAAAGATTGCCAAGCCCATGACAGAGTTGTTGAAGAAAGAATCCAAGTATGTTTGGACTGTGGAATGTGAAGCCAGTTTTCAGGAGTTGAAGAAACGTTTGGTCACAGCCCCAGTATTGATCTTGCCCGATATTCGGAAGGATTTCCAAGTTTATTGTGATGCCTCACGTCAAGGACTCGGAGGAGTACTTATGCAAGATGGAAAAGTTGTAGCCTATGCTTCCAGAGAGCTACGACCTCATGAGTTGAATTATGCCACTCATGATTTGGAATTAGCAGCCGTAGTGCACGCACTCAAGACCTGGAGACATTTCCTTATCGGAAATAGTTGTGATATTTACACCGACCATAAGAGCCTGAAATATATTTTCACGCAGAAAGAGTTGAACCTCAGACAAAGGAGATGGTTAGAGTTAATCAAGGACTATGACATGAGATTACACTACCATCCAGGTAAGGCTAATGTTGTAGCCGATGCCTTGAGTCGGAAAACTTATGTGAACACACTCATAGCTGGAGGATTACCCCAAGAGTTAGTCGATGATCTCAGAGAGCTCAAGCTAGAGATAGTTCCAAGAGGATATGTTGCTACACTGGAAATTCAGTCCACCTTGACCGAAAGAATTCGTGAAGCCCAGAAATTGGACAAGGAGATAGCTGAGATTAAACAGAGAATGGAAGATGGTAAAGCTAAAGGTTTTCGTGAGGATGAACACGGAACTTTGTGGTTTGAGAACCGAATCTATGTGCCCTATGACCCAGAGCTCAGGAAGTTGATACTTCAGGAAGCTCACAATTCACCTTACTCGATACACCCAGGCAACACCAAGATGTATCTCGATTTAAAGGAAAGTTATTGGTGGATAGGTATGAAGAAAGATATTGCGGAACATGTTGCAATATGTGATGTTTGTCAGCGAGTAAAAGCGGAACATCAGAAACCAGCAGGGTTACTACAACCTTTGCCGATACCCGAGTGGAAATGGGAAAAACTTGGTATGGATTTCATCACAGGATTGCCCAGGACCCGTTCAGGTTATGATTCCATCTGGGTAGTGGTAGATCGCTTGACCAAGGTAGCCCACTTCATTCCAGTGAAAACCACCTATACCAGTGCTAAGCTAGCCAAGATATATATGACCAGGATCGTATGTCTGCATGGAGTTCCGAGGAGTATCGTGTCAGATAGAGGAACACAGTTTACCTCAAAGTTTTGGCATCAGTTACATGAAACTTTGGGTACAAGGCTAGAGTTCAGTACAGCTTTTCATCCGCAGACAGATGGATAGACTGAGAGAGTCAACCAGATTCTGGAAGACATGTTGAGAGCTTGTGCACTAGACTATGGTTCTAGTTGGGACGATAACTTGCCTTACGCAGAATTCTCGTACAACAACAGTTATCAGACCAGTCTAAAGATGGCCCCTTTCGAAGCTTTATACGGAAGGAGATGCAGAACACCACTGACGTGGGATGGTGTTGGAGACCGACAACTTTTTGGTCCCGACCTTATCCGAGATTCTGAAGAGAAAGTCAAGATGATTCGTGACAGACTCAAGGTAGCTCAATCTCGACAGAAGAGTTATGCTGACAACAAGCGCAAGGAAGTGACGTATGAAGTGGGAGACCGAGCTTATCTTCGTGTGTCCCCGCTTCGTGGAATCAAGAGGTTTGGTGTTAAAGGAAAACTAGCACCTAGATTCATAGGCCCCTACAACATTCTTGAACGTAGAGGCGAAGTTGCATACAAACTGGAATTGCTGGAAGGATTATCCGAAGTTCATAATGTGTTCCATGTGTCCCAGCTGAAGAAATGTCATACTAAGATGGCTGATATTCCTTTGGGAGATACAGTGCCCCTAGAGGCCATACAACTTGACAATGATCTGACCTACGAGGAGAAGCCTGTCAGAATCCTCGAGACTGCCAACAGAGTTACCCGCAGCAGGATCATCAAGTTCTATAAGGTTTTGTGGAGTCATCACACCGAGGAAGAAGCCACCTGGGAACGCGAAGAAGATCTTCGTAGAGACCACCCGCACCTATTTTCTAGCCAACCCGAATCTCGAGGGCGAGATTCATCTTAAGGTGGGTAGGTTTGTAACATCCCAAAATTCCATTTTGGAATGTTATGATTTATAGTTATGCATCCATCTGCATCATTGCTTGATTGTATGTGTTAGTTGAAATGCCTCTTCTGAATTCCAGAAAGCTCTTTCTACTTTTCCCTAAGTTGCTTTCACCCATTTGAAATTTTGGTTAAAAGTTCAAATAGGAGAGGAGGAACATGACACTCCACACCAGGGACTAATTGGTGATATATTTGAACAATAATAACCAGGGGTTATTTTGAAAATATTTGCAAAAAGGATTTAAAAACAATTAGGCAATTTCTGAAAATATTATTTTTTCAAAGTGTTCAAATGACAGAATAGAAATGTTCATTAAATAGAATTTATTATTCTGTTAATTTTGATATATAATACCCCTATATTTATAAACGATTTGAATGCTTTAAAATCTTTTGAATGTCTCTGGAAAATTATTAAAAGGAAACGGTAACCGTTTCCGGTATTAAACGGGCCGGCCCACGAGCAGTTACTCGCGAATAGATTAAAAGCCGGCCGACCGACGCGCATTAATATCTCTCTCTCACACTGACGCTGGACCCCACCTCGTTCGCTCGTAATGACCGAGCGGTCATCACTCTCCTCCCCGCGCGCGCCGGACTCGACGCCGGCCGTTTCTTTCCCCCTCCCGGATCTCTCTCCTCTCTCCACCCCGCACCCCCCGAGCACACTATAAGTAGCCGGCCACTCCCCGCATCCATTTTCCCCCGAGCCCTCTCTCTCTCTCGCCGAGGCGCTGCCGCAATTGCTCGCCGGAGCTCCCACCCCACCGGACCTCCCGTCGACCGTAGCCACCAATTCCGTCCACCTCTCGCCCAACCGACCTCACCTTTCGACTCCGGAGACCCGTCGCCGTCTCCCGGACCACTCCACTGTCTTCCCCGACCACCGGAGCACCACGCCGTCGACCTTGCCATTTCGGAACTCGCAGGAGAACCCTCGCCGGCGACCTATTTCTCTGTGAGCCTTCTCCTTCTCACCCCCTCCCTCCGATCCAAACCCAACGGCTCAGATTAGAAGCCACTTATTCCCGAACCGTTTTCTGTTTAGGATCGGTTGACCGCCCGAAGCACCGCTCGGACACCCACCTCAGCCACTCACAGGTCGCCACGTCACCCTAGTCGACCGTTAGTTAGTTTTTCTTTTCAGTTTTGTTTTTCAGAAAACAGTATGATTTCAAAATTTGTTTTAGCTATATCTTTTAATCTATTTAGTGTTTTGAGTTGATTCTTTTTGCAATAGCTCAAATTTTACATGTAGTTTCACCCTGTACTTTTAAATTTCAAATTTGAACTATAGAATTTGAATTTAATCAAATTTGCTCAAAATCTTCAAATCTAAATAACTAGAGTTTAAAAATAGATTTTGATATGATTCTTTTTGCTACTGTTTGATATTGGTTAGGACTATCTCCATGTTTAGTTTGAGGATTTTTAGGATGATTTTGAATAGTGTTTTAGCTATAAACAGAATCTGCTTAGTATTATAATATAGTTTTATAAACTCAATTTTAATTAGTTTGATTTAGAATTGGTTTTATTTTTTTATTAGGTTCTGTTAGTAAACATTTAGTGTTTTCACTCACTGATTATAAAAATATAAATTTGCTTAGTTTAATTTTATTTAACATAGGAATCACAACTTCTTTTCAAATAGGCATAATTTGATTAAAACAACTAACTAGTAATAGTTTTGTTTTCAAACAAAGTTTTGTATATTTTAGTTCTGTTTTCTAAGACAGATTTAATTGTAAATTATTTTCTGTTAAGAACATGTTTTACAAATAAATAATAAGTTTAGTTTTTCATTCTTTTGTTAATATAACTATAGTTGATTCATATAGTGTTTATCACAAACTTGTATAAACTTTACTAAACTTTTCCCAACAAACTTAAATTGATTTTATTCTGTTTATTAATAAAATATTCTATTGTTTCCTTGCTGACAACAATTGTTTTGTTATTACAAAATAGTTTTATTATGATAGTAGTGTTTTATCAATCACCTCCTAGTAAACAAAACTTTGTGTGTTCTCTTACTTGAGATTTGTGCATTGTTTTGTCTTGATTGTTTACTAGTTCTTGGTTGATGTTTGTGAGTTACAATATTTTGTTGTATGCTTATTGAGTGCTTGTTTGCTTCGTTAGATTATCCGGAGTGCGAAGCTTGTTACTTAGAGTCACTCACGTACGAAGATCATCAATCAGGCAAGTCACTTTGATCATGTTTACCCATGTTTTATATGCATTAGTTCTACCATCTCCCCAAATTGCATGCAAGATAGGTTAGTTGGAAACTTGGTTACATTATAGTAGTATCATGTGGTAGGTACCCCCCCTCAAACTCTTTGACACATTGGCCCCGGGAAACGTTGTTTTACTTTTTGCTATGCTATTAGTAGACGGGGTTGGTTGTGTGATTCATGAGAGTTGAGAGAGTTAATAATTTCAAGACCTACATAATGATCAAGATTTAAGACTCCGAGTTTTCAACATACCTCTGGGTGGATGATGGTTGAACGGCACCCTGGAGAAACCAGTGGACTTGCCTAGGTGATGCTGGAGATGGCCAGTATTCATGCGGAAAGGTCCACCCAGGCACAAAGAGATGGATGGATGCTTTAAAACCCAAGGCTTACCTGCACAGCCACAAGTCATTATGGGCTCTGGCTTGGTTGGATATCGTGGGCGATAGGGGGGGGGTCATCCCACACGACACCGAAATATCGTCTCTGATGGTGCGAGTGCCTACTGAAGATTCACTTAACGTAAACGTATGCGAAGTCGTAACCTATCCCACACACCACACTTTTACGTTACGTTTGTGATCATGCACACATCCGAGACGATGGCACAAATATATTTGTGTGCGATAGTTATTTGGATCACACACGCGAAACATATGTCAATTGTCTTCTTATCGTCCTACATTACACACGCACGCAGGTTTGGAACCGTTTGTGCTATTAACGGCAAGCGCACATGGTTACAACGTGCAAACGCATGTGTGATAGTGCGTGCATCCCACACGTGCAAAATATGCACCCGTGTGTTGTAAAGCTGATAATCACACACACTATTCTCCAAAAAATCTTGTGTGACATATGACACCATCGCACATGGTTTAATCGTTCTAACTGTGTGATGTAGTTTATTACCTAATAGCTTATTTTCATTAATTTATTATTAGAATTGGAGATTTCAAATTTTAATTATGAAATCTAGATTTCACATCCATCAATACATACCCTAATTTGAATTGTCCAACAGCCAATGCATAAATCAAAAGCTAAGTACATGTTCGATGGTTACATAGTTCTGTAGAAGATTAAATATGATGAACCACAATATATAGTAGAGGTGGTAAAGGTGAAGAGAGAATTGTAAATGCTTTTGGTTGTCGATGGTGTTGAAGAAGGGGAATAGTCATGATGTGCCCTCCTCCATGCCAAAGGTGCGCACAACTTTTGTCCAAACCCTTGTGATGATCGCCCATCCATCCTTCACTGCCTTCAGGAAGACTTCTAGACCATTATCATGGTACCATGAATTATATGCTATAACCTTTGTTGCCTCCACTTTGGTCAGGTAGTTTGCTAGGTAATCTTGAGTAAATTCCTTCGGAAACCACTGAAAAGAGACAACTTTGAGGTATTCATGTCTAATAGAGTAACTTGTTTTAGGTTGGAAAAGAAGGCAACATATTACATACTATCCGATGTCTTGGACAAAGTATAAATAAGGAGTTAATTCCAATCAGATGTCTCTTCTTCTTAACATTTTTTCTTAGTTTCCTCACTTGATGCTTGTTCATGTTTATCTCATTGCCCCATATGCAAAGGGGATCGAAGCGTGAATCAGTACCGCTGACATATGTACCTACATGCAACAAATAAATGCTAAAACCTAAGCTGCAATTGCACAAATGGTGTAAAATATTATAAGAAAATGGGATGTGACTAACCTCGATGGTAAACGACAGCACATACGAAGGCGTGTTAAATACAACAGGTTTAACATCCACCAAAAATAGCAAATGTTAATTAAACGAAAGTATCTCCGATGATACTTTCATTGCGAGGAGTAACACAGTAACAAAGGGACAAGTATTGGTGAAATTAACTGGACAGTTCATACTTGAACACCAGTGCGCATTACTGAAATAAACAACAAACATGTTAACTTCATAGTACAGACAACCTAACATTGTCATTAAAACTTGTACTAGTGAAACTAAAATTGACACGGTTAAACATCACGAGCTATTTCATACTTGGTAAATCCCGAGGGGTAGTTATTGGGGTACTTCAACTTCGCTAGAGCCTGCACAAAGTTGGTTTCTAGGTGTTCCTGATGGTCGCATCATGGATCAATACCGCTAACATGCACTAGCAAGAAGTAAATGCTAGAAGCTAAACTGCAATTTTGAACAAATGTTGTAAAATAATATAAGATATTGGGATGTGACTAACCTCGACGGTAAAAAAACATATTGTGACACTTTGTAAGTACATGGAAAGGCATGGTAATTACAACAGGGTTAACATCCACCAACAACATCTAATGTAATTGAAGGGTATCATCTCTAGTGATATCTTCTTTGTGAAGAGTAGCACGGTACCGAATGGACAATGTAAAAAATGGATATAACTATTCGCTACAACAGGCTTAACAGCATCCTAGCATAGGCATTGTAAATTTCTAACTGGTATTGGTGAAATTGAACTAGACAGTTCATACTTGAAAAACACAGTGCGCATAACTGAAATGAACAACGGGTGTGTTAACTTTAGAGTACAGACAACCTAATATGGCAATTTAAATGTGTAGTATTGAATCTGAAATTGACACGTGAAAGGACAAGGATGTCGCCTAGAGGGGGGTGAATAGGCACTTTAAAATAATTACGGTTTAGGCTTGAACAAATGCGGCATAAAACTAACATTTAATATGTCAAGCATAAAACCTGAAACAACTAGGATCACCTATGTGCACTAAAAACTTATGCTAAGCAAGATAAACAACTAAGTGATAGCAAGACATATAGCAAGAAACAATATGGCTATCACAAAATAAAGTGCATAATTAAAGGGCTCGGGTAAGAGATAACCGAGGCACGCGGAGACGATGATGTATCCCGAAGTTCACACCCTTGCGGATGCTAATCTTGTTCGGAGCGGTGTGGAGGCACAATGCTCCCCAATATGCCACTAAGGCCACCATAATCTCCTCATGCCCTCGCACAATGCAAGATGTCGTGATTCCACTAAGGGACCCTTGAGGGCGGTCACCGAACCCGTACAAACTAGGTTGGGGCAATCTCCACAACTTAATTGGAGGCTCCCAACGACACCATGAAGCTTCACCACAACGAACTGTGGCTCCGAGGTGACCTCAAATGCTCGGGGCAATCTCCACAACCTAATTGGAGACCCTGATGCTTGCCCGGAGCTTTGCACCACAATGATTGAGCTCCAAGGCAACACAAGCCGTCTAGGGCACCAAGGCACCCAAGAGGAACAAGCTCTAGGGTGCACAAACACACAAGAGTAATAAGCTTCTCAAACTTCACTTCCACATATCACCATGGAGAACTTAAACCTATGCACCAAATGCAATGGCAAGGACACACGGAGTTCCCAAGTCCTTCTCTCCCAAATCCCTCCACAAAAACTAATGCTATGGAAGAAATTGAGAGGAAGAACAAAGAAGAACACGAAGAAGTCCAAGATCTGGATCCAAGGGGTTCCCTCACTTAGAGGCGAAAATGATATGTGGAAATGTGGATCTAGATATCATCTCTCTTTTCCCTCAAGAACAAGCAAGAATCATTGGAGGGATTGAGAGTTAGCAAGCTCGAAGAAGGTCAACAATGTGGGGCAAACTCGAGCTGAAGAGATAAGATGCAATGGGGAAGAAGACCCCCTTTTATAGGTGGGAAAAAATCCAACTGTTATCCTCACATCCCGCACAGAGCGGTACTAACGCTCATAGGAGCGGTACTACCGCTAGGGAAGTTGAAGCCCTTTGAAAAAAAATAGCGAGGCGGCAAAAGGCTAGTAGATCCGTCGGAGCGGTACTACACCTCGCCCTCGCGGTCCTACCGCTAGGGATAGCGGTACTACCACTAAGGGTAGCGGTACTACTGCTTGCGAGCGGTACTAAAAAATACATTTGTGCCTACTACCGCTGGACTAAACACGAGATTTTAGTCCGGAGACAAAGTGGCCATGGTAGTAGCCCCGGTAGTACCGCTTGGAGTAGTAGTAAAAAATTACATCCGCTCCAAGCGGTAGTAGCCGTGGTAGTACCACTTCATCCTTTTAAGAACACCAAAACTTCCACAACTTTTTTCAAACGGACTCTGAATTCAACGAAACAAAGTTTGTTGGAAAGCTAACGACATGGGATAACACAATATTGATAGAAAAATCAATAATAAGCAAATGAGTAAAGGCCCATAAGAAAATGGTGAGAACCCTTCCTCGAATAAGACCGGTAAAACCTCCAACACCGGAAACGCAATAGAAGAAGCATATGAAATCCGTTTTTGATGTACAAGAGCTTGTCACGAAGATAGCCACAAGCTCAAGAACCCACATAGAGAAAAGCCAACCAAGAACCAAGAAAGATGGTGACGCCAAGAATGCAATGGTTTGAGCTCTCAACAAATGATACGATCAAGATACTCACTTGAGAGCCCCCCTTTGATAGTACGACAATCGATCATATAACCCGGTCTCCCAACTACCACCATGAGACCGGTAAAATAGAAAACCCTATCAAGGTCAAACCTTTGCCTTGCTTATAGTACACTTGAGCTAGATGATGACAATCTTGACTTCCTCAAGATGGAGCACCTTTCTTAATTGCGCCGGCTTGATGAAGACTAGTTGATTGCTCCCCCATGCTCGACTATGAGTGAGCCACTCTTCGGCAGATCTTTACAAATCCATTGTCACCACAATGAAAGGCAAGCCTCAAGGATGATCTCTCTGTGATGCTTCCCTTGAGCTTGCACATCGCACCCTTGATGACAATCTCCACTTGATGTCATCTTCCATGGGATGTATGGGATCTGCCTATTGATGCAAGCCCATGGAAATATACCTAACCCCACAAAGAACTCTCACATAGACCATGGGTTAGTACACAAAGCGTAATGGACAATGGTTACCACACCATGGGATCACTTGATCCCTCTCGGTACATCTTGTACGCTTTGTGGTTTGATCAACTTGATTCACTTTTTGACTTAGTCTTGATCAACCTTGTATCTTATCTTCTCTCTTCATAAAGATGATGTCTTGAAGGTAAACATGAATGCTTACACAATCTTCTTATTCAAGACATGCTTGCAATAAGCTCAACACCCACACGACCAATCTTTGGATAAACCTTGAATACCACCTTGGTCACCATATAAACTCCTTGAAACCAACAGATGGACTTCAAGAAGTACCTACAGACAAATCCTTCGAATATAACTCAAGGAAACCATTAGTACATATGGATTGTCATAAATTACCCAAAACCACACATGGAGAAATGTTCTCTTACAATCTCCCCCATTTTGGTAATTGATGACAACCACTTTCAAGAGAGTTTATATAAGGAAATAAGAAAAACCAAGCACACACAAATGTAAATCAATGCGTGGATGTGAGATGCAAATGCTTAAGCAATAAAAGCAAAACTCTCTAAGCTTTCCAACCTAAAATCTCTAAACTTCTCCCCCATTGGCATCGATTGCTTAAATGGGAAAAAAGCTTAGAAAGCCAATATAAGAGGTGTTCCTACAAAAGGTTTGTATTTCTCAAAATATGCGTGCAAAGAAATACACAAATCCAATGATAAGTAGTTGGAGGAAGACCAACCATATTGAGAACCGAAAGATTGCAAAAAGGATCGTATGGCACAAAGACATACACCCGAGTGAAGCAAGCAATCAAAAGATATCAATTTGAACAATCAATCACATGGACCTATGAACCACATGCATCAGAGGTATTATGATATGGGAAAAAGAGTGTTTATAAAGAAACTAGAGGAGCTCCCCGTGATTTGCGCACAATTGAGATTTTTTTTGTGTTTGACTACAAGTGCAGAAAATAGGATCACGACACCCCCAAAGACAATATAAACACACAACAAGTGCATGTAAGTAGACAAGACAATAAGAATGTCACTTTCACCAAACATATGGTTGAGAAAAATGTAAAAGAGGTTAAAGAATAGGCTCAACCAAAATGATGTGTGTGAGTCATGGCAAAGCACTTGAGAAGACTAATATAAGGATGAGCATTAAGCATCAACCTAGTCTTGATGAAATGAGACATAAAGTGCAAGACATATCCTTCCCACACATGAACCTCACTAGAACATGGGTTCACAAGCTTACTAATAAGAAAATTAAAAACCAAAGCTTGTGACAACCACTGGTGAAGATAGGAAATAATAGCCTTGTCAAGAGGAGGGATACCAATCGAGCTGGCAAAACCCTCGTGAAGACAAGCATGAGGAAAATAATCTTCACCGCCAAGGAGTGCATCAAAATGCAAGAATATAAGATCCGCACTCCAGACAGATTCTTTCACTAAACCACCAAGTAAATAAAAAGGAAATGCAATGGTGGACGTGAAAAAAAAGAGGTTATCAATTAGAGATGTAACTTCTCTCGTGTGTATAAGATTCTAAGTAGACGGCAAAAGGAACAAACAACATATCCAAAAGGAAGTCATAAATATACCAATAAGATCTTTGCTTGAAAGCATAGCACATACCCTACTATTTTCTTATTGTACATAAATGAACTCCCAAAAGACGAACATCAAAGACATCACAACTAGAAATATGACATCATCGTTGAGACGCTTTGAGAGGGAAACAAGTACCACAAGAATGACTCAAGAAATTCATGCCATGATGCAACCTATAAAAGGTTGAATGTGAGAAATGTATGCATGAAGTAGATACTTGTTACCAAGATAGCATTGTATTGATGTAGTAGACAATGGTTCTTCGTTCATCCTAGCATGGCTCCAATAAGCACATGGTGTCAACACCTTCCTTGTAAGCGAGTCGAGTGTCCAATGTATCTCCAGTTGTTCCTAGAACAACACCACAAACAAAGTTGTACCCAAACTTATTTGGACCAAAGAGTTGGAGGACCAACAATACATAGGACAAAACTACACATAAATATGTGAATATAGATATGAAATTGAATTTCATGCACACCTTAGCCCATATATGTCATAGTGGAGTCTCCCCTATATATTGGGTCAAGGAAAGAGAACATGGCAACTAAAGTACATGTAGAAAATATGCATGCTCAAGGCTTTCAAGAATCAAATCAACACACAGTTGACAAGATATCGAAAGATAAGGTATCAAGTGAAAATAAGATACCAAACGAAGAATTATCACTTGATGGATACCAACTAAAAGATACATCAAGGAATGAGATATCCATGGACACATGCCAAAATAGAAGAAAACACGATACCAATTGAAGGAAAACAAGAGGTATCAAGTTCCAAAAGATAGCTAGGTTCCAAACAAACCAAACCCTCCTCAAATTTTCATGATGTCACAAAGCACCATGGAGAGAAGACTCGGCTCCCACCAACACACACTTGATGAAGATCAAAGGATTTTATGATAAACAGATAAAGAGAGTGTTCTAAATAAATAGGATACCTCGCCCAAGAGATGTGCATTATATAGAATTTGCATTTGAATACAAAATGCACACGATGGTATCATCACTTTCCCTATATATATAGAAACACTAGACATGCTCGAAAATATCCACAAGAGGCAAGGAAGACAAACTATAAGCAAAATCCTATGTAAAGATGATTAGCAAACTCTACCACTTAAAAGGAATACCAATTGTCAAAGGACAAGAAGTACTTGGAAATAATTCACATTGGTAGATTGCAAATAGACCCAACATCATATTTACTCCTAAAGCATGAGCAAATGACACATGTAGAGCCAACATGCCACCTAGGAACAAGATAAATTATAATATCTACTCTAAGTGGCAATATCTCAAATGTACACATTATGTGGGCTTGTAATATGCACATAGTATATTATTCCCCCATAACGTGGTAACCCAACGTTATTAAAAAGTGGCAAATGAAATCCAATAATATGATTAATGGACCATTTAGAATTTGAATCTCCCATGAGAAGACATACCACATGGAAGCTAGATAATCTTGTAATATCAATACTGAGTGGTATTCCTCATGTACACACACTTTCAGGATGATAATCGAGTAATCTCTCAAACAAGCCAACTAAGATACAAACAAAATGCAAAAAGGCTCAACACAATACGCACACGTACATCATGTGAAAACCAACATACCCATACTTGATTACTCAAGATAAGAAAAATGGAGGCACACAATATACGAACACATGCAAGGAACAAAACAACAACATGCAAAGGGGTAAGTAACTATCAATGTAAACAATTGAAATACAAGTTACCGCAAGGAGGACATTGTATATAGGATAGAAACTCGATAATCCAAATGACTTGGCTTGAGATAATATGAATGATGAAGATCCTTTAATTCTTAATAATGTAGCCAAGTCTTCAATGCCCTCCAACAATACCTATTGATCAAGTTTGAGCTTGTTGGTCCCCAACCAAGTTGGGACCTAAGAGGTTAGTCACAATAGGCTTGTCTACCCAAATGGTTCTTTTCTTGACACCACTTTGAGTACCAACACACTTGCCAAACACATTGCCTTATTCTTCCCAAGGGAATAGATATCATCAGTAATAATTGGGTTCGATAAGTTACCATTCGTGCATGAAGAAGCAAAGTGACCCTTCTCACGACATAAGTAGCAACATCTACCCTTTAATTTCTTCTCAATTGACTTCTCAACTTGAGGAGCGTTGACTTGGGTCTTCTTGGGAAGAGACCTTTCTTCAACTTGAGGTTGACCATGAGATTGAACTTGTGGCCGCTTCCCTTGTTGCTTTTCACTATGGGGCTTCTTATCCAATTGGCAAGATCTAACATGGTGCCCTTCTATTTTGCACTTGAAGCAAATAATCTTGGCCGAGATCTTGACTTGTTCTTGGCCCTTCTTCTTGTAGCTTTTGGACTTCTTATTCTTATTGGAGTTGAATCCAAGTCCATCCTTGTCACTTGGGGATTTTTGCACACACAAGATATTGTTGAGTGTGGACTTCCCTTCATGACTATTTTTCAAGTCTTTCTTCAAAGAAGTGACTTGGGCCTTGAGATCTTTGATTTCCTCTACATGGTTAGTATCAACAAGAGTACTAGAGGAAGTATACGCTTCATCGTTAGAGCAACAAGGCAATGGAAGTAATTCATCACAAGATGTAGCAACATTATGAGTAGACGAAGTACGAGGACTAGCACATGGCAATAAAGTATTTCTACTAGAAGTAGTGCTAATGTCCACATGAGGCTCACTAGATGATACCTTAGTAGTACTAGACTCATGAGCTATTTTTAGCACAATATGGGATACTAGAAGATTACCATGAGAGCTCGAGAGCTTTTCATGACTTTCTTCCAATTTCCCATAATTGCTAGATAGCAACTTAAGTTGAGCCCTTAGTTCAACATTCTCCTTCAAAATGGATACTTCACAAGGAATAGAGTTAGTAGCACAAGTGTCATTATTAAAAACAAGAGGAGAAGTCAACTTGGCAAGCTCTTTAGCATATGAAGCTTTAAGCTGACTATGAGACTCGGTGAGGTCAGTGAGCGAACTCTTAATGACCCTTGAGCCATTTTCGAGGTGCTCAAAGTCCTCAAGGAGTTTATCATGTGCAACTTCAAGCTTATCATTTTTAGTTCTATAATCATTAGCCATCACGAGAGCTCTATCATGGGATTCCTTTAATCTAGAAAATTCTAGAGAAGAGGACTCCTCAAGAGATTCCTTGGTATTTTGTTCATTTTCAAGAGCTTGAGATAGCTCCGCGATCTCATTAGCATAATCACGCTCAGGCCCTTCCATTTATCAATGGTGGCCTCATGCTCCTCCAAATGAGCTTCCAACTCCTCAATATATTTCTTGCCCTCAATGGCAATAGACATGATTTCCATGAAGTTGGTGTTGGGGAACGTCGCATGGGAAACAAAAAATTTCCTACGCACACGCAAACCTATCCATGGTGATGAGCATCTACGAGAGGGAGAGTGGATCTACATACCCTTGTAGATCGCTAAGCGGGAAGCATTAAGAAACGCGGTTGGTGTAGTCGAACATCTTCGCGATCCAAATTGCCAAGCGTCCCGCGATCTCATCACGATCCGTCCCGCGATCCAATCACGATCCGTCCCGTGAACTCATCATGATCCGTCCCGCGATCTCATCACGATCCGTCTCATGAACTTGATCATGATCTGTCCCGCTAACTCATCACGATCCATTCCGCGATCTCATCACGAACCGTCTCGCGATCTCGATCACGGTCCTTCCGATCTAGCGCCGAACGAACGACACCTTCGCGTTCAGCACACGTGCAGCTTGATGACGATCTCCACCGTCTTGATCCATCAAGAGGAGGTGGAGAGGAGAGAGAGTTCACCGGCAGCGTGACGGCGCTCCGGTGATGGTGGTGGAGTGATTCCGGCAGGGCTTCGCCTAAGCGCTGTGGAAAACCGATCTAGAGGAGAAACTGTGCACCGGTGAAACGGGTAGCACGTGGCCGGAAATTCTGTCCAAAAACCACCCAATACACTAGTATATATAGGAGGAGAGGAGAGGAGAGGAAGCCAAGGCCTTTGGGTCGGCCGAAATAGGAGGTTGGAAGCAATCCTACTTCACCTCCAATCCTAGTTGGAGTAGGATTGCCTCCTATTGGCTGATTTTCCACTTTTTGCTTTAGGACTTTCTCTCCTGTGCCATGGGCCTTTGTGGCTGTTTTCCCAGCTCACTAAGGGCTGGTTATTATTCTCCCACAGCCCATGGACCTCTTGGTGTCGAAATACCCCTCCCAGAGGCCTCCCGGTACACTACCGACACTCCCGGTACACTACCGGCACTCCCGGTACACTACCGATGAGCCCGAAACTTTTCCGGAAACCAAACTGGGACTTTCTATATATGAATCTTTACCTCCAGACCATTCCGGAGCTCCTCGTGACATCCGGGATCTCATCTGGGACTCCGAACAAACTTCGGCCACCACCATACATAACTCTACACTATCGAAATGTCACCGAACCTTAAGTGTGCACACCCTGCGGGTTCGAGAACTATGTAGACATGACCGAGACACCTCTACGGTCAATAACCAATGGCGGGACCTGGACGTACACATTGGTTCCTACATATTCTACGAAGATCTTTATCGGTCGAACCTCTATGTCAAGGATTCAGTTAATCCCGTATAACGTTCCCTTTGTTCTTCGGTATGTTACTTGCCCGAGATTCGATCGTCGGTATCTCCATACCTAGTTCAACCTCGTTATCGGCAAGTCTCTTTACTCGTTCCGTAATACAAGATCCCGTGACTAACACTTAGCCACATTGCTTGCAAGGCTTGCTGTGATGTTGTATTACCGAGTGGGCCCTGAGATACCTCTCCGTCACATGGAGTAACAAATCCCAGTCTCGATCCATGCCAACTCAACAGACACCATCGGAGATACCTATAGAGCACCTTTATAGTCACCCAGTTACGTTGCGACGTTTGATACACACAAGGCACTCCTCCGATATCCGTGAGTTGCATGATCTCATGGTCATAGGAACATATACTTGACATGCAGAAAACAGTAGCAACAAACTGACACGATCATATGCTATGTTTGTAGTTTGGGTCTTATCCATCACATCATTCTCCTAATGATGTGATCCCGTTATCAAATGACATCTCATGTCCATGGCTAGGAGACCTTAACCATCCTTTGATCAACGAGCTAGTCCATTAGAGGCATACTAGGGACATGGTTTTGTCTATGTATCCACACATGCATTTAAGTCTCCGATCAATACAATTATAGCATGGATAATAAATGATTATCATGAACAAGGAAATATGATAATAACTAATTTATTATTGCCTCTAGGGCATATTTCCAACAATCTCCCACTTGCACTAGAGTCAATAATCTAGTTCACATCACCATGTGATTCGCATTGTTATGAATCTAACACCCAATGAGTTCTGGGGCTCGATCATGCTTTGCATGTGAGAAAGGTCTTATAGTCAACGGGTCTGCGATATTCAGATCCGTGTGTACTTTGCAAATCTCTATGTCAAACCGTAAACACTGCTACCACACTCCACTTGGTACTATTTCCAAATGGCTGCTCCACTATACGTATCCAGATTGCTACTACGAGTCATCCGGATTAGTGTTAAAGCTTGTATCGACGTAACTCCTTACGACGAACTCTTTATCACCTCCATAATCGAGAAACATCTCCTCAGTCTCTTAGTTACTGAGGATAATCTTGACCGCTGTCCAGTGATCCACTCATGGTTCACTCTTGTACCCCCTGACGGACTCGTGGCAAGGCACACACAGGTGCGGTACACGGCATGGCATAATATAGAGCCTATGGCTAAGGCATAGGGGACGATGTTCGTCCTTTCTCTTTCTTCTGCCGTTGTCGAGCTTTGAGTCTGACTCAACTTTCACACCTTACAAATCAGGCGAGAACTCTTTCTCTGACTGATCCATTTTGAACTCTTTCAAAATCTTGTCAAGGTATGCACTCATTGAAAGTCTCATCGAGCATCTTGATCTATCTCCATAGATTTTGATGCTCAACAATTAGGTTGCTTCATCCAGTTCTTCCTTTGAAAATCACTTTCCAAATGACCATTTTATGCTTTCCAGAAACTCTACATTATTTCTGATCAACAATATGTCATCCACATATACTTATCAGAAATTCTATAGTGCTCCCACTCACTTTATTGCAAATACAAGTTTCTCGTAAACTTTGTATAAACATCAAAACTTTGATCACCTCATCAAAGCGTATATTCCAACTCCGAGATGCTTGCTTCAGTCCATGGAAGGATCACCGAAGCTTGCACACCTTTTAGCATCCTTAGGCCTGACAAAACCTTCTGGTTGTATCACATACAACCTTTCCTCAAGTAAACCGTTAAGGAAACGATGTTTTGACATCCATCTGCCAGATTTCATAATTGAAAACACAGCAACTGCTAACATAATTCCAACAGACTCTAGCATCGCTAAGAGTGAGAAAGTCTCATCGCAGTCAACCCCTTGAACTTGTCACAAACATCTTTGCAACAAGTCGAGATTTACAAACAGTGACATTCACCATCAGTGTCTGTCTTCATTTTAAAGATCCATTTGTACTCAACGACCTACCGTCCAACGAGCAAGTCTACCAAAGTCTACACTTGGTTTTCATACATGGATCCTATCTCGGATTTCATGGCCTCTAACCATTTGTCGGAATCCAGGCCCATCATCGCTTCTCCATAGCTCGTAGGTTCATCGTTGTCCAACAACATGATCTCCAAGACAGAGTTGTCGTACCACTTAGGAGCAGTACACATCCTTGTCGACCTACGAAGTTCGATAGTAACTTGATCCTGAAGCTTCATGATCATCATCATTAACTTCCTCTTCAACTAACGTAGGCTTCACAGAAACATCTTTCTGTGCTGCGCTACTCTCTGGTTGAACAAAGGTTTAACAACCTCATCAAGTTCTATCTTCCTCCCACTCAATTCTTTCGAGAGAAACATTTCCTTGAAAAAGGATCCGTTTAAGCAACAAACACTTTGCACTAGGATTTGAGATTGAAGGTTCACCCAACTGATCTTAGGGTATTCTATGAAGATGCAATTTGTCCGCCTTGGGTTCGACCTCATTAGTTGAAAACATTTTCCACACAAGTGTCACATCCCCAAATATTAAGAAATGACAGCTTAGGTTTCTATCAAACCATAATTCACATGGTGTCATCTCAACGGATTTAGATGGTGCCCTATTTAAAGTGAATGTAGTTGTCTCTAATGCATAACCCCAAAATTATAGTAGTAAAACGACAAGAGACATCATAGCACGCACCATGTCCAATAGAGCATAACTATGATGTTCAGACACACCATCACACTATGGTGTTCCAGGTGGCGTTTAGTTGTGAAACAACTTTCACATTGTCTTAAGTTGTATGCCAAACTCGTGACTCAGATATTCACCTCCACGATCATATCGCAGTCATTTTTATCTTCTTGTCACGATGATCTTTAAACTTCACTCTGAATTTGCTTGAACCTTTCAAACGATTCAGACTTGTGTTTCATTAAGTAAATATACACTATATCTACTCAAATCATCAGCGAAGGTAAGAAAATAATGATATCCACTGCACGCTACAAGACTCACTAGATTGCATACATCAACATGTATCATTTCCAATGAATCACTTGCCCGCTCCATCCAACGGGGTCCTTTAGTCATCTTTCCCAAGAGGCATGGTTCGCATGTCTCAACCGATTCGAAATCGAATGAGTCCAAATCCATCAGCATGGAGTTTCTACATGCGCTTTATACCAGTATGACATTTAGCGGCAGTGCCACAAGTATGTGATACTATCATTATTAACTTTGTATCTTTTGACATCAATGTTATGAACATGTGTAATACTACGATCAAGATTTCAACAAACCATTCTCACTGGGTGCATGACCATTGAAGGTATTATTCATGTAAATAGAATAACCATTATTCTCTAACTTAAATGAATAACCGTATTGCAATAAACATGATCTAATCATGTTCATGCTCAACGCAAAACACCAAATAACATTTATTTAGGTTCGTCACTAATCCTGAAGGTAGAGAGAGCGTGCGATGTTGATCACATCAACCTTGGAAACACTTCCAACACATATCGTCACCTCACCCTTAGCTAGTTCTCCGTTTATTCCGTAGCTTTTATTTCGAGTTACTAACATTTAGCAACCGAACCGGTATCCAATACCCAGGTGCTACTAAGAGTACTAGCAAGGTACACATTAGTAACTCGTATATCAAATATACTTCTATCAATGTTGCCAGCCTTCTTATCTACCAAGTATCTAGGGTTGTTCCGCTTCAGCGACCGCTCACCTCATAACAGAAGCACTTAGTCTCGGGTTTGAGTTCAACTTTGGGTTGCTTCACTGGAGCAGCAACTGACTTGCTATCCATGAAGTTTCCCTCCTTGCTCTTGCCCTTCTCGAAACTAGTGGTTTGATTAACCATCAACACTTGACGCTCCTTCTTGATTTCTACCTTCGCGGTGTCAAACATCGCGAATAGCTCAGGGATCAACATTTCTTTCCCTGGCATTTTATAGTTCATCACCAAGTTCTAGTAGCTCAGTGACAGTGACTTGGAGAACTACATCAATCACTATCTTATCTGGAAGATCAACTCCCACTCGATTCAAGCGATTGTAGTACCCAGACAGTCTGAGCACATGCTCAACGATTGAGCTATTCTCTTTCATCTTGCAGGCAAAGAATCTCGTTGGAGATCCTATATCTCGCAACTCGGGCACGAGCCTGAGATCACAATCTCAGCTCTTAGAACATCTCATATGTTCCGTGACGTTCAAAACGTTTCGGAGCCTCAATTCAAAGCCGTAATGCATGACGCACTAAACTATCAAGTAGTCATCTAAACGTGCCTGTCAGATGTTCACAACATCTACAGACGACGCTAGATGGGGTGGCGCACCGAGCGGTGCATTAAGGACATAAGCCTTCTGTGCAGCAATGAGGACAATCCTCAGATCACGGACCCAGTCCGTAATTTTGCTACCAACATCTTTCAATTCTATTTCTCTAGGAACATATAAAAATACAAGGGAGCTACAGCGCGAGCTAGTAATCTACAATATAATTTGCAAAGACACTTTGACTATGTTCATGATAATGAGTTCAATTAATCATATTACTTAAGAACTCCCACTCAAATTGACATCCCTCGGGTCATTTGAGTGATACATGATCCAAATTCACCAACTCAAGTCCGATCATCACGTAAGTTAAGGTGGCTTCAATGGTGAACATCATTATGTTGATCATATCCACTATATGACTCATGCTCGACCTTTCGGTCTCTTGTGTTCCGAGGCCATGTCTGTACATGCTAGGCTCGTCAAGTTTAACCCGAGTGTTCTGCGTGTGCAAATCTATCACACCCGATCATCACGTGGTGTCTCAACACGACGAACTTTCGCAACGGTGCACACTCGGGGAGAACACAGTTCATCTTGAAATTCAAGTGAGGGACCACCTTATAATGCTACCGCCGTACTAAGCAAAACAAGGTGCATAAAAGGATTAACATCTCATGCAATTCATAAGTGACATGATATGGCCATGAACTTGTGTTTAAGATCTCCATCTTCGAAACACCGACATGATCTCCATCGTCACTGGCACAACACCATGATCTCCATCATCTTGATCTCCATCAATGTGTTGCCATTGGGGTTGTGGCACCAGCCCTGCTTCTACTTCTATTGCTACCGCTTAGCGATAAAGGAAAGCATTACACAACGCTTAATGATTGACACGCAGGTCATACAATAATTAAAGACAACCCTATGGCTCCTGCCGGTTGCCGTACTCAACGACATGCAAGTCGTGAAATTCTATACATCACATGATCATCTCATACATCACATATATCTCATCATGTAATTGGCCATATCACATCACAACATACCCTGCAAAAACAAGTTAGACGTCCTCTAATTGTTGTTGCATGTTTTACGTGGCTGCTACGGGTATCTAGCAAGAACGATTCTCACCTACGCATAAACTACAACGGTGATACATAGATTGCTTTTCAACCTTCTCAAGGACCGCCTTTGTCGGATCCGATCCAACTAAAGTGAGAGAAACTGTCACCCGCAAGCCATCTAAGCAACAAGTTGCATCAAGGGAACCGGTCTCTCGTAAGCGTACGAGTAATGTTGGTCCGGGCCACTTCATCTCACAATCCCGCTGAACCAAAATCCGACCAAGGGAGGAAGAAATCTAAGCATCAACACCCACAAACCTTTTGTGTTCTACTCGAGATCTCATCAAACCATCAACCTAGCTCATGATGCCACTGTTGGGGAACGTCGCATGGGAAACAAAAATTTTCCTACGCACACGCAAACCTATCCATGGTGATGAGCATCTACGAGAGGGAGAGTGGATCTACATACACTTGTAGATCGCTAGGCGGGAAGCGTTAAGAAACGCGGTTGGTGTAGTCGAACATCTTCGCGATCCAAATCGCCAAGCGTCCCGCGATCTCATCACGATCCGTCCCGCGATCTAATCACGATCCGTCCCGTGAACTCATCACGATCCGTCCCGCGATCTCATCACGATCCGTCTCACGATCTTGATCACGATCTATCTCGCGAACTCATCACGATCCGTTCCGCGATCTCATCACGAACCGTCTCGCCGAACGGACGGCACCTCCGCGTTCAGCACACGTGCAGCTTGATGATCATCGCCACCGTCTTGATCCAGCAAGAGGAGGCGGAGAGGAGAGAGATTTCACCGGTAGCGTGACGGCGCTCCTGTGATGGTGGTGGAGTGATTCTGGCAGGGCTTCGCCTAAGCGCTGCGCAAAACCGATCTAGAGGAGAAACTATGCACCGGTGAAACGGGTAGCACGTGGCCGGAAATTCTGTCCAAAAACCACCCAATGCACTAGTATATATAGGAGGAGAGGAGAGGAGAGGCAGCCAAGGCCTTTGGGTCGGCCAAAATAGGAGGTGGGAAGCAATCCTACTTCACCTCCAATCCTAGTTGGAGTAGGATTGCCTCCTATTGGCTGATTTTCCACTTTTTGCTTTAGGACTTTCTCTCCTGCGCCATGGGCCTTTGTGGCTGTTTTCCCAGCCCAATAAGGGCTGGTTATTATTCTCCCACAGCCCATGGACCTCTTGGGGTCGAAATACCCGTCCCGGAGGCCTCCTGGTACACTACCGGCACTCCCGGTACACTACCGATGAGCCCGAAACTTTTCCGGAAACCAAACTGGGACTTCCTATATATGAATCTTTACCTCCGGACCATTCCGGAGCTCCTCGTGACATCCGGGATCTCATACGGGACTCCGAAAAAACTTCGGTCACCACCATACATAACTCTACACTACCGAAATGTCACCGAACCTTAAGTGTGCACACCCTGCGGGTTCGAGAACTATGTAGACATGACCGAGACACCTCTAGGGTCAATAACCAATGGCGGGACCTGGACGTCCACATTGGTTCCTACATATTCTACGAAGATCTTTATCGGTCGAACCTCTATGTCAAGGATTCAGTTAATCCCGTATAACGTTCCCTTTGTTCTTCGGTATGTTACTTGCCCGAGATTCGATCGTCGGTATCTCCATACCTAGTTCAACCTCGTTATCGGCAAGTCTCTTTACTCGTTCCGTAATACAAGATCCCGTGACTAACACTTAGCCACATTGCTTGCAAGGCTTGCTGTGATGTTGTATTACCGAGTGGGCCCTGAGATACCTCTTCGTCACACGGAGTAACAAATCCCAGTCTCGATCCATGCCAACTCAACAGACACCATCGGAGATACCTGTAGAGCACCTTTATAGTCACCCAGTTACGTTGCGACGTTTGATACACACAAGGCACTCCTCTGATATCCGTGAGTTTCATGATCTCATGGTCATAGGAACATATACTTGACATGCAGAAAACAGTAGCAACAAACTGACACGATCATATGCTATGTTTGTAGTTTGGGTCTTATCCATCACATCATTCTCCTAATGATGTGATCCCGTTATCAAATGACATCTCATGTCCATGGCTAGGAGACCTTAACCATCCTTTGATCAACGAGCTAGTCCATTAGAGGCATACTAGGGACATGGTTTTGTCTATGTATCCACACATGCATTTATGTCTCCGATCAATACAATTATAGCATGGATAATAAACGATTATCATGAACAAGGAAATATGATAATAACTAATTTATTATTGCCTCTAGGGCATATTTCCAACAGTTGGAACGAGCAATTTTATTCTTATGAAGAGCTTTAAAAACCATTTATCCCTTAATATTTAAGGAAGCAATATTATCACTCTCTTCATCATTATCATCAACATCATCATCGTGAGATATATTGGGATTCAAAGTAGGAGATACCTTTGAAGCCTTAGCCATAAGGCAAAAGTGAGAAACAATAGATGATGATGTAGGATCCCTTGAAGCACCATTCAAGACAACATCTTGTTCCATGGAGTGTTGTGTTTCCTCTACATCGTTAGCACAAAAACTCGAGGAAATAGAAACATTTTTATCATGGCAACAAGATATAGCAAGCATATCATCATGAGATTTAGTCAAGCAATTTGTACATGATATGCAAGGACTATCAACACAAATATGTGAAACATTTAAAGTGCTCGAGGTGGTAAAGTCCAAAGATGAAGCATTGCAATAAGATAGTGAAGAATAATTATCAACAATAAGCCCACTATCATCATTGCAATGATCATCACTACTCACCATATAATTACCTTGTGGCAATCCACATGTAGGTGAAGTATATGAAGTTGAGAAGAAAACACGACCGGAGGTGAAGGGAGAACAATCATCCCTACAAATCTTGGACTCGCCAAATTTATTGAAGCTTTGTCCACAACTCATGAGCATCCCGGAACGGCATGAGTTCAAATATAACTACATTGCTCAAAGCATCAAAAAGCACATTAGAAGCTTGAGCATTGAGATAAGAGTTTTTCTCATCCTCCAAAGATGGGTGTTGAGAATCCTCTAGAGGATAAAAACCCATATCTACAATTCGCTCTAAAGACAGGTCCATCACCCTAAAGAGATTAAGCATGCGAATTACCCAAACATCAAAATTTGTGCCATTAAACTAAGAGGGTCAGAGGATCCTAATCCCCTAGTCTACATCCTTAATCTCTAGGTTGTTAAACCTAATAATGAGAGACCTAGCTCTGATACCAATTGAAAGGACAAGGATGTCGCCTAAAGGGGGGTGAATAGGCGCTTTAAAATAATTACGGTTTAGGCTTGAACAAATGCGGAGTAAAACTAACATTTAATATGTCAAGCATAAAACCTAAAAGAACTAGGCTCACCTATGGGCACCAACAACTTATGCTAAGCAAGATAAACAACTAAGTGATAGCAAGATATATAGCAAGAAACAATATGGCTATCACAAATTTAAGTGCATAAGTAAAGGGCTCGGGTAAGATATAACCGAGGCACGCGGAGACAATGATGTATCCTGAAGTTCACATCCTTGCGGATGCTAATCTCTATTCGAAGCGGTGTGGAGGCACAATGCTCCCCAAGATGCCACTAAGGCCACCGTAATCTCCTGACTCCCTCGCACAATGCAAGATGTCGTGATTCCACTAAGGGACCCTTGAGGGCGGTCACCGAACTCGTACAAACTAGGTTGGGGCAATCTCCACAACTTAATTAGAGGCTCCCAACGACACCACGGAGCTTCACCACTACGGACTGTGGCTCCGAGGTGACCTCAAATGCTCGAGGCAATCTCCACAACCTAATTGGAGACCCCGGCGCTTGCCCTGAGCTTTGCACCACAATGATTGACCTCCTAGGCAACACAAGCCGTCTAGGGCGCCAAGGCACCCAAGAGGAACAAGCTCTAGGGTGCACAAATACCCAAGAGTAATAAGCTTCTCAAACTTCACTTCCATGTATCACCGTGGAGAACTCAAACCTATACACCAAATGCAATGGCACGGGCACACGGAGTGCCCAAGTCCTTGTCTCCCAAATCCCTCCAAAAGAACTAATGCTATGGAAGAAAATGACAGGAAGAACGAAGAAGAACACAAAGGACTCCAAGATCTAGATCCAAGGGGTTCCCCTCACTTACAGGAGAAAGTGATTGGTGGAAATATGGATCTAGACCTCCTCTCTCTTTTCCCTCAAGAACTAGCAAGAACCATTGGCGGGATTGAGAGTTAGCATGCTCGAAGAAGGTAAACAATGGGGTGCAAACTCAAGCTCAAGAGATAAGATGCAATGGGGAAGAAGACCCCCTTTTATAGGTGGAAAAAAATCCAACCGTTATGCTCACATCCTGCACATAGCGGTACTACCGCTCATAGGAGCGGTACTACCGCTAGGGCGGTGGAAGCCCTTTGAAAAAGAACAGCGAGGAGGTAAAAGGCCAGTAGAACCGCCGGAAGGGTACTACCGCTCGCCCTCGAAGTACTACCTCTAGGGATAGCGGTACTACCGCTAAGGGTAGCGGTACTACCGCTATGGGTAGTGGTACTACTGCTTGCGAGCGGTAATAAAAAATACATTCGTGCCTACCACCGCTATACTAAACACGAGATTTTGGTCCGGAGCGGAAGTAGTCATGGTAGTAGCTGCGTGAAGGCATTCTGGGAACAGGGGTACCCAGACCTACCTCGTTGCGGCCCAGGGCATGGCCCACTTCATCAACCAAATGGGACCAGGCAAGGCCCCACTCAAGACAAGGCCCTCGCGAGGAAGAGCAGAGACAACACCCGCGAGGGATGGGCCTCCTCAGGACCCCTCCGGAGTGATGGAGATCTCTATGCAAGGGCCGGCCTCGGGAGTCAAGGATGACGCAAGGAAGGATAGGCGGGCGTTAGTGAGCCAGGCGGCGTAGTTTCCTCTTTGGTGAAAAGGTGGCAAGGACGTATGCGGGTTCCCAAAGCACCCCCAAAGGTTTCCATTCTGATGCAAGAAGACGACAACCACCCGCTCCGTAGGGTGGATGTCATCGCCGAGCTCATTCTTGGGCCGTCGACGGCTACTTTGCATGCGAAGACCGCCTTTGGGCAGGGCGAGCACGTACTGATGTCCCCCTTCAAAATTGGCCATTGTGGGATCCCTTCCCGCCATTGTGATAAGGGAAGAGGACCCGGGACGCCGCTATATACAGAGGATAGGTAGCACCGTAGAAGCGGACGGAACCCACCAAAGGAACCCTACGATCCACCCGGGTATCCATTCCACCACTCATCCACCACCAAGCCACCGAGGGTCTCGAACACCTCAATAGATCCCTCAGGAGGCCCAAGAACAGTGTACTATTCCATCGACATCATCTGCTCGAGAGGCAATCCACCAAAGTAGGAGTAGGGTATTACACTTCGCAGCGGCCTGAACCTGGGTAAACTGTCGTGTTCATCTTCTTCCTCGTCATCATGCGAGTTCGTCGTTGCGTCCATCGAGTAGCGAGCTAGGTTGACGGGGCTGTAGGGATCTTCGCACACGCCTCTATGTTCGAACCTTAAGGTTTTGCGGAGCCTGAAATCCAACATTTGGCGCGCCAGGTTGTAACATCCCAAAATTTCGTTTTTGGAATGTTATGATATATAGCTATGCATCATCATCACATTGTTTGAATGAAGTGAATTGTTGAAGTTTTTCTTTTGGAATTCTGAAAGGCCTTTCCAATTTCTTCTTTACTTGTTTCCTCCTATTTGAAAACCCTTGGAATATTCATAAAAAGAGAGGAGTAATATGACACTCCACACCAGGGGCATCTTGGTGAGTTATTTGAACAATAAAACCAGGGGGTTATTTGAAAGTTTATCTCAAAAGAATTTAAAATCAATTAGGCATTTTTTGAAAAGAAAAATTTAAAAATATTCATTTTGGCAGAGGAAAAATGTTCATTAAATAGCATTTATTGCCCTGATCATTTTGATATATATTCCCTATGTTTGGAAATGATTTGAATGCATTAAAGAGTTTTTAACGCTCTGGAAAAATAGAAAAGGAAACAGATTTAAAGCGTTTAATTAGAAAACCAGCCGACCCACAGCCTTTAAACCCCGAGATCACTCCGGATCGGTCACCGACGCGCTAAACTCGCCCTCTCTCTTAGTGACACGTGGGACCCACTGTCCGACAGCGTCATCCGCGCGCCCGTCTCCTTCCTCATGCCAGACCACGTCGTCGGAGATCTCTCCTCTCCGGATCTCCCTCCTCTCTCCCTCTCCCGACCCCGCACCTAGCCTATAAAAGGCCCTTCCCTCGCTGCTCTCCGTTCCACCCCGCTACCCCCTCTACCCTCGCCGGAATGCTGCCGCACCACCTCGCCGAAGTTCTGACTCCACCCGAACCCCCCAGAGCTTCTGGCCATCGCCACACTCACCCAACTCCCCTCTGACGCCACCATTCGACGCCGTATCTTCGCCACCGTCGCCTGAGCATTTCGGACACCGCCCTCGACCACCACAGCACCATCCCCGAGCATCTCCGACCTCCGGCCACCGTCGACGTCGCCGGAACTCCGACCCCCTCCTCTATAAGCCGCCAGCTCCACCCGCAACCGTCAGATCAAGGATCTACGCTCCAGATTAGAAATTTTATAAAAACGAACCGGTACGCGTTAGTTTTCGTCGTCCGCCGCAAACACCCCGCACGCTCATGACCTCGGCAAATCACAGCACGCCACGTAGCCCTGTCCGTTCGCTAGGAATTTTGTTCTTTTCTGTTTTGTTTTAGAAAACAGAATGTTTTCTGTTTTTGTTTTAGTTGTAACTTTTAAAGTAATTAGTGTTTTTAATTGATTCTTTTTGCATCAGGACTTAAATTTCATGTAGTTTCATCCTGTAGTCTTATATTTGTCTTGATTGATACTATTGAATTGTTTTATTTTAATATTGCTGATTGTGTGAGTTGTATTATTAGTTGTATGCTTATTGTGTGCTTTGTTTGATTCGTTAGATCATCCGGAGTGCGAAGCTTGTTATCTAGAGTCACTTGAGTACGAGGATCGTCAACAAGGCAAGTCACTTTGATCATGTTTACCCATGTTTTTATTGCATTAGTTCTACCATCTCCCCAATTGCATGCAAAGTAGGTAATTTGGAAACTTGGTTACTTGATGTAGTATCATGTGGTAGGATCCCCTCAACCCTTTCGACACATTGGCCCCGGGAAACGTTGATTTATATTTTGCTATGCTAATAGTAGACGGGGTTGGTTGTGTGATTCATGAGAGTTGTGAGATAATAATTTCAAGACCTACAAGATGATCAAGACTTCAAGACCCGAGTTTTCAACATACCTCTGGGTGGATGATGGTTGAATGTCGCCCTGGAGAAACCAGTGGTTAGCCTAGGTGTTGCTGGAGAAGTGCCAGTATTCATGCGGAAAGGTCCACCCAGGCACAAAGAGATGGATGGATGCTTCAAGACCCAAGGCTTACCTGCACAGCCACAAGCCATTATGGGCTCTCGCTTGGTTGGATATCGTGGTGACCCTGGACAGGCGGTGCTACGAGATGTAGAAGAACGGTAGGAAAGGATGGGCACCGATAGAGTCTCAAGGAAACCCTTTAGAAGAGCATGTTTTGGTCGTCCGTTTCTCAAACACCCGGAAGTGCGAGAAATCCAACGGAGGCGATCAAATCTTGTGGGGAACGTGTGCAAAACTCTGCAGAGTACCCAAATCTAATCGATTAGCTGTGTCCATGGTCATGGACAACTTGAGCCAAAGGAACTGAAACTATCTGGAATTCTCAACACAAATAATGATATTGATGTGGGTATAAAAGACAACTTGGGTATGAGAATTGGTTGGTGGAACCATCTCCTTAATCAACCAACATTGTAGTAATAATATTTTTTCCCTCTTGTAATAGGAATTTTTTTTGGCTTTATGCAAAACTTACTACCCCACCTGCCAAATATGCATATATAATAGATGATTTACTTGACACCCCCTCTTTTGTGACATTGCCGACATATTCAATATGCTGACCTACATGGCTGCAACGTATCATGTTGCAGAGTATTTTTCCGACCAGGAGTGAGGATACGCTCTACGCTTGGTGAGATGACCTTGGAGTCAGATGGACTCAACTACCTTTGAAGCTTCCACAAGATTAGTTATTCTCATGAGTTGGCCTTCAGCCACTTTATTGTAATTCTTATTGTAATAAAGGACTCGATATGAGATTTCGATTTATAAAGCTGTGTGATTTCCCTTTGATATATACATTGATGTACCGTGCGTGTACCAGCATGATCTTGGGATGGTACGGAAACACCGGAGATTCGACCTTTCAAGTCGGGTCACTACACAGGTAGGGGGCATGTCGAAGGCTTCCCCAAGCTTCATCCCTCCCAAGCCTCGCTGCTCCAATGGCCAGCGCTCAGCAAGCTTCTCTAGGCCGCGGCGGGTGGTTTTCCTAAGCCGCTCCGTGGAAGTCGAAGGCCGACCGAGCAGTCAGTACTAGGTCGCCAGCATTGCCTCTGGCACTGCTCAGGCACACGGCGGGCAGCCAGCACCCCCGGCACCGGCGGCACGCCGCACCTACATGGGAGACCTCAACGCACACGACGCGCTACTGCTGGCAAGCGAGATGCTTCACCACCGACTTATGCATGGGGGCTTCTACGCATGGGCCGACCACATCATGGAGTTGGTCACCGTCACGCAGAAGGCCATCTCCCCTCACTCCTTGCCAAGGCCATAGGTGCCAACCGTTGGAGGCTCACGCGTCGTACCCGCTCCCCAGACCGCCGATGAAGGGACCCCCCCAACGCCAAAGGGATCCGAGCAGGGTGCACCACACGCTATGCTCCTCCTCCTACGAACCCCGATGAACAGATTCAGGGTGTAGCCCATCCATTCCCACTAGGCACACGAAGGGAACGACGAGGCGCCACACGCACACGTCGACGCGCATTGCAGCAACCCACCTAGACCTAAGCAGCCAGGGTTGGCTAGGCAGGAGCACGCCATCTCACGTAGTCAGCGGGCGATGCAGGCGTCCGGACAAACAAGCAACAGAGGAGGAGGCACACCGGGTCGCCAAGGGAGCAATCCACACTAGGAGATGCGTGCCCCACCAGGCGGCGGAGGTAGAGGTAAGCAGCTCCTTTCCGAGGCCAGATGTAGGAGGAGGGTTTGCGAGCAACACGTGCGGGGCAGATACACACTGCCGCCAGGAGGGGGCGCCCCTGGCGCCCCTACGAGCGATTCAGGAGCAGGACCGAGCACCTATGTGGAACCCTTGAAAGCACAACATGCTCCCTCGGTGGTTTCGATAATTCATGACAACATACATTGTCTCTTGGACTGATACTTTTACCTAGTGTATTTCAGATATAGTCTATAGAGAGGTTTGGCAAAAGGAGATTGTGGAGAGACCCCAAGATGCAAGGAAATAGGTTGGCCAAGCTTCAAGCAAGAGAACTCTACATTTTATATTTGTGAGAAATCACTTTGAGTCCATAGGAAAGACAATACTATTAAAAGGGTATAAGGTTTTGTTGGTGAACAATATGCTCAAACGTGCATAAGTGATAGTCGCCAAAATATCCACAAACTCTCCAACCAAAGTCTGTTCTATACCTAACACTCAAAATCGGTGCGACCAAATTTCCCATACCGGTGCCACCGATTCTAGAACCTAGACAGACTCAGCCAAACCCTAGCCACTTCGATGCAACCGATTCCATACCGGTGCCACCGAGTTTAGGTTGCCAACTTTCTGCTACGCAAATTCGCATTATCAGTACCATCGAGAATGTTGGATTGGCGTCACCGGGATTGGAAATCTGACCGTCGGTCACCTTATTGGTGCAACCGAGTTTCCTATATCGGTCTCACCGAGAATCAAAAGTTGCCACCTTTTGGTCACTTCGGTACCACCGAGATTAACACATCAGTGTCACCGAGTTGGTCATTTTGTGTGTAATGGTTGGATTTTTGGGGATGCCTATATATACCCCTTCACCACCACCTACTCGAAAGGGAAGCACTCAGAACTATTCCACACTTGCCCCATCCATTTTTCTGAGAGAGAACCACCTACCCTTGTGTTGAGGTCAAGATCTTCCACTCTAATCATATGGATCTTGATCTCTAGCCTCCCCAAGTAGCTTTCCACCAATCCCATCTCTTCCATCATGCCAAATCTGTGAGAGAGTGATTGGGCGCTGAGGAGTCTATCATCTTGAAGCACAAGAGCAAGGAATTCATCGTCATTACCGAGCCTATTACCTTTTGGAGGGTGGTGCCTCCTAGATTGGTTAGGTGTCGCTTGGGAGCCTCCTACTTCGTGTTGTGGAGTGAACCAAGAAGTTTGTAAGGGCAAGGAGATCGCCTACTTCGTGAAGATCTACCCATAGTGAGGCTAGTCCTTCATGGTCAGAAGCCGTTATGGAATAGTCAAGGTTTCTACTTCGTGGACCCTTTTGGGTGGAGCCCTCCGTGGACTCTCGCGACCGTTACCCTCCGTGGGTTGAAGACTCCATAAACATGGATGTACGATAGTGCCACCTATCGGAACCACGGGAAAAATCCATGCGTCTCCAACTGCATTTGATCTACCTATCTCAACACTTTACTTCATATGCAATGTCTTTACTTTCCGCTGCCATATCTGTTGACATGCATGTGTAGGGCTGTTAGACTTGCTAGCTTTGCTAAAACTGTTAAAATCTGCCAACCAATTAACTTCGGAAAGATTAGATTTTAAATTCCTGCTAGTAGTCTATTCACCCCCCCCCCCCTCTAGACACTCTTCTTGTGATCCCTCAATTGGTATCACAGCATTGGTCTCCATTGCTTCGGTTTAATCACCGAGGAGGAAGATGGAAGTGTGTCTAGTATTGGGAGTTTGAGTTGTAGAGTGCCCATTCTTGATGGAGAGTACTATAGTCAATGGAAATCTTTGATGCTTGAGCTGTTTAATGAATTTCAATTGAGAAAATATGTTCTGCGCCCCTATGAGCCTCCTATTGATCCTTTGCATCCCACACACAAAGAGGAAATTGATATGCTATGCAATCTTAGAACTGTTAATCTCATTGTTAGAGCATTGCCTAGAAATGTGCTTAACCAAATGAAGAATTTTGCATGTGCTTACACTTTGTGGAATGATTTATAGAAACGATATCCAAATTATTCATTAAGTAATCTTGATGTTCATTAAGTAATCTTGATGAAATTCTTCATAAAACCATTGCCTTTCACAAAATGTCACCTAGTGATCCTAAATTTAATGTTTGTCTATTTGAGCTTAGAGACCTCATGCATGCTAAAGGAGATGTCACAACTATCAACAATATCATTATAGAGGCCCTTCGCATTCATATACTTGAACATTGTCATGATCACCATCCTAACGAATCTCTTGTTCTTTATGACGAGGATTTCCCACTTGATGATGACAATGTGGAACATGGTTACTATGTGAAGATGAGCTGTTCGACATCGAGTATGAGAAGATCATGAAGAATCTAAGTCTCATGGCAAACTTCAAGGACTACATGTCTCGAGGAAAAGAATGGATTCTTGATAGCGGATGTACCGATCATATGACCGGAGATAGAGAAATGTTTGAAGAGATTACACCAAACCATGGACCGCGAAGGTACATAACGTTTGGAGACAACTCCGAGGGTAAGGTACTTGGTCTTGATAAGGTGGCCATATCCCATGATAGTTCTATTCAAAATGTTATGCGTGTTGAATCTCTTGGCTATAATCTTCTTTCCGTGTCTAGACTTGCCGACTTCGGTTTCAATGTGTTATTCACGAAAATAGATTGCCAAGTGTTTTGTCAAGATAATCATAAAAAGGTCTTTACCGGTATCTGTAGAGGTGATTTATACATTGTCGATTTCACTAAGAGATGCAAACCTCGCACTTGTGTAATTGCTAAATCTTCTAAAGGTTGGATTTGGCATAGAATATTAGGACATGTTGGCATGCGTAATTTAGACAAACTTATCAAAGGTGATCATATACTTGGTGTTAAAGGTGTTGTCTTTGACAAAGATAGACTTTGTAGTGCTTGTCAAGCTGGAAAGCAAGTAGGTGGAAGTCATCCTATTAAGAATATCATGACTACTAGGAGACCACTCGAGTTACTTCACATGGATCTTTTCGGTCCCAATGCTTACAAGAGTCTCGGTGGAAATTCCTATGGTCTAGTTACGTGGTTATTCTTTCTTGATGATAAGTCGCAGGTTCAAAAGATCTTCAAGAACTTTGCTTGCAAAGCGCAAAATCAGTTTGAAGTGAAGATCAAGAAGGTTCGGAGCGATAACGGATTGGAGTTCAAGAACACCCATGTGGATACCTTTCTTGATGAAGAAGGTGTCTCACATGAGTTCTCGGCGACGTACACGCCTCAATAGAATGGAGTTGTTGAGAGGAAGAACCGGACACTCATTGAGATGGCAAGAATGATGCTTGACAAATACAAGACGCCAAAACACTTTTAGGCAGAAGCCGTGGAAACAACATGTCATGCCACAAACTGACTTTACTTGCACAAGCTTCTCGATAAAACGGCATACGAGCTACTCACCGGTAACAAACCCCAAGTTGGATACTTTCGGGTATTCGGCTCCAAGTGCTACATTCTTGATACGCATCGTCGTACTAAATTTGCTCCTAAATCTCATGAAAGATTTCTACTTGGTTATGGATCGAACTCTCACACTTACCGTGTCTACAACAACTTCACTCGAAAAGTTGAAGAGACGGTAGATGTGAAGTTTGATGAATCTAATGGTTCGCAAGTCGAACAATTGCCAAATGATGTAGGTGATAAGAACCCTTCGGAAGCTATCCTAGATTTCCCCATCGGCAAGATTCGTCCCATGGAGATGAAGGAAAGTACTTCATCAACTCAAGTGGAAGCCCCTACTTCACGACAAGGTGAACCACAACATGAGATGGAGGCATCCACAAGCGGTACATGACAAGATGATCAATAGGAGGATGTGCATCATGAATATCCACCACAACCTCCTTCACCACCACCTCAAGGGAATGACACCTTCAACAACAACAAAGATGAAGGAGATGATGATGTAGAAGAAGCTCCACAAACCAACAATCGGAAGCTGACCCGAGTTTGAGCACAAGTGACTAAGAACCATACCCTAAACCAAATATTTGGTGATATACAAACAGGGAGGATCACTCGCTCTAAAACTCGTCTAGGAAACTTCTATGAGCATTATTCCTTCATCTCTAGCATTGAGCCCTTGGTGAGATTGAAGAAGAGGTTTATGTTAAGCAACCACCTCGCTTTGTGAATCCTAAGAAACCTAATCATGTTTACAAGCTTCGTAAAGCTCTTTATGGTCTTAAGCAAGCCCCTCGTGCTTGGTACAAATGTTTAACGAAGTTTCTTATCAAAAAAGGTTTTGAAATTGGTAAAATTGACGCAACCTTATTCACTAAGAGAGTTAATGGTGAATTATTTGTGTGCCAAATCTATGTGGATGATATTATATTTGGTTCCACTAACCCTCAATTTAGTGAAAGATTTGGAAGGTTCATGTCCGAGAAGTATGAGATGTCCATGATGTGTGAGCTGAAATTCTTTCTTGTCTTGCAAATCAAGCAATCAAAAGAAGGAACTTTCATCTATCAAACTAAGTATACCAAGGACTTGATCAAAAACTTCAACATGCAGGAGTGCAAAGGTATGAAAACCCCTATGCCTACTAGCAGACATGTTGATCTTACCAGAGAGGATGAGCCGGTTGATCAGAAAGTTTATCGATCTATGATTGGTTCATTGTTATATCTATGTGCATCTCGTCCCGATATTATGCTTAGTGTTTGTTGGAAATATGCCCTAGAGGCAATGAATAAATTGTTTATTATAATATTTCCTTGTTCATGATAATCGTTTATTATCCATGCTACAATTGTATTGATTAGAAACACATTACATGTGTGGGTAAATAGACAACACACTGTCCCTAGTATGCCTCTAGTGAACTAGCTCGTTGATCAAAGATGGTCAAGGTTTCCTAGCAATTAACATGAGATGTCATTTGATATCGGGATCACATCATTAGGAGAATGATGTGATGGACAAGACCCAAACTACAAACATAGCATATGATCGTGTCAGTTTATTGCTACTGTTTTCTGCATGTCAACTATATGTTCCTATGACCATGAGATCATGCAACTCACGGATACTGGAGGAGTGCCTTGTGTGTATCAAACGTCGCAACGTCACTGGGTGACTATAAAGGTGCTCTACAGGTATCTCCGAGGGTGTCTGTTGAGTTGGCATGGATCAATACTAGGATTTGTTACTCCGTGTGACGGAGAGGTATCTCAGGGCCCACTCGGTAATACAACATCACAATGAGCCTTGCAAGCAAAGTGTCTAAGTGTTAGTCACGGGATCTTGTATTACGAAACCAGTAAAGAGACTTGCCGATAACGAGGTTGAACTAGGTATGGAGATACCGACGATTGAATCTCGGGCAAGTAACATACCGAAGAACAAAGGGAACATCATACGATATTAACTAAATCCTTGACATAGAGGTTCGATCGATAAACATCTTTGTAGAATATGTAGGAACCAATATGAGCATCCAGGTCCCGCTATTGGTTATTGACCATAGAGGTATCTCAGTCATGTCTACATAGTTCTCGAACCCGCTGGGTCTGCACACTTAAGGTTTGGTGATGTTTCGGTAGTATAGAGTTATGTATGGTGGTGACTGAAGGTTGTTCGGAGTCCCAGATGAGATCCCAGACATCACGAGGAGCTCAGGAATGGTCCAGAGGTAAAGATTGATATATAGGAAGTCCTATTTTGGTCGCCGGAAAAGTTTCGGGCTCATCGGTAGTGTACCGAGAGTGCCGGTAGTGTACCGTGAGACCATCGGGAGGGGTATTTCGACCCAAGAGGCAACATGGGCTATGGGAGAGTGAATACCATCCCTTAGTGGGCTGGTGGAAATCTCACACAAAGCCCATGCGGCTAGGGATAAAAAACCCAAAGAGAAAAAGGTGGAAAAAAAGGCAAAAATAGGGTGAATCCTAGTCCTATTAGGATTGGAGGTGGATCTCACCTCTCCCACCTGGTTCGGCTAACTCCTAGAGGCTTGGACCTTGGGACAAGACTCCTCCTCTCTTACTCTTATATATACTGGAGGTTTTAGGATTTTTGCACAGAATTTTCAGCCACGTGTTGCCCGTTCCTCCAGTGCATAGTTTCTCCTCTAGATCGGTTTTCTGCAGCGCTTAGGCGAAGCCCTGCCGGAATAGCTCCACCACCATCGCTGGAGTGCCGTCACATTGCTGGAGAAATCTTCTTCCTCTCCACTCCTTATTGCTGGATCAAGACGGCGGAGATCGTCATCAAGCTGTACGTGTGTTAAACGCGGAGGTGCCGTCCGTTCGGCGCTAGATCGGAAGGATCGTGATCAAGTTCGCGGGACGGATCGTGATTGGATCGCGGGACGGATCGTGATTGGATCACGGGATGCACGGCGATTTGGATCGCGAAGACATTCGACTACACCAACCGCGTTTCTTAACGCTTCCCGCTTAGCGATCTACAAGGGTACGTAGATCCAGTGTCCCTCTCGTAGATGCTCATCACCATGGATAGATCTGCGTGTGCGTAGGAAATTTTTTGTTTCCCATGCAACGTTCCCCAATAGTGGCATCATGAGCTAGGTCTATGTGTAGATGAGATCTCGAGTAGAACATGAAAGGTTTGTGGGCGTTGATGCTTAGATTGCTTCCTCCCTTGGTCGGATTTTGGTTCATTGGTATTGTCAGATGAAGCGGCCCGGACCAACATTACTCGTACGCTTACGAGAGACCGGTTCCCTCGCCGCAACTTGTTGCATAGATGGCTTACGGGTGCCAATTTCTCTCACTTTAGTTGGATCGGATTTGACAAAGGCGGTCCTTGAGAAGGTTGAAAAGAAACTAGTGTATCATCGTTGTGGTTTTTGCGTAGATGAGAATTTTTCTTGCTAGATACCCGTAGCAGCCACGTAAAACATGCAACAATAATTAGAGGACGTCTAACTTGTTTTTGTAGGGTATGTTGTGATGTGATATGCCAATTACATGATGTGATATATGTGATGTATGAGATGATCATGTGATGTATAGATTAGCACGACTTGCATGTCGATGAGTACGACAACTAACAGGAGCCATAGGGTTGTCTTTAATAATTATATGACCTGCGTGTCAATCATTAAGCACTATGTAATGCTTTACTTTATAGCTAAACGGTAGCAATAGTAGTAGAAGCATGTTGGGCACGACAACCCCGATGGCGACACGTTGATGGAGATCAAGATTATGAAGATCATGGTGTCATGCCAGTAACGATGGAGATCATGTCGGTGCTTTCTAGATGGAGATCAAAAGCACAAGTTCATGGCCATATCATGTCGCATATGAATTGCATGTGATGTTAATCCTTTTATGCACCTTGTTTTGCTTAGGATGACGGTAGCATTATTAGGTGATCCATCACTTAAATTTCAAGATGAATTAAGTTCTCCCCGAGTGTGCACCATTGCGAAAGTTCATCGTGTCGAGACACCACGTGATGATCGGGTGTGATAGACTCTACGTTCACATACAAAGGGTGCAAGCCAGTGTTGCACACGCAGAACACTTGGGTTAAACTTGACGAGCCTAGCATGTACAGACATGGCCTCGGAACACAAGAGACCGAAAGGTCGAACATGAGTCATATAGTAGATATGATCAACATGAGATGTTCACCATTGAAGCCACCTCAACTCACGTGATGATCGGACTTGAGTTGGTGAATTTGGATCATGTGACACTCAGATGACCCGAGGGATGTCAATTTGAGTGGGAGCTTTATTAATTTGATTAACTAAACTCATTATCTTGAACAATAGTCTAAGTAAACTTTGCATATTTATGTTGTAGATCAATGGCTCGCACAGTAGCACCCCTGAATTTTAATGTGTTCCTAGAGAAAGCTAGGATGAAAGATGATGGAAGTAACTTTGTTGACTAGGCCCGTAATCTGAGGATTATCCTCACGGCTTCCCAGAAATCATATGTCCTTGATGCACCGCTTGGTGACCAACCAGAAGTCATGACCTTAGAAGACGTTAAGAACGCTTGGGAGGCATGTACTGGAGATTACTCAATAGTTCAGTATGTAATATTGTATGGCTTAGAACCAGGACTTCAAAGACGTTTTGAACATCGTGGAGCATATGAGATGTTCCAGGAATTGAAGTTTATCTTTCAGAAGAACGCCCGGATCGAGAGGTATGAAACCTCCGATAAGTTCTATGCTTGCAAGATGGAGGAGAACGGGTCTATCAGTGAACATATACTCAGAATGTCTGGGTATTCAACTCGTCTAGCGGAGTTGGGAATTGCCCTTCCGCTAGAGGCGATCACTGACAGAGTTCTTCAATCACTGCCACCTAGTTACAAGAGCTTTGTGATGAACTATAACATGCACGGGGTCGCCGAGCTGTTTGCGATGCTAAAAGTTGCCGAGTCTGAAATCCAGAAAGAACATCAAGTGTTGATGGTCAATAAAACCACTAGTTTCAAGAAAAATGGCAAGGTCAAGGGCAAGGGTAAGAAGGGTAAAACCAAGAAGGATGGCAAAGCAGTTGCTACTCCTGTAAAGAAGCCCAAGCATGGACCCAAGCCAGAAACTGAGTGCTTTCATTGCAAGGGAACTGGTCACTCGAAGCGGAACTGCCCCAAGTACCTGGCTGACAAGAAGGCGGCCAATGACAAACAAGGTATATATGATATACATGTTATTGATGTGTACCTTACTAGCTCTCGTAGTAGTGCATGGGTATTTGTTACCGGTTCGGTTGCTCACATTTGCAACTCAAAGCAGGAACTACGGAATAAACGAAAGCTGGCAAAGGACAAAGTGATGATCCACGTGGGAAATGGTTCCAAGGTTGATGTGATCGCCGTCGGCACGCTCTCTCTTCGATTACCATCGGGATTCGTGATGAGCCTAAATAATTGTTATTTAGTGCCTGCGTTAAGCATGAACATTATATCTAGATCTTGTTTATTGCGAGACAGTTACTCATTTAAATCAAAGAATATAGGTTGTTCTATTTATATGAGTAATATCTTTTATGGTCATGCACCCAATGTTAGGTGTTTATTCATATTGAATCTTGATAGTGATGACACACATGTTCATAACATTGATGCCAAAAGATGTAGAGTTGATAATGATAGTACCACTTTCTTGTGGCACTGCCGTTTAGGTCATATTGGTGTAAAACGCATGAGGAAGCTCCATGCTGATGGACTTTTGGAGTCATTTGATTTTGAATCACTTGACACATGTGAACCATGCCTCATGGGCAAGATGAATAAAACGCCGTTCTCTAGAACAATGGAACAGGCAAGTGACTTATTGGAAATCATACATACTGATGTGTGCGGTCCAATGAATGTTACAACGCATGGTGGATATCATTATTTTCTCACCTTCACTGATGACTTAAGTAGAAATGGGTATATTTACTTAATGAAACACAAGTCTGAAACGTTTGAAAAGTTCAAGCAATTTCAGAGTGAAGTTGAGAATCATCGTAACAAGAAGATTAAGTTCCTGCGATCTGATCGAGGAGGTGAATATCCGAGTTATGAGTTTGGCAGTCACTTAAGAAAGTGTGGAATTGATTCACAGTTGACACCGCCCGGAACACCACCGCGTAATGGTGTGCCCGAACGTCGTAATCGAACCTTATTAGATATGGTGTGTTCTATGATGTCTCTTGTTGATTTTCCACTATCGTTTTGGGGTTATGCATTAGAGACAACTGCATTCACTTTAAATAGGGAACCATCGAAATCCGTTGAGACGACGCCATATGAACTGTGGTTTGGCAAGAGGACAAAGTTGTCATTTCTTAAAGTTTGGCGATGTGATGCTTATGTCAAAAAGCTTCAGCCTGAAAAGCTGGAACCCAAAGCAGAGAAATGCGTCTTCATAGGATACCCAAAAGAGACAGTCGGGTATACCTTCTATCTTAGATCTGAAGGCAAAGTGTTTGTCGCTAAGAACAGAACATTTCTTGAGAAAGAGTTTCCCTCGAAATAATTGAGTGTGAGGAAAATAGAGCTTGATGAGGTCATTGAACCTTTACTTCAACCAGAAAGTAGTGCAACGCAGAAAGATGTTTCTGTGGAACCTACGACGGTAGAACAGGAAGTTAATGATGATGATCATGAAGCTTCGGATCAAGCTACTATTGAACCTCGTAGGGTCGACAAGGCCGCGTACTACTCCTGAGTGGTACGACAACCCTTCTTGGAGGTCATGTTGTTGGACAATAATGAACCTATGAGCTATGGAGGAGCAGTGATGGGCCCGGATTCCGAGAAATGGTTAGAGGCCATGAAAACCAAGATGGGATCCATGTATGAAAACAAAGTATGGACTTTGGAAGTATTACCTGAAGGGCGAACGGCCATTCAGAACAAATGGATCTTTAAGAAGAAGACAGACGCGGACGGTAATGTCACCGTCTATAAAGCTCGACTTGTGGCAAAGGGTTTTTCTCAAGTTCAAGGAGTTGACTACGATGAGACCTTCTCACCCGTAGCGATGCTTAAGTCTATCAGAATCATGTTGGCAATAGCTGCTTATTTTGACTATGAAATTTGGCAGATGGATGTCAAAACAACGTTCCTCAATGGTTTCCTTGAGGAAGAGTTATATATGATGCAACCAGAAGGTTTTGTCGATCCAGAGAATGCTGACAAAGTTTGCAAACTCCAGCGATCCATTTATGGGTTGGTGCAAGCATCTCGGAGTTGGAATAAGTGTTTTGATAAGGTGATCAAAGCGTTTGATTTTATACAAGTTTATGGAGAAGCTTGTATTTACAAGAAAGTGAGTGGGAGCTCTATAGCGTTTCTAATATTATATGTGGATGACATATTTCTGATTGGAAACAATATAGAATGCTAGAAAGCGTGAAGGAATATTTGAACAAGAGTTTTTCAATGAAGAACCTAGGAGAAGCTGCTTTCATATTAGGTATTAAGATCTATAGAGATAGATCGAAACTCTTGATAGCACTTTCACAGAGCACATACCTTGATAAAGTTTTGAAGAAGTTCAAAATGTATGAGTCCAAGAAGGGGTTCTTGCCTGTGTTACAAGGTGTGAAGTTGAGTAAGACTCAATGCCCAGTAACTTCAGAGGATAGAGAAAAGATGAGTGTCATCCCCTATGCTTCAGCCATAGGCTCTATCATGTATGCAATGCTGTGCATAAGACCCGATGTTAGCCTTGCCATAAGTATGGCCAGAAGGTTTCAAAGTGATCCTGGAATGGAACACTGGGTAGCGGTCAAGAATATCCTTAAGTACTTGAAAAGGACTAAGGAAATGTTTCTCGTTTATGGAGGTGATGAAGAGCTCGTCGTAAAGGTTTACGTCGATGCAAGCTTTGACATTGATCCGGATGACTCTAAGTCGCAAACCGGATACGTATTTATTCTCAACGGGCGAGCGGTAAGCTGGTGCAGTTTCCAAGCAAAGCATGGTAGCCGATTCTACATGTGATCGAAGTACATCGCAGCCTCGGAGGCGGCGAAGGAAGGTGTCTGGATGAAGCAGTTCATCACAGATCTTGGAGTAGTGCCCAGTGCACTGAATCCAATGAACCTGTTCTGTGACAACACTCGTGCCATTGCTCTGGCCAAGGAACTAAGGTTTCACAAGAGGATCAGACACATAAAGCGACGCTTCAACTCCATCCGCGATTACATCGAGGAGAAGGCCATAAATATTTGCAAAGTGCACACGGATTTGAATGTTGCAGACCTGTTGACTAAACCTCTTCTAAGGGCTAAACATGATCAACACCAGAACTGCATGGGTGTTCGATTCATTACCATGTAAATCACATATTGATGTGAACTAGATTATTGACTCTAGTGCAAGTGGGAGACTGTTGGAAATATGCCCTAGAGGCAATGAATAAAGTGTTTATTATAATATTTCCTTGTTCATGATAAACGTTTATTATCCATGCTACAATTGTATTGATTGGAAACACATTACATGTGTGGGTAAATAGACAACACACTGTCCCTAGTATGCCTCAAGTGAACTAGCTCGTTGATCAAAGATGGTCAAGGTTTCCTAGCCATTGACATGAGATTTCATTTGACAACGGGATCACATCATTAGGAGAATGATGTGATGGACAAGACCCAAACTACAATCGTAGCATATGATCGTGTCAGTTTATTGCTACAGTTTTCTGCATGTCAAGTATATGTTCCTATGACCATGAGATCATGCAACTCATGGATACCGGAGGAGTGCCTTGTGTGTATGAAACGTCGCAACGTAACTGGGTGATTATAAAGGTGCTCTACAGGTATCTCCGAGGGTGTCTGTTGAGTTGGCATGGATCAAGACTGGGATTTTTTACTCCATGTGACGAAGAGGTATCTCAGGGCCCACTCGGTAATACAACATCACAATGACCCTTGCAAGAAAAGTGTCTAAGTGTTAGTCATGGGATCTTGTATTACGGAACGAGTAAAGAGACTTGCCGATAACGAGGTTGAACTAGGTATGGAGATATCGACGATCGAATCTCGGGCAAGTAACATACCGAAGAACAAAGGGAACATCATACGGGATTAACTGAATCCTTGACATAGAGGTTCGACCGAATAAAGATCTTCGTAGAATATGTAGGAACCAATATGGGCATCTAGGTCCCGCTATTGGTTATTGACCGTAGAGGTGTCTCGGTCATGTCTACATAGTTCTCGAACCCACAGGGTCTACACACTTAAGGTTTGGTGACGTTTCGGTAGTATAGAGTTATGTATGGTGGTGACCGAAGGTTGTTCGCAGTCCTGGATGAGATCCCGGATGTCACGAGGGTCTTCGGAATGGTCCGGAGGTAAAGATTGATATATAGGAAGTCCTATTTTGGTCACCGGAAAAGTTTCGGGCTCATCAGTAGTGTACCGGGAGTGCCGGTAGTCTACCGGGAGTCCATCGGGAGGGGTATTTCGACCCAAGAGGCAACATGGGCTGTGGGAGGGTGAATACCATCCCTTAGTGGGCTGGTGGAAGTCCCACACAAAGCCCATGCGTCTAGAGAGAAAAAACCTAAGGAGAAAAAGTGGAAAAAAGGCAAAAATAGGGTGAATCCTAGTCCTACTAGGATTGGAGGTGGATTCCACCTCTCCCACCTGGTTCGGACGACTCCTAGAGGCTTGGCCCTTGGGCCAAGCCTCCTCCTCTCTTCCTCTTATATATACTGGAGATTTTAGGGTTTTTGCATAGAATTTTCAGCCACGTGCTGCCCGTTCCTCCAGTGCATAGTTTCTCCTCTAGATCGGTTTTCTGCAGCGCTTAGGCGAAGCCCTGCCAGAATAGCTCCACCACCATCGCCGTAGCACCATCACGTTGTTGGAGAAATCTTCTTCCTCTCCGCTCCTTCTTGCTAGATCAAGACGGCGGAGATCGTCATCAAGATGTACGTGTGCTAAACGTGGAGGTGTCGTCTGTTCGGCGCTAGATCGGAAGGATTGTGATCAAGTTCGCGGGACGGATTGTGATTGGATTGCGGGATGGATGGTGATTGGATCGTGGGACGCACGGCAATTTGGATCGCGAAGCCGTTCGACTACACAAACCGCATTTCTTAATGCTTCCCGCTTAGCGATCTACAAGGGTACGTAGATCCACTCTCCCTCTCGTAGATGCTCATCACCATGGATAGATATGCGTGTGCATAGGAATTTTTTAGTTTCCCATGCAATGTTCCCCAATAGTGTTTGCATGTGTGCTAGATATCAAGCTGCACCGAAAGAGTGTCATGTTTTGGCTGTAAAACGCATTGTGAGATACTTGATACAAACGCCAAATTTTGGCATTTGGTATCCCAAGGGATCTTCTTTTGACCTTGTTGGCTATTCTGATTCGGACTATGCCGGTGACAAGGTTGATAGAAAATCCAGCTCGGGTACTTTTCAATTTTTGGGCAGATCTCTTGTATCTTGGTCCTCTAAGAAACAAAACTCGGTATCTCTATTGACTGTCGAAGCTGAGTGCATTGTTGCTGGATCTTGTTGTGCGCAATTACTATGGATGACACAAACACTTAAGGATTATGGAATTCATGTTAAAAATGTTCCATTACTTTCTTGACAATGAAAGTGCTATTAAAATTGGTCATAATCATGTGCAACATTCTCGAAATAAGCATATTCAAGTTCGACATCATTTCATTCGTCATCATGTTGCCAAAGGAGATATTAATCTTAAGCATGTTCGTACTAACAAGCAATTGGCAGATATATTTACTAAGCCACTTGATGAGAAGACATTTTGTCACTTGAGGAGTGAGTTGAACATCATCGATGCTTCAAACTTGAGCTAGACTCACTCGATTGCATGCAAGGGCATGAGCTTTCCTGATATTTCCATGTATCTTAACATTTCATCTTATGCCATGGAATTCTATGCTCCCTTGTATTGCATCTAATCTCTTGTAGGTAATTGGAAAAACTTCATTCCACAAGATTGCCATCAACTCCAATCATAAGCAATCTTGTCATTACCAAGTATCCACAACCCCTCTTGATGATGGAAGGAAGAAGGCCACTCAACCATATCCTTGACATATACTTGATCAAAATTGCACACTCTCAATTGGTATCATGTCAATTGGATATATCTAATGTTCTTCCTTGCATGACTAATCTTTGTAGGTAACCAGTGTACTAGAACAAGAAGGATTGCTCAAAACTCAAGATGATTTTCATCAACCTCGAGCATCCTCAACAAGTTTACCTACAAGCTACGTCATCAACATCACTCAAAGGTATGTACTCATGTCCTTGAAAAGGCTTTACTCCAAGAAATGAGATAAAGCAACTCAAGCGATATGAAGACAATAAAACGCTTAATCGAAAAATGGTAACCCCATTTTGAGCTTAACGTAGAGTATGACCTATGATCACGTATTCTTGCTTGGATCCTAAGTCGATATACTCTAATATAGGTGACCTAGTCACCGCCCATCATCTAGTTAAGAATCTGGTGTGGTTTGCTCTCTATTGCATGATTTCTCATAACTACTCCAGTCTTCTATAGTTGATGTCCCTTGTAAAAACTTCATATTTCATTGAAAATCTTTCTCTTGACTCTGTGAAAACAGAAACTTGGTTTCTCTTTCGGAGCCACCGACTCAGATATCTCGGGTCTACCGAAATTGCAGACAAGCTACACTACAAAATCTCGGTACCACTGATCTATCTATCACGGAGTCACCAATTTTCACTTTGTCTCATTTGAATTCATTTTTGCAATTCTGTGTTTTCTTAGTGATCTTTCTTGTAATACTTCTGTTACTTCGATGATCCTTTTTTTAAAAACTTAGTATTACTTAGGGGGAGAAGAACTAAAGTTAATCTTGAGGAGAGTTCTTTTATTCAACGATCCCTATCTTCAATGAAGAAAGGAGGAGAAGAACAAAGTCCTAAAACATCTCAAAGGGAGAGAAATCATTTTCAATGACTCTCCCAGTTTTTATTTCTATGAATCCTACATTTCGATGACCCTTGTTCTCAAGGATCCCTTCTCAGTCAATGATCCCTGTATCTATCCCTGTTTTTGACCTTTTTGGAAATTAATGCCAAAGGGGAGAAGACCAAAGCTGCATGCCAAAGGGGAGATACATGCTTATGCAAAAGGGGAGATATGATCAAGGGGGGGAGCCAATATCAATACTCATACATTTATAAACAGGGGGAGAAGAATTTTTTTGACCTTTCTCACCTTATCCAATCCTAATACTACATGCTATGATTTAGGGGAGAGGATAATCTATTTTCATATCTACGGTGAGAAAATTCTAAATGATCTTGGAGACATATCAATTCTAAGGAATACTATCTTCTATATGTCCTCCATATCTTGGCAATTTTGAGTTCTATTGCCTTGCTGTTTGGTAGAATACTCTTGTGTTTCCTAACATTGTTTTCTCAAGTGTGTTTCTATTACCAGGATGCTCAAGAACTCAAGGTAAGTATATGCATCATATCCTTGGTCAAGATGATCTCTTGCTTCTTGCACATATTGTTTGCAAGAGTGATGTCTTGAACAAAGATACATCTCATTCATATATATTTGATGCATATAGCCAAGATACACATGACCTGTTATATCCCTTCTACCTTATGTGTGTTCATGCATTCAAAAGCAACTATCATGTAAAGGACTACACACATTTAGGTGGAGCAATTCTAAGTCATGTGTCTCTCAAAGTCTTCAATATAACCATGCATATCTTTATTTGAAGCTTTGATTGTATGTTGTCATCAATTACCAAAAAGGGGGAGATTGAAAGCACAACATGCTCCCTTCGGGGTTTTGATAATTCATGACAACATACATTGTCTCTTGGACTGATACTTTTACCTAGTGTATTTCAGATACAGTCTATAGAGAGGTTTAGTAAAAAGGACATTGTGGAGATACCCCAAGATGCAAGGAAATAAGTTGTCCAAGCTTCAAGCAAGAGGACTCTACATTTTATATTTGTGAGAAATCACTTTGAGTCCATAGGAAAGCCAATACTGTTAAAAGGGGGTAAGATTTTGTTGGTGAACAATATGCTCAAACGTGCACAAGTGATAGTCGCCAAAAACATCCACAAACTCTCCAACCAAAGTCTGTTCTATTCCTAACACTCAAAATCGGTGCAACCAACTTTCCCATACCGGTGCCACTGATTCCAGAACATAGACAGACTCAGCCAAACCCTAGCCACTTAGGTGCAACCGATTCCATACCGGTGCCACCGAGTTTAGGTTGCCAACTTTCTGTTACGCAAATTCACATTATCGGTACCACCGAGAATGTTGGATCAACGTCACCGAGATTGGAAATCTGACCGTTGGTCACCTTATCGGTGCAACCAAGTTTCCTATATCGGTCTCACCGAGATTCAAAAGTTGCCACATTTTGGTCACTTCGGTACCACCGAGATTAACACATCGGTGTCACCGAGTTGGTCATTTTGTGTGTAACGGTTGGATTTTCGGGGATGCCTATATATACCCCTTCACCACCACCTACTCGAGAAGGAAGTACTCAGAACTATTCCACACTTGCCCCATCCAATTTTCTATGAGAGAACCACCTACCCTTGTGTTGAGGTCAAGATCTTCCACTCCAATCATATGGATCTTGATCTCTAGCCTCCCCAAGTAGCTTTCCACCAATCCCATCTCTTCCACCATTCCAAATATGTGAGAGAGTGATTGGGTGCTGAGGAGTCTTTCATCTTGAAGCACAAGAGCAAGGAGTTCATCGTCATTACCGAGACTATTACCTTTTGGAGGGTCGTGCCTCCTAGATTGGTTAGGTGTCGCTTGGGAGCCTCCTACTTCATGTTGTGGAGTGAACCAAGAAGTTTGGTAGGGCAAGGAGATCGCCTACTTCATGAAGATCTACCCATAGTGATGCTAGTCCTTCGTGGACGGAAGCCGTTATGGAATAGTCAAGGTTGCTACTTCATGGACCCTTTTGGGTGGAGCCCTCCGTGGACTATCGCGACCGTTACCCTCCATGGGTTGAAGACTCCATAAACGTGGATGTACGATAAAGCCACCTATCGGAACCACAGGAAAAATCCATGTGTCTCCACCTGCGTTTGATCTACCTATCTCAACACTTTACTTCATATGCAATGTATTTACTTTCCGCTGCCATATCTGTTGACATGCATGTGTAGGGCTGTTAGACTTGCTAGCTTTGCTGAAACTATTAAAATCTGCCAACCAATTAACTTGGGAAAGGTTAGGTTTTGAATTCCTGCTAGTAGTCTATTCACCCCCCCCCCTCTAGACACTCTTCTAGTGATCCCTCAACCCTACGTACCCTGTTACATCCTTCCGCCAGGCGGAGGGATGGATCAGGAACCCACCATGGAATAGACGACCAGTGCAAATCAGGCGCCCACCGCGGGTGCCAGCACTTCTCAAGAGTAAGGGGCACCCTGGGCGTCCTCCCCAATCCGAGCCTAGGGGCTCCGATCGGTGGGGAACAGGGCCAGGGCGGAGCAAGATGGAGGGCGCCCCTGGGCCCGCGGGGCGCGGCACGATCCGGCGCCCCCATGGGCAAGTGATGCTCGATCAACCCCCTGGGCCTCAAGAATACTGGCCTGGGGAAGCAGCAAGACAAATGCAGTGTGGGCCACCCGCGACAACCACGACGCCTACACGGCCTCAGTAGGATGGGCCTCCCGTAGCCTTCGGGACCTCGTCCAGGCGACGCGTGATGACCCACAAGTATAGGGGGTGTATCGTAGTCCTTTCGATAAGTAAGAGTGTCAAGCCCAATGAGGAGCATAAGGAAATGACAAGCGGTTCTCAGTAAGGTATTCTCTGCAAGCACTGAAATTATCGGTAACAGATAGTTTTGTGATAGGATAATTTGTAACGGGTAGCAAGTAACAATAGTAACAAAGGTGCAGCAAGGTGGCCCAATCCTTTTTATAGCAAAGGACAAGCCTGGACAAACTCTTATATAAAGCAAAGCGCTCCCGAGGACACATGGAATTTATGTCAAGTTAGTTTTCATCATGCTCACTTGATTCACGTTTGCTATTTGATAATTTGATATGTGGGTGGACCGGTGCTTGGGTGTTGTCCTTACTTGGACAAGCCTCCCACTTATGATTAACTCCTCCCGCAAGCATCCGCAACTACGAAAGAATAATTAAGATAAATCTAACCATAGCATGAAACATATGGATCCAAATCAGCCCCTTACGAAGCAACGCATAAACTAGGGTTTAAGCTTCTGTCACTCTAGCAACCCATCATCTACTTATTACTTTCCAATGCCTTCCTCTAGGCCCAAACAATGGTGTAGTGTTATGTAGTCGACGTTCACATAACACCAGTAAAGGAGAGACAACATACATCTCATCAAAATATCAAACGAATACCAAATTCACATGATTACTTATAACAAGACTTATCCCATGTCCTCAGGAACAAACGTAACTAATCACAAAACATATTCATGTTCATAATCGCAGGAGTATAAGTGATGATCAAGGATCTGAACATATAATCTTCCACCAAGTAAACCAACTAGCATCAACTACAAGGAATAATCAACACTACTAGCAACCCACAGGTACCAACCTGAGGTTTTGAGACAAAGATTGGATACAAGAGATGAACTAGGGTTTGGAGAGGAGATGGTGCTAGTGAAGATGTTGATGGAGATTGACCCCTCTCGATGAAAGGATCATTGGTGATGACGAGGGCTTCGATTTGCCCCTCCTAGAGGGAAGTTTCACCGGCAGGATCGCCCTACCGGAGCTCTAGATTGGTTCTGCCCAAGTTCCGCCTCGAGACGGCGGCGCTTCATCCCGAAAGGTCTCTTATGATTTTTTCCTCGACGAAACCCTCCATATAGCAGAAGATGGGAACCGGAGGGCTTCCAGGTGGGCCACAAGCTCGCTAGCCGCGACCAGGGAGTGGTCGCAGCCAGCAGGCTTGTGACTCCCTGGTGGACCTCCTGATGTATTTCTTTCGCCCAGTATTTTATATATATTCCAAAATAATTCTCCGTATATTTTCAAGACTTTTGGAGTTGCGCAGAATAGGTATCTAAGATTTGCTCCTTTTCTAGTCCAGAATTTCCAGCTGCCGACATTCTCCCTCCTCATGTAAACCTTGTAAAATAAGAGAGAAAATGCATAAGTATTGTACCAAGATGTGTAATAACAGCCCATAATGCAATTAGTATCAATATAAAATCATGATGCAAAATGGACGTATCAACTCCCCAAGCTTAGACCTCGCTTGTCCTCAAGCGGAAGTCGAAATTAATAAATATGCCCACATGTTTAGAGACAGAGGTGTCGATAAAATAAAATACGAACATGAAGGCATCATGATCATCTTTAGAACATCAATATATTTTGACATATAATTTCTTATGCTAAAGTAACAATTCATTCACAATGGCAAAGTATGAATCAAGAACTCTATTGAGAACTGACAAACTATGATCTCAGTCATTGAAGGAATTCCAATTTATCGTAATGTAGGAAAGAGTCAATAAAAGAGCTTGTAAAGCAAACCCACATACTCAATCATCTTTTAGTCTTTAACAATTGCTAACACTCACACGTTACCTATGAGTTCAAAGTTTCAACCAGACACAAAGAAAGATAGGGGCTTATAGTGTTGCCTTCCAACTATTTACCTCAAGGGTAACGTCAACAGTAATAACTCATGCTCACCCACTTGCGAGTGGATATGTGCCTAGATCATTCCCCAACATGTGGCACTTGCCAGAAGATAAAAGGCGAAAATAACGAAGGTGATTGAGATCGCCATGACTCTTGCATAAAGGTAAGTACTAGAAAATAAAAGTAACAGATAGGCCATTCGCAGAGGGAAGCAGAGGTTGTCATGCGCTTTTATAATTTGATGCACAATCTCTTAATGTAAAAGAACGTTGCTTTATATTGCCCCTTCTGATAGAGAACTTTATTATGTAGTTCATCGCTTTTATGTCTTCCCTATACAAGTTCGTATAAAGTTTATTTTCCTCACACTAATAGATCACACATATTTAGAGAGCAATTTTTGTTGTTTGCACCGATGACAACTTACTTGAAGGATCTTATTCTATCCTTAGATAGGTATGGTAGACTCTCATGGCGAAACTAGGTTAAGTGTGTTTGGATGCACAAGTAGTATCTCTACTTGGTGCGGAAGTTTTGGTTGATATGAGGTGGAAGCAAGCGACAGGTTTCAACAGCTATGTTTGTCAACCCTCAGCAGGTTTCAATGGACATGATTTTTGTACGTGAAGTCATCACTCCCCATAAGGTTTTTATGTGTACTCTTTGCTTTTATTCTACACTTCTTTCTAATTCATTTTTCAAAAGATAAAAATCATACCAAGCAAGGCCCTCAACTCAAAAGCATTTTTCATTATATAACTCACGGACTTGCTTACATAGGGGAATCATAAAGCAAAGACTCAAAACTAGATCACACGAAAACTTTATTCTACTAGATCAAGACATAACCAAAATAATTGAAATAAGAGAAGGTGATAAAAATAAAAATAAAAACGAAAGATGTGGTGGTGATACGATACCGGGGCACCTTTCCCACGCTTGGCACAAGTCAAGGGGAGTGCCCATACCCATGCTTAATTGATATTGATGATGATCTCAATTATAAAGGTATTGCTTTCTCTACCTAACTGTCAAGGGATTGTTGCATCCCCTTTGACGAGCTAGGAACCCCCGCCCATTTGTATTACACGTTAGGCCCCCGACTCTTTACACAAGATTCTGGGTCGTACTCATAACATGTTTTCTACTTTTAATCTTATTTGACTTTCCTTGATTCCCATGCTTGAAGGACTTTCATGTCTGGACCTTCGTGTAAGCTGACTTGCTAGGCTTGTTTGAAAGCCCGCAGGGGTGGTTCGGGTCTTCTCTCCAGGCCTTTGCCCTGACTCCTTTTAGTCAAGCCTGAAGACTCAAGAGTGAAATCACATTTATTACATCTCATCAGGTCTTAACCGTGGGGATCCAACAACGATCATGTCTCTCGCGAAAGCAAATCCGTACCTTTCACGAAAAAAATGAGTTCCTTCCTTTCCGAGAGGCATGACCATGCCTTTCGCGAAAGCATATCCGTGCCTCCTCGAAAAGCAAATTTGTGCCTCTCGTGAAAGGAAAAAAGATCCATACGTCCACAAGAAGCAAATTCATACCTCTCGCGGAAGGAAAAAGATGTCTCCCGTGCCTCTCGCGGTAGCAAATCTATGCCTCCATGAAAACTAAATACATTCCTCACGTCAAAGGTAAAAACAGAAAACATGTTTTCTTGCGATTTTTTCCAACATTTTTTTGTTCCAAATCCTAACGAAAGCCGAAAATATATATTTATAAGCTTAAAACAAGTATAAGAACGAAGAAGCGCTCAGAACACGACACGTGAAGGACGCTGAGTACACATCAAGTGTCACGTTCTCAGCTACGCCGAGTACACATCAAATGACACGTTCTCAGCTCACTTCAATTGACCCTTAGAGGCTTCCGGACGGTGATCTTCGATTAATTGCTCTCCATTTACGACGATTCCGTTATCCGCGATAGAGTTGCCTTGGTCCCACACAACATGCCCCAGGCAGGCTGACGCGACTACCGGGGCAGCGAGCCTGATAAGCTATCATAAAAAGAAAAGTCAGGCAGACGCGACGGCCCGGTCGATCGACCGGGTCGAAGCCAACCCCGTGGGTGCAGTTCCCAGCTGAAGTGACGAAGCGAGGCACGGTAATTGAAGCAATGAGATCTCGTACGTATGTACCCATTGCCAGGGACAGTAGTGCCCCGCGCGCCTTTCCCCTCGATCGTTTGCCCTCGGCCCACCGCGAGATCCGCTCTTGCTGCGGCCAGCCACAGTAAACAGTAGAGCACGTACTACCACTAGTATAGACTATAGAGTATAGGAGAGCGAAACTGCGAAAGCAACGTGCCATGGCGCGGCGAGGCTAGCGAATCGGGCACAGGCCATGGACCATCCTAGCTAGCCCGCCGCGCCTCCTGCTACAATTACTAGCTAGCTCTCCGTCGTCGTTGCTCGTTGCAGGCTCTGGCGCGGGACGACGCACGCACAGTCACCGGTACACCGTCACATGCCGCGCGTTCTTGTTTAACTACTCCTGTCCGGCTTACCTTCCCGTTCCACCTTCTCACTTTTCGGCACGCCGTGCTTTGTGACAATGTTTGCCTCATTCACATGCATGATCCTTCCGTCGCTTTGGGCATGGTCCCCTGCCGTCTCACGTACGTCCATGATGATCCGTAACATGTCCCGCCCCGACCTCCCGCAAATCTCAGTTGATCCAGCGGACGCCGCACGGACGAGGCGTATGCCAATGCACAAGCAACGGGCTTGACCAAGTCGAAACGATCACAATTCACAAAGCCTGCCGACACTATGGACACGTTTGGTTGCCCGGAGCCCTGGATTAGGTCCAACCATGCCCTTGCAGAAGTAAAATGGTTTGATTGCTTGCGTGCATATATTATTGGGTCTGCATCGCACGCACTTTAAAGCATCTTTGGATCTGTCCTCCGAGCTATGTTCGAATCGTTCGAATCGACAACTTCTTGCTACACAGGCCCGCGCGAGGCACGTGGACGGCAGGGGTTGCACGCGAGGAGTCACCCTCGAGAAATTGCGTTGCTTCCCGAAGGGCCGGCAGTTATTACCCTCACACCCCTCATTGTTTTCTCTTCCCTCTCCTTTCTCCACTCACCTATGGCGGCGGCGTGCAGCAGATCAGCGAATAGCAAGAAGACCCTCGGTCACCTTCACCGGCAGCAGCTCGAAGAACAGGAACTCGACCTCCGGCCACCTTCATCGGAGGCAATGGCGGGTAAGCAATATTTTCCCCTCTGCACCTACAGCTTTGCATTCGATTCGAGTTTAGGTTCGATCCGCGTCAGGAGAATGGGGAATCGGGGTATCATAACATCGTCATGACTAGATCCGGATTGAGTACAATAGGGATGGGGATTAGGGTTCATATTACATTTTACACACATATCTTATCCTCGGGGACTCCGGAGGCGATTGGAGCGGCGGATGGCCTTGGCCTTGGTCTTGGCCTTGGTCTTTGTCATGTTCGTCTCGTCTTCCTCGCCGGAGTCCATCTAGATGATCAGGCGTCGGTGTCCTGGCACCGCATCTTCTTCCACCTGCATAGCCACCGGTTGTTCTTGATCCTCCTCCAGCGGCGCCACCACGCTGCTTGGGGTGAAGTACATTGACGCATGATGCTCATGAGGACACCGATATTGTGTGTACTTGGCCCACTTTGCCTTTTGTCGAGCGTCGCCGAAGCCAGCCTGATTAATGGTCCAGCGAAGTATGTACATTGACATAGCGCCCTTCGTTGGGTTAGAAATCAGTGTCTTCAACTCCTCCGGCGGGGACTTCTTCACCACAACGTCTGACTCTTTGTGCAGCTCTTCCATGCTACTGAAGTTTGAGCACACTTCCATGGTGTTCTCAAACTTGGTTCGATCACCGAGCAAGCACCCTAGGAAGAATTCTCTCCATCCAATGCCTATAGGGAAGGGGTTGGGCATGGGGTAGGGGTTGGATTTCATGTCGATGGGATGGAGGAAAAGTGAGAGACCCGAGTTGAGGCTGGCTAAATAAAGGGGTTGTGGGCGATAGGTTTCAATGACGATGTTGTAACGTTCACATTGTAGATCCTGACCGTTTGAACCTATACATTATGCAGATCGACAATTAGAGCAAGGGGAAGCATGTGGTGCCACCCAAGGAGCAAGACAAGGGCAAGGACGTGGTGCTGCCGTCGGAGATGATGCCCGTCCAGACCCCTGGCAGGGACGACGGGCAGCCGGAGGAGACCCCTAGCAGCAAGCACCGGAACTACGGCCACTACCATGATGTGTCAGGGCCAACCAACTTCTGCAAGGTGATCATGGCCCCACAGCTGGAGGCCAACCTGTGCCGCTGGACTTCATGAAGCACTTCCCGTCCGTGCCAACGGAGTTCAAGCTGAAAACAAACACACGTTGCTCCCTAGAGGGTGACTATCCGCCTGTTGAACGGTAGGGTCACCCTCGATCAGTGTTGGGCCGGCTTCACCACTGTCCATCTGATCTAGATAGGCTTCATGGTGACCTTCAAGATGCTGACTCCCGACATGCTCAAGGTCATTGCATTCAATGACCATTCCATTGAAGTGGTGACCAGGTGCGGGAAGCACCATGATGCCTTCGCCATCAACCCCTAGGACTGCCCGACATGCTCCAAGTGCTCTTTAGTTTAATCTCGAACTGTTTTCCATTTAAACCGGTGTGTTTAAATTCCGGCACTATATTTTTTTCAGCTATGTGTGTTCGTGCTGATATGTGCTGGTAATCTTGCCACCGCGTCGAAGAGGTTACTAGACAACATGTGGTGCATGGCACCAAACAGCCGGTTGTGTGTTTGTGCGTACAGAAGCGGGCAACCAAACAGCATGCCCCGAGTGAGACCTCATGCAGCCTAGAGTATATGTAGGCAACCAAACAATGTGCAGATGTTGGCTTAGAGGCTGGATTTGCTCACACAACCTCCGGTGAGCCAGGCATGAGCTATTCAGCCCCGGCAACTACGTGCGCCAAACATGACATATGTGTGTCTTTGGTTGAACTGTGGATTCTAGCCATTGTGAGATGCGAGAAAACTGTTTTCTATCGTGAAAGAGTTGTTGATTGGTTGAGACAACATGAAAATGCAAATTTATTGTGAATTATTTGTAATGCTTCTGAGACCTGAAATACTGATTATATGTCAATTGATCATAAAATCGCAACCTATACACTGATTGTCATTTCAGTGATGAGTTGGAAAGTAAATTTTGACAATATGACTACATGAATAATTTTTTAGCTAAAATATAGTGTAAAATAATCATTTTATTATATTTGGAAACATTCATGATCAGTGCATATGCAAATATATGCATGGGTCAATGGTACAACTTATCAACAAATCGATATATACATTATAAAACCTCATACTTGTTCGTTTGACATTTCCCCCCTACGTCCACACAAACTACCTGCGTCAACCTTTCAATCAAACATTAGTCGTTGCGACATTTACCTCTACCTCTCTAGTTGCCTTGCTCTTTTTACTCGCTAAAGGAGGCCGGCGTGTGCTAATCTAGGTGGCCTAGACTCACAAGCAAGCTACCCTATGGCTGGAAGTAATAGAGGTGTTCAATAAATATAGACGTTGCACACCATGTCTTTGTCGATGTAAACCAGCATGGACATTGTCCTCAATGGATCTCCCTTCAACACCAGTCATGTGGTTTCACAATTAGCACATTCATGGGTAGAAATCATTTGGAGCTCTCGGGCACCCTCTAAGATGAAGATATGTGGTTGGTTTCTCACTCTCAACAAGCTAAACACGCAGTGGAATCTACAAATGAATCAAATCAACACCACTTCTTGGCATGGATGCAATACTACTATTGAGCACATGCATCACTTGTTTTTTGAATGTGCTGCTATTTCTTGACGCCACCGTCTGGTGCGCCATCCTCTTCATCGCATCAACCAAGCCCTTTGATGTTATCTAATTTGTTGCACCATCAAATGATTTGCCTACATGTATCACACAACCTTTATTATTCCAATCATCTTCAGGAAATTAGAGACAATTCATTATGTTCATCATGTCCATTTACTACCTTTATATGGCGCACGGTTCATGTTGCATACAATTTAGCACCACTAATGAGTATTCCAAATTTGTTTGGAAACTGGTTAGGTGGATTTCATAATAAGTTGAAGCGTCAAATCCATGAGGGAGTTTGTGCCATTCTCCGTGCAGTATGGGATTGCTGAAATGACTATGTTTTTAACATATCATCTACTCTTGATATTTTGTAGGTTATCTATAGGGACCTTCTATCGTATGTGGTCATCACTACAACATAGTGGACATGCAGACATTTATGGCCTCGCTTTACAGCTGGCAGGAAACGGTCGTGTATGTTCAACCAGTTTGTCTTGCGAGTCACCCATAAATTATGTGGATGAGCTATGTAATTTCGGGTCCGACCAATTGTGGTCACATTTTCTTTTTATTTCCATCATGGTCCGGTACTCATTGACTTGAATGTTTTTCACATTTAATAAAATGGATGTGTGCATCATGTGATGCAGAGGACGGGGTATTCCTCTAATCGAAAAAAATGAAATTTTGGGATGCCCGCAATGCTAAAGTGTTTTGTCAGCTTTATTTAGACACATATCCAGTCACTAAAAATACTAGATGATACTCCACATGTTGTTGCACGAATTCTTTCCAACATATTTTGGTGATATTTGATTATAGAACATCTAATTTGAATTGATAATATAAAAAATAAACATTGAAGACACATAAGATTATCATATAATTAATTATAAAAAGATAATTAAACATTTGAGCCTTTTGCATGCATGGTTGCATGTTGTAGTGGGCCTTTCCCCATACATAATTATATGTTGAGGTGGCATACTTACATGTTGAGATAAACATGGTAGTGGGGATCAACTACTTAGTTATATATGGATGCTCATATGTTAATTATGTCATGGATATTCAAACTCATAAATATTGCAATTTAATCGATGCTCGGTTGTAATTTGTTCACCACCATGATATCTTTTGGAGAGAAACCACTAGTGAACATATGAATCTCGGTCCATCTTCTTCTCATAATATTTCAAACTCAATCAACGCTTTCCTCTTATTATTTGTTCTACTTTCTTGTCACAATCAAATCTTGCATACACGTGTTCTCTTAATCCTTGTAATTAGCAAAGCTAGTAAGCTGACAACCTCGCTAATTTCGTTGGGGGTTAAGGTAGTATTGTATCTGTGTGTGCAGGTTTTAACCATTGGTTGTGTACTAAAGCTCCGATTGGTTCGATAAACCTTGAGGTCATTTGAGGAAAATTGTTGCTTGCTACAAACTCTTGCATTTGGTGGCAAACACCTTCCTAGTTGAGAGAAAGCACTACCCAACAAGGGTGAAAAGTGCCTGCCTTGGGCCCGACAAATTGAGATACGAGTACATCACCCGACGAACCTTTAAAGGTGGCGCATCTGGTGATCGATCGCCTTGATGCCATCCTAGCGGTCGAGGAAGTCGCCTTGACCTGAGGCCAGCATCTCCTATGCGAAGCTTGGAAGACTTACTTTCTCCGCTCTGAGTGCGCCCACCAAGAGATCGAAGATATCCGCAGTGTGTGGTCCAGACTTTAGGAAATTCCATGGGCCTTCAGGTGCATGTCATCAGAGGAAACTTTGCGGTACCTATTCCCGCCTGCTTGTCATTGTAGGATGTCGGATTTCGGGCTCCGCAAAACCCTTAAGATTTGAACACAGGAGCGTGTGCGAAGATCCCCCGTGGCCTCGTCTAACCTAGCTCGCTACTCAATGAACACAGCAAAGAACTCGCGCGATGATGAGGAAGAAAAAGAACACGACAGTTTACCCAGGTCTGGGCCGCTGCGAAGCATAATACCCTACTCCTGCATTTGGTGGATTGCCTCTCAAGGAGGTGAGGTGGATGAACAAGTACAATGTTTTGGGGCCTCCTGAGGGCTCTCAGTGGTCTTTGAGGCTCCTTGTGCTTTGATGGTCGGTGAGTGGTGGAGTTGGTCGATCTCTCCCTCTACGAAGAAACCTACCCTCTATATATAGCGGTGGCCCGGGTCCTCTTCCCTTATCACAATGGCGGGAAGGGATCCCACAACGGCCAATTTTGAAGGGGGACAGGGGTTCGTGCTTGCCCTGCCCAAAGACGGTCTTCGCCCACAAAGTAGATGTCGACGCCACAGGGACGGGCTCAGTGATGATGTCCGTCCTGCGGAGCTGGTGGTTGCGGTCTGGTTGCACCGAAATGGAAACCTTTCGGGGGTGCTTTGGGAACCCGCGTACGTCCTTGATCCCTTTGCATAAAGGGGAAACTGCGCCGCCTGGCGCACTGGTGCTCGCCTGTCCTTCCTTGCGTCATCTTTGACTCCTGAGGTCGGGCTTTGCATAGAGATCTCTGCCACTCCGGAGGGCGCCTGGGGAGGTCCATCCCTTGCCGGCCTTGATGCTGCTCCTCCTCGCAAGGCTTGGGCCTCACGGCTGCGTTGGTTGATGAAGTGAGCCATGCCCTGGGCCGCAGGTAGGCAGTTCTGGCTACCCCCGTTCCCAAAACGCCGACAGTAGCCCCCAGGCCCAAGGCATGCTCGAGCTGGCTTCCAGGAGAAGCCTTGAGGATGGCCCGAAGCGCCGTGGGCCCCAATTGCCTGCAGGCCAGGCTTTATATGTGGTAGCCCAAAGACTTGTCATCCCTTCTTATCCGCACTGACTCTCGCCTCTGAGCCGTCTTTGTCTCCCGTCAGTTCTGCCGTCTGTTCTACGTTCCCGCGCGACTCCAACCCCTTCTACCGAGTCCTCGTGTGCTGCATCGTTTCCCCCTTCGTTCTCCTTGCCATGTTTCCGGAGGGGGTGAAAATCGGAGCCTTGAGGGGTCCGACCACCGCAGCGACGCTCCAGCCCGCGATGGGCTAGTCGTCGGTCGTGAACTTCAAGGGGTTGGAGAAAGTCCAACTGGTAGTCACGGTCGACTCCAATGAGTGGGGGGCCACCAAGATCTAGCCAGGTTCACGGCCTCGGGGCGAGATGGCGGCCTTCGTTGTTCCCCTTCATATCCATGCTCTCCTCTTTGGCATATTGCCGCCATTTTCGAGCTTTCTCACCGTTGTGCTTTCGCATTACCAGATCCGCGTGCTCCACCTTGACCCTCGTTCTCTCGTTCTCCTCTCGGCCTTCACATTCCTGTGCGAGGCCTTTATCGGTGTTTCCCCCTCCATGGCCTTGTTATGCCATTTCTTCTCCCTCGAGTTGGCTTCTGAGGAACAGTGTTTCGGGTGCGTGTCCTTGATAATGGTAGACACATCGTCCCGGGGGGCCCTCGATGCCGAACTCTTCCCGGAAGCAGAAGGGTTTCGGTGGCAATGGGTGTATGTTAAGACTGCCGAGGCTTAAGCTCTGTTTCAATCCCCGCTGACCCCCACAACGCCGAATCGCGGGTGGGTGCGCGAGGAGCTTGCTGACCTTGGGCTTGCGCCGGTCCTAGCCAGGCTGGCGGGGCTGAAGCCGGCGGGCGTGACGACAGCAATGGTGGTGCGGGAATTCAGTCGCCGATGAATTGCTCCTCTTCAGCGCCACTCCCGTCCAATGTGGGCCTTCACGGGTCCTCGTGACCCAATGAGGATCCAGGTCCCGCCTCTCTCCCCTGACGTCCCGCGCCAGCTTCTTCCCCGCCTGACTGGTGGTGAACCTGACGAGCTCCCATGGGACAACTTCCCCTTGTACAACTTCAATGCCCAGGAGGCTCTCGTCGTGAAGAGGCTGCACTTCGATGAGTGGGGGTTCCTTCCTCGGCGGGAGGCACGCCCACGGGATGCCTTGCTCCCGGGTGTTCCGGCCTTTGAGAACTAGGGTCACACCGCCTTCCCTGTGGCCAGGATGGGCCGTGTCTTGTTGCCCGCTCCCTCGGCTCTTGCCCCGGGTCGAGCCGAGGTCGGGAGCGGCACCTAGTCATCGGTGGACGTCGTCGTCCCTGCCACTGATCATTAATCATCGATCGCCAGCCATTCGCCCTCGTGGCGGCCAGAAAAGGAAGACGCCCAGGGGCGGCCGCTCCTCGGCGCCGTGTGCTCCGGTGAAGAGGAAGTGGATCGCCATAGACGAGTAAGTGCATGTACCCTCCTTCGTCCTTATTTTCAGCACCTTCCTTTCGAGCCTTTATTCTGCAGGATCCCCACCAGCGATGGGGGAGGCGGGTCGGCGTTGCCCGCTCCTATGGTCGCCGAGCCTTTTGCAGTTTCTTCCGTCGTGCGCCACGGGGTTCAATCCTCCGAGGCGCCAGCGCCTGAGCCTGTTCTGACGCCTGGTGGCCCTGGGCGCGAGTCCCTCATGGTCCTCTCCCCAGAATGGGGCCACTTTCCCTGCCCGCGGCCCCTTCTATGGTCATGCTGCCCCCCCGGACCCCCTTTGCTCGGTGATGTGGGGCCCCAGGGGATGCTTCCTTCTTCCGAGATGCCCTTACATAAGCCTCCAGCCCCCGAGCATAGGTTCAGGCTGGGAGGCCCCTCGCGCACCTCCCTCGTTCGCCATGGAGAAGGTGGGAGTTCTGGTTGGCCGCTTAAGCTTGCTGAAGACCTGAGCATCACGCCATGGGGTTTACTCCATACCACGGCGGACGCGCTTCAGCGCCTAAGGGTGGGGCTCGCCAATAATGATGCCCGCTTGGAGAAGGAACGCCAACGCCTTGCGTTGGGGTCGCATCAGCTTGAGGTTTCCATGAACCTCGGCCGTCTGCAGCATGAGTGCGCCTGCACGAAGGTAGAAGGGTCCCTTGCCCCAGTGGTGGAGGCCCACGAACACACCCTTGACGAGGCTCAGGAGGCCGATTGCCGGTGCTGGGCCTCTGAGGATCGCCTCAAGGACCTCCAGGCCCTCAACGCCGACCTTGAAAGGAAGATCTAGTTGTAGAGGGCCACACTCGTGGGTCCGCCCGCCGAGTTTCTCCCTGCCGGCGTGAGCCCCCTGGCGCCTGTCAACCCGTTGGCATTGGAAGCGTTGGAGCAGAGCCTGGAACAGGAGAGGCTAGAGGTGAGGGAGCGCCAGACGTCGCTTTCCAAGGAGTCCCTTGCCTTCCGTGAGGCGAGGTTACAAGCGGAGGTCGACAACAGGGTGGCAGAGGTTTGGCATTCCCTTCTATAGGATTATCACGCAAAGCTGAAGCTCCAGGAGTCCCATTTCTGCCAGTGACGTGACCTCCTGAAAGGCGAGGTTACGACCTCAAGAAAAAGTTAGACCAAGAGGAAGGGCGCCGGTGAGCCGCGATGGATGCCCAGGCGGCTGCCGAGGCCGAGCTAGCTTTTCTTTATAAACAAGTGAAGGGTGTTGCTTCCCTGGTGAAGAAGACTTCGGACGAGGCGAACCATGCTCGTGGCCTCCAGCACATGCGCTCCGAGATGTTCCAATCCCTCGAGAGGAGGGCCAAGCAGGCCTTGGACGACATCTGTGACGCGAACGTCTCGAGCCCCTTGGTTCCGGACGATGCAGGGTATCTGGGCTTCTTTCCCAGGGTCGTGGAGTACCTTGAGGGGGGGGGCGGAGAAGACCCGCACGCTCGTGGAGGAGAAGCATCGTGAACTACTCGAGAGGGCGGCCTCAAACATCTTCTGCCACCTCCTTCGTCTCGACACGCACTTCAATTTTAAGGCGGTGCTTGGTCCCACGCCTAAGGTGACCCGCGCTGCCCTCACCGATCGGGTCAGGGACCATGTGGACAACCTGGTGGCAGAGCTTTCTTGTGACGAAGCGGAGGGCCGTGCTTGAGAAGGGACGTGCATGGCTGTCGTTGGGTGGCGGTGGCGAGAGTTTTGATGGTGGCGTGTTCCTTTGAGCAGCCTTCTGATTCTCCTGACAGGGTTATGCGTGAGGCTTAATGGTAACTTTTATGTATTTCGACAATACCTGTAAATATGTTCCCTGATGACGAGATGTGTAATGTCGAGCTCCTTTTGACCGGGGTCATTGCCAGTCTAGTTGTAATGCCTGTGGGGTGGCGACGATTTAGCTCGCGCTCGTGGTTCCGTCTGAGGCGCTTCTCCCTTGCTCGTGGAACGGTTTGGGGGCCCTTTCGGCACTCTATGTCTACAGGTCCCAGCCCCGTGCATTTCCCGACCACCATTGCGTATGACCGAATAACCAAGGATGCAGCTATGGGGCCAGGCCCTGATGCCCCTGATGCCAACCAGATAACCAAGGATGACATCAGGGTGGTCGAGTGGCTATATGACTGGTAAGGCTCCTGAGGCGTGCTGCTTAGGAGCCCCCCTTGACACTCAAACCCCTCTACATCGACATGTCCCAGTCCCGCACCTTTCCCCACCACCATTAGGCACGACCGGAAACCAAGGACGCACTTCATGGGGCGAGGCCCCAACGCCCCTGATGCCGATCGGATAACCAAGGAAGACATCAGGGTGGCCGAGTGGCTATGTGACCGGTTAGGCTCCTGAGGCGTGCTGCTGAGGAGCCCCCTTTAATGCTCGAGCGATCCCCCATTCTGTTCCTTCGGTAGCCGCCCCAGGAGGCCCAGGGGCCTCCCGAGGCTCCACGTTGTGGTGCCGCGATGTGGTCGGGGTCCATAGCTTCTCGCAAAACGCCAATCCAGAAAGAGAGAGAGAACTCAAGATCAGTAAAACGAGAGAATAGAGAGAAAAAGTCCCCGCCCTTCTTTCCTTTTAAAACATAGGATCACGAAATCTTCGAGCTTCTGACAGGCTCAAGCACAAAAAGGGCCATCGAAGGTTGCAACTTGAAATCCAAAAAAGAGCGAGAAAACAGCCGCGTCCGCCTTTTTGGGGTTGTCCCCGCCTTCGTCTTCCCCCAACACTGAGCGTAGGGCAGACACATTGCATGGGCATAGCCATTGGTGGGCAATATTGACTTCCCTGCCAGCTCTGGGCTGTGGCTGCCACATTGCATGGGAGGAACCCCACCACGTCCTCGGGGGGCTCCGGGCGTGTACAGCCTGCTCATTATTACGTGAGAGTGTCACGGGTTGATGTAGGTCTCGGGGGTGTATAGGGAGCCCCATGCCTCGTAGGCACAGAACCCACTCGCAGCCCTTGGGCTCGTCACGGCGAAGTGTGGTCTGCCCTGGGTGAGCCCACGAGCGTAGGGGAAGCCCCCTGCGCTCTCTAGACGGAGAGCTCACCCCAGCAGAAGGTCCTAAGTTCCCCGAGCGTTGCCCCAACGCGCCTCACTGGGGCCCCCGGGGTTCCCATGCTGGTACTCTGGGCCCTGCCCCCAGGCTGGGCGATCTAGGCTTGGGGACATGGGCAAGTACATGTTTGCCCTTCGGCGATCGAGTGAAACCCGTCCTGGCGACATGGGCGTATGTTCCACCCTCCGTCCCCAAGCGAGTGTCACGCGCCCCGGAGACAAAGGCGCATGTTCCACCCTTGGCCTCTAGGTTGGGATCGTCTGGCCCAAGGACATGGGCGTGTGTTCTGCCCTTCGTCCCCAAGATAGGGCCTCTCGGTTCAGATACGAGGGCGCATGTTCCACCCTCTGTTCCCAAGCGAGTGACCCCTGGTCCCCAGACCCAAACATCTGCCCGAAGCAGCTCCCTGCCAGCGGGCGTGCCTCGCGAGGATCTCTACACTGGGCATCCTCGCGAGACCAGCCCCGCGAGCCGCCCCCGCGAGGTTGCACGTACCTGTCCATGCGGGGGCTCCTCGTGAGGTCGCGTGTGTGTCTCTTACTGCCGTGGTAGCAGGTGCTGCTCTCTCCGTGGCCCGGGCATGCGACAACATGGTCGTCGTTAAGTTGCACGGGCCCCTGGGTGCAGGCGTAGTCGAGCCTCTAGTCCTCCTCCTTGGTTCCGAAAAGCATGTCGGGGAGCGCGAAGCCACACCTCCCTCGCATGGCCAGGGCCCGCACCCCCGGCGGATTGAGCCAAGTCCCCGGAAAGGGTGGGTCGGTATATATGTCTTGAATTCGCCCACGTGGTCCAGGCACCATGCCCTCCGGTTCTGAGGGTCCATGGGCGCGGGCTCCGCGGTGGTGCACCTGGGTTTCGTTGGCGGCGGTATCGTGCTCAGGAGCATGCCTGGGCTCGTCGGGGTGGCGGTGGCGGGTGGCACATTAGTGCTGAAGCTCGTGCACCACGAGGAGCGCGACATGTCTGTGTGTTGGGTCTTGGCAAACTTGGAGGAGGGGTGGCGCAGCCTGAATGCGAGGAACGGCCGGGGCGTCGGGGGCGTGCCGTGTGGTTGGTGAAGGTGACAACCCCCAGCGCCTGTCGGGGACCCGAGCGGTGTTAACGCCTGTAACGGGGTGGCAGAGCACCGCTGGGCATTCTGGCCCGCCTGCGCTGGCCGCGCCACGCGGGCGGATCGCCGCTCCATGCGGACTCGTCGTCCTCCTGTCATGAGTGGAACGAGCGTCGGCCGGTCGAGACCTGATGGAGATTTCGACACGCCCCCTACCTGGCGTGCCAAATGTCGGATTCCAGGCTCCGCAAAACCCTTAAGATTCGAACACAGGGGCGTGTGCGAAGATCCCCCGTGGCCTCGTCCAACCTAGCTCGCTACTCGATGAACACAACAAAGAACTCATGTGATGACGAGGAAGAAAACGAACATGACAGTTTACCTAGGTCCGGGCCGCTGCGAAGCGTAATACCCTACTCCTGCCTTTGGTGGATTGCCTATTGAGGAGGTGAGGTGGATGGACAAGTACAGTGTTTTGGGGCCTCCTGAGGGCTCTCGGTGGTGTTCGAGGCTCCTTGTGGTTTGATGGTCGGTGAGTGGTGGAGTTGGTGGATCTCTCCCTCTATGAAGCAGCCTACCCTCTATATATAGCGGTGGCCCGAGTCCTCTTCCCTTATCGCAATGGCGGGAAGGGATCCCATAATGGCCAATTATGAAGAGGGACAGGGGTTCCTGCTTGTCCTGCCCAAAGGCAGTCTTTGCCTGCAAAGTAGTTGTCGACGCCACAGGAATAGTCTCAGCGATGACGTCTGTCATGCGGAGCTGGTGGTTTTGGTCTTGTTGCACTGGAATGGAAACCCTTCCAGGGTGCTTTGGGAACCCACGTATGTCCTTGCTCCCTTTGCACCAATGGGGAAACTGCGCCGCCTGGCGCACTGGTGCTTGTCTGTCCTTCCTTGTGTCATCTTTGACTCATGAGGCTGGGCCTTGCATTGAGATCTCTGCCGCTCCATAGGGGGGCTGGGGAGGTCCGTCCCTTGCCGGCCTTGATGCTGCTCCTCCTCGCAAGGCTTGGGCCCTCGCGAGGGCCTTGTTTTTAGTGGGGTCACGCCCGACTGCGTTGGTTGATGCAGTGGTCCATGCCCTTGGCCGTAGGTAGGCAGGTCTAGATACCCCCATTCCCGGAACGCCGACAGAGGGTGTCCTAGATGCCCGCAAGGCAGCCGTGGCCGGCCGAGAGGTTGGTATTTTGGCATGCGAGACGGAAGCTGAGAGAACAACATCAGATCTTTGTGCTAAGAGAGAGAGTGGTTGGAGCTGCTTCAAGAGGTGTTGCATGCTCGAGAGGTCAAGCTTGAAAGTCGTGAAGATGCTCCTTTGCGCCGGGAGTCCGCTCATCAAGCCAATGTTGAGACCGCTGATGCCCGCATTACTAAGCATCACGACCAATAGGATGCCCAGAACAGGAAGACGCTCACGGATGCTCTTCTCAGGCAGAAACAAGATGCCCCCTCTGAGTATCATTGGAAGCTGACCCTTCAGGAGAACTGCTTCTCGAGGAGGAGCAAATCCCGCGAGGTTAAACGATTGGACCCAGAAAAGCAATTGGCTTCCCTAAAGGGCTCCGTTAGCGAAGCGCAGTCCTTGGCGCCCATCAGCGATAAAATCCGAGATGTGGCCATGTAGAAGATCTCGAACTGCCAGGTACAACTATGACACCTCGAAGCACAAAACGCTCAGTTGGTGAGTAACTTCGCGAAGCATGGTGAAGAGATGGATCAGATTCGGGGTCATCACAAGATGCAATGCGATGTCTTCAAGAGAGTTTGTGACCATATGTTGAAGGTTGCCGAAAAGCTAGGGATGGACCTCCGAGGGTTGATACTTGTGATCCGTGTTGGTTTTTTCCGCAAAGAGGAGCGGGTGATGCAGCACAATATAGATAAGTATTTCCCTTAGTGAGAACCATGGTTATCAAATCAATAGGAGTAGCCACCAACCGCCATCTTCAGCGACTGCACACAAAAGAGAAAACACTTGCAGCCAACGCGGGCAAGAGAGTTGTCAATCCCCTTGAACTCATAACTTGCGAGAAAATGAGTTGTGTAGATGATACTTGATAATTATAAATTGCAAAATGAATGAAAACTAAGTGATGGCAGCAAGGTAACGAAATCTTTTGTAAATATATAAGTGGATAGACCCGGGGGCATAGTTTTCCCTAGTGGCATCTCTCATGTAGAAGGCATATGATGGGTAAATAAATTTTGTTGGAAAATTGATAGAAAAGCGCATGGTTATGCAATATTTATTCATGGCAACAATCATTACATACATGCATCACGTCCGTAAGCAAGTAGATCGACTACTGCCTGCACCTACTACTATTACTCCGCCCGTCGACAGATATCCAGCATGCATCTAGAGTATTAAGTAAAACAGAGTAATGCTTGGAGAGCAATGACATGATGTAGACAAAGTAAATGAAATTAATATGAATGAACCTCATCGTTTTATCCTTAGTGGGAACAATACAAAGATGTGTCTTGTCCCTTTCTGTCACTGGGATATGGAGCACCACCAGATTGAACCCACTACAACACACCTCTCCTACTGAAGGAATATTAATCTAGTTGGCCAAACTATTTCAATAGATCGGAGAGAATTACAAAGATATCATATAATCATGCATATGTAAATAAGGACCAGCAAGGAACTCAATATAATTTCATGAACAATCTGAACATAAACCCTCAATTCATTGGATCCCAAAAAACACACTGCACAAAGTGATTACATCAAATAGATCATCGCAAAGATGCGATGAACTCTGTATTGAAGATGAAAGAGAGAGAGAGAAACAGAGAGAGAGAGGGAGAGAGAGAGACATCTAGGTACTACCTACACACCCGTAGGTCTATGGTGAACTAGTCACACATCACCATGGGAGCAGCAAGGTTGATGTAGAGGCCCTCCGTGATCGATCCCCCCTCCGACATGGTATCAGAATAGGGCTCTAGATGGGCACATGGCGGAACAGAGACTTACAGTGGAGGAAAAAGTGTTTCCCTAGGCTCCTTATGGTTTTCCCAATATATTAGAATTTATAGGCCAGAGAGGGGCGTCAGGAGACGCAGGAGGCCGCCACAAGCTAACAGGGATGGCCACCCCCTGGGCGTGCCCTGTTGGCTTGTGGGGCCCTCATGCAGGCCCCTAACTCCTCCCAAAACTTCCAGGTCTTCTTTTGGTAGAGAAAAAGACATCAAAAAGTTCCATGGCAACTATACTACGTTTGGTATTGTAAACCTAAAAACCCAAACACATACAAAAAATAGCAAGTCGCACTAGGCACTAGGTTAATAGGTTAGTGCTCAAAATTAATATGAATCAACAAATAAATGCCCAAAAATTATCCTAGAATGATAATATTATAGCATGTAACAATTAAAAATTATAGATACATTGGAGACATATCAGGGGTCCCTTAACTTTCAAGCTGACAACATGGGGAGCTACGCCTTGTTCTTCTAGGATTTCATCATCAAGAAGGAGACCTTTGCGGGGCAGTACTAGGGGGCATAGAGGCCGAGACTCGGGATGGCGACGTTAGCCGGCGAGCGTGTCCATGCGAACCTCCATATCACAAATCATGCCTGCCCGTTTATTGAGCTAGTGAAACTCCTTGGTCAAGGCAGGCGGGTCGAAGCTTCGAGGGTTGTGATCGTCGGTTATTTTGATGAACTTGTCGGTTCCTTCAGCCCTGTTCATGACAAGGATGCCCCATAAGATTCCATGCACCTCGGGGGTTCCTTGGATGAAGACGTCGACTCTAAGGCATAGGTTCTTAAGGACTACTTGCTTGTAGCTGCCTTTGGTGTCCCTAGCCATTTTGTCTTGGTTCGTAGATGTGTTCTCGTGTGTCCCCCGGCCTCCTTCTGAAGCTTCCAGCTCCTCTTTTGGTGCAGAAAACATCATAAACAAGTTTCGCGGCATTTGTACTTCGTTTGGTACTTTAAACCTGAACAGCCAAAAACATGGAGGAAACAACAACTCACAATTTCCACTTGTTTAACAGGTTAGTGCTCAAAAATAATATGAATTGACAAATAATGCCTAAAAAGTATCCTAGAATGATAAAAGTATAGCATGGAATAGTCAAAAATTATAGATACGCTGGAGACGTATCAGCATCCCAAAGCTTAATTCTTGCTCGTCCTCGAGTAGGTAAATGATAAAATTGAATTTTTGATGTAACATGTAATCTATTTAAGGTATGATCATTGAGAAAGGATGAATTGATAAAGAACAACATAGTAATATCCATAAGCATAAGTAACATAATCACCGAGTTTCAAAATATATGATCCTTAAAGAATATTCACCCCTATTCATTTTATCATATAAGTATAGCATGGTTGTCTCTTCACCACATAAATACAAATGTCAAGCACCAAAGTGTTAATTCAGGCTGGATCATACTTTTTAACGCGCTTCGGCTTTTTATTACTCATACAATACATCAGCATGAACAATGGATATAGCATATAGGTGGAACAAAACATGGTGCTAGGTTTCAAAGGGGTAAAAGTGGAGAAGAAGGTCTCACACCAACTAGGCATATCAACGGGCTATGGAGATGCCCATCAATAGGTATCAATGTGAGGAGTAGGGATTGCCATGCAACAGATGCACTACAGTTACAAGTGTATGAAAGTTCAACTGAAGCTAAGTGGGTGCGCATCCAACTTGCTTTCCATGAAGACCTCGGGAATTTGAGGAAGCCCGTCATCGGAATATACAAGCCAAGTTCTATAATGAAAAATTCCCACTAGCATATGGAAGTGAGAAAACAAGAGACTCTCTATATGAAGAACATGGTGCCACTTTGAGGCACAAGTGTGTAAAAGGAGGTAGTAGCATTGTCCCTTCTATCTTTTCTCTCATTTATTATTATTATTTTCTCTTTTTTTCCTTTTTATTTTTCTCTATTTTTTCGTTCGGAGTCTCATCCCAACTTGTGGGGGAGTAATTGTCTCCATCATCCTTTCCTCACCGAGACAGTGCCCTAATAATGATGATCATCACACTTTTATTTACTTATAACTCAATATGAACAACTGATAAGACAATAGTATGACTCTATATGAATGCCTCTGGCAGTGTACTAGGATGTGCAATGATTAAGCGTGACATGTATCAAAAAATTACGAACGGTGGCTTTGCCACAAATACTATGTCAAGTTATATGATCATGTAAAGCAATATGATAGTGAAAGTATAAGTCATATGAAGTAATGGTGGAAGTCGCGTGGCAATATATATCGGAATGGCTATGGAAATGCCATGATAGGCCGGTTTGGTGGCTGTTTTGAGGAAGATATAAGGTGGCTTATGTGCAACAGAGCATATCATGTCATAGGGTTTGGATGCACCAGCGAAGGTTACACCGATTCTCGAGGTGAGAATGGGCAATGTATGGTACCAAAGAGGCTATAAAATATGAGGTGGTGAGAGTGCGTATGTCCATGGATTCACATTAGTCATAAAGAATTCACATACTTATTACAAGATTTCATTAACTTTCTCTAAGCGAAGTACTAGTCGCATGCCCCTAGGGATGAGGTTGCGAGCAGTTAACCATCGTGTGCCTCCGACATAAACAACACTAGGATTTCAATGAGAAATAAGAATGCTCACACATCATCACCATGCCATAAAAATATTTAGATGACCAACAAGTTAACAGTCTCTAATTCACGATACTCTTGCTAATCAATAATCATGCCTCTTCACATTACCACATTAATATCACTAACTCACAATTTCTCTTTTATGTACTACATGGAGGTTTTAATTATGTACTCATTGAATACCTATTATTTTTGGACTAGCCTTATAAACCATGAAAATTACCATCGCTATGTATTAACTATAAAACAAATATAAGTGAATAATTAGAGTGCAATTATTTCTTTAAAATCTATATGCCATCGTGTTCTAAAAGATTTAGGTGAAGTACTAGAGCAACCGCTTAGCTCAAAAGATATAAGTGAAGCCCAAAGAGTATTCTAATTAATCATGGTGATCTTGTGTCTCTCTCGAGTAGGTGTGTCCAGAAAAAAATGATTGTGGAAAACTACAACAAAAACAAACTAAAGCAAACGATGCTCCAAGCAAAACTCATATCCTGTGATGAATAAAAATATAGCTCCAAGTGACATACCAATGGATTGAGATGAAAGAGGGGATGCCTTCCAGGGAATCCGCAAGCTTAGATGCTTTAGTATTCCTAGAATTTGACTTAGGGTGCCGTGGGTATCCCCAAGCTTAGGCTCTTGCTGCTCCTTATTCCTTCATCCATAGTGATAGCACTCAAAACTTGAAAACTTCAGCACACAAATCTCAACAGAAACCTTCGTGAGATCTGTTAGTATAATAAACATATCAAATACTTTAGGTACTATTATAAATTGATTCATGTTTTATTACTGCATAACTTAATGTATTCTAACTTCTCCGTGTCTTATACCCCCCGATACAATCCATAGCATCATCAAAACAAGAACATTATGTAAGAAAAAATAGAATCTATCTAAAAAAGAACATTATGTAATGATCTATAAAGAAACCATACTTATTTAACTCCAAAAATTCTAAAAAATTAGGAAAACCTGGTGAATTTTTATAAAAATATTGTGTCAAACTTTCAGATCAAAAGGACATTCTAGTAAAATCAGAGAAATTCTGCATTGGATGCTAAAGTTTCTGTTTTTGCACCATATCAATTCTACTCATCATGCAAGACTTTCCAAAGGCTTTACTTGGCACAAATACTAATTTAAACATAAAAACACAATCATTATAGTATCAACAATCATGTTATCAGAAAATATTATTGGGTTGTCTCCCAACAAGCTCTTTCTTTATAGCCATTAAGATAGGCTTGAGATTTTATTGATGCTCACATGGAAGATAATAATTGAAACATAAAGAGAGCATTATGTAGCATGTGAAAAACGCATTTAACTCTACCATACTTTCTATGCATAGGCATTTTATAAGTAAACAAATTATTAAGACAGTAAGTATCTAGCATATGCATGTAGGAATAATGAAGCACTAATAATTTTAACACAAAGAGAGGTAAGCGAGTAATAATAAAATTTCTATTACCATATTTTCCTCTATCTCATAATAATTACATGTAGGATCATATTAAAATTCAAGAATATATCTCTTATATAAAATATTCTCTCCATTATCCACACGCACAAAAGTTTTACAATCTTCCAAGATAATGGGATCACTATTAACTGAAGTCCTCACCTCTCCAAACCCACTTTCATCAAAAGTTTCCTAAGAATTTTAATTCTCCAAAGTAGTGGGAAATTATTATGTAAAGTTTAAGATCTTCCAAACCGACTTTTATTATCATTTCAAATATCGATATCAATAATTGATTCATCATGAAGCTCAAAATTCTCAAGATCACACGAAACATCATGATTATCACCCCAATCATGATCATTAGCACAAATCATATTCGTAGAATTTATACCAACAAAATTGTAATCATGCTTTTCATTCTAGGAACTATCATGAATCACTTTCTAAATTTCTTTTAGCACTTCATCACAATTTTTAGATTCACGATTTTTAAGCAATACCTCATGAAGATAATCTAGTGCACTCAACTCACTAGCTATTGGTTCAACATAATCAGGTCTTTTGAAAATATTGGCAAGTTGAAGAGGATCCATGTATCTTACTTTTCTTGTTATACTTTCTATTTTTGTGGAAAAGATAAAGATATCATTGAAAGGTAAGTTGAGATTAGAGAAAGTGAATGATAATTTGTGTGTAGTTATTTCGTAGGAAATTGATGATACTCCCCGGCAACGGCGCCAGAAATCCTTCCTGATACTTGTGATATACGTTGGGTGTTCTGCAAAGAGGAGTGGGTGATGTAGCACAAAATAGATAAGTATTTTCCTCAATTAGAACCAAGATTATCAAACTAATAGGAGTAGCATGCAACCCCCGTCTTCAGCGATGCACACAAAGAAGCAAACACTTGCACCCAACGCGGGCAATAGGGTTGTCAATCCCCTTGGACTCGTTAATTGCAAGGAAATTAAGTGGGTAGATGATAATAGATAGTTTTAAATTTCACAATACAATAAAAGGTAAATAATAACAAAAATATAATATTGGTTTTTGTAAATATATAAGTGGATAGACCCAGGGGCCATAGTTTTCCCTAGCATGATCTCTCATGAAGTAGGCACACAATGGGTAAACAAATTAATATTGGGAAATTGATAGAAATGTTGGAAATATGCCCTGAAGGCAATAATAAATTGGTTATTATTATATTTCCCTGTTTGTGATAATATTTTATCATCCATGCTATAATTGTATTGATTGGAAACTAAATACATGTGTGGGTATATAGACAACATTTTGTCCCTAGTATGCCTCTAGTAGACTAGCTCGTTGATCAAAGATGGTAAAGGTTTCCTAGACATGGACATGAGATGTCATTTGATAATGGGATCACATCATTAGGAGAATGATGTGATGGACAAGACTCAAACTATAAATGTAGCATATGATCGTGTCTGTTTATTGCTACAGTTTTCTGCATGTCAAGTATCTGTTCCTATGACCATGAGATCATGCAACTCACTAGCACCGAAGGAGTTCCTTGTGTGTATCAAACGTCGCAACGTAACTGGGTGACTATAAAGGTGCTCTACAGGTATCTCCGAGGGTGTCTGTTGGGTTGGCATGGATCAAGACTGGGATTTGTTACTCCGTGTGATGGAGAGGTGTCTCAGGGCCCACTCGGTAATACAACATCACAATAAGCCTTGCAAGTAATGTGACTAAGTGTTAGCCATGAGATCTTGTATTACGAAACGAGTAAAGAGACTTGCTGGTAATGAGATTGAACTAGGTATAGAGATACCGACGATCGAATCTCGGGCAAGTAACATACTGAAGAACAAAGTGAACATCATACGGGATTAATTGAATCCTTGACAAGAGGTTCAACCAATAAAGATATTCGTAGAATATGTAGGAGACAATATGGGCATCCAGGTCCTGCTATTGGTTATTGGCTGTAGAGGTGTCTCGGTCATGTCTACATAGTTCTCGAACCCATAGGGTCTGCACACTTAAGGTTCAATGATGTTTCAATAGTATAGAGTTGTGCATGGTGGTGATTGGAGGTTGTTTGGAGTGTCAGATGAGATCCCGGAAGTCACGAGAAGCTCCGGAATGGTTCATAGGTAAAGATTGATACATAGGAAGTCCCGTTTTGGTCACCGGAAAAGTTTCGGGCTCATTGGTACTATACCGGGAGTGCCGGGAGGGGTACCGGGGACCATCGGGAGGGGTGTCTTGACCCATAGGGCCTCATTGTCTGTGGGAGGAGTCTAGCCAGACCTTAGTGGGCTTTCCGATCCCCCCACTAAGGCCCATGTGGCTAGGGGTGGTAAAACCCAAAGGTGGAGAGGTGGAAAGAGTTTCCAAGTTGAAAGGAGGAATCCTACTCCTAATAGGATTGGAGTAGGACTCCTCCACCTCCAATTTCAGTCAACACTTGAGGGTTTCGGGCTGCCTCCTCCCCTCCCTCCCTCCTATATATACTAGAGGATTTAGAGGGAAAAGCTAACCCTAATTGCCACGTGCTCCCTCTAATTCATCTAGATTGGTTTTCTCCTCTAGTCTAGTTTGGCGGTGCTTAGGCGAAGCCCTGCCAGAATAGGTCCACCACCATCGCCTCCATGCCGTTGCTCTGCTGGATAAATCATCTACCTCTCCACTCCCTCTTTCTAGATCAAGAAGGTGGAGATCGTCATCGAGTTGTACATGTGTTGAACGTGGAGGTGCTGTCCGTTTGGCGCTATAAAGGAAGGACCATGATCAGGACCGCGAGATGATTCATGATTGGATCACGGGACGGATCGCGATGGTATTGCAGGATGGATCGTGATTGGATCTCGAGATGGATCGTGATAGGATCGCGGGACGCTTGGCGATTTGGATCTCGAAGACATTCGACTACATCAACCGCATTTCTTAACGCTTCCTGCTTAGCGATCTACAAGGGTACATAGATCCACTCTCCCTCTCGTAGATGCTCATCACCATGGATAGATCTTGGGTGTGCATAGGAGTTTTTTTTGTTTCCCATGCAATGTTCCCCAACAAGAAAAGTGCATATTTATGCAATATTTGTTCATGGCAATGATCATTAAATATAAGCATCACATCTATAAACAAGTAGATCGAATCCTACCTGCATCTACTACTATTAATCCACCCATCGACCGTTATCCAGCATGCATCTAGAGTATTAAGTAAAACATAGTAATCCTTGGAAAACATTGTCATGATCTAGACAAAGTAGATTTAATCAATATGAATAAACCCCATCACTGTTTCATTAGTGTCAACAATGCAAAGACCCGTCTTGTCCCTTTCTGTCACTGGGATATAGAACACCTCTCGATTGAACCCACTACAGCGCACCTCTGCCACTGAAGAAATATCAATCTATTTGGCCAAACTATTTCAATAGAGCGAAGAGAATTACGAAGCTATCATATAATCATGCATATGTAAAGAGGACCGGCAAGAAACTCAATATTATTTCATGAACAATCTGAACATAAACCCACAATTCATAGGATCCCAACAAATGCACCACACAACAAGATTACATCAATAGATCACGGTGAAGATGCGGTGAACTTTGTATTGAAGATCAAGAGAGAGAGAGAGATAGCCATCTAGGTACTAATTACAGACCCGTAGGTCTGTGGTAGACTACTCACACATCACCATGGGAGCAACAACATTGATGTAGAGGCCCTCCATGACCGACCCCCCTCTGACAAGGCATTAGAATAGGGCTCTGGATGGGTACACGGCGAAACACAGACTTGAGATGACAGAAAAACTGTTTCGGGAGGCTCTCTAGGATTTTTAGAGTATATTGTAATTTATAGGCCAGAGATGGGCGTCAGGAGACGCTAGGAGGGGCCAAAACACAACAGGGCACGACCACCTCCCTAGGTGCTCCCTGATGTGTGCTGCCTCTCTCGTGCAGCCTCTGTTCTTCTCCCGAAGCTTCCCAGTCTTATTTTGGTCCAGAAAAATCATAAAATAAATTCGTGGCAATTGGGCTTCATTTGGTACTGTATACCTCAAAAGCCAAAAACACGCAGAAAATAGCAACTGCCACTTGGCACTAGGTTAATAGGTTAGTGCTAAAAAACAATATGAACTGACAAATAAATGCCTAAAATGTCTCCTAAAATGATAATATTATAACATGGAACAAACAAACAATATAGATACATTGGATACATATCAAGCAGCAAGGTTGATGTAGTGGCCCTCCGTGATCGACCCCCCTTCGACAGGGCACCGGAATAGAGCTCCAGATGGGCACACAACGGAATAGAGACTTGCAATGGCAGAAAGAGTGTTTCGGTAGTTTCCTTAGGATTTTACCAATATATTAAAAATTGTAGGCCAGAGAGGGGCATCAGGAGACGCAGGGGGTGACCACATGCTAACAGGGCACAGTCACCCCTAGGCGCGCCCTGTTGGCTTGTGGGGCCCTCGTGCGGCCCCGGCCTCCTCCCAAAGCTTCCAGGTCTTATTTTGGTCCAGAAAAAATCATCAAAAAGTTTCTTGGCAATTGGACTACGTTTGATACTGTAAACCTAAAAAGCCAAAAACATTCAGAAAACAACAACTAGCACTGGGCACTGGGTTAATAGGTTAGTGCTAAAAAATAATAAGATTGGTAAATAAATTTCCAAAAAGTATCCTAGAATGACAATATTATAGCACGGAACAATCAAACATTATAGATACGTTGGAGACCTATCAGGGTTCCCTTAACTTTCAAGATGTCAACATGGGGAGCTACACCTTGTTCTTCTATGATTTCATCGTCAAGCTGGAGACCTTCGCGGGGCAGTTCCAGGGGGCATAGAGGCCAAACTCGGAGGTGCTGACCTTAGCCGGGGAGTGTGTCCACGCGAACCTCCATCTCGCAAATCATGCCTTCTCGTTTGCTGAGCTGGTGAAACCCCTTGGTCAGAGCAGGCAGACCGAAGCTTTGAGGGTTGTGATCACTAGTTATGTCGATGAACTTGTCGGTGCCTTCTGCCCGTTGATGACAAAGATGCCTGGAAGATTCCATGCACCTCGGGGTTCCCTGGGCGAAGACGTCGACTCGAAGGCATTGGTTCTTCATGACTACTTGCTTGTAGTTGCCTTTGGTGTCCCTAGCCATTTTGTCTTGGTTCATAGATGTGTTTTTGTAAAGAATATGTGGATCCCCATCATGTAATCACAGTCTCCTTTCATTAGATATATTTTTCTTCTATGAGACCCCGACTTGTTGTCACGAATACGCTTGTCCTTATTTTCGAGTCACTCCTGGCCTTTTATGCATGTAGTAGCCCCTTAGCCCATTGGGCCCGCGTGAATTGTGTATGAAAACATTGGGTAGATGGGGCCCATACATAGAGAGGGCCAGACGCGCGGGGTGTTTTACCCGGTGCTGGGGAAACGTACCCCTGTCATCATATCTATGTGTCGCCTGGTCATTTTGGGTTGTCAGACATAATAACGCTTCTGAAGTAGGCGGCACCTTGATTCTCATATCGGGGCGGTTGAAAAATGAAGCGACGGGGAGAAGGGGGGTGATGTCCGCATGTCATGGAAGAAAGAGCATCTACTACCTTCCCTGTTCGCCTATAAGACACAGGGGTATGGTTGCTTCCTTCGACCCATCTCTCTAGCCCATGGACTTCCTGTTGGGGAATGTCGCATGGGAAACAAAAAATTTCCTACGCACACGCAAGATCTATCCATGGTGATGAGCATCTACGAGAGGGAGAGTGGATCTACATACCCTTGTAGATCACTAAGCGGGAAGCATTAAGAAACGCGGTTGGTGTAGTCGAACGTCTTCATGATCCAAATCGCCGAGCGTCCCGCGATCTCATCATGATCCGTCCCGCGATCCAATCACGACCCGTCCCGTGAACTCACCACGATCCGTCCCGTGAACTCATCACGATCCGTCCCACGAACTCATCACGATCCATCTTGCGATCTTGATCACGGTCCTTCCGATCTAGCGCCGCACAGACGACACCTCCGTGTTCAACACACATACAGCTCGATGACGATCTCCGCCTTCTTGATCCAGCAAGAGGGAGCAGAGAGGTATAAGAGTTCTCCGGCAGCGTGACGGCGTCGCGGCGATGGTGGTGGAGCAATTCCGGCAGGGCTTCGCCTAAGCACTACAGAAAACCGATCTAGAGGAGAAACTATGCACTAGAGGAACGGGTAGCACGTGGCTGAAAATCTAGTGCCAAAAACCCTAAACCCTCTAGTATATACAGGAGGAAGAGAGGAGGTGGCTTGGCTCCCAAGGAGCCAGCCCTTGTTTCGATTTATTTACTTTCTTTTTTATTTACATTTACATTTATCTGTCTATCACCTTCAAAAGTAATCCTTGCAAGTAACGAGTTCATGAGGCTTGACAACCCTGTTGCCCGCGTTGGGCGCAAGGATTGGTTTTGTGTGTGCAAGTATTATCAATGAAAGTTGTTGTGATTCTCCTACTGTTTCAATAACCTTAGTTCTCACTCAGGGAAATACTTTCCACTACTATATTGCTTCACCCTTACTCTTTGGGGAAAAGCCCAACGCAACTCAAAAGTAGTAGAAAGAATATTTCGCGCCGTTGTCAGGGAGATATCAGCAACTTCGCATGAGGTCGCTTTACACAAACTATCAATCAAATGTTCTACTTTTCTAGTGATTTTATTTCTCTTTTATATTTCCTTTTATAAAAAATCATAAACAAAAAAAATATTTCTATTTCTAATTTGCTAGTTTACTTGTTTGCTACTTTTGCTTGAAGTTGATATCATGTATGACTTTATGATGGCTAAGGGCGATAGTAAGGATAATGAGCCTCATAAGAAAGACCCTCCCGTTAAACTTGACACTAAAAAGGGAAGTGGGAATATTATTGTAAAAATTGTTATTCAAGAGTTCTTCACTTGTACGGGAGTTTTGGTAAATAATGTTGAGCCTATTCTTAAAACAACTAATAGTTATGCTGAAGTCATCTCCGTTCTTATTATTAAGCTTGAAAGAAGATTTATTCTTACTCATCTTGCTTTACAAAGATTGTTCTTTGAATTACCGGTCATAAATGATCCTAGAGCTAAGAAAATAGCCACAATTGTCTTGATGAATGAGTTTGATTATAGATTTAATGAAGCTAGAGAATTTTTTGATCATTATGATATACATTATGAGTACTCTATGATAGATGAAATTCTTTATGATAGAGATTTCATGCGAGGATATATATCTAGACATCACCATGCTTCAGAGAAAAATGCTGTGAAGGAAGTTCCAAAACTTGATGTAGCGACCCAACTCAAAACGAGTCAAGCCTCTGTGTTTTCTGTGCCATTCCTGGATCAGTATGCTGGCACACACAGTACATCAATGTATATATCAAAGTGCAATTACATGTAATAGCGTAAAACTGATATATACCTTAAAATAGCAGCGGATACAGTCAACGGGAGTGGAGTCCCAATAACACCAACGGCAAGTTGAGTGCAGACCGTAACCCTGAATCGTACTCTTACCCGTCGTAGAAGAGTATCTACAACATAAGATGTTGCAGCCGTGTAGGTCAGTACATGGAATGTACTGGCAAGATCACCATAGTAGAACAGAAGAATAAAGACTATTCTATATGCAAAGGCTTTGTGGCTCTGTGTCTAAGTTTTTTTTGCATAAAAGCTGATTTTATTTTCCTACAGCAAAAGGAATATGAAGAATTTCATTATAGAGTTACCTATCATGACATGGTTCCGCCAACCAATGTCTCAATACCCACAAGTATCTTAAGTTGCCCACCATTAAGTTATCAGTCCAGTGTTGAGAGTTCAGAGATAGATCCAAGTCTAGAAGCTCAAATTGTCCGTAACTCGGGACACGGCTAATCGATTAGGTTTTTAACTCTGCAGAGTGTTGTGTACTTTACCCACAAGATTCGTTCCCTCCTGATAAGTCCTCACACTGCCTGGCGTTTGAGAACAGGATGAACGAAACATGGTCTTTCAAAGTGTTTCCCTGACTATCCGACAGTGCCCATCCAATCCTAACATCGACTACATCTCGTAGCACTGCCCAGCAGAGTCACAACAAAGATCAACCAAGCCAAAGCCCATAATGACTTGTGGCTACATAGGTAAGCTTCCGGGCATGAAGTATTCATCCTTCTCTTTGAGTCTGGGTGAGGCTTTCCGGAAGATGTCATGGCACTTCCCCATGCATCCCGGCCACTCACTGGTTTCTCCAGGGTGCCCATCAATTCCATCCCTCACCCAGTAGTGTGTATTGAAAACTTGCTTCTCGAGTCTCGAAGTCTTGAGGTCTTGAAGATGCAGATCTTGAAGATGTCTTCATGAAGTCGTCGTTTTGACGTGGAGTCCTTCTTCACACCACTCACGAACACTCATACCAGACCCCGTCTACTTTAGCATAGCATTGCACTAACTAGCGTTCCCGGGGCTTTAGTAACAAGTGGTGGGTTCCTACCTCATGCATTCTACTCAACTACAAGAATTTCAATAACACTACGGGAGGGATTTGTTTAAATGATGTCACTATATGCAATAAAACATAGGTATGAAAAGATGGTCAAAGTGAACTTGCCTGTACTGTTGAATGAAGATAAAGATTGCTCTCAGAAATAACTTGATAGACTATACGTCACTCTCCAATGAAATCTATAACAAACATTGCATACATAAGCAATCATACTAGCAATCAATTCTAACAATCACAAGGTAACACAAGAACAAAAGTAAGAAGGTTGATGAAGGAAATACTTAAGACAAAAGTTAAAATCAACAAAACTACATCAACACAACTAAGATTATGATGAAGGAAATACTTAAGACAAAAGTTAAAATCAAGAAAGTTTTCATAAAAGCAACTAAAGTAGTTTTGCCCTACAAACAACTATTTTCAATAGTACCTTGTGATCCTTATCAATCCTGAGGTCAGTGACTTTTGGATTCACTTGAATACTAGGATAGCTTTAACTCACTCCTGGGGTTTTCTATCGTTCCATATACCAACATTACCTTCAGTTCACTACACCATACCCTTGAGGTAACAATTCACAGACTTATTATTGTCTGGATTCCACTCCATGGAATTCATTTTCCTTTCCATTGGTCTGTTTAACCTTGGGTATGGTTTCATCACAATCATTCCTTTTCTCAATATTCCAACTTCAAAGACATGTTGTCACAAGGTTATCATCCACATAGTTTGGATATGGTTCCACATTCTCTTCACCTGTATTCACTTATCCAAACTCCTTAATCCAGAAAAGGTACCTGTGGTTAATACCACACTTAAAATGAAATGCACTCATGTATGCATAGACCATATTTTCTCATATCTTCGAAAATGGTCGGAGATCTTGGGTCATAGAGTAACAACTCATGTAATGCAACATAAGATAATTCATGACACCATAAATTTCCATTGACTCATGAATTTATTACAAACTCTGAGACTTCCATTACATAACTTCAAAATGGTAAGAGTGCTACCTATTTATTACATCCAAAAATCCAAAACTCAGACTACTCATGTTTAGCCATTCTTCTCTGGACAGGTATAGGAAGTAGTGTCCTGTCTTCTTGCACTGAAAACAAATGATTTCTGACATATCTCGGGGCTTCTTGATGTTGGTTTTTGCTCCTGGAAGTTCGAGTTCCTTTCTTGGGCACTTATTGGTATAGTGGCCCATATCCTTACACTTGAAGCATCTAATATGACTCAGGTCCTTCTGTTCAGGGGCTTGTCTCTTCCTGGGGTTCTTTGTTCTGATCAAAACTTCAATTTCCCGTGGATCAAACTCCACTTCTTCTGTCAGGAAGGTTCCCAGATACTCTTTTCTTTCCTTCGTACAGTTATGTGAGAAATGTCCTTCTTCTCCACATGAATAGCAGGCATTGGAGTAAAATCTATTTAGGCCTTCTCCATTAGGGTCTTCAACATCTTCCTCATCACAAGTTCTCCTAACTTTTTTCTGAAGGCTTCCTTTATGGCTTCCTTCTGCTGCTTGATGACTTCTTGTACCTTGGGGTACATTTGGCATTGAGCCGGGTAATGCGTAGTTCCTTCGCACAAGAAACATGTCACTTGTCTAGTTGGGCATTCCTCAGCAGGGTGATTTTCTTCACAATGAGGGCATCCTTGTGTTCTTCATGGGTGTGTCCTATTTCTCCACATATCCTGCATGCACAAATTTTCTTCACATCTTTGTAACGGGGCTTCTGTGTGTTGGTAAGAACATGAATTTTTGCAGAGTCCTCTTGAATTCTTCCCAAGTGTTGGATGCTTGCCTATCATGGATAGCTTCATGCATCTTCCACCAATGTGTAGCACCTTCTGCAAAGTATCGAAGAGCATACTGGACCATCTCGTTCCTTGCAACAAGGTTACTCCGTAGGTGATCCTCCATGTTCTGAATCCATTCTTCTGTCTCTAACCGAGTCATCGATCCAGAATACACAAGTCCAGCTTCATTCGTCATCTATTTGGTTCAAGGTTTTGGGGATGAGATGGGTAAGAGAGAGAAAGGAGGGGGTACACACAATACAAACAATGGTTTTGAAAATAGATTTTTGTTGTGTCTGTCAAAAATTACACACAAATGACAGCTCACAAATCATTGTATCTAACGTAAGTTTACATCAGGGATTTGGTCTTCTAGGGCATAATATCTTGGAAATTCTTCATGGTCTTCAATTTCTTCAGGTATGTATAATCTTCAATCCTTTTTGTAGCTCTTCCATAATGGAATACATCTTTGTCTGAGTTGGTCACCAGTTGTTTGATATTTTGTCCTTCTTGGAGGGTTTCAGTTGATCCTTCGTGTGGTCAAGGGGAAAAGGGTATTTTCTAACTCTTTGATAAAACTCAGAAGGGATGAGAAGTAGAAGGTCTTTTGAAAACAAAGTTTTTGAGAAATCATTTCATAAGGGCTTTCCAGTTTCTAGGGTCACGTCCTACAGTCAACATGTGCTCTGATACCATTTCTGTAGCGACCTGACTCAAAACGAGTCAAGCCTCTGTGTTTTCTCTGCCATCCCTGGATCAGTATGCTGGCACACACAGTACATCAATGTATATATCAAAGTGCAATCACATGTAATAGTGTAAAACTGATATATACCTTAAAATAGCAGCGGATACAGTCAACAGGAGTGGAGTCCCAATAACACCAACAACAAGTTGAGTGCAGACCATAACCCTGAATCGTACTCTTACCCGTCGTAGAAGAGTATCTGCAACATAAGACGTTGCAGCCGTGTAGGTCAGTACATGGAATGTACTGGCAAGATCACCATAGTAGAACAGAAGAATAAAGACTATTCTATATGCAAAGGCTTTGTGGCTCTGTGTCTAAGTTTTTTTTGCATAAAAGCTGATTTTATTTTCCTACAACAAAAGGAATATGAAGAATTTCATTATAGAGTTACCTATCATGACATGGTTCCGCCAACCAATGTCTCAATACCCATAAGTATCTTAAGTTGCCAACCATTAAGTTATCAGTCCAGTGTTGAGAGTTCAGAGATAGATCCAAGTCTAGAAGCTCAAATTTTCCGTAACCGGGGACACGGCTAATCGATTAGGTTTTTAACTCTGCAGAGTGTTGTGTACTTTACCCACAAGATTCGTTCCCTCCTGATAAGTCCTCGCACTGCCTGGTGTTTGAGAACAGGATGAACGAAACATGGTCTTTCAAAGTGTTTCCCTGACTGTCCGACAGTGCCCATCCAATCCTAACGTCGACTACATCTCGTAGCACTGCCCAGCAGAGTCACAACAAAGATCAACCAAGCCAGAGCCCATAATGACTTGTGGCTACATAGGTAAGCTTCCGGGCATGAAGTATTCATCCTTCTCTTTGAGTCTGGGTGAGGCTTTCCGCAAGATGTCATGGAACTTCCCCATGCATCCCGGCCACTCACTGGTTTCTCCAGGGTGCCCATCAATTCCATCCCTCACCCAGTAGTGTGTATTGAAAACTTGCTTCTCGAGTCTTGAAGTCTTGAGGTCTTGAAGATGCAGGTCTTGAAGATGTCTTCATGAAAACTTGCCAATACTGTTGAATGAATATAAAGATTGCTCTCAAAAATAACTTGATAGACTATACGTCACTCTCCGATGAAATCTATAACAAACATTGCATACATAAGCAATCATACTAGCAATGAATTCTAACAATCACAAGGTAACACAAGAACAAAAGCAACAAGGTTGATGAAGGAAATACTTAAGACAAAAGTTAAAATCAACAAAACTACATCAACACAACTAAGGTGATGATGAAGGAAATACTTAAGACAAAAGTTAAAATCAAGAAAGTTTTCATAAAAGCAACTAAAGTAGTTTTTCCCTACAAACAACTATTTTCAATAGTACCAAAACAAGGTAAAATATAACAAAAGGGTTTTAGTAAATATTTTAGTAGCAAAAGAATTACTTTTGAAGAACAAGTAAAACTATGAAAACAACATCCTAAACAACATGAGTGTTTGCCTAATGAACTTAACTGCAAGCACAACCATAAACTAAGGGAAAACAAATTATGAAACAACTAAGTTAACAGATAGTAATTAATAAAAATCTTTATTACAAAACAGAATTAGATCATCTAAAACTTTGTGAAAATAATCTCTACTAAAACTATGTTGTTTTATAACACATTACCTAATAAAAATAATATAGTTGTCCTATCATAATAGAGCAAAACTAAATCATTTTTTTATTAACAAAACATTTCTTAACAGAAATGAATTACTACAAATTTTATTTGAAAACAGAATCTAATTACTTAAAACTTTAGTTAAAAGAATTATTACTAAGTAGTTTGTTTTATAACAAATTAAACCTATTTGAAAAGGAGTTGAGATTCCTATAACCATAAAGAAATAAACTAAGAAATTCTATATTTTTATTAACAGTAGGTAAAACACTAAATGTTTAAGCAACAGAACCTATTAAACAAATAAAACTAAATTCTAATTTAAACTAACTAAAACTAAGTTAATTTAAACTATACTAACTAATAGGCAGAATCTGTTTCTAGTTAAAACCATAATCAAGTTTATTCTTAAAAATCTCAAACTTTACCTAATGATAACTAAGATCACTAGAGACTATTAGCAAAAAGAATCAATCAAAAATACATTTTAAAACTCAAGATATTCAGAAAACAAAATTTAAATCAAATCTTTTTAAATTCAAATTTAACTGTTCAAACATGGTCAAACTTGGCATCTACAGAAACTAGATAAAACATGTGACCTAATGCAAAAGAAATCAATTTACAATAGTTAAAAACATAAAAGATATAAGCAAAACTATTCTGGAAACAGAAATTAAAACAAAAAAGAAAAAAAATTGCTTCGAATGGATAGGGGTACACGTGGCGCTCTGCTATTGGCTACGGGTGTGTGCGTGCGGGGACTAACTAGCGGACGGCCGAAATATAACGCGTACCGGTTCGTTAAATAAAACGGTTCTAATCTCGCCTTTGAATTATGATCTGACGGTGAAGGAGAAAAGGGAGGCTCACCGCGGCGGTGGGTCGCCGGCGAGGGCTTCTCCGGTGAGGCCGAGGCGAAGTGGTCGACGTGGGCGGCGCTCCGGTGATCCCCCGGCGATGGATACGGCACCAATAAACGGCGGAGAGGACGGCGAGCATGACAGTGGCGTCGGTGGGGTCTCGGGGCGATGGAGGCGACGGGCAGGAGCTCCTCGAGCTTCGAGGCGGTTCGGACTCCGGCGAGGTCGAGGGGGAGGAGAGATCCGGTGGGGTGTGGGGCTCGGGGAGGTCACTGGGGTGTGAGGGAGAGCGAGGGGAAGTCGTTGGCGGGCTCGGGTGGTGTAGATGTGGCCGGGGTGGAGCAGCAGCAAGGAAATGGCGCGGCGGCGGCTTCGGACTCCGGCGACGGATTCCGGCGTGGAGAGGTGGTGGGAGAGAGGGCAACGAGGGGGAATGGGTGCGGCGAAGCTGCGGCTATTTATAGGAGGGGTCGGAGCGGTCCGGAAGGAAAGAGGGGAGAGAAATCCGGCGAGGGGATTCCGGCGAGGGCGGCGCACGCGCGGGTGGAAGACGACCGCACTGGTCAGCGAGAGGGGGAGGGAGCGTCGACAGCGGGCGGCCGACGTGGAGGGTTTTCGGGGAGGCTAAATAGGTAAGTGGGCCGACGGGCTTTAAAAGCTTTTAAATTTTTTCCTTTTTATAAATACCAGAGAATCAAAAGTAATAAAGGTCCCTAAAAACTTGCCAAAAAATAAAAGTTTTATACCAAAATTATCAGCAGAATACATGCCATTTAATAGACATTTTTATTCTGTCAAATTAAATACTTTAAAAAAAATTATTTTTCAGAAAATTGCCTAATTTGGCTTTATTTATTTTTGCAAATTATTTTTCATATCACCCCTTGGGTTTTATGATTCAAAACTTCACAAATCACCCCCTGTTTGGAGTGTCATATTTACTCCTCTCAATTTTTTGACAAGGGGTTTGTATAATTTTGAAAACTTGAATAGGAACCAAATATGAAATGGATTCCAAAATAATTTAGGGGCACTTTCAAATTCTTTTAAACTCCCAACTCATATTTCATATAAATTGAAGAAGTCATATTATCTCCTCTCATGAAAGTCATTGAGTTGCATAAAGTTTCTGAATTTGAAATATTTTCATATGGGAATTCAAACCATTTTCAAATCCCTTTTCATTTCTTTAAATGGAAGAAGTCATGTCATCTTCACTCTGGGGTTTTGTGATGAAATGAATTTGAATTCCTGGTGATCAAAATGCAGAGTGGAAGTTTTGGAAAAGTCATTTCATTCCCTCTCATCAACTTTCAAAAGTTTCAAAAAGTTTCAAATTTCACTCACTTTCAATCTCTCCAACAAACAAACAATCATTCTAATAGTTATTATAACATTCCAAAGTTTGGGATGTTACACTTGATTTAATCCAACATCTTTCAAAGTATACCAATCAACAATATTCTTGGATTGTCAAAGGCCATAAAGATGGGTATGATGAAGATTATTTTGATAATGCTAAAGTCATTGTAGATGATGAATTTAAGATTGTCTATGAAAGGTCCCTTGATGACCAAACTTGTCAAAAATAAAATTTGGAAAAGATAAAAGTAGCATGTTCCATTATTTGAGTTCTCCTAATAGGAATTCTATTCCTGAAAGGAGGGAATTAGTACGAAGAACTTATGATGATATTATGTATAAGAAAGTTCTGGATGGAAGCACAACTTCTCCCTAGGTGGTTTTGGTAATTAATAACAATATATATTTTAGGAAGAGTTCAACGAATACTTTGGCAAAAGATTGTGAACAGATCCCCTAGATGAAAGGAACTTCGTTGGCAACAAGCTTCAAGACTCCATACTTTGCATTTTGTGAGAAATCACATTTGAGTCGATAGGAAAGCCAATACTAATAAAAGGGGATGAGGTATCCATGATGATCTGGTTGGTCAAGTGCTTAGAGATTAGCAACCAAAAATACTCATGAAATTCTCCCACAAATATTTTGTCAAAACCCTACTACTCAAATTCTATACCACCAAGTTTTCTTGATCGGACCTACCGAATTTTACCCTAAGACATATCCAGAGCCAAACCTAAGGTCTCGATGACACCAAGTTCCATTTTGGTGAAACCGAAATTGGTGACCAACTTTCTGTTATCCCATTTCTAAAAAACCAAAAATTCCGAGTTTTAGGAATCACTGACACCAAAACCGGTAACTTCATAGGGCATCCAAAATCGGACCCACTGAGATTTATTTGTCGGTTTCACCGAAACGCCAAAAGTTGCCACATTTTGCACTAGTTGGTGCAATCAAGTTTTTGTTTCTGTTTCACCGAGTTGGGCAATAATGGCGTAACAGTTGGATTTTTGGAGATACCTATATGTAGCCCTCCACCTGCCTCTCACTCGTAGAGGAAGCACTCAGAACAAATCGACACTTGCCCCATTCATCTTCTGACATAGAACCACCTACTCATGTGTTGAGATCAAGATCATCCACTCCAACCATACGATTGTTGTTTTCTAGCCTCCCCAGGTTGCTTTCCACTGGATCAACCTCTTCTTCCAAACCAAATCTCTGATAGAGTGATTGAGTGTTGAGGAGACCACCTTTTGAAGCATAAGAGCAAGGAGTTCAACATACTTACCACATCTATTACCTTTTGGAGAGTGGTGTCTCCTAGATTAATTAGGCGTCACTTGAGAGCCACCGACTTCGTGTGGAGTTGAACCAAGAAGTTTGGAAGGGCAAGGAAATCGCCTACTTCATGAAGATCTACCCCGAGCAAGGCTAGTCCTTCCTGGACATAAGCCATGGTGGAATAGACAAGGTCACTACTTTGTGGACCCTTATGGGTGGATTTCTCCATGGACTCTCGCGACTGTTACCCTTCATGGGTTGAAGTATCCATCAACGTGTACGTACTATAGTACCACCTTTCGAAACCACGAAAAAAATCTTCGTGTCTCCAATTCTGTTTGATCTTCCTATCGCTTCCCTCTACTTATATGTGCATGTCTCTACTTTTCGCCGCTATACTCTTAGAATTGGATGTGTACGGTGTCCTTGACTTGATATAATTGTTAAAACTTGCCAACATCTAAAATTAGGAAAATGGTACTTTTTGTTTTTCTGAAGTAGTCTAATCACCCCCCTCTAGACATACTTTGGATCCTACAAGTGGTATCAGAGCTTTGGTCTCCATTGCATTGGTTTCATAACCTAGGAGAGTATGTCATCTAGTGATGGAAATTATCACCGTAGAGGTCCATATTTTGATGGTACAAACTTTCCTAGTTGGAAGCACAAAATGAAAATGCATATTGTTGGTCATAACCTCGTTGTTTGGGAAGTTGTTCGTGTTGGATTGCAAGGTGAATTCTTTGGTGATGGAGAAGAACTGGATCATGAAGCGATTGCGGAAGAATTGAAGATGTTGCAATGCAGCGCTCAAGCATGCGACATTCTATTCAACTGCCTATGCCCCAAAGAGTTCAACAAGATAAGCTGTCTTGAGAATGAAAAAGAAATTTGGGATCCTTTGGTCGATACGCACGAAGGTACCGAATCCATCAAGGAATCTAAGTTGGATGTGCTACAAAGTTAACTTGACAAGTTCAAGATGAAGGATGGTGAAGGAGTTGTGGAACTGTACTCTAGGCTTGCTCTCATTACAAATGAGATTGCTGGCTTGGGAAGTGAAGAGATGACTGACAAATTCATCATCAAGAAGATCCTTAGCGCCTTGGATGGAATGTATGACACCATGTGCACATTGATCCAAATGATGCCAAACTAAAAATTTCTCAAGCCTATGGAAGTCATTGGTAGGATTGTTTCTCATGAAATGTCACTCAAAGACAAAGAAGAGCTACACACCAAGTCAATCAATGCATACAAAGCAACAAGGGACACTCTCGCTACCTCAAGTGAAAACATTGTTACCATTGAAGAAATAAACCTCATGGTCAAGAAATTCACCAAGTTCTACAAGAATAGAGGAAAAGAGAGAAGCTCCAACTCAAGATATGAAGAGAAGCGTTCCTCTAGTCGTGACCAAAATTGTTACAATTGTGGAAGGCCCGGACACTATGCCAACGAGTGCATGACCCCCACAAAAGAAGAGAAGAGTCACCTAGAAGAAGAAGCTCAAGAGATGAGTCACCCGTAGAGAGAGAAGGAGTAGCGAATATCGCTATGAATGAAGACCCTCCCTGAGAAGAAAGGACTTGAAGAACAAGGAGAAGTACACCAACAGCTACACAAGAAGAAGACATCAAGATCATGTTGGTAAATGGGTATCTGGCTCCGAATCCGACAACCAATCCAAGAGAAGCAACTACTCCAACTCCGATTATAATCAAGATGAGGGTGTTGCCGGATTAGCACTCCTATCCTCCATTTCCTATGACATATTAGATTAACCAAATGAAGGAAGTGGAAGTTTCTTCATGGTTAAGGGCCCCAATGTATCACACCCCAAATACAGGATGATTTACCTAGAGATCATGACTTGCTCTTTGATAAAACTAGTGATATTAGTCAAAATGAACTTGGTAATAATCATGCTAGCCAAGATAAGTTGTGTGATGATGATAAGAAGGAGATTGAGCGTCTAACTAAGGAATTAAACACTCTTAAGTTAGCTCATGAATCTACTCAATAAGATCATAGAGATCTTCTAAGAACTCATGGGAAGTTACACTTCGAGAAGCTAAATTTAGAGCAAGAACATGAGTCTCTTAAAGCTACCAATGACGATCTTTGAAAGAAGGGCTCTTCTTATCTAGCTAAATGATTACTCTTGTGTATTTTGGTTCCACAAGTTAAACCTAAGCAAGCTAGTAACAAAGGCAAGAAAATCTCTTCATCTAGTGGCAACAATAAAAATGCTAAATCAAATGATGTTGATTCTCGTAGTTCTATTGATTCAACTAATGATTATTTTAGCCAAGTTACACTTGAGCAAGAAAACTATTTATTGAAAGGAATTGTATAAAAATGTTTCTACAAGAGTCTTTCTAGAATTAGGCAATTTGAGGAGGTTGTACGCAAGCAAGGATGGCACCGAAAGAACCAAGGCATTGGATATTTCAATGTCAATGGAGTTGAATGGGAAGAGGGTTAATACCCCTAGACGAAGTTTTTTCCCCAAAATGTGAAGTATTACCCTACTCTCGCCAAGGGAACAAATGCCCAAGATGAACTTACACCACAAGACCACAAGCTCAAGGGAAATGATAAGCTTCAAGAAGAGATTAACTCATTTGAAGAAGAAATCCAAGCATTGGTCAAGTTGGTTCCCAAGAACACTACAAGCTCTACTTCATCAAGCACTACTTCAACTCCAAGTATCCCCGTCAGGGTGATGTGGGTCCCCAAGAAGAATAACTAGATAAGTTCTTGAGGGGTGACTCCGCCAACAAAACTCACTAGAATTCATTTTTGAAAGAACTATTTGCAATCAACTCCAACCTTATGCAATAGTTCAAGGAGTCACGTATTCCATAGATAAGCAAGGGACAAGGTAACTAATGAATCAATGGACATCATATTACATGTGTTTCACTCCTTGTCCATAGATATCTTGTATTTGTTCCTTGTGTGGGACTAACCCATGTAGGTGATAAGAGTACAAAACAACAAGGATGACTCCCAACTCAAGATGATCTTCATGAACTATGAGCATCCACTACAACAACACCTACATGAAGTCTTCATCAACAAAACACAAGGTTAATTTGTCCCTCTTAGGGGGGATGTCACATCATGCGGAGCTTTACTCTAAGACTTGAGTCAAAGCATCTCACAAGGTCTGAACATATTAAAAAGCTTTTTGTAAAGGGGGCAATCCCACTTGTTCTTAAACGACGAGTATGACCTATGATAAAGTATTCTTACTTGGCTCCTAAGTCAATATACTCATATATGGATGACTTCATCATTGCCAAAGTGGTTGGTAGATGCTAGAGTGGTTGTGCATGTTTGCCATACTTAATTTGACATCTTTATGTGTGAGCATGTTGGTACGCATATTTTTGCTCATTCAAGGACGTCCAATTGTTGTCATTCGGCTTTAATTATTCTAGACAATTGGATGTAAAGAAATGCCTAAGTACCCCTCTATCTATATATGCTTTCTTGTCTCAAATTTTAGTCATGCTACATCACAAAATTTGAGCAAGCACTTTTTAGACTCTATGTGTGAGGAGCACTCGAAGTTCCGTCTCGACGAGGGCTTACTTCCAAAACCTCCCATGTGCGAGTCGGTGTAACCAACTCAAAAAAACTCATTTTTACTAAAGCACCAGGGTTGATCTAGGTTTTCAATCTCTATACCACCGATCTTAAAATCTTAGTGTTGCCGAGTTGCTCTGTCCTCGGGCAGTTAAGCATCCCGGTGGAACCGAAATTTTAGTTTTGGTGTCACCAACAGTAGGAGAGTATCAATGAGCCACAAGTATAGGGGATCAATCGTAGTCCTTTCGATAAGTAAGAGTGTCGAACCCAATGAGGAGCAGAAGGAAATGACAAGTGATTTTCACCAAGGTATCTCTTCAAGTGTTGTGAGTAACAATAGTGAATAGTTTTATAGCAAGATAATTTGTAACAAATAACAAGTGACAATAGTAACAAAGTTGCATCAAGGTAGCCCAATCCTTTTTGTCGTAAAGGACAGGCCTGAAATTACTCTTATATTAAGCAAGCGCTCCCGAGGACACATGGGAATTTCTGTCTAGTCATGTTCATCATGTTGAATTGATTCGCGTCTGCTACTTTTATAATTTGATATGTGGGTGGACCGGTGGTAAGCTGATGTTGTTAATTGAACTAATAACCTACTTATGAGCACCCTCTCTGGCAAGCATCCCCAACTACGAAATAATAATTAAGATAAATATAACCATAGCATGAAACATGTGGATCCAAATCAGCCTCTTATGAAGCAACACATAAACTGGGGTTTAATCTCCTTTCACAATGACTTCCCTTAGGCCCATAACATGGTGGAGTCTCATGTAGTCAACATTCACATGACACCACTAAGAGAAGTAACAACATACATATCATCAAAATATCGAACGAATACCAACTTCACAAGATTACTTATAACAAGACTTCTCCCATGTCCTTATGAAAAATAATAACTACTCACACCTAATAAACATGTTGAAGATCAGAGGTATAATAATAATGATTAAGGATTGGAACATATATCTTCCACCATGTAATCCAACAAGCATTAACTACAAGACGTAATCAACACAACTAGTGACCCACAGGTACCAATCTCAGGTTTTGGGACAAAGATTAAATACAAGAGATGAACTAGGGCTGGAGATGAGATGGGGACGGTGAAGATGTTGATGAATATTGGTCCTCCCACGAAAGAGGAAGTGTTGGTGATGATGATGGCTTCGATCTCCTCCTCCCAGAGAGAAATTTCCCTGGCAGAATCTGACTGCGAGAGTGCAAAAGTGCCTATGCACAGGTTTCTTCCTCAAGACAGCGGCGCTTCGTCCCAAAATATTTATTATGATTTTTTCTAGGGTAAAACACATAATATAGTAGAAGAGGGGGATCGAGAGACCTGCTGCCCCCCACAAGCCATGAGGGCGCGACCTGGGGGTGATCGCACCTTATTCTCTTGTGACCATCAGGTGGCCCCCCTTTGGTAGGTTTTTTGGCCCAATAATTCTCAAATATTTCATAAAATTCTCCGTGAAGTTTTAGGTCATTAGGAGTCAAGTGATTTTTCGACCTTTTTTCTTGGTTTTTGATCCAGAATTCCAGTTTCCGGATATTTCTCTCTTTGTGATGTACCTAGCATATTCATAGAAAAAGGGCATAGGAAATGTATAATAATAGGGAATAATGGACAAGAATGACACAAATATTAATCAGAAATCATGTTGTAAAATGGACGTATCAACTCCCCCCAAGCTTAGAGCTCGCTTGTCCTCAAGCGAAAGCCGAGCTCGAGAATAATGGCCACATGATTTGAGAGAGAGAGGTCGATAAAAAATTACGGGCATGAGAGCATCATGAATATTAACATAATAGAAAATTTTTGATCATAGCTTCTCATAAACAAGTAACAATCTATTCACAAATGAAGTGGTATGAAGCATAAATTTTATTGAAAACCGACAAACAGTGCCATTAGTCATTGAGATAATAATAATTCATCATATTCAAGAGAAGAGTCTATGTAAGAGATTTTTCTTTCTATCAAGTTCACATACTTAACTATCATGTAGCCTTCTATGATTGTTGACACACATTACATATTTTTGGAGCTAATGTTTCCATCGGACACATAGGAAGATGGGGGCTTCATTGTCTTTGCCACCCAACTTATATATTTCAAGGATAATGTCAACAATAGTGAATCATGATCACCTACATCCAGCGGGATATATTTCTTTGGATATTTCCCCAACACATAATGCTTGCCGGCTAAAGAGTTAATAGGTAAGAACAACGGTTAATATTATTGACTCTTGCACGAAAATAAATTCTTGTAAGAAGATAAAAGATAGGCCTTCGCAGAGGGAAGCAGAGGTTGTCATGTTCTTTTATTTGTTTCGAACGTTTAAAATCTTAATGCAAAGGAACATCACTTTGTATTGCCCCTTGTGATAGTGAACTTTATTATGCACCTTGTTGCTTTTATTTCTTTGCTATCACAAGATCGTAAAAAGCTTATTTTCCCTTACAATAAAAGATCATACATATTTAGAAGCAATTTTTTATTGCTTTGTGCACCGATGACAACTTACTTGAAGGATCTCATTCAATCCATAGGTAGATATGGTGGACCCTCATGGGAAGAAACTGGTTTAAAGGATTATGGATGCACAAGTAGTATCTCTACTTGGTGCAGAAAATTTAGGCTAGCAAAAGATCTAAAGCAAGCATCACATGTTAAGGGATGCATTACAATATAACTTCTATGCAAATGCAAACAGTCACGATCATTATGTTGTCTTCCATGTCCAATATCAACACTTGATCATTATATAATATTTGATGGGGGTTCACATTCATAAAAGGTGTCCAAGATAGTGTATTTATATGTGAATCTCCTCTTATCTATCATAATTGTGCATAGATTATATCAATTACTGATGCAATGTTTGTTAGTTCTCAACAACTTTTATCACTTATATTTTTTTATATGTGAAGTCATTACTCCTCATGAGATAAGCAAATGGTATTTTCTATTTATTTTATTGCCATGCTATGATGATGGGTGCATGAAAGTAAAGCACACAAACTCAACTAATCTTCATTATATACTCTCACAATCGATTACAAGGATAAATATATCTCAAACCAAAGATTCCAAGCAAAGCAAATCTGAAATTTTGTTTCTCTAAATCACGAAAAACTAACATATATAGTAGTGGTAAAAGTGATGGTGATACGATACAAGGAAACCTCGCCCAAGATTGGAACAAGCTAAGGGTCGTGCCCATAACCATGTACTCGAGCGTCCTCCTTGGGTGATGTTATTGTTGATGTAGTAGGCTTGTCCTCAATCTTCCAATATATAATCTCTCCATCATAGGAATAAGATCTCATTTCCGGAATCCCGAAATCTGTAGCGATTCTCATCCTTTTAAACCTAGATTCATACTCACAGTTTTGGGTTTGTAGGTCATAAATTTGAGCTTGGAGATGTGATACGTATCCAACATATCTATAATTTTTGAATCTTCCATGCTAATATATTATCATTCTAGGATACTTTTTGGGCATTTGTTTACCAATTTATAATATTTTTGAGCACTAACCTATTGACACAGTGCCTAATGCCAGTTGTTGTTTTCTGCATGTTTTTCACTTTTGAGGTTTACAGTACGAAAATGAAGTCCAATTGCCACGAAACCTTTTGATGATTAGTTCTAGACCAAAAGAAGACATGGAAGCTTCGGGAGGAGGCCAGGAGAGCCACGAGGGACCCACAAGACAACAGGGAGTGCCATCACGGGACGCGCCCTGGTGGCTTGTGCCTCCCTCGGGCGCCTCCCGATTCCCCTTTGTGGCCTATAAATTCACATATATTTCAAAAACCCTATAAGCGCTTCCAAAACACTTTTTCCTTTGCCGCAAGTCTTTGTTCAAACAGGAGGCCATCTACGCCTCCGTTTCGGCACCATGTCGGAGGGGAGATCGATCACGGAGGGCCTCTTTATCAACCTTATTGACCTCACCATGATGTGTGAGTAGTTCACCACAGACCTACGGATCCATAGGTAGTACCTATATGGCAATCTCTCTCTCTCTCTCAATCTTCAATACAATGGTCATCGCATCTTTGCCTTGATCTATCCGATGTCATCCCTTTGTATGGTGTGTTTGTTGGGATCCGATGAATTGTGAGTTTATGTTCAGATTACTCATGAAAAGTATTTGAGTCAAACCTGAATACTAAGATTCTTATTTGCATGGTCATCATAGCTTCGTAATGCTCTCCGATCTATTTATATAGTTTGGCCAACTAGATTGATATTTCTTCAGTGGGAGTGGTGTGTTGTACTAGGTTCAACCTAGCAAGTTTCTATATCCTAGTGACAGAAGGGGACAAGTTGCATCTTTGTGTTGCTTCTACTAAGGATAAAATGATGGGGTTTATTCATATTGCTTGAGTTTACTGTGTCTACATCATGTCATCGTTCTCCAAGCATTACTCTATTTTACTTAATACTCTAGATGTATGTTGGATAGCGATCGATGAGTGGAGTAATAGTAATAGGTGCAGGCAGGAGTTAGCCTATTTGCTTATGGACTTGATTCCTATATAAACATGATCATTGTCGTGAAAATCTCATAACTCTATGCCCACCGTATGCTATTTCTATGAGAGATGCCACTAGAGAACTCTATGCCCCCAGGTCTATTCACTTATATATTCACAAAGACTTTCATTACCTTGCTGTTATTTATTTTATTTTATTTTATTTTGAAATTTAAAACTATCTACAATTATCTACACAACTCACTTGCTTGCAAATAACGAGACCAAGGGGATTGACAACCCTCTTGCCGGCGTTGGGTGCAAGTTGTTTGTTCTTTTGTGTGCAGCCGCTGAAGACGGTTGAGAATTTGTATTACTATTGGTTCGATAAACCTTGGTTACATAACTGAGGGAAACACGTACCCACTTTGTGTTCCGATAACATGTTCCTCTTCACAGAAAGCACAACACGGATCACGAGTATCAAGAAGGATTTCTTGCGCCATTGCTGGGGAATACCATCACCAACTATCAAGTAACTTCGCACAAATTTTAATTCACTTGTTATTTTTTTTATTCGCTGTTATATTTAGTTTGTATTCTTAAAATCAAAAATACAAAAATATTTATCTTTGCTTGTTACTTGTTTGCTTCTTTGCTTGTTGTGCTTTCTTGAAAGTTCCTATCATGTCTGATTTTGAAATTAGTGGTGTTTCCCCCACTAGTGCGGAAGCCCTTGAGCTTCCTCCTTCACCTTGTGCTAATAATGCAAAAAGATATTTTGATGAATTCGCAAGGGAAAAACTTGATAACCTTGCGGATGATGATCCTTCTAAAGGTGAACCACTTATGCAAACTAAGAAACTCCGCATAGGTAGTGGGAATATTATTGGTAAAAGTGTTATTAAAGATTTTTTTTCACTTGTGCGAGATCATTGACATTGATAGGAGGGTCCATTGTTGCTAGAACTACAAGTTATGCGCATGCTATATCCTTGCTTATAACACAATTGGAAAGACAATGTGTTCATATGCATCCTTTCATATAATGGTTATTCCTAGAATTCTCTAATATTCAAGAAGCTCCTACAAAATGAGTAGCTACTATTTTCTTGTTCAAGAATTTAAAAATATCATACAATAAACTAGAGATATCTTTGCTCATTATAAAATTAACTGTGAGTGCCCACCAATAGAAGGAATCCTTTATGAGTTAGAAGGTATAAGAAAATTGAGATCCACGAACTATGTTGCTTATGATGAAAACGTTAGAAAGAAGGTTTCACCTAATGTCCTAGTTGATAAAATTTATGAACACAATGATCAATTTGCTATACCAAAACTTGGAGTTATGAACTTTAAAGAGCATTGAGGAAATATCTTTATCAAAACTTATACAATGAAGAGATGGTCATCACCTATGAGAAACATAAGGAAGAACCTCCTATTCCTCCCGAAATAGACCTCTCGGACCCTTCTGTTGGGAAGTTTAGTCCCTTCAATTATTTTTTCTTACCTATTACAAAACTTGCTGTTGAAAGAAGGGAATATTATTATAGCATGATAGATCGTCTTCATGATTACTACAACACTTGAAACAATGCATTATGCCTAGCTAGGGGCATAAAACAATAGCGCTTGTTGGGAGGCAACCCAATATGTATCTTTATTTTGTTTTTACTTTGTGTTATTTTGTGATAACATGATTTTTGCCTCTATAATTATTATGTTTTTATGTTTTAATTAGTGCGTGTGTGCAATGTATCTATAATTTATGAAGTATTCATGCCATGTTTACAACAATTCTATATGATTTTGGTATGATTTTATTAGAACTAACCCGGACTGACGTTGTTTTAGCAAAACTACCATGGTGTCATTTTTGTGCAGCAATAAATGTTCTCGGAATGGGCTGAAAATTTAGTATAAATTTTTGTGGACCAAAAGAGACCCCCGAAGCATTGGAGCTTGGCTAGAAGAGCCACGAGGAGGCGACAAGCCTGCCGAGCACGGCCAGGGGGTGGCTACGCCTAGCAGGCTTGTGACTCCCTCGTGCCCCCCTTGACGTGAGATCAACATAAAAAATTCCTATAAATCTAGAAACCACCGAAAAGAAAATTAGATCGAGAGTTCCGCCATCACACACCTCCAGAGCCATGAAAAACCAATCTTGGCCCTCTCAGGCACCCTGCCGGAGGGGGTCACCGTCACCGGAGGCCATCTTCAACGTCCCGGAGGGGCCATCAACACCATAGAGGCCAAGGACTAGAGGGAGAACCTCTCCCCACAAAGGGGGGGCATGGAGGAGGAAGCACAAGGGGGAGACCCTCTCCCCCTCTCTCCCGATGGTGCCGGAGTGCCACGAGGGGATCGTCTTCATCAACATCACCTTATTCATCACCATCCTCATCTCCTTTCAGCGGTCCACTCTCCCACACCCCGCTATAACCCCTAATTGAACATGGTGCTTTATGCCATATATTATGATCCAATGATGTGTTGCCATCCTATGATGTTTTGAGTGGATTTCTTTTGAGCTTTGTGTTGATTGATGGTCTAGATTGGTTTGAGCTGTATGTTTATTTTGGTGCTGTCCTATGGTGCCTTTCATGCCGCACACACATGAAGGGTTCCTGTTGTAGGGTGTTGCAATACGTTCATGATTCGCTTATAGTGGGTTGCTTGAGTGACAAAAGCATAAACCCGAGTAAGGGGGTTGTTGCGTATGGGATAAAGGGGACTTGATGCTTTAATGCTATGGTTGGGTTTTACCTTAATGATCTTTAGTAGTTGTGAATTCTTGCTAGAGTTCCAATAATAAGTGCATATGATCCAAGTAGAGAAAGTATGTTAGCTTATGCCTCTCCCTCATATAAAATTTCAATAATGATTTCCGATCTCGTTAACAATTGCCTAGGATAATTCCGCACACCGACCCATCATTATTCCACACTTGCTATTTGTAATATATTGTAATATTATGTTAACATCACCTATTTTTATATTTTAGTTCTCCTATATCATGTAAATCTATCCTGTTCATACCCACAACGTAGTTTTATTTCTCGTTTCTAGATGGAAGCAAACGTTCGGTGAACGTAGAGTCGTATTGGTGGCAGATAGGACTAGAGAGAATATTGATCTTACCTTTAGATCCTTGTGGGTTTGACAATCCATACTTATCACATCCACCTTTGGAAATTTCTACGATGATTCCTTGCACTTGGGGAACATCAATGTGCCAAGTAAAGCCTTTGGGGTGACTCACAAGATGAGTAGAAACGATGCTGAAATGTAACATAAACTTTGACTCCAGTACAGGAATTTTCATTTTTTAATGAAGCATGGTAAAGATCTGAAATTTATGCACAATATTTATATACAAATTATTTACATTTTCCTATTTTTTCAGAATTTTTAGAGTTACATAAGTATGGGCTCTTTATAGATTGCTACAGATTGTTCTGTTTCAGACAGATTCTATTTTGCTTGCATTGTTTGCTTGTTTTGATTATGCTATGGATTGCATCAGGGGGTATAAGACATGGTGTAGCTACAATAATATACCTATTATGAAAAAATGAATTAATAATAAATTTATCACAGTACCTAAAGTATGCAATATTTTGCTCATTCTAACGGATCTCATGAAGTTTTGTTGAGTTTTGTGTGATTGAAGTTTTCAAGTTTTGGGTGTGATTACAATGGACTATGGAATAAGGATTAGCAAGACCCTAATCTTGGGTATGACCAAGGTACCCCAAGTAAAATTATAAGGAAACTCAATCGTCTATGCTTGGGGATTCCATTGGTATGTTACTTGGAGCTATATTTTTATTCATCACAAGATATGTGTTTTGCTTGGAGCGTCATTTGATTTTGTTTGCTTTTACTTTAAGTTTGTAACAATCATCATTTTCTGGACACACCTATTTGAGGGAGACACGCCTTCATGATAAGTTTCTAGAATACTCTATGTGCTTCACTTATATCTTTTGAGCTTGGCAGTTGCTCTAGTGCTTCACTTATATCTTTTGAGCTTGGCAGTTGCTCTAGTGCTTCACCTATATCTTTTTGAGCACGCTGGCGTGTAGATTTTATAGAAATAATATGCTCTCTTTCTTCACTTATATTTTTTTGAGATCTGAACAAATAGTGATGGTAATTTTCATGGGCCATAAGACTAGTCAAAAAATAATAGGTATTCAATGAATGATAGTCAAAACCATCATGTACCACATATAGAGAAATTGTGGGTTAATGAAATTGATGTGCTAATATAAAAAGGGTGTGAGTCCACAATTGTTGATTCATAGAAGTGTCAATATTAAGAGGTGTTAACTTTTTATTCATCTAAAAATTAAAGAGGCATGGTGATGATGTGTGAGCATTTTTATTCCTTGTTGAAATTGTAGTGTTGTTTCGAGTCGGACGCACGCGATGGTTAACTCCTACCAACCTCCTCCCTCGGGGCATGCGAGGAGTACTTTGATTTGTGATAAAACTAATACAACTTTGAGATAATTATGTGAGTTCTTTATGACTAATGTGACACCATGGATATACGCATTCTCACCTTCTCATATTTGCTAGCCTCTTCGGTACCATGCATAGCCCATTCTCACCACAAGGATCGATGCAAATTTTGGCGGTGCATCCAAACCCTATGACATGATACACTGTGTTACACATAAGCCTCATTATATCTTCCTCAAAACAGACACCATACCTACCTATCATGGAATTTCCATAGACATTCCGAGATATATTGCCATGCAAATTCCATCATCACTTCACATGACTAGTTTGTTCATCATCATATTGTTTTGGATAATCATATAGAGTTGAGATAGTATTTGTGGCAAAGTCGCCGTTCATCATGTTTTTGATACATGTCACTCTAGATCATTGCACATCTTGGTACACTACCAGAGGCATTCCTATAGAGTCATATCTTCCTATCAGTTCTTCATATTGAGTTGTAAGTAAATAAAAGTGTGATGATCATCATTATTAGAGCATTGTCCTAGTGAGGAAAGAATGATGGAGACTATGATTCCCCCACAAGTCGGGACGAGACTCCGGATGAAAAATAAAATAGAAATATGGAGGCCAAATGAGCCCACCATAGAAAAAATATGATTGGGGGATGCAAAAAAGAGAGAAAATCCCACCATGAAAAAAAAGAGAAAAAGCGAGAAGGGACTTTGCTATTATCCTTTACCATAATTGTGCCTTAAAGTGGCACAATGTTCTTCATATAGAGAGTCTCCTATGTTGTCACTTCCATATGCTAGTGGGAATTACCTTTTCATAATAAACTTGGCTTGTATATTCTGAAGACGGGCTTCGTGAAATTCTTGAGGTCTTCATGAGCAAGCAAGTGGGATGTACACCCCCACTTAGCTTTAGATGAGCTTTCATATACTTATAGCACTAGTGCATCATTTTCATGGCAGTCCCTACTCCTTGCATTGACATCTATCAATGAGCATCTCCATAGCTCACTGGTACGCCTAGTTGATGCGAGACTGTCTTCTCCACTTTTTACCCCTTTGATATAAACCATCATACTCTATTAAACCTATATGCTATGTCCAACTTTTCACGCTCATGTATTGCATCAAGAATAAACAATTGATGCATATTGAAAAAGTACGATGCAATTGCCTGACTTGGACACCATGGTGCTTTACATTCGTATTGATGTGGTGAAGACTGAGTCATGCCTTGCTAATATAATAAGATGAGTAGGGGTAAACATACTTTTAGGATCGTATACTTTGAAAAATCAAGTATTTTGTTTCTTATAAATATTACTATGTTGTTTTTTGTTAATTCAGCATTTCTAAATGAGCATACATACAAAAGATTACATAATGGGTAGCATGTCAAATCAAAAAAATCTATTTCTTATCATTTACCTACTCGACGACGAGCGGAAATTAAGATTGGGGACGCTGATACGTCCCCAACGTATCTATAATTTTTGAATGTTCCACGCTAATATATTACCATAATAGGATACTTTTTGGCCATTTTTTACCATCTTATAATAATTTTTAGCACTAACCTATTGACCTAGTGCCAGCTGTTGTTTTCTACATGTATTTGACTTTTCGGGTTTACAGTACCAAACGAAATCGAATTGCCACGAAACTTTTTGATGATTTTTTCTAGACCAAAGGAAGACCTGGAAGCTTCGGGAGGAGGATGGGAGATCCACGAGGGACCCACAAGCCAACAGGGCACGCCACTAGGGGGCACGCCCTGATGGCTTGTACCTCCGTCGTGCACCTCCCGACGCCCCTCTTTGGCCTATAATTTCACATATATTACAAAAACCCTAGAAGTGCTCTCGAAACGCTTTTTATGATGCCGCACATCTCTATTCCGACGGGAGGCCATCCACACCTCCGTTTCGGCACCCTGCCAAAGGGGAGATTGATCATAGAGGGCCTCTTCATCAACCTTTCTACCCTCACCATGATGTGTGACTAGTTCACCACAGACCTACGGGTCCATAGGTAGTTCCTAGATGGCAATCTCTCTCTCTCTCTCGATCTTCAATACAATATTCATCGCATCTTTGCCTTGATTTATCCGTTGTAATCCCTTTCGTGGTGTGTTTGTTGGGATCTGATGAATTGTGAGTTTATGTTCAGATTATTCATGAAAAGTATTTGAGTCAAACCAGATACTAATATTCTTATTTTCATGATCATCATAGTTTTTTAATGCTCTCCGATCTATTGAGATAGTTTGGCCAACTATATTGATATTTCTTCGGTGGGAGTGGTGCGTTGTAGTAGGTTCAACCTGGCGAGTTTCTATGTCCGAGTGACAGAAGGAGACAAGTTGCGTCTTTGTGTTGCTGCTACTGAGGCTAAAAGGATGGGGTTTATTCATATTACTTGATTTTACTTTGTCTATATCATGTCATCATTCTTCAAGCATTACTCTGTTTTACTTAATACTCTAGATGCATATTGGATAGCGGTCGATGTGCGGAGTAATAGTAAGAGGTGTAGGAAGGAGTCGGCCTATTTTCTTATGGACGTGATGCATATATACACATGATCATTGATGGGAAAATCGCATAACTATTCGCTTTTCTATCAATTGCCCAACAATAATTTGTTTACCCATCGTATGCTATTTCTATGAGAGATGCCACCAGAGAACTCTACGGCCCCGGGTCTATTACAATTATCTACACAACTCACTTGCTTGCAAATAATGAGATCAAGGGAATTGACAACCCTCTTGCCCGCGTTGAGTGCAAGTGGTTTGTTGTTTTGTGTGCAGCCGCTGAAGACGGTTCAGGATTGGTATTCCTATTGGTTCGATAAAACTTGGTTTCATAACTTAGGGAAATACTTACCCACTTTGTGCTAAGATAGTTCGTTCCTCTTCACGTAAAACCCAACACAGATCACGAGAAACAAGATGCTCGATCCGCTCTTGAATTTTGAAAAGAGCCGCTCCCACGTTCCTTGTGTTTAGTTTGTTTTCCCAGATGAAGTCCATGATCATAGAGTGATTGGCACTCAGACCACGTGAAACAATCCCTTGACACTTGAAGATCTCCTAGTCCATTGATGCAAGCCTGGCCTTCTCGCTTCCCTTCTTATTGTGACCTGGATGTGGAGCACCCCCTCACGGATCTAAATGGCTTGAGGGTGCTTCTTCACCTCCAGAAGGTAGGGGTTGATGACCTTCTCTAAGAACCTGTCCTTGCGGGAACTTGGAGAGGTCATGGCGATCTAGATCTGTCAGAAAAACACCTCGAAACAAGAACAAAGTGGAAACTCATGATGCGGTGGTCAAAACATATAGGAGTATATATATTGATTTTTTTTCTTGGTGAGAATACGTGCTCGGGGAGAAAACGGAGTCCGGGAGGCACATGAGGGGCCCACAAGCCATCACGGCGCGACCAACGGGTGGCCACACCCTATTGGCTTGTGCCTCCCTCGTGCCCCCCTGACTCCTTTTTATTTTTGTATTTTTCTAAAATACCAAAACCAACATAACATATATTTTTTGGAATTTTTGGAGTCGGTTTACTTACCGTATAATGTACCTACTCCTTTTCAGGTTTCTGGAGTGTTTCGGAAGGTCGCTCTTATGTGATCTTCCGGTGTTATCGATTGAATAATATTAGTTTCAACACTAATGGGCGTACCTGAAATGTAATGCTTAATTCTTTGCCCATTCAACACTCTCAGATTTTTGCCTTCGAAGAAAATTTATTGCACCGAAGCGATAGAACTCCTCGACAACATATGGGCCTTCCCATTTAGAGATGAGTTTACCTGCAAAAAATCTGAAATGAGAATTGTACAAAAATACCAGGTCTCCTACGTTGAATTCTTGTTTTTGGATTCTCTTGGCATGCCATCTTTTAACCTTATCTTTAAACAACCTGGCATTTTCATAGGCTTGTGTCCTCCATTCATCTAGTGAGCTAATATCAAATAACCTATTTTCCCCTACAAGTTTAAAGTCGTAATTAAGTTCTTTAATTGCCCAATAAGCTTTATGTTTTTCTTCAATCGGTAAATGAGAAGCTTTTCCATAGACCATTTTATATGGAGACATTCCCATGGATTTTTATAAACATTTCTATAGGCCATAGAGCATCATCTTATTTTTAGACCAATTCTTCCTGGATCTATTGACAGTCTTTTGCAAAATTAATTTTATTTCTTGGTTGCTTAATTTAACTTGGCACTAGACTAAGGATGATAAGGTGATGCAATTCAATGGTTAACATCATATTTAGCTAGAAGTTTATGGAAAGCACCATGAATAAAATGTGAACCACCATCAATCATTAAGTATCTAGGGACTCTAAACATCTGGAAAATGATGTCTTTAAGGATTTTAATAGATGTGTTATGATCATCACTACTAGTTGGAATAGCTTATACCCACTTAGTAACATAATCAACAACAATATGTCTATACCCATTAGAGGAAGGAAAAGATCCCATAAAATCAAAGCCCCAAACATCAAATGGTTCAATTGCAAGTGAATAATTCATAGGAATTTCCTGACGTTTACCAATGTTACCAACTCTTTGGCATTCATCACTTGAAAGGACATACTTACAAGCATCTTTAAATAGAGTAGGCCAATACAAATCAGATTGTAACACCTTGTGTGAAGTTCTGTCAACAGCATGGTGTCCCACGTAAGCCTCGAAGTAGCACTACCCTAGAATTTGGTCATGTTCATTCTTAGGTACACAACGTATAATAACACAATCTACTCCATAATTATAAATATGTGGGTCATCCCAAAATTAATGTCGCAAATCATAAAAGAAGTTTTTCTATTGTCGATAGGTGAAGCTAGGTGGAATATACTTAGCAACAATATAATTAGCATAATCAGCATAACAAGGAGCACTACGTGAAGTATTAATAACAGCAGGTTGCTCATCAGGAAAATTATCATCAATAGGCAGTGGGCCATCAAGAACATTTTCCGTCCTAGACAAGTTATCTGCTACGGGGTTTGTAGCTCCCTTTCTATCAACTATATGCAAATCAAATTCTTGAGGTAAAAGCACCCTCCTAATAAGTCTAGGTTTAGCATCTTTATTTTCCATAATGTATTTAATAGCAGCATGATTAGAGTGAATAGTTAATTTGGAATCAACGATATTGTTGGGCAATTGATAGAAGATCAAATAATCATGACTATATCCAAGGAAATGATCATTATATAGGCATCCCGTCCAAGACTAGTAGACCGAAACGATTATGCATCTACTACTATTACTCCACACATCGACCGCTAACCAGCATGCATCTAGTGTATTAAGTTCATGGAGAAACAAAGTAATGCAATAAGAACAATGACATGATGAAGACAAGAACTATTCATGTAGGAATATACCCCATCTTGTTATCCTTAATAGCAATGATACATGTGTGGCTCGCTGCCCCTTCTTTCACTAGGAGAGGACACTGCAAGATCGAAGCCATCAAAAAGCACCTCTTCCCATGCAAGAAAAATCGAGATAATTGTCCTAACTAAACCAAAGATTACAAAAACAAATACGAGGCTATAAGTAATCATGCATATAAGAGATCAAAGAAGACTCAAATAATATTCATGGATAGAAACTGATCATGAACTCAAATTTCATCGAATCCCAACAAACACACCGCAAAAATTCATTACATCAAATAGATCTCCAAGGGACCATTGTATTGAGAATCAAAAGAGAGAGAAGAAGCCATCTAGCTATTGCCTACGGACCCATAGGTCTATGGTGGAGTACTCACGCATGATTGGAGAGGCACTCATGAAGACGATGCACCCCTCCGTGATGGTGTTAGATTGGATCTCGTGGTTTTGGAACTTGCGGAGGCTGGAATTGTGTTTCGTTGACTCCCCTAGGATTTTTGGAATATTTGGGTATTTGTAGATCTGATAGGTTGTGGAGAGGGGTCCCGTGGGCCCCACAACCCACCAGGCTGCGTGAGGGGCCCCTCGCTTGCCCCGATTTATTGTGGGCCCCACAGGCCTCCTCTCGGGTGCTTCCTTGGCTCCAAAGTTGTCTTCCGGTTCAAAAAAATCTCCAAAAAGTTCCCCGGTATGTGGGCTTCGTTTGGTACTAATATTCTATGAAGTAAAATACAAGCCAAAAACAACAACTAGCACTTGGCACTACGACAATAGGTTAGTCCCAAAAACTGATATAAAGTTGCTATAAAATGATTGTAAAACATCCAAGATTGATATTATAAAAGCATGGAACAATCAAAAATTATAGATACTTGGAGACATATTAGCATCCCTAGCTTAATTCCTGCTCGTCCTCGAGTAGGTAAATAATAAAAACAGATTTTTTGATGTGGAATTTTGGCTAACATGTTCATCACATATTCTTCTCTTTTGTAGCATGGACATTTGGACTTTTAGATGGTTCAATGCAATAGTCTTTTGACAAGAAGACTTTAATACTCAAGCATACCAACAAGTAACCATGTATTCAAAATGATGACACTAAAGAAAGTTGTCCCTAGACCATCATGCTCAATCATTGATCCATTCATGAAACACACTCAAATATTAGCTACACCCAGTGATCAAGTACGATCATAGTGACCCCTAGTTGGTGCTTTATAAGAGAAGATGGAGACTCAAATAAAATTAAAAATTGCATAAAGTAAATACATAGGCGCTTCGTAGAGGGAAGTAGGGATTTGTACAGGTGTCAGAGCTCAAAGTTTAAATTGAGAGGGGAAAATATTTTGGCTGGCAAGCCTTTCCTGTGAATGAAAATGACCGAGAATTGTCAATACCTTTCCATGATAGATATATCATAGGGGGTTCCCAAACAGAAAATAAAGTTTATTCCTTTTTACACCATTTTGTCGCAATCCATGGCTAGTTGTATCCACGAGTACCATTCATACCAACACTTTCCAATGAATTTATTATTTCACAACATAAAGTAAGTTTCTTTTACATTTCGAGACTCCCTATTACCGACATACTCTCATGCAGTGACAAGTGAATAAATACTCATCTTGTGAATAACACATCTAGCATGGAAAATATAGGTCACCCCCTTCCGCTTCATGAGCGGTCCAAGCACACAAAAAGGGAATTCATTTTGAAAATTAGAGGTGAACATACACATTTGCTTGGAATGACATGGAAATACTACATATAGGTAGGTATGGTGGACTCATATGGCAAAACTGGGTTTAAGGATTTTGTATGCACAAGTAGTATTTCTACTTAGTACAAGTGGAGGCTAGCAAAAAGATTGAGAAGCAACCAAGCAAGAAATGAAAATTCACATAAACGGGCATTAATCATAACTTATACCGAATAATGCACCATAAGTAGGATGTAATTTCGTTGCATAACTATTGACTTTCGTGCTTGCATCGGGCATCACAAACCTTAACACCAATATTCTTACTAAAGCATAATTACTCACCAACATAACTCACATATTACTATCAAAACTATTACAAGGAATCAAGTTTAACTTGTCCAATGATCTTCATGAAAGATTTTATTATATCCCTCTTGAATATCTATCACTTTGGGACTAGTTTCATATATTTCCATTGCTTTTGACAAGCTCAAATAAATTTAAGTGAAGAACATGAGCATAAAAATTTCATCTCTCAAAATAATAGAAGTGAAGCATGAGATAATTTCTTCAAAATTCATTAACTCTCAAGTTAGTCTAAGTTAATCATGAGAGTACTTCTTCAAAAATTTAAAGCACGCTGTGCTCAAAAAGATATAAGTGAAGCATTAGAGCAATTCCATAGCTAAAAGATTTAAGTGAAGCATATAGAGAAATTCTAAAAAATCATAGCATAATTTTGGCTCTCTAAAATAGGTTTGTCCAGCAAGGATACTTATGTCAAAATAAAAATCAAATCAAGGAAAGACTCATATAATACAAGATGCTCGAAGCCAATTTTCCTACAACAAGAGAGGACTAAGCAAAATTATTACTAAGTTGGTTGTTTAATGAGATGGTTCCACCAACCAATTCTCATACCCAAGTTATTAATACCCACATCATCATATTAATTGTGTTGAGAGTTCCGGAAGTTTCAGTTCCTTTGGCTCAAGTCGTCCATGACCGTGGACACGGCTAATCGATTAGGTTTAGTACTCTGCAGAGCTTTGCACACGTTCCCCACAAGATTTGGTCGCCTCCGTTTGATTTCTCGCACTTCAGGGTGTTTGAGAAACGGATGACCAAAACATGGTCTTCCAAAGGGTTTCCCTGCGACTCTGTCGGTGCCCATCCTTTCCTACCGTTCTTCTACATCTCGAAGCACCGCCTGTCCAGGGTCACCACGATATCCAACCAAGCCAGAGCCCATAATGACTTGTGCCTGGGTGGACCTTTCCGCGTGAATACTGGCCATCTCCAGCAACACCTAGGCAAATCCACTGGTTTCTCAAGGGTGCCGTTCAACCATCATCCACCCAGAGGTATGTTGAAAACTCGGAGTCTTGAAGTCTTGATCATTATGTAGGTCTTGAAATTATTAACTCTCTCAACTCTCATGAATCACACAACCAACCCCGTCTACTAATAGCATAGCAAAATGTAAAACAACGTTTCTCGAGGCCAATGTGTCAAGTGTTGAGGGGGTACCTACCACATGATACTACAACAATGTGACCAAGTTTCCAACTAACCTACTTTGCATGCAATTGGGGTGATGGAAGAACTAATGCAATAAAAACATGGGTAAAGATGATCAAAGTGACTTGCCTGATTGATGATCTTCGTACGTGAGTGACTCTAAGTAACAAGCTTCGCACCCCGGATAATCTAACGAAGCAAACAAGCACTCAATAAGCATACAACAAAATATTGCAACTCACAAACATCAACCATGAACTAGTAAACAATCAAGACAAAACAATGCATAAATCACAAGCAAGAAAACACACAAAGTTTTGTTTTCAAAAAGGTGATGGATAAAACATTACTAACATAATGAAACCATTTGTATTAACCAAAACAATAGTTGACAGCAAGAAAACAATAAAAAAAATTATTAATAACAGAATTAAATAAATTTAAAGTTTGTTGAGAAAAACTTTAGTAAAGTTTATAAAAGTTTTGATAAACACTATATGAATCTACTATAGTTTTACTAGCAAAAGAATGAAACTAAACTTATTATTTATTAACAAAACATGTTCTTAACAGAAAATAATTTACAATTAAACTTGTCTTACAAAACAGAATTAAATTATATAAAACTTTGTTGAAAGAAAAACTATTACTAACTAGTTGTTTTAATCAAATTAAACCTATTTGAAAAGAAGTTGTGATTCCTATGTTAATAAGGAAAGAAACTAAGCAAATTTACATTTTTTAACAGTAAATAAAACACTAAATGTTCAAGCAACACAACCTACTAAAACAAATAAAACTAAATCTAATTGAAACTAACTAAAACTAAATAAATAAAACTATACTAACTAATAGGCAGAATCTGTTTATAGCTAAAACACTAAACAAATATATCCTAAAAATCCTCAAACGAATTAATCTGATAGTCCTAATAATACCAAGCAGTAGCAAAAAGATTCATATAAAAATCTATTTTTAAACTCTAGTTATTCAGATTTGAATGTTTTGAGCAAATTTGACTGAATTCAAATTTTATAGTTCAAATTTAAAATTTAAAAGTACAGGGTGAAACTACATGAAAAATGTGAGCTATTGCAAAAAGAATCAACTCAAAAAATTAAACAGATTAAAAGTTATAGCTAAAACAAATTTGAAAAGTTTCTGTTAACTAAAACAAAACAGAAAAAAAACAGAAAACTATCGGTCGGCCAGTGGCTACGTGGCAGCCTGTGAGTGGCTAAGGGGGGGTGTCCGAGCGGGGTTACGGGCGGTCAACCGAACCTAAGAGGATACCGGTTCGCGAATAGAAATGATCTAATCTGGATCGTCACATCCAGATCGAACGGGTGGGGTGCTCACAGTGTTAAGGGGTCGCCGGCGAGGGGATCTCCGGCGGTTCCGACGCGATGAGGTCGTCAGCGAGGTGCTCCCGTGGTCGAGGGAGGCGTTGAAGGGGTCCGGGCGGCTGCGGTTGACGTCCGGCGTCGAATGGTGGGGTCGGAGGGGCGAGGTGAGGAGTGGAGCGATGGGCACGGTGGTGGGGAGCTTCGGTCGGGGCAGGGCTCCGGCGAGGAGTTTTGCGGCGTCTCAAGCGAGTAGAGAGGGGGTTCGGGGGGGAAAGGAGTGCGGGGAAGGGCGCTATTTATAGGATGCTCGGGTGGGTGCGGGGAAGAGAGAGGAGGGAGATCCGGGGAGGAATTTCCCGGCGACGGCGGCGCGCGCGGGAGGTCAGTGATGACTGCGCGGGCGTTATGGGCGGTCGGGGTGGGACCCGGTGTCAGTGAGAGAGGGAGCGGTTTCTGCGCGTTGGTCGACCGGCTCGAAGTAAATTCGCGAATAAATGCCCGTGGGACGGCCCGTTTAAATACAAATCCGTTACTGTTTTTAATAACCAGAGCAGTAAAATGTCTTTAAAAGCATTCAAAACATTTCTAAATATAGGAGTATTATATATCAAAATTAACAGAATAAAGAATTCCATTTATTGAACATTTTTATTCTATCACTTGAACACTTTGAAAAAAAATATTTTTAGAAATTGCCTATTTGGTTTTAAAACCTTTTGCAAATATTTTTCAAAATAAATCCTAGTTGTTTTTGTTCAAATAAATCACCATATAGTCCCTGGTGTGGAGTGTCATGTTCCTCCCCTCATATTTGAACATTTTACCAAGATTTCAAATAGGTGAAAGCCACACATTGAAAGTAGAAAGGGGGTTTCAGAAATTCAGAGAAGGCATTTCAACTAATACATACATGCAAGCAATGATGATGATAGATGCATAGCTATATTTCATAACATTCCAAAATGGAAATTTTGGGATGTTACATGGGTAAACAAATTACTATTGGTCAATTTATAGAAGATCAAATAATCATGATGATATCCAAGGCAATGATCATTATATAGGCATCTCGTCTAGAATTAATAGGCCGAAATGATTCTGCGTCTACTACTATTACTCCACACATCGACCTCTATCCAGCATGCTTCTAGTGTATTAAGTTCATGAATAAATAGAGTAATGCAATAAGAACGATGACATGATGTGGACGAGATCTATTCATGTAGGAATAGACCCCATCTTGTTATCATTAATACCATTGATACATGTGTGCCTTGCTGCCCCTTCTGTCACTGGGAGAGGACACCGCAAGATCAAACCCATCATAAAGCACCTCTTCCCATGGCAAGAAAAATCGATCTAGTTGGCCTAACTAAACCAAAGATTCAAAGAAGAAATATGAGGCTATAAGTAATCATGCATATCAGAGATCAAACAAGACTCAAATAATATTCATGGATAGAAACTGATCATGAACTTAAACTTCATCGGATCCCAACAAACACACCGTAAAAAGTCATTACATCAAATGAATCTCCAAGAGACCATTGTACTGAGAATCAAAAGAGAGAGAGGAAGCCATCTAGCTATTGCCTACGGACCTGTAGATTTACGGTGGACTACACACGCATCATTAGAGAGGCACCCAGGAAGAAGATGCACCCCTCAATGATGTTGTTAGATTGGATCTCGTGGTTTTGTAACTTGCGGCGGCTGGAATTGTGTTTCATCGACTTCCCTAGGGTTTTTGGAATATTTAGGTATTTATCGAGCTAATAGGCGGTGGAGAGGGGTCTTGTTGGCCCCACAACCCACAAGGCCGCTCTAGGGGCCTATCACGCACCCTGGTGTTTTGTGGGCCCCACAGGCCTCCTCTCAGGTTCGTCCTGGGCTCTCAAGTTGTCTTATGGTCCAAAAAATGTCCAAAAAGTTTTGCTGTATTTGGGCTTCATTTGGTATTGATATTCTGCGAAGTAAAAAACAAGCAAGAAACATCAACTTGTACTTGGCACTATGTCAATAGGTTAGTCCCAAAAAATGATATAAAGTTGCTATAAAATGATTGTAAAACATCCAAGATTGATAATATAACAACATGAAACAATCAAAAATTATAGATGCGTTGGAGACGTATCACATAATCACTAGTATCACACATAATTTCAAAAGGTAGGTTCCAATCAGGTGGTTGGACAATAGGTGTAGAAATCAAACTTTCTTAAGTATTTCAAAGGCTTCTACACAATCATCGTCAAAAACAAAGGGAACATCTTTTTGAAGAAGAATAGTTAATGGCCTAGAATTCTTTGATGAAACTCCTATAGAAACCAGCATGACTAAGGAAACTGCTTATACCTTTGATATCCTTGGGGCATGGCATTTTCTCTACCACATCAACTTTGGCTTTGTCCACCTCAATGCCTCATTCAGAAATTTTATGCCCGAGTACTATACCTTCATTCACCATAAAGTGGCACTTCTCCCAATTCAAGACAAGATTAGTTTCTTCACATCTTTGCAAAACTTGGTCAAGGTTGCTCAAGCAACCATCAAAAGAAGTCTCGTAAACGAAAAATCATCCATGAAAACCTCAATAATCTTTTAACAAAAGTGAGAGAATATAGCAGTCATACATCTTTCAAAGGTAGGAGGTGCATTGTATAAACCAAAAGGCATACACCTATAAACATAAGTTACAAAAGGGCAAGTAAAGGTAGTTTTCTCTTAGTCCTCTTTTAACAGGGGTATTTGGGAAAAACCAGAGTATCCATCAAGAAAGCAAAAAATGAGTGTGCTTAGAAAGTATTTCTAACATTTGATCGATAAAAGGCAACGTATAATGATCTTTCCTAGTAGCTTTATTAATTTCTAGAAATCAATCACCATCCTATAGTTAGTTAGTATTCTTTGTGGAATAAGCTCATTTTTATCATTAGAAACGACAGTTATACCACAATTATTAGGAACACAATGAATGGGGCCTATCCATCTACTATCAGCAATGGGATAAATTGTACCTGCTTTGAGAAGTTTTAGTATCTCAGTTCTTACCGCCTCCTTCATCATAGGATTGAGACAACATTGATGATCAACAACAGGTTTGGCATCTTAGTACATATTAATCTTGTGATGACATAGAGTGGGGCTTATGACCTTAACATCATAAAGAGTGTATACAATAGCAGCCACATGCTTCTTCAGAGATTTAAGTAATCTCTTTTCTTCATGCTCTAAAGGTTAGCACTGATAATAATGGGATATATCTTCTTTTCATCAAGATAATCATATTTCAAAGTATCAGGCAATGTCTTTAGCTCAAACACGGGATCTCCCTTGGGTGGAGGAGGATCCCCTAATATACCAATTGGTAATTTGTGTTTAATAATAGGTCTTTGTCTAATAGGTATATCATCTATTTCAGTTCTTCCATTGATATGCATATGATTGTCATGGTCTAACAAATATTGTTCTAATGGATCAGTAGGAGGTACGGCAATAGAACCAAGACTAATTATTTCATCCTTAGTAGGCAATTCTTTTTCATGTCGTTGTCTACTAAACTTCGAGAAATGAAATTCATGAGACATATCACCAAAAATTACTTTGACCTTCTTAGTGGCACAATAAATTTTAGCATTAGCAGTATTCATGTAAGGTCTACCAAATATAATGGGACAAAAGTAATCTTATTTTGAACCAAGTACTAGGAAATTAATGGAGTACTTGACTTTTCCACACAATACTTCAACATCTCTAACAATCCATAGTGGTGAAATGGTATCACAATTTGCAAGTTTAATAGTAACATCAATATCTTCAATCTCAGAGAGTGCTTTGTGAAGCATAATTTCTTGATATAATGTAAAAGGTATAGCACTAACACTAGAACCAATATCACACAAGCCATGGTAACAATGATCTCTGATTTTAACTAAGACAACAGGAATGCTTACAGCTGGTTTGTTTTTATCGAGCTCATCTCGCTCATTTCTAACAAGTTTCGCAATTTTAGAAGCTTCATCATAGAAGTAAATAACCTGACCATCAATATTATCAACTAAGAGATCTTTAACCATAGCAACTTTAGGCTCAACATTTATTTGCTCAGAAGGTTTAGGTATCCTAATATGACTTTTATTAACCATAGTTATAGCCTTAGCATGTTCCCTAATTCTAACAAGAAAAGGAGGTTTTTCAATGTAAGAAGTAGGAACAACTAGATCAACATGGTTAACATTACTTTTCCTTCTTAATTTTAACACGTTCCTATAATGGTTTTCAATGGGAGGATGATATTTAAACCACTTCTGTTTGGCAAGACCAACATGTGTAGCAAAAGTTTCACAAAAGTAGCTACTATCTCAGAATCAAGACCATATTTATTGTTAAACACATGGAAAGCATTAGTTACCATACAATATTTAATACAATCAAAATTAAGCTTATACCTGACTACTTACCTTCATCGAGTTCCCAATCTTTAGACTTGCATCTAATTCTTTCCAGATGGTCCCATTTTAATTCAATAATCTCCTTCATATAGGAACCCGTAGCACAAGAATCGAGTAATGATTGATCATTACGAGAAAGCCGAGCATGAAATTTTTATAATGATTTCTCTCGATAGATCATGGTTGGCGCAAGTGGGCATCATATATTTAAGCCTCCCCAATCTTGAATGAAACTTTCTCCTTCAAGAGACCAGAAATTATAAATAAAGTTCCGAACATCATGGACTAGGTGCATGGGATAAAACTTTTGATGAAATTCCAACTTCAAGCGATTCGAGTCCCATGATACAATATCATCCAATAACCTGTACCGCATTAATGCTTTTCCCTTCAAGGGTAAAGGGAAAATTTTCTTCTTAAATTTCCCTCCGGGCAAACTTGAAAGGTTAAACAATCCACAAATCTCATCGACATATATAAAATGGTAATCAGGATGAGTTGAACCATCATAAGGATTAGCTACCATTTTCTCTACCATACCCGAAGGAGTCTCACAAGAAATATTTTCAGTAGGTTGAGGAACAAATTATTCAACTTCTGTTTGAGGCAAAGATGCCCCAAACAAGCCACTCAAAGGGTGACCGTTCATAGTGACAAGCAACACTAAATTTCAGCATGTGTAGTTTTCCTTACAAATTTCCACCTACCAAAGGTGCTTCACTCCCTGAAAACAGCGCCAGAAAAGAGTCTTGTTGACCCACAAGTATAGGATATCAATCATAGTCCTTTCTATAAGTAAGAGTGTAAAACCCAACAAGGAGCAGAAGGAAATGACAAGCGGTTTTGAGAAAGGTATTCTCTACAAGTGTTGTGAGTAACAATATTAGATAGATTTGTAAAAAGATAGTTCATAACAAGTAAGAAGTGATAATAGTAAGAAAGGTGCAGCAAGGTAGCACAATCCTTTTTGTAGAAAAGGGCATGCCTGAAAGTACTCTTATATTAAGCAAGCGCTCCCGAGGACACATGGGAATTTCTGTCTAATCATGATCATCATGTCGAGTTGATTCGCGTTCACTACTTCGATAATTTGATATGTGGGTGGACATGTGCTAAGGTGAAGTTATTACTTGAACTAAAAACCTGCTTATGATTACCCCCTCTTGCAAGCATCCGCAACTACAAAACAACAATTAAGATAAATCTAACCATAGCATGAAACGTGTGGCTCCAAATCAGCCCCTTATGAAGCAACGCATAAATTGGGGTTTAGGCTTCTGTCACTCAAGCAACCCATCATCTACTTGTTACTCTAAAATGACTTCCCTTAGGCCCATAACATGGTGAAGTGTCATGTAGTCGACGTTCACATGACACCACTAAGAGAAGTAACAACATACTCCCTCCGTCCGGTGAAAAGTGTATGTTTGGCTTTAAAATTTGTCCACAAAAGAGTGTAGTTCTATCTTCCTAATGCACTTCAAAGTAGAAAAGAATGCTTCTGTGTCATCACACGGTAATCATGACCAATAAAATTCTACACATGATCTTCTTAATTTCTACATGCACTTAACTCATTAGGGGTTGAATAATTAAAGAGGCGAGAGATGATGGCTTTCACCTTTTACTTCAGTCCATAATTATTCCTAAAATTTCTATATGTACACTTTTGACTAGACGGAGGGAGTACATATCCTCAAAATATCGAACGAATACCAACTTCACAAGATTACTTATAACAAGACTTCTCCCATGTCCTCGGGAACAATAATAACTACTCACACCTCATCGACATGTTCAATATCAGAGTTATGCTAATAATGATTAAGGATCTAAACATAATATCTTCCACCAAGTAATCCAACAAGCATTAGCTACAAGATGTCATCAACACAACTAGTGACCCACATGTACCAATCTAAGGTTTTGGGACAAAGATTGAATACAAGAGATGAACTAGGGTTGGAGATGAGATGGTGCTGGTGAAGATGTTGATTAGTATTGGTCCTTCCATGAAGGAGGAAGCATTGGTGATGATGATGGCTTCAATCTCCCCCTCCCAAAGAGGAATTTCCCTAGGAAAATCTGACTGTCAGAGTGGAAAAGGGCCACTGCCCAGGTTTCCACCTCAAGAGTGTGGCGCTTCATCCCGTAAGATTGCTTATTATTTTTTAGGGTAAAACACATCATATAGGATAAGAGGGGGTTGGGAGACCTGATGGTCCCTCACAAGCCATCAGGGCATGGCTAGGTGTCGTCGTTTTCTCATGGGGGGTCACACGAGACGGCAAATGCCATGGGGTGGCTTATCGACGTGAGGGCAAGGCTGCCGTGGATGATCTGGGACGGGTATGAGAATAGCATGCAGTAGTTTACCCAGGTTCGGGGCTCTCTGGAGAGATAATACCCCTACTCCTGCATATATGTATATCTATGGAATGTCTGGTACATGGTTGCTCCTAGAGCTGTATGGGAGAGGAGAGCCATGAGGCTTCTTGCCTCATGTGTGTGTAAATGTGAGCACGTGAGAGTGCAACCTCCCCTCGTGGTGGGCATGAGGCCCTTATATAGGCATGATGTAACATCCCGAATTTTGGAATGTTATAATAAATATTAGAATGATTGTTTGTTTGATTAAGTGATTGAATTTGAGTGAAAATTTAAACTTTCAAAAAAAAACTTTTGAATGAGAGGGAATGACATGACTTTCCCATATGCTTTTGGAATTCAAATTCCTACATTTCAAATTAGTAAGAGAAGATAACATGACTTCTTCATAAACAAGGAATTTGAAAAGTGGATTTGAAAATCTCTGAATTATTCTTTTTGCAATTCATTTCATATTTGGTCCATTTAAATTTTGAAAGAATTCAAATACCCTTGACAAGATTTTGAGAGGAGTAACATGACACTCCACACCAGGTTTTTTTTGAAGTATTTGAACCATAAAACCTAGGGGGTTATTTGAAAATCATTTGCAAAAGGAATTAAAAGCCATTTAGGCATTTTCTGAAAGTAATTTTTTTAACTATTTATCTTGGCCGTGGAAAAATGTTCATCTTATTGCATTTATTTCCCTGATCATTTTGGTATAAAAACTTTTATTTTTTGTAAATGTTTTGATTGCCCAAAAGTTAGTTTCCTTCTCTGTTATTTTATTAAAGGAAAATATTTTTATTAGGAAAGTCCACCGCGGCCCACCTACCAAACCAGGCCCGAATCAGATCTGAATCCCTCCCGAGTCGGTCGCCCGATGCCTTTCCTTTTCTCTCCCTCTCTCTAATGCGCGGGCCTCACCGCCGACCATTTTCCCCATCGCAGGTCACCTTCCTTTCTTCTTCCTCCTCTGCCCCGATTCCCTTCCATCGTCGGAGCCACCACCGGATCCGTCGCGATCTCCCTCTCCCTTTCCTTTCGGACGACCATGAGGCCGCCTATAAAACCCCACCCCTCCTTAGACCATTAGATTTAGATCCAACGTGCCAGATTAGAAGTTATATAACACCGAACCATTTTCTGTTAAGGGTAGATCGTCCGCTCGTTTCAACCTCGCACGCATAGGTCTCGGCCACTCCAGACGCGCCAGGTGTAGCCTGTCAGATCGATAGTTTCTTTTTCTTTTTAGTTCTATTTTTCTATTCCAGAATAGTTTTGTTTTTGGTTTTCATTATATCTTTTATGTTTTTAATTATTTTAATTTGATTCTTTTTGCATCATGTCACAAATTTTATGTAGTTTCTTGTGGGTAAAGTACACAACACTCTGCAGAGTTAAACCTAATCGATTAGCCGTGTCCACGGTTACGGACAATTTGAGCCTCTGGACTTGGATCTATCTCTTAACTCTCAACACTGGACTGATAATTAATTGTGGGCAACTATTGATACTTGTGGGCATTAAGACATCGGTCGGCGGAACCATGTCATGTTAGGTTACTCTGTAGTGAAAACTTCTGATATTCCTTTGTTGTAGGAAAATAAAATAAAATCAGCTTTTATGCAAAAACTCAGACACAGAGCCACAAAGCCTTAATACATATAGAATTGTTTTTATCTTCTGTTCTACTATGGTGATCTTGCCGGTACATTCAATATACTGACCTACACGGCTGCAACGTCTTATGTTGCAGATAAGCTCTACGACGAGTAAGAGTACGATTCAGGGTTACGGTCTGCACTCAACCTGCCGTTGGTGTTATTGGGACTCCACTGTCGTTGACTGTTTCCGCTGAGATTTTAAGGTATACATCAACTTTACGTTAATTACATGTTATTGCACTTTGATATATACATTGGTGTACTGTGTGTGCCCACATACTGATCTAGGGATGGCACAGAACACACAGAGGCTTGACTCGTTTTGAGTCGGGTCGATACAGAGATGGTATCAGAGCACATGTTGACTGTAGGACGTGACCCTAGGAAATAGATTAGAAATAGGAAGACCTTGGTAGGAACAACTTTTATTTTCACTACTCTCGTAACTTCTAAATTCTTTTACTAAACCCTCCCTATTTCAAACTATAGATGGAGAACTACACCCTGAACAAAAGAGAGGACTACGAAGATGTCCTCGGAGGCTCATTCCTCATGGAGCTAGTGCAGATGGTGAAGCTGCCGATACCTGAGATCAAGGTGACTAAGAGGAAGTCTGGATTTTGGGGCATCAAAACTAAAGTTTTTGGACGTGAAGAAGACCCCAAGACTGAAGATATCAACTATGGAAAATTGAGCCATGAATGTGAGATGGGCATAAACACTGCCGTCCGTGATGCCATCGCATGTTTGAGCTATTGTCATCGTGCTGAGTTGTGCAACCACTACCTTGGAAGGCTTGGATGGCAGAAGCCTGATGGAGCACTCATCGACCTGAACGATGAGCAGAAGATGAAGTTTTCACCCGTACTTGTGTACAATCAAGAACTGGAGGACTACATCAAGAACCTTCAAATGGACCTTCTCTCAGAGTTATTTCAGACCGAAGCACTTCGTGAGAACCTCAAGGCTGAGAAGCTGAAGGTAGCCAATCTGAACAAACATGATCTCGAGATTCAGAAGCTTTGTCAAGACTTGAAGAACAGTCAGGCCATGGCACATGCTGGAGATGTTGAAATTCAGAATCTCAAGAAACAACTCCTAGAACTACAAGGACGACACCGGAAACTCCGCATCAACAGGGAAAATCTGGTAGAAGAACTTGAGAATATCAAGCATGACCAGAAGAAGAAGCCCACTGAAGAGGAAGACATGATATAGACTAGCTTAGTAGTAGCCCCACCATGAGAGAATAAAGGATAAACGTTTTTAGGATTTGAGTGATCGACCATACTAACCTTATGTGGGTGGCGATACTATACTTTGATTGAACTTTATGAATGTGTGGACTTGAGTTTGATGTTTTGTGTCTTTGAGTTGTTTGTATCCCTTCTCTCTCTCTGTCTCTCTCTCTCTTACCCATCTCATCCCCAAAACCTTGAACCCAATAGATGACGAATGAAGCTGGACTCATGTATTATGGATCGATGACTCGGTTAGAGACAGAAGAATGGATTCAGAACATGGTGGATCATCTAAGGAGTAACCATGTTGCAAGGAACGAGATGGTCCAGTATGCTCTTGCTATTTGGAACGGTAAATCTGAGTGACTTACCCATAGTAAAGAGACGACTTTCTTTGAAGCTTTTATTTAAGCCTTAGAATGGTATGAAGAAAACCCCTTGTACATGGCAGTTGCTGTCACACGTAGGAATTTTGCGGTGAGGAATGAAGCCATGCCCCATTTCACTGCAAGATAATCACTAATGGTAGACCCCCATGAGATCTTTGATAAGTTACTTAGAATGAACGCGAGACTTATCAGCTAAGAAGACCCAGTATCGGAGGAAATACAATTTGTTATCAGAACACAAGATTTTTGATTTAAACGGAAGAGCATCACCGAAGGAGCTATCGTAAAGAATGTGAAGAGACAGATGCACCCACAGGACTGTCATGATTTTGAGGACCAGTAATTTTCATTTTTAAGTGTGGTAGACCCCACACCTTTCCAGGTCAATGGATTTGTTAGAAGACCCCCAACCCCTAACCTTTTCTTTCTAGCCTCTTCGAATCTCGAGGATGAGATTCATTTTAAGTGTGGTAGGTTTGTAACATCCCAAATTTTGGAAAGTTATAATAAATATTAGAATGATTGTTTGTTTGATTGAGTGATTGAATTTGAGTGAAAATTTAAACTTTCAAAAAAAACATTTGAATGAGAGGGAATGACACGACTTTCCCATATGCTTTTGGAATTCAAATTCCTACATTTCAAATCAGTGAGAGAAGATAACATGACTTCTTCATAAACAAGGAATTTGAAAAGTGGATTTGAAAATCTCTGAATTATTCTTTTTGGAATTCATTTCATATTTGGTTCCATTTTAAATTTTGAAAGAATTCAAATACCCTTGACAAGATTTTGAGAGGAGTAACATGACACTCCACACCAGGTTTTTTTTGAAGTATTTGAACCATAAAACCTAGGGGGTTATTTGAAAATCATTTGCAAAAGGAATTAAAAGCCATTTAGGCATTTTCTGACAATAATTTTTTTAACTATTTATCTTGGCCGTGGAAAAATGTTCATCTTATTGCATTTATTTCCCTGATCATTTTGGTATAAAAAACTTTATTTTTTGGAAATGTTTTTATGGCCCAAAAGTTAGTTTCCTTCTCTGTTATTTTATAAAAGGAAAATATTTTTATTAGGAAAGTCCACCGCGGCCCACCTACCAAACCAGGCCCGAATCAGGTCCGAATCCTCCCGAATCGGCCGCCCGATGCCTTTCCTTTTCTCTCCCTCTCTCTAACGCGCGGGCCTCACCGCCGACCATATTCCCCGTCGCAGGTCACCTTCCTTTCTTCTTCCTCCTCTGCCTCGATTCCCTTCCATCGCCGGAGCCACCACCGGATCTGTCGCGATCTCCCTCTCCCTTTCCTTTCGGACGACCACGAGGCCGCCTATAAAACCCCACCCCTCTTTAGACCGTTAGATTTAGATCCAACGCGCCAGATTAGAAGTTATATAACACCGAACCATTTTCTATTAAGGGTAGGTCATCCGCTCATTTCAACCTCGGACGCATAGGTTTTGGCCACTCCAGACGCGCCACGTGTAACCTGTCAGATCGATAGTTTCTTTTTCTTTTTAGTTCTGTTTTTCAATTCCAGAATAGTTTTGTTTTTGTTTTTCACTATATATTTTATGTTTTTAATTATTTTAATTTGATTCCTTTTGCATCATGTCACAAATTTTATTTAGTTTCTGTAGATATAAAGTTTGACCATATTTGAATAATTTAAATTTGAATTCAAACAAATTTGATTTAACCTCTATGGTGATAACTTCCCTCACTAGACGCCATACTCTCCTAGGTTATGAGACCTGAGCCATGGAGACCAAAGCTCTGATACCACTTGTAGGACCAAAAGTATGTCTAGAGGGAGGGTGATTAGACTACTTAACCAAATAAAGGTTTTGCCTATACCAAGTTTTAGGATTGACAGTTTTTAGCATTTCATGGCAAGTCAAGTACACCCTACACATGCAAGTCTAAGAGTATATAGCAGCGGAAAGTAACAACAAGCATGTATAGAAGGGATAGGGTAGGAAGATCAAACGCAGTTGTGGACATGATGATTTTTCAATGGTTCCGATAGGTGGCGCTATCGTACATCCACGTTTATGGAGTCTTCAACCCACGGAGGGTAACGGTCGTGAGAGTCCATGGAGGGCTCCACCCAAAAGGGTCCACGAAGTAGCAACCTTGACTATTCCATAACGTCTTCTATCCACAAAGGACTAGCCTCACTATGGGTAGATCTTCACGAAGTAGGTGATCTCCTTGCCCTTACAAACTTCTTGGTTCACTCCACAACACGAAGTAGGAGGCTCCCAAGCGACACCTAACCAATCTAGGAGGCACCACCCTCCAAAAGGTAATAGGCTCGTTAATGACAATGAACTCCTTGCTCTTGTGCTTCAAGATGATAGACTCCTCAACACCCAATCACTCTCTCACAGATTTGGCATGGTGGAAGAGATTGGATTGGTAGAAAGCTACTTGGGGAGGCTAGAGATCAAGATCCATATGATTGGAGTGGAAGATCTTGACCTCAACACAAGGGTAGGTGGTTCTCTCTTAGAAAACTGGATGGGGCAAGTGTGGAATAGTTCTGAGTACTTCTCTTTCGAGTAGGTGGTGGTGAAGGTGTATATATAGGCATCCCCAAAAATCCAACTGTTACAAAAAATGACCAACTCGGTGACACCGATGTGTTAATCTCGGTGGTACCGAAGTGACCAACAGGTGGCAACTTTTGAATCTTGGTGAGACCGATATAGGAAACTCGATTGCACCGATAAGGTGACCAACGGTCAGATTTCCAATCTCGGTGACGCCGATCCAACATTCTCGGTGGTACCGATAATGTGAATTTGCGTAACAAAAAGTTGGCAACCTAAACTCAGTGGCATCGGTATGGAATCGGTTGCACCGAAGTGGCTAGGGTTTGGCTGAGTCTGTCTAGGTTCTGGAATTGGTGGCACTGGTATGGGAAAGTTGGTTGCACCGATTCTGAGTGTTAGTTATAGAACAGACTTTAGTGGGAGAGTATGTGGATGTTTTTGGTGACTATCACTTGTGCACGTTTGAGCATATTGTTCACCAACAAAACCTTACCCCCTTTTAATAGTATTGGCTTTCCTATGGACTCAAAGTGATTTTTCACAAATATAAAATGTAGAGTCCTCTTGCTTGAAGCTTGGCCAACCTATTTCCTTGCATCTTGGGGTATCTCCACAATCTCCTTCTTCTAATCCTATCATTGAACATTTCCTGAAATATACTTGGTGGAAACATTAGTTCAGTGACTTATATGTTGTTATTAATTACCAAAATCTCCAAGGGAGCAAATGTGCTTTCAGATGTAAGCTACCCCCTATAGCTTAAAAGTCAAGCCACCCACTCGTGTGTAGCAACCCGACTCAAAACGAGTCAAGCCTCTGTGTGTTCTATGCCATCCCTGGATCAGTATGCTGGCACACACAATACATCAATGTATATATCAAAGTGCAATCACATGTAATTAACGTAAAGTTGATGTATACCTTAAAATCTTAGCGGAAACAGTCAACGGGAGTGGAGTCCCAATAACACCAATGGCATGTTGAGTGCAGACCGTAACCCTGAATTGTACTTTTACCCGTCGTAGAGCTTATCTGCAACATAAGACGTTGCAGCCGTGTAGGTCAGTACATTGAATGTATTGGCAAGATCACCATAGTAAAACAGAAGATAAAAACTATTCTATATGAAGTGAGGCTTTGTGGCTCTGTGTCTGTGTTTTTGCATAAAAGCTGATTTTATCTTCTTTTCCTACAACAAAGGAATATCATGAGTTTTCACTATAGAGTTACCTAACATGACATGGTTCCGCCAACTGCTGTCTTGATGCCCACAAGTATCAATAGTTTCCCACAATTAATTATGAGTCCGGTGTTGAGAGTTCAGAGATAGATCCAAGTCCAGAGGCTTAAATTGTCCGTAACCGTGGACACGGCTAATCGATTAGGTTTAACTCTGCAGAGTGTTGTGTACTTTACCCACAAGATTCGTTCCCTCCTGGTAAGTCCTCGCACTGCCGGGTGTTTGAGAACAGGACGAACGAAACATGGTCTTTCAGAGTGTTTCCTTGGCTACTGTCAGTGCCCATCCAATCCTAACGTCGACTTCATCTCGTAGCACTGCCTAGACGGAGTCACAACAAAGATCAACCAATCTAGAGCCCATAATGACTTGTGGGTACACAGGTAAGCTTTCGGGCATGAAGTATTCATCCATCTCTTTGAGTCTGGGTGAAGCTTTCCGCAAGATGTCATGGCGCTTCTCCATGCATCCCGGCCATCCACTGGTTACTCCAGGGATGCCCATCAATTCAATCCTTCACCTAGTAGTGTGTATTGAAAACTTGTTTCTCGAGTCTCGAAGTCTTGAGGTCTTGAAGATGCAAGACTTGAAGATGCCTTCATGAAGTTGTCGTCTTGACGTAGAGTCCTCCTTCTCACACCACTCACGAACACTCATACCAGACCCCGTCTAGTTTAGCATAGCATTAAAATAACTAACATTCCCGAGGCTTTAGTAACAAGTGGTGGGTTCCTACCTCATGCATTCTACTTGACTACAAGAATTTTCAATAACACTACTAGAGGGATTTGTTGAATGATATCACTACATGCAATAAAACATAGGTATGAAATAGATGGTCAAAGTGAACTTGCCTGTACTGTTGATGAAGAATAATATCACTCTTAGAAATAACTTGATAGACTATTCGTCACTCTCCGATAAAAAATCTATAATAATCAAACAATGCATTCATATAAGCAATCATACTAGCAATTAATTCTAACAATCAAAAAGTAACACAAAACCAAAAGCAACAAGGTTGTGATGAAGGAAATACTTAGGACAAAACTCAAAACAACAAAGTTTCATCAACACAACTAAGGTTGGTTTTCTCTACAAATAAATCTTATTTTAAAAATTAAAAACACAAAAACAAAGTAAAATATAACAAAAGTATTTTTATAATTATTTTACTAGCAAAAGGATTACTTGTAAAGAACAACTAAGAACTAAGAGAACAATACTCCAAACAACATAAGTTTTTGCCTAACAAACTTACCAAAAAGAAAAACAAATGAAGTAATAAAATAAGAGAAAAACAAATTATAAAACAACTAAGTTACCAGAAAGTAAAACTTATAAAACAATTTATAAAAATATTTTCAAATAAGATGTCAAACTAGCAATGAAATCAATTTGCAAGTTACTATGAAACTAGGATTGATTTCATGCTATTAAAATATAATAAATAACATAAAAATAAATTTGGTTGAAGTACTTCTGCTAACTAACATAAAACAAAGTAAAACTTTCCAACTAATATAAAATAAAAGAAATTAAAACAATTTGAAACAAAAGAAATAGAAATAAACCTAAAAAGAACTAAAACAGAATCTGTTTTGTTAACATTGCTAATTTAAAATATTCTAAAAAATTCCCAAATTCTACCTACCTATAACTAATATCACTAATGACCAGTAGCAAAAAGAATCAACCAAAAATCTATTTTTAAACTCAAGATATTTAGAAAATAACTTTGATGGCACTAATTTTGCTAGTTGGAAGCACAAAATGAAAATGCATATTCTTGGTCATAACCTTGTCGTTTGGGCTGTTGTTCGTGTTGGCTTGCAAGGTGAGTTCTTTGCGGATGGATGGGAACCGGATCGTGAAGCGACCGCGGATGAGTTGAAGATGTTGCAACTCAATGCTCAAGCATGCGACATTCTCTTCAACTGCTTATGCCCTGAAGAATTCAACAAAATCAGTCGTCTTGAGAATGCAAAAGAGATTTGGGATACTTTGGTTGATATGCACGAAGGAACCGAGTCCGTGAGAGAATCCAAGTTAGATGTTCTTCAATGTCAGCTTGACAAGTTCAAGATGAAAGATGGTGAAGGATTCACAGAGATGTACTCTAGGCTAGATCTCATCAGCAATGAGATTGCCGGCTTAGGAAGCGAAGAAATGGCCGACAAATTCATCATCAAGAATATACTTAGAGCTTTGGATGAGAGATACGACACCATGTGCACATTGATCCAAATGATGCCAAACTACAAAGATCTCAAGCCTACGGAAGTCATTGGAAGGATTGTTGCTCATGAGATGACACTCAAATATAAGGAAGAACTTCATCACAAGTCTAGGGGTGCTTAGAAAGCCACAAGTGGTGCTCCCACAACTTCAAGCAACAACCTTGTCACCAATGAAGAGATAAGCCTTATGGTCAAGAAATTCAACAAGTTCTACAAGAATAGAGGCAAAGAAAGAAGCTCCAACTCAAGATATGATGAGAAGCGTTCGTCAAGTCGTGACCGCAATTACTACATTTGTGGGAAGCCCGGACACTACTCAAATGAGTGCACGGCTCCCTACAAAAGAAGAGAAGAGTCATCTCGAAGACGAAGCTCAAGGAATGAATCACCGCAAAGAGAGAGAAGGAGTAAAGATGATCGTTATGAACGCAGACACTCAAGGAGAAGTAGAGATTCGAAGAAGAAGGACAAGTACACCAAGAGCTACACAAGAAGAAAACATCAAGCTCATGTTTGTGAATGGGTTTCCGGCTCCGACTCCGACAACAACTCTAAGAGAAGCTATCACTCCGACTCCGACTATAGTCAAGATGATGGTGTTGCCGGAATTGCTCTAGTGACTACCAACTCCTACGATCTATTTGATTCACCAAATGAAGGGAGTGGAAGTTGCTTCATGGCTAAAGTCCCCAAGGTATCACACCCCTAGTATCTTGATTTTGATAGTGATCAAGATGATTTGCTTTGTTATGATGACTTGCTTTGTGATAAAACTAGTGATGTTGATCAAAATGAACTTGATAATTCTCATGCTAGTCAAGATGAGTCATTTGATGATGATAAGATGAAAATAGAATCTACTCTCGAAGATCATAGAGAGCTTGTGAGAACTCATGAGAAGCTACGCTTAGAGAAGCTCAACTTGGAGCAAGAGCATGAGTTTCTCAAAGCTATCAATGACGATCTCCGAAACAAGACTTCCTCTTATCTAGACAAATGACTACTCTTGTCTACTTTTATGCCTCAAGTTAAAACTAAGCAATCTAGTAACAAAGACAAGAAATGTTCTTCATCTACTAGCAACAATAAAAATGCTAAACCCAATGATGTTGCTTCTAGTAGTTCTATTGATTCCACTAATGATGATTCTCTTAGCCAAGTTACACTTGAGCAAGAAAATGCTTTATTGAAAGGAATTATAGAAAAAGGTAGCTACAAGAGTCTTGCCAGATGTAAGAAATTTGAGGAAATTGTACGCAAGCACAGAGGATACCGGAAGAATCGTGGTGTTGGCTACTTCGACGCTAATGGAGTTGAGTGGGAAGAAGGTCAATATCCCAAGCCCAGGTTTGTTCCTTAAAAGGAGATGTATGAAAATACTCTTCCCAAGGGGAAAAACACTCAAGATGACCTTCCACCACAAGACCACAAGCTCAAGGGCAAGAACAAGCTTCAAGAGGACATTGACTCATATGAAGATGAATCCCTAGCTTTAGTGGAGTGGGTTCCCAAGGCTACTTCAAGCTCAACTACTATAAAGGATACTTGAACACCAAGGATCCCCATCAATTTGATGTGGGTTCCCAAGAAGAAGAACTAGTAAGTTCTTGAGGGGTGACTCCGCCAATGAAATTCACTCACATTCATTATTGGCAAGGACTTTGTGCACTCAACATCAACTCAATGCAATAGTTCAAGGAGTCAAACATTCCCTCAAAGGTAAGCAAGGGACAAGGTAATCAACTAATCAATGGACATCATAACATATGCTTTGCACTCCACGTCCATAGATATCCTTGTATTTGTCTCTTGTGTGTTGGGACTAACCCATGTAGGTGAGAGGAGTAAGGAAACAACAAGGATGCTCCCAACTCTTGGTGGTCTTCATCAACATTGAGCATCCACAACTACCTCACCAACATGAAGTCTTCATAGACAAAACCCAAGGTTAGTTTATCCCTCTTATGGGGGGATGTCACATCAAGGGGGAGATTTACTCTAAGACTTGAGTCAAAGCATCTCTTAGCATGTGACAACATTAAATGCTTTATGTAAAAGTGGTAACCCCACTTGTGCTTAAATGATGAATATGACCTATGATCAAGTACTCTTACTTGGCTCCTAAGTCAAATACTCATATATATAGATGACTTCGTCATCGCCCAAGTGTTTGTTAGATGCTAGTGTGTTTGTGCATGTTTGTCATGATTTATTTTGACATCTTATTGTGTGAGCGTGTTGGTCTGCATTTATTTTCTCATTCGAAGACATCCAATTGTTGCTATTTGGTTATTGATTTTCTCTTTTGCCAATTTGATGGACAAGAATGCCTAGGACCACTCTTTAGCTATCTATGCTTTCTCACCTCATATTCCATTCATGCTACATCACAAAAGAACAAATGATTTTCGATCCCTCTGTGTGTGGATCACTCGGAGTTCTGTATCGACAAGGACTGACCATTAAAACCTCCCAAGTGCATCTCGGTGGAACCAACCCCACAATCTCGGTCTCACCGAATGCCTAGGGTTGATCTGTGTTTCAATCTCGGTACTGTCGATTTCATATTCTCGGTTACACCGACTTTCCTTGTCAGCTGACAGTTGTGGAACTTGGTGACATCGAAAACATAAAATCGGTATCACCGACAATGGAGGGTATATATACTATGGACCCCGACGTTTTGAAATTCATCCTCAGAACTGTCGCGCCTCAGAACCCTAAGTTGCCGCTTTGAGACCCCTGGTCGTCTCCCTTGTCTTCCTCGCTCCTCCGCCACTGGGAATCACTGCCGTCGATGAAATCTGCTCCATCGTTGCCGCCGTAGCGGATCCGCACCAAGTTAGGGTACGGATTCGACCTTCTTTGCGCTCCCTTCTGATTCTTGCGCATTGGATATGCTTTTATTCTTATGCCACCTATTGCACTATTTCCAATCCACTAGGAAATCCCATAGGCTAGCGAACCATCGATTTTCTAGGGTTTGCCTTCCGTCTGACGCAACTCGGTAGAACCAAATCAAGAAAATCGGTACCACCGATTTTCGTTTCTGTGTTGCTAAGAACTCTCTTGGTGAAACCGAGCACTCCTTTTCTGTCCCACCGAAAAGGGTGCCCAGTTTCTGTTAAAAGGGACAGACAGTCTCGGTGTCACCGAAAATTTTGCTTCAGCCTTACAGATTTGTTTCTAACAGAATGCAAAACTTTGAAAATCTTATATTCAAAATTTCAAAAACCAGCTGATAAGTTTGTGATGACTCGTCTACTTCTGCTCATCTATATTCCATTCATAGGGTCGGTATGTCACATGTAGAGGACAATCAGAATGACCTGAGAGAGCAAAGTGTTGAGATGGATTCAGGCACTAGTCCTGAGTCTAGTTCATCTTCTGATCCAGGCACTCCCAGTTCCCATGGTTTGCCCAAGGCTGCTACTAGGGCTAGGAAGAAGCTGAATTCTGATGAAGAAGATTTAGACTTTGTTCCAGAAGAGATTCTTGCTAAGAAGCAAGAGAAGGCTGCCAAGAAGTTAGCAACTGAAGCCACTTCATCTCATAAAGTTGTCGGCAAGGTCTATGCTCTTGCTTCAACATTGAAAGCACATGAGACTTCCAGAGCAAGTATTTCAGTTGAGGTCCCCAAGAAAGCTATGCCTAAGAAGGCAGGAGAGAAGAAAGCAAGAAAGAGGATTATTCATGTGACTGGCAGGCCGACTTCCATGTATGAAGATCCAGAGGAAGCAACTTGTTATGCTGCTGAGGAAGAGGAGGATGAGCCAGCTACAAAGGCTCCTCCCAAGAAGAAGGCCAAGAAGCTTATGGCTGATGCTATGCCAAAGACTGGCGCAACCAAGAGCACCAAGTCTACATCCAAGAAGGCTGCTGCTGAGAAGCCTAAGAGGACATCTAGGCAGATTCCAGCTTCTAGGAAAAACAAAGGGACTGCTTCCAGAGTTGAAGATGATGATGACTTGACAACTTTGATGAAGCTGAGACCACATCTTCCAGTACACAATGCCAGCTACCCACTAGCTGAGGATATGAAGAAGAGGAAGGATTCAGGATTGAGGGAATGGAGAGTTGTTGATCCATATGCCTTGAGAAAGAAGACAGCTGTGGACTACAAATTTTATACCAAAGAGCAACAAGATTTCTATGAGACTGTGCTTTTTGACAAGAGTCCAGCTATGAGTGATATGCGGTATGTTGACTGGAAATTCATCGAGGAAAACAAGGACTACTTTCCAAGTGTCCAAGACAATTTCCACTGCATAGGTTTGGATGAGTTTGTTGGCAGAGAATTCACTGCTTGGAATGATGAGATGATCATGCAATTCTACTCCACTGCACATTTCTATGGAGATGGTAGAATTGTATGGATGACTGAAGGTGCAAGGTATGAATCGACTATTGAAGAATGGGCTGCTATATTAAGAGTTTCAGAAGCACAGGATGGTGACTTGGATGAGTACTCAGAATCCAAGGAGAGCAATGCTATGGCAAATATGTAAAAGAAGATCCCTACTGCCAATGTGAAGTCTCACAAGCTAGGATCTATCTACTTTCTTCAGGCTGGCCTCCACACAATGAACACCATTCTGAGGCATACTTTGATGCCCAAGTCAGGAGATGACAAGATGATTCGAGGGTACTCCATCAATATGTTGATCCACCTTGACGGACACACTAGGATCAGAGTCATGGATTTGATTGTTGAGGCAATCAAGAGGGTTGCTACTGACCAGAAGCGCTCTTGCTATTATGCACCCTACATCCAGATGCTTATCAATTCAAAGTTGGAGAAGCACATGTTTGCTTTAGATCGTCCACACTTACCCCTATAGCCAGATCTCGAGGACAACGTTGTGGTGATGAACCCAGATCATCCCACTTCAGCTGCAGCTCAGGCAGAAGCAGAGGCAGCTCGAGCCGCTAGTGCTCAGGTCCCTAGATCCAGGAATGAGCAAATGGATCTTCTGATTTCATCTATACAAGGAATGAAGGACGACATTAAGGGGATTCTGGAAAATCAGAACAGTCTTGTCAGGATATTTGAGAACAGGAACAAAACCCTTAATGATAAGGTGGATGGGCTGACTAAGACAATCAATGAGCTCAAGAAGGAAGTTGACTCAGTGCCTCTTCCTTAGACTACTTCTTCAGATGATGATGATGATAATGATGAGGATGGATCACCTCTCAGGACAGGCACATAGTTTCATACCCAGGCCAGATCAGCCACTATGCCAGCTCCAGACTTGAGGCCCTCTTCGTCAGCTCCTGCTGATGTCGCCTCAGCTCCTGCTCCATCTACTCTAGTTCCTCCAGCTGCCACTCCAACTCCATCCATGACATCTGCAGAGATCTTCGCCGACGCTGTTCTCTTGACTCCTTCATCAACAACCGGAGGAGATCAGCCCAAGAACGATTAGATGTATGCGTTTGAACTTTTTGGTACCTTGTTGCCAAAGGGGAGAAGTGTATATAGATCTTTAGGCTTCGAGCGAGAGAGCGTTTTGGTGTTTGTTGCTTTTCAAAACATTTGGTCTTTTGGTTGCTTGTGTTGAGCGTCTGATATTGTGTGTTATGCTACTATTTTACGCTTTATGTGTGTTATGCTACTATTTTACGCTTTATGTGTGATGCTACTATTTCCTATCATCTTGATGCTTATGAGATGATCATTCACCTTTGCTCGATTGTGTTGTGCTTTGTTATTCCGTCTAATTATTCTCGCACACAACCAAGTTGTATGTGACATGGAAGAAGTGCCCCATATACCTAATCGATTGTGCATTTGCATTCAAACGCAACTTCAAAATAATTCACAAATTTAGGGGGAGCTCTTTCTTATCACATACCTCTCAAAGCAACGATTATATTTATTTATTTTATCATATGTCGAAGCTTTGATCTATATGTTGTCATCAATTACCAAAAAGGGGGAGATTGAAAGCACATTTGCTCCCTTGGAGGTTTTGGTAATTAATAAGAACATATAAGTCATTGAACTAATGTTTCCACCAAGTATATTTCAGGAAATGTTCAATGATAGGATTGGCAAAAGAAGATTGTGGAGATACCCCAAGATGCAAGGAAATAGGTTGGCCAAGCTTCAAGCAAGAGGACTCTACATTTTATATTTGTGAGAAATCACTTTGAGTCCATAGGAAAGACAATACTATTAAAAGGGGGTAAAGTTTTGTTGGTGAACAATGCTCAAACGTGCACAAGTGATAGTCACCAAAAACATCCACAAACTCTCCCACCAAAGTCTGTTCTATACCTAACACTCAAAATCGGTGCAACCAACTTTCCTGTACCGGTGCCACCGATTCCAGAACCTAGATAGACTCAGCTAAACCCTAGCCACTTCGGTGCAACCGATTCCATACTGGTGCCACCGAGTTTAGGTTGCCAACTTTCTGTTATGCAAATTCACATTATCGGTACCACCGAGAATGTTGGATCGGCGTCACCAAGATTGGAAATCTGACCGTTGGTCACCTTATCGGTGCAACCGAGTTTCCTATATCGGTGTCACCGAGATTCAAAAGTTGCCACCTTTTGGTCACTTCGGTACAACCGAGATTAACACATCGGTGTCACCGAGTTGGTCATTTTGTGTGTAATAGTTGGATTTTTGGGGATGCCTATATATACCCCTTCACCACTACCTACTCGAAACAGAATCACTCAGAACTATTCCACACCTGCACCATCCAGTTTTCTAAGAGAGAACCACCTACCCTTGTGTTGAGGTCAAGATCTTCCACTCCAATCATATGGATCTTGATCTCTAGCCTCCCCAAGTAGCTTTCCACCAATCCCATCTCTTCCACCATGCCAAATCTATGAGAGAGTGATTGGGTGCTAAGGAGTCTATCATCTTGAAGCACAAGAGCAAGGAGTTCATCGTCATTACCGAGCCTATTAACTTTTGGAGGGTGGTGCCTCCTAGATTGGTTAGGTGTCGCTTGGGAGCCTCCTACTTCGTGTTGTGCAATGAACTAAGAAGTTTGTAAGGGCAAGGACATCGCCTACTTCGTGAAGATCTACCCATAGTGAGGCTAGTCCTTCATGGACGGAAACCGTTATGGAATAGTCAAGGTTGCTACTTCGTGGACCCTTTTGGGTGGAGCCCTCCATGGACTCTCGTGACCGTTACCCTCCATGGGTTCAAGACTCCATAAACGTGGATGTACGATAGTGCCACCTATCAGAACGACGGAAAAATCATCGTGTCTACAACTGCGTTTGATCTTCCTACCATATCCCTTCTATACATGCTTGTTGTTACTTTCCGCTGCTATATACTCTTAGACTTGCATGTGTAGGGTGTACTTGACTTGCCATGAAATGCTAAAAACTGTCAATACTAAAACTTGGTATAGGCAAAACTTTTATTTGGTCAAGTAGTCTAATCACCCCCCCCCCTCTAGACATACTTTTAGTCCTACAACATCCCAAGCAGCTTGAGATGGAAGCTACCATGGGTAGCTTACAAGTCAAGCCACGTGTACCTTGTGGACTAAGCTATGTCTGTCCCTTGGTGCACTTTATAAGTCAGTGTCCACGGGACAAGTTACACTGTAGATAGTACTGTGCGACATGCATACAGCGCACTACCGCTCGCCACTAGTGCACCGCCACGGGATATGTCCGTCTGGTCCGCGCGTGTTCAATGGGACATCGTAGTTATCTCCGGGTTGCCAGCTGGCGGGCGCAGCCGGCTGGTCAGAGCAGCCGGCCATAGGCGTGAGTCGGAGCAGCCGGCCCAGGCGGGCAGGCACCCCGTCCGACTCGCCACCTTTGGGGTACCTGGGGGTCATCCCCCCAACAGTAACCTCCGAGCCTCCGGGCGACTCGCAGATTCGGGCGGAGGGTTTTCGTAGTCGTTGTCGTTGTTGTTGTAGAAGTTGTCGATGACGGTCGATCGCGGGTTGGGGATGACGCGGCTTGCTTCCAACGGGGGCGCGCCAGCACACCCGCTGGGTGTAGCCTCCAAGCCCCCGGGCGACTCGAGGAGTCGGGCGGAGGGTCTTTGCTATTGTTGAAGTATACGATGGCGTCGAGGATGTTAGGCGTGGATGCAGAGTCTGCTGGCTGAAGGGCGTAAGGCGATGCCGGGGGCGAGATCGGAGTTCACTGGCTGGCGGTTTCCAGCGCACCCGCTGGGTGTAGCCTCTGAGCCTCCGGGCGACTCGAGGAGTCGGGCGGAGGGTCTTTGCTGTTAATGAATCAGGCGGTGGTGTCGAAGATGTCGAACGCAGACGCGGAATCCGCCGTTTGAAGGGCACGAGGCGCTGCCAAAGGCAGACGTGGGGTCCGCCGGCTGATAGGCGTGGAGCCCTATCAAGGGTGGACGCGGAGTCGCCGACTTTCGAGTGCGAGGCGCCGTTTGGCGCGGATGGAGGGTCTGCCGGCTGATGGGCATGGGGCCTAGCCGAAGGCGGACGCGGGGTTCACCGGTTGTCGCGCGCAAGGTGGTGCCGGGCGCGGACGGAGGGTTCGCTGGTTGGTGGGCGTGGAGCCCTACCGAAGGCGGATGCGGGGTCCGCCAGCTATTGGGCACGAGGCGCTACCAGGCGCAGACAGAGGGTCCGCTAGCTAGTGGGCGTGGAGCCCTGTCGAAGGTGGACGTAGGGTCCGTTGGCTGTCGAGCGAGAGGCGCCGCTAGCGTGGACGGAGGGTCCGCTGGCTGGAGGGCGTGGATCCCTACCGAAGGCGAACACGGGGTCCGCTGGCTGTCGAGCGCGAGGCGCCGCCGGGCGTGGGCGGAGGGTCCACTGGCTGGTGGGCGTGGAGCCCTGCCGAAGGTGGACGTGGGGTCCGCCGGCTATCAAGCGCGAGGTGCTACCGGGCACGGACGGATGGTTCGCTAGCACGTGGTCATGGAGCCCTGCCAAAGGCGGACGTGGGGTCCGCCGGTTGTCGAGAGCGAGGCGTTGTCAGGCGCGGACGGAGGGTCCGCCGGCTGGTGGGCGTGGAGCCCTGCCGGAGGCAGACGCAGGGATCCGCCGGCTGTCGAGTGCGAGGCACTACCGGGCGCAGACGGAGGGTCCGCCGGCTGGTGGGCGTGGAGCCCTGCCGGAGGCGGACGCTGGGTCCACCGGCTGATGGGCGTGGAGCCCTACCGGGAGTAGCCTACGGGCGAGGACGTTCCTCATGGAAACGATCGTGCGGAAGACAAGGTTAAGTCGGTGTAGATATATCAAATATTTTATTTTGGTAGTGCAAGTATCTGCAGAGGGTGCCGGCTCAGTTCCGTACGATCCCCCTAAGTCTTTTTCATGTGCTCTCCACTCTTTGGCTTTTGCTCTTGCTAGCCAGACATCCGGGAGCTGGTTTGTAGGTGAGACGAAGAGTGGGCTGTGGAATGGAGCGTAGAGTACTCGGACTCTGGGAGCAGACTCGACCGAGCAGATACTCATAAATGAAATGGTCGGGTCGCCCAAGCCATTTTTGCCCCGGGACGCTTTTCACATGAGGGGACCTCCAGCCTGTGCTCTCGCTAGCCGGACAGTCGTGGTGCGATCTGTAGCTGAGACAAAGACTGGGCCTTTGGTACCATATACGCTACTAAACCGTCTCGTGAGAACGAACGTATCGGACCGAGCGATCGGCCCCGGGCCGAGACTAGCCGGCGCCGGGGTGAAAAGTAAAGTTGCATAATAAATGCAGAGATGGCCCCCGAGGGTCGCTCGGGGTAGTGCGGGTGGAGACCTCACATTGCTTTTGGGTGCCAGCGAGGCGGTTTTATCGATGTTGGCCAACGTGGTTTGTAGCCAACGTGGTCTTGCTGATGCGCGCGAGGCGCTGCAGGCTGCGGACTTGGGGTCTGCTGGCTGATGGGCGCGAGACGCTGCCGGGCATGGACATAGGGTACGCCGGCTGTCGAGCGCGAGGCGCTTCCGGACGCGGACGTGGAGCCCGCCGGCTGATGAGCGCGCAGCCCTGCCTAGCGCGGACGCGGGATCCGCTGACTGATGAGCGCGAGGTGCCACCACGCACGGACATGGAATCGGGCGGCTGGTAGGCGTGAGGCGCTACCGAGGGCGGACGCGGGGTCTGCCGGCTAATGAGCGCGAGGCGCTGCCGAGGGCGGACGTGGGGTCCGCCGGTTGATGAGCGCTAGGCGCTGCCGAGGGCGGACACGGGGTCCACCGGCTGATGAGCGTGAGGCGCTGCTGAGGGCGGACGCGAGGTCCACCGGCTGATGAGCGCGAGGCGCTGCCGAGGGGGGACCCAGAGTCAACCAGCTGATGAGCGCGAGGCGCTGCCGACGGCGGACGCGGGGTCCGCCGGCTAATGAGCGTGAGGCGCTGCCGGGGGCGAACATAGAGTCCGCCGGATGATGAGCACGAGGCGCTACCGGGGGAGGACGCAGAGTCCGCCGGCTGATGAGCACGAGGCGCTGCCGAAGGTGGACGTGGGGTCCACCGGTTGATGAGCGCGAGGCTCTGCCAGGGGCGGACATAGAGTCTGTCGGCTGATGAGCGCGAGGCGCTACCGGGGGCGGACGTAGAGTCCGCCGGCTGATGAGCGCGAGGCGTTGCCAAAGGCGGGCATGGGGTCCGCCGGCTGATGAGCGCGAGGCGCTGCTAGAAGTAGCCTCCATGGCTCCGGGCGAGGAGGTTCATTTATTTTCGCCACGGGTGTTGTTTACGAAAGCCGACGCGGCTTGGCGCTTGCGGAGCGTGCCGGCACACCCGCTGGGTGTAGTCGTCGAGCCCCTTGGCGGTCGGCGGGTGTGCCAGTCGATGAGATCTAAGTGGCCGGACGTCGAGACGGTGGGCAGCTGGAGCCGGCCCGGTGTCGAAGTAGACGGGCAGGCTAGCTAGCCAAATGGTGAAGCAGGTCGGCCGTCCGAGCGGGGACGTGGGCACGCAGGCGCACGTGTCTTCTTCTCTTTTTTTGGCTAGGCAGCCGGCCTATACTTGCTTCTTTTGGTTTGGGCGGCCGACCTTTTCTTTTTTTTCCTACAGCCGGCACGGCAGGAGGAGCGAGGCGGGAGGCGCGCAGAACCGGACAAGGCTCCAGGCGCGGAGGCAGGCGCGGCTGGAGGCCGGAAGCTAGGGCAGGCGTGACCACAGGCAAAGCCTACGCGCAGAATAGGCGGAGGCGGACTGGGCAGGCACGGTCGGAGCTTGGCCGAGGGGCGGGCGGAACCGGCCGCGGGACGGGCGTGGCAAGCCGACGGTCGTGCGGGAGCTGGCTAGGCGCAGGGGCCGGCCTGGCGGGAAGCCCGTAGGCTGGAGCGACAGTGGGGAAGCGACGGGGCGTGTCCGAGCGGAGCGGCCGGCTCGTGGGGAGCCGGCACGAAGACAGCAGCCGGCAGGGCAGCCGACTGACGGTTCAGAAGCGGAGCCGGCGGTCGCCTGAGGGGCCATCTAGTAGAGAGCCGGCCGACACAGGGACTAGCGGTCGTGTGGGGGCTGGGGCGCGCGAGGAGGAGCAGAGCCGGGGAAGGAGCGCGACAGAGCCGACCAGCGCAACGGAGGCACGAGCCGGCGGGCGAGCGGTGATGCGGAAGGCGGAGGCGATGGGCCAGGCACCGAGGGGGCGGCGCTGGCGGAGCAGGCGGTCTGCTACTCGGAGGAGTGCGTGCGGTGGCGACGTGGGTGCGCAGCCGCCGGAGAGCGAGCGGGGCCGGTAGTTGGCGGCAGAGCCGATGACGACACGGACCGGCCGCGAGCATACGACATAGGGCGCGTCGGTGATGCGGACCAGCGGGTGGTGTGCGGTGAAGCCGGGCGGAGCCGCGACCGGCAGGCATGAGCTGGCCACGTGCGGCAAGGGCAAGCCGACAAGCGAGTGGAAACCAGTCAACCCGAGAGCCGGCGAGAGGCGGGTGGAGGAGAGCCAGCGGCGCGGGCGGAGCAGCCGGTCAACGCGGCCAAGAAACCGGCAAAGCACGCATGCATATTGCCATGGATGCGGCCAACATGCAGCTCGTGCATCCGGCCATGCAACTACACCATCGTCTGAGCATGGTCTGGATAGCACCCATCTTGCATCTGGCTAGATAGTGTATGAGCAGCGTATGGGATATGTTTGGCCATTATCTGGCGTGTGTATGATCATTATCTGATGCATGGATGGATGTTGGTGCACGCTTTGAGCACCTAGTGTGGGGTGGAGAATGCCGGCGCAGCCAGTCAGCTGAACCTGCGTAGGAGCCGGGCAGGCACAGCTGGCTGGGCGGCTAGACGAAGCTGAGATGGCCCGAGGACGCTGATGCCGGGGAGCGCACGACGATGCTGCCGAGGAGCCGGCGAAGCACATGTGTACGCGGCGTGAGTGCGACGTCCAGGAGTGACGTCAACACGAGGATGACGTGCAGCATTGTCCCGTCATGGCCGCAAGCTGTGAGCGGCGGCACACGGTGTTGGTGAAGTGGTCGGCGAGGCGAGCGTGCCGAGGACGAACGCTTGCGAATCAAACCAGAAGTGAGGATGTGGCGTCACGCGCCTTCGCCCCGGGGGCGTGTTGACGTTGAACCCTTGAGCACCGTCGGAGAGACGGCGACTACGTCGCGGAGGTGATGACGAGGTCGACGGTGAGGACACGCCGTCTCGTGAGGCAGTACCGGGAGCGTGTTGGTGTCGAGCTCCCAAGCGCCACTGGAGAGACGACGTTAGCGTCGTGGTGGTGATGACGAAGAGGGTCCCGTCCGGACCGCAGTTCCAACAGCAGCGAGCCCCACGGTGGGCGCCAGCTGTCATCGTTTTCTCACAGGGGGTCACGCGAGATGGTAGATGCCATGGGGTGGCTTATCGAGGTGAGGGCAAGGCTGTCATGGATGATCCGGGACGGGTATGCGAATAGCATGAAGTGGTTTACCCAGGTTCTGGGCTCTCCGGAGAGATAATACCCCTACTCCTGCATATATGTATATCTGTGGAATGTCTGGTACATGGTTGCTCTTGGAGTTGTATGGGAGAGGAGAGACATGAGGCTTCTTGCCTCATGTGTGTGTAAGTGTGAGCACGTGAGAGTGCAACCTCCCCTACGTGGTGGGCATGAGGCCCTTATATAGGCATGAGTGGGTGGTTTGACTTGTAAGCTATAGGGGGTAGCTTACATCCCAAGCAGTTTGAGATGTAAGCTACCATGGGTAGCTTACAAGTCAAGCCACATGTAGCTTGTGGACTAAGCTATGTCTGTTTCCTGGTGCACTTTATAAGTCAGTGTCCAGGGGATAGGTTACACTGTAGATAGTACTGTGCGACATGCGTACAGCTCACTACCGCTCACCACTAGTGCACCGCCATGGGATATGGTCGTCTCGTCCGCACGTGTTCGATGGGACATCATAGTTGGATCTGGGTTGCCGGCTGGCGGGCGTAGCCAGCTGGTGAGAGCAGCCGTCCATGGGCGTGATTCGGAGCAGCCGGCCGAGGCGAGCAGGCACCCCGTCCGACTCGCCATCTTTGGGGTACCCGGGGGTCATCCCCCCAACACTAGGGGGTGGTTTTGCCCTGGTTGCTTGTGGCCAGCAGGTGGCCTCCCTCTAGTATATTTTTGGCCCAATAATTCTTAAATATTCCATAAAAGTTTTCCGTGAAGTTTCAAGCCATTTGGAGTCTAGTGATTTTTTTGCCTTTTCTTGGTCTTTCGGTCGAGAATTCCAGTTTCTAGATATTTCCTCTTTGTGATGTACCTTGGATACTTAGAGAGAAACGGCATAAGAATTGTCTGATAATAGGGAATAATGGACAAGAATGACACAAATATTAGTAAAAATCATGATGCAAAATGGACGTATTAGAGGTTTGAAGTTTGAAATCAACCTTCAAAGGACGAACCCCGCACCCCTCTGTTGCCGCCACTTGTGTGTACGGACGTCTACCTCACCTCTCATGTAACCTTGCCACCAGAGTCCACCGCCATCAATGGAAATCTTCTCCTCTGTTGCCGCCGTGGCAAAATCTCCACCGCGTTAGGGTAAGATTTGGACCCCTTGTGTCCTCCAAGCTCTGATTCTAGCGTAGTAGGATAAGTTCCACATCTTCCCACCATATGTAATGCATCTATCCACTAGAAAATTTTGTTAGATTAGGCGAATGGAAAATTATAGGTTTAGGTTTCCGTCATATGCGTCTCGGATTCACCAAGTGGAAAAGAATTGATAGGACGGATTTGGATTTTAGGGTTTCTCGGAACATTCTCGGTGAGACCGAGGCACTATTTTTGGTGAAACCGAAAACGGTAGCCAAGTTCTTGTAAGTAGAATGTCAGTCTCAGATGCTCCAAAATCTAAAAGTCGGTGGAACCAAAACCCATACAACATAAGTCTGAAACTAAACTTTTTAGTTCAAAATTTGCAAAATGGTTGTGTTTTGTGTTGCTCATATTTTCTACTCCTCTATATCTATTCACAGGGACAATTTGTCGTTGCAGCATGTCAGGATCAGAGGATATCCAGAATTAGTTCAGAGAGCCTAGTGCAGAACTTGATCCATGCACTAGTCCTGAAGCCAACTCTTGAGAGGACCCTGGCACCCCCAGCTCTCATGACTTGCCCAAGGCAGCCACCAGGGCTAGGAAGAATCTCAACTCAGATGAGGAGGATGCAGATTTTATCTTAAATGAGGCAACTTCCAATAGGAAGACAATTAGAAAGGAGTATGACATCTCAGATGCAGTGAGAGCTCCTGAAACTGCTAAAGGGGGAGCAATAACTTTTGAGGCTCCTACCTCCTCCAAGCATACCAAGTACATTGTCAAGATGCCTGCCGAGAAGAGAGAGAGAGGGATAGAGAGAGAGAGAGAGGAAAAGGACCATTAATGTGGTTGGGAGGCCAACCTCCATGGTTAGGACACCCGAGCAGAGTGAGGAAGAGGATGAGGAAGAACTAGCTACCAACTCATCTCCTTCCAAGCAAAGGAATCTCATGGCAGATGTTATGCCAAGCAATCCTGCTTCAAAGGCTAAGCCATTAGCTCCTAAGGGGAAGCCTAGAGCCCCAAGGTCAAGAATCCTACTGCCTCCAAACCCAAGAGGACCACTAGGGATGTATTAGCTGCTTAGAAGAACAAGAGCTCCACCTTCAGAGAAGTTGAAGTGGATGAAGAGATTGTTGTCTTGAGGAAGATGAGACATCATTTACCAGAACACAGTGATGACCATCCTATGGCTGAGAACATGAAGGAGAGGAAGGATCAAGGTCTCAGGAAGTGGAGAACTGATGATCCCTATGCTATCAAGAGGAGGATAGTTCTTGATGACTGTTTGATTTGTTGTTCCACACTAAAGAGTAGTAAGATTTCTATGATACAATTCTACTAGACAAGAGTCCAGTTGTTCGTGGCATGAATATGTTGACTGGAAGTACATCAAGGAGAATGAATATTACTTCCCTCATGCGCTAGAGAACTTCAAGACCATTGATATTGCTGAGTTTGTTGGAAGAGAGATGACTTCTTGGAACGATGAAATGATCATGCAATTCTACTCCACTACTCATTTATATCCGGATGGAAAATTGTATGGATGACTGAAGGCATTAGGTACCAATCTTCTGTTGATGAGTGGGCTACCATCTTAGGAGCCCCAAAGGTAGAGGGTGGAGACCTCGATGTATATGCTGAGACCAAGATGGACCACAACTCAATGGCCAACATGTACAATCCTATCCCCAGAGCATACGTAAAGACACACAAGTTTGGCCATATCTACTACCTGAAAGCAGGACTATCCACCACCAACACTGTTATGAGGTACACCTTGATGCCTAAATCACATGATGACAAGATGAGCAGGGGGTATTCCATTAATATGATGCATCATGTAGACACCCACACCAGGGTAAGGGTGATGGATTTGATTGTAGAAATAATCAAGAGGATTGTTGCTGACCAGAAGAGGTCATGTGGATATGCTTCATACATGTACATGCTTTTCAACTCCAAGGTCGGCAAGAGAAAATGTCTACTTGATAGACAACACCTTCCCCTCCAGCCAGAGTTCGAGGACAATGTCGTGGTGATGGATCCTAGTCATGCCACTTCATCTACAACACATGCTCAAGTTGAGGTTGAGGCCCAGGCAGAGGTAGCCATAGCCACTAGTGCTCCAGTGCCCAAGACCAAAGGAGATCAAATAGCATTTCTCATCAGCACCATACACTTATTTTGTATATTCTGATTACGTGCTTCCTCAAATGCATGAGGTGTTCATAAGCAACCAAGTAGGATGCATACCCACTAAGTTTTATTTGAGCTTTCATAGACTTATAGTTCTAGTGATCTATTGCATGGCAATCCCTACTTGTTGGAAATATGCCCTAGAGGCAATAAATAAAGTGTTTATTATTATATTTCCTTTTTCATGATAATTGTTTATTATCCATGCTATAATTGTATTGATTGGAAACACATTGCATGTGTGGATATATAGACAACACCTTTGTCCCTAGTGTGCCTCTAGTGAACTAGCTCGTTGATCAAACATGGTCAAGGTTTCCTAGCCATTGACATGAGATGTCATTTGATAACGGGATCACATCATTAGGAGAATGGTGTGATGGACAAGACCCAACCTATAAATGTCGCATATGATCGTGTCAGTTTATTGCTATAGTTTTTTGCATGTCAATTATATGTTCCTATGGCCATGAGATCATGCAACTCATGGAACCGGAGGAGTGCCTTGTGTGTATCAAACGTTGCAACGTAATTGGGTGACTATAAAGGTACTCTACAGGTATCTCCGAGGGTGTCTCTTGGGATGGCATGGATCAACACTGGGATTTGTTACTCCGTGTGACGGAGAGATATCTCAGGGCCCACACGGTAATACAACATGACAACAAGCCTTGCAAGCAATGTGACTAAGTGTTAGTCATGAGATCTTGTATTACGGAAACACGTAAAGAGACTTGCCGGTAACGAGGTTGAACTAGGTATGGAGATACCGACGATCGAATCTCGGGCAAGAAACATACCGAAGAACAAAGGGAACATCATACGGGATTAACTGAATCCTTGACATAGAGGTTCAACCGATAAAGATCTTCGTAGAATATGTAGGAATCGATATGGGCATCCAGGTTCCACTATTGGTTATTGACTATAGAGGTGTCTCGGTCATGTTTACATAGTTCTCGAACCCGCAGGGTCTGCACACTTAAGGTTTGGTGACGTTTCGGTAGTATAGAGTTATGTATGGTGGTGACCGAAGGTTGTTCGAAGTCCCAGATGATATCGCGGATGTCACGAGGAGCTCCGGAATGGTCCAGAGTTAAATATTGATATATAGGAAGTCCTGTTTTGGTCACCGGAAAAGTTTTGGGCTCATCGGTAGTGTATCGGGAGTGCGAGAGGGTACCGGGGGACCATCGGGAGGGGTATTTCGATACAAGAAGCTACATGGGCTGTGGGAGAAGGAATAACAACCCTTAGTGGGCTGGCCGAAGGCCCACAGGAAGCCCATGTGGCTAGGGAAGAAACCCAAGGTGGAAAGAAAGACAACAGTGGAAAATAAGGAAGGTGTCCTAATCCTACTAGGAGTGGAGGAGGAGGACTCCTCCCTCCACTTCGGCCGAACCAGATTTCGATCCTTGGGAGCCAAGTCTCCTCCCTCCCCTCCTCCTATATATACTAGAGGTTTTTGAGGGCAGCCCTAACCCTAATTGCCACGTGCTTCCCTCTTCTTCCTCTAGATCATTTTCTCCTCTAGATCAGTTTTCAACGGTTCTTAGGCGAAGCCCTGCTGGAATTACTCCACCACCATCGCCGCAACACCTTTGCGCAGCCAGAGAACTCGTCTATGTCTCCGCTCCCTTTTGTTGGATCAAGAAGGCAGACATCGTCATCAAGCCGTACGTGTGCTGAACGCGGAGGTGTCGTCCGTTCGGCGCTAGATCGGGACGGATCGTGATTGGATCGCGAGACGCTCGGCTATTTGGATCGCAAAGACGTTCGACTACATCAACCACGTTTCTTAACGCTTCCCTCTTAGCGATCTACAAGGGTATGTAGATCCACTCTCCCCTCTCGTAGATGCTAATCTCCTAGATTGATCTTGGTGAAGCGTAGGAAAATTTTTGTTTCCCATGCAACGTTCCCCAACACTACTCCTTGCATCGATATCGATTGATGGGCATATCCATGGCCCGTTGATTCACCTACTTGATGTGAGACTTTCCCTCCTTTTGAATGATTTGATATCTACCACCATATTCTACTCCACCCATATGTTATACGCATGCGGTTTGACACCGGGGTGCTCATGATTTATATTTATGTGGTGAAGACAAAGTCATGCCATGCTTTTTTATGATAAAATGAGTAGGGGGTAACATTATTTAATGATTGTATATTTTGAAATAGTAATGATTATGCTTCTTATGTTCATGGATATTTTTATGTTAATGTTAGTTGATTCATTGTTTCTCAATATTTACACGTGTAAGAGATTACGTGGTGGGTATCATGCCACATAAAAAATGTTTTTGTAATTTACATACTCGAGGACGAGCAAGAATTAAGCTTGGGGATGTGGATAGATCTCTGACGTATCTATAATTTTTGATTGTTTCATGCTATTATATTATAAATCTTGAATACTGTATATGCAATTATATGCTATTTTGTATCATTTTGGGGACTAACCTATTAAGTCAGTGCCCAGTGCTAGTTTCTGTTTTTTTTGCCTGTTTTTGAACTTTTCAGAAAATCAATACCAAACGGAGTCCAAATTGGACAGAAAATTATGGGCGTTATCTTTGGACCAGAAGAGTCCCAGGAAGCTTTGGGAGATGGCTATAAAACCCACGGGGTAGCCACGAGCTAGGCCGACGTGCCATAGGTAGGTAGGGCGTGCCCCTAGCTCGTGGGCCCCTCATGGAACCTCCTAACCTAATTCCACATCTATGTGTTCCCAATTATCCCAAAAACATCAAAGAGATACCCGAAACAGTTTTCCCGATGTCGCAAGTCTCTGCTCGTCCATGATCCCATCTAGAAGCCTTTTCCGGTACTCCGCTGGAGGGCAATCCGTCATGGAGGTCATCTACATCAACCTTGCAACCTCCATGATGATGTGTGAGTAATTCACCATAGACCTACGGGTCCATAGCTTGTAGCTAGATGGATTCTTCTCCCTCTTTAATCTTCAATACAAAGTTCTTCGTGATTCTTGCGATGATCTATCCGATGTAATCTTCTCTTGAGATGCATTTGTTGGTATCTGGTGAATTATGGGTTTATGATGAGATTATTCATGAAAAGTAATTGAGTCTTCTCCAAATTCTATTATGCATGATTTTTATAGCTCTGCATGTCTCTCCGATCTATCAGTTTGGTTTGGCCAACTAGATTGATTTATCTTCAGTGGGAGGAGTGTATTGTAGTGGGTTCAATCTTGCAGTGCTCTGTATCCCGATGACAGAAGGGGACAAGACACATATTGTATTGTTAATACTAAGGGTAAAACGACGGGGTTTGAACATATTGCTTGGTCTTACTTTGTTGACATCATGTCATATTGCCTAAGACGTGACTCTATTTGTCATGAACTTAATACCATATATGCATGCTGGATAGCGATCGATTGGTGGAATAATAGTAGAAGATGCAGGCAGGAGTCGGTCTACTTATTCGGGACATTTTGCATATATACATGATCATTAAAATGGTAAAATCATAACTATGAGATTTTCTATCAATTGCCCAATAGTACTTTGTCTACCCATGGCATGCTCTGCATTCGAGAGAGAAACCTCTAATGAAAAGTATGGCCCCAGGGTCTATTCAAATCATATTACAAAAACCTAAAAACCATGATGTAATTTATTAATTTATTTTTATTTTACTTTTCATTTATCTATATCACTATCATAGGTAATCCTTGCAAGTAACGAGTTCAAGGGGCTTAACAACCCTCTTGGTCGTGGTGGGTGCAAGTGTTTTCTTTTCTGTGTGAAGGTAGCGTTGACGCAAATTGTTGTGATTCTCTTACTTGTTTGAAAACCTTGGTTCCCACTGAGGGAAATATTTATCCCTACTATATTGCTTCACTCTTCCTCTTCGGGAAGAAAACCAACACAGCTCACAAGTAGCAACTGGCGCGACATGCCCCGGTTACCCAGTTTTGACCATGATCTTGTTTCGAGCCGGTCTTGGTGGCTCCAGGAGGTGTACTCGAGGGGTCGACCACCCTTGTTAAAGTCGGTCATTCTTTCTCCAAGGTGAACTGGCAGCCCCCCGAAGGGTGTCTTGACGAGCGAATTTCATGTCGGGGTCAAGGGAGAGTGATACAAAGTTTTGTTAGATGTTTCTTGCATTGCTCAACCCGTAAGGCTAACATCCGGAGTGACAGCTTCCCGATGTGGTGCCAAGAGTAGCCCTATGCATGTCATTCTCATCACCCTTGGGCAAACTCACGAGCAATTGACATATTCTGCCGGAGGGTCATAATCATAGGACATGTGGGGCGACCGTGCCAGGTCAGCATCCTTAGCCCATAATACGTTGGCCACCACAGGGTCTAAGTCTTGGATATAAGCGTGCTTCTTCCCACATCATAGATTTGGGCCGTGGAATCGTAAACTTCTCAGTCGTCCAGCGGAATATGACATGGGCCCTTTGAAAGCACAAGTTCTCCCAAGGTGGTTTTGGTAATTAATAATAGCATATATTTCATTGGAATAATGAATCTACCAGGTATATTTCATGAAAGGTCTAATGAAAGAATTGGCTAAGGATTGTGAAGAGACCCCCCAGATGCAAGGAATATCTATTGGCTACAAGCTTCAAGACTCTCCTTTTTGCATTTTGTGAGAAATCACATTTGAGTCCATAGATAATCCAATACTATTAAAAGGGGGTGAGTTATATATGATGATCTGGTTGCTCAAGTGCTTAGAGATTAGCCACCAAAAATACTCATGAAATTCGCCCACAAACATTCTGTCCAAACCCTAAAACTCCAAAATTCGGTGCCGCCAACTTTCCTCATTCGTCCCTACCGAGTTTTGCCTCAGACAGATCCAGAGCCAAACCCTAAGGCCTCGGTGACAACAAGTCTCATTTCAGTGGAACCGAAATCAGTGACCAACGTGTGTTGTCCCATTTCTAGAAATCGCAATTTCCTAGTTTTAGGAACAGGGAACATCGATACTGGTAATTGCCTACGTCAGCGTAAAACGGACTCACCGAGATTTATATATCGGTCTCACCGAAACACCAAAAGTTTCTACATTTTTCACTAGTTAGTGCAACCAAGTGTTTGCTTCGGTTTCATCGAGTTGCGCAATAATGTTGTAACAGTTGGATTTTTGGAGATACCTATATATACCCCTCCACTTGCCTCTCTCTCGTAGAGGAAGCACTCAAAACAGACCAACACTTGCCCCATCCATTTTCTGAGATGGAACCACCTACTCATGTGCTGAGATCAACATCTTCAACTCCAATGATATGAATCTTGATTTCTAGCCTCCCCAAGTTGCTTTCCACCCAATCAACATGTTCTACCAAGCCAAATCTGTGATAGAGTGATTGAGTGTTGAGGAGACTATCTTTTGAAGCACAAGAGCAAGGAGTTCATCATACAACCACATCTATTACCTTTTGGAGAGTGGTGTCTCCTAGATTGGTTAGGTGTCGCTTGAGAGCATCCTTCTTCGTGTGGAGTAGACCCAAGAAGTTTGTAAGTGCAAGGAGAATGCCTACTTCATGAAGATCTACCCCGAGTGAGGCTAGTCCTTCATGGGCGTAAGCCATGGTGGAATAGAAAGGTTGATACTTTGTGGACCCTTATGGGTGGAGCCCTCCATGGACTCTTGATACGTCTCCAACGTATCTATAATTTTTGCTTGCTCCATGTTGTTATATTATCAATCTTGGATGTTTTACAATCATTTTATAGCAACTTTATATCATTTTTTGGGACTAACCTATTAACATAGTGCCAAAGTGCCAGTTGTTGTTTTTGCTTGTTTTTTACTTTACAGAAAATCAGTACCAAACGGAGTCCAAATGTTGCGAGGATTTTTGTGGAATTTTTATGAACCATAAGAAGGATAATGGGTCAAACATCACTAAAGAGGGGCCTAAGGTGGCCACCCTCCACCAAGGCACGCGAGAGGCCCCTAGCGCGGCCTGGTAGAGGGTGGGCACCTCGGGACTCCCCCCAACCGACTATCGAGCCTATAAATTCCCAAATATTGAAAAAAAAAACTAAGGGAGTCGATGAAGCACAGCCACCGCAAGTTCCAAAACCTCGACATCCAATCTAACACCATAACGGAGGGGTTCATCTTCCTCATAGGTGCCTCTTCAATGATGCGTGAGTAGTCCACCATAGACCTACGGGTCTGTAGGCAGTAGCTATATGGCTTCCTCCCTCTCTATGTTTCTCAATACAATTGTTTCTTGGAGATCTATTTGATGTAATGACTTTTGGGGTGTGTTTGTTGGGATCTGATGAATTTTGAGTTCACGATCAGTTTGTATCCATGAATATGATTTGAGTCTTCTTTGATCCCTTATTTGCATGATTACTTATAGCCTCATATTTCTTATTCGAATATTTGGTTTAGTTAGGCCAACTGGATCGATTTTTCTGGCCATGGGAAGATGTGCTTTCTGATGGGTTCGATCCTGCGGTGTTCTTTCCTAGTGACAAAAGGGGCAGCAAGACACGTGTGTATTGTTGCCACTAAGGATAACAAGATGGGGGTCTATTCGTACATGAATAGATCTTGTCTGCATCATGTCACCGTTCTTATAGCATTACTCCGTTTCTCCATGAACTTAATACACTAGATGCATGTTGTATAGCGGTCGATGTGTGGAGTGATAGAAGTAGATGCAAAATCATTTCGGTCTAGTTTTCTTGGATGTGATACCTATATAATGATCATTACCTGGATATTGTCATGATTATTTGATCTTCTATCAATTTCCCAACAGTAATTTGTTCACCCACCGTGCGCTATACTCATGAGAGAAGCCACTAATGAAACCTACGGCCCCCGGGTCTACTTTTTCAACATATTGCTTTCCAATCTACTATTTGCATCTTTTGTTTTCAGATCTATTAATACAAAAAAAGCAAAAATATCTTGCTGCACCTTTTGTTTACTTATTTTATTTTGTGTTCTTGCGAGATCTATTTGCCAAAACTATCATTATGTAATCTATCTTATTACTGTAGAGAGCGTGACAACCTCTCTTTCGCATCGGGTTGCGAGTATTTGTTGTTTGTGTGTAGGTGTTGTTTACGTGGGTGCATGATCTTCCTCTACGGATTGATACCTTGATTGCATAAACTAAGGGAAATACTTACGTCGATGTGCTGCATCATCCCTTCCTCTTTGGGGAACTACTGACGCGGTCTCAAGCCATGTCAACTCTCGCGACTGTTACCCTCCATGGGTTCAAGTCTCCTTCAGCGTGGAAGTACGATACCACCACCTATCGGAACGACAGTAAAAATCTGCGTGTCCCCAATTGCGTTTGATCTACCTATCCCTTCCCTCTACTTATATGTGCATGTCTTTACTTTCCGCCACTATACTCTTAGACTTGCATGTGTATGGTGTGCTTGACTTGGTATAATGGCAAAAACTTGCCAACTACTAAAATAGAGAAAGGGCCAAATTTTTATTTGGTCTAGTATTCTATTCATCACCCTGCTAGACATATTTTGCATCGTACAAGTGGTATCAGAGCTTTGGTCTCCATTGCATTGGTTTCACAACGTAGGAGAGTATGGCATCTACTGAGGGAAATTATCACCATAGAGGTCCATATTTTGATGGTACAAACTTTGCTAGTTGGAGGCACAAAATGAAAATGCATATTCTTTCTCATAATCACACCATTTGGGTTGTTGTTCGTGTTGGATTGCAAGGTGAATTCTTTGGTTATGTAGAGGAACCGGATCGTGAAGCGACCGCGAAAGAATTCAAGATGTTGCAATACAACGGTCAAGCATGGGATATTTTATTCAACTGCATATGCCCCAAACAGTTCAACAAGATTAGTCGTCTTGAGAATGCAAAGGAAATTTGGGATACTTTGGTTGATATGCACAAGGTATTGAATCTGTAAAGTCATCTAAGTTTGATGTGCTACAAAGTCAACTTGACAAGTTCAAGATGAAGAATGGTGAAGGAGTCATAGAAATGTACTCTAGGCTTAGGAAGTGAAGAGATAACCGACAAATTCATCATCAAGAATATCCTTAGAGCCTCAGGTGGAAAGTACGACACGTGTGCACATTGATCCAAATGATGCCAAACTAGAAACATCTAAAGCCTACTTAAGTCATTGGAAGGATTGTTGCTCATGATATGTCACTTAAAGACAAAGAAGAGCTCCGTAACAAGTCAAGCGGTGCATACAAAGCTTCAAGTGACACTCCCTCTACCTCAAGCGAGATCCTTGTTGCCAAAAATAGATAATCCTCATGGTCAAGAAATTCAAAAGGTTCTACAAGAATAGAGGCAAAGAGAGAAGCTCCAAGTCAAGATATGAACAAAAGCGTTCATCTAGTCGTGACTGGAATTGTTAAAATTGTGGAAGGCCCAAACACTACTTCAATGAGTGCATGACCCCCCACAAAACAAGAGAAGAGTCACCTAGCAGAAAAAGCTCAAGAGATGAGTCACCTCATAGAGAGAGAACGTGTAGAGAAGATCGCTATGAACAAAGAGCCTCCCAGAGAAGCAGGGACTTGGAGAAGAAGGACAAGTACACCAAGATCTACATAATAATAAGTCATCAAGCTCAGGTTGGAGAATGGCTTTCCCACTCCGAATCCTACAACGAATCCGAGAGAAGCTACCACTCCAACTCCGACTATAGTCAAGATGAAGGTGTTGCCGGACTAGCACTCGTATCCTCCAATTCCTATGCCATATTTGATTCACCAAATGAAGGAAGTGGAAGTTGCTTCATATCTAAAGGCCCCGAGGTATCACACCCCGAATACATTGACTTTAATAGTCATGAGGATGACTTACTTGGAGATGATGACTTGCTCTTTGATAAAACTAGTAATGTTAGTCAAAATGAACTTGGTAATAATCATGCTAGTCAAGATAAGTCGTGTGATGATGATAAGAAGGAGATTTAGCATCTAACTAAGTAATTAAACACTCTTAATTTAGCTCATGAATCTACTCAAGAAGATCATAGAGAGCTTCTAAGAACTCATGATAAGTTACGCTTCGAGAAGCTAAATTTAGAGCAAGAGCATGAGTTTCTTAAATCTATCAATGATGAACTTCGAAAGAAGACTTCTTATTATCTAGCCAAATGATTACTCTTGTCTACTTTTGTTCCACAATGTATACCTAAGAAAACTAGTAACAATGGCAAGAAAGGTTATTCATCTAGTAGCAACAATAAAAAATACTAAATCTAATGATGTTGCTTCTAGTAGTTCTATTGGTTCCACTAATGATTCTCTTAGCCAAGTTACACTTGATAAAGAAAATGATTTATTGAAAGGAATTATAGAGAAAGGTGTCTACAAGAGTCTTCCCAGAAGTAAGCAATTTTAGGAGATTGTAAGCAAGCAAGGATGGCATCGGATGAACCGAGGCATTGGCTATTTCAACGCCAATGGAGTTGAATGGGAAGAAGGTGAATGCCCCATGAATAAGTTTGTTCCCCAAGGGAACAAATTCTCAAGATGACCTTCCACCACAAGACCACAAACTCAAGGGCAAGGACAAGCTTCAACAAGAGATTGACTCATTTGAAGAAGAAACCCAAACCTTGGTCAAATGGGTTCCCAGGGACACTACCAGCTCTACTTTATCAAGCACTACTTAAACTCCAAGGATCCCCATCAAGTTGATGTGGGTCCCCAAGAAGAAGAACTAGAGAAGTTCTTCAGGATTGACTCCGTCAACAAAATTCACTCACATTCATTTTGGCAAGAACTATTTGCAATCAACTCCAACCTTATGCAATAGTTCAAGGAGTCACATATTCCCTCATAGGTAAGGAAGGAGCAAGGTAATTAATGCATCAATGGACATCATCACTCACATGTGTTTCACTCCACGTCCATGGATACCCTTTTATTTGTTCCTTGTGTGGGACTAACTCATGTAAGTGAGAAGAGTACAAAAACAACAAGGATGACTCCCAACTCTAGATGATCTTTATCAACTATGAGCATCCACTACTACAACACCTATATGAAGTCTTCAATGACAATACCCAAGGTTAGGTTGTCCCTCTTAGGGGGATGTCACATGAAGGGGGAGCGTTACTATAAGACTTGAGTCACAGCATCTCTTAAGATGTGAACACACTAAAAGCTTTATGTAAAAGTGGCAACCCCACTTGTGCTTAAACGATGAGTATGACCTATGATCAAGGACTCTTACTAGGCTCCTAAGTCAGTACACTCATATATAGATGATTGTCATCGCCAAAGTGCTTGTTAGATACTAGAGTGGTTGTGCATTTTTGCCATATTTATTTGACATATTTATGTGTGAGCATGTTGGTTGCATATTTTTGTTCATTCGAGGACATCCAATTTGTTGTTATTCGGCTTTCATTTTTCTGGTCAATTGGATGTACAAGAATACCGAAGTACACCCCTCTAGATATCTATGCTTTCTCGTCTCAAATTCTATTCATGCTACATCAAAAAATTGAGCAAGCACTTTTCGGACCCTTTGTACGAGGAGCACTCGGAGTTCCGTTTCGACAAGTGTTGACTTCCAAAACCTCCCATGTGCCACTCCGTGTAACCAACTAACAAATCTCGGTTCCATCGAAGCACTAGGGTTGATCTAGTTTTTGAAGCTCGGTACCATCGAAATAAAAATCTCAGCTTCACCGAGTTTCTCTGTCCTCTGGAAGTTAAGAAACCCGGTGGCACCGAAAGTTTGAAATCGGTGCTACCGACAGCAGGAAAGAATATATATTCCGCGGACCTGGAATTGAAAATTACTTCAATCTCTGAGCATGCCATAACCCTCTGCTTCCTCGCTCTAAGTCCACATACGTTTCCCTTGTCTCCAGTGTGCCCTCTGCGGCGGAGTCTTTCGCCGTCGGTGGCAACCCTCCCCGTCATCATCGTCGTAGCGAGTTCTTCGCCAAACTAGGGTAAGAACTTGATCCCCTTTTGCGCTCCCATCTCCAAATCTTGCGCATTATATCATGTTCATCTTCTTAACATGGATTTAAACTCATCTATCAACAAGAAATTCCATTAGAATAGCCGAACAAGAAATTTTAGGTTTAGGGTTCCGCAATATGCGTCTCGGTGTCACCGAGTGCAACCAAATCGGTATGACTGATTTGGGTTTTAGGGTTTCTTAGAACATTCTCGGTGAGACTGAGTTACCTTTCTTGGTGAAACCGAAAAGGGTGACCAAGTTTCTGTAAAGTAGAATTTATCCCTCGGAGACTCCAAAAATTAAAACTCAGTGGAATCAAAACCCACATTGTAGAATTCTGAAACTGAGATTTTGAGTTCAGTTTTTGCAAAATAGTTATGTTTTGTGATGCTCATGTTTTCCAGTCCTCTATATCTATTCATAGGGACAGTGTCAGTGCAACATGTCAGGTTCAGAGGATAGCTAGAATGACTTTACAGAGCAGACTGTAGATCTGAGTGCAGGCACTAGTCCTGAGGGCAGTTCTTCAAAATACCCTGGCACCCCCGACTCTCATGGTTTGCCCAAGGCAGCCATAAGGGCTAGGAAAAATCCCAACTCAGCTGAGGAAGATGCTGACTTTGTGCATGATGAGGTGACATCCAAGAAGCATCAAGAGAAGTAGGAGAGAGCTGCGGCTAGGAAGAATGCTGATGGGGTCACTTCATCTAGGAAGCCTATAAGGAAAGAGTGTGCAAGCACATATGCTTTGAGAGATCATCTCTAGGGATTGGAACTTTGGAAACTTCTAGGCAAACCAAGTCCATGGCTAAGAAGCCAGCAAACAAGAGAGAGAGGAAGGGGATTGTCCATGTGATAGGCAGGCCAACATCTATATATGAGGATCCAGCTAAGATTGATGAAGAAGAAGAAGAAGAAGAGGAACCTAGTGCCAATCCACCTCCATCAAAGCAAAGAAAGATCATGGCAGAAGCTATGCCAAGCAAGCCTGCATCGAAGGCTAAATCTTATGCTCCCAAGGTTGTCGGCATTCTGGGAACATGAGTACCCAGACTTTCCTGCTTGCAGCCCACGGCATGGCCCACTTCGACAACCAGTCACGGCCCAGCGTGACCCCCTCAAGACAAGGCCCTCGTGAGAGCCCTGAGCTCGCAAGGGAAGCAGCACCAAGACCCGTGGGGAATAGGCCTCCTTAGGCACCCTCCAGAGCGGTGGAGATCCCTATGCAACGCTTGGCCTCGGGAGGCCAAGCATGACGCAAGGTGGGCCAGGAAGGCACCAGTATGCCAGGCGGGACAGTTTCCCCTTTGGTGCAAAGGGGGCAAGGACGTACGCAGGTTCCCAAAGCGCCCCCAAATGTTTCCATTCCGGTGCAACAAGACCAAAACCGCGAGCCATGCAGGACGGATGTCATTGCATGCTTCATCATCAACAGCTACCTTGCAGGCGAAGACCACCTTTCGTCAGGATAAAGATGTACCCCTTGTCCACCTTCGAATTTGGTCGTTGTGGGATCCCTTCCTGCCATAGCAATAAGGGAAGAGGACCCGGGCCACTATAAATAGAGGCTAGGATGCATCGTAGAGAGGGGCCACGAAAAGGAGAGAGGCAGAACCATCAGAACGCCCTCGCTAAGCAACTCACAATTGTACTAGTTCATCCACAAACCTCCTCGTGAGGCAATCCACCAAAGCAGGAGTAGGGTTTTACGCTTCGCAGTGGCCCGAACCTGGGTAAATCATTGTGTGCAATCCTCTCCCTTGACATCGTGCGGGTTCAATGTTTAAGTCATCGAGTTGCGAGCTAGGAGGGTGAGGTTGTTGGGGATCTTTGCACATGCCCCTATGTTCGAATTTGCTTGGGTTTTGAGGAGCCCGAGATCCGACAAAGGCGTGCCAAGTAGGGGGCATGTCAAAGTCTTCCTCAAGCCATGCTCTTTCTCCGCCTCGCCGCTCCAATGGGTGACGCTCGCCGGGCCCTTGTCGAACGCCGAGCTGCTTGCATCGCCCAGACGGGGCCCATAGGCCAGGCTGGCACGCGCCGGTCCGCTTCTCCCGTGGCCAATGCCGCCATGGCCCCGCAGGCCCACAAACAACAAGACTCCTCATAGCCATTCACTGCGCGGCACGACGGCCGCACCACTACTCCTCGATCGTTCCAGCTACTGAGTCATCCTCCCATGCTCGTCTTGGGCCCACGCGCGGGATGGGCACGCTCGCCATGGCACGCGAGCTGCTACGCTACCATCCTACCCCTGACCGCCATGATGACTGGTTCGGGCGCATTGCAGAGCTCGTCAGTGTTGTTGATGACGCTTCGGCACTCTCTTACTCGCTCCGGCCGCAGCCCTCTCTGGCATATGACGTGGCCCATGATGCGCCACCCCATCCTCCATAGCATGACGTCGACCCCGAGCCCAAGCATGAAGCACGCCCACGAGACTAGCAGCGCGGGCCCCAGGCGAGGGCAAGGGATGAAGTAAGCTGCCAGGTGGTGTCGCGACCGTGCATCGACGCGTGTGCACTCCTCGCGCCTCTGAATCAGCGTCGTGACCAGGCGCCCCTCGAAGCGGACGTGCGTGAGCATCAAGATTGGGTCCTCCCGTGCGCGCGGCACTCACTGGCCTAGTGGGTTGCCACGCCATTGCCTCGGAACTCCATCCGACCGTATGGCCCTGCAAGAATCCTGACTTACCCCCTTGCTACGACGGCATGCCAGATCCTGCTAAGTTCCTATAGCTCTACTCATTGAGCATCCATGTGGCTGGTGGAGACGACAAGGTCATGCCAAGCTAGTTCCCCATGGCACTCAAGGATGGTGTGCTCTCCTTGGTCCTCAACCTCCCGGAGGGGTCGATCACCTCTTGGGACGACATGCACAAGCGTTTCGTCGCTCACTTCCAAGACACCTGCGACCATGCACTCATCGTGAGCGACCTGGGACATGTGAAGCAGCAGGAGGGAGAGACCCTTCACAAGTTAATACATCGCTTCACGACCATCCGCCTCAAGATCCTGAGGGTATCGGATGAGGCCATCATCTCCGTGTTCATAGACGACGCCAGGAACCTCAGGATGAGGGAGGAGCTCGCCATCAATTACGAACTATGCCCAGCCGTGGAGATGTTCAACCTGGCAAGCAAGTGCACCAAGGCCGAAGAGGGCCGCCTCTCACTCTGCGAGCTCCCGGAGGGGGAGCGAGAAGACTAGAAGACCAAGACCAAGGAGGCGAAGTGCAAGGCCCCCGCGGTGCTTGCGGCCGAGCCTAAGGAAAAACACAGCCGGGACGAGGAACCCCCCATAGGAGGCTGACCGTTTTGCATCTTCCCTGGCACCAATGGCCACAACACCATGGACTACCAAGAGCTCAGGGTGGTCCGCGACGAGCACTTCCGCCGGCGCCCTAGACGCAGCTACCGTGGCTTCGGACGCGGCGGAGGCCGTTGGGACAATAGGGAACCGGGTCAGGAGTGGCAAGACCGGCCTCAGGAGGATCGCTGGCACGATCAAGCTCGGGAGGACCGCTGGCGTGACGAACCTCCGGACGGGTCACGTCGTGGCCATCCTCGTGAGGCCCGCCCTCATGAGGCCAACCTATCCCCACTACTGCCACCACCCAGGAGGAAGGAACAGGACAGGCAGGACAACGGGACTAGGGGCTTCCAGGAGGTCAAGGCGATAGCTTGCATCCTAGGCGGTGCCCAAGCCCCAGCATCAAATCGCATCTTCAAGCAGTTCTCATGGGAGGTGAATGCAGCTCTCGTGAAGCCCGAAGCCATGCGCCCCCTCAAGTGGTCTAATAACCCACAAGTATAAGGGATCTCAACAGTTTTCGAGGGCAGAGTATTCAACCCAAATTTATTGATTCGACACAAGGGGAGCCAAAGAATATTCTCGAGTATTCGCAGTTGAGTTGTCAATTCAACCACACCTGAAAGACTTAATATCTGTAGCAAAGTATTCAGTAGCAAAGTAGTATGGAAGTAACGGTAACGGTAGCAACAGTAATAGTACCAGTTTTGTAGTGATTGTAACAGTAGTAGTGAAGAAGTAACTTACCAAGGATCAATATGTGGAAAGCTCGTAGGCAATGGATAATTATGTTGGATGCAATTCATCATGCAACAGTAAAAACATAGGGTGACACAGAACTAGCTCCAATTCATCAATGTAATGTAGGCCTCTATTCCATATATAGTCATACGTGCTTATGGAAAAGAACTTGCATGACATCTTTTGTCCTACCCTCCTGTGGCAGCGGGGTCCTAATGGAAACTAAGGGATATTAAGGCCTCCTTTTAATAGAGAACCGGACCAAACCATTAGCACTTAGTGAATACATGAACTCCTCAAACTACGGTAATCACCGGAAAGAATCCCACTTATTGTCACCCTCGGGGATGCAGATCATAACTCATAATAGGTGTCTACAACTTGCAAGATAGGATCAAGAACACATATATATTCACGAAAACATAATAAGTTCAGATCTAAAATCATGGCACTCGGGCCCTAGTGACAAGCATTAAGCATAGCAAAGTCATAGCAACATCAATCTCAGAACATAGTGGATACTAGGGATCAAACCCTAACCAAACTAACTCGGTTACATGATAAATATCATCCAACCCATCACTGTCCAGCAAGACTACGATGGGATTACTCACGAACGGCGGAGAGCATCATAGAATTGGTGATGAAGGATGGTTGGTGATGATGATGGCGTCGATTTACCCCCTCCGGAGCCCAAAACGGACTCCGGATCTTGTCTCCCAAGGAAGAACAGGAGGTGGTGGCGGCTCCGTATCGTGAAACGTGATGAACTCTTCTCTCTGATTTTTTCTCCGCGAATAGGGTTATATGGAGGTGGAGAGAAGGTCGGAGGAGCCACGAGGGCCCCACAAGCCTGCTAGGCGCGGCCAGGGGGTGGTCGCGCTTAGCAGGCTTGTGGCCTATAGATGGCCCCCCTCTGGTTAATTCTTGCGCCAGTATTTTTTATTAATTCCAAAAATATTCTCCGTAAATTTTCAACACGATCCAAGAACTTTTATGTCTACACAAAAATAACACCAAGGCAATTCTGCTGAAAACAGCGTCAGTCGGGGTTAGTTCCATTCAAATCATGCAAATTAGAGTCCAAAACAAGGGGAAAAGGGTTTGGAAAAGTGGATACGATGGAGATGTATCAACTCCCCAAGCTTAACCCATTGCTTTTCATCAAGCAATTCAGTTGATAAACTGAAAGGGATAAAGAAAAACTTTTACACACTCTGTTTGATCTTGTTGTTGTAAATACATCTAACTGGTGTTCAGATTTTTTGCAAAGATCAAGCACTAACCACGTTCACAATAACATTTAGGTCTCACATTTACTCGTATCAATGACATAATCGACTAGCGAGCAATAATGATAAGTCTCGGATGACAACACATTTTCAAAACAATCATGATACAATATGACAAAATGATATCTCGCTAGCCCTTTCTGAGACCGCAAAACATAAATGCAGAGCACCTCTAAAGAACAAGGACTGACTAAACATTGTAATTCACGGTGAGAGAGATCCAGTCATGCTCATACTCAATATCAATTAACAGCAAGCATACAAATGACGGTGGTGCTCTCTAACTGGCGCCTTTTATAAGAAGATGATGACTCAACAATAAAGTAAATGGAAAGGCCCTTCGTAGAGGGAAGCATTTATTTGCAAAGGTTCCAGAGCTCGAGCTTTTAAAACAAAGATAAGTAATGATTTTTGAGCGGTATGCTTTCATTGCTCACATAAAGCCCAAATAGGTTTTCAATATCTTCCATGCTAGATACATTATAGGTGGTTCCCAAACAGAATGATAAAGTTTTTACTCCCCCTCCAACAATCAGTCACACTCCACGGCGAGCCGAATCCACGGGTACCATCCATACAAACACAATCCTAAGGGAGTTTTGTTTAATTATATTTTTCTTTTTATTTCGAGCATGGAACTGGGCATCCCGATTACCAACCACTTTCTCGTGAATGAGAGTGAATCAACACATATCGTGAGAATAACCCACCTAGCATGGAAGATACTGACGGCCCCCAGTCGCCACATGAGAGATTTGGGCACACAAAACAGAATGTTTATTTGAAGGTTTAGAATTTGGCACATACAAATTTACTTGGAATGGCAGGTAAATACCGCATATAGGTAGATATGGTGGACTCATATGAAACAACTTTGGGTTTGAGGGATTGGATGCACAAGCAGCATTCCCACTTAGTACAAGTGAAGGCTAGCAAAAGACTGGGGAGCAACCAACTACAGAGCGACACGGTCATCAACATGCTTTGAGATTAACCAACATTGAATGCAAGCATGAGTAGGATACAAATCACTATGAACATAAATATCATGGAGGCTATGTTCATTTTGTTTCAACTACATGCATGAACATGTGCCAAGTCGAGCCACTTGAATCATTCAGAGGAGGATACCATCCCATCATACTACATCACAACCATTTTAATATGTATGTTGGCACCCAAAACAAACCATTATACACTCTTAGCTAATTAAGCATGGCATGAGTAACTATAGTCTCTAATTTTCATTGCAAATATGTTTCACCCATGATGAACCGACTTCGGAATGATGAGCTAATCATATTTACAAAAGGAAGATAGGTCGATCTCATACCAGCTTTTCTCCATCTCAATCTTTTCATCAAATATCATCATTATTTCCTTTCACTTGCACGACCGAACGGTGTGGATAATAATAAGAATGCACATGCATTGGACTAAGCTAGAATCGTCAAATAATAACTCAAAGGAGAAAACAAGGTAATATGGGCTCTCTAATAGGTAAATAATAGTGCATACAAGAGCCACTCAACATTTTCATTGTGGTCTTCTCCATACGACCCAAAGAAACAAAAACTCAAAACAAGAACGAGAAAACTATTTACACGGGAAAGCTCCCAACAAGTAGAAGAAGAACGAAAAATCTATTTGGGTTTTATTTTAATGCTACAACTAAGAAACTAGAAAATAAAGCTAGAACTAATTTTTTGTATTTTTCTCAAAGTTAATTAAACACATAAGAAGAAAGTGAAACAAGAAAGTAAACTACCATGGATGGTACAATGAAAAAGTATGAACACCGACTACTAAGATGAGTGTGTGAACATGAAATTAAAGTCGATGAGAAATATGTAATCCCCCAAGCTTAGGCTTTTGGCCTAAGTTGGTCTATGGCCATGGATGGCCCTGATAATATCCAAAGTCATAGTTGGGGTTGTACTGGGATGCAGCGGCTACTGCCTGAACGACTGCAGCGTGAAGACGAGCTGATTTCGCGCTCCTCTCGTACTCGTCTGCCTCCTCTCTAGTTATAATACATCTCCATTTTTCCTTAAATTTAAAGAAGGCAGGAGAAGGAAGGGTAACATGGACAGCACGCCGTCTGTCAAAAATTAGTCAGTACTGGAGAGATTGTTCGTTCCTTTCGAGAAACTGAAAACATACCAACACCTCATAATCAAGAAAAGCAGGTGGTAACTCAATATCATTTCCGCGTATGGGTACCCCAAGATAATTAGCTAAACGAGTGGCATAGATCCCACCAAAGAAATCTCCATCCTTAGCATTATTATGCAACCTTCTAGAAATAATGGCTCCTAAGTTATACCGCCTTTCACCTATTACTGCACTCTTAAGAATACTAAGATCGGTTGCACAAAGATGGCTATGCTTAGTTTTACCATTAATACATCTACCTATGAATAGAGCAAAATAATGTATGGCAGGAAAGTGAATGCTCCCCATGGTAGCATGTGTAATATTTCTAGTTTCTCCGACGGTAATGCTTGCAAGAAATCATTATATTCAGTTTTGTGCGGATCACTATAGCTACCCCATTGTGGAATTTTGCAAGCATGATTAAAATCCTCTATATCCAAAGTATATGATTTGTCATAAAGGTCAAATAGGATGAAAGGTTTATTACAATTGAGCGAAAATTCAAACCTCCGCACAAAAGAATCCGTGAGTTGATAGTATTGCTTGCATTTCTCCGACACAAATTCCTCAAGGCCAGCATTTCTTATGTACGTGTAAAATTCTTCCTTGAAACCAGCATCACTCATAAATTGATCTGATGGCCATTCACAAGGTTGTACTTGAGCTTCCCTCGGTGGTTCAAGGTTGGGCTCAGGTATCACGAGTCTCGGGGCCTTCTTGCTCGATGAACCCCCTTGAAACACCTTCCTCAACATTCTTTCTTTTTTGAAAAATTCTGAAATTTTTAGTGACTCAAAATAAAGGTGAGCAAAACTCAACAAAACTCATAGCAACTACTCCCACAAGTGCCTAGAAGCTATATCATGCATCAAAACTACTTGGGACCATATAAATTTGACATGCAAGCTCAAGAACAAGGTCACCACAGTAGCAAAATTTTGCAATATATAAAGCACTAGAACAAAAACTAATTGGACCATTGGAGGAGTCACATACCGAGGAACATTCTCCCCAAACAGTTTTGCGAATAAAGCTTTGAGTAAGGAGATCGAAAATGGCAGCAAAATGAGCTAAAACACGGTTTGAGCAATGGTGGGATTTTTTCTAGAGGAAGATGAAGTGGATGGGTGTTGGAATAAATGGAGAGGGGCCAATTGGGACCCACAAGCCTGCTAGGTGCGGGCAGGGGGTGGCCGTGCCTTGTGGGTTTGTGGCCCACTGGTGCAGCCCCCTCCAGTGTTCTCAGTGCCAAAAAAATTTAAATATTCCAGAAAAAATCATACTCCATTTTCAGGGCATTTGAAGAAATTTTATTTTCAGGTCACTTTTTTTATTGCACGGGAAACTCAGAAAACAGAAAAATAATAGCATTCTTACTTAATTTTATCTAACTAACAGAAAATAAAAGTTGGGTACAAAAGGTTGTGCTTTCTAAATTCATTCATCTCATGCTCATCAAAAGGAATCCATCAATAAGGTTGATCAAGTTTTATTAACAAACTTCTTTCGAATAACATGAAACCGAAGAATTTTCGAATAACACGAAGTTACCTCAATGGGAATATGCATGTCCCCAACAATAAGTATATCATATTTCTTCTTGATAATAGGAAGAGGGAATTCAAAGTCTCCAGTAATAATTGTTGGAAAAAATTTCAATAGAGTTGATACTGTGAACTTGAGGTTGTTTCTTCGCAAAGTGTATCGTATGCTCATTACCATTAATATGAAAAGTGACATTGCCCTTGTTGCAATCAATAACAGCCCCTGCAGTATTCAAAAACGTTCTACCAAGGATGATCGACATACTGTCGTCCTCGGGAATGTCGAGAATAACAAAGTCCGTTAAGATAGTAGTGTTTGCAACTACGACGGGTACATCCTCACAAATACCGATAGGTAGAACAGTTGATTTATCAGCCATTTGCAAAGAGATTTCACTAGGTATCAACTTATTCAAATCAAGTCTACGATATAAAAAGAAAGGCATAACACTAACACCAGCTCCCAAATCACATAAAGCAGTTTTAACATAATTCCCTTTAATAGAGCATGGTATAGTTGGTATTCCTGGATCCCCTAATTTCTTTGGTACTCCACCCTTAAAAGTATAATTAGCAAGCATGGTGGAAATTTCAGCATCTGGTATCTTCCTTTTATTAGTCACAATATCTTTCATTTACTTAGCATAAGGAGACATTTTCAGAATATCAGTCAAACGCATACGCAAAAAGACAGGTCTAAGCATTTCAACAAAGCGCTCAAAATCCTTGTCATCCTTTTTCTTGGATGGTTTAGGAGGAAAGGGGATGGGTTTATGAACCTTTGGTTCTCTTTCTTTACCGTGCTTCCTAGCAATAAAATTCCTTTTATCATATCTTTTATTCTTAGGATGTGGGTTATCAAGATCAACAGCAGGTTCAATCTCCACATCATTATCATTACTAGGTCGAGCATCAACATGAACATCATCATTAATATTATCACTAGGCTCATGTTCATCACGAGATTGTGTCTCATCATCAGGAAAAAAATCATTTGGGTTTTTAGGTGTAACAATAACAGGTTCACTAGCAGCATGCAAAGTTCTATCATCATCCTTATTCCTCCTATTATTGGAACAACTAAGTGCATCAGTATTACTCCTTTGAGAATCTTGCTCCATTCTCTTAGGGTGGCCCTCAGGATACAAAGGTTCTTGATTCATTCTTCCACCTCTAGTCACAACTTTAACAAAATGATCATTATTCTTACTATTCATCTCATTAAGAAAATCATCATGTGCCATAAGTACTTGTTCTACTTGAGTAATTACCATGGAAGCATGTTTACTATTTCGTTTAAGATCACTGATAGTTCTACTCATATAATCACCTAAGCGATCAAGCATGAAAGCATTATGTTTCCATTTTCTACTAACATAAGCATTAAAATTTTCTTGCTTCAACAAAATTATCAAATTCATCAAAGCATTGGCTAGCAGATTTATTATAAGGAATATTGCTTTCATCAAATCTACGAAGAGAATGTACCTCTACTACCTATGTCGGGTTATCAAGACCATGTATTTCTTCAATAGGTGGTAGATTCTTAACATCTTCGGCTTTAATACCTTTTTCTTTCATAGATTTCTTTGCCTCTTACATCTTCAGGACTTAGAAATAGAATGCCTCTTTTCTTCGGAGGTGGTTCAGGAATAGTCCAATCATTATCATTGCTCAATATATTATTCAGTAGTATTTCAGCTTGTTCAATAGTTCGTTCCCTGAAAACACAACCAGCACAACTATTTAGGTGGTCCCTAGAAGCATCGGTTAGTCCATTATAAAAGATATCAAGTATTTCATTTTTCTTGAGAGGATGATCATGCAAAGCATTAAGTAATTGGAGAAGCCTCTCCCAAGTTTGTGGAAGACTCTCTTCTTCAGTTTGCACAAAGTTAAATATTTCCTGCAAGGCAGTTTGTTTCTTATGGGCAGGAAAATATTTTTCAGAGAAGTGATAAATCATATCCTGGGGGCTATGCACACAACCAGGAGTAAGAGAATTAAACCATATCTTAGCATCACCCTTTGACATGAAAGGAAACAACTTAAGGATATAATAGTAACGAATTTTTTCCTTGTGAGTAAATAGGGTGGCTATATCATTCAATTTAGTAAGATGCGCCACAACAGTTTCAGATTCAACCAAAGTAGTTAACTTAGGATCAACAGAGAATTCATAATCCTTATCAGTAACAAAGATAGGTGAAGTACCAAACTTAGGATCATATTTCATTCTAGCATTCAAAGATTTTTCTTTCCACTTGCATGGTAATTTCTTAAGATCATCTCTATCATTACAAGCAAGAAAGTCCCTAGCTAGCTCTCCTTCAATAACATAACCCTCAGGAATATCATGCAATTCATATCTAGGAAATCTAGGTCTAGCAGGTGTCTCAAAGTGTTCAGCTTCAATAATTTCATTGGTTTCAAAAGTATCACAATTTTCAACATTGACTCTAGCAATTTGTTCATCAAGAAATTCACCTAGTGGTACAGTATTATCAAGCAAAGTGTCGTCATAAGCACCATGCATAGGAGAAGTGGCATCATCAATTACTTGCGACATATCCAAATTACTAGCAGGTGGTGGTGTCACAAACTTACTCATAACATAAGGTGAATCAAGTGCAGAGCTAGATGGCAGTTCCTTACCTCCCCTCGTAGTAGAGGGATAGATCTTGGTTTTTGGATCTTTCAGATTCTTCAGAGTGATCAACAGATATAAATCCCAAGTGACTCAGAGAATAGAGCTATGCTCCCCGGCAACGGCGCGAGAAAAAGGTCTTGATAACCCACAAGTATAGGGGATCGCAACAGTCTAAGAGGGTAGAGTATTCAACCCAAATTTATTTATTCGACACAAGAGGAGCCAAAGAATATTCTCGAGTATTCGCAACTGAGTTCTCAATTCAACCACACCTGAAAGACTTAATATCTGCAGCAAAGTATTCAGTAGCAAAGTAGTATGGAAGTAACGGTAATGGTAGCAAAAGTAACAGTAGCAGTTTTGTAGTGATTGTAACAGTAGCAGCGGAGAAGTAACTTAGCAAGGATCAATATGTGAAAAGCTCGTAGGCAATGGATCGGTGATGGATAATTATGCTAGATGCAATTCATCATGCAACAGTTATAACATATGGTGACAAAGAACTACCTCCAATTCATCAATGTAATGTAGGCATGTATTCCATATATAGTCATACGTGCTTATGGAAAAGAACCTGCATGACATCTTTTGTCCTACCCTCCCGTGGCAGCGGGGTCCTAATGGAAACTATGGGATATTAAGGCCTCCTTTTAATAGAGAACCGGACCAAAGCATTAGCACTTAGTGAATACATGAACTCCTCAAACTATGGTAATCACCGGAAAGAATCCCAGTTATTGTCACCCTGGGGGATGCGGATAATAACTCGTAATAGGTGTCTACAACTTGCAAGATAGGACCAAGAACACATATATATTCATGAAAACATAATAGGTTCAGATCTGAAATCATGGCACTCGGGCCCTAGTGACAAGCATTAAGCATAGCAAAGTCATAGCAACATCAATCTCAGAACATAGTGGATACTAGGGATCAAACCCTAACCAAACTAACTCGATTACATGATAAATCTCATCCAACCCATCATCGTCCAGCAAGCCTATGATGAGATTACTCACGAACGACGGAGAGCATCATGGAATTGGTGATGAAGGATGGTTGGTGATGACGATGGCGTTGATTTCCCCTCTCCGGAGCCCAAAACGGACCCCGGATCTGGTCTCCCGAGGAAGAACAGGAGGTGGCGATGGCTCCGTATCGTGAAACGCAATGAACTCTTCTCTCTGATTTTTTTCTCTCTATGAATAGGGTTATATGGAGCTGGAGAGGAGGTCGGAGGAGCCATGAGGTCCCCACAAGCCTGGGGTGGCCGTGCCTAGCAGGCTTGTGGCCTACAGGTGGCCCCCCTTTGGATAATTCTTGCCCCAATATTTTTTATTAATTCCAAAAATATTCTCCGTAAATTTTCAGGACGATCCGAGAACTTCTATTTGTGCACAAAAATAACACCAACATAACTCTGCTAAAAACAGCGTCAGTCCGGGTTAGTTCCATTCAAATCATTTAAATTAGAGTCCGAAACAAGGGGAAAGGGGTTTGGAAAAATGGATACGATGGAGACGTATCATGGTACCAGACCGCAATTACCTTCGACTCGAGGGATCAGCTCAGGTGCTCAGCCATGGCAGGCGTGCTCCCCATGTTGTGCACACCGACCATCAGCAATGTCCTCGTCACCAAGACCCTCATCTATGGCGGTGCGGGGCTCAATGTCCTCTCCATCGAGATGTTTGAGACACTCTTTGTGCCATACGACCAGCTCATGCCAACCAAACCCTTCTCGGGAGTCACTGACGGCTCCATGATCCCCATCGAGCAAGTGCGCGTGCCCATCACCTTAGGCGAACGTAAGAACTACCACACCGAACTCATCGTCTTTGACGTCGCCCACATCGACCTTCCGTACAATGCAATCCTTGGGTACCCAGCCCTCGCCAAGTTCATGGTGGTGACTCATCATGTCTACAACGTCCTCAAGATGTCAAGGAGTAGCGGCACCATCACCGTTGCCTGTGATGAGAAGGACGCCATTTGCTCCCTCGAGCACGCCTACCGTGCTGCAGCAGCCGAGCACTTAGACGGCGAAGGAGATGTCCTACCTCGCGAGGATGTCCCTAGGAAGAATAAGCAACTCCTCTCCACATGGCGCCAGGGGGCTGAAACCTCTAAGGATGGCGCCTCAGGCTCAGCGTCTAGGGACGAGGCCCCTCCCTCCCTCGCATAGGAAGGCGCACTCGGTCCCTCCCTTGGGTCAGGCTCGGGGGCTTCCATCCGAAAGACTACCGACCTGGCCGGTGAGACAAGGGACGCATTCAGGCACAACTTGGAGGCGTGTTCTGACACGCATCCACCCAAGCCGAGAGCACGGCTCGAGGCATCAAGTTCGCGAGAATTCATAACCAGAGTGATCGAGGAGCTTCAGGAAGCACATGGCACGTGAGGCATGAGTTGCACCACCAAGTGCAGCCGCCATCATCGGCCCGGGCGACAAGCCGCGCGTCTGCGTCAACGCGCTCGCGATCAACTGGGCCACGTCCCAGGACATATTTTGGCCGATGCGTGCCGAGCGCGGCGGGGTCTACCCATGCAACTACGTATGCATGCCCTTCAGCTTGGCGAACGCGGGCGCCACGTTCCAGTGCATTGCTTGGGCCATGCTCATGCCTTACCGGGCTAGTCATAGCGAGGAGTTGGGGGAGGTGCCAGGACCGAGCGAGGGTCCCGACCCTCGGGAGGCGCGTGCTCATGAAGGCCAGGCTCATGGAGACACAAGGTCAAGCTACGATGACTACTTTGACTCTTCAGCGGCATTGCCGCCAAGTGACCTTTTGGTTCGTGCCAGGTAACTTTTTGTTTACTCGGTTTGAGGGGCCCCACCAGGCTGCATTATCCTCACGCAGTCATGGCTCACCCTCGTAGCCGTTTCATTCACGCATATGTCAGCATCTTTCATGTATATGATCTATTTCCTAACATTCCAACCTGCTTGCACGGTGCCTTGCCACCATGAATGTCGTTGCGCACTAAGGATCCTGCCTTCGACCGCCTCATGATTAAGGGCTGGCACGACGTTTGTGCATGGGTCCGTCCCTGTAGAATTAATAAATCCAAGTGGTCGAGCTCTGTCTCGTTGGCTAGCCCCATGCACGTCACCTCCCATGGCCCTTGGTGCTATGTCCTCTCATGAGCTAATCAGGAGTGGGTGAGTCAGGGCACGCGGCACGGTCCCTGCAACCGCAGTCGGCTTTTCGCCGTAGAGGGAGCCGCGCGTCGGGTGTTTTCTCCTCGGAGTTGTCGCATGAGAAGACTGGGCATGGCGTCTGTGCTCGGGTCCGTCCCTGTAGCGTCGATAAATCCAGTGGATGAGCTCTGTCTGGCGGGCCGGTCCCATCCACGTCACCTCCGGGGGTCACTGGTGTTTGGCTTCTCATGGGATGGCCCTTGGAAATGCATTTGGCACGGGTTTCTCAAAATCTATAGGACCTCAGACGGAGCCTTCTACTCGAAGACTCAGGCGCAACCCACCTTTGAGGTAGGGCCTCGCGAGGCCAGAGCTGCCTCACGAGTACCTAGATACACCTCCCAGTTCTACCGTGCAGGCCACACGTACGAACTCAATGGGTTGTAGACGCTCGGGGGCTCAGGAATTGGGGCCCTCCATTCCCACGCCCAAGTGGAAGCCACATGCTCCACGCTGGCAGACGACACGGTCCCCCAATGACTATGCCCACGCGACGTGGAAGGCCTATGCTCCGCGCTGGTGGATAAATAACTGAGGGCGCCCCTGCGGCTGCATCCAACCTTAGGAAGGCCCCTCGCGGCCCAGTCTCGCCGCATTCCCCTAGGGTGTTCGCGTGAGGGTGCTGCATGGGGGCTACGACAAGGTCAAGCCTGGCACACGCTACCTCCCCAGGTCTCTAAAACATGGTCTCTAGGCGCCCCTCTCCGGAAGAAGCTGGTGAGGAAAGGTATGGGAGCCGCTCATACGTCAAGGGGGACTCCTAAGCATCGCGACACAGGAGCCTCACTGGTCACATAGCCCCTAACCCCTTGGCACCGTCCTGGTGATCAGGACACCCCAACGGCGGCGGGGGTATGCACAGGATCGGGCCCTATCGACGCAGAGCAGCATAGCAAGCACGAAGGTAACAAGGCGAAGAAAGCAACCACATAATTCAACAATTATGACAAGCATTAAATGTCTCCTGAAATGCAAACAAGTCTAACGCCTCCGCGAGGCACGATGAACGTTACATGAAAGGAACTGGAAGAGCATCTAGGAGGAGCTGGCGCCACCACTCATCCTAGCCGCGGGGAGCTCGTCGTCGACATTGCTGACATCATATTCATCGCCACTAACCCTCGCAGCTGCAGGAGGCAGAGGAACGGCGACACAGGTGAACTTCTTCATCAGCACACCCACGGCGCCGTCCACGGCCGTCGTAGCGATGGCGCGAACCTCAGGATCAACCGGGCGGGTCACGGAGCCGAAGTCAAACCCCGGCTCGCGAAGATGGAGGTGGCTGAAGATGTGCGTAGTAGCCTCGGAAAAGAGGATGCGGCACTCACTCTCCAAGACTTCCTCCACTTTGGTAACGGCACCCTCCAGCGCCTCAACGAGCTTTGTAGAAAGCCTCGTGAAGCCGCTCTCCGGAGCCACCAGGGGCTCCGTAAACCCTCCCCGGTAGATGGAGTGAAGCGCCTGGTGGGGCCTGATCTCGACAGAGGGTAGGGCGTTGAGTTATGCAGCCTTTCTCTCCTCAGCCACGGCAAGGGCATTTTCCATGGAGTCGAGTCGAGCCTACTCCGCAGCTACTTCCTTCTCCCGCGCATCCAGGTGCTCGTGCTCCGTTGCTCGGTCGGTCGTCGCCTTGGACAGCGCGGATTCTCGATCGGCAAGCTTGGCCTCGCAAGTCTTGAGGTCTTCCTCTCGCTGACGAAGCTGCTCCGCGGGCGAGGTCTTCTCCTCAGGAAGGGATTTCAAGCGGACCTCCAACTCATTGCAGTGCTTCGTAGCAGACGCCGCATCGGTCAGTGCCGCCTCGCGGGCTGCTCTGGCTGATGTGGCCTCCTTCTTGCTTTCGGACTTGGCTTGGACCCAAACCGCGATGGCAGAGGCATCATCCTGGAGCCACCCAGAGAGGAGCCCCAGGAGCCACTTCATGAGGCGATCATCAGCGCCGCCGAGGGCGTCCTGGACCTGACCCAGAGCGGTGTAGGCCCCATCCAGGGCGCCACGGCCGCACGATGGAAGCGTCAAGGCTTTTTCCGGAGGTGCCCCCTGTGAGACCCCAGGAGACGCCTCCACCGTGACAAAAGCATGAGAAGCAGAAGACATCGGGGGCTGCGCTACAACCATAGGCAAGGCGTACACTGACGAATCTGTGGCCATCTAGCCCTCGGGGGCTGGCTCTTCAGACAGCGGCGCTAACGCATGTTGGGAGACATAGTAGTAAATCAAAAAAATTCCTACGTGTCACCAAGATCTATCTATGGAGAAACCAGCAATGAGAGGGGAGAGATTGCATCTTCATACCTTTGAAGATCGCTAATCGGAAGCGTTACAAGAACGCGGTTGGTGGAGTCGTACTCGCAGCAATTCAGATCGCGGTGGATTCCGATCTCAGCGTCGAACAACGGCGCCTCCGCGTTCAACACACGTGCAGCCCGATGACGTATCCTACACCTTAATCCAGCAAGGAGGAAGGAGATGTTGAGGGAGAGCTCCGGCAGCACGACGGCGTGGTGACGGTGGAGCTACGTGGACTCCGGCAGGGCTTCGCCAAGCGCTACGGAAAACGAGGAAGAGGAAGGGTAGGGCTGCGCCGAGAGAGAGAGAGAAGTCATGTCTCAAATCATCCCAAACCCTTGCATATATATAGGAGGAGGGATAGGGAGGTCTGCCTTGTCCTCTCCTCCAAGGAGGAGAGGTTTGGCCGAACTAGGGATAGAGTCCACCTGCCACAAGGGAGGTGCATCTCCACTTTTAAAACCCTTTTGCCCTTTATCTCTTGATCCCAGACGCATGGGCCTTTCTAGAAGGTCTTGGCCAGACCAATAAGGGCTGGCACACCTCCTCTAAGGGCCCACAAAGTCCTATGGTCGTCACACCCCTCCCAGGGGTCCTTCGTCATCCTCCCGGCACTCCCGGTACACTACCGATGAGCTCGAAAACTTTCCGGTGGCCAAAACTGGACTTCCTATATATCAATCTTTACCTCCGGACCATTTCGGAGCTCCTCGTGACGTCCGGGATCTCATCCGGGACTCCAAACAACCTTCAGTAATCACGTATACCATTTCCCTATAACCCTAGCGTCATCGAACCTTTAGTGTGTAGACCCTACGGGTTCGGGAGACATGTAGACATGACCGAGACACCTCTCCGGTCAATAACCAACAACAGGATCTGGATACCCATGTTGGCTCCCACATGCTCCATGATGATTTCGTCGGATGAACCACGATGTCGGGGATTCAATCAATCCAGTATACAATTCCCTTTGTCTATCGGTATGATACTTGCCCGAGATTCGATCGTCGGTATCTCTATACCTTGTTCAATCTCGTTACCGGCAAGTCTCTTTACTCATTCCGTAATACATCATCCCGTGGCTAACTCCTTAGTCACATTGAGCTCATTATGATGATGTCTTACCGAGTGGGCCCAGAGATACCTCTCCGTCACACGGAGTGACAAATCCCAGTCTCGATTCGTGCCAACTCAACAGACACTTTCGGAGATACCCGTAGTGCACCTTTATAGCCACCCAGTTACGTTGTGACGTTTGGCACACCCAAAGCATTCCTACGGTATCTGGGAGTTGCACAGTCTCATGGTCTAAGGAAACGATACTTGACATTGAAAAGCTTTAGCAAACGAACTAGACGATCTTGTGCTATGCTTAGGATTGGGTCTTGTCCATCACATCATTCTCATAATTATGTGATCCCGTTATCAACGACATCCAATGTCCATGGCCATGAAACCGTGACCATCTATTGATCAACGAGCTAGCCAACTAGAGGCTTATTAGGGACATGTTGTGGTCTATGTATTCACACATGTATTACGGTTTCCGGTTAACACAATTATAGCATGTACAATAGACAATTATCATGAACTAGGAAATACAATAATAACCATTTTATTATTACCTCTAGGGCATATTTCCAACAGTCTCCCACTTGCACTAGAGTCAATAATCTAGTTACATTGTGATGAATCGAACACCCATAGCAATCTGGTGTTGATCATGTTTTGCTCGTGAGAGAGGTTTAGTCAACGGATCTGCGACATTCAGATCCGTATGCACTTTACAAATATCTATATCTCCCTCCTGAATGTAATCACAGATGGAGTTGAAGCGACGCTTGATGTGTCTTGTCTTCTTGTGAAACTTGGGCTCCTTCGCAGGGGCAATAGCTCCAGTGTTGTCATAGAATAGAGTTATCGGGCCCGACGCACTTGGAATTACTCCTAGGTCGGTGATGAACTCCTTCATCCAGACTCCTTCCTTTGCTGCTTCCGAAGCAGCTATGTACTCCGCTTCACATGTAGATGCTGCCACGACGCTTTGCTTGCTGCTGCACCAGCTGACTGCCCCTCCGTTCAAAACATACACGTATCCGGTTTGCGACTTGGAGTCGTCCGGATCTGTGTCGAAGCTAGCATCGACGTAACCCTTTCCGACGAGCTCTTCGGCACCTCCATATACAAGAAACATGTCCTTTGTCCTTTTCAGGTACTTCAGGATATTCTTGACCGCTGTCCAGTGTTCCGCTCCGGGATCACTTTGGTACCTCCCTACCAAACTTATGGCAAGGTTCACATTAGGTCTAGTACACAGCATGGCATACATAATAGAGTCTATGGCTGAAGCATAGGGGATGACACTCATCTCTTCTCTATCCTTTGCCGTGGTCGGGCATTGAGTCGTACTCAATCTCACACCTTGTAACACAAGCAAGAACCCCTTCTTGGACTGATCCATATTGAACTTCTTCAATATCTTGTCAAGGTATGTGCATTGTGAAAGACCTATGAGGTGTCTCGAGCTATCTCTATAGATCTTAATACCTAATATGTAAGCAGCTTCTCTAAGGTCCTTCATTGAAAAACACTTATTCAAGTAGGCCTTTACACTTTCCAAAAGTTCTATATCATTTCCCATTATCAGTATGTCATCCACATATAATATGAGAAATGAGACAGAGCTCCCACTCACTTTCTTGTAAATACAGGGTTCTCCATAAACCTGTATAAACCGAAACGCTTTAATCACCTCATTAAAGCGAATGTTCCAACTCCGAGATGCTTGCACCAGCCCATAGATGGAGCGCTGGAGCTTGCATACTTTGTTAGCATCTTTAGGATCGACAAAACCTTCCGGATGCATCATATACAGTTCTTCCTTAAGGAAACCATTAAGGAATGCCGTTTTGACGTCCATTTGCCAAATCTCATAATCATAAAATGCGGCAATTGCTAACATGATTCAGATAGTGTTCAGCATCGCTACAGGTGAGAAAGTCTCATCGTAGTCAATTCCTTGAACTTGTCAATAACCCTTAGCGACAAGCCGAGCCTTATAGACGGTTACATTACCATCCGCGTCAGTCTTCTTCTTAAAGATCCATTTATTTTCAATGGCTCGCTTATCATCAGGCAAGTCCACCAAAAGTCCATACTTTGTTCTCATACATGGATCTTATCTCGGATTTCATGGTCTCAAGCCATTTGTTGGAATCCGGGCCCGCCATTGCTTCTTCATAGTTCGAAGGTTCACCGTTGTCCAATAACATGATCTCTAGGACAGGATTGCCGTACCACTTTGGTGCGGAACGTGTCCTAGTGGACCTTCGATATTCAACAGTAACTTGATCTGAAGTTTCATGATCATCATCATTAACTTCCTCTCCAGCCGGTGCAGGCTCCACAGAAACAACTTCCTGTGTTGTGCTACTCTCCAGTTCGAGTGGAGGTACAATTACCTCATCAAGTTCTATTTTCCTCCCACTTACTTCTTTCGAGAGAAACTCTTTCTCAAGAAAGGATCCATTCTTGGCAACAAAGACTTTGCCCTCGGATCGTAGGTAGAAGGTATACCCAATAGTCTCTTTGGGATATCCTATGAAGACGCACTTTTCCGCTTTGGGTTCGAGCTTCTCAGGTTGAAGTTTCTTCACATAAGCATCGCATCCCCAAACTTTTAGAAACGACAGCTTAGGTTTCTTTCCAAACCATAATTCATACGGTGTCGTCTCAACGGATTTTGACGGTGCCCTATTTAAAGTGAATGCGGCAGTCTCTAATGCATATCCCCAAAATGATAGCGGTAAGTCGGTAAGAGACATCATAGATCGTACCATATCTAATAGAGTGCGATTACGACGTTCAGACACACCATTTCGCTGTGGTGTGCCAGGCGGCGTGAGTTGTGAAACAATTCCACATTTCCTAAGGTGCGTGCCAAACTCGTGACTTAAATATTCTCCGCCACGATCAGATCGTAGGCACTTTATTTTCCTGTCATGTTGATTCTCTACCTCACTCTGAAATTCCTTGAACCTTTCAAAAGTTTTAGACTTATGTTTCATTAAGTAGACATACCCATATCTACTCAAGTCATCAGTGAGGGTGAGAACATAACGGTAGCCGCCACGAGCCTCGACACTCATTGGACTGCATACATCGGTATGTATTATTTCCAACAAGTCAGTTGCTCACTCCATTGTTCCGGAGAACAGAGTCTTGGTCATCTTGCCCATGAGGCATGGTTCGCACGTGTCAAATGATTCGAAATCAAGAGACTCCAAAAGTCCATCAGTATGGAGCTTCTTCATGTGTTTGACACCAATATGACCAAGGCGGTAGTGCCACATGTAAGTGGGACTATCGTTATCAACCTTACACTTTTTGGTACTCACACTATGGACATGTGTAACATCACGTTCGAGATTCATCAAAAATAAACCATTGACCAGCGGGGCATGACCATAAAGCATTTCTCTCATATAAATAGAACAACCATTATTCTTAGATTTAAATGAGTAGCCATCTCGCATCAAGCGAGATCCAGATACAATGTTCATGCTCAAAGCTGGTACTAAATAACAATTGTTAAGGTTTAACACTAGTCCCGAAGGTAGATGTAGAGGTAGCGTGCCAACGGCAATCACATCGACCTTGGAACCATTCCCGACGCGCATCGTCAACTCGTCCTTTGCCAGCCTCCGCTTATTCTGCAGCTCCTGCTTGGAGTTACAAATGTGAGCAACTGCACCGGTATCAAATACCCAGGAGCTAGTACGAGTGTTGGTTAAGTACACATCAATAACAAGTATATCACATATACCTTTAACGTTGTCGTCCTTCTTATTCGCTAAGTACTTGGGGCAGTTCCGCTTCCACTGACCGGTACCCTTGCAATAAAAACACTCAGTCTCAGGCTTGGGTCCATTCTTGTTCTTCTTCTTCCCGGCAACTTGCTTACCGGGCGCGGCAATAGCTTTGCCGTCCTTCTTGAAGTTCTTCTTACCCTTGCCTTTCTTGAAACTAGTGGTCTTATTCACCATCAACACTTGATGCTCCTTTTTGATCTCGACCTCTGCTGATTTCAGCGTCGAGTACAACTTAGGGATGGAGAAGACTAGTGGTCTTATTCACCATCAACACTTGATGCTCCTTTTTGATCTCGACCTCTGCTGATTTCAGCATCGAGTACAACTCAGGAATGGACTTCTCCATCCCTTGCATGTTGTAGTTCATCACAAAGCTCTTGTAGCTAGGTGGAAGCGACTGGAGGATTCTGTCAATGACCGAGTCATCCAGGAGATTAACTCCCAGCTGAGTCAAGCGGTTGTGTAGCCCAGACATCTTGAGGATGTGCTCACTGACAGAACTATTCGCCTCCATCTTACAGTTGAAGAACTTGTCGAAGACGTCATATCTCTCGACCCGGGCATGAGCTTGGAAAACCAGTTTCAGCTCTTGGAACATCTCATATGCTCCATGTTGCTCGTGAGGAACGGGGACTGCACGCGAGGAGCCACCCTCGAGAAGTTGTGTTGCTTCCTAAAGTGTGTGCATTTATTACCCTCACCTACCATCACCGCTCTCTCTCCCCTCATCGCTCTCCCCTCTCTCCACTCACCTACGGCATCGGCATCGGCGTGCAACAGATCGAAGAACAGCAAGTCGACCTCCGCCCACCTTCACCAGAATCTGTGGCGTAGCACTTCGGCAATGCCGGTAAGAAAACAATCCCCTTAGCACCTACTACTTTGCATTCGATTCGAGTTAGGAGATTGGGTAAGAGGTTCCCGATCCGTATTGAGTACAAAAGGGATGGGGATTAGGGTTCATATTATACGATACGCATGGATCTTATCCTCGGGTACCCCAAAGGCGATTGGAGCGACGGCTGGCCTTGGCCTTGGTCTTGGTCTTATCCATCTCTTCTTCCTCGTCGGAGTCCAGCTCGATGATCAGGCTTCGGTGTCCTGGCAATGGCGCCTTACTTTCATGTCCATCGCATCTTCTTCCACCTCCATAGTGTTTGTGGTCAAGTACACCGTCGCACGATGGTCATGAGGACGCTGGTAATGTCTGTACTTGGCCCACCTCACCCTATGTCCAACGTAGCCGGAGTCGGCCTGATTCATGGCCCACAGAAGTATGTCCACTGGCATTGCACCCTTCGTTGGGTCAAGAATCGGTGTCTTCAGCTCCTCCGGCGTGGCCTTCTTCACCACAGCGTCTGCCTCTTTGTGCAGCTCTTCAATGTTGCTGAAGTTTGATCACACTTCCATGGTGTTCTCAAACTTGGTGCGGTCACCGAGCGAGCACCCTAGGAAGAATGCCCTCCATCCGATGCCCCAAGGGAAGGGGTTGAGGATGGAGTTGGGGTTGTTGTCGGAGTTCATGTCGATGGGTTGGGGGAAGAGTGAGAGACAGATAGGTGGAGTGGTGATCGTCGGGATGGCTAAATAAAGGGGTTGTGGGTGATAGGTTTTAATGACGATGTTGTAACGTTCATATTGCAGATCCTAGCCGTTTGAACCTCTTCATTATGCAGATCAACACGAAGAGCAAGGGGGGAGGATGTGGTGCCAGCCAAGGAGCAAGACAAGGGCAAGGACATGGTGCCGTCGTCGGAGGTGACACCCGTCCAAACACTACCAGGGACGACGGCCAGCCGGAGGAGCCCCCAGCGGCAAGCGCTGAAACTACGACCACTATCATGATGTGGGAGGGACAACCAAGTTCTGCAGGGTGATCATGGCCCCCCACCTGGAGGTCATACCTATGTCGATGGACTTCACGATGCACTTTCCGTCGGTGCCACAGGAGTTCAGGCTGAAGACCAACACTGGCTGCTCCTGAAGGGTGACTGTGCAGCTGTTGAACGAAGGGTCACTCTCGATCGGGGCTGGGCCACCTTCACCATTGCCCATTAGATCAAGATATGCTTCATGATGACCTTCACGCTGCTCACTACCGACATGCTAAAGGCCATCGCGTTCAATGACGACGGCATTGAAGTGGTAACCAGGTGCGGGAAGCACGACGACGCCTTCGTCGTGAACCCCTAAGACAACCCCGACATGCTCCAGCTGCTTTACTTTAGTATCGAACTGCTATTTTTGAACTGATATGTTATTTGTGGCACAATATTTATATCTGCTCTATGTTGTGTCATTGTGTGTTGATAACCTCACCACCGCATAGAAAAGGTTACCAGACAACAGGCGGTGCATGCCACCAAACAGCAGGCTGTGTGTTTGCGCGTGCACAAGCAGGCAACTAAACAACATTCCCAAAATGACACCTCATGCAGCCTCGAGGGTATGCAGGCAATCAAACTAAATGCACATGTTAGTTCTCTGCTTGTTTTACCTCAGCCTGCCTTGTTTATCGAGTCTCCACGGACCAGACCCAGCAACTACGCCTACCAAACACGCCCTTATTTGGTCCTCCTCACTGCCCGTTGCGTTTGGCTCAAACGCAACAACAGTCTTAGACAGGGTGGCTGTCATGCCACACCTCGTCATCTCGAATATCCAAGCCGATTTTCATAGTTGAAACTAGCCAGGGCTAGATCAAGCGGGGCTGTAGAAGGATAGTTATAACACCAAGGCAAACCCCAGAAATCATCTGAAAACTTCGTTGTATCAGTCTATCAATGATAAGTTGCGCTATCTGAAACTGTGGCCTGAACTACTTTAAGTACACCTTTGTTGATATGCACAAGCACAAAAAAATACTAAAAAGTCGAAACACGGGGGGGTAAAGCTCAGTGGGGCAGTGAGTGGCAAGCCCACTAGAAACAGTTCCCCTCGCTGCCCTTGGGCATCTACTACCGCACCATGTAATGCCATATTGGCAGGGAATGCCTATCAGGAAAAGCAGAGCATGCTTTGGTCGCCACATTTGTGCTAAGCTTTCCAGTTGTGGCACACAGCACACCATTTGTCCTAAACGTCTCAACGTGATAAAGTTACCTCCTGCCGCCTTGCCCAAAGCAACCAGATATATCTTACTATGTCCCATGGGATCTAGTACATATATACCGTATATGCAAAAGCATCAAGAACAGAAGAACCAGGAGACGACAACTCGTCCCCAAATGTGATCTTTGCAAATGAGCAACTAAACTGGTAAAGTAAAGGATCCAGCTCGACATGCCAAGTGCAGAATGGAATATTGGAATAGTTTATGAGGTGCTTGATGCTCACCAGCTCCTCGAATTCTTCTCCAGATTGCACTTGAAAAGCTAATGAAAATGGCAGCCATTCTTCCTGTAAAGGTAAAGGAACGAATGGGATCCAGATCAACCAACTGAGCATACAAAAAATAATTCAAGCAATCACAGGACCAAACAAAAGACACCATGTTACGTCAGTGGAGTAACTTGAATCAGGTTTTAAAGAAAATCTGTTAAAGGTGGGATGGAGCGGCCATTGACGTAAAGGTCACAATCAACAAGTAGCACTTTCTTTATGGTTATGCTTATGCAGTGTCCAGTAAGCGCAATAAGCACAGCACAAGTAAATCCACGTGAATCTAAGGCAACAAGTGGCCGATTCAATTCTCAACTTTCAAACAGTTTATACCTTACTTGATGAGTCACTCTAAAGACCTACGAGAGGAAGAGTCGAAATCAGAACACGGGATCCTACCATATAAAGCAGGTAGATTTTGGACAGCACAATCACACACACGACTAACCTAAGAAAACTACAATGACAACTTTAGAATAAAGGAGGCTACAAACCACCATTAGGCATGCAGTAGAAAGAGGCATATTTGATGGTTGCGCTTCATATTTAATTGTTAGTATTGTAGGCCTTGGCACAGCTACTGGCAAACAGATCATGCAGAGCAGACAACTAAATAGAATCAGTCAATAAAAAAAAACATGTTAAGTGTTGTGTTCAATTATTAGCCACCAAATTAAGCAGATTAATAAGGTCTTGAGAAGATTAGTGGTACATATAAAACAGAGCGCCCGGTCTACAAGATCACACAGTTGAGTGAACAAATAAGATCAGAGATCCTTCACAAAATCTACTGTCCATAAAAGAAACTCGACGGAATTTGATGTTCTCAGAATATGCCACTAGTAAATATCCTAACTCCTAACACCTCCAGCTTCTAATTTTCCTATCATCTTGCTGAATTCCAGAGACCTTTAAACTCCTCAGTAGAGGATATGAATATAGTGCAAAAAAAAAAAAAACATATCACCAGAACCTAAAGACTGCACATAAGAAATTTGCAGTCACAAATAATAATTCATACCAGACACTTGCAAGAAAACACAATGCTTGGAAGTTTGACTGTCCATCAAGTTCTGAATTATTGAACCAGCGAAATCTATTGAATAGTAAGTCAATGCACACTTAACCGATATCAAGTTGGAAAGGATAAAAGTGCCAAGCAAATTGCATCTGTCCTCCTAAGAGAAAACAGATATGAGCTATATGCTTATTAAACATGTGGTTTGTCCAAATTAGGTGTATTCCGATGGATGTGTAAACAAAAGGCTGAAGGGTTAAAGGAAAAAACCTCCAAAAAACCATACTTGATTATACCAAAATTATAAAATACAACAAGATTACACTCACAAGCTCCATGATGGGCTCCCGTCAGTGTGCCGCGCATTCTAGACCCCAGAGCAAATAAGAGGTATATGGCCCAAATTGGTGCATGCAGCCTGATTTCCTTCTAGAAAATCACTTGGAACTTGGGCCTTTAAACATGGCCTATGTACACCCTGAATGATCTAACTCGTTTCAAACAAGGGGAAAAAACAGTCTAAGACCCACGATGAGCATATTGATCCTGGAACTACTTCAGGGGGGTGGCAGATGAGCAGATACTATGCTTCTAGGCGTGTTGAACAATGACATCTGAACTAATCAATGAATGAGTGGTCAATTATCCTCGAGTCTTGATGCATGAATGGAAATCATCGGTAAATAATACTCCCTCTGTCTGTTTATGTGCCACTTAGTGTAGTACTATAGACAGAGTAAGTATGTATCATGTCCTTAGAACAAGTGTTTGCTAGATTTCCATGACACGGGCATACAACACATTGAGGATGACAAAGCAGTGATGCTATCAACATCAGACCATTGACATATTATAGTGTTCTGCATTGAGATCCACGTGACGGAATACATCATTTCAGCAGGTAATAAAGAACCAAACATGAATTGCCATGTAGTGATTGGCCGACAAGCTTCACCTACCAGAACAAAAAAGAAGGAACATAAATCACAGCTATCATATGCAAATACTATATCACCCAAAGCTCCATTTATCATTTGAACAGATGTATCACAGTCTGAGATTGAAATGGCACTGCCACCCAACACAACCGTGCAATTAGCCAATTACAGCTGCCACATCAAGAAAGCTAAAAGGGACATGCATTTACTAACTACAAAATTCTGTGGCAGCTGTAATTGACAACTTATATATATGAAACAAAGAGGTAATACGCACAAACCCTGTCAGGATGGATGGAAATAATCAGACTAGTTCGATGCATGTACTGCTCCCATTGAAATCTCAATCTAAACAAGAAGCAGGTATCTTCCAATATCAAGCACAGAAGACAGAATAACAGTCCACAGTTCCTTGAATGTCTGGGTCACCTTTTGCACAACTAACACTCAACAATTCCATTGAATTCATACACAAAAAATGGTCTACTATACTTGCAATAATAGCAACAGATGTTATGAACTTATGATACAACTCATACTGTATCCTCAGCGTGAACAAACTACAGATCAAGTAAACGACTGAAAGAATGAACCTGTTTTGCATAGGCTCAGTGCCGAGGGCTCGGGCTCCGTCTGGCAATGCCGACACCGCTAGAGAAGATGCCAGCGAAGGCCTGCAGGTTCTCGTCAGAGGGACTGGTGTGAATCTTCCTCGGGAATGGTAACAAACAGGGCCCGCAAAACATCACCCCGCCCATGTACGCGTTCTCATCCTCCCCCTCCTGATCGCTGGCATCGTCTTCGCGTTTGTTATTTGGCTTCACCGCAACCTGCTGGTTGTCTGATCCCTTACTGTTAGGCTTCACCGAGGCCTGCAGCTTCTTGGGCGTGAGCACCTTAGGAGAAGGTGGAGGTGTTGGGTGCGCGCGGTTGAGGACGCGCAGCACGCGGCCTGAGATGGGCGCCGTGGAGAGGCTGCTGATGGCGACGGCAGGGGGTAGGCCGCTGAGAGAGACGGCGGGGGAGAGGCTGAGGGCGTGGGAGGCCGCCGGAGAGGGCGGCGCAGCGACCAGGCTAGCTGCCACATTGAGCAGGCCGTGGACGCGGCCGGAGGGGCGTCGGACGCCGACCGCGAACATGGCCGGGGACCCAACGGGGCGGGACAGGAGGCAGTTGTCGCCGAGGAGGAACCGCGCGGATCCGATCAGGGAGTCCCCGCCGATGTGCCAGGCCCCGTTCGGCGAGGCGTAGATCTCCACGGTGACGGCAGCGCGGGAATCCTCGGCGAGCGCGGCTTCGTGCACGCGGAAGAGGAACCGCTCGTGCCAAGCCGGATCGAGGCCGCCAGAGCGATCGGGTTGCGTCTGGAGCCTGTGCGCCGTGTCAACCCACGCCACGGCGTACGCCTGCAACCGCCGCCGAAGTCCAGAAGGCGGCTTCAGCCCCTGCGCGGAGATGATGGTGACCTCCAGAAGCCGCTCGTCCTCCGGGAGCCCCAGTCCGGCCTCCTCGTCCGGCGCCTCCATCGCCGACGAGCGGCGGCGCTAGGGTTTCTTGTTCGGGAAAGAGAGGGGTCGTGAAACGAGGCGGCGGCGAGATTTGAGGCTCGCCCCCCTCTCCCCCTTCGGTCGTCTCCGTGGGTTTTTGAACGAACGGTGGATGCGAGCAGTATCGTGCGATCCGATGGTTATGAAGGAGTCCTGCCAACGGGCAGTGATTGATTGGGAGTCTGACTCTGAGCGGGAGCCTTCGAGCGGTTTGAGACGTGCTTCACAGCTGTGAGATAGCGACAGCCTTTACAAGTATACCTTTCCGTAATGGAAGTATCATGTATGAGTATCATATTATGATATTGTATATTATTAAATGTTGTGTTACTATGTGTTATATATGATAATAAATGAAGTATATTATGATACTAATATATGATATTATGCATTGTGGATGTACTAGTAGTGGTATTTTCCATTACAACCAGCCTTAGAGGGGTAGTGGTATTTTCTTTCTATCGGGATTCAAGTTTTGATGTTCGTATTATTTCTAAATTTATTTTAAAATTTTGATGATGTATGTTGAGTAGGAGGAGACGTTTTCGTCGACGACGAGACCCCTATGATGACTTCATAAATCTCAAAATAATATGTCGGCTCAGTCTTTCAAAGATGCTCGTAAAGGTAGGATGTGCATGTATGCGTTTATAGGGGTGAGTGTATGTGCGTATATATGAGCATGTGCGTTTGTACCGTGTGAAAAGAAAAGTCGACCCCTCTTCGCGTCAAAAAGAAGAAGAAAAACTTGGCTCCTATCTTCTCGTTTCCGCATCTCAAGAGCATTTACAGTCGAGCGTCCCAAATCGCCTCAAACACTTGGATGGACGGCCCCGTCAATGACCAGTCACAAAAAAGCTATCCAAATCGGCTCCGCAAACGGGTCTCAAACACTCAGGCTCATCGGCACCCTTTTATATCTAGCCAAATCTAGGGCGGATATGGGCCGCCCATGCTCTGCCCCGTCGGACCCGGCTCACGCTGACCCACTCGACCCCATGTATATTCGTCTTCATCCCCTCTTCGGACCAAACTCTAGCCATTCCACTCCGCCACCCAATCTCACATCTAGCGATTTACGACCTTCTCTGTCATCCCGGACAGCGAATCTAACTCCAACCAGTATGGATCCGTCGACTGGGGTGTCGCCCCGTGCATGTTGGAGGAGGCAATGGGCATCCTCGTTGCACTGCGCCGCTCCCGGGAGGACAATGCCCGGCCCATGGCAGGATCTGTCCAGCTCGACTCCATAACGTTGGCGCATCGGGCGCTCGGATGCTCCAAGGGTGGATCATCGCGATCCCGGGAGCCTTCAAATCTCCACTTCCCCATCACCAGTCCGACGGGTATGAGTCCCACCGGGGCCGGTGCTCCCTCCGTGGGAAGAAGAGCATAAGGGTGGCCGAGACCCGCTTCGTTGTCGACATGGCGACAACGAAGGCGGATGATGTGACAGCGCGGGCAACCGCAAAGGAGGAAGCCATTCGCGTCCATGTTGTAAAGAAGAGGCTGCGGAGGAACACACACACGCTCGCCAGAGATCAAAATCAGAAGGTTCGTGCCATGTCGAATTGTCACCCAAGGAGAAGGAGGAGGACAACGATGGGTCGGGACGACCCCAATGATGAGCACATCCGGCGTGACCCCTACTGCATTTTCGACTGGTACTTTTGCGAGAAGGACGACAATGGCATCGGGAAGGGCAAGGGAAGGCGTGGATGATCTTCTCCATCATAGCGAAACATGCTAAATTTTGGTAGTCCGATGGCATGGTGTGATGTAGTAGCCAGACGATATGTGTAATGCATAGTTTACGTAGTTGCATGGGTTTGTAAGGATTTGGAGTATGTTAATTGAGGTGTCCAATTGTGAGAAAAGAAACTGAGGCTTGACCGATCACTGTCCGCGAACGCGTCCACGGACATTTGATTGAAAGATCGGATTTGTCAAGTTGATTCTAGATGCTCTAACAGACTGACCCTAAAATGGGCGTGATATCCGTGCATAGACCGATCTAGATTGGTTCATAGACACTGATACAAGAGTCAGCTATCGAGTGATCTATCTTAAATGTCTGTTTTTATTAACTTAAAAAATAGCATTTCATTAAACAACAACTTTGATTCGTGAATTAGTTACTTCCGCCAACTCAGTTACACCCCTAGTTGTAATCCTAGCCAGACTAGAGGATTTCTAACACTATTAACAAACTCTAGTACACACGGTAGCTTTGCTTCGGCCAAACACCTAAGTAGTCGGCTACTAAGTTACTAACCGTCAAACTAGTTTTGCTAGTTTTAGTAGCTTCCACCAAATTCAATGCTTAATTAGTAACTTGAACGTCTAAACGCCTTGCTAACATCTAACTCGTCCTAGCCCACATTCAGCCCGCATTCTCGACTTGTATGCGCACACGACACGGCTTTTAACGAAGATCCCACTCCATTCCAAAAGCCCGAATTGAAAGGAGGAGATATACTCTTCCTTATAAGATGATCGTGGTGAAAGTGTAACTAATCCTCTGGTGGTTTTGGTAATTAATAATAGCATATGCAATACTAAACTAATGTTTGTTTCAAGGTCATTTTAGAAAAGTTCAATGTAGGTGTGGCTTGGACATGTGGATGTTGACCCCTCAAAATGCTAAGGACAAAGATTGGCAACAACTCCAAGACTCTATTTTTTGTTAAGTGATCCAAGATGAGTCCATGGAAAAGTCAATACTATTAAAAGGAGATGAGGTTTTGATGATAACTCAATTGCTCAAGTGCTTAGAGATTTGGCTCCAAAATCCTCAACCATGTTCTCACATTCAAACATGTCCAAATACCTCAAGTTTATCTCGGTCCCACCAAACCATTCCATCCGGACCCACCGAGATATCCAAGGCAACAGCCACAACCTAAACCCTCGTAACTCGGTGAAGCCGAGACGACATTCGATCCCACCGAAGTGCATGTGCCAACCTACTGTTAAACCTTGTTTTTGTTTCAGAATCTCCGATTGAAACCAATCGGTGCCACCGAAGTGAGAAACTGATTAGGTAATCTCCCAATCGATCCCATCGAGTGAAACCATCTGATCATAGCGAAACGTCTCGTTTGAATACTTTGCACTACTCGGTGCCTCTCGAGATTTATTATCGTTTCCATCGAGTTGGACATAAAATGAGTAACGGCGAGATTTGGGGTGTTGGCTATATATACCTCTCCACCGCCTCTTATTCCGAGAGAGAGCAACCGGGACGAAGTATACACCTTCCATATCCATTTTCGGAGAGAGAATCACCTACACTTGTGTTGAGATCAAGGCATTCCACTCCAACCATATGATCCTTGATTTCTATCCTTCCCAAGTTGCTTTTGTCGAATTTCGGGCTCCGCTAACCCCTTAAGGTTCGAACACAGGGGCGTGTGCGAAGGTTTCCCGTGGCCTCACCCAACCTAGCTCACTACTCGATGGATATCAAGGCAAACTCGCACGATGACGAGGAAGAAGATGAACACGGCAGTTTACCCAGGTTTGGGCCGCTTTGAAGCGTAATACCCTACTCCTATTTTGGTGGATTGCCTCTCGTGGAGGTTTGGGTGGATGAACTAGTACAGTGTGCTTGAGCCTCGCGAGGGCGCTCGAGGTGCGTTCTTGACTGGCTCTCTCGTGGTGGTGAGTGGAATGGCTAAGTGCGGGATCGGGGGGTCCTCTCTATGGTGTGGCCTAGCCTCTCTATATAGCCGCGGCCCGGGTCCTCTTCCCTTCTCATAATGGTGGGAAGGGGTCCCACAATGGCCAATTTTGAAGGCGGTAGGAGTACATGCACCCCTGTCCAAAGGTGGTCTTCGCCTGCAAAGTAGCTGTTGGTGATGTAGTGGTGGGCTCGGCAATGACATCCGTCCTACGGGGCTCGTGGTCGTGGTCTTGTTGCACCGGAAAGGAAACCTCTGGTGGCATTTTGGGAACCCGCTTGCGTCCTTGCTTCCTTTGCACCAAAGAGGAAACTGCGCCGCTTGGCGTGCTGGCGCCCGCCTGTCCTTCTGTGCGTCACCTCTGACTCCTGAGGCCGGGCTCCGCATAGAGATCGCCGCATCTCGGGAGGGGGCCTAAGGAGGCCCATCCTTGCTGGTCTTGACGCCATCCTTCCTCACGAGCTCAGAGTTCTCGCGAGGGCCTTGTCCTGAGTAGTACCACGCTAGGCCACGTCTGGCTGACGAAGTGGGTCAAGTCCTGGGTCGCAGGCAGGCAGGGTTGGGTACCCCCATTCCCAAAACGCATACAACTTTCCACCCAATCCCTCTCTTCCTTCAAGCCAAAATTCTATAAGAGAGTGATTGAGTGTTGAGCAGACTATCTTTTAAAGCACAAGAGCAAGTATTTCATCAACAACACAACATATATTACCTTTTGGAGAGAGTGGTTTCTCCTAGATTGGTTAAGTGTCGCTTGGAAGTCTCAAAATCATGTGTCATTGAAGCAAGAAGTTTGTAAGGGCAAGGAGATCGCCTACTTCATGAAGATCTACCCCGAGTGTGACTAGTCCTTCGTGGATGTAAGCCATGATGGCATAGACCAGGTTGTTTCTTCGCGAACCCTTCGTGGGTGAAACCCTCTATGGACTCACGCAACCATTACCCTTTGTGGGTTGAAGTCTCCATCAACGTGGATGCACGATAGCACCACCAATCAAAACCACGCTTAAAACCACTGTAAAGGAGATGATATCTTCCCTTTGGATAAGACAATCAACCTTCTCAAAGGAATATGTCCCTTATCCTATCAATATACTCTCATGTGTGTTCTTGTCTTCAAGCCCTTTAATATGCAAGAACCGATTCAAAGTAGGCTTAACCATGGTTGTTTTGAAGATAAGAAGATGTAAGGGTGGGTCAAGACCTTGTCAAGCTATAAAATCCTCATTCTTACTATCGCTTGATGGTTGTAGATAGATATTTAATAAATGTCAATGTATTTATTTGTATGCAGGAGAGAAATCAAGTTAGAATCTTGGCTTGAGTAACTAAAACAATGATGAGAATCTAATGCCTCGAACCCAAGTTTTTCTCCGCAAGATTCATCCATGGAGGGTAAGTCAGGGCCTAAGATCATGCCGAATCCTAATCATGAATACAATGTAAGGACATAGGGATTTCTATGTAAACAGGGTATCCTATTTTCATAGGCTCGAATGACCGCTTCTCATAATAACAATGTACATGGTCAGGTTTGGTATGGAATGAATTTAGAACTAATGATCGAGTAGATTCCGTGATTATTAGTTCATAACCCTAGCACCCAATCCCATTTTGGGTGGTCAAAAAATATATTTGTTCATGTGAATCGCTAGTATGCCCACATAATTTGTGGTGAATTTGGCTTAATACTTCGTGTTCTGAACAAAACAAGTATAGGTTAGAGCATAGTTCATGTTTATATGCTACGAAATTGAAAGTTTACGGGAAAGTGGCTCCACAATATTTCTTCTAAAAATTAACTATTATTTAAATAAATATTGTAGAGATGAACATACTAACAAAAAATTGTCATATTATCAACGCAAAGACAATATCTGTTATAAATTTGTTAAGAATCTCTAAATGATTCGATACATCTGGTATCTATGTTTTTTTTCAATGTTGCTTTCGAGCGTCGTATCTAGTAACGCACTCAGTAATGTATGAAAATGCCAACAGATATAATTGCGCATAAGCTAAACAATGAAACATACCATGAGAACAAAACATATGTCAAAACAATCGGACAACATTCATACTGCTATTTGCAAGATGCAGCCAATACTTGCTAGCCAATATCAATGCATACACCTGTATATCCCTATGAAACTATTTCCTCGTGTGGATTTTGAGTATACGTCCAGTTGTATCGATTCTGCGAGTTGAATATATATTTCGTGTTTTGAGATTTTCGAGTGCACCCCAGTTGTTTCTTGTTCTTTGGTATGTGCATCAATAGGCAAATTAGTCTCTCTATCTCTAGAAAAATCACATATGCACGCATGCCATATGGTACAAATTGAAACGTCAAGATGGAACACATTGCCTCGCGATAAAATGGAATAATGTGCATTCATAGTACTAAAAAAATCCATGAATAAATGGCTTCCGTATTGACATATACATATAGTCATATAGTCCCATTTTTGTTTGCTGATTGGTTCTCCGTCCAGATGTCCAATGAATCCAACAATTAATAAGAACATGAAAATCTAGATTTTGTATGTTGTACATGACTTAGGAACAGAATCGTTCAGAAGATACATACATATGCCATGCATGTACTTACCTAGCTTTGAGCAACGTGCATGCATGAGGCTAATCCTGATCTTCTTAGCCTTAGGCTATGTACGTACGTCAGGTGTTTTTGAAAACACCGCCGATGATGCCTAGTGATCATGCTGCCTCCTATACCGTGAAAAGCGTTGGCGCGGGGTACATCTGTAATCTGTTGTTCGGTCTTAGCGCCCGCTCCGCCATCCGGATCCCTGTCCTCTTCGTTGCCGTCGAGTTGTATTCCAGCGAGCAGCCCACAACGACCTTTGACGTGCTCTCTCAGTTCTGTCGATTGTTGAGGCCGGGGCCATGTTACGCAAGTCGTTGAGGTTGATGAGGAAGAAGCAAGTAATGATATACCTTGCCGCTGCGGGTGGCCTACGTGGCTCTATGGTCAGCATAGGGCACGAAGTCGGCTTGCGTGAGGATGTGTTATAGGAGCTCCGCTTGTAATCTTTTTTCCCTTTTAGAGATCAAAACTGTTGGATTTTGGGCTCCGTAAATTCTAAAGAAGTTTGAACACATGGACGTATGCGAAAATTACCTGCAGCCTCGTCCTACCTAGCTCGCTACTCGATGATTTCTACAACGAACTCGCACGATAACGAGGAAGCGAATGCGCACGATGATTTACCCAGTTCGGGCCGCTACGAAGCGTAATATCCTACTCCTGCTTTGGTGGCTTGCCTCACGAGGAGGTTTGTGGATGAATTAGTACAGTGATGTGTCGCCTCGTGAGGGCGCTCTGGTGGTGTTGCCTCTCTTCTGTTGCCTCTCAGTTGTGTTGTCCCTCTCTACGGTGCAGCCTATCCTCTATTTATAGTGCCCCGGGTCCTCTTCCCTTGTCGCTATGGCGGGAAGAGGAACAAATTTCACAACGGCCAAATTCAAAGGGGGACAGTAGTACATCTTTATCCTGACGAAAGGTGATCTTCGCTTACAAAGTAGTTGTTGATGATACAGAGGTGGGCTCGGCGATGACACCCTCCCTGTCGGGCTTGTGGTCGTGTTCTTGTTGTATCAGAATAAAAACCTTTGGGGGGAGGGGTTGCTATCCGCGAAGTTTTTAGATTATGACCGTGTGGTCGCTCATAATGTTATTAAGAAAAATAATGATAGGAGACTGCTTTACAACTTAGTTTTTAGCCAGGATACTTGTGAAATTATTACTCTGCCTGCTTCTTCTTTGTTCGATATTCGCTCAGGCAGATACACCATTATGCCCGGAGACATCTACAGATATTGGGATCTGACGCAGCCCCCGGCTCCAGAGCCGGCGCTAGCCCTTGATCCGTACCACGAGCCAGTCTTTCAGTGGGAGCCGCAGGAGTTCGCCAACCAATGAAACTATGAGGACGCTCCTGAGTATCCGGGAGGGAGCTCCTTCTAGCCATGGCCATAGCCCAACTTAGGCCAAAAGCCTAAGCTTGGGGGAGTACGTATTTTTTACCGATTTTACATTCATGTTCACACATTTATTCTTAAGCAGTCGGTGTTCATACTTTTCATTGTACTATCCATGATAGTTTAATTTCTTATTTCGCTTTCTTCTTGCGTGTTTAATTAACTTTGAGAAAAATATAAAAAAATTAGTTCTGGTTTTATTTCCAGCTGCTTAGTTGTAGCATTAAAAAGAAAACCCCAAAATATTTTCCGTTCTTCTTTTACTTGTTCGGAGCTTTTTCGTGTAAATAGTTTTCTCGTTCGTGTTTTGATTTTTCTTTCTTTCGGTCATAAGAAGAAGACCACAATGAAAATGTCGAGTGACTCTCATATACATTATTGTTTACCTATTAGAGAGCCCACGTTACCTTGTCTTCTCCTTTGAGTTATTGTTTGCAGATTCCAGCTTAGTCCGATGTACGTGCACTCTTATTATTATCCACATCGTTTGGTCGTGCAAGTGAAAGGCAATAATGACGATATTTGATGAAAAGATTGAGATGGAGAAAAGCCGGTATGAACTCGAGCTATCTTGCTTTTGTAAATATGATTAGCTCATCGTTTCGAATTCAGTTCATCATGGGTGAAACATATTTGCAATGACAATTAGAGATTATAGTTATTCATGTCATGCTTAATTAGGTAAGAGTGGATAATGGGTTGTTTTGGGTGCCGACATGCATATTAAAATGGTTGTGATGTAGTATGATGGGATGGTATCCTCCTCTGAACGATTCAAGTGGCTGGACTTGGCACATGTTCATGCATGTAGTTGAAATAAAATCAACATAGCCTCCACGATATTTATGTCCATAGTGATTTATATCCTACTCATGCTTGCATTCAATGTTGGTTAATCTCAAAGCATGTTGATGACTGCGTTGCTCTCTAGTTGGTCACTCCCCAGTCTTTTGCTAGCCTTCACTTGTACTAAGCGGGAATACTGCTTGTGCATCCAATCCATCAAACCCAAAGTTGTTTCGTATAATTCAATCGTACCTACATATATTCGGTATTTGCCTGCCGTTCCAAGTAAATTTGCATGTGCCAAACTCTAAACCTTCAAATAAATATTATGTTTTGTATGCCCAAATCGCTCAAGTGGCGACTGGGGTCTATCAGTATCTTCCATGCTAGGTGGGTTACTCTCATGATATGTGTTGATTCACTATCATTAACGAGAAAGTGGATGGTAATCGGAATGCCTAGTTCCATGCTCGAAATAAAAAGCAAAATATAATTAAACAAAACTCCCCCATAACTATGTTTGTATGGACGGTACCCGTGAATTCGGCCCGCCGTGGAGTGTGACAGATTGGTGGAGGGGGAGTAAAAACTTTATCATTCTGTTTGGGAACCGCCTATAGTGTATCTAGCATGGAAGAAGTTGAAAAAACTTTTGGTCGTTATGTGAGCAATGAAAGCATACCGCTTGAAAATCATTACTTATCTCTGTTTTAAAAGCTCGAGCTCTAGAACCTCTGCAAATCAATGCTTCCCTCTGCGAAGGTCCTTTCCATTTACTTTATTGTTGAGTCATCATCTTCTTATAAAAGGCGCCAGTTAGAGAGCACCACCGTCATTTGTATGCTTGCTGTTAATTGATATTGAGTATGAACATGACTGGATCTCTCTCACCGTGAATTACAATATTTAGTCGGTCCTTGTTTTTTAGAGGTGCTCTGCCTTTATGTTTTGCGGTCTTAGAAAGGGCTAGCGAGATACCATTTTGTCATATTGTATCATGATTGTTTTGAAAATGTGTTGTCATCCGAGAGTTATCATTATTGCTCGCTAGTTGATTATGTCATTGATATGAGTAAATGTGAGACCTAAATGTTATTGTGAACGTGGTTAGTCCCTGATCTTTGCTGAAAATCTGAACACCAGTTAGACGTATTTACAACAACAAGATCAAACAGAGTTTGTAAAAAAAATTCCTTATCACTTTCAGTTTATCAACTGAATTGCTTGAGGACAAGCAATGGGTTAAGCTTGGGGCAGTTGATATGTCTCCATTGTATCCACTTTTCCAAACTCTTTTTCCCTTGTTTTGGACTCTAATTTGCATGATTTGAATGGAACAAACCTGGACTGACATTATTTTCAGCAGAATTGCCTTGGTGTTATTTTTATGCAGAAATAAAAGTTCCCGGATCGTCCTGAAAATTGACGGAGAATATTTTTGGATTTAATAAAAAATACTAGCACAAGAATCAACCAGAGGGGGGCCACCTGCAGGCCACAAGCCTGCTAGGCGCGGGCACCCCCCTTAGAGGTGGGGCCCCTGTGACTCCTCCGACCTCCTCTCCAGCTCCATATAACCCTAATCACGGAGAAAAAAGATCAAAGAGAAGAGTTCATCATGTTTCACGATACGGAGCCGCTACCACCTCTTGTTCTTCTTCGAGAGACCAGATCTGGAGTCCGTTTTAGGCTCCGGAGAGGGGAAATCGACGCCATCGTCATCACCAACCATCCTTCATCACCAATTCCATGATGCTCTCCGCCGATCGTGATTAATCCCATCGTAGGCTTGCTGGACGGTGATGGGTTGGATGAGATTTATCATGTGATTCAGTTAGTTTGGTTAGGGTTTGATCCCTAGTATCCATTATGTTCTGAGATTGATGATGGTATAACTTTGCTATGCTTAATGCTTGTCACTAGGGCCCGAGTGTCATGATTTCAGATCTGAACCTATTATGTTTTCATGAATACATTTGTGTCCTTGATCCTATATTGCAAGTTGTAGACACACATTACGAGTTATGATCCGCATCCCCGAGGGTGACAATAACTGGGATTCTTTTCGGTGATTACCGTAGTTTGAGGAGTTCATGTATTCACTAAGTGCTAATGCTTTGGTCCGGTTCTCTATTAAAAGGAGGGATTAATATCCCTTAGTTTTTAATAGGACCCCGCTACCATGGGAGGGTAGGACAAAAGATGTCATGCAAGTTCTTTTCCATAAGCACGTATGACTATATATGGGATACATGCTTACATTACATTGATGAATTGGAGCTAGTTCTGTGTCACTCTATGTTATAACTGTTGCATGATGAATGACATCCGGCATAATTATCCATCACCGATCCATTACCTATGAGCTTTCCACATATTGATCCTTGCTAAGTTACTTCTCCGTTGCTACTGTTAGAATCACTACAAAACTACTACGGTTACTTTTGCTACCATTACCATTACTTTCATACTACTTTGCTATTGAATACTTTGTTGGAAATATGCCCTAGAGGCAATAATAAATTAGTTATTATCATATTTCCTTGTTCATGATAATCGTTTATTATCCATGCTATAATTGTATTGATCGGAGACTTAGATGCATGTGTGGATACATAGACAAAACCATGTCCCTAGTATGCCTCTAATAGACTAGCTCGTTGATCAAAAGATGGTTAAGTTTCCTAGCCACGGACATGAGATGTCATTTGATAATGGGATCACATCATTAGGAGAATGATGTGATGGACAAGACCCAAACTACAAACGTAGCATATGATCGTGTCAGTTTATTGCTACTGTTTTCTGCATGTCAAGTATATGTTCCTATGACCATGAGATCATGCAACTCACGAACACCGGAGGAGTGCCTTGTGTGTATCAAACGTCGCAACGTAACTGGGTGACTATAAAGGTACTCTACAGGTATCTCTGAGGGTGTCTGTTGAGTTGGCATGGATCAAGACTGGGATTTGTTACTCCGTGTGACGGAGAGGTATCTCAGGGCCCACTCAGTAATACAACATCACAATAAGCCTTGCAAGCAATGTGACTAAGTGTTAGTAACGGGATCTTGTATTATGGAACGAGTAAAGAGACTTGCCGGTAACGAGGTTGAACTAGGTATGGAGATACCGACGATCGAATCTCGGGCAAGTAACATACCGAAGAACAAAGGGAACATCATACGGGATTAACTAAATCCTTGACATAGAGGTTCGACCGATAAAGATCTTCATAGAATATGTAGGAACCAATATGGGCATCTAGGTCCCGCTATTGATTATTGACCGTAGAGGTGTCTCGGTCATGTCTACATAGTTCTCGAACCCGCAGGGTATGCACACGTAAGGCTTGGTGACGTTTCGGTAGTATAGAGTTATGCATGGTGGTGACCGAAGGTTGTTCGGAGTCCCGGATGAGATCCCGTACATCACGAGGAGCTCCGGAATGGTCCGTAGATAAATATTGATATATAGGAAGTCCTATTTTGGTCGCCGGAAAAGTTTCGGGCTCATCGGTAGTGTACCGGGAGTGTTAGTAGTGTACTGGAAGACCATCGGGAGGGGTATTTCGACCCAAGAGGCTACATGGGCTGTGGGAGAGTAAATATCAGCCCTTAGTGGGCTGGTGGAAGTTCCACACAAGTCCCATGAGGCTAGGAGAGAAAACCCAAAGAGAAAAAGGTGGAAAAATGCAAAATAGGGAGGAATCCTAGTCCTACTAGGATTGGAGGAGGAGTCCTCCACTCCTCCTTGATTTGGCCGACCCAAAGGATGGTCCCTTGAGGGCCAAGCCTCCTCCTCTTTTACTCTTATATATACTAGAGGTTTTAGGGTTTTTTTGCACCAGATTGTTAGCTACGTGTTGCTCGTTCCTCTAGTGCATAGTTTCTCCTCTATATCGGTTTTCTACAGTGCTTAGGCGAAGCCCTACCGGAATAGCTCCACCACCATCTCCAGAGCACCGTCACGCTGTCGGAGAACTCTTCTACCTCTCCGCTCCCTCTTGCTGGATCAAGAAGGCGGAGATCGTCATCGAGCTGTACATGTGTTGAACGCGGAGGTGCCGTCCGTTCGGCGCTAGATCGGAAGGACCATGATCAAGATCGCGAGACGGATCGTGATGAGTTTGCGGGACGGATCGTGATGAGTTCGTGGGACGGATCGTGATTGGATCGTGGGACGGATCATGATGAGTTCGCGGGACGGATCGTGATGAGATCGCGGGATGCTCGGCGATTTGGATCGTGAAGACGTTCGACTACACCAACCGCCTTTCTTAACGCTTCCCGCTTAGCAATCTACAAGGGTATGTAGATCCACTCTCCCTCTCGTAGATGCTCATCACCATGGATAGATCTTGCGTGTGCGTAGGAAATTTTTTGTTTCCCAGGCGACGTTCCCCAACATACTTTCCTGCAGATATTATGTCTTTTAGGTGTGGTTGAATTGACAACTCAGTTGCGAATACTCGAGAATATTCTTTGGATCCCCTTGTGTCGAATCAATAAATTTGGGTTGAATACTCCACCCTCAAAAACTATTGTGATATCCTATACTTGTTGGTTATCATCGACGACTGCTTGGTTTCAACTCCCGTGCTTGTTCGCGGAGGCGCTGCCAGCCGAGGGGGGGGGGGGGCTACTGGCCTATGGCTGCAGGCCGATGGCTACTCGGCGCATCCTCGTGGGTGGAGGTCGAGGTCACCCCCGGGGGCTACATGTACCTAAACCGCGGGTGGCAAACGTTTGCCTGTGCTTGCGGCTTGGAGGGGAGGTGCACCCTTCACTTCAAGTACGACAGGGTGGCGATGCTCTTTGTTAAGATCTTTGGGGGAGAGGGCGAGCGCTTGGGGTATTTCCCGGAAGACGATGGCCACAACGATCTTGGAGGTGAGCTTGTCCTTGACGACGGGCGCCGCATCTCTAGCAGCAGCGACACCCCCTCCGAGGAGAGCCCGAGCGGCAGCAGCGACAACAGCTATGGCGCGCCACCACGTTGGCACGCCCGGACCTCGGGGGGTAGCCAGTCGCCCCCGCATTGCTCCTCTGCCCAAGAAGCAGCCACCCCGGCGCGCCTCCACGGGCCTGTCAAGGAAGAGGACTCTGACTGAGTGTTGGTGTGCCGATGGCATGGCTCCCGGAGCGGCAGCCCCCGAGGGGGCTTCATCACTTTCTTTCTCCTCCTCTTCTCCCTTTCCCGCGATCAAAGAACCAAGGGGTGCCCTATGGGCGTGTAATGAATTTCGGCGCTTGCGCCCTTGTTAGTACCCTCATCATGTGTCCTCGTTCTTGTGTCATTATTAATTGGAACTTCATGTTGGTCGTGGTTAGAGTACTTAGCTTTTCATGCTCGTTGTAGGCTTTTCGTTGGGTAGGTTTGCTTATGGCGCTTGGGGAGTCCGGATGTCATGGGGACTTCTTCTTCTTATGAGTGAGGCAGGTTGGGAGTCCTTTAGGCACCTCTGTGTCTACAGGCCCCAGTCCCGCACATTTCTCGACCACCGTAAGGACGTCCGGATCACCAGGACACAACTACGGGGTGAGGCCTCGACACCCTTGATAACGACAGGATCACCAGGACAACATCAAGGGGTGAGGGGCTATATGACCGGTAAGGCTCCTGAGGCGCGCTGCTCAGGAGCCCCCTTTGACGCTCAAGCAGCTCTATGTCAGTAGGTCCCAGTTCCGCACATTTCCCGACCATCGTAGGGTGCATCTGGATCACCAGGACGCAACTATGGGGTGAGGCCTCAACACCCTTGATGTCGTCCGGATCGTCAGGACGACATCAAGGGGCGTGTGGCTATATGACCGATAAGGCTCCTGAGGCGCATTGCTCAGGAGCCCCCCTTCAAGGTCAAGCGGCTCCCCAAAATTTTTTGTTTCCTGCCCTGGGGGCGCGAGCCTCCCGAGGCTCTGAGATGGTGCGTCGGGCTATGGGCGGAGCCCCTGAGCGAATATAAGGCGACACGCGCCTACTGACTCATTCAGGAGCACCATGCGAGGATCCGGGCGCCAAGGCCTTGGCGAGGTGCGAACACCGTGCCCCCAGCCCCCGCTCGCGGGGTGCGAGGCGGGAAAGAAGCGGGCAAGTTCTCGACCCGAAGAGAGAAAATTCGCGTTAGGAAACGGCGATAAGAAGAAACCCCTGCCCCTTTTCTTTAAAACATGGTTGGAGAAAACCCCGAGTTTTGTTCCAAAAAGAGTTGGCAAATGCAAACACAAGAAAAGCAAATAACAGTCATGTCCGACACCTAGGCTAGTCTTCATCTTCGTCTTCCCCCAGCGCGGAGCGTAGGGCATACATGTTGCGTGGGCGCATTGGAGGTCAGTGTTGTCCGCTAGCGCGGAGCATGGGGCTTCCACTTGGGCATGGGTGGGAACCCCTCTCCGTCCTCGGGGGGCTCCGGGTGTATACAACCCACTCATTATTACGTGAGAGTGTCACGGTCGTAGATAGCTAGGCAAGCCCCAGGAGCTCGGCACGGTTGCTCCCAAATATGTCAAGAGCCATCCCATGTATTTCTGCTCGGTTGCGTGCCCCTATGACCCAAACCCGAATGCATTGTTCCCTGCGTAGCCGTGGGATTGCGCTCCCGCGACCCAAACACGAGCACAATGCACCACGCGCAGCCATAGGGGTGTTTTGCTGATGAAGCTGCCTCGTGAAGTGTCGGGGTGCTGGCCGGATAGCGCCTCGAGGGCCTGGCAAGGCCTTGCCTCCCGAGGTTGTGCCAACGCTTCGGTTGTCGTGGGTGGCCCACACTTCCTGTGTCTTGTTGCTCTCCCCTAGGCCATTGCTCTTGAGGCCTTGGGCCTTGGCTTCGTGTTGCATGCTTGTGAGGGTGATGGCTCACGCCGCAAACCTGTGGGATCGGGGACGTCCTCCCTCTTCCTCCCACTTGCGTTGTCCGGACCAGGTACTCCATCGATAAAAGCCACTAGGCCCGGCTCGGGGAGGACGCCCAGGGTACCCCCTACTCCGAGAGGGTGTTGGCACTTGCGGGAGGCGACTGATCCATCTCACCGTCCACAGGGACGACGTAGCTTGGTGAAGGATCGAAAGTAGTGCTAGAGGGGGGGGGTGATTAGACTACTTGACCAAATAAAACTCTACCTTTTCCCAATTTTAAGTGTAGGCAAATTTTATCATTCATAGCAAGTCAAGTACACCCCACAGATGCATGCTTACGAGTATAGCAGCGGAAAGTAAAGACAAACATGTAAGTAAAGGTAGGGTAGGAATATCAAATGCAATTGGATACACGATGATTTTCCTGTGGTTCTGATAGATGGTGCTATCGTACGTCCACGTTTATGGAGTCTTCAACCCACAGAGGGTAACGGTCACGAGAGTCCAGAGAGGGCTCTACCCATGGAGGATTCCACGAAGAAGCAACCTTGACTATACCATGATGGCTTATGTCCATGGAGGACTAGCCTAACTCGGGGTAGATCCTCATCAAGTAGGTGATCTCCTTGCCCTTAAAAACTTCTTGGTTCACTCTACAACACAAAGTAGGAGGCTCCCAAGCGACACCTAACCAATCTAGGAGGCACCACCCTCCAAGGTCTGGATATAGGAAATGGTGGTGTCTTCAGTGGGAGTGGTTATGATGTTTCCATTGGCATCTCTGTGACAAACCACGCTGAGTCCTGGTGAAATGGGTCCACCCCTGTATTCCTCCTGAATACGTCCAAGGGCGCGGTGAATTGCCATGTCTCTCCCAAGTATCCAGCTGGGTGCCACAAACTTGAAGTCGATGGGTTCCTTACGATTTCCAAAGGTCTTCCCGGGGATGTGCACCTCGATCCTGTAGCGTCTGTCTTGTGGAAAAGACATGATAGGAGTCTCGGTGATGCTTGGCAAGGCAATCCTTACGTCCCTAACGATCCTCATCAGCTCCTTGCCAAAGGGCATCATCGCGTCAGGCTGACAAAACTCCGTGATCAAAACTGGGATGAAGGTGGCCATCTATAATTTTGAAATAAATCGGAGGGAAGTCAGAAACGAGTAGATGAGAGTATAAGAATTTTAAAGACAAAAGAGAAATAAATCCTAAGGCTTTTCCAATCCTAGAGGTTACGTCCTACGGTCAGCGTGTGCTCTGATACCATTTCTGTAGCGACCCGACCTGAAAGGTCGAATCTCCGGTGTTTCTGTACCATCCCAAGATCATGCTGGTACACACATGGTACATCAATGTATATATCAAAGTGAAATCACACAACTTTAATTAATCGAGATCTCATATCGAGTCCTTTATTACAATAAGAATTACAATAAAGTGGCCGAAGGCCAACTCATGAGAATAACTAATCTTGCGGAAGCTTCAAAGGTAGTTGAGTCCATCTGACTCCAAGAGCATCTCACCGAGCGTAGAGCGTATCCTCACTCCTGGTCGGAAAAGTACTCTGCAACATAATACGTTGCAGCCGTGTAGGTCAGCATATTGAATATGCCAGCGAAGTCACAAAAGAGGGGGTAAAGTAATCATCTAGTCTATATGCATATATGGCAGGTGGGGTAGTAAGTTTTTGCATAAAGCCAAAATTTTCCTACAACAAGAGAGGGCAAAAGCATAATTACTACAATGTTGGTTGATTAATAAGATGGTTCCACCAACCAATTCTCATACCCAAGTTGACATTAATACCCACATCAATGTAATTAATTGGGTTGAGAGTTCCAGATAGTTTCAGTTCCTTTGGCTCAAACTGTCCATGACCGTGGACACGGCTAATCGATTAGGTTTGGGTACTCTGCAGAGTTTTGCACACGTTCCCCACAAGATTTGATCGCCTCCGTTTGATTTCTCGCACTTCAGGGTGTTTGAGAAACGGATGATCAAAACATGGTCTTCTAAAGGGTTTCCCCGAGACTCTGTCGGTGACCATCCTTTCTTACTGTTCTTCTACATCTCGTAGCACCGCCTGTCCAGGGTCACCACGATATCCAACCAAGCCAGAGCCCATAATGGCTTGTGGTTGTGCAGGTAAGCCTTGGGTCTTGAAGCATCCATCCATCTCTTTGTGCCTGGGTGGACCTTTCCGCATGAATACTGGCACTTCTCCAGCATCATCTAGGCTAACCACTGGTTTCTCCACGGCGCCGTTCAACCATCATCCACCCAGAGGTATGTTGAAAACTCGGAGTCTTGAAGACTTGATCATCATGTAGGTCTTGAAATTATTAACTCACAACTCTCATGAATCACACAACCAACCCCGTCTACTAATAGCATAGCAAAATTTAAATCAACGTTTCCCGGGGCCAATGTGTCAAAGGGTTGAGGGGTGCCTACCACATGATACTACATCAAGTAACCAAGTTTCCAAATTACCTACTTTTCATGCAATTGGGGAGATGGTAGAACTAATGCAATAAAAACATAGGTATACATGGTCAAAGTGACTTGCCTTGCTGACGATCCTCGTATTCAAGTGACTCTAGATAACAAGCTTCGCACTCCGGATGATCTAACGAATCAAACAAAACACAAAATAAGCATAAACACAATACAATTCATATAACAGCAAGGTAAAAGAATACTTCAACAAACAATAGCACAATCAAAAAGAAGAAACACTTAAAGTATAAGACTCTAATTTTTTTGTTGGTGTCAAAACTCCACTAAGACATACTAAGTCAAAAATTTGTTTGGAACAACTAGGCATTTAGATAACAGAAAAGTAAATATAAAATTTTATTTGAAAACAGAAAGTATTTCATTATAAAGATTTTGTGCAAAAAGATTTACTACAATTTTTTCTTCTAAACAATATAAATGGTGAAAACAAGATGTACCTATTCAAACTAGAGCACAAAACAACTTGAAAAAATATTTTATTAACAGAAAATATTACACCTAATGTTGAATCAACAGAACCTAATGATATCTAAAAACAAAAGTTAAACTAATTCAGGTTCAAATTAAATTAAAATTAAAATAACTAAACCACATTAAGAACCAAACAGATTCTGTTTTTGTTAAAAAGATTAACCAAATTTATCCTAAAAATTCTCAAACTATGTAGGATGATAGGCCTAACTAATACAAAACAGTGGTAAAAAGATTCATTCAAAAATAATTTTTTAAACTCATGTTATACAGATTTTAGTAATTTTTTTTGATTAGATTCAAAATTTAAAGCTCAATTTTGAATCTAAGCATACAGACATAAACTACAACAAATTTCTGAACTAATGCAAAAAGAATCAACTAAAAACACCAAATATTTGAAAAGAGATGATAAAAACAAAAACAGAATACATTCTGTTTTCTAAAACAGAAAAGAAAAAGAAAAACTAACCTAACTAACGGACATGGTGACGTGGCATGCTATGATTGGCTGCGAGGGCATGCGTGCGGGAGCTAGCGAGCGGTTGGCCGAGACTTAACGCGTACCAGTTCGTTTATTAAATAGATCTAATCTCGCGCGTTGGATTGGGATCGGACGACTACGGGTGGAGGTGGCGGCTTACAGAGAGGGGGTCGAGGTCTTCGGCGAGGTCGACGGCGGCCGGTGGTCGGAGGTGCTTGGGGACGACGGTGCAGTGGTAGGGGTGGCGTCCGAAAGCTTCAAACGGCGGCCTTGAGGCTCCGACGTCGATTGGTGGCGTCGGAGGGGGCTGGGGGTGAGTGTGGCGACGGGCACGAGCTCGGGGAGGTCCGGTTGGATGCCGAACTCCGGCGAGGTCTGGGGCAGCGTTCCAGCGAGGGAAGAGGGGTTTTTGGGTGTGGAACAAAAAGAGGAGAGGGCTGGGGTTTATATAGGGGCGGGGCGGTGGTCGGGGAGTGCACGAGGGGTGAGATCCGCGGAGAGGGATCTCCGGTGACGTTGGTCGGGCGCGGGGAAGGGGATGAGCGCGCTGACGCCACGGTCGGACGGTGGGTCCCGCGCGTCAGTGAGGGTGGAAGGCGTGGTTAGCGTGTCGGTGGCCAACCCGGAGTAGTTTCGGGAATTAAAGACTGTGGGCCGGCCCGTTTCTATTTAAAACGTTTCCTTATTTATTTCCAGAGCGATAAAAACTCTTTTAATGCATTCAAAATATTTCCAAACATAGAAAAAATATATATATCAAAATGATGAGGAGAATTAATGCTATGTAATGAACATTTTTCCTCTGTCATATTGAATATCTTTTTAAAATTTATTTTCAGAAAAATGCCTAATTGATTTTAAATCCTTTTGAGATAAACTTTCAAATAACCCCCTGGTTTTATTGCTCAAATATTTCACCAAGATGTCCCTGGTGTGGAGTGTCATGTTACTCCCCTCTTTCTTTGAACAATACCAAGGTTTTTCAAATAGGTGAAACAAATGCATGGAAAAATTGAAATGGCCTTTCAGAATATCAAAAGAAGCACTTCAACAAATTCATTACATTCAAACAAAGTGATGATGATGCATAGCTATATTTCATAACATTCCAAAATGAAATTTTGGGATGTTACACTTGCCTCTTGGAGAATTTGACAATCCTTTTGCCAACCCATCGTTGAACTTTTCCTGAAACATGCTTAGTGCAAACATTAGTTCAATGACATATATGTTGTTTTTAATTACCAAAAGCACCAAGGGAGCAAATGTGCTTTTAATCTCCCCCTATTTGGTAATTGATGACAACATATAGATCAAAGCTTCGGCATATGATATAATCAATGAATATAATTGTTGCTTTGAGAGGTATGTGATAAGCAAGAGCTCCCCCTAAATTTGTGCGTTATTTTTAAATTTGTGTTTGAATGCAAATGCACAATCAATTAGGTACGTGGGGCACTTCTTCCATGTCACATACAACTTGGTGGTGTGCGAGGGTAATAAGAGTTAACATCATAGCACAACACATCAAGCAAAGTGAATGATCATCTCATAACCATCAAAAGGATAGGAAATAGTAGTGACCCACATTAAAGCGTATGATCAAACACAACCAAAAGTATAACACATCCAAACCAAAAAACCAAATGTTTTTTTAAAACAATAATACAAACCAAACACCCAAACGCTCTCTCACTCAAAGCCTAAAGATCTATATACAACTTCTCCCCCTTTGGCAACAAGTTACCAAAAAGTTTAAAGAGATATAGCTAATCGTCCTTCTGCGGCTGATCTCCTTCGATGGTCGATGTCGGAGTTGAGAGAACTGCGTCCGCGAAGACTTCTGCTGATGTCCTAGACGGAGTTGGGGTAGCAACTTGAGGCACTGGAAGAGCTGATGGAGCTGAAGTCACTGAAGCTAGAGCAGGAGATGAAGGTCTTGTCTCTAGAGCTGGCACTGTAGGTGCCTTGGCCTGAGTCATGAACTGGACAGTCGTCCTGATAGGTGCACAATCCTCCTCATCATCAGAAGAATTAGATTCTAAAGAGGTGCGGCGTATAGGAGCTTCATCTACTTCCTTCTTGAGCTCATTCACAGTCTTGGTCAGCCATCCACCTTGTCATTGAGGGTCTTCACTCTATCCTCAAAGATGTTCACAAGGCTCTCCTGTCTATCTAGTATGCTGTTGATATCCTTCTTAATGTCCATGGCTATAGAGATCAAGAGATCCATCTGCTCGTTCTTTGATCTAGGGACTTGAGCACTAGTGGCTCTCGTTGCCTCTGCTTCTGCCACTGCCTAAGCTATAGAAGTCAGCAGTGGAGTAGAATTGGATGATCATCTCGGCATTCCATGCAATGAACTCTCTGCCAACAAACTGATCAATGCCAATGCAGTGGAAGTTGTCTTGCACACATGGGAAATAGTTTTCATTTTCCTTGATGTACTTCCAATCAACATATCTCATATGTCTCATAGCTGGACTCTTGTCAAGCAAGATTGTCTCATAGAAATTTTGTTGCTCCTTGGTGTAGAATCTGTAGTCCACAGTTGTCTTCCTCCTCTCAGAGTAAGGATCAATAGCTTTCCAATCTCTCATTCTTGCATCCTTCTTGTTCTTCATGTCAACAACAATAGGATGGGTGGCATTGTGTTCTGGAAGATGAGGTCTGAGCTTCATCAAAGCAGTCATAGCATCATCATCAGCTTCTCTGAAGGTGGATCCTTTGTTCTTCTCGGCACCTGGAATGTCTGTGGTAGTCCTCTTGGACTTCTCTGTAGTAGCCTTCTTAGGTGCAGACTTGGTGCTCTTAGGGGGACATGGCTTTGGCATAGCATCTGCCAACAGCTTCTTCTGCTTCTTCTTGGGAGGGGCCTTGACAACATGCTCTTCCTCCTCCTCCTCCTCGGCAACAGCACCAGCAGCCTCCTCAGGGTCCTCATACATTGAGGTAGGCCTGCCAACAACACGAATGATCCTCTTCCTGGCCTTCTTCTCTCCTGCCTTCTTAGGAAAAGACTTCCTTGGGGGCTCAACTGTCATGGTAGCCCTAGCACTCTCAGGTGCTCTCATAGTCTCTGGAGGTGCATATACCTTGCTGACTACCGTCCTGGAAGAGGTGGCCTCATTGGCTGACTTCTTTGCAGCCTTCTCTTGCTTCTTAGCAAGAACCTCATGTGCCACAAAATCTGAATCCTCCTCATCTGAATTCAATCTCTTCTGGGTCCTAGTAGCAGCCTTGGGCAACCCATGTGAACTAGGGGTTTGTGGATCTGAAAATGAGCTGGACCCATGGCTAGTGCTAGAACTCATGTCAATGTTCTGCTCCTGCAAGTTCTGGTTGTCCCCAGCATCTGACATATTGACCCTGTGAATAGAGTATAGAGGAGTGGAATAGGATAAGTCATCACAAAATGCAGAGTTTTTGAAAGTTTGAACTAAAGGTTCTCAAGGTTTGCATTCTGTCACATGAAAATCGGTACAACCGCAGCAAAAAAATCGGTGCTACCGAGACTGACATTCTCTTTAACAAAAACTTGGCACTCTTTTCGGTGAGACCAAAAAAGAGTACTCGGTTTCACTCAGATCGTTCTCAGCATCATAGAGGGCAAATTGGTGACATCGATTTGTTCGCTTTGGTTCCACTGAGTTTCATCGGGCGGACGACAAACCCTAGAAAATCGATTGTTCGCTATCTAATGGAAGTTTCTTGTGGACAGATCAATCTCAAATGGTGGCTAGACGATGGAAAATATCTAAGGCGCAAGAATCAGAGGTTGGAGCATAGAAGGGGGCCGAATCCAAACCCTAACTTGGCGATGGATCCGCTACGGCGACGACGATGGAGAAGATTCCGTTGACGGCGGCGATTCCCGATGGCGGAGACGCTCGGGGAGGCAAGGCGATGACCAGGGGTCTTCGTAACGGCAGCTTAGGGTTTTGGGGCGTGACGATTTAAGATTGAATTTCAAAGCGCCGTGTCCACAACATATATACCCTTCGCTATCGGTGACACCGATTCTAAATTTTTGGCGTCACCAAGTTTCTCAACTGTCAGCTGACAGGGAAACTCGGTGTAACCAAGAATATGGAATCGGTAGTACCGAGATTGAAAACCAGATCAACCCTAGGCATTCGGTGAGACCAAGATTTTTGAGTTGGTTCCACCGAGATGCACTTCGGAGGTTTTAATGGTCAACCCTTTGTCGATACGGAACTCCAAGTGCTCCTCACACAGAGAGATCGAAAAGTACTTGTTCAAATTTTGTGATGCAGCATGAATAAAATATGAGGTGAGAAAGCATAGATATCTAGAGGAGTGGTCCTAGGCATTCTTGTACATCCAATTGGCAACTGGAAAATCAAAAGCCAAATAGCAACAATTGGATGTCCTCGGATGAGTAAATAAATGCAGACCAACATGCTCACACAATAAGATGTCAAATGAAAACATGGCAAACATGCACAAACACACTAGCATCTAACAAGCACTTTGGCGATGATGGAGTCATCTATGTATGAGTATATTGACTTAGGAGCCAAGTAAGAATACTTGATCATAGGTCATACTCATCGTTTAAGCACAAGTGGGGTTACCACTTTTACATAAATCATTTAATGTTGTTACATACTATGAGATGCTTTGACTCAAATCTTGGAGTAAATCTCCCCCTTAATGTGACACCCCCCATTGGAGGGATAAACTAACCTTGGGTTCTGTTGATGAAGACTTCATGTAGGTGAGGTAGTGGTGGATGCCCAAAGTTGATGAAGATCAGCATGAGTTGGGAGCATCCTTGTTGTTTCATTACTATTCTCACCTACATCGGTTAGTACCAATACACAAGAGACAAACACAAGGATATCTATGGACATGGAGTGCAAAGCATACATGATGATGTCCATTGATTTGTTGATTACCTTGTCCCTTGCTTACCTTTGAGGGAATGTGTTACTCCATGAACTATTGCATGATGTTGATGTTGATTGAAACTAGTTCTTGCCAATAATTAATAGGAGTGTATTTTATTGGCGGAGTCACCCCTCAAGAACTTCTCTAGTTCTTCTTCTTGGGGACCCACATCAAGTTGATGGGGATCCTTGGTGTTGAAGTAGCACTTGTAGAAGTTGATCTTGTAGTAGCCTTGGGAACCCAATTCACCAAAGCTTGGCATTTATCTTCATATGAGTCAATGTCCTCTTGAAGCTTGTTCTTGCCCTTGAGCTTAGGGTCTTGTGGTGGAAGGTCGTCTTGAGCTTTGGTTCCCTTGGGGGAGTATTTTCATACTTATCCTTTTGAGGAACAAACTTGGGATTGGGGTATTGACCTTCTTCCCATTCAACTCCATTAGCGTTGAAGTAGCCAACACCACGGTTCTTCCGGTATCCTCCGTGCTTGCATACAATCTCCTCAAATTGTTTGCACCCTTCAAGGCTCTTGTAGACACCTTTCTCTATAATCCCTTTCAAAAGTTCATTTTCTTGCTCAAGTTTAACATGGCTAAGATAAGAGTTAGTGGGATCAATAGAACTACTAGAAGCAATATCATTGGATTTATCATTTTTATTGCTACTAGTTGAAGAACCTTTCTTGCCTTTGTTACTAGTTTGCTTAGTCTTAACTTGTGGCATGAACGTAGACAAGAGAAGTCATTTGGCTAGATAAGAGGAAGTCTTCTTTCAAAGATCGTCATTGATAGATTTAAGGAACTCATGCTCTTGCTCTAAGTTGAGCTTCTCAAAGCGGAGCTTCTCATGTGTCCTTTCAAGCTCTCTATGATCTTGTAGAGTAGACTCGTGAGCTAACTTAAGAGTTTTTAGTTCTTGAGTTAGTCATTCTATTTCCATCTTATCATCATCACACGACTTATCTAGGCTAGAGTTATTACTAGCAAGTTCATCTTGACTAACATTACTAGATTTTTCAAATAGCAAGTCATCTTCAATTAACAAGTCATCCTCATCACTATTGAAATCAAGATACTCGGGGTGTGATACCTTGGGCCTTTATTCATGAAGCAACATCCACTCCCTTCATTTGGCGAATCAAATATGTCATAGGAGTTGGCTATTACTAGTGCAAGTCCGGCAACACCTTCATCTTGACTATAGTCAGAGTCGGAGTGGTAGCTTCTCTCGGAGTGGTTGTCGGATTCGGAGCCAAAAACCCATTCACCAACATGATCTTGATGTCTTCTTCTTGAGTAGCCCTTGGTGTACTTGTCCTTCTTGTCCGAGTCCCTACTTCTCCTTGAGTGTCTTCATTCATAACGATCATCCCTACTCCTTCTCTCTTTTCGAGGTGACTCGTCTCTTGAGCTTCGTCTTCTTGGTGACTCTTCTTTCCTTTTGTAAGGAGTTGTGCACTCATTGGAGTAGTGTCCTGATTTCCCACTATTGTAGCAGTTTCAGTCACGACTTGACGAATGCTTCTCTTCATATCTTGAGTTGGAGCTTCGATCTTTGCTTCTTTTCTTGTAGAACTTGTTGAATTTCTTGACCATGAGGTTTATCTATTCATTTGTGACAAGGTTGTACCTTGAAGTTGCGGGAGCATCACCTGTGGCCTTGTAAGCACCGCTAGACTTGTGGTGAAGCTCTTCCTTGTCCTTGAGTGTCATCTCATGAGCAAAAATCCTTCCAATCACTTCCGTTGGCTTGAGATCTTTGCAGTTGGGCATCATTTGGATCAATGTGCATACGGTGTCATATCGATCATCCAAAGCTCAGAGTATATTCTTGATGATGAATTTGTCAGTCATTTCTTCGCTTCCTAAGCCGGCAATCTAATTTGTGATGAGAGCTAGCCTAGAGTACATCTCAACGACTCCTTCACCATCCTTCATCTTGAACTTGTCAAGCTGACTTTGAAGAACATCCAACTTGGATTCTCTCACGGATCTGGTACCTTCATGCATATCAACCAAAGTATCCCAAATCTCTTTTGCATTCTCAATACGGGTGATTTTGTTGAATTCTTCGGGGCGTAGGAAGTTGAAGAGAATGTCACATGCTTGAGCATTGAGTTGCAACATCTTCAATTCTTCCATAGTCGCTTCGCGATCCGGTTCCCTTCCATCCGCAAAGAATTCACCATGCAATCAACCACGAACAATAGCCCAAATGGCGGGGTTATGACCAAGAAGATGTATTTTCATTTTGTGCTTCCAACTAGCAAAATTAGTGCCATCAAAGTACGAACCTCTACGGTGATAATCTCCCTCACTAGATGCCATACTCTCTTAGGTTGTGAAACCAATGAAATGGAGACCAACGCTTTGATACCACTTGTAGGATTGCAAGTAGTGCTAGAGGGGGGGTGATTAGACTACTTGACCAAATAAAAATCTTCTTTCTCCCAATTTTAAGTGTAGGCAGATTTGAGCATTCATAGCAAGTCAAGTACACCCTACACATGCATGTCTACGAGTATAGCAGCGGAGATTAAAGACAAGCATGTAGGTAAAGGAAGGGTAGGAAGATAAAATGCAATTGGAGACACAATGATTTTTCCCGTGGTTCCGATAGGTGGTGCTATCGTACGTCCACATTTATGGAGTCTTCAACCCACGGAGGGTTCCACGAAGAAGCAACCTTGACTATACCATGATGTGTTGGAAATATGCCCTAGAGGCAATAATAAATTAGTTATTATCATATTTCCTTGTTCATGATAATCGTTTATTATCCATGCTATAATTGTATTGATCGGAGACTTAGATGCATGTGTGGATACATAGACAAAACCATGTCCCTAGTATGCCTCTAGTAGACTAGCTCGTTGATCAAAGATGGTTAAGGTTTCCTAGCCATGGACATGATATGTCATTTGATAACGGGATCACATCATTAGGAGAATGGTGTGATGGACAAGACCCAAACTACAAACGTAGCATATGATCGTGTCAGTTTATTGCTACTGTTTTCTGCATGTCAAGTATCTGTTCCTATGACCATGAGATCATGCAACTCATTGACATCGGAGGAGTGCCTTGTGTGTATCAAACGTTGCAATGTAACTGGGTGACTATAAAGGTACTCTACAGGTATCTCCGAGGGTGTCTATTGGGTTGGCATGGATCAAGACTGGGATTTGTTATTCCGTGTGACGGAGAGGTATCCCAGGGCCCACTCGGTAATACAACATCACAACAATCCTTGCAAGCAATGTGAATAAGTGTTAGTCACGGGATCTTGTATTAAAGAACGAGTAAAGAGACTTGCCGGTAACAAGGTTGAACTAGGTATGGAGATACCGATGATCGAATCTCGGGCAAGTAACATACCGAAGAACAAAGGGAACATCATACGGGATTAACTAAATCCTTGACATAGAGGTTCGACCGATAAAGATCTTCGTAGAATATGTAGGAACCAATATGGGCATCCAGGTCCCGCTATTGGTTATTGACCGTAGAGGTGTGTCGGTCATGTCTACATAGTTCTCGAACCCGCAGGGTATGCACACTTAAGGTTCGGTGACGTTTCGGTAGTATAGAGTTATGTATGGTGGTGACCTAAGGTTGTTTGGAGTCCCATATGAGATCCCGAATGTCATGAGGAGCTCTGGAATGGTCCGGAGGTAAAGATTGATATATAGGAAGTCCTATTTTGGTTGCCGAAAAAGTTCCGGGCTCATCGGTAGTGTACCGGGAGTGTCAGTAGTGTACCGGGGGACCATTGGGAGGGGTATTTCGACGCAAGAGGCTACATGGGCTGTGGGAGAAGGAATACGAGACCTTAGTGGGCTGGCTGAAGTCCCACAGAAGGCCCATGCGGCTGGGAAGAAATTCCAAAGTGGAAAAGGTGGAAAAAAGGCAAAAAGGTGGAAATAAGGAAGGAGTCCTAATCCTACTAGGAGTGGAGGAGGACTCCTCCTCATCTCCACTTCAGCCAAACCAAAGAGGGGCTGGACCTTGAACCAAGCCTCCTCCTCCTCTCCTCCTATATATACTAGAGGTTTTGAGGGCAGCCCTAACCCTAATTGCCACGTGCTGCCCTCTTCTTCCTCTAGATCGTTTTCTCCTTTAGATCGGTTTTCAACGGTGCTTAGGCGAAGCCCTGCTGGAATTCCTCCACCACCATCGCCGCAATGTCGTCGCGCTACCGGAGAACTTGTCTACCTCTCTGCTCCCTCTTGCTGGATCAAGAAGGCGGAGATCGTCATCGAGCTGTACGTGTGCTGAACGCGGAGGTGTCGTCCGTTCGGCGCTAGATCGGAAGGACCGTGATCAAGATCGCGAGACGGATCATGATGAGATCGCGAGATGGATCGTGATGAGTACGTGGGATGGATCATGATTGGATCATGGGACGGATCATGATGAGATCGCGGGACGCTCGGCGATTTGGATCGCGAAGACGTTCGACTACACCAACCACGTTTCTTAACGCTTCTCGCTTAGCGACCTACAAGGGTATGTAGATCCACCATGGATAGATCTTGCGTGTGCATAGGAATTTTTTTGTTTCCCATGCAACGTTCCCCAATAGTGGCATCATGAGCTAGGTCTATGTGTAGATGAGATCTCGAGTAGAACACAAAGAGTTTGTGGGCGTTGATGCTTAGATTGCTTCCTCCCTTGGTCATGTTTTGGTCCAGCGGTATTGTGGGTTGAAGCGGCCCGGACCAACCTTACTCGTACGATTACGAGAGACCGGTTCCATCAACTGACGTGTAACTTCATTGCACAAAGATGGTTGGCGGGGGTCTGTTTTCTCCTACTTTAGTTGGATTGGATTCGACTAAGGCGGTCCTTGAGAAGGTTGAAAAGCAACTTATGTATCACCATTGTGGTTTATGCGTAGGTGAGAATTGTTCTTGCTAGATACCCGTAGCAGACACGTAAAACATGCAACAACAATTAGAGGACGTCTAACTTGTTTTTGCAGGGTATGTTGTGATGTGATATGGCCAATTACATGATGAGATATATGTGATGTATGAGATGATCATGTGTTGTATAGAATATCACGACTTGCATGTCGATGAGTACGGCAACCGGCAGGAGCCATAGGGTTGTCTTTAATTATTGTATGACCTGCGTGTCAATCATTAAGCGCTATGTAATGCTTTACTTTATCTCTAAACGGTAGCAATAGTAGTAGAAGCATGGTGGGCACGACAACCCCAATGGTGACACGTTAATGGAGATCAAGATGATGGAGATCATGGTGTCGTGCTGGTGACGATGGAGATCATGCTGGTGCTTTCAAGATGGAGATCAAAAGCACAAGTTCATGGCCATATCATGTCACTTATGATTTGCATGTGATGTTAATCCTTTTATGCACCTTGTTTTGCTTAGGACGACGGTAGCATTATAAGGTGATCCCTCACTAAAATTTCAAGATCAATTGTGTTCTCCCCGAGTGTGCACCATTGCGAAAGTTTGTCGTGCCGAGACACCACGTGATGATCGGGTGTGATCGACTCTATGTTCACATACAACGGGTGCAAGCCAGTGTTGCACATGCAAAACACTCGGGTTAAACTTGACGAGCCTAGCATGTACAGACATGGCCTCAGAACACAAGAGACCGAAAGGTCGAACATGAGTCATATAGTAGATATGATCAACATGATGATGTTCACCATTGAAACCACCTCAACTCACGTGATGATCGGACTTGAGTTGGTGAATTTGGATCATGTATCACTCGAATGACCGGAGGGATGTCAATTTGAGTGGGAGTTCTTAAGTAATATGATTAGTTGAACTCATTATCATGAACATAGTCATTAGTGTCTTTGCAAATTATGTTGTACTCCCTCCGTCCCAAAATAAGTGTCGCTACTTTAGTGCAAAATTTGTATTAATGTAGTACAAAATTTGCGTCACTTATTTTGGGACAAAGGGAGTAGATTACTAGCTCATGCTAACGCTACCTTGTATTTTTATGTGTTCCTAGAGAAATATAGTTGAAAGATGATGGTAGCAATATTGCGGACTGGGTCTGTGATCTGAGGATTGTCCTCATTGCTGCGTAGAAGGCTTATGTCCTTAATGCACCGCTCGGTGCGCCAACCCCTCTAGCATCGTTTGTAGATGTTGTGAACATCTGTCAGGCACATTTTGATGACTACTTGCTAGTTTAGTGCGTCATGCATTACAGCTTAGAATTAAGGTTGCAAAACATTTTGAACATCATAGAACATATGAGATGTTCTAAGAGCTGAAATTAGGATCTCAGGCTCGTGCCCGTGTTGTGAGATATGAGATCTGCAACAAGATTCTTTGCCTGCAAGATGAAAGAGAATAGCTCAATCGTTGAGCATGTGCTCAGATTGTCTGGGTGCTACAATCGCTTGAATCGAGTGGGAGTTGATCTTCCAGATAAGATAGTGATTGATATAGTTCTCCATGTCACTATCACTAAGCTACTAGAACTTGGTGATGAACTATAAAATGCCAGGGATAGAAATAATGATCCCTGAGCTGTTCGTGATGTTTGACACCGCGAAGGTAGAAATCAAGAAGGAGCGTCAAGTGTTGATGGTTAGGAAAACCACTAGTTTCAAGAAGGGCAAGGGCAAGGAGGTAAACTTCATGGATGCCAAGTCAGTTGCTGCTCCAATGAAGAAACCCAATCTATTATGAGGACAACGGTCGCTGAAGCGGAACAACCCTAGATACTTGGTAGATAAGAAGGCTGGCAACGTCGATAGAAGTATATTTGATGTACGTGTTATTAATGTGTACCTTGATAGTACTCCTAGTAGCACACACGTATTGGATACCGGTTCAGTTGCTAAATGTTAGTAACTCGAAATAAAAGCTACGGAATAAACGGAGAACTAGCTAAGGGTGAGGTGACGATGTGTGTTGGAAATGTTTCCAAGGTTGATGTGATCAACATCACACGCTCTCTCTACCTTTGGGATTAGTGACAAACCTAAATAAATGTTATTTGGTGTTTTGCATTGAGCATGAACGTGATTAGATCATGTTTATTGCAACACGGTTATTCATTTAAGTTAGACAATAATGGTTATTCTGTTTACATGAATAATACCTTCAATGGTCATGCACCCAGTGAGAATGGTTTGTTGAATCTTGATCGTAGTAATACACATGTTCATAACATTGATGCCAAAAGATACAAAGTTAGTAATGATAGTACCACATACTTGTGGCACTGCCGCTAAATGTCATATTGGTATAAATCGCATGAAGAAACTCCATGCTGATGGATCTTTAGACTCATTCGATTTCGAATCGGTTGAGACATGCGAACCATGCCTGATGGGCAAGATGACTAAGGACCCCGTTTTTGGTTTAATGGAGCGGGCAAGTGATTTATTGGAAATAATACATGTTGATGTCTGCAATCCAATGAGTCTTGTAGCGTGCGGTGGATATCGTTATTTTCTTACCTTCACTAATGATTTGAGTAGATATAGTGTATATTTACTTAATGAAACACAAGTCTGAATCTTTTGAGAAGTTCAAGATAATTCAGAGTGAAGTTTAAGATCATCGTGACAAGAAGATAAACATATCTGCGATGTGATCGTGGAGGTGAATGTCTGAGTTACGAGTTTGGCATACAACTTTAGATGATGTGAAAGTTGTTTCACAACTCACGCCACCTGGAACACCATAGTGTGATGGTGTGTCTGAACGTCGTAGTCATGCTCTATTGGATATGGTGCGAACTATGATGTCTCTTATAGATTTGCCACTATAGTTTTGGGGTTATGCATTAGAGACAACAACATTCACTTTAAATGGGGCACCATCTAAATCCATTGAGATGACACCATATGGTTTGGCAGAAACCTAAAGTTGTCATTTATTAGAGTTTGGGAATGCGACACTTATGTATGATAAGATCGAACCCAAAGCGGACAAATGCATCTTCATAGAATACCCTACGAACAGTTGGGTGAATCTTCTATCTCAGATCCAAGCATAAAATGTTTGTTGCTAAAACTGGGTCCTTTCTCGAGAAAAAGTTTCTCTCGAAAGAATTGAGTGGGAAGAAGATAGAACTTGATGAGGTTGTTGAACCTTTGTTTCAACCAGAGAGTAGCGCAATGCAGGAAGATGTTTCTGTGAAGCCTATGTTAGTTGACAAGGGAGTTAATGATGATGATCATGAAGATTCTGATCAAGTTACTATCAAACCTCATAGGTCGACAAGGATGCGTACTGCTCCTGAGTGGTACGACAACCCTGTCTTGGAGGTCATGTTGTTGGACAACGATGAACCTACGAGCTATGGAAAAGCGATGATGGGCCCGGATTCCGACAAATGGTTAGAGGTCATGAAATCCAAGAAAGGATCCTATATGAAAACCAAGTATAGACTTTGGTAGACTTGCTCGTTGGACGACAGGTCTTCGAGTACAAATGGACCTTTAAGATGAAGACAGACGCTGATGGTAAACGTCACCATTTATAAAGCTCGACTTGTTGCAAAGAAGTTTACGACAAGTTCAAGGAGTTGACTGTGATGAGACTTTCTCACTCGTAGCAATGCTAAAGTCTGTTGGAATTATGTTAGCAGTTGCTGAATTTTTTCAATTATGAAATCTGGCAGATGGATGTCAAAACATCGTTTCCTTAACATTTTACTTGAGGAAAGGTTGTATGTGATACAACCAGAAGGTTTTGTCAGTCTTAAGGATGCTAAAAGGTGTGCAAGCTTCAGCGATCCTTCTATGGACTGAAGCAAGCATCTCGGAGTTGGAATATACACTTTGATGAGGTGATCAAAGTTTTTGAGTCTATACAAGTTTATGAGAAACTTGTATTTACAATAAAGTGAGTGGGAGCACTATAGAGTTTCTGATAAGCATATGTGGTTGACATATTGTTGATCGGAAATGATATAGAATTTCTAGAAAGCATAAAGGGTTGTTTGAAAAGAGTTTTTCAAAGGAAGACCTGGATAAAGTTACCTAATTGTTGAGCATCAAGATCTATAGAGATAGATCAAGATACTTGATGAGACTTTCAATGAGTACATACCTTGAAAAGATTATGAAAGAGTTCAAAATGGATCAGTCAGAGAAAGAGTTCTTGCCTGATCTGTAAGGTGTGAAGTTGAGTAAGACTCAAAGCTCGACCACGGGAGAAGAAAGAGAAAGGACGAATGTCGTCCCCTATGCCTTAGACATAGGCTCTATATTATGCCATGCTGTGTACCGTACCTGGTGTGTGCCTTGCCATGAGTCTGTCAAGTGGTACGAGAGTGATCCAAGAGTGGATCACTGGACAGCGGTCAAAATTATCCTTAGTAACCAAAGGACTAAGGAGATGTTTCTCGATTATGGGGGTGATAAAGAGTTCATCGTAAAGAGTTACGTCGATGCAAGCTTTAACACCAATCCGGATGACTCGGTGTAGCAATCTGGATACGTATAGTGGAGCAGCCATTTGGATTAGTACCAAGTGGAGTGTAGTAGTAGTGTTTACAGTTTGACATAGAGATTTGCAAAGTACACACGGATCTGAATGTCACAAACCCGTTGACTATAAGACCTCTCTCGCATGCAAAGCATGATCGAGCCTCAGAACTCATTGGGTGTTAGATTCATAACAATGCGAATCACATGGTTATGTGAACTAGATTATTGACTCAAGTGCAAGTGGGAGACTGTTGGAAATATGCCCTAGAGGTAATAATAAATTAGTTATTATCATATTTCCTTGTTCATGATAATCCTTTATTATCCTTGCTATAATTGTATTGATCAGAGACTTAGATGCATGTGTGGATACATAGACAAAACCATGTCCCTAGTATGCCTCTAGTAGACTAGCTCGTTGATCAAAGATGGTTAAGGTTTCCTAGCCATGGACATGAGATGTCATTTGATAACGGGATCACATCATTAGCAGAATGATGTGATGGACAAGACCCAAACTACAAACGTAGCATATGATCGTGTCAGTTTATTGCTACTGTTTTCTGCATGTCAAGTATCTGTTCCTATGACCATGAGATCATGCAACTCACTGACACCGGAGGAGTGTCTTGTGTGTATCAAACGTCTCAACGTAACTGGGTGACTATAAAGGTACTATACAAGTATCTCCAAGGGTGTCTATTGGGTTGGCATGGATCAAGACTGGGATTTGTTACTCCGTGTGATGGAGAGGTATCTCAGGGCCCACTCGGTAATACAACATCACAAGAAGACTTGCAAGCAATGTGACTAAGTGTTAGTCATGGGATCTTGTATTATATAACGAGTAAAGAGACTTGACGATAACGAGGTTGAACTAGGTATGGAGATACCGACGATCGAATCTCGGGCAAGTAACATACCGAAGAACAAAGGGAACATCATACGGGATTAACTGAATCCTTGACATAGAGGTTCGACCGATAAAGATCTTTGTAGAATATTTAGGAACCAATATGGGCATCCAGGTCCCGCTATTGGTTATTGACTGTAGAGGTGTCTTGGTCATGTCTACACAGTTCTCGAACCCGCAGGGTCTGCACACTTAAGGTTCTGTGACGTTTCGGTAGTATAGAGTTATCTATGGTGGTGACCGAAGGTTGTTCGGAGTCCCGGATGAGATCCTAGGCATCATGAGGAGCTCCTAAATGGTCCAGAGGTGAAGATTGATATATAGGAAGTCCTGTTTTGGTCACCGGAAAAGTTTCGGGCTCATCGGTAGTGTACCGGGAGTGCCGGTAGTGTACCGGGGGACCATCGGGAGGGGTATTTTGACCCAAGAGGCTACATGGGCTGTGGGAGAAGGAATACCTTAGTGGCTGGCCGAAGTCCCACAGAAGGCCCATGCGGCTAGGAAGAAATTCCAAAGTGGAAAAGGTGGAAAAAAGGCAAAAAGGTGGAAATAAGGAAGGAGTCCTAATCCTATTAGGAGTGGAGGAGGAGGACTCCTCCTGTCCACTTCGGCCGAACCAAAGAGGGGTTGGCCTCGCGCCAAGCCTCCTCCTCCTCTCCTCCTATATATAGTACAGGTTTTGAGGGCATCCCTAACCCTAATTGCCACGTGATGCCCTCTTCTTCCTCCAGATCGTTTTCTCCTCTAGATCGGTTTTCAGCGGTGCTTAGGCAAAGCCCTGCTGGAATTCCTCCACCACCATTGCCGCAAAGCTGTCGTGTTGCCGAAGAACTCGTCTACCTCTCCGCTCCCTCTTGCTGGATCAAGAAGACGGAGATCGTCATCGAGCTATACGTGTGCTAAATGAGGAGATGTCGTCCGTTCGGCGCTAGATCGGAATGACCGTGATCAAGATCGAGAGACGGATCGTGATGAGATCACGAGACGGATCGTGATGAGTTTGCAGGATGGATCGTGATTGGATCGCGGGACGGATCGTGATGAGATCGCGGGACGGATCGTGATGAGATCGCGGGATGCTCTGCGATTTGGATCGTGAAGATGTTCGACTACACCAACCGCGTTTCTTAACGCTTCCCGCTTAGCGATCTACAAGGGTATGTAGATCCACTCTCCCTCTCATAGATGCTCATCACCATGGATATATCTTGCGTGTGCGTAGGATTTTTTTTGTTTCCCATGCAACGTTCCCCAACTTGATGGCCTACATCCATGGAGGACTAGCCTAACTCGGGCTAGATCTTCACGAAGTAGGCGATCTCCTTGCCCTTAAAAACTTCTTGGTTCACTCCACAACACGAAGTAGGAGGCTCCCAAGCGACACCTAACCAATCTAGGAGGCACTACCCTCCAAAAGGTAATAGGCTCGATAATGTCGATGAACTCCTTGCTCTTATGCTTCAAGATGATAGACTTCTCAACACACAATCACTCTCTCATAGATTTGGCTATGGTGGAAGCGATTGATTGGGTGGAAAGTAACTTGGGAAGGCTAGAGATCAAGATTCATATGGTTGGAATGGAATGGCATGATCTCAACACATGAGTAGGTGTCTCTCTCTCAGAAAATCAGTAGGTATGAGTGGGGAACTGTTCTGAGTGCTTCTTATTCGAGTAGGTGGTGGTGGAGGGGTATATATAGGCATCTACAAAAATCCAACCGTTATACCTTAAGTGACCAACTCGGTGACACCGGTGTCTGAATCTCGATGGTACCGAGTTGCTCCAAAGGTAGCAACTTTTGAATCTCGGTGAGACCGATACATAAAACTCGGTTGCACCGATAAGGTGACCAACAGTCAGATTGCCAAACTCGGTGATGCCGATTCAACAAACTCTATGGGACCGATTTTGTGAATTTGCATAACAGAAAGTTGGCAACCCAAACTCGGTGGCACCGAAGCAGAATCGGTTACACCGAATGGCTAGGGTTTGGCTGAGTCTATCTGACGATGAGAATCGGTGGCACCGAGTGGAAAGTGTTGGTTGCACCGATTTTGGATATTTGGCTTTGGCAGACTTTTGTGGAAGAGCTTGTGGGTGTATGTGGTGACTATCATTTGTGCACGTATGAGCATCTTGTTCACCAACAGTACCTTACCCCCTTTTGATAATATTGCTTTTCCTATGGACTCAAAGTGATTTCTCACAAAAAGGTAAAATGTAGAGTCCTCTTGCTTGAAGTTTTGCCAAACTATTTCCTTGCATCTTGGAGTATTCCACAATCCTTTCGCCAAGCTATCATTGAACTTTTCCTAAAACATGCTTATTGGAAACATTAGTTCAATGACATATATGTTGTTATTAATTACCAAAACCACCAAGGGAGCAAATGTGCTTTCACTTGGTACATAGGGCTCTACATAAGGGCCATGTTCTCCTCCTGAGCCATCCCGTGGCGCGCCGGGGCCGGCCCCTCCGGGCGGCGGCGGGACACCGCCCTGTGCGCGCAACCCGTAGACCCTCCTGCGGCGGGCCTCAGCCCGAAGTTGCTTACCTCTGCCACCATCGTTGAGCGAGTCGTGCATTTCTTTACGTGGATTGTTTCCTTAGCGATCCGATGCGCCTTCGCCATTGTTGCTTACCTGTCTGGCCGCCTGGGCCGCCCGCTCCCTGGGCCGGATGGCGCGCTCCCGCCTGGTCAGCCCAGGTTGTTGTCGGTCCACCGGGGCGCGAGAGTGTGTTTCGGCGCACACTTGGGTCGCCCCATCGTTTCCTCCGTAGGTTCCACCGTTGAGGTCGGGCTGTGCCCCGAAATCGGTCACCGAAATTCGGAGGAGCAGGAGCAGAACGTGCGGCGGGACTTGCCCGGGCACGCCCGGGGTCGGAGGGGGCACAACGTCGGCGGGTATGGCGACAAGCGCGGTGAATGAGCCCCTAGCGTCCCACGCCCGCGGCCTTGAAGAAGGGTGAGGAGCCATGGCCCTCCGCGCGACGGCGACCAGCTTAGTGATGTGGTCGGCCCATGCATCGAAGCCCCCGTACGTCGGGCGGTGACCAAGCATCTCGCTTGCCATCAGCAGTGCATCATGCGCGTCGAGGTCTCCCACGTAGGTGCAACGCGTTGTCGGTGCCGGGGGCGCCACCCGTCCGCTGTGTTCTTGGACGGCGTGAGAAGCGACAACGATGGAGATGACACTAGCGGCCTGATACTGACCGCCCAGCATCATGCCGCTGGGGCATGGGTCTCGAACAATAGCGGTGGGATTGGTGAAGATGGATCTGTCGTGGCCGGAGGAAGCTTGTTAGGCGCTGGCCATCGGAGCGGTGAGGCATGGAAAGAGCGAGGCTTGAGGAAGACTTTGACATGCCCCTACCTGGCGCGCCAAATGTTGGATTTCGGGCTCCGCAAAACCCAAAGAAGTTCGAACACATGGGCGTATGCGAAGATCCCCTGCAGCCTTTCCCTACCTAGCTCGCTACTCGCTGATTTCTATGATGAACTCGCACGATGACGAGGAAGCGGATGCACACGATGATTTACCCAGGTTCGGGCCGCTGCGAAGCGTAATACCCTATTCTTGCTTTGATGGATTGCCTCACGAGGAGGTTTGTGGATGAACTAGTACAGTGGTATGTCGCCTCGTGAGGGCGCTCTGGTGGTGTTGCCTCTCTTCTGTTGCCTCTCAGTTATGTTGTCCCTCTCTACGATGCAACATATCCTCTATTTATAGTGCACCGGGTCCTCTTTCCTTATCGCTATGGCGGGAATGGATCCCACAACGGCCAAATTCAAGGGGGGACAGTAGTACATTATCCTGACGAAAGGTGGACTTCACCCACAAAGTAGCTGTTGATGATGCAGAGGTGGGCTCGGTGATGACATCCTCCCTGTCGGGCTCGTGGTCGTGGTCTTGTTGCACCAGAATGAAAACCTTTGGGGAGAGGACGCTTTGGGAACCCGCGTACGTCCTTGCCCCCCTTTGCATCAAAGGGGAAACTGCACCGCCTGGCGCGCTGGCGCCCGCCTGTCCCACCGGGCGTCATCCTTGGCCTCCCGAGGACAAGCGATGCATAGAGATCTCCGCCACTCCAGAGGGGGCCTGAGGAGGCACATTCTTTGTTGGTCATGGTGTTGTTCTTCCTCGCGAGCTCAGGGCCCTCGCGAGTGCCTTGTCTTGAGTGGGGGCGTGCCAACCGTGCTTGACTGACAAGGTGGGCCATGCCCTGGACCGCAGGCATGCAGATTTGGATACCCCTTCCCAAAACGCTGACAAAAATCTAACATTATTCTCCGCCGGCTTGCGTTGAGATCGATTCACTCTCAGCGGGCAAATCCAACGCAACCAGAATTTTGTTGTTGCCTCTTTTCTGCAGGCGGCACATACATACGCAGCTGCCTTCTCCGCGGAACCAGGCGCATGAAGTCACGGGGAGAGGGTATTAGGAGGGCGTGATGGAGGAGAAATTAACCACTTGCGGTTCATAGATTGGGTTACCTCCCAAAAAGGAAAACCCGTGATGTGTTTTTCCTCTGAACTAAAAGTCTAATGATGTGTTTGTCACATCCAGCTTGATGATTCATGTGTCTGTCACGTAATTTACCATGTTACAAAGATCGGACGGCTACAATGCCTCAATTTACGAAGGCCCACAAGATGAAAAGCCGATATTTTCTAATTAGCGTGGGATTTTTTAGCAAATATTTCTATTTTTTCTTCTTATTTTCCTTTTCTCTACTTTCTTTGTCTATCTAGTAGTAGTAATAAAGCAAATAGTGCTTCTGGTCGTACGTCATAAGATTGCTCTCGAAGTTGTCCAAAATTACCCACTATGCCATTCACAAGTGTAGAAAACGATTCGGATTTCCCCCCGCAAAAGTCACAATACCGTTCGGTTCTTATACACTATGAGACCCTAAGGAATCAAGTGAACGTCCGAGCCGCAGCGGCCAGAGTCCCTCTTTTCCACCAAGGAGACCCAAGTTTGATTCCTGGTTCTCCCTTATTTCATTCCCCCCTTTTCTCTCTTTCTAAGGAAAGCATGCACCTCCCCCTCCTTAGCACGAGTTCATGGGCCAGCCCATGTGCCCATGTTTTATTATTTCTTTTTTTTTGTTTTTAAAACTAACTCAGGATTTTTCGAAATTCTAAATTTAAAAAGTTGTAAGTTTTGAAAATAATATTCATGAAATCATAATATGTCCGAAAATTAAAAAAAAAAGCTTTAGAAAATCATAAAATGTTCACCGATTCAAAAATGTTGATGATTTTAAAAAACAGCTTGCATATTACAAAAGAATTCATGATTTTGAAAAATATATTCAGTAAATATAGAGCATTCATGATTTTTGAAATAATCATTTATTCAAAACATATTCATGAATTCAAAGAGAACGTCTATGCAATTTTAAAAATGTTCACAAAATCTCAAACAAAAATCACGGATTTCAAATTGTTTTCCCCAATTTCGAAAAAGTTCATCTATTCATAAAATATCTGCTGAGTAAAACAAGATCCATGCATTTCACAAAAAAGATAAATGGACATCAATCAACAAAATTTGATCATCTGAACACCGCAACCATCATTAATGAGGGTGGGAAAAGAATAAGTGACAACTTGATGGGCCATCGTGTTAAAATAGAAAAATATATGTCAGGGTATTGAGTCATACTTATTTGGTTAGGTTGGAATAATTTTGTCTCCCGTTGCGTCTCCCGTTGCAACGTACGGACATATTTGCTACTAGTAAATAATAAAAATAGATGCAACGACTCCGGAGGCTAGAGGACTCATGGACATACTCATTCTAGCAAGGGATGTCTGCTGCAACAAACTCTTGGTCGAAGATGATTGCATGCGAGTAATCAAGTTGATGCAAAGTGGCATCAACTTCCTCGGACCGGGACTCTTGGTTGAAGATGATTGCATGCGAGTAATCAAGTTGATGCAAAGTGGCATCAACTTCCTCGGACCGGCGGTTTTAGGAACACGCTTTTTTATGCGCAATTTTAATACTGTTAAGTTTGACCACGGCCCTAGGAAAGCCACAAGGAGAAACACAACATATTCATTCTTCCAGACTCGGGGGCGATTAGGGATCCGCCATGTCGCCACCCCTTCACCCCCATCCATTCCTTGCCGCCACCAGAGGCGCTGTCGGGAAGGCCCGCGTGAGCGTCGGGGAAGGTGGCGATGGGGATCTCGACACTTTGATAGATTTCCACGGCCTGCGAACCAGAGCTCGCTTCGTAGGCCTATGGTTCTTGGGGCGACGACCCTGCCAACGAGGCGGCTACGTCCAGTGGCCAGCAACGTCCGCAAGAGTCATGGCAGTGTGCTCGGTCGCGCAGGCGGCGGGTTGCTGGTGGAGTCCGGTCGCGACGCGGTGCTCTATTACGTCAGATCTGGAGGCTCCTCTTTGTCCTGCTGCCTCTTTTGACGTCCCGATGGCTTGCGTCTGCCGGCTCCGGTGGTGGTGAGCCCTGGTGGTGTACCTGGGGTCCGGGATAAACCTTGGCCGGTCTGGCCGGCCCGGCGGCAGCAACGCCCAAGGATGCCACCTTCCTTCATGGAGGCACAACTGAGGTTTCAATCTACCCACCCCAACCCCTGCCTGGTTGAAAACCTTCATTCCTCTTCGAATTTGGTGGACGCGGCGCTTTTCGCGTCGTGACCTTCCTGCAGGTTTCGTCGGGTGCCTTAGGGATCGGTTGGGAGTGTAGAGGAACTACACGCGGAGGGGATGTGACCAATGGCAGCGGGTGGTGTTCGCGAAGGAGGAGCGGCGTGGCATCTGGCACATCGACAACGACGGGTCTGAGCGGCATGGAGCTACGGGGTCTCGTCGTTGGACATGTGATGATGGACGAGCGCAAGATGGTGGCATTGTTTTGCGTCGTGGTGGCGTCGATGGCAGCTAGCCGAGCAAGGTCGATGCATGAGTACAACTCTGAAGATGGATCGGTGGCAGTTGGCAGCGGCGGCCTCTGAGAGTGCGTCGGGCCGGTGTGTGCCCCATACCCGGCAATGTGGCTTGGTTCGGGCATCCGATCTTAGATGTTAGGCTTTGCTATGAGGTCTTCTTGGTATTAGGTTTGGACTATCAGCATCCCTTAATCAACTGGATAGAAGTAACGACAGATGTTGTCAAGACAGTGACTTTAAAACTGATATATTACTTTGCAAGGTCTTTATGAGTAATTAATAAAAATGGTTGCATGCATCGCCCAGATGCAGAGGCCGTGGTCTTCCTCCTTTTCTAAAAAAGGAAGCCAATATGACAGCTAACGTGCTTGCTAAGAGATCTGTGGCATCATGAGTTTTTATTCGATGTACTAGCAAACAATGTATGGTTGTTCTCACGTGATATATGAATCGCTGTGATGACATTTTCTTTGATAATTATGTGTAGTTGTTGAAGTATGGAATGCAAGTGAAATTTAGGGCGAGTGTGCACATCAATATGGATGACTCAGACCGTCCACGTCAATTTTGGGTTAGGTCCCGGGTGATGGGATGATCGTTTTGGCTGCAAGGAGCATATGCTGTCGGATGGACAATAAATTCAAAACAAATACTAGATAAAATTTTCAAAACTCCAAACCTTTTGATGTTTATATTAGTGTAACAAGCTTGCTTGAAAATTTTCATGCGAAATAGGATAACAATGCTTTGTCTTGAAAAAAAAGTTTAAAAGTTGGATGTAACTTTTGGTGTTTGACTTTTTTTTTGCAAAGATTAAAATACTTGAGTTGTCGCCCTAAAAGTTTGCAGGTATATTTTTGATGGGTAGGTGCATATGAGCCGAATTGGGTTTTCGTTGATAGCTGTTCAAAAAAGAAAAAAATTAGCTGATGGACAGATCTTCTCGCGTGGTCCCACGGCCTGTTGGGCGCTTCATCCTGACAGCATAATTGCCCTGCCAAATAGGACTCGGTTTTCATGTGAACAGCGTGTGCTCTAGTACAGTACTTAACAACGTTCACATAATCTAAGGGCAACTTCCAAGTCCCAACGAGCTTCACCAAACAGACAAAATGTTACAAAGTTTTAACTCAACGGAGAAAATACAACCAGATCAACATAATTGAATAAAGTTTTAACTAAACAAACAAAAGGCAACCAAACAAACTAAAGAATCTGAAACAAATAACTATTTTGAATCAGCTTGAGTAACAAAGCTTGAATCTGATTCGGATAATTTTCAATGTATTTTTCGAAAGCACATCCTGATGTGCTGCACTGGCAAAGCTGATTTCACGAATAAGAATCAGGACTCCTTTGATTCAAAGGAATTCTATAGGTTTTTTGAAGGATTGAGATTCTTATTTTTTTCTATATTGTTCATTTGATTCATACGATCGGATCCCATAGAATTTTTTCTTATGAAATGTTTTGTATTACATTTCATAGGAAATCTAACATCTATACAATCTTTTTTTTACAATTCCTTTGTTTCTCCTGTGCCATCAAACACTCTTTGTTAATCCTATAGGGTTCAAATGAACATACCATTGCAACCCTATGTTTTTTTTATCCATGTGTTTTCAAAATCTTACGGGTCAAAGAGACCCTTAGCTTTCCCAATTCGAAGTCAGTTAAAACTCAAACAAACAGGGCCACCGTTTCGAAAAACAAAAAACAAACAGGGCCAGTATGGGAACTTGCCTACAGATGCATGAACGTGCATGGGAACTTGAAGTTGCATGCAACCTTTGGTCCAGCTGTCGTCGCGGCCACTCCGTCCAACTAGCCGCAATGCAGTCCATGAACTAGTCTACCAGGCATATCTTTGGGTTAGTTATTCTAAAGCTTCGAACTCCTAGAAAGGCCAGAAGCTTAGCGGTATATGTTGGAATGATTTGCACCAGTGTTACGCTTGAGAAAATGGTTTGTGGTCCAAAATTGCCCACACAGGCTTACGAAAGGCTGAGGGAACAGATTGACGGTCAAGTGCCAGAATCCCTGCCAGCCAGCGAAAAGACATCACGGGAGCTTATCATCATGCTGCTGGCATCGATAATATCCAGAGGTTATACGACTGAGCTCTCGTCGTATCCTAGAAACGACTTGTTTACACAAAAGGTGATACTCCATCGTTCAGCATTGGTACTTCCAGTTCCGGTCGATTGCTGACCGAGGCACGTATTGGCGCATGCAAGCTCCACATGAACTGAGACACGAACGTTTGTCACTGTGACCGGCCGGAAAACCCACGCATGCGAACATGCGATGCTCCTTTGATATGTTGATCGAGGTGTGTCATTTCAGGTCGAGCATATGGAATCTTACTTCTAATCAAAACGCCGCACGGATCAGACGACAGCGATGTGAGAGAATAGTTGGATGAAAAGACGAGACGCAGCCAAGGATACTACGACCAACATATCGACGAAGGAACTCCTACGCTACGGCACAACACAAGTAGTCGTCACTCGATCGAGCTCGTCTCGTTTCCTCTATTATTCCCGACAAATTATCTCATTCTGCAGTTTGATCGATCCAGCGACATGATTCCATTTCTGCTGAGCTTGCTAGCAAGCGGCGGACTGCACGTACGATCCTTGTCATCACCCTCGTCTAGTCATAATCTCTGTAGGCACTTTGGTCTTCGGTCTACTTTCTTTGTTTCTAAATATTTTTTTTAAAGATTTCATTAAAAGACTACATACGAAATAAATTAAATGAATCTACATTTTAAAGTATGTTTATATATATTTGCATGTAGTTTTTTAATAAAATCTTTAAAAAAAACTTATATTTAGAAACGAAAGAGTAAAATATAATTACCGACCGTTTCAGTAGTTGAACGATTCTTTAGTTACGTTGAGGTGTTTATTTAAGATTCTGCAGAAAATAGAAGGCGAGAGAGAGGCTTGACCAAAGGACAGGAGCTGATTAGGGGCGTATAAAGTACATGTATCAAATCCTGGCCACTAGCATTAATGAACTAGGTTTGAACCGCCCACGAGTTTGCTTAGAATTATGCGCTTTCGTTGGAACTTGATAACGAATCAAGGATTGGAAACGATCTACAATCAACCAAGAAGATATTCATGTCCCCTATGTTGAACAAACCGGAGCCCAGTTGTCTACTTTTGTGTGTGTGGAGTGGAGGGGGGGGGGGGGGCGATGGTTGATTAGCCGTGCTTGCTGATTAAATTTGTCATTTATAAACAACAAAAATTGTCATGTCTCTCAACAAATATTCGCTAGTTACGAGGGTTCATTTATCAAAAAAACAACAACACTACAAAGACCTTCACATATACTTGCATGTACACTCACACATGTGAACGTAAGCATAAACACATTATCCCTATTAGTGTCTTTGAGTGATTGGATTAGCCAATAGTAGGATTGATGAAGATATCACGTGGACCTTATTATCGATGTAGATATCTCTTTCCACTGAAAATTATATATTATATATTTACGAGACACGTGAACATCAAACTCATGACCTGGTTCATGGTGGATTGTGGGTACAACCATCGCATATTCATACAACCATATGTTGGTTCTTAGTTGTCTACTTTTTTCAATCTCACAATTATAGTTTTACTTCTTCGAAAAGGAGTGTCATATCCTTCGATCTCTGCATCTCAAGATGCACACAGTCATTATTACTCCTATAGAGGATGCTCTAGTAACCACCTTCTGGGAGCCTTGCCACGCGGGAGTGCCCTACACGCCGTCTATTGCATCTGAGCCTTGCACGACTGGTTCTTTGTCCCACTTCACGCATTTCGATCGATTTGCGCAGGCGCCCAGCACCCGAAAGGTTGTCCTTGTGTGTCCTTGACTCGTGGGGATGTGTGATATATTTGTGCTCATCACACAATTGTTTAAACTAGATAATTCTAGAATTTTCAAGAAAATCACTTTGATCTTGTTACTAATGACTAATGAATGTGAGAGAACCTATTCTTTGTTTAACGTGTTTCCGCGGGAAATGGGCCTTGGCATGGAAGAATATCATCGCAAAGAAGAAAATAGGAAGTTTGGTGGAAGAGGCAGATCGATTGGAGTAGCAAGAACCAATCCAAGACGACTCGAGTTGCAAACGAAACTCTTAGCGGTACACGATGTGTTTAACGTCTCCCAACTCAAGAAGTGTCACCCTAACATGACGGACACCCAACTAAAGGACACGATATCCTTGGCGGAAGTTTGGTGGAAGAGGCAGATCGATTGGAGTAGCAAGAACCAATCCAAGACGACTCGAGTTGCAAACGAAACTCTTAGCGGTACACGATGTGTTTAACGTCTCCCAACTCAAGAAGTGTCATCCTAACATGACGGACACCCAACTAAAGGACACGATATCCTTGGCGGAAGTTCAGCTGAAAGATGACCTCACTTATGAGGAGAGGCCCAATGGGAGATTTTGCAAGGTATTTTCGGATCACCATACAGAAGAAAAAATTACTTGGGAACATGAAGACGAGTTTCAGAAGAACCACCCACACCTATTTGCTAGCCACACCGAGTCTCAGGGACGAGATTCCTCTGAAAGGGGTTAGTCAGTCACACCCAAATTTCTCCTAACTTCTTGTTGTGAAAATAGAAGCATATGCATCCATGATTTTGCACATTTGAATTTTGAGGCCAAAAGACAAACATTGAATCCAAACTCCACTTTGAATTTAAATGAAATTCATGGAGGTCTCCAACTTGTTTGACAAAATTGCATAAAGAGTAGGAAAGGAATTTCCTAAGATAATATTTGCCCTAATCATTTTGAGCGGACCAGAGTTTGAGAATAGTTTAATTTGGGCAATTATACTATAAGTAAAATTCTGAAAAATATGAACAAAATGGAACAATAGAAAAGTGAATGTATAAGCAAATTAATTAGTCCCATTAGTTATTGATGATATTTAGTTTGTCCAAAAAAGCTTAGAGAAATGTTCATCTCGTCAGGATTATTCCCAAGGTAATTTCAAAACAAATTCTCTTTTGAGAAAAAACCAAATTTGAAAAATCAAACAAAGAGCACAAATGAAAACATAAAAGAAAAACACGGGGGAGAGAAAGGCCCAACCAGCCGACAAGTCCGTCCCCTCGCTCTCGCTCTCTCCTCTCGCTAACGCATGGGCCCCACCCGTCATCTCCTCCGCCTACCTCCCGCAATCGCTGCCGCCCCATGCACGTAGGACCCGAGCACGCACACGCCCAAAAACCCCACTCTGTGTGGCCTTCGTGCATGCGTGCACCGCCTAACCTGCCCAATAGAAAGCCCCCGACCCCCTTGATCGAAACCCGCGATCAATTACACGAGAACACCACCGGGCTGTTCGCACCACCACCATCCTCTCCACCTCCGTCGAGAGATCGCTCGCGTCATTCTGACGAAATCCGACCCCCTTACGACCACCCAACACTACCTAGAGGACCGCTGCTCCATGGCAAACGTCCAGGACACCTCTGTCGTGGCCAAAGCCCCCTGGAGCCTCAACCTCGACGATGACTGAAGCTCATCGTCATTGCCGTTGTAACTCTGGTGAGCCCCGATCTCCATTTATTTAGACCTTGTCCAAACGTCCTCCCACGTCCGTGTTGTTCATCCTGACCATTTGGTTCACCCCAAACTGCCCATGAACGAGCTTGCTGTCATCATCCGAAGGTCATCGTTATCGTCCGTAACTTCTGTAACCCCGCACTGCCGCCTTTGTCCGCCCTAACGTCAGCCATGACCCCTAGAGCCTTGCCTTCGTCGTTCGCATCCGTTCGACCACCTCGCCACCGCCGAGGAGCACCGGAGCATCAAGTTCGACCACACCTAAGGCGCGCTCGCGTTTTTTGACGAAGTTTTGATGACCTAGCTAGCGTGGTGAGCCTCAATCCGCCTTTGGTTGTTTGATTTCAATCAAACCAATTAGATTAAATCATTAAAACAAATCGATATGTTTTCATTATGACTAATAGATCGAGATCGGACCGTCCACCTTAGATCACTTAAATGAACTGGTACGGGCCAATCAGAGACTGCTAGTGTACAACCTTATCCAAAACATTATCTAGAAGAAATTCGTTAATTAAAAATAAAATGCAGTTTTGTAGAAAATCCCTCGAAACTTAAATATATCATAAGTAATTATCAAGAGCTTCAAATTGAATGATTCCTTTTGCAAATGAATCCTTAGGAAATGTAGTTTCAGAATAATGTTTGAGAAATTAAAATTCAATTTCAAATAGGATGGCTTAAATACCAAACAGACCATGACTTTTGAACTAAAAATCAAAATTAGGTGATTCTTTTTTTGCAAACCGGAACTAGTGAAATGTAGTTTAATTTGGTCCAGTGTGGTTTAAAATATAAAATCTCTTTAAGTAGTTTCTCGACAAGAACTTGCAAACTCCAAATTCAAATATATTTGATTTTTTTGTAATGTAAAATTTATAAATGAGTTAGAAACATTTTAGATTATCGCTAGAACCAAATCTGACATGTTAGGACATCTTATGAAATTATTGTGAAATAATTTGAATCCTATTTTGAATTAGGGAAATAAAATGAATAAACCCAAATTAATTCTCAAATGAAATTGCAGATTAAATTAATGAATTAATCAAATTCATTTCATAAAACATTATGATTAGAATTATTTTCAAATAATTTCAAAGTCAAACTTATGTCAAAAAAATCTCAAATGTTTCCAAACAATGTGAGTTCAAATGAAGTTCAAATAATTTCAAAAACATATTTAAAAGTCAAATGAAATTTAAAAAGATTCAAAACATATTTAAACTCCAATTGAAATTGATTATTAGGACTCAACTCATTTAGAGGTCGAACCCAACTAGTTTGACCAGTTGAACCTATTAGGTATGAACCTCGTGAGTATAATCAAATGAACTCTTAAATGAAGACAAGTACCCGACAATCCATGAACCTAATTTTAAAGGTAAACTTGATTAGGATCAAGCCCACAAATCCAACACTTGTATTTGTGTAATGTGCATTTGCATTCATGCAAGTATTCCCTTTGCATGAATTTATTGCTTATGATTGCGATGTACTACTTATTTGTCAATGTTAGATTATGAGGAGTGCAACCGCTATGACTGTCAGGAGTGCACCAATGACATCAACAACCAAGGCAAGTTCACTTGATCATGGTACCTAGTATTTTATTTACATTATAGTTTTTCCATGATACATGTGTGAGTTTAGGATGCTAAATTGTGTACAACTTAGGTCCAAAACTTAACCCGATCTTGTAACCAACGAGTAGTTACTTAGCTGCTATGATGTGGATTTGTAAGCATCAATTATTATTCCACCATACAACCTCATTTTTGACTACTTAATGATGTCTACTACATAACCTTATTCTTGTAGACTCGTGTTGGGCCTCCAAGTGCAGAGTTTTGTAGGACAGTGGCAATTTTCCCTCTAGTGGATGACCTAAGGTTTATCAATCCGTAGGAGGTGTAGGATGAAGATGGTCTCTCTCAAGCAACCCTGCAACCAAATAACAAAGAGTCTCTTTTGTCCCGAACACACCCAATACAATGATAAATTGTATAGGTGCACTAGTTCGGCGAAGAGATGGTGATACAAGTGCAATATGGATGGTAGATATATTTTTTGTGATCTGAAAATATAAAAATAGCAAGGTAACAAATAGTAAACAACGAGCAAAACGTTGTATAAATGCTTGGAAACAAGGCCTAGGGTCCGTACTTTCGCTACTGCATTTTCTCTCAACAATATTAACATAATTGAATCATATGTAAATCCCTCACGTGTGACAAAGAGTTCACTCTAAAGTCAGAAATAGCGGAGAACAAACATAGAAATTATTGTAGGGTACGAAACCACCTCAAAGTTATCTTTTCTGATGAATCTTATGAGCTATCCCTATAATTGTCACGGATATCCCTAGAGTTCGTACTAAAATAACACCTTAAGATACACATCAACCAAAACCCTAATGTCACCTAGATACTTCAATGTCACCACAAGTACCCGTGGGCTTGATTATACGATGTGCATCACATAATTTCAGATTCATCATATTCAATCCAACACAAAGAACTTCAAAGAGTGCCCCAAAGTTTCTACCGGAAAGTCAAGACAAAAATGTGTGCCAACCCCTATGCATAGATTCCCAAGGTCACGGAACCCGCAAGTTGATCACCAAAACTTACATCAAGTGGATCAATAGAACATCTCATTGTCACCACAGATATCCCATCGCAATACATACATCAAGTGTTCTCAAATCCTTAAAGACTCAATCCGATAAGAAAACTTCAAAGGGAAAACTCAATTCATCACAAGAAGATAGAGAGGGGAAAACTCCATATGATTCAATCTATATCAATAAAGCTCACGGTACATCAAGATCATGCCATCTCAAGAACACGAGAGAGAGAGAGAGAGAGAGAGAGAGAGAGATCAAACACATAGCTACTGGTACATACCCTCAGCCCCGAGGGTGAACTACCCCCTCCTCATCATGGAGAGCGCCGGGATGATGAAGATGGCCTCCGATGATGGTTTCCCCCTCCGCAAGGTGCTGGAACGGGCCCTCGATTGGTTTTTCATGGCTTTGAAGGTTTGCGGCGGTGGAACTCCCGATCTAGGTTTTGCGTTGTTTTTTTGGGTATTTATCGGAATTTATGGCGGTGGAAATAAGTAAGGATGGGGCACGAGGGAGTCACAAGCATGTAGGGCGCGACCAGTGGGGTGGCGGCGCCCCTGAGACTTGTGACTACCTCGTGGGTCTTCTGGCCCAACTCCGATGCTCCGTGGGTCTCTTTTGGTCCAAAAAATCACCGTAAATTTTTATTCCGTTTGGACTCCGTTTGATATTCCTTTTCTCTAAAACTCAAAAACACGGAAAAAATAGGAACTGGCATTGGGCTCTAGGTTAATAGGTTAGTCCCAAAAATAATATAAAGTTGTGGTAAAATGATTGTAAAACACCCAAGAATGATAATATAACAACATGGAACAAGCAATAATTATAGATATGTTGGAGACATATCAGCATCCCCAAGCTTAATTCCTTCTCGTCCTCGAGTAGGTAAATGATAAAAACAGAATTTTTGATGTGGAATGCTTCCTAACATGTTCATCATATTGTTTATTGTGGCATGAATATTCAGATCCGTAAGATTCAAAACAATAGTATAATATTGACATAAACACAGTAATACTTCGAGCACACCAACAAGGTGGTCGTGTCCTTTCGAAATAACATGGCCTTAGAAAGTTATCCCTACAAAATCATATAGTCTGGCTATGCTCCATCTTCCCCACACAAAGTATCTAAATCATGCACAACCCCGATGAACAAGTCAAGCAATTGTTTCACACTTTTGGTGTTCTTAAACCTTTTCAACTGTCACACAATACATGAGCGTGATCCACGGATATAGCATTATAGGTGGAATAGAATATGGAGGAGGTGCAAGGAGAAAGGAGAAGATAGTCTCACATCAACTAGGCATACCAACGGGCTATGGAGATGTCCATCAATAGATATCAATGTGAGTGAGTAGGTATTGCCATGCAACAAATGCACTTAAAGTTATAAGTGTATGAAAGCTCAAAAAGAAAACTAAGTGGTCGTGCAAAATGAATATCCAGTAGTTATATGAAAGTGACAAAATAGGAGACTCTCTATCATGAAGATCATGGTGCTACCTTGAAGCACAAGTGTGGAGGAAGGTAGTAGCAATTGTCCCTTCTCTCTTTCTCTCTCTTTTTTTCTTTTTTTTCTCTTTTTTTATTTTGGTGGGCTTCTTTGGCCTCTTTTATTTTTTTGTTTGGGCTTCGCTGGCCTCTTTTATTTTTTTTAAGGTCCGGATACTCATCCCAACTTGTGAGGGAGTCATGGCTTCCATCATCCTTTTCTCTAATGGAACAATGCTCTATTAATGAAAAATCATCACACTTTTATTTACTTATAACTCAAAGAAAAATAAATTACAACTCGATTCCTATGACTAAATATGACTCTATATGCAATATGAAGTGATGATGCAAGTCATAAAAAAACTACATGGTGGAAGTTGCATGGCAATATATCTTGGAATGGCTATGGAAATGCCATAATAGGTAGGTATGGTGGCTGTTTTGAGGAAGGAGGGTTTGGTGTACCAGCGAAAGTTGCGCGGTACTAGAGAGGCTAGCAAAGATGGAAGGGTGAGAGTGCGTATAATCCATGGACTCAACATTAGTCATAAAGAACTCACATACTTATTGCAAAAGTCTATTAGTCATCAAACAAAGCATTAGACGCATGCTCCTATGGGAGAGGTTGGTAGGAGTTAACCATTGCGCGCTTCCGACCACCACACAAAGGTCGACAATCATTAAACAAATCATGCTCCAACTTCGTTACATAACGGTTCACCATACATGCATGCTACGGGAATCACAAGTTTTAACACAAGTATCTCTTCCAATTCACAACTGCTCACTAGCATGACTCTCATATTACCATCTGTATTATCTCAAAACTATATGCAAGGAATCAAACTTCTCATAGCTTTTAATGCACTTAATATGAAAGTTTTTATTATATCCCTCTTGGATGCCCATTATATTAGGACTAAATTCATAACCTAAACAAATTACCATGCTGTTTTGAGAAACTCTCAAAATAATATAAGTGAGGAATGAGAGTTCAAAAATTTCTACAAAATATAACACCACCATGCTCTATAAAGATATAAGTGAAGCAACAGAGCATTCTAACAATTTAAGTAGCTATGTGAGGACTCTCTCTCCCTCGATAAATATTTTTAGATCTGAGTACTTTATTCAAACAGCAAGCAAAATAAAAATAGCACTCCAAGAATAGCACGCATCATGTGAACGAATAAAAATTTAGGCTCAACATAGACTAACCGATAATTGTTGATGAAGAGAGGTGGGATGTGTAGCTTCCCCAAGTTTAGATGCTTGAGAGTTCTTGAAATATTTACTTGGGGTGTCTTGGGAATCCCCAAGCTTGAGCTTTTTTATCTCATTCAATCCTCTCATAGCACGGTTTCACCTATTCTCAAAAACTTCATCCACAGAAAACTCAAAAAGAACTCGTGAGATAGATTAGTACACATAATAATAGATCAACTCTTTATGTACTGACAAGATAAGTTGCATAATAATTTTAAAACATTAGGTAATGTATATTATCATTTCCAGAATTTATATCTACCAATATAGGCTATGGAAACTATAGGATAAGTAGATAACAAAATTGTGACAACAATCTGTCCAAACAGAACAGTCTATAGCAATTTATGAAAACAGTGTACTTATGTAACTCAAAAACTTATGAAAATTTAGGACATGATATAAAATGTATGTGAACATAGTGTTTAAAAATTCCAGATACTTTCCATGTTCCAGTAAAATATGAAAATTCAAACACTACAACCAAAGTTTCTGGTTTTTACCCAGCACATATCAAAACATGCAATGCAAGCATCCTAAGGCAATTCTTGGAACTTTTTATTGTAAAACAAGATTATAAATAACACATAACAGAGAGTAACAAAATATAATGACGATCCAAGCAAAGCACATATTATGTGACAAATAAAAATATAGCTCCAAGTAAGATATACTGATAGTGTTGAAGACGAAACAGGGGATGCCTTCTGGGGCATCCCCAAGCTTAGACGCTTGAGTCTTCCTTTAATATTACCTTGGGGGGTGCCTTGGGAATCCCCAAGCTTAGGTTATTGTCACTCCTTATTCTCCTCATATCGGTATCTCACCCAAAACTTGAAAACTTCAATCACACAAAACTTAACGGAACTTCGTGAGATGGGTTAGTGTAGTAAATATAGATCATTCACTTAGGTACTGTCAAGACAAGATTCATAATTGTTCACACATGATACCTATTGTATTAAATCATTCCTACAATTTATATTACTCAATATAAGCTATAGGAACACTTGAAACAAGCAAACTGTGCATGCAAAACAGAATCTGTCAAAAACAGACCCGTCAAAGATCTGAATGATCACCAAACTTCCCTGACTCCAAAAATTCTTAGAAATTAGTTAAACTCAATAAATTTGCATATAAAGTTTTTGTAAAAATTTCAGAATTTTTCGACTCTCTAATAAAATCCGATAATTCATATACTAGACGCAAAACTTCCTGTTTTTGCACAGAATCAAACAAGCAAGTATCCACACAACCCCAAAGGATTTACTTGGCACTTTATTGAAATAAAAGACACAAAACATGATTAATACAATATCTTAATCATGGGAACACACAAAAACAGAAACTAAAAGTGTTGGGTTGTCTCCCAACAAGCGCTTTTCTTTATTGCCTTTTAGCTAGGCATGATGATTTCAATGATGCTCACATAGGAATAGTAGTTGAAAGAGCATCATGAATATCATGACAAGCACATTTAAGTCTAACACACTTCCTATGCATAGGGATTTTGTGAGCAAACAACTTATGGGAGCAAGAATCATCTAGCATAGGAAGGGAAAACAAGCATATCTTCAAGAGTTTGAACACATAGAGAGGAAACTTGATATTATTGCAATTCCTATAAGCATATGTTCCTTCCTCATAATAATTTTTAGTAGAATCATTAAGAAATTCCACAATATAACGAGCACATAAATCATTATTTTGATGATGCATAAGCATAGAATTTTTTTCACTCTCTACAAAAGCAATTTCCTTCTCATTCAAAATAGTGGGAGCAAACTCAACAAAATAACTATCATGACATACTTGATTGACATAACCACTTTGAATATTAAAATCATGATGACAAGTTTCATGGTTACCATTACTCTTTATAGCATACGTGTCATCACAATAATCATCATACATAGGACGCATGTCATAATCGTAATAGTTTTGCTCATCAAAACTTGCGGGGCTAAAAATATCATCTTCATCAAACATAGCATCCCCAAGCTTGTTCTTTGCATATCATTAGCATCATGAATATTCAGAGAATTCATACTAACAATATCACTATCATGCTCATCACTCATATATTTAGTGCCTCCAAGCGTAGAGTTTTGTAGGACAACGACAATTTTCCCTCAAGTGGATGACCTAAGATTTATCAATCCGTAGGAGGTGTAGGATGAAGATGGTCTCTCTCAAGCAACCCTGCAACCAAATAACAAAGAGTCTCTTGTGTCCCCAACACACGCAATATAATGGTAAATTGTATAGGTGCACTAGTTTGGCGAAGAGATCGTGATACAAGTGCAATATGGATAGTAGATATAGTTTTTTGTAATCTGAAAATATAAAAACAGTAAGGTTACAAATAGTAAATAGCGAGCAAAACGTTGTATAAATGCTTGGAAACAAGGCCTAGGGTCCATACTTTTACTAGTGCAATTTATCTCAACGATATTAACATAATTGAATCATATGTAAATCCCTCACGTGCGACAAAGAGTTCACTCTAAAGTCATAAATAGCGGAGAACAAATGTAGAAATTATTTTAGGGTACGAAACCACCTCAAAGTATCTTTTCTCATCAATCTTATGAGCTATCCCTATAAGTGTCACGAACAGCCCTAGAGTTCGTACTAAGGTAACACCTTAAGATACACATCAACCAAAACCCTAATGTCACCTAGATACTCCAATGTCACCACAAGTACCCGTGGGCTTGATTATATGATATGCATCACACAATTTCAGATTCATTATATTCAGTCCAACACAAAGAACTACAAAGAGTGCCCCAAAGTTTCTACCGGAAAGTCAAGACAAAAACGTGTGCCAACCCCTATGCATAGATTCCCACGGTCACGGAATCCGCAAGTTGATCACCAAAGCATACATCAAGTGGATCAATAGAACATCCCATTGTCACCACCGATATCCCATCGCAAGACATACATCAAGTGTTCTCAAATCCTTAAAGACTCAATCCGACAAGAAAACTTCAAAGGGAAAACTCAATTCATCACAAGAAGATAGAGAGGGGAAAACTCCATATGATTCAATATATATCAATAAAGCTCGCGGTACATCAAGATCGTGCCATCTCAAGAACACGAGAGAGAGAGAGAGAGATCAAACACATAGCTACTGGTACATACCCTCAGCCCCGAGGGTGAACTACTCCCTCCTCATCATGGAGAGCGCCGGGATGATGAAGATGGCCTCCGATGATGGTTTCCCCCTCCGGCAGGGTGCCGGAACGGGCTCCCGATTGGTTTTTCGTCGCTCTGGAGGTTTGCAGTGGCGGAACTCCCGATCTAGGTTCTGCATTTGGGTTTTTGGTATTTATAAGAATTTATGGCGGTTTAAATAAGTCAGGATGGGCCATGAGGGAGTCATAAGCCTGCAGGGCGCGACCAGGGGGGTGGCCGTGCCCCTGAGGCTTGTGACTGCCTTGTGGGTCTTTTGGCCCAACTCCGATGCTCCGTGGGTCTCTTCTGGTAAAAAAAAATCACCATAAAGTTTTATTCCGTTTGGATTCCGTTTGATATTCCTTTTTTGTAAAACTCAAAAACATGGAAAAAACAAGAACCAACACTGGGCTCTAGGTTAATAGGTTAGTCCCAAAAATAATATAAAGTTGTTGTAAAATGATTGTAAAGCACCCAAGAATGATAATATAACAACATGGAACAAGCAAAAATTATAGATACGTTGGAGACGTATCACTTAACTACAACTTAATTAATGAATCAATTGAGCGGTGCTTTGGTATTGGTTTGGTGGTCACGTGTTCTATGGGCGGACACCTAGGATCAAAGGGATTGTACGAGTTCAAAGTTGAATAACTTCCATGTGTGACCATGAGACAATATGAGCTCTGTTTGGACCAAGTAAGTTGTGGGAATCATCTTGCGACAGACCAACTTATGTAGGTGTGTAGATTGGACCGAGTCTATCTTTTCCAAGAGGGAGACCACTTCTCAAAAGTCTCATCTTTCTCTACCTAGCTAATTCACAAGTGAAGTTTAGTAGAAGGAAGCTGTGATCAGAATGACGGGTAAAGTACACAGACCTCTGCATAGTGTATAGAACTGATCATGATTAGCCATGTCCCAGTTACAGAAAACTTTTGAGCAACTCATCAGAGAATTGTCAGCTTGATCTCATAACCTCTTCCTCTTCAATGGGTTGAACAAATGGGAGTTGTGAAACTATTCCTTGGAGGACTAGGAGTGAACCAGGGTCTCTAGAGGAAGACTTGGGATGACTGGGGTGTACCAAAAGTCCACATGCTCAAATTGCATATGACAAGGCCCGGGGTATACCGGAAGTGTCAAGCTATTAGAATAGACCACTATAAGATAATATGACAAAACCATGTAATCTGCAAAGAGCCTTGAGCCCCACTAGACAAAGTGGTTGTAGGTAAACATATTTTCCATTAATTGTGTACTTTCCAATACATGCAATGTATTGACCCTAGTGGCTGCAATGTATCATGTTGCGGGTGATTATTACGAGGAATGACTTACGTAGGGTTTTGTTCCTCCACTCGACATGCTTCCCCGTGGCATAAATGGAGCTTACCAAGACATGTACATTAGATTTGTTTTTGTTTTCGCTTGTTAAGAACTTTGTTTTCTTATTGTAATATTATGTATTTGAGTAACCACCGGCTAGAGCCTGTAAGACTATATGCTTTATGGATTATGTGATGTAATAAAGAATGTATTTGTGTATGATACAATATCGTTACTGTGTATGCCGATGATTCGATCCAGGGGTTGGCATAGGAACACATGGAGACCTTATACCTAAAGAGGTGGATCGTATCTTCACTCCTTGGGGAGATTTTATGTGAACCTTCTTCTATCCAAAGTGGATCTCAAAGGGCATCAACCACCTTTTCCCGCGTCGTTACCCAGGAAGCATTGAATAGAGGTACCGTTAAAGTTTTTCTTCCAGTATTTTTCTTAGTTTTTGTTCTCACATTTATTTGTTTTTCTAGTTGTGTTGCTACCAAAAACCCACAAAATTATCATGGCACAAAAACTTCGAGAGTTTGCTGCTCTAAAAGGGAACTTTATGTATGCACGAATCACACTACCTAATATTGTTGTCGAATAATATGAAATTAAGCACCACTTAGTCACAATGGTTCAACAAGACCAAATTAGAGGCACCACATTAGAGGATGTCATCATGCATTTATACATTTTAGTTAACTATGCGATATGACATACATCAAAGACTATAAACCATAAGCTTTGATGTTGCCTCTATTTCCTTCTTACTTGAGAGTAAAAGAAAAAAATGACTTTTAGCTTTGCCTGTAGGAACTATAACATTAAATGGAATTTATGTTGTATCAAGTTTTTAATATAAGTTTTGCACCCCCAGTCAAAAATATAAAATATCTATGTCAATTTTAAGCAAGAAGATCACCAGCGATTAGCTTGCATGGGATCACATGAATGAGGCTATAAGAAATTAATTGGCACGGTTAGGGTATGTAAGAATGGTCAATTCTTAATATATTTTATAATTCTCTTATTCCTATGTCAAAAAGTATGCTTGATACAGATGCAGGAGGAATTATCATAGGAAGACATGTTGATGAGGCAAACAAATTACTTGACGATATGCAAGAGAACCATGCCCAATAGCATGTACATAGGTATACCAAAATAAAGGTTAATGCTATCTCGAAAGAATAGAAATGACGAGCTGGCTACGAATATTGATGAATTAATCAACACTATACGAGGTAAATAAGAGGTAACCATTAACTCTATTGCCAATACATATCTTAATGATGTCAATTTACTACTTGCAAAAATTATAATGGTAATTGGAAAAATCAAAGGTATGATCCTAACCCACTGTATCCAACTAATCATGGAGGACCTGAGGATTTTAATGGAACAGAAAATGGTAATTGTGGTTTGTTGGGTCAAACTATTAAAAAAATTATAACTGACAAATCATTTAACAACATCTTACAGAATCATGATGCTTACTCGGTCAAATGACTGGTAGGACTTTTGGCCTCACTAACGATGTGCCGGATTTGGAAGAAAGAACTCGTAGCATGGAAGCACACGTTTCAAAAATTGTATAGAGACAAATAGTGATAGCCAAGTTTGCTGGAAAGTGAGAACCTAATGTGGTTGAGAGTGTCAAGTTGATGAGAAGTATAGAAGAATCTTCAGTGGAGCTCAACAAGATCCATATACCTGAACCATCGTATCCTGTTGCAGACCTCGTGAAGATGTTGAGTCTCAAGCATCCAGTACCCGAGGTATCAAAAACAAGGCGTATACATGCTTTTTTGATCAAGTTGTAGATAAGGTATAAGAATTAGACGGTGAAGTTAAAAAAGTTATATGGTAAGTTTCAGGTTAAACAAGATGATATATTTGGGACAACTATCAAAATTGAGATTGAGTTGAGTTTAATGCTTTATGTGGTCTAGATGCTAGTGTTTCTACTATCCATAAGTCCATTTACTCATTTCAATCTTTGTCCTTTTGTTACTAGCGAAATTAAGTTGAACATGACCAATTCTACCTTTACGCAACCAGTAAGGATTAAACATGGTGTAGTCTGTCAAATTAATGATTTCCCTATTATGATTGATATTGTTGTCATTAATATGCATAGAGATCCCATTGCACATATTATATCAGGTAAGATATTCTGAAGGAACATAAAAGTTACCATTAATGTCTTTGAAGGAAATATGAGATTTGACTTTTTGTTGATGGATGCTTTCGTAAAACTTTTTCACATGAAAAAGAAGATCAATATGTATGCAGGAGACGATATCACATAAAATCCATTAAATCCCATGGTGTAGGCACAAAATAAGACGTAAAATCATCACATAATTTGGACTCGTAAACAAGCATTTGCCATGATCTAGGGGTAGTTTTTTTACCCTATCTGTTGCTTCATGGTGTTCCCATATGTATTTTTATTCATGATAACACCAAAATGAATGTTCACTAAATGTGTTGTACATAGCTTGCTCAACTTACTAGCTACAGTTGGCCTTCGTGCCAAGGGTGCAACAGGTCATCTTGTTTTATAAAATTTGACCATGGTGATGATACTAAAACACCATATAAACAAAGTACATGAGACAACCAATGAGAGTCATTCCATTACACTATGTGCTATAAAAACACCTACAACAAGGTGTCATCTTCCACGACAGACAACTCCCTAAAGGGAGTACACAATTGTGTCGACGTGGTCAAATCTACTCGGAAATGTCATAACTAAGATTTTCTCGTGGGTGCCATGGCATACACATCACTTGTGGATGCTCTGAGATGATTTTGATTATGCATGCCTATTTATTTATATCTTATCTTATGTTGCAAGTGGTTGCAAAATTGAAACTCACTTTGTGCATCTTCTTATCACCTTTTTCACCTTCCGGGTTTCTAAAGTTTTAGGGGGGGGATTGCATTCAAACACTAGATTTATTAGAGTTAATTTATGCATGTGTGTGTGTGTGGGGGGGGGGGGGTCTCATCTTATAACTCTTATAACCAATGTCCATATACATCATCATATAGCGGTTAAATTATTATAAGCATATTGTCATCAACAACCAAAAAATGGGGAACTAAAATACATATTACCCCTAATTATGGTTTGATTGTTTTGGTGTTAATGGGATTATGTTTAGAAGACTATCTATGTTTTCAGTAGTTACACTAGTTACACACTATTTAAATGAAACATAAAGTTAGTAGGAAACTCCCTAGGTAACAGGATGAAACAAGACATCACATCAATTTTCTACCGATGGTTTATGTTTTTTGAGTTGTAGATATGGCATACTATAGGGATGGGATATCCCATGGATTGACGCATGTGGATCGAGAAAACAAAGACAAACAAAAACACCCACATCCCATGAAAGAGGTGCCCCAACATAAGCCTGAGTGTTTGTCTCTTCTCGTAAGAGCGTCGAACCCTTTACGTGCCCTCTGAGCTAGAATATAATAGTTTAGTTTAGGCTCAGAGCATGTGGGCTCTCGAGCCCTCCAACCGGCATCCAAGGTGCCTCTAACCCAAACTAGATTGCCTATATCTTGAATCACCCTCGGACCCTACAAACCCTCAGATCTTTCGTGGCCCTTCTAATCCTCCATTCTTACAAGGAGAAGAGCATAACAAGTAGAGTTATTGGGTGGGGGCTATCTAAAGTCCCTTCTTCTGCACAAAGAAGTGGAAGACTCCAACACTTTCTCCACCATTGTCCACAAAATCATGAGATCTAGCCATCCGGTCCACCTATATTTTTAGCGAGAGAAAGAGGACATCCTAGCGTACAACTCCACCAAAGTGAACTTAGTTCATCGATTCCCCATGAGATCCCATGAATCTTTTTACTCTTGGGTTTGTGGAGAAAAATAAATAGTTGGTATTTCTTGAGTGATTCCAAGTCATGTCAGTACTACAGGATGCTGCTAACGCGACACTGAAATCAGAGACCCTTCGATGAAACTGTGTGTGATACATGAATCGCAAACATTATAGTTAAACCTCCGTCACTAATGGCACGAACTGTGTGCGAAGGCGGATCCATCAAATATGATTTAGAAAGTCATTGCGTGTGCAATCTACGGCAGACAGTTTGTTCTTATGGACCATTTGTGATTAGATAAGACAACAGAAACGGTTACACAGATCCAGATGTGTGCGATAGTGGGCACAGAGTTCGTCACTACAAACTGTGTGCGATAATATAGCAGAACACAAACGATTCAGTATAACGAGATGTGTGCTAAGTACGGCATACAGTTCACTCGGATAAATTGTGTGCGCTGATACAACAGAACACAAACAATCCGACATAACAAGATGTGTGTGATATACAACAAACATGCGAGTAATGAGAATCGTGTGCGAACAACTGATATAACGCACACGATTGGTGCTAATAACCTATGTGTGTTGTGGGGAAACGTTTGCTGGTATACAACTATCAGCAAATCATCACCAACGGGTTTCATAGTTTTGTCCGTGTGTACTGTGATTTGCTCTGTCTGCACAACATCTATGCTGCCTACACAAATGGTTGCACAAATCAAGATGTGTGCGGCAGACGGCATACGATGCGCTCGGATGAAATGTGTGATCCAAAATAACACAAAAAATTGGACATAACAAGATGTGTGTGATGCCCAGCAAGCAGGTCAGTAATCTAAATTGTGTGGAAAGATAGAATAAACACAGAAAAATAATAACACAGACGATTCGTGGTAATAAGCACCTGATTCAGAAAGTGATAGCAAAAATTATCGTTCACACTCCTGCATAATCGACTGAAGAACATAATAGCGACATTACATATCATCAAGGTCCAGAAAATAGAAAAATGGAAACAACTACTCCTTGTCGTTGTTGCAGGGCTGGCCTGTTCGTTCGCCTCAGTAGAAATATCTTCTACACTCATGCAACATCCTCTCTATGGAAATAGGATCTGCTTTCAGGTTGGCATTGACCATGTTCTTGAACGCTTCATAGGCCTGGACTTTCCTCTGCTCATACCCCATCACGGTAGCTCCGGTATCATGGAAAATCTCGTCCACGATGAATTGCATGCGTACGACCCTCTTACGACGGCGATATTCAAAGCGGTCGTAAACTACATAGTCAAGAGCTACGCGTTGTGCTAGAGCGGTAGGAGACTACAGTAAGGAGGCTGTTGCCCTTACCGAGGGCAATCCAAGCGAGGCGGCAAGGAAACATTGGACTGGTCGGCGCATGATGCTCTTCCGAAGGCCACAGCTGCGTTCTGCGTACAGAACCGCACTTGCCAGCGACCGATCTGGTATAACATCTACCTCTTCCTCTTTATCTGCCAAGGCCTCCGGACCCTCAGCAGTGCGTGCTGCCGCCAAGGCATCTGGACCCTCAGCAGTGCGTACCTGCCTCAACCGCGTGCTCCTCCGCTGTGGGGTCTCAGTAGCGCATACCGCCGCCAAGGCCTCCGGACCCTCAGCAACGCGTACCTGCCTCGACCGCACGCTCCTCCGCAGCGGGGTCCTCCGCGCGGATGACATGTCTAATGTTGAGGATTTTGTGGAGGCGAGGATAGTGGGGAGAAGAAGAGACATATTTGGGGGGTGCGAGAGGGGAAAGAGACGGTGGAGAGCGAAAAGTGGTGATATTAATTTATGACCCTATACACGATTGCATACAGTTTCTATATGTGTTCTGTGTGCGATTATGTGTGCACAGAAAAGAACTCAAAAACTGTGAAAATGCTTCCTGCGCAAGTGCATGCGCCAGCCACAGCAGTAAATTATAAAATCCCCAACCCCCTTGGCAGCAGCTAGCTATAGATAACCACAGTGATGGCCGGTGGCGGCGAGTCAATGATCCCCTGGCTAGTTGCCACACACACCATCAAACCCCCAATGGACGACAGGATGGATTTGGGCGATGGCGGAATCGAGGCTGCATGCGTGATGGTTGGCTTGAGGATCAACGGCCATGCCGCTACCTCTCCCGACGATAGCTAGAGGAGGCAGGAATGTCGACATGAGCAAGCTAAGAAGTTAGCCAGGATTGTGAGCCCGATGCAGAGTGCGCCGGATGGTGCGGGCGGCAGAACAGGAACCCCGACACCGCAAGGACAACTATGTAAGTGGCCACCGCACGAGGCACAGGCTTATGTCCCAGATGGAGGAGGACGCAGCTTAGGACGCCGGGGGAGGACAAGCAACCGTTGCTGCAGAATTGGCGATGGTTAGGGTATCGTTGGCCACCGTCGTCGAGGCTGACTCTTCCTCGGTTGATCAAGGTGTAGGTCATCGACTTGGCGACCTCCTGTCCTCGTGAGCCAAGGAACAACACGATATCGATGGACGATGTCAGCTGTGCGTGCTGGGTTGGTGTTAGGAGCAGTAGGACTTTTGTGCGTGCACAGTTCATATATACTTATTATATTGATGTAAAATTAATAGCGAGCTAATGTTTTGTAAATTACTCCTCCAACTATGCATTGTACCAATTTGAGGATGCAAATGCTCGATTGAATTTCTAATACCTAATTTGTGCTTGCACTGTGGACACTACGGTTGTGTTCGTCGGCGGCAGCGGACTGCGACAGGCGCTCGTCGAGCTCAATGATTTGGTTCGACCGAGGTCAAGAACGAGCAAATATACAACAATGTGAATAGAAAGAAGGGGGAGAGGTTCGTGGACTCACGGTAGAGAGTCCTCATAGTAAATGGCTCGTAAACATGAACCGTGCGTGATTACTGCCATTAAAGAATCTAGCGCATGTATGAACTAAAATCCCAACTACAGTACACGGGTGTGACAGGAGAAGTTTAGATTGTTGTTCGATGGCGGTGCATCCTATAGTGCACAGGCACGATCCGTGTGGCTAGTGTTCTGGCCAATCAGAACGCACCGCAGAATGGGGTGAACGCACACGACATTTGCAAAGTAACTGTTTGCCCAAACAAATCACAAAGTTTCAAGGGAAACCCACATTTCCTTGGTCGTTTTTCCACTATTATTTTTCTACTATCAACATAACCACTGCAATTCAACGTTTCCATAATTCACATTCTTTCAGGCTTGTTTACCATATTTAGTCTTTTGGTGTACTTTTCTAGGCATTTACTGCTTATAATTCAAGTTCGAACGTTTTATACATGAAAAGGTGTTCAAAACATGTTATCTCGTGTGGTGCCCAGGCATGACCTCAATATGATTTGATAGAAAATTGAGGAGGTATGGAAAATGTCATGATAGACTCTTCACAAACCGGACCATCACCTATGGAGTTTTATGGTTTGGGGAGCGAAATCACCAAGTTTTCATGGGGAACCCATATTTCCTTGGTCCTTTCAACTAGATTTATATGATACGATGGCATACCCACTAGAATGCACCATGTCTAGATTTCACAATTTCCACACTCATTTATCGTATTTGGTCCCTTTTGTGTACTCTCTAGGTCATTTGTGTTTATAATTCAGGTTAGAACATTCTGTACATGAAAAGGCATTCAAAAAGGACTCAAAAAATCGTAATTGTGCCATTGGATAAGTTTTCATGTATTTTTATAGGAAACTAATGCAAATTTAGAGAATATGTGTGGGGAGAGGCAACTAGAGATGTGTCGTTTAATTTATTGGTTTTGGAACTATAGAAAAAATAGAAAACATGCCTAAAGCACATGTTATCTTCTGTGGTTCCCGGGCATGACCTTCATATGATCCGGTACAAATTTGAGGAGGTATGGATAATGTCAAGATAGACACTCTTCATAAACCGGACCATCACCAATGGAGTTTCATGGTCCGGAGAGCGAAAATTGCCATGTTTTCAAGGGGAACCCATACTTTTTCCTTGGTCCTTTCAACTAGATTTATTTTATATGATCAACATACGCACTAGAATGCACATGTCCAAATTTCACAATTGTCATGCCCGTTTATTGTATTTGGTCCCATTTTATGTACTTTGTAGTTCATGTGTGCTTATAATTCAGGTTAGCACATTCTGTACACGAAAAGTCGTTCAAAAAGGACTCAAAAGTTCATAATTGTGTCGTTGAATAAGTTTTCATGTATTTTAGAGGAAACCAATAAATTTTAGAGGATCTGTGTGTGAAGAGGCAACTAGAGATGTGTCATTTATTTATTTTGTAACTCTAGAAAAATGGAAAACATGCCTGAAGCACATGTTATCTCATGTGGTGAAGAGGTTCCCTGCCATGATGACCTCAATATGATCCAGTAAAAAATTGAGGAGGTATGGATAATGTTGTGATAGACACTCTTGAGCCGGACCATCACCTATGGAGTTTCATGGTTCGTGAGCGAAAATCGCCATGTTTTCAAGGGGAACCCATATTTTTTCCTTGGTCCCTGAACTAGATTTATTTTACACGATCAACATGCCAACTAGAACTCACCATGTACAAATTTCACAATGTTCATGCTCGTTTATCGTATTTGGCCCCTTTTGTGTATACTTTCTAGGTTCTTTGTGCTTATAATTCAGGTTAGAATGTTTTGCAACTGAAAATGCATTCAAAAAGAACTAGAAAATTCGTAATTATGTCGTTGAATAAGTTTTCATGTGTTTAATAGGAAATTAATGCATTTTTAAAGGATATATATGTGTGGGAAGAGGCAACCATAGATGTGTCGTTTATTTATTTTGTAACTCTTGAAAAATGGAAAAGATACTTGAAGAACATGTTCGCTCCTGTGGTGCCCGGGCATGACCTCAATATCATTGAGTAAGTTTTTGAGGAGGTATGGATAATGTCGTGATAGACAGTCTTCATAAACCGGACCATCACCTATGGAGTTTCATGGTCCGGGAGAGAAAATCGCCATGTTTTTAAGGGAAACACATATTTTTCCTTGGTCCTTTCAACTAGATTTATTTTATACGATCAACATGCCCACTAGAATGCACCATGTCAAAATTTTACAATGTTCATGCTCATTTATCACATTTGGTTCCTTTTGTGTATACTTTCTAGGTCCTTTGTGCTTTTCATTCAGGATAGAACTTTTTGCACATGAAAAGGCATTCAAAAAGGAGTAGAAAATTCGTAATTATGTCGTTGAATAAGTTTTCATGTATTTAATAGGAAATTAATATAGTCTTAAAGGATACATATGTGTGGGAAGTGGTATCCATAGATGTGTCGTTTATTAATTTTTGAACTCTAGAAAAATGGAAAACATGCTTGAAGAACATGTTATCTCCCGTGGTGCCCGAGCATGACCTCGATATGATTCGGTAAATTTTTGAGGAGGTATGGATAATGTCGTGATAGATACTCTTCATAAACCGGACCATCACCTATGGAGTTTCATGGCCACGGAGCGAAAATCGCCATGTTTTCAAGGGGACCCCATATTTTTCCTTGGTCCTTTCAACTAGATTTATTTTATACAATCAACATGCCCACTAGAATGCACCTTGTCCAAATTTCACAATATTCATGCTCGTTCATCGTATTTGGTCCCTTTTGTGTACTTTCTAGGTAATTTGTGCTTATAATTTAGGTTAGAACATTATATGGCTTATAATTTGTGCTCGTCCATCATTTTCATAGTGCTTTGCATGATCGTAAGATAGCTTGCGTTATGTTTTCATGGCTTGTCCATTTTTTGATGTCAATTGCTATGCTAGATCATTGCACATCCTGGTACACCACCGGAGGCATTCATATGGAGTCATATGTTGTTCTAGATATCGAGTTGTAAATCTTGAGTTGTAAGTAAATAAAAGTGTGATGACCATCATTATTAGAGCATTGTCCCATGTGAGGAAAGGATGATGGAAGCTATGATTCCCTCACAAGTTGGGATGAGACTCCGGACTTTATGAAAATAAAAGAGGCCAATGAAGGCCAAAAAATAGGCCGTTGATGCCCACCAAAAAAGAGAGAAAAGAGAGAAGGGACAATGCTACTATCTTTTTTCCACACTTGTGCTTCAAAGTAGCACCATGATCTTCATGATAAAGAGTCTCCTAATTTGTCACTTTCATATACTAGTGGGATTGTTTCATTATATAACTTCTTGTATGTTCCAATGATAGGCTTACTCAAAATGCCCTAGGTCCTCATGAGCAAGCAAGTTGGATGCACACCCACTTAGTTTTTATTTGAGCTTTCATACACTTATAGCTCTAGTGCACCCGTTGCATGGCAATCCCTACTCACTCACATTGATATCTATTAATGGGCATCTCCATAGACCATTGATACACCTAGTTGATGTGAGACTATCTTCTCCTTTTTCTTCACAAACTCCACCATATTCTATTCCACCTATAGTGCTATATCCATGGATCACGCTCATGTATTGCGTTAGAGTTGAAAAGTTTGAGAACATAAAAGGTGTGAAACAATTTCTTGACTTGTCATCGGGGTTGTGCATGATAAAAACACTTTGTGTGGGGAAGATGGAGCATAGCCAGACTATATGATTATGTAGGGATAATTTTGTTTTGCCATTATATTTTGAAGAGATACAATTGCGTTGTTAGTATGCTTGAATAATATTGTTTTTATGCCAACATTTAGCTTTTGTTTTGAGTCTTATGGATCTGAACATTCATGCCACAATAAAGGATATTACATGGATATATATGTTAGGTAGCATTCCACATAAAAAATATGTTTTTATCATTTACCTACTCGAGGACGAGCAGGAATTAAGCTTGGGGATGATGATACGTCTCCAACGTATCAATAATTTTTGATTGTTCCATGCTATTATATTATCTATTTTGGATGTTTTATATGCATTAATATGCTATTTTATATTACTTTTGGGACTAACCTATTAACCTAGAGCCTAGTGCTAGTTTCTGTTTTTTTCCTTGTTTTTGAGTATTGTAGATGATGAATATTAAACAGAGTCCAAACAGAATAAAATCTTCACGATGATTTTTCTTGTACCAGAAGACATCTACCAGACTTGGAGAGGAAGGCAGGAGATGTGCCAGGAGGTCACAAGCCACCTTGGCGCGGCCAGGGGGCGCGCCCTGGCTTGTGGCCCCCAGTAGGTCCTCTAACCCTAATATTCTTCCTATAAATTCCCAAATATTCCCTCAATACCAAAAAGAGCCACGATAATACTTTTCTGTAGCCGAAAGCCACCGTTCCCAAGAGATCCAATCTTGGAGGCTTTTCTAGTAATCTACCGGAGGGGAATTCGATCATAGAGGGCATCTACATCAACTCCATTGCCCTTCCGATGATGTGTGAGTAGTCCACCACAGACCTACGGATCCATAGGTAGTAGCTAGATGGCTTATTCTCTCTCTTTGTGCTTCAATACCATGTTCTCAATGATCTTCATGGGGATCTATCCAATGTAATACTCTTTTGAAGTGTGTTTGTCAAGATCCGATGAATTGTGGGTTTATGATCAACTTATCTATGAATATTATTTGGTTCTTCTCTGAATTCTTATATGCATGATTTCACATCTTTGCAAGTCTCTTCGAGTTACTGGTTTGGTTTGGCCAACTAGATTGGTAATTCTTGCAATGGGAGAAGTGCTTAGTTTTGGGTTCAATCTTGCAGTGTCCTCACCTAGTGACAAAGTAGGGGTAGTGTTGGAACTCCGAGCCTAAGCCATAAGAATCCAGCCTGTAACACATCACATCACTTTGCGGTCTCACGCACGGTTATCTCCACGGCTGCCACCTTAACCGGGCCGGGACCATTTGCGTCTTTTGACTCACGTATGTGAATGTGTCGCTAGCATTCAAATGTCAAAGAACCCGGGCCGACATGACTAGTCATAGAACACAAGTTGCACATCTGTATAGGGACATGCATATGTAACCCAGCAATACAGGTGTCGATCTCTAGCGTGTGTAGACGAGTCATAGCAAGCTACAAAGACTCCATTACGCCGTGGGACATAAATGTCATCAGTGCACGTAGACGAGTCATAGCAGGCTATAGGGACTCCATTACACTATGAGACATTTCCCCGAAGGAACAGACACAATAGCAAAGAAGGATACATGTCAGTCAAGCAATGTGTCCGGAGCAGTATTAAGCTACCAAGGCTCGGTGGAAGCACAAAGAGGCATTTCCTCGTAAAGAGTACTACTAAAGGCACACAACTAGTGTCGAATCCCATACATACCATTGCACGTCACACGTACGCACGACATGCCTGATATGCATAGATACAACTATGGAATCACAACATAACCATACAACATTACAACATTTATTTCGAAGGCTCGGAAGGGCCAATACAATAAGATGTTACAAATAGGGGTCACAAGACCCAACATTCAGAGCAATCAAAGAAACAAGCAGAAGTTAAACATGTCTGGGTACAGACATCTACAAAAGTGGCTAGAGGAGCTTGAAATGCTACAGACCCTACCAAAGGTACCAGACCTGTGTCTGGGATTTCCAACCTAATCCGGTCAACATCGAACTTCACGTCATAAATACCACTAATGAGACTGATGTCTCCTCTGCAAGAACATAAATTAAGCAAATGTGAGTACAAGGGTACTCAGCAGGACTTACATCAGAACTAACTACATATGCATCAGTATCAATGAAGGGGGTTGTGGAGTTTATTGCAACAAGCCAACTTTGACACTTGGCTAACCTATACTATGACTACAAGTAGTATCTTTGAGGTGGGATAGCTCACATGAGTCCACATATTCTCCAATCAATACACCACTATGGATCCACTCCCGTCTCCCTACGAGAAGGCCATCCATAGCACTCATGCTTATCTTGCGTATTTTAGAGTATCCACTTCAAGTTTTCTATGAACCACATAAGTTCTCCAAGTAGTCCATATCCGAGGACGCGGCTATTCGAATAGATTCATAACCCTGCAGGGGTGTACTTCTTCACACATGCTCCTGCCACTTATTGCTATGTGCACATAAAAGACACCTCGGCAACCTTCAAGCGGAAGCCCAGCGAGGGAGTCAGCCCCGACCGTCAATCACACAAGACCCTAGTCCAGGTTTATCGCCTATTTGAGACTGAACCCGCACGGAAGTCCGGCCAAAGTTTCCGCTACGGCCTCAAACGATGTGCGCAGGGTTCCCAAGCCCACTGTTCGGGTGCCACTTGGTAAATCGTGCCACTATGCCTATACCGCATCACAGTCCACCCCGTCGGGTAGCCCTATGCACGGCCCCAACACTTTTCCTACAAACACAAGAAACTAGTTGCAACTCCCGGACAGAGGTCTAGGCGATTAATAAGTCGAGCGAGGTCATATTTCAGGGCCCAACGCGTGGTAGTAACTGTCTTGGATCACAAACACAGAACTCAGTTCTTAAGGACGGTCCCAATGAGACAACCCTCCTACATGGCCTCTCATCTCTACCTTTACCAAATCGTGTTCACACACTTAGCTCTCACACAGTAGGACATGGCCACTGCCATTCCGATTCATCACCCAGATGGATCAAACCCGACACGACATGACTCTAAGCATAGCACGCACAGTAAGTAAGCAAGCATGGATGGGTAAGCACAACAAGGCTCAAGTAGTTGCTACTCATGCTAAGTGGTTTCAACTATTTACTTTGGCAAAGATAGGTCATGTAAAGGAATGGGTTCAACTACCGAGAACATGTAACAGTTGAATTGTTGTTGTCCTAATGTAGTAAAATAGAGCAGGAGCGAGAGAGTGGGTTCATATCAGTATGCTCAAGGGGGGTTGCTTTCCTGAAGATAATACTTCTCTTCATTAGTGTCAACGGTCACATTGTTGGAACCATCGTCTACCGAGAAGGAACAAGCACCGGCAAACAAGAAGAACCAACATTCAACTTGTGCAATACACGATCATGATGCATGATATGACAAGTTAAGATACTGAACTAACCTAGAGGAATAATTAGCCAGGTTAATTGAAGTGGAATTCAAACAAGTTTGAATTCCAACTCCAAATGATATTTCATATATTGACCTAATCATAAAATGTCCTACTTGGTGATGTTAACTTGTTCAAACATGCATGATCATGGCATAAACATATTCATTGGATTTTTTTGATCATTTTTGATATAGAAATTATTTTCATCTGAGTTACGGTTGAATTTCTATGATTTTTAGATGTTTTAAACATTTTCTGGATTTTCCTGATTTATTCTTTAAACAGAAAATTCCTATATTGCATCAACACTGTGTTATCATGACCTGAGCAGGTCATCTGACCGTCTCAGGTCAAACCTGACCAGTGGGTCCCACTGGTCAGTGACACAGTCACAAGTAGGGTTTAGTTTTAATACTTAATATTAATTAACACAACAAGGCCCACCAGTCAGTGACCCATTAAACTAATTATTCGAATTAATTAAATTAGAGCCTAATCCTAAAATTTACCAGAACCTGGACCACCTGTCGGTGACCCAAGCGGGGTCAAACCTGGTCAACCCGAGTCAAACTCACCGGAGTTGACCCGCGGCTCATCGCCGGCGTCTCCAGAGACGGCGGAGGGCGACGGAATTCCTCCTCCAGCAACTAAATGGCCGGCGGAGGGCACCTACATGGAGTTGGAGCTCCACCGCATCCAGCTGAGCTAGCGGGAGGGTCTGAGGTGGCTTACGGCGATGGCGGCGAGCAACTTGGCGACGACCGAAGATCGGCCACGGCAGCGCTAAGGCCCAGGGGACGCAGGAAGAGCTGGGAAGAGGGGGAAATGGACGCGGCGACTTATGGGGAGCTGGAGGGCATTGAGGGCGGGCTCGGAGAGGCAGCGAGGCAAGCACAGGGTCGCCGGCGATCTTCGGTGTCCGACGATGGAAACAACGATGCTCGCGAGGAGGGAGGCTATCCGAGGTCGAATCATTGGCGAGGAGGAGCAGGGCGACGCTATGGACCTCTTGGCCAGCTCGGAGCAAGAGGGAGCGGTAGCAGCTGCGGCGGCAAGCTCCTGACTGCGGCGGCCATGGTGGATAGGGACGAGGGGAGGAGCAGAGAGCAAAAAGAGAAGGAGAGGGCTCCATCTCGACGACTCTGCGAGGTTATCCCCTCACCAGCGTGATGGGAAGGAACACAGAGGCAGGTGCGTGGCGCCCTGGCCACGCTCGCCGTGCCTACCTTCGCCTCTGCCTTCTGGCAGAGGTAGGGGACGAATGGCATGGCCAGATGGGCCGGCCTGCCCCTGGGCTTCAGGTGAGATCTCACTCTTTTTTTTATATTAGTTTCTGTTTTCTATTTCCTGCTTTCTGTTTAATTTTGTTTGGGCAAAACTATAAAGCTAAAATTCCTAGAAATATTTGTGGGGGATATTTGGAATATTTCAAAACTACACAAAAAGTTTCAGGAAATTTTAAGCAACTAAAATATTTATAGTGCTTTAATAGTGATTTTCAGAAACTTTGCTGATTTATTAAATTTGCCAATTTAATTGTGAAAATATACTTCACCCATGGTATGTTGTTGCCAACATTTATCAGGCATGGTGATCATTTTTAAAAGACATTTTGAAATCATTGAAAAATAAAAACAATCATTGGAATTGGTTTAATCTTTTTGAAGTGCTAGGGTTTGATCATCCCCATTTCAGGTCTCATTTGAATTTAAACATGATGTCATGAATGCCCACTGATACAAGCAATTTCTAGGGCTGTGACAGCTCACCCCCACTAAACAAGAATCTCGTTCTGAGATTCAGGCGTAGGGTATGAGGACAAAGGGGACACAACTACCACAATCTTCATGATCCAGTTGCTCTTCTCAAAGATGTTGCTTCACTTCACCATCTTGATTTTGAAGTCTTTGCTTTCAAGATCTTCATCCAACAGAAAGGCAGCAAGTATAGAAAGCTCTACAAGAATCGATCTTTACGAAGATCGAGCGACTCATGACCAACTCATGGAATGAGACATAATAACATCTCTCGAGCTGGGACACAAAACACACATCGAGAACAATAAATGAGGCAGATGACGGAGGATCAATTGGTAGGCAACAATTCCGCACTAAAACGGATGGTGACGGGGTTTCAAGGTAGCGAGGGGTTTAGTTGCCCTTCATACCGTAACGGGCACCTTAGAGAAGGTGACTCGTAGGATTATCCTTTAAGTGGCAAAAAGAATTACTTTTGATACAGAGACCATTGAAACTCTTCTTACCAGCATAAGGCAATTCGCAAACGATCGTTTGAAGGAATTCAAAGAATGGCATACTCAGATCGGAAAGGAAACTAGAGTTATAGAATAACTCGGTAAACACAAGGCATTTTCCAGTTAAAACCGAGAGTATAACCCAGTGTCTGAGCGTGCTCTCAAGAACTTGAGCATTTCCATATTCATCAGGGTTTTTACCAACATCTGTGCCAAGGATCCTGGCAATACCTCATACAAAAAACCATGATGAATAATGGTGGAGGATGCAGATGCAAAGGATGACAACACTTCCTCAGATTTCACCTTAGCTATGCCAAGGGAGCGAAATCTGGATGATCAACCGAACATTTAACACTCCGCTTCTAATGTCCTCCTTGATGAAATAGCGTAACCCAATTATAGGTAACGTTTGGTATCTAGAACATCAAATAAAAGGTCGGACTTCGGAATCTCAAAGGGTCCATGAAGAATAACTTGTAGGGCAAGTCGTACAAGGTCCTCATGGGGAGGTGGCCATGTTGCTGAAACAAGATATTATAATAGTAGGTCTTCCGGATAGATATGTTAGCCACAACATCCCTTTGCCAGGTTACAGAGAGACCAATATTATAATTCTTGGGGAAACGTCCCAACCATCATATATGCCCGAGATTCAGATATGGTTGGTGTCAGGATATTCCAGACTCAACATGTCTGAAGTGGAAAGGTTGCAACGCAAATCGAAGAGATGATGTTGCAAGATTCTCGGGAAATTAACTACGGGAGCCAACTCCAAAACATGAGCTAGATTGCAAGGCACATGTGAACACCCTGTCTAGGACAAGCATGACTACATGGTCTTACAACAAAACACTACCGAGTTTGGGTTAGGAACCATCATTGAAAGATAGTGAAATCCTTGCATAAGTCATGATCTTAAGAAGAACTTATTTTCCTTGATCAACTCAATCAGTGGCTTAGGTGTTAGGGAATGCATATGGGTTATAGGTTGCAAGTCTATCAAACCATAGCATACTTCACACATGCATGATTGACTTGAGATGATTCCGGAGGAAGCAAGATAACTTTCATCGAATTCATGGCGGCAACTTGCATCTAATGCACGTGAACTAAGAGGGAGTCACTTCTTACACCTAACATATACTTCACGAACGGAACATGAAGATATGCCTACAAAGTTTCCAACAACTAGCTTCATGTTCATCATGAGTCATGGAAGAGATGAAGATGTTGTCAATGGGCTTGACAACAATTCATCAAGATACCCCTATAGATGGAATTCCACAACTATGGAAACAAGGTGATAGCATTGGTCAGACCAAAAGATGTAACGGTGTATGCTCGAGGATACCTCCACGAGTAAAAACAAGATTAGGAAAATCTTTGGTTCTAATTTTTCTTTGACGATAGCCCATACTCAAATCAATAGTTGTATAAGATGATAGGAGCATCAATTTATCACAAGGATCAATCGATGAAGATATCATCTTTGTTCTACACACACAAGCACAAAAACACAAGATATCCATTTAACATGAGCTAATTTAGATCAAGCTTCCATCTTCCAACTCTCCAAGTTGTTGTTTAGCTTAACCAACTAATTCAGGGGTATCCAACACAGATTCTTGGAGAAGGGATGGTTTATAGAAAAACCATCTTGATCACGAACTCAACATAATGGTCAAGGAGCACCTTGGTAATACTCCCGAGAAGGTATTCGGAAAATCATGACCCATCGATATGTTGTTAAGCTCAAGAACAATCTTGGTTTTCAAGGCAATATGATACGATCAGTAGAGCGAAGGACTGACACAATCCTAACTCATTGTCCAAAAAGTGCACCATGGAAAATGGACTAGGTAGCAAGATCAATCTTAGTACGACAATTCAATGACCATCACACCAAGAGTGAGATTATTGTCCATTAACTACCAAGCAACAAAGTTGCGAGGAGTATTGATTTCACACATCACGATTCTCTTATTGGTGTTCTGATTGCAAACAACACAGAGACCGGGGAATGAATCATGATGGTGACAAGTATCACTACATCAAGATTTCATAAAAGGGAGTGCAGTTCTCATGACAATCTTGACATGAAGAGGGTAATACCTCAAGGTAGAACAGAGAAAAAGCTGAATTGGCATTTTGATCTGCGAGATACAACGGCTTTGACCCAATCCAAGAATGGACGAGGTACGGGAGTTTGCTTCTCCTAGTCATTCTGAAATAGAATGGCTTGACAGACCACAAGAATAGTCGACATCGATAAGAAAATGCATGACATACCCTTGACTATCCACTGATAGCTAAAGGTTAGAATACAGTTGAAGAGGGGCAACTCAAGAGCACATGATTTTTCTTGAGTCGTAGATGCATGGATTGAATATATCAAACGGAGTTCAACATGTTTCTTCTAGATACTCCATGCAGAAATGAAGGATTGGCAGAGTCAAAACTATGGGATGGAGAACTCATCAAGAGCACTCATGTTGTCATCTTTCGTTCACAAAGAACCTCTGCCATAGCTGATTCATGGTATTGGAAGAATGATATACCACAAACCTTGAGGACTATAACAAGGTTACTAAGCATCCTAAGGGAACGGGAAAATACTATCAACGGAAGTGAGCAAAATGATTCTTGGGTTCAAGAACCCAGATACAGAATACCTATTGACTAAGTAGCATCACAACATGCTTTTGATAATGATGGCCAGAATTATCCACTGGAAACAGAAGACATAACTAGACTATTGGGTGGTTCACTGAAACAACATGGTTTCCTAAACACCTTCATCAAACACGTCGAGGTAATAGCGTACCTCAACTCAACAATTAGTGTGCATTGTCTGGCCTAAAAGACATTGGCTCAAGATGAAAGAGTTTTGCAATTGCATCGGATAATTTAGAAACCTTGGATAACTCACACAACATAACGGCTGTAAGGGCATGAAATATGAGGCAACTTGCAAGACAAATGACATCAAGATATTGAATTCTTATGCAGACACTGATCCAGGAAGACAACAACTTTCCTATAGGTCTCCAGCATAGTAACTCATCATCCTAATAGATAGATGAGAAGCCTAGTTCTTAGTCCTCGTAGAATAAAGAAGAGGGTGACTCAGAATTAGAATGACACAAGGAAAGGAGTAAAAAGAGCCTTACATTCCCTTCCACAATCAATTCCCTGATATAACTAAAGCAGTTCTAGACTCAACATCAACCAGTTTGGCTTGGTAATCCTACAAGCAGCCAAGCTCTGATACCAAAGCTGTCGGGACCCCGATCCTAAGCCATAAGAATCCAGCCAGTAACACATCACATCACTTTGCGGTCTCACAAATGGTTATCTCCACGGCTGCCACCTTACCTGGGCCGAGACCGTTTGCGTCTTTTGACTCACGTATGTGAATGTGTCGCTAGCATTCAAATGTCAAAGAACCCAGGCCGACATGACTAGTCATAGAACACAAGTTGCACATCCGTATAGGGACTATGTAACCCAACAATACAGTGTCGATATCTAGAGTGTGTAGACGAGTCATAGCAAGCTACAAGGACTCCATTATGCCGTGGGACATAAATGTCATCAGTGCACGTAGACGAGTCGTAGCAGGCTACAGGGACTCCATTACACTGCGAGACATTTCCCCAAAGGGACAGACACGACAGCAAAGAAGGATACATGTCAGTCAATCAATGTGTCCGGAGCAGTATTAAGCTACCAAGGCTCGATGGAAGCACAAAGAGGCATTTCCTCGTAAAGAGTACTACTAAAGGCACACAACTAGGTGTCGAACCCGATACATACCGTTGCACGTCACACGTACGCACGACATGCCCGATATGCATAGATACAACTATGGAATCACAACATAACCATACAACATTACAACATTTATTTAGAAGGCTCGGAAGGGCCAATATAATAAGATGTTACAAACAGGGGTCACAAGACCCAACATTCAGAGCAATCAAACAAACAAGCAGAAGTTAAACATGTCTGGGTACAGACATCTACAAAAGTGGCTAGAGGAGCCTGAAATGCTACAATGACCCTACCAAAGGTACCATACCTCTGTCTGGGATTTCCAAGCTAATCCGGTCAACATCGAACTTCACGTCATAAATACCACTAATGAGACTGACGTCTCCTCTGCAAAAACATAAATTAAGCAAACGTGAGTACAAGGGTACTTAGCAAGACTTATATCAGAACTAACTACATATGCATCAGTATCAATGAAGGGGGTTGTGGAGTTTATTGCAGCAAGCCAGCTTTGACTCTTGGCTAACCTATACTATGACTACAAGTAGTATCTTTGAGGTGGGATAGCGCACACGAGTCCACATATTCTCCAATCAATACACCACTATGGATCCACTCCCGTCTCCTTACGAGAAGGCCATTCATAGCACTCACGCTTATCTTGCGTATTTTAGAGTATCCACTTCAACTTTTCTATCAACCACGTAAGTTCTCCAAGTAGTCCATATCCGAGGATGCGTCTATTCGAATAGATTCGTAACTCTATAGGGGTGTACTTCTTCACACATGCTCCCGCCACTTATCGCTATGTGCACATAAAAGGCACCTCGGCAACCTTCAAGCGGAAGCCCAGCAAGGGAGTCGGCCACGACCGTCAATCACACAAGACCCTAGTCTAGGTTTATCGCCTATTTGAGACTAAACCCGCACGGAAGTCCGGCCGAACTTTCCGCTACGGCCTCAAATGATGTGCGTAGGGTTCCCAAGCCCACCGTTCGGGTGCCACTTGGTACATCGTGCCACTGTGCCTATACCGCATCATAGTCCACCCCATCGGGCAGCGCTATGCACGGCCACCAACACTTTTCCTACAACCACCAGAAACTAGTTGCAACTCCTAGACAGAGGTCTAGGCGATTAATAAGTCGAGCGGGGTCATATTTCAGGGCCCAACGCGGGGTAGTAACTATCTTGGATCACAAACACAGAACTCAGTTCTTAAGGACGGTCCCAATGAGACAACCCGCCATGTACTACTACATGGCCTTTCATCGCTACCTTTACCAAATTGTGTTCACACACTTAGCTCTCACATAGTAGGACATGAACACTGCCATTCCGATTCATTGCCCAGATGGATCAAACCTGACATGACACGACTCTAAGCATAGCAGGCACAGTAAGTAAGCAAGCATGGATGAGTAAGCACAACAAGGCTCAAGCAGTTGCTACTCATGCTAAGTAGTTTCAACTATTTACTGTGGCAAAGATAGGTCATGCAAAGGAATTGATTTAACTACCGAGAACATGTAACAGTTGAATCGTTGTTGTCCTAATGCAGTAAAAGAGAGCAGGAGTGAGAGAGTGGGTTCATATCAGTATGCTCAAGGGGGTTTGCTTGCCTAACAATCCTGAAGATAATACTATGCTTCATTAGTATCAACGGTCACATCGTTGGAACCATCGTCTACCGAGAAGGAACAAGCACCGGGAAACAAGAAGAACCAACATTCAACTTATGCAATACACAATCATGATGCATGATATGACAAGTTTAGATACTGAACTAACATAGAGGAATAATTAGCCAGGTTAATTGAAGTGGAATTTGAACAAGTTTGAATTCCAACTCCAAATGATATTTCATATATTGCCCTAATCATAAAATGTCCTACTTGGTGATGTTAACTTATTCAAACACGCATGATCATGGCGTAAATAGATTCATGGGATTTTTTTGATCATTTTTCATATATAAATTATTTTCATCTGAGTTACGGTTGATTTTCTATGATTTTTAGAAGTTTTAAACATTTTCTGGATTTTCCTAATTTATTCTTTAAACAGAAAATTCCTTAATTGCATCAGCACTGTGTCATCATGACCTCAGTAGGTCAACTGACCGTCTGAGGTCAAACTTGACTAGTGGGTCTCACTGGTGAGTGACATAGTCACTAATAGGGTTTAGTTTTAAAACTTAATATTAATTAACACAACAGGTCCCACCAGTCAGCGACCCATTAAACTAATTATTTGAATTAATTAAATTAGAGCCTAGTCCTAAAATTTACCAGAACCTGGCCCCACCTGTCGGTGACCCAGACAGGGTCAAACCTGGTCAATCCAGGTCAAACTCGCCGGAGTTGACCCGCGGCTCATCGCCGGCGTCTCCAGAGACGGCGGAGGGCGACGGAATTCCTCCTCCAGCGACTAAATGGCCGGCGGAGGGCACCTACATGGAGCTAGAGCTCCACCACATCCAGCTGAGCTAGCAGGAAGGGCTGAGGCGGCTTACGTCGACGGCGGCGAGCAACTTGGCGGCGACCGAAGATCGGCCGCGGCGGCGCTAAGGCCTAGGGGACGCAGGAAGAGCTGGTGAGAGGGGGAAATGGACGCGGCGGCTCACGGGGGGCTCGATGGCGTCGAGGGCGGGCTTGGAGAGGCAGGGAGGCGAGCGTAGGGTCGCTGGTGATATTCGGCGTCCGGTGATGGAAACGGCGATGCTGGCGAGGAGGGAGGCCGTTCGAGGTCGAATGCATCGACGAGGAGGAGTAGAGCGACGCTATGGAGCTCTTGGCCATCTCGGAGTGAGAGTGAGCGGCAGCAGCTACGACAACAAGATCCTAACTGCGGTGGCCATGGCGGATAGGGACGAAGGGAGGAGCAGAGAGCGAAAAGAGGAGGAGAGGGCTCGATCCCGACGGCTCTGTGAGGTTATCCCCTCGCCAGCGTGACGGGAAGGAACGCACATGCAGGTGCGTGGCGCCTTGGCCACGCTCGCCGTGCCTCCCTTCGCCTCTGCCTTCTGGCAGAGGTAAGGGATGACTGGGACGGCCAGATGGGCCTGCCTGCCCGTGGGCCTCAAGTGACATCTCACTCTCCTTTTTTATATTAGTTTCTGTTTTCTATTTCCTTCTTTCTGTTTATTTTTGTTTGGGTAAAACTATAAAGCTAAAATTCCCGGAAATATTTGTGGGGGATATTTGGAATATTTCCGAACTGCACAAAAAGTTTCAGGAAATTTTAAGCAACTAAAATATTTATAGTGCTTTAATAGTGATTTTCAGGAACTTTGCTGATTTATTTAATTTGCCAATTTAATTGTGAACATATACTTCACCCCTGGTATGTTGTTGCCAACATTTATCAGACATGGTGAACATTTTTAAAAGACATTTTGAAATCATTGAAAAAGAAAAACAATTATTGGAATTGGTTTAATATTTTTGAAGTGCTAGGGTTTGATCATCCCCATTTCAGGTTTCATTTGAATTTAAACATGATGCCATGAATGCCCACTAATACAAGCAATTTCTAGGGCTGTGACAGGTAGCGAGGCACGTATTGTATTGTTGCCATCAAGGGTAAAAATATGGGGTTTTCATCATATTTCTTGAGTTTATCCCTCTACATCATGTCATCTTACTTAATGCGTTACTCTGTTCTTCATGAACTTAATACTCTAGATGCAGGCAGGAGTCGGTCGATATGTGGAGTAATAGTAGTAGATGCAGAATCATTTCGGTCTACTTGACACGGATGTGATGCCTATATGCATAATCATTGCCTTTGATATCGTCATCATTATGCACTTTTCTATCAATTGCTCAACAATAATTTGTTCACCCACCATGTTATTTTCCTTCAAGAGAGAAGCCTCTAGTGAAACCTATGGCCCCCAGGTCTATTTTCCATATTATATTTTCAGATCTATATACCAAAAATACCAAAAATACCTTGCTGCAACTTTATTTAATTTTTTAATTTCCACAATATTTTACATCTATCTCTATCAGATCCAATCCTTGCAAGTAACTGTGAAGGGATTGACAACCCCTTTCTAGCGTTGGGTGCATGAGTTTGATTGTTTGTGTAGGTGCATCTATTGGTGACTTGCTTGTTCCTCCTACTGGATTGATATCTTGGTTCTCAACAGCTAAGGGAAATACTTATCTACTTTGCCGCATCACCCTTTCCTCGTTAAGGGAAAACCAACGCAAGCTCAAAAAGTAGCATGGTCCTTTCAACTTGATTTATATTATACGATTAACATACCCACTATAATGCACCATGTCCAAATTTCACAATTTTCAGGCTCGTTTATCGTATTTAGTCCCTTTTTGTGTATTTTCTACGCCTTTTATTGTTTTAATACATCTTTAATGGCAAACGTTTTCTTACAACAAACCATTTGCAAAGTGTCCGATGGCACGAGAGAGAGAGAGAGAGAGAGAGAGAAGACTTGGATATTTTTCGACGCAGGATCACCAATTTTCTCTTTTATCGCACATGGGTATTTGATGCGCTTTTTCTGCGTTGCGTGTTCCCCCGTATGGTTCGAGTTTCGCCGCCAAATTTTCAATAGGCATGCGATTTCTGTAGTTATTCCTCTCACCCCATATCAACCCATAATATTTCCCCTATCCCCCCCGCCCCCCGCTCTAACTACAACCCAAACCGCCGCCGCCGTTGCAACCAAATCTACATTTTGCACCAGTCTTGCTCGTTGATCTAGCTCAGATGGAGCATGCGAACCACCCTCACGCCTCCACATCCCCACCCCTATCGCCGAGCATCCCCACGCAAGCCCAACCACATATCACGCGGAGGTCGAGGAGATGGACATGGCGGTCGATGACGCGATGAACGCTATGCGTGCCGAACAGGAGGAATACCTCGCCGTTGACACCGCCGACATGGTGCGGGCTCTGGCCTTGATGAAATCCCCAAGCAACAACCCCCTGGGACCTACCAAGTATGAACTATCCAGTTCATTTTTACGAATACCAGTATAGCAATGTTTAACCGTGTCAATTTTAGATCCAATAGTACACGTTTAGATTGCCATGTTAGGTTTCCGTTGCTCATTTCAGTTATGTGTAGTGTGCTGTTCAAGTATGAACTATCCAGATCAATTTTACCAATACCAGTTACAAACTTACAATGCCTATGCTAGGTTGTTGTTAAGCCTGCTGTAGTGAACAATTATATCCATCATTTTTTATGTTCATTTGGTACCGTGCTACTCTTCGCAAACAAGATATCACTCGAGATGATGTCCTTCAATTACCATTATATATTTTTGGTGCATGTTAACCCTGTTGTAGTTGACATGCCTTTCCTTGTACCTACACAGTTCCATAATGCACGACAATGTTGTTTACTGTCGAGGTTAGTCACATCCCAATTTCTTATAGTACTTTACATCAGTTGTTCAGTTGCAGTTTAGCTTCTAACATTTACTTGTTGCTTGTAGGTACATATGTTAGCAGTACTGATCCACACTGCGACCAGCAGGAACACCTAGCCACCAACTTCGTGCAGGCTCCGGCCGAGTTGAAGTACCCCAACAACTATCCCTTGGGATTTACCAAGTATGAACCGGCTCGTGATGTTTAAATGTGTCAATTTCTGTATCACTCGTACAAGTTTTAATGACTATGTAAGGTTGTCTGAACTCTGAAGTTAACACATCAGTTTAGTTTCACCAATACCTATCCCTTTGTTACCACGCTAGTCCTCGCAATGAAATATCACCAGAGATATTGTCGTTTAGTTAAGATTTTCTATTTTTGGTGGATGTTAACCCTATTGTATTTAACACGTCTTTCTATGTGCTTATGTAGGGCTACGATGCGCGATGTTGTTGTTTACCATCGAGGTTAGTCACCTCCCATGTTCTTATAATATTTTACATCATCTGTGCAATTGCAGCTTGTGTTCTAACATTTATTTGTTGCTTGTAGGTAGATATATCAACGGTACCGATTCATGCTTTGTCCCCCTTTGCATATGGGGCAATGAGATAACCATGAACAAGCATCAAGTGAGGAAACTAAGAAAAATTGTTAGGCAGACGAGACATATGATTGGAATTAAACTATTTATTTATACTTTATCCAAGACATTAGTGAGCTTTAGGATGGTAAGTAATCTGTTGCCTTCTTTTCCATCCCAGAACAAGTTACTCCATTAGACATGAATACTTGAAAGTTGTCTCTTTTTAGTGGTTTCCAAAGGAATTTACTAAATATTACCTAGCAAACTAACTGACTAATGTGGAGGGAACGAAGGTTACTTATAATTTATGCTACCATGATAACGATCTAGAAGTCTTCCTGAAGGCGGTGAAGGATGGACGAGCAATCATCACAAAGGGTTGGACAAAAGTTGTGCGCACCTTTGGCATGGAGGAGGGCACATTATGGGTATTCCACTTTTTCAACACCATCGATAACCAAAAGCATTTATAATTCACTCTTCACCTTTCCCGCCTCTAGTACTATATATTATGCTTCATCATATTTAATCTTCTACCGAACTATGTAACCATGGAACATGTACTGAGCTTTTGATTTATGCATTTGCTATTGAACCATTGTAATCAGTGTATGTATTGATGGATGTGAAATCCACATTTCATAATTAAAACTTTGAAATTTCCAAATCTAATAATAAATTAACGAAAATAAGCTATTAGGTACTAACTTACAGTGCACACAGCTAGAACGATTAAACCGTGTGCGATGGTGTCATATGTAACACACGATTGTTTGAATAATAGTGTGTGTGATTATCAGCTTTACAAAAACATCTGATAATCAGCCAAATATTTGGCATGTGTGGGATGCGCGCACTGTCACACACGCGTTTGCACGTCGTAAATTTGCGCGCTTGCCGTTAATAGCACAAATGGTTATGAAGCTACATGCGTATGTAATGTAGGACGATGAAGAGACAGTTGACATACGTTTCGCGTGTGCGATCTGAAAAAGTATCGCACATGAATATATCCGTGCCATCGTCTCGGATGTGTGCTTGACCACAAACATAGCATAAAAGTGTGGCGTGTGGGATAGGCTACGACTTCGCATACGTTTACGTTAGGGGAATCGTCAACAAGCACTCGCGCCATCACATACGATGTTTCCGTGCCGTGTGGGATGGACCCCCTATCGCCCACACATGCAAGGCAACGGTTTTGTACTACATCACGAAAAGGGGTTAAAAATCGTTTGTACAGCACGTAACGGTACCAGTGTGTGGTCGTGCCCTAGGCTTGTTTACTTGGATTTGGAGACCTCCCCAAGAACTACCCTTGGTGACAGTGTACTTGAGCCTTCATTATTCAAGGTACTCAAACACTAGCATGAGACATTCCTTTTAGTGGACACATTTGATTTTCCCAAGTCTCCAATCTATATTTTCACACTACCAAGAGTGTGAACTTTGGATTACATCTTTGTCCCATCACTTTTGGTAATCTCAAACATATTTATGAAGTGTGTAGTGTTCATGCTATCTTTATGTCAAATATGCATTGTTTTATCATTTATTGGACTAACATATTTAAAAATTACCACAATGACTATTTTTATAAAATTTATTAGGAAACAATATATGTTTTGATGTCAAAAAAATGAAAAGATATAAAATGATTTTTAGAAAGGAAGGAACATTAGACCAGAAGACCACCTAGAGGGGCCCCTCCAAGGACCCTGGCACCCTTGGCTTGCGGTGCATTGCAAGGTTGCGTGGGAGGCCACATTAACCATATCCGCCACCTATTTCCCTAACGATTTATATATAGCGAAAACCCTTCTCCAAGAAATATCTCAAATTTTTCATGACCGCCCAATTGGTGCCATGGTGATCTAATATGTAGTCCTTTTCAGTTACTCTGCTGGAGAGACAAATCAACGCCTTCTTCATCTTCATGGACATTATTGCATGACTGATGTGTGCGGACTTCCCCTGAGGACTATGGGTTCATAACAATAGATATGAAGCATATTCGATCCCTTCTTTAATACAAATATTACACGAGTTGCCTAACATGATTTTGACTAGTGTGATGTAATTCTCTGATATCTTTGATGTTGAGTGATGAATTATTACTGGTAAAAGTATAAATTAATTTTTCTTTCATATATTTGTAGGATAGATAGATGTATATGATCTTCGATGTGCTGGTTTAATCATTGACCACTTTTAATGAATTATCAACAAGAGGGGGTTATGAGCATTATATGGGTTTAACTGTCATAAATCGATACCTCGGTGACAATAAGGGAAATGCCTCCAAGGTTAAAATGGTAGTTGACTATTTGCCCCACTGATGAGTTGGAGGTAAAGAGAATCTATCATCAAATCTATGTCACTTTACTTAATATAATACTATATTTTATTACTTAACTAGATGATATCTTGTTGCGGGAATATTTTTTATATTTCATAGAGAATTTATTGTCTAGAACATGAAAATTAGAGTAATATAACATGTGAACTGGAGCTGAAAATACTCCCTCTCTTCTTATTTACTTCACATGTAAGTGTTGAGCTAAGTCAACCTTTATAATGTTTGACCAAGTTTATAGAAAAAATAGAAAATTTCAAAATTAATATATATATATAGGAGTAGGATTTTCTATATATATACTGTGAAAATATATCCAATGATGATTCTAACAATACCGATTTTATAGTGTAGATGTCAATCATTTTTTGTATACATTTGGTCAAAGTTTATAAAGTTTGACTTGAGACAAAACTAATATGCACGGTAAAAAGGGGAGTACATATGGTTTATTGTGTTTCATTATTGTATAATATAAAAATCCTTATAGAATGGAAATTATGTTGCATGTGGCATGTTCACGTGGCTTTATCTCATTCATGGTTGAATGTTGAGGCAGGCATTTTTCCATGCATATTGAATGTTGAGGTGGCATGCTTGCATGTCAATAAAAATAGGCTAGCGGGGGATAGCTATTAGATATAGAAGATACTTAAGCATGATCCCTTGTAGTCTCCATGCAAAAAATTAGCTATAGATGCATGCTAGATAGAGGTCCATAGATTCATGGAGGAAATGCATATATTCTATAATCACGCTTCTGGTTTTAGTAGAAACATTGCAATTCTTCATACACATGCTCGTGCTTATATCTATGTACCACAAACACTTGGTGATATGGTACTAGTGGACTTATAAACCTTGATCGAATTTTCCTCGTAAAAAACCTAAGTCATGCACTTGGTTTTTTCATAAAAATACCTGTTGAGGACAAAAGGTTCGAATGAAAATGTGATATAAAGCTTCAAGTCAGGACAAAGCCAGTAGTAGGGAAGGGGCCGAAAGAGAAGCCTAGGGAGAGCCACACGATGGGCCTATGGTACCTACCTTGGGTCATGAGGTGGAGTCGCGTGGAGACCCTAGGGCACCTCTCCAGGACAACTGGTTTATTACCCCCATAAAAATTTATAGAGTCATTACATCGTTATCGCCACCACGCCTTTCGCGATTATCCAATCTAGAGGCCTTTTCTGATACTTTGCTAGAGAGTGAAATCATCACCATACCTATCTTCATCAACCTCACTACCACCATGTCTATGTTTGAGTAGTTCTTCTTAGACAATGGGTCCATAACGGTAGCCAGATGGCATCTCTCCCCCTTATCAAAATACAAAGATCACATGAGCTCACTACAATATTGTGATTAATCTTATGTAAGATGTGTTTGTTGTGGTGTAATGAATTGTCACTTTATGATCATATCTATATATGATTCATGTTGGATTCTTTTGAGTTGTTGGTTGCATGATTTATAGACATATATTCTCCCTAATATATTAGTCTTACACATTCCATGTTTAGGTGAATGATCTCCAAGAAGGAGTTGCGTTTGTTAGTCTAGTTTAATCTTGCAAGCGGTTGATCTCGGTGAAGGAAAGAGGAAAAGGTGTGTATTGTGTTATTACCACTAAAGGTGAAAACATAGTTTCTTAGTTGTTTTAGTGATGAATTGGAGGTAAACGGTTGTACTATCAACATCATGTCACTATGCAATGCTCTGTTTTACTCAGTACTTAGAGATGCATGTTGAAGAGCTATTTTAGGTGGAGTATTAGCTACATATGTTATTGGATAACAATCTATTGACACGAGGACATTGTGTTTATATGTAATCACGACATGTATATTCAAGGAAGATCCAAGCATCTAAGCTTGGGGATGCCCCGGAAGGCATTCCCTCTTTCGTCTTAAATCTATCGATAAAATCACTTAGAGCTATATTTTGATTCGTCCCATGATATGTGTTTTGCTTGGAGTGTTGTCTGTTTTTTTATTTGTTTGCTTGTTTCCACAATCATTGTTTATTGAACACACAAATTATGAGAGACACATATTCATCACAATTTATGGAATTTGCTCATTGAACTTCACTTATATCTTTTGAGTTGAGGCAATTGCTCATGTTCTTCACTTAAATCTTTTAAGCACGGCAATATACATAATATATAGAAATAATTTGCACTCTATTTCTTCACTTGTATCTTTCTGAGATTTAATTAGGTAGCTATCATTTGCATGAGTTATATGTTTGGTCCAAAAATGATAGGTATACAAGGATGGTATAATAAAAACTTGCATGTAGATCACTGACTAGGTTGTGTTTTATAAACGATATCGAGGTTTAATATGGAGGTTTACTATTTGATAATCTTCATTTAGTAAAAGTATTGACGTTAAGTATTGTGATTTCCCATTCACTAATGTTTCGGTTATGGCATGGCTAGGAAGTTGGAGCGTAATTTATACTTGATTGATATCCTTTGTATTGTCCGGATCGATGGCGCACCATGGTTAGCTCCTCCCAACCTCCCTCCTAGGGGCATGCGAGTAATACTTTGCTTTGACGGCTTCTAGGGCTTCACAATAAATACTTGAGAATTTTTGTACTATAATAAGCTCAATCTATCTATATTTTTCTAGCCTCTTAGGTACCGTGCATTGCCCGTTCTCACCTCGAGACTTGGTGCAAACTTCTCCAGTGTATCTAAATCCCGTGAAATGACTCGCTCTTTCACACATAAGCCTTATATATCATTCCTCAAAACAACCACCATACCTACCTATTATGGCATTTCCATAACTATTCCTAGATATATTGCGATGCAACTTCCACCGTTACTATCTACATGACTTGAGGATTCATTGCCATATTGCTTTGCATGATCATATGGAACTGACATGATATTTGTGGCGAAGCCGCCATTCATCATTGTTAGAAAACTTGTGCGAGATCTTGCACATCCGGCTAAACTGTCAAAGACATTCATATAGTCATATTCTTTGAGTTTATCGAGTTGTAAGTAAATTAAAGTGTGATGATCATCATTACTAGACCATTGTCCTAGTGAGGAAAAGAATTGTGAAACTTATGAGTCCTCAAAAAAGTGTAGATGAGGTCCACGGGATTGTTTGGAAAAGGTAAAAAATAAAAAATGAGACAAAAAGAGAGAAGGGACAATGTTACTATCCTTTTACCACACCAGTGCTTAAAAGTAGCATCATATTCTTCATATAGAGTCTCCATGATTTGTCACTTTTATATAGTAGTGGGATTTTTACACTATAAAACTTAGCTTGTATATTCCGATGACGAGCTTCCTGAAATGCTCGTGGTCTTCATAAGCAAGCAAGTTAAATGCACACCCACTTAGTTTCATATAGAGAGATTTCATACACATATAGCTCTAGTGCATCCGTTGCATGGCTATCCGTACTCCTCGCATTGACATCGATCATATGGCCTCTCCATTGCCTAACTCTAAGCCGCATTGATGCGAGACTTTCTCAAAGTTTTCCCTTATGAACCCCAATTATCATTATGTTTACCATCCAAAGTGCTAAGTCCATGGCTCACACTCATTTATTGGGCAAAGTTGAAAAATATGAAGCGAGAAAAAGTATGATAAGATTTCTTGGATTGGCACCGAGGTGTTCATGATTTATACTTTTTGTTAGGAAGACCGGGCTATGCCGTGCTTACACGATTAATTGTTTAGGAATAAAGCTTTTTAGCATTTTATATTTTGAAACACAATGATTACTTTTTAGCACTCTTGCATATTATCATTTTTCTATCAATAATTAAATCGCTTCCCAATATTTTTACCGCAAAGTATTACATGATTAAGACATGTTAGGTAGCATTTCACATATTAAAAAATCAGTTTTTATCATTTACATACACGAGGACAAGTAGGAATTAAGCATGAGGATGTTGATACGTCTCCAACATATCTATATTTTTTATTGCTTAATGCTATTATATTGTCATTCTTGTATGCTTTATATGTCATTTTATACTATTTTGATGGACTAACCTACTAACTTAGTGCCCAGTGCCAGTTCCTGTTTTTTTTGCCTATTTATTTGTTTTTCTGAGAAACCATGCCAACGAAGTCCACATAGGATGAAACTTTCTGATGATATTTTCTGAACTATGAGAGAACCTAGAAGCTTTGGGAGAGACAAAAAGATGCATGAGGGAGTGACAAGCTCACACGACGCGTCCTGTAGGGGGGACGCACCGTCAACACTTGTGGGGTCCACATGCCGCTTGTCCTTATTCTTGGCCTATAAATTCCCAAATATTCCAAAACCCCTGAAGCGAGACTCGAAACAATTTCATCGCTACCACAAGCCTCTATTCTTTCTAACCCATCTGGAGGCCTTTTACAGTACTCTACCAAAGGAGGAAACCATTGGGGAGGAAATCTTCATCGACCTTGCTACCCTCCATGATGATGTGTGAGCAGTTCCTTCAGGATCTACGGGTCCATAGCACCAGTTAGATGGCTTTCTCATGACCCACAAGTATAGGGGATCAATCATAGTCCTTTTGATAACTAAGAGTGTCGAACCCAACGAGGAGCAAAAGGAAATGACAAGCTGTTTCGAGCAAGGTAATCTCTGCAAGCACTGAAATTGTAGGTAGTAGATAGTTTGATAGCAAGGTAATTTGTAACGAGCAAGTAACGGTAACGATAAACATGGTGCAGAAAGGTAGCCCAATCCTGTTGAGGCAAAGCATAGACTAGAACAATCACTAGTAATAGGCAAAGTATTCTTGAGTGTACACAGGAATTTCGTCTAGTCACTTTTATCATGTTGGTTTGATTCGTGTTCGCTACTTTGATAATTTGATATGTGGGTGGACCGGTGCTAAGGTGCTTTTCTTACTTGAAATAACAACCTACTTATGATTAACCCCCTTGCAAGCATCCACAACTATGAGAGAAGTATTAAGACAAAGTCTAACCATAGCATTAAGCATGTGGATCCAAATCAGCCCCTTACGAAGTACCGGATAAACAAGGGTTTAAGCTTCTGTCACTCTAGCTATACATCATCTAATAACTACTCCACAATTAAGTCCCTTAGGCCCATGAATGGTGAAGTTTTATGTAGTCGACGTTCACATGACACCACTAAGGGAATCACAACACACATATCATCAAGATAATGAACACATATCAAATTCACATGATTAATCGCAACATGACTTCTCCTGTGACCTCAAGAACAAAGGGAACTACTCACAAATAATATGCATGCTCAAGATCAGAGGAGTATTGAATAGCATAATGGATCTGAACATATAATCTCCCAACAAATAAACCATATAGTAATCAACCACACAAGGTAATCAACACTACTAGTCACCCACAGGTACCAATCTGAGGTTCCGGTACAAAGATTAAACACAAGAGATGAACTAGGGTTTGAGAGGGGATGGTCATGTTGAATATGTTGATGAAGGTTGGCCTCCCAAAGATGAGAGGGTTGTTGGTGATGACGATGGCTTTGATTTCCCCCTATGGGAGGGAACTTTCCTCGGTGGAATCGCTCCAACAGAGGGCAAAAGTGCTCCTGCCCGAGGCGGAGGCGCTTCGTACCGAAAGTCCTCCTTTGAGTTTTCTAGGTCAAGAGTGACCATATACTAGAAAATGGGCACCGAAAGCGGGCCATGCTAGGCACAACCCATCAAGGCACGACCAGGGGGGCTGGCGTGCCCGCGTGGGTTGTGCCCACCTGGGGGCCCTCCTCTGGTAGTTTTTAGCTCTAGTAATTTTTATTAAATACAAAAATAATCTCCGTAGATTTTTATCTTCATTGGAGTTGCGCGGAATAGGTATCTTTGACGTGCTTTTCTTGGGTCCAGAATTCCAGCTGCCGGTATTCTCCCTCTTTGTGTAAATCTTGCATATTATGAGAGAAAAGGCATTAGAATCACTCTCCAAAGCATTATTATTCAACAAAACAAAGTAAATATCAGTAGGAAATCACGATGAAAAATGGACGTCACAACTCCCCCAATCTTAGACCTCGCTTGTCCTCAAGCGAAAGCCGAAATTGAAATGCATGTCCACATGGTTTGAGAGAGAGGTGTCGATAAAAACAAAATACAGACATAGAAGCATCATTCTTATTAACATAGCAGCAACAAACTTAACATAAGAACTTATTTCAATACATTTTTATCATAAGGCTTATCATGAACAAGTAACAATTCATCACAACAAAGAAGTATGAAGCATAAACCTTATTGGAAACCAACAAACTATGTTCTCAGTCAACTTTGCAACTACAATTCATGAAATTTTCAGGAAGGGTCTCATGTCGGAACCTTTTGGCAAGTCCACATACTCAACTATCATTTAGTCTTATACGATTGCTAACTCTCACGACATACCCAGGAACAAAAAGTTTCAACTGGACACGTAGGAAGATAGGGGCTTATAGTTTCGCCTCCCAACTCACTCAGCTCAAAGGTGATGTCAATAATAATAACTCATGCCCACCCATATCCAACTGGGTATATGTGCCTAGATCTTTCCTCACCACATGGTGCTTGCGAAAGGAAAAGGTAAAAAGGGAACAGGGAAGAATACTTTGCCTCTTGCATAAACGTAAGTGCATAAAACTAAAAGTTAGGCCCTTCGCAGAGGGAAGTAGAGGTTGTCATGCGCTTATTGATTTGTATGCCCAATCCCTTAATGTAAAAGAACGTCATGCTATATTGCCCCTATGATAGCAACCTTTATTATGCAGTCCGCCACTTTTATTACTTTGCCATCGTAAGTTCGTATAGCGCTCAATTTTCCCTGACGGTGATTGATCAAAACACTTTTAGAAGCAATTTTTATTGCCTTATTGCATCGATGACAATTTACTTGAAGGATCTTTCTCGATCCATAGGTAGGTATGGTGGACACTCAAAGAAAGAGTTTGGTTCGGTTTTTGGATGCACAAGTAGTATCTCTACTTAGTGCGGAATTTTTGGCTAGCAAAGATATTGGGCAGGCACCACATGTTAAAGTATCTATGACAATATAACTTCTATGTGGATATGAACAAACATAGATCATTACGTTGTCTTCCTTGTCCAACATCAACAATTTTGGTATATAATATTTGATGGGGCCTCACAATCATAAAAGATGTCCAAGATAGTGTATTTGCATGTAAATCCTCTCTTCCCTTATTAATTCTTTCACAAATTGCATCATTGACCAATGTTATGCTTGTCAATCTCCAACAAATTTTACTACTTATACTGTTCATTATTTGATCTCATTACTCACCATAAGATTAGCATATGATTTTTTTAATTTATTTCTTTTCCTTTATTTGATTGCAAACAGAAAGTAAAGAGGCAAAAACTAAAACTAATTTTATTATATAACTTTCACTCTATTACATAGATAGATAGGCCACGGAACTAACACACGAAAATAGATCATGCTAAAATTTTATTCAACTAAAGCAAAGGGAAACTAAGGATCGAACTAAAATAGGTAAGGTTAATAAAAGTGGTGGTGATACGATACCGGGGCACCTCCCCCAAGCTTGGCCTAAGCCAAGGGGAGTGACCATACCCGTATGCTCAAGTCTCCTTTGGTGGTGGTGATGAAGAAGGTGGAGGTGTTGATGTAGGTGGTGGTGATGATGCAGCAAGCTTGTCCTCCAGCTTCCAGGGCAAGGGTTCCCCATCAAAGGTTGACGCGAGAGTCCCCTGAGTCCTGCAACTGGCAACTAAACTCATACCTTTAAATCTCGCTTCATATTCAAAGATTTGGTTTTGTAGATCATAAACTTGGCTCTGCAGAAAATTAATTTGCTCGTTGAGGGTGAAGATGGTGTCCTTCATAGACCGGCCATCCACTGTATGATCATGGGTGAATTCCGTGATCATGGAGTGATTGGCACTAGGTTCGCGCTCCACCATCTTCTGGCACTTCAAGATTTCCTGTTCCACCGCCTCGAGCCTAGCCTCCACGCTTCTGGTCTTCTTGGGTCCCTGAACATCGCGGATGTGGAGCACCCCCTCATGCATCTCAGTGGCTTGAGGGTGCTTCATCACCTCCGGCAAGTACGGGTTGATGACCTTCTCAAAGAACTTGTCCTTGGAGGAGCTTGGTGGAGCGATAGAGATCTTGATGTGACGAGAAAACAACAAGAAACAAGAACATCAGATTTTTCTGTGATGCGGTCGTCAAAACAGTCAGGGTTATATACAGAGAATTTTAATTCTTGAGAAACAAGTATTTGGAAGGAGAAAGGAGTCGGGAAGGCATCCGAGGTGGGCACAACCCATCAGGGCGCGACCATGAGTGCCTGCCACGCCCTGGTGTATTGTTCTCACCTTGATCACCTTCCAGTGTATTTCTTTATTTCCAAAATTCTAAAATATTACAAAACTGATAGAAAATATTTTTGCAGATTTTTCGGAGGCTGTTTACTTACCGAATCACGTAGCTCCTATTTTTAAGAATTCTGGAGTGTTCCGGAAGGTTTATTTGATGTGCTCCTCTGGTGTCATGGTTTGGATAACATGGTTTTCAACGTTAATAGGCGTACCTGAGATATAGTGCTTACTTATTTGTCCATTGACCACCTTTGGGTTAGTACCTTCGGCATTATTAATCTTGATAGCTCCAGAATGATAGACCTCTTCGATAATATATGGTCCTTCTCATGTCGAGAGAAGCTTTCCTACAAAAAAATCTTAAATGAGAGTTGAACAAAAGAACATAGTCTCCTATTTTGAATTCCCACTTTTGGATTCTCTTGTCATGCCATCTCTTTAATTTTTCTTTGAATAGTTTGGCATTTTCATACGCTTGGGTTCTCCATTCATCTAGTGAGCTAATATCAAATAGCCTCTTTTCACCGGCAAGTTTGAAATCATTGTTGATTTCTTTAATTGCCCAAAATGCTTTATGTTCTAATTCTAGAGGCAAATGAGAGGCTTTCCCATATACCATTTTATATGGAGAAATACCCATAGGATTTTTGTAAGTTGTTCTATAGGCACAAAGTGCATCATCTAATTTCTTAGACCAATTCTTTCGAGACCTATTGACATTTTTTTTAATATTAATTTTATTTCTCTTTCGCTAAGTTCTACCTGACCACTAGATTGAGGATGATAGGGTGATACAATTCTATGGTTCACATCATATTTAGCAAGCATCTTATGGAAAGCACCATGAACAAAGTGTGAACTTCCATTAGTCATTAAATATCTAGGGACTCCAAATCTTGGAAAGACAACCTCTTTAAGCATTTTTATGGAGGTGTGGTGATCAACACTACTAGTTGGAATATCTTCTACCCACTTAGTGACATAATCAACCGCAACTAAAATATGAGTGTATCCGTTACAGGAAGGAGAAGGTCTCATATAATCAAAACCCCACACATCAAATGGTTCAACAACAAGTGAATAATTCATAGGGATTTCTTGATGCTTACAAATATTACCAATTCTTTGACATTCATCACAACATAAGACAAACTTATGGGCATCCTTGAAGAGAATAGGCCAATAGAAACCAGATTGCAATACCTTGTGAGCAGTTCTATCTCCCGCATGATGTCCTCCAAAGCTTCGGAATGACATTTCCTTTGGATTTGTTCCTGTTCATGCTCAGGTACACAACATCTAATAATACCATCCACTCCTTCTTTGTAAAGACGTGGGTCATCCCAAAAGTAATGTCTCAAGTCATAGAATAATTTTTTCTTTTGTTGATATGTAAAGCTAGGTGGTATATATTTAGCGACAATGCAATTAGCATAATCAGCATACCAAGGGGTGTTGTGTGAGACACTTATTTCAGCTAGTTGTTCATCACGGAAACTATCATCAATAGGTAGTGGGTCATCAAGAATATTTTCTAACCTTGACAAGTTATCAGCTCGGGGGTTCTCAGCTCCTTTCCTCTCAACGATATGTAAATCAAATTCCTGAAGCAAGAGAACCCACCTAATGAGTCTAGGTTTAGAATCTTTCTTTTCCATAAGATATTTTATAGTAGCACGGTCAGTGTGAACAATAACTTTGGAATCAACAATGTAAGGTCTACATTTATCACAAGCAAACACGACTTCTAAAAATTCTTTTTCAGTAGTGGCATAATTTCTTTGGACACGGTCTAGAGTTTTGCTAGCATAATGGATAACATTTAATTTCTTATCAACTCTTTGTCCTAGAACAGCACCAACAACATAATCACTAGCATCACACATAATTTCAAAAGGCAAGTTCCAATCAGGTGGTTGCACAATAGGTACAGTTGTTAAGGCTTTCTTTAGTGTCTCAAAGGCTTCCATGTAATCATTATCAAAAACAAAGGGAATATCCTTTTGCAAAAGATTAGTAAGAGGCCTATAAATTGTTTAGAAGTCTTTAATAAACCTCCTATAGAAACCAACATGCCAAGGAAACTTCGAATGCCTTTCATTTCTTTAGGACATGGTATTTTCTCAATTGCATCAACTTTAGTTTGATCCACCTCAATACCTCATTGAAATTTTCTTCCCCAAGACAATACCTTCCTTAACCATAAAGTGGCACTTCTCCCAATTCAAGACGAGATTAGTTTGTTCACATATCTGCAAAACTTGATCATGGTTGCTTAAGCAATCATCAAAAGAAGTTACGTAAATGGAAAAATCATCCATGAAAACCTCGAGAATCTTTTCACAAAAAATCAAAGAATATAGCGGTCATACATCTTTGAAAGGTAGCAGGTGCATTGCATAAACCAAAAGGCATACGTCTATAAGCATAGGTTCCAAAAGGACAAGTAAAGGTAGTTTTCTCTTGATCGGATTGTGACACGGGTATTTGAGAGAAACCAGAATATCCATCTAGGAACAAGAGTGTGTGTGCTTAGATAGTCTCTCTAGTATTTGATCAATGAAAGGAAAAGGGTAATGATCTTTCCTAGTAACTTTATTTTATTTTCTAAAATCAATTACCATTCTATAGACAGTGATAATTTTTTCTGGAATGAGTTCATTCTTATCATCAGGAACAATGGTAAGACCTCCTTTCTTAGGAACACAGTGAATGGGACTTACCCATCTACTATCAGCTATGGGATATATTATACCTGCTTCCACAAGCTTTTATATTTCAATTCTTACCACTTCCTTCATCTTAGGATTCAATCGCCTTTGGTGATCAACAACGGGTTTAGCATCAGGTTCCATATTGATCTTGTGTTGACATAGAGTGGTACTAATGCCCTTAAGATCATCAAGAGTATATCCAATAGCAGCCCGGTGCTTCCTTAGAACTTTCAATAATCTCTCTTCTTCATGTTCTGAAAGGTTAGCACTAACAATAACATTATATATCTTTTTCTCATCAAGATAAGCATACTTCAATGTGTCAGGCAATTGTTTCAATTCAAACACAGGATCACCTTTAGGTGGAGGAGGACCTCGAAGGGTTTCAATAGGAAAATTATGTTTCAAGAGAGGTTGTTGTTCGAAGATTTTTTTATCTATTTCATTTCTTTCATGCAAGTGCATATCATTTCGTGGTCAAGCAAATATTGTTCTAATGGATCAGTAGGTGGAACAACAATAGAAGCAATACCAATTATCTCATCCTTATTAGATAATTCTTTATCACGAGGTTGTCTAATGAACTTGGAAATATTAAACTCATGAGACACATTACCAAAACTGGAACCGACGATTTGTTTTTCACAATCCATCTTAGCATTAATAGTGCTCAAGAAAGGTCTACAAAAGATAATGGGACAAAAGTCATCTTGTAGGGAACCAAGAACTAGAAAATCAGTAGGATATTTTGTTTTCCCACACAAGACTTCAACATCTCTAAAAATCCCAAGTGGTGTGATAGTGTCTCTATTAGCAAGTTTAATAGTAACATAAATATCTTCCATTTGAGCAGGTGCTAGTTCATTCATAATTTCTTGATATAAGGTAAAAGGAATAGCACTCACACTAGCACCCAAATCACACAAGCCATGATAAAAATGATCTCCTATTTTAACTAAGACAACAGGCAAGCCAACTATAGGTCTGTGTTTGTCTATTTCACCGGGTTTAGCAATTCTAGCAGCTTCATCACAGAAGTAAATGACATGCCCATCAATATTTTCTACTAAGAGATCTTTAACCATAGCAACACTAGGTTCTACTATAATTTGTTCAGAGGTCTTAGGTGTTCTAATATTACTTTTGCAAACCACAGTTGATACCTTAGCATGTTCCTTTATCCTAACAGGGAAAGGTGGTTTCTCAATATAAGCAGCAGGCACAACTGGATCAACATTGTAAACGATAGTTTCTTCTTTAGCTATGACCGGTTATTTAATTTCTTCTTTAATAGGGGGATGATATTTAAACAAATTCTCCTTAGGGAGGTCAACATGAGTAGCAAATGCTTCACAGAAAGAGGCTACTATCTCAGAGTGAAGTCCATATTTAGTGCTAAACTTATGAAAATTATCGGTATTCATAAAAGATTTAACACAATCGAATTCAAGCTTTACACCTGACTCATTACCTTTGTCGAGTTCCCAATCTTCAGATTTGCGTTTAATTCTTTCTAAGAGATCCCACTTGAAATCAATAGTCTTCTTCATATAAGAACCAGCACAAGAAGTATTGAGCATGGTTTGATCATTATGTGGAAACTGAGCATAAAATTTTTGAATGATAACTTCCCTCGGAATGTCATGATTGGGGAATGAATATAACATTAACTTAAGCCTCCCCAAGCTAGAGCAATACTTTCTCCTTCACGAGGCCAAAATATATATATAATTCTGATCATGATGAACTATATGCATAGGATAAAACTTTTGATGGAATTCCAATTGCAAACGATTCCAATTCCACGATCCAAGATCATCACATAGCCTATACCATGTCAATGCTTTTCCCTCCAAATATAAAGGGAAACCCTTCTACTTAACTTCATCACCAGATAAACTTGCAAGCTTAAATAATCAACATATTTCGTTCACATATAAAAGATTCATATCAGGATGCTTAGTTCCATCTCCTGCATAAGGTTTAGCAAGCAGTTTTTCTAGCATACCCGAAGGAATTTCATAAGTAACATTTTCGATAGGTGCAGTAGGTTGAGGGGCAAATAATTGTGGATCCGGTCAAGGTGAAGATACCCCGAACAAACCCCTCAAATGATTGTTCTCCAAAGTAATAAGTGACAATAAAGTCCAGCATGTAGTATAAAGTTTTCCTTATCGATTTCCACTTACAAAGAGCGCTTTCTTCCCCGGTAACGGCACCAGAAAAGATTCTTGATGACCCACAAGTATAGGGGATCATTTGTAGTCCTTTAGATAAGTAAGTGTGTCGAACCCGATGACGAGCAAAAGGAAATGACAAGCGGTTTTCAGCAAGGTAATCTCTACAAGCACTGAAATTGTAGGTAACAGATAGTTTGATAGCAAGGTAATTAGTAACGAGCAAGTAACAGTAATGGTAAACAAGGTGCAGCAAGGTAGCCCAATCCGTTTGAGGCAAAGGACATGCCAGAACAATCACTAGTAATAGGCAAAGTGTTCTTGAGGGTACACGGGAATTTCGTCTAGTCACTTTTATCATGTTGGTTTGATTCGTGTTTGCTACTTTGATAATTTGATATGTGGGTGGACCGGTGCTAAGGTGATGTTATTACTTGAACTAACAACCTACTTATTATTAACCCCCTCGCAAGTGTCCGCAACTACGAGAAAGTATTAAGACAAAGTCTAACCATAGCATTAAGCATGTGGATCCAAATCAGCCCCTTACGATGTAGCGCATAAACTAGGGTTTAAGCTTCTGTCACTCTAGCAACCCATCATCTAATAACTACTCCAAAATGCATTCCCTTAGGCCCATGAATGGTGAAGTGTCATGTAGTCGACGTTCACATGACACCACTAAGGGAATCACAACATACATATCATCAAAATATCGAACACATATCAAATTCACATGATTACTCGCAACATGACTTCTCGCGTGACCTCAAGAACAAAGGTAACTACTCACAAATAATATGCATGCTCAAGATCAAAGGAGTATTGAATAGCATAATGAATTTTAACATATAATCTTCCACCAAATAAACCATATAGTACTCAACTACGCAAGGTAATCAACACTACTAGTCACCCACAGGTATCAATCTGAGGTTCCGGTACAAAGATTGAACACAAGAGATGAACTAGGGTTTGAGAGGAGATGGTGATGTTGAATATGTTGATGAAGATTGGCCTCCCAAAGATGAGAGGGTTGTTGGTGTTGGGAGACATAGTAGTAAATAAAAAAATTCCTACGTATCACCAAGATCTATCTATGGAGAAACAAGCAACGAGTGGGGAGATATTGCATCTTCATACCTTTGAACATCGCTAAGCGGAAGCGTTACAAGAACGCGGTTGGTGGAGTCGTACTCGCAGCGATTCAGATTGCGGTGGATTCCGATCTCAGCGCCGAACAACGGCGCCTCCGCGTTCAACACACGTGCAGCCCGATGATGTCTCCTACGCCTTGATCCAGCAAGGAGAAAGGAGAGGTTGAGGGAGAGCTCCGGCAGCACGACGGCGTGGTGATGGTGGAGCTACGTGGACTCCGGCAGGGCTTCGCCAAGCACTACGGAGAACGAGGAAGAGGAAGGGTAGGGCTGCGCCGAGAGAGAGAGAAGTCATGTCTCAAATCAGCCCAAACCCTTGCATATATATAGGAGGAGGGAGAGGGAGGGCTGCCTTGGCCCCTCCTCCAAGGAGGAGGGCTTTGGCCGAACTCGGGGAAGAGTCCACCCCCCACAAGGGAGGTGGATCTCCCTCCTTTCAAACTCCTTTTGCCTTATCCCTTGATCTCCAGCCGCATGGGCCTTTCTAGAAGGTCTTGGACAGCCCAATAAGGGCTGGCACACCTCCTCTAAGGGCCCACAAAGTCCTTTGGTCGTCACACCCCTCCCAGGGGTCCCCCAGCACCCTCCCGGCACTCCTGGTACACTACCGATGAGCCCAAAAACTTTCCGGTGATCAAAATTGGACTTCCTATATATCAATCTTTACCTACGGACCATTCCGGAGCTCCTCGTGACTTCCGGGATCTCATACGGGACTCTGAACAACCTTCAGTAATCACGTATACCGTTTCCATATAACCCTAGCGTCATCGAACCTTAAGTGTGTAGACCCTGCGGGTTCGGGAGACATGTAGACATGACCGAGACACCTCTCCGGTCAATAACCAACAGCGGGATTTGGATACCCATGTTGTCTCCCACATGCTCCACGATGATTTCATCGGATGAACCATGATGTCGGGGATTCAATCAATCCCGTATACAATTCCCTTTGTCTATCGGTATGATACTTGCCCGAGATTCGATCGTCGGTATCTCTATACCTTGTTCAATCTCGTTACCGGAAAGTCTCTTTACTCGATCCGTAATACATCATCCCGTGGCTAACTTCTTAGTCACATTGAGCTCATTATGATGATGTCTTACCGAGTGGGCCCAGAGATACCTCTCCATCACACGGAGTGACAAATCCTAGTCTCGATTCGTGCCAACCCAACAGACACTTTCGGAGATACCCGTAGTGTACCTTTATAGCCATCCAGTTATGTTGTGACGTTTGGCACACCCAAAGCATTCCTACGGTATCCGGGAGTTGCACAATCTCATGGTCTAAGGAAACGATACTTGACATTGAAAAGCTTTAGCAAACGAACTACACGATCTTGTGCTATGCTTAGGATTGGGTCTTGTCCATCACATCATTCTCCTAGTGATGTGATCCCATTATCAATGACATCCAATGTCGTCATGAAACTGTGACCATCTATTGATCAACGAGCTAGTCAACTAGAGGCTCACTAGGGACATGTTGTGGTCTATGTATTCACACATGTATTATGGTTTCCGGTTAACACAATTATAGCATGAACAATAGACAATTATCATGAACAAGGAAATACAATAATAACCATTTTATTATTGCCTCTAGGGCATATTTCCAACAGTCTCCGACTTGCACTAGAGTCAATAATCTAGTTACATTGTGATGAATCGTACACCCATAGCATTCTGGTGTTGATCATGTTTTGCTCGTGAGAGAGGTTTAGTCAACGGATCTTCGACATTCAGATCCGTATGCACTTTACAAATGTCGATATCTCCCTCCTGAATGTAATCATGGATGGAGTTGAAGCGGCGCTTGATGTGTCTTGTCTTCTTGTGAAACCTGGGCTCCTTCGCAAGGGCAATAGCTCTAGTGTTGTCACAGAATAGAGTAATCGGGCCCGACGCACTTGGAATTACTCCTAGGTCGGTGATGAACTCCTTCATCTAGACTCCTTCCTTTGCTGCTTCCGAAGCAGCTATGTACTCCGCTTCACATGTAGATGCCGCCACGACGCTTTGCTTGCTGCTGCACCAGCTGACTGCCCCTCCATTCAAAATATACACATATCCGGTTTGCGACTTGGAGTCATCCGGATCTGTGTTGAAGCTAGCATCGACGTAACGCTTTACGACAAGCTCTTCGGCACCTCCATATACGAGAAACATGTCCTTTGTCCTTTTCAGGTACTTCAGGATATTCTTGACCGCTGTCCAGTGTTCCGCTCTGGGATCACTTTGGTACCTCCCTACCAAACTTATGGCAGGGTTCACATCAGGTCTGGTACACAGCATGGCATACATAATAGAGCCTATGGCTGAAGCATAGGGGATGACACTCATCTCTTCTCTATCCTTTGCCGTGGTCGGGCATTGAGTCGTACTCCATCTCACACCTTGTAACATAGGCAAGAACCCCTTCTTGGACTGATCCATATTGAACCTCTTCAATATCTTGTCAAGGTATGTGCTTTGTGAAAGACCTATGAGGCGTCTCGATCTATCTCTATAGATCATAATACCTAATATGTAAGCAACTTCTCCAAGGTCCTTCATTGAAAAACACTTATTCAAGTAGGACTTTACACTTTCCAAAAGTTCTATATCATTTCCCATTATTAGTATGTCATCCACATATAATATGATAAATGCTATAGAGCTCGCACTCACTTTATTGTAAATACAAGGTTCTCCATAAACCTGTACAAACCCAAACGCCTTAATCACTTCATTAAAGCGAATGTTCCAACTCCGAGATGCTTGCGCCAGCCCGTAGATGGAGCGCTGGAGCTTGCATACTTTGTTAGCATCTTTAGGATCGACAAAACCTTCTGGATGCATCATATACAGTTCTTCCTTGAGGAAGCCATTAAGGAATGCCGTTTTGACGTCCATTTGCCAGATCTCATAATCATAAAATGCGGCAATTGCTAACGTGATTCGGACAGACTTCAGCATCGCTACGGGTGAGAAAGTCTCATCGTAATCAACTCCTTGAACTTGTCGATAACCTTAGCGACAAGCCAAGCCTTATAGAAGGTCACATTACCATCCGCGTCAGTCTTCTTCTAAAAGATCCATTTATTTTCAATGGCTCGCTTATCATCAGGCTAGTCCACCAAAGTCCATACTTTGTTGTCATACATGGATCCTATCCCGGATTTCATGGCTTCAAGCCATTTGTTGGAATCCGAGCCCGCCATTGCTTCTTCATAGTTCGAAGATTCACCATTGTCCAACAGCATGATCTCCAGGACAGGGTTGCCGTACCACTCTGGTGCGGAACGTGTCCTAGTGGACCTTCGACACAGTAACTTGATCTGAAGTTTCATGATCATCATCATTAACTTTCTCTCCAGCCGGTGCAGGCTCCATAGAAACAACTTCTTGTGCTGCGCAACTCTCCGGTTCGAGTGGAGGTACAATTACCTCATCAAGTTCTATTTTCCTCCCACTTACTTCTTTGAAGAGAAACTCTTTCTCGAGAAAGGATCCATTCTTGGCAACAAAGACTTTGCCTTCGGATCATAGGTAGAAGGTATACCCAATAGTCTCTTTGGGATATCCTATGAAGACGCACTTTTCCCCTTTGGGTTCGAGCTTCTCAGGTTGAAGTTTCTTCACATAAGCATCACATCCCCAAATTTTTAGAAACGACAACTTAGGTTTCTTTCCAAACCATAATTCATACGGTGTCGTCTCAATGGATTTTGACGGTGCCATATTTAAAGTGAATGCGGCAGTCTCTAATGCATATCCCCAAAATGATAGCGGTAAGTCGGTAAGAGACATCATAGATCGTACCATATCTAATACAGTGTGATTACGATGTTCAGACACACCATTTCGCTGAGGTGTGCCAAGCGGCGTGAGTTGTGAAACAGTTCCACATTTCCTTAGGTGCGTGGCAAACTCGTGACTTAAATATTCTCCGCCACGATCAGATCGTAGGCACTTTATTTTCCTGTCACGTTGATTCTCTACCTCACTCTGAAATTCCTTGAACCTTTCAAAAGTTTTAGACTTATGTTTCATTAAGTAGACATACCCATATCTACTCAAGTCATCAGTGAGGGTGAGAACATAACGGTAGCCACCACGAGCCTCGACACTCATTGGACCGCATACATCGGTATGTATTATTTCCAACAAGTCAGTTGCTTGCTCCATTGTTCTGGAGAACGGAGTCTTGGTCATCTTGCCCATGAGGCATGGTTCGCACGTGTCAAATGATTCGAAATCAAGAGACTCCAAAAGTCCATCAGTATGGAGCTTCTTCATGCGTTTGACACCAATATGACCAAGGCGGCGGTGCCACATGTAAGTGGGACTATCGTTATCAACCTTACACTTTTTGGTACTCACACTATGGACATGTGTAACATCACGTTTGAGATTCATCAAAAATAAACCATTGACCAGCGGGGCATGACCATAAAACATTTCTCTCATATAAATAGAACAACCATTATTCTCAGATTTAAATGAATAGCCATGTCGCATCAAGCGAGATCCAGATACAATGTTCATGCTCAAAGCTAGTACTAAATAAAAATTATTAAGGTTTAACACTAATTCCGAAGGTAGATGTAGAGGTAGCGTGCCGACGGCGATCACATCGACCTTGGAACCATTCTCGACGCGTGTCGTCACCTCGTCCTTTGCCAGCCTCCGCTTATTCCGCAGCTCCTTCTTGGAGTTACAAATGTGAGCAACTACACCGGTATCAAATACCCAGGAGCTACTACGAGTGCTGGTTAGATACACATCAATTACAAGTATATCACATATACCTTTAACGTTGCCGTCCTTCTTATCCGCTAAGTACTTGGGGCAGTTCCGCTTCCAGTGACCGATACCCTTGCAATAAAAGCACTCAGTCTCAGGCTTGGGTCACTGCTTGTTCTTCTTCTTCTTCCCGGCAACTTGCTTACCAGGCGCAGCAACCGCTTTTCCGTCCTTCTTGAAGTTCTTCTTACCCTTGCCTTTCTTGAAACTAGTGGTATTATTCACCATCAACACTTGATGCTCCTTTTTGATCTCGACCTCTGCTGATTTCAGCATCGAGTACAACTCAGGAATGGACTTCTCCATCCCTTGCATGTTGTAGTTCATCACAGAGCTCTTGTAGCTAGGTGGAAGCGACTGGAGGATTCTGTCAATGACCGAGTCATCCAGGAGATTAACTCCCAGCTGAGTCAAGCGGTTGTGTAGCCCAGACATCTTGAGGATGTGCTCACTGACCGAACTATTCGCCTCCATCTTACAACTGAAGAACTTGTCGGAGACGTCATATCTCTCGACCCAGGCATGAGCTTGGAAAACCAGTTTCAGCTCTTGGAACATCTCATATGCTGCGTGTTGCTCAAAACGCTTTTGGAGCCCCGGTTCTAAACTGTAAAGCATGCCACACTGAACAAGGGAGTAACCATCGCAGCGAGAATGCCAACCGTTCGCAACGTCTTGCTCTGCTGGGAGAAGGGGTGGGTCACCTAGTGGTGCATCAAGGACATACAATTTCTTGGAAGCTATGAGGATGATCCTCAAGCCACGGACCCAGTCCGCATAGTTGCTTCCATCATCTTTCAGCTTGGTTTTCTCTAGGAACACGTTGAAATTTAGGGTGACATTCGTGTTGGCCATTGGATCTACAATATAGATTGTAAAGAGAATTTTAGACTAAGTTCATGATAATTAAGTTCACATAATCAAATTATGTAATGAACTCCCACTTAGATAGACATCTCTCTAGTCATCCAAGTGACACATGATCCATGTCAACTAGCCCGTGTCTGATCATCACGTGAGACGGACTTGTTATCCATGGTGAACATCTCCCTGTTGATCGTATCTTCTATACGACTCATGTTCGACCTTTCGGTCTTCCGTATTCCGGGGCCATGTCTGTACATGCTAGGCTTGTCAAGTCAACCTAAGTGTATCACGTGTGTACATCTTGCTTACACCCGTTGTATGCGAACGTTAGAGCCTATCACACCCGATCATCACGTGGTGCTTCAGAACAACGATCCTTAGCAATGGTGCACAGTTAGGGTGAACACTTTTCTTGAAATTTTATTGAGAGATCATCTTATTTACTACCGTCGTTCTAAGAAAATAAGATGTAAACATGATAAACATCACATGCAATCAATATAGTGACATGATATGGCCAGTATCATCTTGCTCCTTTGATCTCCATCTTCGGGGTACCATAATCATCACTGTCACCGGCATGACACCATGATCTCCATCATTGTGTCTTCATGAAGTTGTCTCGCCAACTATTACTTCTACTACTATGGCTAACATTTAGCAATAAAGTAAAGTAATTACATGGCGTTTATGATTGACACGCAGGTCATACAATAAAATAAGACAACTCCTATGGCTCCTGCCGGTTGTCATACTCATCGACATGCAAGTCGTGAATCCTATTACAAGAACATGATCAATCTCATACATCACAATGCATCACATCACATTCTTTGGCCATATCACATCACAAGGCATATGCTGCAAAAACAAGTTAGACGTCCTCTAATTTGTAGTTGCAAGTTTTTACGTGGCTGCTATAGGTTACTAGAAAGAACGTTTCTTACCTATGCCAAAACCACAACGTGATATGCAAATTGTTATTTACCCTTCACAAGGACCCTTTTCATCAAATCCAATCCGACTAAGGTGGGAGAGACAGACACCCGCTAGCCACCTTATGCAACAAGTGCATGTCAGGCGGTGGAACCAGTCTCACGTAAGCGTACGTGTAAAGTCGGTTCGGGCCGCTTCATCCCACAATACCTCCAAATCAAGATAAGACTAGTAGTGGTAAGCAAATTAACAAGATCGACGCCCACAACTGCTTTGTGTTCTACTCGTGCATAGATTCTACGCATAGACCTAACTCATGATGCCACTGTTGGGAGACATAGTAGTAAATCAAAAAAATTCCTACGTATCACCAAGATCTATCTATGGAGAAACCAGCAACGAGTGGGGAGAGATTGCATCTTCATACCTTTGAAGATCGCTAGGCGGAATCCTTACAAGAACGCGGTTGGTGGAGTCGTACTCGCAGCGATTCAGATCGCGGTGGATTCCGATCTCAGCGCCGAACAACGGCGCCTCCACGTTCAACACACGTGCTCCACGATGATTTCATCGGATGAACCATGATGTCGGGGATTCAATCAATCCCGTATACGATTCCCTTTGTCTATCGGTATGATACTTGCCCGAGATTCGATTGTCGGTATCTCTATTCCTTGTTCAATCTTGTTACCGGCAAGTATCTTTACTCGTTCCGTAATACAACATCCCGTGGCTAACTCCTTAGTCACATGGAGCTCATTATGATGATGTCTTACCGAGTGGGCCCAGAGATACCTCTCCGTCACACGGAGTGACAAATCCTAGTCTCGATTCGTGCCAACCCAACAGACACTTTCGGAGATACCCGTAGTGTACCTTTATAGCCACCCAGTTACGTTGTGACGTTTGGCACACCCAAAGCATTCCTACGGTATCCGGAGTTGCACAATCTCATGGTCTAAGGAAACGATACTTGACATTGAAAAGCTTTAGCAAACGAACTACACGATCTTGTGCTATGCTTAGGATTGGGTCTTGTCCATCACATCATTCTCCTAATGATGTGATCCCGTGATCAATGACATCCAATGTCCATGGTCATGAAACCGTGACCATCTATTGATCAACGAGCTAGTCAACTAGAGGCTCACTAGGGACATGTTGTGGTCTATGTATTCACACATGTATTACGGTTTCCGGTTAACACAATTATAGCATGAAAAATAGACAATTATCGTGAACAAGGAAATACAATAATAACCATTTTATCATTGCCTCTAGGGCATATTTCCAACAGTTGGTGATGACGATGGCTTCGATTTCCCCCTCCGGGAGGGAAGTTCTCCCGACGGAATTGCTCCGCCGGAGGGCAAAAGTTCTCCTGCCCAAGTTCCGCCTCGAGGCAGCGATGCTTCGTCCCGAAAGTCCTCCTCTGATTTTTTTCTACGTCAAGAGTGACCATATACCAGAAGATGGACACCGAAAGCAGGCTAGGCTGGGCACGACCCATCAGGGCACTACCAGGGGGCCTAGCACACCTTGGTGGGTTTTGCCCACCTGGGGGCCCTCCTTCGGTAGTTTTCAGCTCTAGTAATTTTTATTAAATACAAAAATAATCTTCGTAAATTTTCAACTTCATTGGAGTTGTGCAGAATAGGTATCTTTGACGTGCTTTTCTTGGGTCCAGAATTCCACCTGCCAGTATTCTCCCTCTTTGTGTAAACCTTGCATATTATGAGAGAAACGGCATTAGAATCACTCCCCAAAGCATTATTATTGAACAAAACAAAGTAAATAACAGTAAGAAATCATGATGCAAAATTGACGTATCACTTTCTCTCTCTATTTTTGATCCTCAATACAACGATCTCTCTAGAGACCTATTCGATGTAATTCACGCGTTGTGTTGGTTGGGATCTAATGAATTGTGTGTTTACGATCAGAATATTCTTTGAAACTATTTGGGTCTTTTGAGATCTATTTATGTGTGATTTTATAGCTATGCATGCTTTCCGATCTATAAGTCTTGTTTGGCCAATTAGATGAGTAGATCTTCAGAGCAAGTGGTGCATAGTAATGGGTTTAATCTTGCGGTGTCCTTACTCTATGACTGGAGGGGTTGCAAGAAACGCACTATATTGTTGCTACTAAGGGTAAACGACAAGGTTCAAACATATTGATTGGTCTTACTTTGTCTAAATTATGTTATCTTGCTTAAAGTGTTACTCCATTTTTCATGAACTTAATACTTTGAGATGCAAGGTGGATAGCGATATTGCGGTGGAGTAATAGTAGGAGATGTAGTTGGATTAATGGTCTACTTGTCACACACGTAATGCCTGTATATGAATCATGCCATGAAGAATCATAGTCATAGTTATGAGTTGTTATGTCGATTTCCCAACAACAATTTGCTTACCCATCGATCATATGCTGATGAGAGAGATGCCTCTAGTGAACCTTTGGCCCCCAGGTTCATTCTCCATTATTACAAAAAAATGCAATTGCTCATCTTTTATTTGCTTTTATTTTGTTTGCATACCTATCAATATCACATTTAATCCTTTAATTGACGAGAACAATGGTATTGATAACCCTCTTACCTGTGTTGGGGGCAAGCATTTGCTTTCTGTGTGTGCACGTGTCGTTCACGTTGTTTGTGTGTCATCTCCTTCTGGTTCGATAAACCTTGATTCTTAACAGAGGGAAATGATATCCGCGACTATACTGCTTACCCTTCTTCTTCTGGCAAGCCCAACAACCCTACAGAGAGTACCAAAATCAAACAATATATTTTTTGTAGCATATACCTCATATTTTGATTATCATACACTACCTTTGTTATGCCCCCCTTGTATTTTGGGTCATCGTTTGACCATAATTTTAACCTATAAAATATAAATTTTATGTAGCAAAATAATATAACTGAAACTACATCCAAACATGAATTCCACAATATAAGATTGTGTGGCATGCATTATTATTTTGCTAATCAAATATATGGTCAAACGTTGACCCAAAATACAATCATGCTAATAAACTCAGACGAAGGCAATAGATGATCAATGGTGTGACCCAAAATACAAGGGGTCCAATAAGGGCATCTACAATGCCGAACCTCAAACCACCGTCAACTGTCCGGATTACGCGGTCCGGACATCTTTTGCCACCCAACACGGTCATGCATCGGTCCATTCGGCGGTCCAGATGCACTTTTTACTGCAAAATGGAGACAAACTAGGGGAATGCGAGCATCTGGACCACTACGGCGCCCATGTGTGACCAACCTGGCCCACCAAAAGCCCTTCTCCCGCACCCGCGCGCTTTTCTGCGAGAAGCAAGATGCCCTCATTCATGCTAGCCTAGAGTAGACATGGCCACTCATTGAAGGTGGCAATGAGGGAAGGTGGCAATGAGGCGGCTCGCCGTCTAAGAGCGCCATCCACTGGTCACCCGTTGTGGCACACCTTCTCTCCTTATTGATACAACATCCATGTGCCCACCTACCTCTATTTAATCAGCACATATCGCAAGGAACCTACTTTGGTGCGCTGAGCTTCACACGTCTGTTCCTATGCCGACTAGCATTCAATGCCTCTCCGGATGGCTTCTCGTATCCACCCGCTATATAAACATGGCCAGGCCAGGCGAGAAGCACACTCCACCTCTGCTCTCTCCATATCCTCCTTGTATAACACCTTCCATGGCCTCCGACGAGTAATAGAAGGTGTTCTTAGGCATTGCGGCAACAATGGATTCTGCCGGTAGAAGGAGTTATCTGGCACTGCAGCAATATGGGTTGCCTGGTGAGCGAGCCTGATAGAGTTTGGATTGTCATCAAACCGTTCATATCCAGCTCCACTATCACCGCCATCTCCATCGCCCCCCTCCTCACCTGTCGAGGTTGTCCAATGCTGTCTCCCGACAAATCGAACACGAGTGATGGCGGCAATGCATCACGCAGGTGCGGAAATAATCCATGTTTGCGGAGGTATGCACGTTGTCGACCATCGCAGACAACGAGGAATAATAGATCATGGTAGTATGCTGCTGCTTGGGTCCCAAGAAGGCTACCTCCTTTGCGTCATCCGGGTACACACCATGTGTCTTGCCCCAGTGAGTAGGGGATTAGACCATGGAGGCCGTCCTCCCACGCCCGAAAACCAACTCTGTTTCGCACTTCATGGAGACGAAGGGAGGCTATTCTTCCCCTCGCGCTGAAGCATATCCTTCCAGGGCTATCGACAATCCGACGATTGGGTTGTCGGACATCGGAAAGACATGTCATGGGAGTGGACATCCGCTGCTACTACCATTAGGCTTGTTCAATCTAGTCCGGTAGTTTAGTTAAAATATGTCCGAATTGTAAATGTTTTCGTCCAATTTGAACAAAAATCATCCGATATGCATGTAATTCATTCGATTTTTGTAAACATGCTTTGAAATGTACAAGGATAGCACTGGCTAGCCACCCCGCATCCATGTCCATAGACTCCTCCTCCTTGTTTGCGGATGGATGCAGTGTCCGGTTTGTGGGTCATTGGAGATGCCCTAAACCAAGATGGGGGAGTAGTACAGGTCATCCTAAATGCACGTAGTTAGGACATCTCCAACGCTGAGCCGTAGATGCCCTCCCACATCCGTCCGCGTATAGGGGGACTAATCCACGAACACAGATGCAGGATTCGACCATCCAACGCTATCATGTATATGCCCGCCAGAAAAGGGCAATTTCAAATTCAAATAAAGTCTGATCCATAGCACACACCGAATCACAACAACGTCGGATCACATGCTCGATCACTACCAAAAAGTGAAATGTATGCTTAAGTTTTTTACATGCCCGATCACAAAAGAATATTAGTTTGGCAGTTAGTGGAAAAAATGATATTTACTGCCTTGTCGGACCAGTAATCCGAGCCTCAACGCTCAAGGTGCCATCGCTGTTGCGTATGCAGCCTCCGCCTCCTTGTTTGCTTCCTCCTCCTCTGTGTCAACCGCCTACAATTCATCTACCTTCCATTGCAATAATCTTGAGCGGATGTCTTGCACGATCATCCTCTCGTCAGCACCCAACGACTCCAAATTCAAGGACAACATCTTGGCGCCCTCCGCATTGGTTGCGATCTTCAGCTTATTTTTTAGCATGGCCTTCTTCTCTTCCATCATGGCCCTCTTCTCATCGAGCGCTACCTTCTTCTCGGTCTCCTCCATTAATAGTTTAAATCTCTTCACCTTTTTTCCTCCTTGATGTTCGAGCGCTTGACGTATGCCTCCTCTTTCTTGGACAAGATGCCCTCGAAGCTCTCCGTCATCTTCACCACCGCACCTTCTCGCTTTGACCTCTCCTCCTCCAACTTATTTCCTCATAACCCTCTTATAACCTTCTTGGGTGGTTCTTTTGTTGGATCGGTAGGGTCACCGGTTTCTTACTCATTGGCTCGGGAGGCGGTCTTGGCTATGTATACATTCCACTTTAGTTTCCTATTCAACTTCAACCCACAATGCATGCCATTGACGTTTTTCTTCTCCAACTTATTGAACACCTTACACACACAAGAAGGATATAAATAGAACATTGTCAACAAAAGTATGCACATCCGGCTAGTGATCAAGAAAACTCACATCCAACTAGTATCAACAAAACTATGCATATCCGGCTAGTGAGCAACAAAACTATGCACATTTGGCTAGTGATAACAAAAACTAAGCACATCCAGCTAGTGATCAGCAAAACTAGGCATATCCGGCTCGTGATCAACAAAACTATGCACATTCGGCTAGTGTTCAACAACACTATGCATATACGGCTAGTCATCAACAAAACTATGTACATCCGGCCAATAAACTTACTTGCTCGGTGATTTTTGAACCACTAGGCCACCGTGTGATGAGATGTGCCAGTCGGTTGTAATACTTCAAGACGGCCTCTTGGATGGTGTACCATCGATGGTTGAGGGACATTGGTTCACGGATACGGATAAGCGCGTCGGTGTAGGGGGTGAAATGCTTGTGTTCATGGAACCATGTGTGAATATTGGCCCAAAAAGTTGAGCCCTTTTGCTTTATGCCATGGATCAGATCAAGGCTAGTGGTCAACTATGCATTGCACAACAGCTCATCCTCCCTCATGTTGAAGCTATCTCCTCTACCCTTCTTCTTCGTATCGCAGACAAAATCATCTAGATCATCGTCCCCGCCGTTCTCCTCCACCAGGTACTCCTTGCCTGTCATTGTGTGCCGGTCTAGGTGTAGCCCTGATGCATGTTGGTGTATTTGCCAGACTGGTTGGGATCCAAGTCTTCCACCTTCTCGTCCTCATATCCACTACCTCCTCCACCTCCGGCGTGGATGATGTCAAACATCTCCCTACCCGCGTCGTCGTACACCTTCTCACCTGTTTTAGGTATAACAGTGAACAACGTACGAGCACCCACATGCTCCCCACCCGCCGTTCGCGCCTAGACGAGTTGCGGTGAAGAAGACTCTGAGAAGAGCAGCGGCATCATGTTTACGTCGATGATGATATACAGAGCTGCTTGACGACGTAGTAGTACGGAGCCTTGTAATGTTGTGCCATGGCGGTGTCTCGACGGTGGGCGTCGGGGCTTCGCGACCTCCACCACGTCCGCAACCAGCACACCCACCACCACGGATGCCATCAACACGCCCACCCCCGGCCTTCCGCTTCTTGAGCTTCTCGTCCTTTGTGGCCTTCGCTTTGACGCAACGATTTTCCTGCGTTGTCGAGTTGATGTTCAGGGCGAGGGTGATGCTGGGATCCTCCTGCACCACCCATCTTCGGTAGTTCCTTGTCCGATTCCATGCGTCGGTGCCGGGAGCAAAGAAGAAAGTGGGAGAAAAGAGCAGGAATTGCTTGGGGAGTGGCGGTATGGAAAGGAGAGTGGGAATTTTTGGCGGGGAAACAGTGCGGGTGCTACAAAAGCAGGAGCTCCACCTTCTTTTTGGGTGGGCCATGGGCAATGCTAAGGGTATCACTTATCGTTATCGTCTCGATCAGGTGGGGATAAGAGATTACTCACAAATCGGCCGACTAATCGATTTTATCGGTCGACTATTAATTAGCCATTTTTTGCAAATCTCAGGTTCCAACACTGAAATATGCTATATTTAACACCAAAAATATATTGGACAGAAATATTACCTTGATTCCTAGCCTCCGAATCCTCGTATAATGACAAACGAGATAGCGAAATAGTACATATTGCATAACAAAGTCAACAGAAACACAAATAAACATAAGTTTTGCAAACATAATGCTAAGAATAGGCCTAATTTATCGGAAGATTTCACATAAATCGCTTGTGAGAGCGATAAATCAGCCCAAAAGATAAACGGTGAAAATAAGACATAATCTTATCGGTCACCCCACGAGTAGCGATAAATCGCTGAATCGGAAGATTTTTTGAACAGTAGCCATGGTGAAAGAAACTAACATGGCTCGTGTCTGGACTCCCGCAAAGCACCACATTTTATTTCGGTTGATAAGAAAAACGTGGTCCGAAATTCAACGGACCCATACAGTCCCGCATTGAATAATTTTTGAGGCCTGACTGCATGACCACGGATGTATACGGACGGTTTAAGAGTCTGAACTGAAGGTGCCTTACATTTTCTTAATCCATCCAAGCTGCATGAGCAGTACATGTGGCCTATAGGCTATCCTGGTTGAAATGATGTCATCTCGCTCTCTCTCTCTCCTCCATGCTTATTTAAAACCCCTCTTGCGTTCGGAACCATGAGCGGAACCATTTCTCCAGCCTCCAGCATACAAGGAATCTACTCTTCCTATTCCCAATCTCTCTATTCTCAACCTTTTGCCTTGTCTTTCGAATATGTGTTACTCCATCGTCCTCGCGTGATCTTCTGGTATTTTCCTCTGAAATATAGTTTACCCGGTGTGCTTTCCGATAGTCTTGATGTGCAAACTTGCTTCCTCGAATACCATACTGGATTAGAAGGTGTAGATGAGTGGGCTTCGTCATTGTGCCTGTTTGTTCCGTTCCTCTCTTGCCAGTCCATCTTTTCAAGCAGATGGGGCCGTAAGCTAGCGCCTTCTGTGTGAGAGAGCTCTCTTCAGTCCACTCTCAGATGGTTGTAGGGTTTTATTAGCTGCCGATTCATTCATTCACCTGCCAAGAATCAAACGGAGTGTATGTCTTGGTAGCCGACTGGATGACGCGGGAGCTAATATACAGCTCTACGTTGTTTGTGGTTGGACTGAAGGGTGCTCCCTTGCTTGCATTTCGCATGCATTAAATGGTCTGGGAGTTTCTTGTTGAACTTTTGTTTCTTTGAACCATAATAATCGTATTTTTCTAGATGTTTGAAGAATACAGCTCCAAAATAGATCTGCAGGTTGTGATCTATCTATGCCTTTTTCTTTTCTTCCAAGGGCGAACCCTTTTTGGGGTTTGAGCCTGTCTAAAAGGTCTCACATCTACGGTGACAATGCTTGTCAACAGTATGATTTACTTTGATTTGATTGTCAAGGCCTCGACTATTGACTATCCTAAATTCAAGGTTAGCATTCATGTCTTCCAAATATAGACATTGTACTCTCAGTATAATCTGGAATGCGGTCAGTATTGGAGATATTTCTTATCCATCTGTACTTGTGAAGTCACTGTTTTTTTACCCCAAAACCGTAGAACAATTGTTGTACGGTAATTTTCACAAATAATAAAAAATGTTCAAACTAAAGAAACAAAACAAAGCAGGAAAACAAAAGCTATCCAACTCCAGTTTTCTCTAACATTGAAAATTTTGAAAAACTAGAAACTTAAGACGGAGGAAGGTCATCCATTGCTCCATACTAGCAATGTTCTTTCTTTTTGTTCTGTACTTGACTAGAGATAAATCATGAAGTAGTCCTTGTTTCCAAGCTTCCAGACTTGGGGTGATGTTTCTAAAAATCTTTCCATTTCTTTGCATCCATATATTCCAACATCCCATGATCACAATATCCATGGCAATCTGATGTGGGAGTGCTTGCTTGAGGAACATAATATCATCATAGGCAGATGTACCTCTGTGCATATTAGGAACAATGATGTCCCAACAAGACAAGGCAAACTGACAATCTCAAAGAAGATGAATTGAAGTTTCGTCAACATGTTCATGGCAGAGAGCACATTCATAACTTTATAACATGAAATGTTTCCTTTTGAGGAGACTTCTAGTGGTGGTTCTGTCGTGTAAAATCAGCCAGAAGAAAATTTTGTGCCTGATTCTGCTTGCTGCTTTTCATAAATCTCTAAACAGGTGATGAACATCTGAGGGTCCCATCAATTGCTTGTACAGTTTACTGACAGAAAAAAGACCAGATTTCCATTCATAATGCCAGATATCAGCAGTGCTTCGAATCTGCTGGATAACTTGTGGAGTCACTGTTGATCGAGATTCTCGTAGTGGGAGGTTACTGAGAGATTTCAAACCAGTTTCAATGTTGGTGATGCACCTATTAAAATGATTATTTGGTTTGTGTGACTTTTGAAATACGTACCATTTTTTCCATATGTGCTACCCTATTACTAATTGTTTTTTCGGCTCCATATAGGAAATAAATAGTTGTTCTTCTGATGCATTCAGAGATTAATATGCGAGTTGTATTTACTTGCTGGCTTTCTCTATAAAGACAAATATATTTGAACAGTTTTTTTTTGAGTACCTAATTAGCGAGACCATGTGGCGCAAATAAAAAAAAGTAGAGTAGGGGTCGTTCATATTGAACCCTTTGTGTAGCAGTACTAGTAAGTATGGCGGTCGACGTCAAACAGTCTTGTCTGCACACCTCTTGCTGAAAAACGTTGCGTCTTGTCTGCACACCTCTTGCTGAAAAATGTTGCGTGCACACATTGCATTGCTTAATACTACGCCGACCAGTGAACCACAGTATAGGGTACATACCTAGTTTGCTGTCTACCTCTAGGGCTTTGGCTTGGAAAAAATGGATTTGAGTTGATCAAAAAGCTTAGAAGTTTTTCCAAAATAATGCTTAGGGCTCCTTTGATTTGAAGAAATTCTATAGAATTCCTGGAGGATTGTAACCTTGAGGAACTTTTTCTATATTGGTCCTTTGATTTATAGGATTAGATCCGGTAAGAATTTTTTCTATGAAATATTTTGTGGTGCATTTCATAGGAAATTTAATATCCACTCCAACATTTCTTTACAATTCATTTGTTTTTTTGAAACATCAAACACTTCTTGCTAATTCTATAGGAAAGTGGGCATGCCTCTCCAATTCTATATTTTTTCGGTACCTATGTTTTCAAAATCCTGCAAATCAAATAGGCCCCTAGGCCTCCTCAAATCTTATGAATAGAAAAGAAAATGCCCTTTGATTCACACCATATGACTTTTTTTTCATTGAGTCTAGGCTAATGTTTATTTTTCTAAGAAATGTTAAGGATAGGACGAATTCCTACATAGGCCTAGGATTTCATTCATACAAACGTAAGGGCTCTAAATATATATTTTCTATAGAAATCCTGTCCTATGAAAATTTTACAAAATTCTGCCAAACCAAAGGAGGCTTTAGAAGTTAGGATTTCCGTAAAAAAAATAGAATCAAAGGAATCATTGAGACCACCAAATGATTTGAATTAAGGATTTTTTTACTCTTTTGACATAATTTCAACCCATGCATCTCTCTGATCAAATAGAGTACATCTTTCAAATGCTTGTTTAGGCAGTTGCTACAGAGTTCAAGTCCGTGTGATAGAAAGTCTGGGCTCGGTCCTAATGCATATTTACATGGCTAATACTCGGATGTGGACTATCAATCGGTTGGAGTGTAGAGGTTTGGCATCCATTTGGTGAAAGCATTGTGGTGTTTGTCTTATATTTACAAATGTGTCAGGGAGACCATGGCTTGCCTTCTTCTCCAATGTCGGTGTGCCAGCCACATTTAAACTATGGTCAATGATTGATTATGAATCGGTAACATAAACCCGGCGTTTTTTCTTTTAGAAAAAAAGATATACCCAACCTCTTATTTAAACGATGCATGCTGTCATTTTATTTATTATTTATAATAATATTACAAAATAATACATTGGTAAGTTTAAAGCCACTATCTTAACAACACATTGTCATTATTCATGTCTCCTTGATAAAGGGATGCCGAATGTTCGAGCCTAATACCAAATAGACATTGCACCAAAACCTAATATATAAAAACAGATGTCCTAGCCCAATTATAATACCGGGACTAGGACACACCGGTCAGGCGCATTGTCAGAGGCCGCCGTCGCCGTCTTCCACCGATCCATCCTCAGAGTAGGTACTGACGCACCGACCTTGCAAGGCATGTCGTCAAAGTCACCATGGCGTTAGACAACTCCACCATCTTGCACGTATTGATCCACACGAGCCCGTCACCGAAACTCCGCAGTGCCATGCCGCCGGGATCCACCTCAGCCTTGCAGTAGATGTAACAGCGCTCCTTCTCTTCTCCCCTCCAGCCAGCTCCTGCTTCAAAATGATGCCCCCAGGAGGGACAACGACACCGAAGGCGTCGTTATCGTCCTATCCGGTAGACCCAGATCCGAGGTTTCCCTCGAAACACCCCGATCATGTTGACGCAACTTGCAACGACGATGCCTCAACAGGGGAATGACGCCAGACGCCGTCATCGTCTGCTATGACCGAAGTCGACACGATTTTCACCGGAAGTAGCGCCACCACGATCTCGTCGTTGACTGGATCCGAGCTCACCGTCGCCATGTAGACGTACGGTGTCGTCGAAAGGCCGGTTGAGGGCCTCCGGTCGCCCCACCCTGGCCCTATCACACGCCACTGGCCGGCAAAAACCAAATCACAACAGATCTGGCCAGGACGCCAGATCGACGACCATGGCTGCCGTCCATTGCATAGCGGATGATCCCACGGAAGTACCTCGCCAGGCATGTAAACCCGGTGCTTTAGTTTGGCATCAATTCAGATAGCGTTGCATAAACATTGCTAACTATGTAGCTGCAGATAGAAATGACACGACATTGCTTAGCATGTTAGTCACTTGCAGATTTTAAACGAGCGTAAGAAGGGTTCGCAACTCCTCTCTTTTGTCGGTACATATTTTTTGAGGGGGTCTGTTCTTTTTGAAAATGATAGAAAAGAGCCGAGTGACTTCTGTAAAACTAACAGAATGAGTTTACTAGTAATTTATGGGGCTTTCACTGCAAAAAGAGGAAAAAAATTACGTGTCCTGTAAAAGCTGCTTGAAATTACACTACATGACGTGCAAATTGTTAATTATGGGAAAACCAAAACATTTAACCTTTTTATGGCTTTCGATTTTTAATATTTCATATCTTTTGAACCAAAAGACTAAATTAATCGCATTTGCATGTACATGTTTCGGGCGACTGGGGCTTTCAAATGGGTTCCATTTTGAATATATTTTGAAGCAACCGACAAAATCGCGAGTTTCAGATCCTGCGACCATAAAAATGTTTTAACTTTTGAAACTTGGTACGAGTGACCAACAAAATCCCAAGTTTTAGAACATGCAGACGACAAAAGATAAGTTTTCTCTCTCTAAAATATGCACTAGTATGCATATCATACAATATAGAAGAAGGGGGTGAAGAGACCCTTCACAAGGTTTACATCCATTTTTAGAAGGCTTTCACTAGCCTTCACCACCACGACACTCTACAAAACAATAGTTTTTAAAATTACTTTCTCCGTCTCATAATATAAAAACGTTTTTGATACTCGTGTAATGTAAAAACATTCTTATATTACGTTACAGATGAAGTAAACTTAAAACTAAATGTGTTCTTGTGTGAGGTCCAACAACTTTACGACTCGTGAAGTAATGTGACGGCTGGCACCTCCGGGTAGGAGCGTACTCCCGCACCTGTGTGCCTGAATTTTTGAAAGAAAAAACCCACAAGTCATCACATACCAGCATCGCCGGGATGTGCATTGAGCTGAAATAAAACCCTAGATCAAGAGAGAGATAAAGTGGACTCGGCAGGGCCATGAATCAGCTGGTGCACGGCTGGTTTTGTAACACGTGCCGGCGTGCGGCCGTTGCCGCGCTGATCCCGAACGGCTGCGCGGAAGGAGAATCTCGGAGTGGCACGAGAGGCGGTCGCCACGCAGCAGCACAGAAAACAGCAGCGCGGCCCGGGGAGCATGAGTTGGGTTTCACAAGGGGGCTATGTGGTGGGGTGGTCTTTTCCTATGGTGCAACCTCTTGTTTACTCCTTCCCACGCTACCCTGTTGGATACCCTTTTCTTTCTTCACTCTCGTGCTCCCAGCCTCCCATCACCACCGTTTCGTCTGCTTTCCCGAAGAGACGGGGAGAGAGTAGTATTATTATTGTAGTATGTGGTGTCTTTTACCATTGCTCGCAGCCAATAGATAGTAAGCGGAGTGCAGGGAGCTGTTAAAAAGGTTTGACGTGACATGGCCTGGCAAGATTCCCTCAATTTCTAACTTTGGGCATGTTTGGTATGTCTATGGATTTTGTCTTGCTTGTATATGTGATCCGGCTCAGCATAAATACAGATAAAAATAACATATATTCATTTCTGAACCAAGCTCGTGTGATCTCATGAATAGTTAAATATTAAAAATTAAAAAAAGTTCTTTTTCATGGAAGATGTTTAAGAGCTATTCATATGTCCAAACGAGCTAACAATTGGCACGGGCCACGGGCACTCAAACATCTCCCATGCCAAAAAAAAACCAGATCTTTTTATTGTTTCCAATGTTTTCCTTATTTTACTATTCATAGGTAGGAGCACTTGAGCTCGAGAACTATTTAGTCGCTCTCCAAAAATAAACCATATTTTTGTGTTTTGTTTAGTTGTTTGCACCCCAGTCTAGCTAATCAACACAAATGTTTGGTTGCATGTCTCTGCTCTTGAGATGTAACGTGTTGCTATTTTGTTACATGTACGTCGATGGTTAATCTCATATCATGCTCACGTGGTGAACTTGCCTCACGCCGTCATACATAAGAAATTTATTTATGTGCGTCAAAATTAGAAACGTACGACATGAGAGTTGTTTGGAATAAAGAGATATAACTAGTGGCCGGAGAAATTTTCAAACGATCTACCGTGTGCGATGAATTGGGCAAAGTAGATGATAAAGAGGGTGGGCGAGAGAGAGGTTGAAAAAAATAGGTTCACATTAACGTGTTATAGCACAATATAATAGGAAGATATAAATCTACTCATCTACGAGCGTCCGAAAATCGTGTGAAACAACAAGATGAAGCTACTCCTCAAAAGAAATTTCAAATGGTTGATCATGTGTGATGAATTTGGCAAAATTCATCTAAAATCCTCCAAATATGAAAATAGAATTCAAAATTTACAGTCGACGAAACTACGAGGCAACCGCATGAATGGAATCACCACGTCGATGTGCATTTTTTGCGTAAAGGTTATCTCGGATCAAATCACCATTTTATAGATTAGAAAGTGTTAAGTGAGGGAGATTAAGTAAGATGAGTAGAATACAACACGAGCAAACCTACTTGCCATCCTACACCAAGTCGGCGTCGTGACACACACTCGTGGGCTGGCTTTGGCGATTTAGGTGTTCCCACTCAGCCAAGCCTAGTGCTGCTTTAAATTTCACGTGGACCAAGATTTTGGTGCACGCTAGGCATCCAAATGGATCAAACCTGCGTCCCTAGGGCCTGGTTGAGATAAATGAAGACAACCAAGCACATGCTTTGTGTTTGTGTTCTATGTGTCACTCACCATTCCAACATCCTTTCGCTTGATCGCAGACGCCTATTTTTTGCGGGTTTAGGTTGTTGGTCAGCAGAGGAGACACTCTGTTGTTACTATCCCGTGTGTCGTGGATTTGTCACGACAGATGTCCGGGTGAACGGACTTAGGTTGGGGGCGAAGACGTAACTACGTGGCGGCTTGAAGGGGTTGATCGGAATCGAGAGACACGGAGTTTACCCAGGTTCGGCCCCTCCGATGGAGGTAAAAGCCCACGTCCTGCTTGTCTGGTATTGATGATGAAGAAGATCTTTCGATTACAAGGGTGCTGTTTTGCTACCTCTCATCACGAGAGGTTCTAGTTTGTCCGTCTAAACTTGTGGACTTGTGAATCTTGTCCCTCTAGGGGTGCTCTACCCCTCCTTATATAAGTGGAGAGGGTAGGTTTACAAATAGAGTTCTACTAGGAGTAGGATTAGGACTAGTCTCTTTAGAATCCTATTCCGGGTCTTGTTTCTCTTGTAAGGAAATCCTCTCCTTTAGGCCTTCTCTTGTGAGCCGCCTGGCGCCGGCTCACACGCCGGGTCTTGGGCCTGGTCGTCCTGCGGCCCGCTAGCCGGATCACCAATAAAATGTCATGTCTTTACCGGGTCTCCTGTGAGTCTCCAGGCCGGGTCATACCGCGGGGTATATCCCCGACATTAGCCCCCGGGTTAGCTTGAATTTATCCATGGTAACCTCTTGAAATAGGAATAATAAATATGTTAAGTGGCTGGCTTGCTCCTTTGGCCGGCTTATGAAGTGCTCCTCAGAAATCCAGGTCTTTTCTGCATATGAATGAGTCGTCTTGAAAATCATCTTGCTTGTCAATGTCCTCCGAAAAATATTGAGAATAGAACACGCATATGCCATTGAGTCGGCTTCCAATACTCTTGGCGGTTCATCTCCGCTGGGTCATAAACATTGATGATGCCGGGTCATTATCGTTGGTGACATCGGGCCAAATAACTAGAATCCATCCGACTTGATAAACATATTGGGATGAAAATCCATCTGATGTTAATCGGGACTTCCATTGCTATAAAGCAAGGCGGCTTATAAAATCTGTCGGGTTATGATCTTTTGATAACACTGGGTTATGAATTTTGGTGACGCCAGGTCTAACAACTGAACTCCATAATTAACATCTTGAAAATTCTCCTCAAAGCTTTTGATATGTCCATATTACCTATAGCCCCCAAGCTCCGAGATTATCCATGATAACTTGGTGCTTTGCAATAATATTTTGGACTATGTAGGCCCTAAGTGTCGGGTTGTCCTGCCTGCAGCAACCTGGGACTTATAACTGTCTTATACTTTATGAAACTTCAGCATGTGTAGCCTCCAAGGGTAGTCTCATCAGAATGTGATGCGCCGGGTCTTCAATTTGAACCTCATAATCTGTTAAACAGCTAAATGCTGTAGCCCCCAAGTGCCGGGTCGCACACCTGCGCCGACTTGGGACTTTATAAAATTTGATCTGAGCGGTGTAGTCCCCAAGTTCCGGGTCAGTAAGAATTACTGGGCTGGGACTTAGAAAAATATAGAAAGGCCGGCTCATCTCCTTGAGATAATAGGGTCTTGCCGGTAATGTAATGACTTGAAAACCGGCTTGCATTAGCCCTCAAGTGTCGTGGTGTGTGCTTATATAAACTTGGACTAGAATAATATAGCCCCCAAGTGTCGGGTTGTCTGCGTGCGGCGACTCGGGACTATGTGAGAATAATATGACTCACCACGATTTGTTGAATGAATCTTTGACCGTGGTTGTAATATAACCCGGAATGAACATCTTGGAATAATTCCTTTGTCTTTGACATGAAATCCCTGATAGGGCGGCTCTTGAAAAAATAATGAATTCTCCAAGCTGGCTTGAAAACCCTAATCATTTAATACTGGTTATGATAAATCATGAAGATCCAGCCATGTTGGCTATTAAAGATCCATTTGCTCTTTTGCCGAAGTTTCTCATCATACTTAACGGCGACTCATCTTAAAAGACAAGACCTGCAAAAATAAACAAGACAGAATATATTCTGCGTTGTTGTAAGGGCGGCTTGAAAAGCACAACCTGGAGATGTTATAACATTGCTCGTTCTTTCATAATCTTGCTCTGACCCGGCTTGATAAGCCGGCATGTCATGTGAATATGATACGATGATGCAATGTATGATGCAATGTTGATGCGATGTATGACGCGATGTATAATGCGATGTGGACTTGTCCACATTTTTGGCGCGAACGCCGGTTGTTAGGGATAAATAAGCTACACCCGGAGGTGGGAAGCCCCCTTTGACAACCGCAGCTGACATGTCAACTGGATTGGCATAAAGCCGGCTGTTAGGGTGAGATAAGTGATACCCAAAGGTAAGAAGCCCCCTTCGACAGCCAATGTTGACTTGTCAACATTTTTGGCACGAACGCCGGTTGTTAGGGTGAGATAAGCAATACCTGAAGGTAAGAAGCCCCCTTCGACAACCACGGCTAACATGTTAACCGGAATGGCATATAGCCGACTGTTAGGGTGAGATAAGCGATAGCCGAAGGTAAGAAGCCCCCTTTGACAGCCGCAGCTGACATGCCAACTGGAATGGCATAAAGCCGGTTGTTAGGGTGAGATAAGCGAACCCATCGGTAAGAAGCCCCCTTCGACAACCGCGGTTAACATGTTAATCGGAAATGGCATAAAGCGGGCTGTTAGGGTGAGATAAAGCAACACCCGTCAGTGAGAATCCCCCTTCGACAGCCGCAGCTGACATGTCAACTGGAATGGCATAAAGCCGATTGTTAGGGTGAGATAAGCGATACCCGAAGGTAAGAAGCCCCCTTCAACAACTGCGGCTAACATGTTAACTAGAAATGGCATAAAGCCGGCTGTTAGGGTGAGATAAGCGATACCCGAAGGTAAGAAGCCCCCTTCGACAGGCAATGTTTGGTGCACCATCTTGTAAGCCGCCATCTTGTAAGCCGCCATCTTGTATGAAGAAACGACAGAAGCTCCAAGTGATGATCCAATGAATCCGGGAACCTATGTTTGCATGGTGCATCATGGCGGTTCGTCCTCTTGGGCAACTTTTAATCTTCCATCAAAAATGTAGTAGCCCCTAGGATCGGGTTAACTTTGCCATGACCCAGGGTTCTCGTTGAAAATGACCAAATGTGTCTTGCCATGTCTGTAGCCCCCGAGTCTTAAGTTGACTCGAAGAGGCGGCTTGAGAATCTTCACTGAAAGTTGAGGTTGGCCGTGGCGGGTTATAAATGATCCCACATGATTTGTTTCAATGATCCGGTCGAGGGTTCGTTCCGACTGGTTGTTGAAGTGAACCAAACTGTAGTGGCGGCAACTTGTGCGTCTGTTCGTCGGGCGGCTCATACGGCGAGCACTGCATTGATATGTCAATGTTGATTGGACCACGGGGCCGCGATTCAGAATCGTCAGTTGGGCGATTTGTACTGTTGCATGCAGCCACTGTTGGGTTGATGTAGACATAGAAAATACCCACGGCATTGTAAGCCGGTGCTGTTGTCAAAGATGCCACAACGTTGTAAGTCGGCGCAGCAGTGATAGACGGCCACAACGTTGTAAGCCGGCGTGGATGGCGAGTCGGCCATGGCGTTGTAAGCCGGCGTTGTGACGAGAGACGGCCACGGCGTTGTAAGTCGGTGTTGTGAGCCGGGCAGACGGTGTTGTAAGCCGGTGTAGACGGCGAGAGGCGGCCGTGGCGTTGTTGGTGAAAACCATACCATGGGTACGGCGGCTTGCCGCGTTCGTTGGGTGGCTCATACTGGCGGATGATCGCGCGCGGTACTAGCGAGTTGATGTAGACCGGGCGCGGGGGCGGCAACTCACGTGCGTCCATCAAGCAACACGACACGCTGGTATGCGCTTCAACTCCGCGGTATAATGCCCCATGAATAATTGTCCTGCGTAAAAATACTACAGGGCCGAGATAATTGTTCTTGGATAAAACATATACTGAAAAATAGATAAAAAAAATATCACCTGGTATCTTTGTCAGATGAATGTAGACGGAGCAAACCGAGTTTAGACATGCACATTGATCCACTGTCTTCCTATTTTTTTTTCAATGGTCGTTGCGTAGACAAGAAGTATATGAGCCGGCTATGGCACCCTTACTGAGTCGGTTGGGAAAATTTCTCCATGAAGATCGCTAGACTACAGAACCGGTGAAATCACCAATTATTCGTCGCTGTTGGCACGACGTGTCTGTCGCTGGACACGGGGTCGGCGGCTTTCATGTACGTCCTCCGGGCAACGCCGCGTGTAGAGTTGGCGGCGAGATGTCGCGTTATTCTCCACTGCCTTGATGAATTGACAAATTTGTAGGACTGGCTTCTGCCACTGACGCCGACCCCCCTTTTTTTATCAATAGTTCATGTAGCGCTATCAGGATGGAAAAAGATTTACTCCTGGGTTGATTCGCTTCGGTTGACCCAGCAGATGGAGGTAAAATCGGCAGCAGTGTATCAAATGCCGCGTATAGTTTTGAAAACTCATTAACATGATAGCGCCTTCTACAATCTTTGGATGGCTGGATCACCCGCCTGGAAAATTAAACTAGTACTAGTATTTTGCTTCTGGTTGGCAAGTAGCAGTACAAGTTACCATCGGTCAAATCACTCTGAACTATGCTGTCACCTTCGTCTGATATTGAAAATACCAGGGATAGCTCAATTAGCACCACAACCTCGGGGCTTTGAGACTTTTCCTGCTGCACGTGGATGAAAAGATATGGTAGAGATCGGACTCAGCTGGCCAGCAAGTCGATTTGCCAGCCGGTCGAATTGGAGGGTCAAACGAGCGGGTCCGAGACGGGGTTGGCTTGGAGACAAACGTGGTCAGGGGCGCATCAAAGCAGCTCGAGGGCGGAATTGAGCCCGGCAAGGCTGGAAGTGAAAAACGGCGGCGTCTCTAAGACGGCCCGATGCGGACGCCGGGTTGGTTCCATGGCAGAGCGAGGCCGTGGCAACTGAATCTTGAGTCCAGGTCTATGTATGCTTCCAAGTCATGGTTGTCTTCTTCCCACTCTTTTAATTATTTATTATTGAATTAACCTCCTGATGATTGGTGTGGGCTAGCACAGTTTTCACGCCAGAAAAAGTAGCACCAACAGTGACGACCACTTCCCTCGGTACTTGAGTTCATGGAGCAACGACTGTTGTGGACGGGGAGTAGTAGCAATCTGACCCGGCCATCAATTTTGCAGCGGCTGATGTGGACAGGGAGACGGGTAGCAATTGGACCCGGCCATCAGATCTACAGCAGGGGCTTCGTGCGTTGCTGCAGCAGAAAACATGCCGATCTCGACGCCTTGTGGATTTTGAGCTACTACGTTACCGTCATCTCGGGACTTTGAGCCAGAAAAATAGTGCGTGGCATTGAAATTGGACAGGTCTCGGCGGCTTGTGGATTTGTGGCGCAACAATTTTTTTCCTCAAACTCCGGGACTTGATCCTCACATGTAGACAAGAAAACGTGGGCGCGTTTGGAACTCCTCTCGGTCTCATGTGGTTGTAGCGAGGGCTTATAGCCATGCAGGAACTTGCGGCAGAACATATTTCTGATCCGGCGGATTGCATGATGTGGCCGTGCATATACACAACCCTAATTTTTGTTAGTCTCAAGCACGTACACGCCGTTTCGATTGTTTATCAATGACGCAATATCTCTGCGCCGTCTCTTCTTCATCCGGCACAAAGCGAGCTTCTCGATCCATGAAAGAGGGTCCCTCCAAGAACACAACACCACCGTGCACTCGCCCCACGGTGGGCGCCAACTGTCGTGGATTTGTCACGGCAGATGTCCGGGTGAGCGGACTTAGGTTCGGGGCGAAGACGCAACTACGTGGCGGCTTGAAGGGGTTGATCGGAATCGAGAGACACGGAGTTTACCCAGGTTCGGCCCCTCCGATGGAGGTAAAAGCCTACGTCCTGCTTGTCTGGTATTGATGATGAAGAAGATCTCTCGGTTACAAGGGTGCTATTTTGCTACCTCTCATCACGAGAGGTTCTAGTCTGTCCGTCTAAACTTGTGGAGTTGTGAATCTTGTCCCTCTAGGGGTGATCTACCCCTATATAAGTGGAGATGGTAGGTTTACAAATAGAGTCCTACTAGGAGTAGGATTAGGACTACTCTCTTTAGAATCCTATTCCGGGTCTTGTTTCTCTTGTAAGGAAATCCTCTCCTTTAGGCCTTCTCTTGTGAGCCGCCTGGCGCCGGCTCACACGCCGGGTCTTAGGCCTGGTCATCCTGTGGCCCGCCAACCGGATTACCGATAAAATGTCATGTCTTTACCGGGTCTCCTGTGAGTCGCAAGGCCGGGTCATACTTTCGGCCGGGTCATACCGCGGGGTATATCCCCGACATTACATATGTCTACTTCTGCTAAAGATGGAAGAGCCATATTATTATCAATCAATATTAACCTGGCTCTTGGGGGCTACGTAAGGGTAGAAGGAGGAAAAAGGAATACCTCATATCGTCTCTTCATTAAGTTAACCAGTTTGAGCTCCAAATCCCAGTTGTAGACAGCCGGTCCATATATCCAGCATGAAGTTCGTCGGCTGTCATTTTTTCTAAGGCAAGGAGCTCAAATTCTAGCTTCCTCAAAGCTTCAGCTGTTTCACTATGCTTGGTCAGCACGTGAGGTGGAGGAGAGTGCAAGTCAGCGCTAGTAATCACGACGTCTCGGGCAGCAGCGTCATCAGCAGCCTTGGCAGGGCTCGGCGGCTTGGAAAGGTCCCTTTGCGGGCTCTCAAGAATAATGTCATCAGCTGCCGGCTCTGCAGAAGTCGCTGGGGGGTCCGGCTTGGCAAGCTCCGGTTCTTGAGCAGCAGGGCCAGGGGAGGACTTGTTGGTTTTCCTCCGCTTAGCTTGAGCCCTAGAAAAGACATGAAGGCCAGAATTCAAGGGTTACAACCGCCGAAGAGCCGGATGTAAAGTCTACAAAATGCTTACAACGGATTAATCTTCGGAGGTGGAAGAGCGGTGGCCGTAGAGTCGCCGGATGAAGGTGATCCCTGAGAGATAGTTCAGATGATATAAGGCAGTGTTGAGATTATAAAGGAAAAGCTAATAAAATCAAACAGAGATACATACCTCTGCGGGGCATTTCTTCGGAGCCGGAGAGTTAGGCAACCCGGACACGAGATCAGTAGAGCCGGCGCTCCGGGTCTGACGGCGGTCGACTTGCTGTTGCTTTTTCAAAAGAAATTGGGGATCCAAATGAGCAAGAGGATGATAAAGGGGAACTTTTCGAACAACCCGCCATATCTTCTGGGGTACAAAACATTCTGAGTCGGATGAAATATAAGTTACCTCAGGAACATTGGCATGGCTCTGTCACGCCCAAGATGCGCGCCTATCCTTTTTAAGACACGAGGACCCCGCAAGGGATAGAGGCGCATCTTGCCGTTAGCAAGTATAGTATCATCACATCATACAATACTGAAAATATGAGTATACAAGACTGGCTTACACTCGCCACATGCTAAATTACAATTCATTCAGAGTTCAAATCATCAAGATGAAGACAGGGTCCGCCTACGGACGAAATCAAACAATAAAAAAAACAGATGCAAATGATACTATCTCGCTATCCCAAAGATCACGACCATGGTCCTCTACTCATCCGGGTAAGTCACGTACATCCTGCCTCTTTCCTCATCATATCCCACTGGAGCTAGGTAAGATCATCCTGCACGAACTCATCTGAACCTGTACCTGGAGTGTTGTAGTAATCTGTGAGCCATACGGACTCAGCAATCAAGCGCCCGGGTACCAAGACTATTCAAGGTTAAAGGTTGGGGTTAGGGTAAGTGTTTAGTTTGCAGCAGCACTAAGCATTTATGGTGTCTAACTTACGCAACATGAAAATAAATATGAGTGGCCTACGATAAACGATCGAATCTAGTATGATCTCTATGAGATCCTGAACACTTACTTACGTCAATCATAACCCCACCGTGTTCTCTCTCGGATCTTGTTCACGAGCAGATACGATCACGGTTACTCACACAGTTGGTGTATTTTTAATTGGAATTTACTTCAAGTTAACTAAAAACCGTGTGTTAAACAAATCTCCAAGTTGCCACATAACGGCGAGCACGGCTTTCAGAAAGATTTAACCCTGTAGGGGTGCTCCAACTAATCCATCACAAATTAACCACACTCCGCGGGAATAGCCTCGACCACGGGTCTCGTGATCATCATAGGTAATTCCAAAGGAATTCCAACACCTCAAGTAAACCCGAAGAAAGTCAGAGTCCATACGCAAGACACTCGATAAAGGTAAAACAAATCCAACAAGACCTCCCGACGTGTCGACGAACCCGATAAGAGCCGCATATCTCGTTCTCAGTACACGACGGATGAGCGATGGTTACCACGCCAATCACCGAGTTGCCCCGGGCAGCGTTAATAAGTTGCTCTGGGTTGGACCAACACTCATGCGGAGCACTGGCCCGGGGGTTGATTAAGTTATCCACGGGGTTGCAAAGCCCTATGCAAGTTTTATTAAGTTATTAGAAAATGTAGTACCAATGTTGGGTCTTGCCAGACAAGTTTTAATCTCAACCGAATAAACAAGGGGGTCCCCATAACAACCCCGAGCATGTTAGGAGCGCAAAATATGGAAAACATAACACCGGTAACAAGGAACTAATGGCGGTAACAGCAGAACAAATCACTTAGCAAAAGGCCAAGCCTTCCACCAATACCAAGATATATATGTGCATTAAATTAAACAACAGATAATATTGTGATATCCAAATCCATGTTATCACATGGAACAACCTGCACCTGCAACTAAGAGTGCTATAAGAGGGGCTAAGCAGGGTAACTTAGCCAATCAAAGGTTTGCTAGGATGTGGAGGTTAGAGGCTGTTATGGCAATTAGGAGGCTGATATCAAGTGGTAGGTAGCGCAATTGTAACGATAAGAGCGAGAAACTAGCAAGAAAAAATAGTATTGGGATCCGGGTGCGATCATCTTGCCTGTTGGTTCTTTAGTGGAACAAGTAGCGGGATCCTCATAGTGGTACTCTCCTGGGTCCTCGTACTCAGTATCAACACTCGCGACTACCCAAGAGAAACAACAACAATAAACAACCAACCAAGGTGTAATGCACAACCAAGATGATGCATGATTCAATTATGAAGAATTAAACATGGAAATCAAAAAACTAGTCATGTTTCACATGCAAAGTTTGTTTATTAATGAATCTGGACAGAACCTCATGTTGAGTTATTTAGACATGCATGAACATAGCAAATATGGATGCATCATGCAGAATCGATAGAAATGTATATAAAGAACGCAAGAAACGGAGTTACGGTTCTCACGATACGCTCACGACAAGGTACGGAGGCAAATACACAAGACCACCAAGCCGTGGGCTAATTCTTGGCATTCCAAGGTAGCCACTGGATAGGTTATGAAAAATCATTCACAATAGACTCAAAGATCAATCAATTCCATGGAGTATAGCTCCCACAAGTCACAAAACAAATAAACACACAATCTGCCACAAAACAGCATCATAGCAACTTCTACAGCTCACAACTTGAGCTACAGGAACCCTACAACCACAACCAAGATATTGACAGAATATAATCAACACACACATCAACTTATCCAACTACACAAACAGAAAAGGAGGCACACATCAATAAGCATGAAGCAATCAAGTTGACATGATGAAACTGTTTTCTGGGACTTAGTGAAAATTCCAGTTTTCTGGAATCTGAGTTAATAAAGTAGCAAGTTGACAGCAGTAGCTAAATATGCTAGAGATCTCCTATTGGCATGAAAATTAACAGGATGGTAGAAGACGATATCTACTACAATTAACTATCACTGAGCATGGGCAAATTCACAACATGTAACTAGATGTCACCCACTCTTCCTGGCATAAAAATAATCAGCAGATTCTCAGACAGTAGTTTTTAGCATGCTGAATCAGAAACATCAAGTAGGCAACTTAAAAAATTGTTTCCCACTTATGTGGGTGATACTCATGTTAAGCAAAAAATACCAAGGCATACTAGATATAAAATACTAGCACTTCCTAGTTGGCACATATACCAAAGCAAGCATGGATTAAATCATGCAAAAATGACAAAGTGGCATCTCAGCTAAAAATGACAGATTTATGAACTTGCTCAAAAGTCAAAACTGAGAGTTCCAATGGATTCATTGGCTCTTTCTACCCCAAAACCATGGGTCATACTCATATGCTCATGTGAAACACCAAGGCACACTCAAATAGCAAATCTACCACCTACTCTTCATGGCATAACTTACTCTAATAGGAAAAGCACATAAATGGATATGAGCATGTATGGCAACCTAGCTAAGAATGGAAATGAGGTTACAAAACTTACATAACAAGCACATATCCACAAGGGGGATGTCAAGTGGGAAAACCTACTAGTACCCCCCCCCCACACACACAAGTGCACAAGGCACTTCACTAAAGGCATACTCAAGTATGTGGGTGGTCATCCACCACATATACATACATATATGTCCAATGCATATATGCATGTGCACATGTAGATGAACACACACACACACCACAATCTTGCATGTATACCACAAGGATATGCACACACACTCTCAACACATACATATGAACTAACACATACATACATACACTCACACTCAAGCACTTGCATATATACACTAGGTATACACACATGTACACAACACACACACACATGTACATTCACACATGCACATACACACACCTACACACAAAGCACACCCACACACATATATGGGTGTATGCAAGAAGCACACACACATACCCTACACTACACATACACCCACATGCATATGCACATGTAAGTGCACCACACACCCACACTACCACACATGCATATGTGCACCTCACATGCACAAACACCCACATGCACACAAATGTATATGTGCAAAGTACACACACCTCCACACATCAACAGGGAAAAAACATCTACATATGTCAAAAGCACCTACACACACTAATACATGAGAAAAGAGGAAGAAACTAAAAGAAAAACAAGGAGAAATAAAACAAAAGAAAAAGGGGGGGGGGGTTCAGGGGTCGAACCCCTGACCTCCTGGTCGCTCCCCTGAGCCCAAACCACTGCGCTACGTGCTCGGATGCTAACATAGGAGGGGTACTAGTATTCTAATACACACACGCATACTAACTAACTGGCGAAACTGAATGCAACAGAGAACAGAGCAACGGTGACAGAGCAACTCCGGAAGCAAATCCGGCAATCCTACGGCGAATCTGGCAACGACAACTGCTCCTACGCACAACGGGTCATCCACGACTCCATTCCCTTGCTCACCTTGCGGAGAGGAGGAAGGAGGCGAGCGGCAGGTGCTCGTCTTGCTACCAGCGGCGACAGATGCGGCGGCGACCAACTATGAGCTACGCATGGAGAGAAAGGTCTCCGGGGATCGGCGGCTCACCTTGGGGAAGGCGACGACGAGCCGGTTACGAAGGAGTCGATGGAGGGGAAGAAGACGGACGGAGACGACGCAGGGGAAGAAGATGGGGGAGCGGGGACTTCCGGCAACGATGGGGCTGTTGCTGTAGAGCTCCTTCGGGGCCCCTAGCGATGGGAATGGAACGCCGGGAGAACCCCCGAGCTCCACGCCATCACCACCAAGGACGCGGCCCACCGGAGACGCGGCGATGATGGCGACGATGAGCGGCGGATTCAACTGAACCTCACTGCACTTACCTGGCACGGGGGAAGAAGAGAGGGGGGCGAGCAAATGCGAGGGAGAGATGCGCTGCGGTGGCGGCGAGGACAGAGGGAACCCTAGGGAGCAGGCACGGATGTCTAGGGGCTTAAATAGCCGATGGGACAGACGACGACGGCGACGGAAAGGCGACGGCGGGCGCGGCTCTCATTCTGTGAACCTAACAGAGAACCTGATGGAGCAGGTGACCGTCCCACCAAGCGGGCTGGGCCACGGGAGCGGCCCACCTGCTCACCTCTCTCTCTCTCTCTGAATTAAAACAGGGAGGTTTACTAATTTTTAAAAACATAGCCACACTAAATAAAACCCCTGAGTAAAAGAAAAGGTTTTTGTGAAAAACAAAAATACTTTGGTGAAGGGAATAAAGAGCCCTATTTAATAAAAATATTAGGTTGATTTATCAAACAAGTAATTTTAATACTTTAAGAAATAACATCCCTCTGTTTATTAAAACACAAAATCATACAAACCCCTATCCACAAAAACACCACACTCTAAATTAATAATATTTAAAGGACTAGCTCTTGAACATTTACAAATAATTTAAGAAGCAACTTAATTCTGTTATGAAAATAACATGGGAAAAGAGGGAGGTAATGGAGGGTTTTAGTTGCAAAGGGAAAGAGAGGGGAAGAGAGGATGTAGCACCCACATGATTCAACAACACACAACCACATAACACAAGACCACACCACAACCAATCACACCATTCAAAAACACATGAAGAACAAACCATGCATGATGAATGCTATGATGGATGAATGATGCATGAATGCAAACAACACAAGAGACAAGGTGCAATTCATAGAGCTCATGACACAAGGTTCGTACAATGGGGTTACATGCCATAAAAGGAAGGGACAACACTTGGGCTGTCAAAGGCTTGTCTCTACCTCATCGTGTGAATAAGTTGCTATCAGTAAGGTGAATAATGAGATTACTAAAAATAGTCAAACTATACCTCTGAGCCGGATGATTCTAGCAGGTCAAACCATTCCTCCTGAGGGGCGGTCTTCTTTGTCTTCTTGGCCAGGGCCTTCTTCTTGCTTTTCTTCAGAGGAGGAACATACTTCTTCCAGAAGTTAGAGTCAGCCTGAAAAGGTAAGCCTGTTAATAGCAAGGAATTGACAAGTTATAACTACACAAAAAGAGGAGATGATGAAGAGTCGCCTTACGTCTAGGGCCGGATTAACGACACTGAAAGGCGCCAGCCCAATAGCGTTGCAAGCTCTTGACATCTCATGAACAAGACTCCGGATGACAGTGGTAATATCGTCTTTGGTTAAAGTTGTCCGACTGAAGCATAGGGAACCATCATACTCGCCAGGGTATTCGCACATGAGGCGGCTTCTTAGGCTCAAAGGCATAATTCTCCAGGAGATCCAGCAACGGATTAAGTCCAAACCCGTCAATCCATTGGCCATGAGGGCTCTAACCTTGGCGTGATCCGGCTCGTGTCTTGCACGTTCAGAAGTTGATAGCCGGCCAGGAAGCTCCGAAGTTGTCTTGAGCTGGGAGGGGTGATAACCCGGCAGGGATGCTCACCCTCCGGGGAGGTATTCTTGCAGTAGAACCAAGTCTTATTCCAATCCTTTGGAGGACTCGGCATTGGTACAACCGGAAAGGTAATGTCCCGGCGCCTCTGAATGGAAATTCCACCAAGTTTGAAGCTCGGGCCGGCCTTTACTTCAGTTTGCCGGTTCAAATAAAAGAATTCTCGGAAGAGAACTACAGACGGCTGAGACTGCAGATAGACCTCGCTGAGCACTTGGAAGTTGCAGATGTTTGAGATGGAATTGGGGGCAAGGTCTTGAGGATGCAGCTTACAGAAACGAAGGATATCCCGGAAGATATTGAGCCGGGGGGTACGAATCCACGTTCAATATGATCCGAAAAAACAACTACCCCGCCCTCCTAAGGAATGGGCCTCAGTTCATTACCCGAAACCCGCCAATGGATGACCTCTTTGGCAGGAAGGTGCCCGCATGTACAAAGTCCATCAGAAACTCTTCGGTAATCCATGAACCGACCCAGTTGCAGGAGTTAGATGCGTGAGACATGCCAGCAGTTTTTAACTGTACAAAGTAACGATATACGGCGAGTCAAGAAAAAGGCGAATAAAAGTGGGCGGCTTAATAGCTTAAGACCTTAAAAGATGAGACACTAAGGTCCGGTTGATGAGAGCCGGAACAGCATGGCGGGTCAACATCACAAAAGGACAGAGTGAAATTTGGCTAAGTGCTGAAAACAGGTTTCGCAAAGTATTGCTACGGTTGTGGATCTATAAAACAAAAATAAATATCTTTATTTCCAGACCTAGCAATGAACTGGTGAAAGTAAAGAAAATCTGAAAACAACGGGCGGAGCCATGGTGAATCTAAATAGCATCAGTGTCGGTCTCCTACCTAGCAGCGCCATCGGGACATGATATGGTTGAGGGCTCGTGGACTAAGCATGACTGGCATTGATGGAGCCCGAGTTCTAAAAACTGCGGTGGCGGAGCTCCATGAAAACCCTACCGGAACGAATCGTGGATCTAAGGGGAGAAGGACTCACTAGCGATGGTGCGATGAAAGCGGAAGGAACTCTGGATCGTGTCAGGTTGATGCAGCGGCCCTGTCGATGGTCAGGAGGAAACGACGCCGGAGTTGGAAGCGCTGGAAACGGAAGCGTTAGAGGAAGGAGATGACGGAGCGAGCGGGAGAAGGAAAATGCCGCCCCGGGCGGTCCTATTTAATAGGGAAAGGGCGGAACACGCGCGAAAATCTAGGCGTCGGATATCATTTGACCGAGGCAGACGCCTCGATTTTCGGGATGTTCATTTAATAAAAAGATTCTTTGCGTGCATCGGAGGATCCTTTTTGCAGATCTGACATGACGTTATGGCGGGTCATTTTCGGGCAACTCGCCAAGGAGTAAGAAGAAAGGCTGAAGTGAGCAAGCCCAAATCAACCTGGGGCCTAATGTTGGGGATATAACCCCACGGTGAGACCCGCCCTGAGGGCTCTGGGTCATACCTGGTGGCTCGCACACCAGCCCAAGAGTGAGCCGTGGGGACTTAAGGGCCCAAGAAGCTTAGCGACTTCACAGAATGGGCCGACAGGTGGCCCGGATGAAGAAGACCCGGGCATATAAGACGCCCGGGGACAACTTGGTCAGGAAAGGCAAGAGAAGATAGATCTAGACTCGGACATGTAATGAGAGTCGGTTACAAATTGTATGATCCGTGGTCTTGACCTCCTATATCAAGGCAAGACCCGGGGCAACTTAGAGGTCAGGTGATCAAGAACTAGGTCAAGCAATAGCTCCCTTGTAATCAATACATCAAGCAATACAAGCACAATCAGGACGTAGGCTATTACCTCATCTTGAGGGGCCGAACCTGGGTAAACTCATGTCCTTCGTCCCAACCAACCCCTTTGAGTCCATCACGTTAGCAATGTCCTTGAACCCAACTCCGTTCACCCGGACATCTGCCGTGATAAAACCACGACACCGTGTATGAGGGTTTTGTCCGCATTCTGGGAACGGGGGTACCCAGACATACGTGCCTACGGCCCAGGGCATGGCCCACTTCATCAGCTAGGCACGGCCTGGCGAGACCACGCTCAAGACAAGGCCCTCATGAGGGCCTGAGCTCGCGAGGGAAGCACAATCAAGACCAGCAAGGACAGGCCTCCTTAGGCCCCCTCCGGAGCGGCGAAGATCTCTGTGCAGCACTCGGCCTCGGGAGGCCAAGGATGACGCAAGGCAAGACAGGTGGGCGCCAGCGCGCTAGGCGGGCAGTTCCTCTTTGGTGCAAAGGCGGCAAGGTCGTACGCGGGTTCCCAAAGTGTCCCCCAAAGGTTTCCACTTCGGTGCAACGAGACCACGACCACGAGCCCAACAAGAAGGATGTCAGCGCCGATCCCACCTCTGCATCATCTACAGCTACTTTGGAGGCGAAGACTACCTTTCGTCAGTATAAAGATGTACTCCTGTCCCCCTTCGAATTTGGGCATTGTGGATCCCTTCCTACCAAAGCGATAAGGCAAGAGGACCCGGGGCACTACAAATAGAGGCTAGGCTGCACCGTAGAAGGAACAACGAAACAAAGAGGCAATAGAAGAGAGGAAACACCATCAGAGCCCCCTCGCGAGGCAAGGAACCACTATACTAGTTCATCCACAAACCTCCTCGTGAGGCAATCCACCAAAGCAGGAGTAGGGTATTATGCTTCGTAGTGGCCCGAACCTGGGTAGATCATCATGTGCATCTGCTTCCTCGTCATCCTGCGAGTTAGTCGTAGAAATCATCGAGTAACGAGCTAGGTAGGGCGAGGCCGCAGGGGATCTTTGCAAACGCCCCTGTGTTCCAACTTCTTTGGGTTTTGCGGAGCCCTAAATCCGACAGGTTTAAAACTGTTTGCACGAGTGCTTTGGCTACGCTAGTTGTGGTAGCATTGTAGGACGCCACCTAATCCCTGGCTCGACCCGCACAATCCATGTGACGATGATGGTTTCACACTCTTTGTGCTTGCTAATTGTGTGACATGGATGAAGAACGTATATCCATCTTCTGGAAGAATGTGTGGCTGCATGAAATGGCTCCGGGGGATATGGCACCCTCCGTCTCCAATGTGTCGCTGCTAAGAACTGTTGTGTGAAAGATGCTATAGCCAATGAGTGCTGGATCAATGGTCTCGAGTTCCGCCTCGGGGAATGGATGCTTTAGGAGCTTATTGACTCTATATGATCGCTTGATAAATGGCCCTCGACAACAACTTGAGGGATCCAATCATCCAGATGGCTTGCACCTCTAGTGTTTATTCCACCTGTTAACATATCACTTGCAATTTTGTAGGCAAACCAACCCTTTATTCTTAGGGATTTCTATTTTCTATGCCCTTGGTTGCTTAACACTCCTCAGTCCCCCCAACAAACTAATGCCCCTCACTTTTTCCCTCCACCACTCGGCCCACGCTCAAGTTTGCCCAAAATGAAGCGTTTCCGTCGGGTCAATGTAGTCGACCATTACCTCGCGCATATTCTGACGCGTGGGACCCACAGGACCCACTTGTTAGTGTATAGTATATTAGTTAAAAAATAGTGAAATATACTAACAATTGGGACACCGGAGGACCCACTTGTCAGTGTCTGATTTATTTGCAGAACACACTAGAATAATAATGCCTCTCGTGGGGGTCGAACCCGGGACCATCACTTGATTATGCATCGAGCAAGCCACTTCAGCTGTTTGCATTTGTTAACTTATGTGCAGAGTCCGGGCTAGTCGACTTGACATTTCTATGTTACATAAGGTCCCACGAATGCTTGGCACTGAAAAGAGGTAACACTCATAGATTAAGAGAGCGTTCATAGATTAATAGTAAAACACAACATAAACTAATACGTTGGATTAACTTAACAAACACGTTCATAGATTAAGAGAGAGAACTAATATATATAGTGACATTACACTAACTAATACATATTTTAAGGAGAGGGGCGACATGATATGGCCGACCGACGCCGACAACGACAACAAATGGGGGACTACTTGTCTTCATCATCCGAAAGGACGATGGTGTCGTCATCGTTGTGGTGTTCGTCGTCGTCGGAGGATATGATGATGATGTTTGGACCCTCGCCTTTTGCCTCGACGGCGCCCGCAGCATGCAGAGTAGCTGCCCTCCTCTGCTCTCGGGCCGCGGCTTCTTCTTCATCCGCCCGGCACCTGACAGCCTTTGCCTGCGTCGTGACACGGCTAGCACCACCTCATCGAGCTGCTTTTGCACCGTGCGTAGGGCCTCATCGGCATGGGTAGTGAGCATGGCATCATCGGGCGGATGAGGCGATGCGTCTTCCTTGGTCATGTCTTCAACACCGTAGATGTCCAGGTGCTCCTGCATCGCCTCGAAGGCCACCTCCTCCTCGACGTCCTCCTCCTCAAACTCCCTACGGTTACGAGACAACTCGGATGGCGTGGGCTCGGAGTAGTGGGAGTAGCTATTGGAGCCCAATGAGGATGCGTCGAGTTGGAGCCCACAACTACTCTAGTGTTGGAGCAGCCGCCGGTGCCAGGCACCAGCGTCCTGCGGCAAAGACCTCCTATGGAGATCCTTGCGGTTTGTTTCTCCCTCACCATGGCGGATGAACTAGCTTTGGATTGTGCGGCCCATAGAAGAAATGAAGTGAAGCGTTGGTTGAACGATGCCGCATGCTGGTATTTAATGAGAGTTGTGCAATCAGTTCAACGGAGCAGGGGAGTGGACCATCGATGTGGGGAGTTCGACAAAGCATTGCATTTGTATTTTCACATTGATTTTTGGCATGTTGATTGGTATAGCTGCGTCCCTAGGGTGCACTAATTGCCCTGATGCGACATAGGTGTGTGGCAGCACGCATGCAGGACAGGCTGTATCGGGTGCATGCATGGCAGGCTGATACTAACCCTCTACGACGGCCAATCGGCCTAGCACGTCGCCCACGACCGCTGTCACAGACCATAGTAATCTGATACTAAGCCTCTCGCAAATCGACCATGGCAAACCCTAGCGCCTGATCTAGACCGTTCCCGAATGGCAATCCAACGACCCTGGTCATGCGGGGTCCTGAGAGAGGTTTGAGGGGTTTTGGTAGGGGTTTCAAGAGGGAGTTGGGTGCTAGGGTTGAGCATAACTAATTTAATTTTTTTTCATAAAATACGAAACTTGCACACATCGTCATTTTATGCTACTAAGTTACTAGAAAAAATAAGAAACCATGACTACGAGTATTTTCATGACATTTCCTTCACACAACTTAGCTATCACGAACAAGGGTGCATGGTTTTCAAGGGGAATAGCTAGGGTTTAGGGTTAACCGTGGCATAGTTTGTCCAAATGACCCCATATTAGGCATGGACCCTATGTTTGCACACTAGATGACAAGGGAGGGTGACTTAGCTATCACGAACAATGGTGCATAGTTTGTCCAACTCGATTCTAAATTCAAATGTTGATTTTTCCACACATTTGCTAGACCCCTTTGAAATCCTTTAAAATTCAAATGGTGCATAACTACTCTTTTATTACTTTTTATATTTATTTTTTATCAGTTTCATACATTTGCTAGACTCCTTTAAATATTTTTAACACTCTTTTTTCACAAGATAATATAAACACAAGATAATATAAACCAAACAGACTTTACCAAAAGTATACTACAGTTCACATACTACATAACTAAAAAATACAATCTGTCGATAGTTCACACCCGCAAAAGTAAAACATTAGATGATCATCGAGGGCTACTAAACGGGAGTCAAAGCCTTCAGTAGGGCTTCATGCTCCGCCCTGATCTTGGCATCCACCCCACTCCTCGATACATCCCGTGCATGAGACATAAGGTGCTCAAAGAGCCCATCCTTGGGCTTTGGCTTAGTGGTACAGTAGGGGCAAAAATACCTCTTCCTCTTGTAATATGCAACCTTTCCCTTGGCCTTGATCTTCTGGACTTCCTTCGACACGAAGGAGTCGATGTTCCTATCGTCCACATCATCTCTAGAGGTATACTGCACACAAAAATGAGTTGCATTCATATAGATATTCACGAAAGTCACATTGATCATATAGTAAAACAAACAAAATTTGAAGTAGGCTTTACCTCGCAGATGTCGTCGTCAACAAAGTTAGGATCATACTGGTCCTTGAAACCAGTCACGGCCAGCTTCCTCTTGCTACCCATAGGATCATCCTGCTGCAATATTAAAGTAATTATTAATTACAAGAAACCAAAAGACAATTCAAATATACACAAGCATTCCTCTTGAATAATACCCACAAAACTAAAACATTAGATGATCATCAAGGGCTACTGAATGGGAGTCAAAGCCTTTAGTAGGGCTGCATGCTCCGCCCTGATCTTGGCATCCACCCCACTCCTCGATACATCCCGTCCATGAGACAGAAGGTGCTCAAAGAGACCATCCTTGGGCTTTGGCTTAGTGGTACAGTAGGGGAAGCAATACCTCTTCCTCTTGTAATATGCAACCTTTCCCTTGGCTTTGATCTTCTAGACTTCCTTCGATACGAAGGAGTTGACGTTCCCGTCATCCACATTATCTCTAGAGGTATACTGCACACAAAATAGAGCTGCATTCATATAGATATTCACGAAAGTCACATTGATCATATAGTAAAACAAACAAAATTTCAAGTAGGCTTTACCTCGTAGACGTCGTCGTCAACAAAGTCAGGATCATACTGGTCCTTGAAACTAGTCATGGCCAGCTTCCTCTTGCTACCCATAGGATCATCCTGCTGCAATATTAAAGCAATTATTAATTACAAGAAACCAAAAGACAATTCAAATATACACAAAAGTCACATTGATCGTATTATCCATAACATTAACCTATTTGTATTTTGCATAGGCATGTGCACATATTTCACAACATAGCTAATAAAACTATATAGGGGCCCAACTATATATGGTGGAGAAATTTATAATTATAGGAAAATTAGAGAAAATAAAGTATAAATCTACCTAAACATTTTGATTTTGTATAATTAAGCAAAGCTCTAATGCTTGCTCTACACAAGGCCAATGCCTCCTCTAAACTATGCTGAAAAAGTGCAATTGAAATAAATTGATAGATACATATAAATTAATGCATTCCTCTTGAATAATAATCAAATGTAGTCAAGATCAACGCTCAAATCTAGCCATGTGAATTAATGAATTCAATTCTAACAATCGAATTCCAAATATTTTAACTACGAAGGGGAAATGAATTGGCATAGCAAGCACGAACCTAATACAAATACCCTCAAACCAACTAAACTAGTCAACTATACTAACGTATGAATTATAATCTAACTAAATAACACTATACTGTTAATCTTAACACTACCTACAAAAGGGAAATGAGAACAAATACCTCCTCAACTACTTGCTCATCGCCGACCTGCGCCCTTGTACACACTGCGCCACTTGACGACGAGTCAGAGCCCGCCACCTCCTTCCCCACGAGATCCGCCATAGCAGCTGCAGCTGCAACTCCTGCTCTAGCCGCATATGGGGCATCTTTGGCACTGCTGTGGATGTAGACAACTCCCATGACATCTGGTGTGGTCCTCGTGTCCTTCTCCTCCAGCACTGCGGTTGGGATGTGGGTTTTGCTCCAGTCCTCCATCGTCGCCGTAAACAAGCGATCAGGCGGAGGGAAGTGGAGTGGGGGTGAGCGAGTGGGTGCAGCGTGGTGGGAAGTGAGGGTTTTGCCACGATGATGGGGGCGATGCGACCGGTGGTGGTTCCCCTCCTCTTATATGATGGGACGTTTTTGGACGTTTTCCATCAACACGTGCACACCCATGACTGCGGTTCGGTGCACGAGAAATCAAAACACCCACGTACAAATACCAGTATACGGTCGTCCCACGTCCAGGCCTCTACGCATGACCAGCTCACATCCCACTTGTCATAGGATGTAACGGCAAGGCCCACATGACATACGCGGCCCACATGCCATACGAGGCCCACATGTCTTTCCGGCCTCATGTGTCAGTAACTGAAGAGGTAACGGTCAACTGCGTTGACCCAACGACAAGGCTCTATTCGGGCTTTTGTGAGAGTGGGGCGAGTGGAGGAGGGAAAAAGGCAGGAATATTAGTCTCCTTTGGCAAAACTGAGCACAACTAAGCAACCAGTGACACAGAACTAGAAATCACTTATTCTTATCATTGATTTTTCTAGTCTGGGTGTCATAGATGTGCAAACTCTTCCTCTGGATGTGCAAAATCTTCCTCTAGAAATCACTTATTGACAATGTTTTTCATCTTCTTCTATGCGGTTAGGACAACAAATATTCATGTCATTTTTATATGCACACTCTCATAGCTCCATATGAAAGTCCAGCTAATCCCCGAGTGGTTTTGGTAATTCATAATAACATATACATAATTTAACTAATGCCTACTCAAACAATATTTCAGGAAAGTTTAATTTAGGCATGACAATGGAATGTCATTGTGGACCCCTCCAAATGCAAATGACAAGTGTTGGCACAACTTCAAAACTCTACATTTTTGGTTTAGTGATCCAAGATCACATTGAGTCCATAGGAAAGCCAACACTATTAAAAGGGGATCAAGTTTTGGTCATGGTCTAACTTCTCAAGTGATTAGAGATATTGCTGCAAGATCCCCAGTCACACTCTCACATTCATATATGTACAAAACCCTAAAGTCAATCTCGATCTCATCGAAACACATATAGCCGGATCCACCAAGATACACTTGACATAGCCACTGCCTAAACCCTAGCATCTCGATCTCATTGAGTTGAACCTTCCGTCCCATTGAAGGGCACTTGCCAACCTTCTATTACCTATTGACTTCACTTCGAAATTTCTGAGTGGTTTCAATCGGTGACACCAAAGTGTGGAAAGCGCTTAGATCATCATTGTTCGGTCCCACCGAATGGTTTCATCTGGTTCACTGAAAAACCTAAAGTTCAAATCTTTTGTACCACTCGGTCTCACTGATTGTTTTCACCCAGTCCCATCGAGTAGTGGATAAAGATGTGCATCGAGTGGATTATTAGTGATGTCTATATATACGCCCCCACCAATTTCACCAGCTCTTAGACAACAACTAGTTCGAAGCTGCCACTTCCCATATCCATTTTCTAAGAGAGAACTACCTACCCTTGTTTTGAGATCCAAAGGATTCCACTCCCACCATTGATATTTGATCTCTAGCCTCTCCAAGTTGCTTTCCACTCCAATCCCTCTCCTACCACATAGTCATAATTTGTGTGAATGCGTTTGAGTGTTCACGAGACTATCTTTTGAAGCACAAGAGCAAGAAGTTCATCAGCGACAACAACATGTGTTAGCTTTTGGACAATGGTGTCCAAGATTTGTAATGTGTCACTTGGGATCCTTCAATCTTGTGCAGTTGAACCTAGGAGTTTGTAAGTGCAAGAGATCACCTACTTCATGAAGATCTACCCGGAGTAAGGCTAGGCCTTCGTGGACGTAAGACATGATGGCATAGAAAAAGTTGCTTCTTTGTGGACCCTTAACCAATGGAGCCCTCCACAGACTCGCGCAATAGTTACCTTCCATGGGTTGAAGTCTCCATCCACATGGGATTAGAATAGTCCCACCTATCATAACGACACCCAAATCATCGTATCTTTATTGCATTTGATTTTCTTCGAACCCTTCCTTTACATTCATGTGCAAAGTCTTTACTTTTTACTGCCACTATATTAGTGAAAGTGTGGTATATCGACCAGAGGGTGTGATTTGGAAATTTTACAAATTCATCACCGAGGAATTACTTCGTGAAGAAATACAGAGTGACTAAATGTTAACAATAAATAAAGTACTCGAGTGCGTGCGAAACATGGTAATAGCAAAGTCATCATGAAAAAATAGGGCATACACGATGAATGGGTAGAAAGCGGTCAAGATATACAGGCGAAAAGTACAATGACTGAAGAATTAATATTGAGGAAATTGAGGTAGTCTTCAGTCAAAGTCTTCACATAATAGGGGACAATTTCATCAACATATTAATGAGGAAGTGAATGGGTTGAGGATATAGAACCCACTTGTTCAATGAAGACACATGATTTATTTGACCAATTCCAACTATTGTGACAGTTGTACGTCTGGTTAGGTCAGCTTGAGAATTAACTCTGAAGACACCAAGTCTTCACCGCATTCCCCTTGAGCTAAAGTTACTTAGACCCCGCCCAATAACTCATGGTAAGTCTTAAAGGTAGACTTCCAAACCTTCACAGACTTGGTCACCCAGCAATCCACAATGGCTCTTGGCTGCTCTAGACCAAGATGCCTAACCATATGGAAGATATATGATCTTTAAAGGTAACATGCGTCAGTTCCACAGCTGACAATTTCTTCAGTGATGCTCAATCACTTTGAGGCTCTGGATGTGTGGATTTTTCCTAACTTAGGTTTCTCTCTAAGTCTCTAGATGACACTTGTCGATCTCTCTCTTAGATCATCCAACCAACTAATGGTTGTGGGGGAGGCTATTTATAGCCAGAGGACAACTCGACATGATAAGACATAAATGCCCCTACACACAAGATTGTTGTCACGATAAGGATCCACTTGATAGCTGGCACTAAATGACGGTTGTCAGTGTCAAAACTGGCGGATCTTGGGTAGGGGGTCCCGAGCTGTGGATCTAGAATTGATGGGTAACAGGGGACGAAGGAGATAATGTTTACCCAGGTTCAGGCCTCCTATGGAGGTAAAACCCTATGTCCATCTTGGTTGTATTAATTTGTATGAATATTATAGAGTCGATCTACCTCGAGATCAAGTAGCTAAACCCTAGATGAGTTCTTCTGCCATCTACTATCTAAACCCCCTAGTTTATATAGACACTGGGGGTTCCTAGGGTTTATAGATGATAAGTCTACAACCGGAAGTAAAGACGTTGATCCCCTCATCTTGACTTGGAGTGCACGCCATGTCTTTGGAGGTTTCTTGTAGAATACGGGGTCGCCGCATATCCTGGCCCTTCCTGCGATAATCAAAGAGCGCCCACCAAGCCGGCCTATGGGAGATAGGCCGGTGGCCCAAGGACCCCTTAGTCTAGGAATCCCTTAGTAGCCCCCGAGCTAGCCCCCAACGCCAAGTGTTAGGGATATAACCCCATGGTAAGACCCACCCAGGAGGGGCCGGGTCATACTTGGCAGCTCGTTAGCATATAGGCTGGAAGAAGAAGATTGGGCTGCACGGTGGTTCACTAGATGGGCTGAGACGGGGGCCCAAAGGCAGGAGGAGGACAGAAGGCCTGGGCGGGTAAACCGCCCGGAGACAGCCTGCTAGAGTTGGCAAGGCGGCTGAGAGACGGAGTCGGACACATTATAAGAGTCGGTATGACACTTGTATAACCCAGGGTCTTGGACTCCTATATAAAGGCGAGACCCGGGGATGGCTTAGACGAAGACCAATCGGTCGAGAGCTAGGTCAAGCGAATACGCTCCCTTGTAATCGATACTCCAATCAATACACACAAAGTAGGATGTAGGCTTTTACCTCTTCTCGAGGGGCCAAACCTGAGTAAATTTGCGTGTTTCGTCCCGACCAACCCCTTTGAGTCCACCGCCTTAGCGATGGCCTTGAACCTAAGTCCTTGGACATCTGTCGTGAAAAAACCATGACAGTTGGGGCCCACCGTGGGGCAGCGCGCGATGGTGTTGAGTTCTCAATGGGCTCTCTCCCAGGGATTGAAGGATACGCCATCGGCTTGATGATGAAGAGTCGCCACGGCAAGCTCTACATCGACGATTCAAGATGGGGGCCTGAAACCGACTCAATCGAGTACGGGTATCGGGTTCCCATTGGCAAGATGCACGTGTTCATCGGCAAGCTTGACGGATCTACACCCGGGGCGGACATCTACACCGACCTTGTTGATCCGGCCCGGCGTGCGACACCCGCCCGTGTTCAACCCGGGCGAAAGAGTGTTTTCGTCGACTTTAAGCGGGACAGGGGGATTCCTTGTCGGGAGAGACCTTGGCTTTCTCAAATGAAGGATCTTCCAGCGAGGATGCGGAATCAATATATCAACTTCATGATGGCGGGCTAGGGGGCTATGCCGTTGGTGACAGCATTCTGGAGCCCTATGACCCGCCGAGTCGAGCCGCCGTGTTCATTGCAGGCCCGGCGGCGACTTCCAATGGGGCGACTTCAGGAGCAGCGGCAGGAGCGGCCCCACCTGATGTAGAGCCTCCTAAGGTGACGTCTCAAGTTTTACTGGAGCTCATGGAGGATCTATCGACTCTGATGGCCACATATGTGACAACCGAAAATCAAGCGGAGCGCATTTCCAAGATTAACCGGATCAAGGGACAGATGGCTCAGACCCAGGAGGATATCAATGCAATGCAAGCCCAGATCAATGCTGAGTCGGAGCGCTTGAGGGAAGAGGCTCTCCATTTTGATCTCGATCAACGGGCATCGGAGGCGGTTCAGCGTAGAAGGACACAAGTTAGACTACCTATCCAGCCTCGGAATCTTTTCAATACTCCTGGGGCCGGGCCAAGTACGCCGCCGATGGTGACTAGGGCGGCAGATGCGCCACGGCAACTAAACCCGCCACGGAGGAACATGTCTTTGCCACGGCGCGTTGTGACACCACCTAGCCATTATTCCAACCCGGTGGAAAACATGATAGCGGCTGCTGCCAAGCTTGACGCCCTCCCTTTGGTTGAAGGGACGTGCTACTTCTCGAGCATGCCTTGGTTTCCCATGAAGAGGAACAGTTTGATGCAGCAAAGTAGATAAGTATTTACCTCAATTTTTGAGAACCAAGGTATCAATCCAGTAGGAGATACAAGCGAGTCACCAATAGATGTACCTGCACAAAGAATCAAACTCTTGCACCTAACGCTATAAAGGGTTGTCAATCCGTTCACGGTTACTTGCAAGGATGAGATCTAATAGAGATAGATATAATTGCGTGCTTGAACGGAAAGTAAAACTAAAAGTAAAAATAAGGCAGCAAGTATTTTTGGTATTTTTGGTTTTAGATCTGAAAGTATAATATGGAAAATAGACCAGGGGCCATAGGTTTCACTAGATGGCTTCTCTCATGATGGCAAGTATTACGGTGGGTGAACAAATTACTGTCAAGCAATTGATAGAAAAACGAATAATTATGAAGATATCCAAGGCAATGATTATGCATATAGGCATCACGTCTGTGACAAGTAGACCGAAACGATTCTACATCTACTACTATTACTCCACACATCGACCGACTCCTGCCTGCATCTCGAGTATTAATCTCATGAAGAACAGAGTAACACATTAAGTAAGATGACATGATGTAGAGGGATAAACTCAAGCAATATGATGAAACCCCCATCTTTTTTACCCTTGATGGCAACAATACAATACGTTCCTCGCTACCCCTACTTTGTCACTAGGTGAGGACACCGCAAGATTGAACCCAAAACTAAGCACTTCTCTCATTGCAAGAATTACCAATCTAGTTGGCCAAACCAAACCAATAACTGGAAGAGACTTGCAAAGATATGAAATCACGCATATAAGAATTCAGGAAAGACTCAAATAATATTCATGGATAATCTGAACATAAACCCACAATTCATCGGATCTCGACAAACACACCGCAAAAGAGTATTACATCGGATAGATCTCCATAAAGATCATGGAGAACATGGTATTGAGAAGCAAAGAGAGAGAAGAACCATCTATCTACTAGCTATGGACCCGTAGGTCTGTGGTGAACTACTCACGCATCATCGGAGGGGCAATGGAGTTGATGTAGATGCCCTTCGTGATCGAATCCCCCTCCGGCAGATTACCGAAAAGGCTCCAAGATTGGATCTCTCGGGAACAGAGGCTTATGGAGGCGAAAAAGTGTTTTCGTGGCTCGTTCTGATAATGATAGAATATTTGAGAATTCATAGGTCGAAGATTAGGGTTATGGGAGCTGCCGTGGGCCCACAAGTCTGCCCGGCATGGCCTACCCCCTGGCCGCGCCCCTAGGGCTTGTGGCCCCACGGTGGCTCCTCTGCTTGGTTCCCAAGTCTCATAGTTTTTCTTTCGTTCCAGAAAAAAAATCCTTCCAAAGGTTTTGTTCCGTTTGGACTCCGTTTAATATTCCTTATCTACGAAACTCAAAAAGAAAGAAAAAACAGAAACTGACACTAGGCTCTAGATTAATAGGTTAGTTCCAAAAATAATATAAAATAACATATATATTATATACTTAAAACGATAGAAAATGAACAATGATGATTTGACACTGTAAAAATTAAGATGTATCAATGGTGTAGATTAGGCAAGTACTAGACGTAAGGAAAAAAACTGAAACAGAGTCCACATAGAATTAAATTTACTGGCAACCTGTGATCTAGGCGGCAAGTACTAGACGTAAGAAGAAAAAAACTTAAACAGAATCCACATACAATTAAATATACTGGCAGATTATGATCTAAGAAAATCAATCTATCCGGATTCATTCTATAATGGTTGGCGTATGGCTAGCAAATTTTCACTACCCCAGTTACAACAAGAAAGGAAAAATAGATGTGTGCGCACTTATGTACCGTGGCCGAACACTTTTTTCCTTTCTCCAGCCAGGCTAATTCACATGCTATATTGCTACTTTCAATTGTCTACTTCACCTGTTATAAAATAATTGTGCATGACTTGGGGCATCTAAATTGATGTTTTTTGCATGTCAAACCCAAGTCGAATAGAAGTATGTATGGCAATGTGCACCTCAACCAAAAAGAAGAAGCGAGTGCATATGGTGTTTGCTCCAAAGGCTGATCCCAAGCGTTTATCACGGTCGTACCATACTTAATACAATCCATAGTGCATACAATTCTTATCGGGTGGATATATAATACATGGTTTTCAGAATCTCCGCAAAAATATCTATTTTATAAACCCCTTGTAAATATAATCATATTTGATGGGAAATAATAACAAGCCTATTATATACGAAAATCTAAACAAACAATAATAGGAAATTAAAATTTTGATTTCAGATTTGTATGTGTGACCCCATAAAAATCTCAGTTTCACGAGAAACATCATATGGTATTAAGTTAGTTTTACAAAAGGTAGTATATTTCTTAAGGTGTAAATATGTCATAAAATCTTTTATTATATTATAAAATATAAGTAAAAAAACCCTCAACGTTCACCTAGATGTGCGAATATACACGATTTATTTATCCTGGTATAAACGATTAACACTAAAAGACAGAAAAAATCACGTATATAGATATAATGACGCACAGATAATTATTCGACACATCCAAGTGCAGAACCAGACCATGCTCATAAAACCAAGCGTGCATGCATGATCAATCACGTACTATGTACGTGCAAATAAACACAATCCAGTCCTGCTAAACGTATGTGGACTCATAAAAAAACAATGCAGGCATTAGGAAGCACGTACTTAATCTGCCCGAGTCCAATGGTGTGAAAAAAAGGAATAATATTCCCAAATCCAATATCCATACGAAAGCCATGCCTGCATGTCTGATTGGAAACCAAGACGGTAATGAAATAGAACATCCTAGCGGCTAGAACCATCTCTTTTACCAACCAGATTCACTATGAAAAATAACCTTCTTTTTTGCTTGGAAAGACAATATGACTGCTTGCACTCCCCCGTATCACGAATCATGTAATCAGTTATTTTTATTTTTTTGCAAGAAAATGTCATCAGTTAATTACATGATGATATATTAGATAAAATCATATAACCATACCTACCAAAAATATGTGGTTTGATATTTAGTAAAATAAATATATGTTTACTTGAAAGAAAAACTTATACTAAAAATTGAAATTGAAATAAAATAAAAATACTGCAATTCGTACGTACTCAATATGTAGTTTAAAATAGATAAACTCAATAATAATATTTGTATATAGAACAATTTGATTTACGTATAAATACGGCTGCATGCATGCTATAACATCATCAGTGATGTCATTGGTTAGTTATCATGTATCACTTTTCCTTCTCATCCGCTCCGTCAAATTGGAACCGTATATTAATATATACCATCAAATTTAGAGTTCTCCAGATATAGTTGAAAAATAGATAATGTCAAGAATACATCACTAGTAGAAAAAGACCCATTTGTCCCGGTTCGTAAGGCCCATTTGTTCCGTTTCCGGAACCGGGACTAAAATGTCGGGACTAAAGCCTAAAACCTTTAGTCCCGGTTCTCTTACAAACCGGGACAGAAGTTGCTCCACGTGGCCTCTGCAGAAAGCCCAGGCAGGAGGACGTTTAGTCCCGGTTGGTAACACCAACCGGAACCAATAGGCATCCACGCGTCAGCATCTGGCAGTTGCTTGTTTTTTTTATTCTAAAAGGGAGGGGGGTTTAGGGGGTTTTAGAGAGTTAATTTAGGGGTTTTATATTGTTATAGCTAGCTAATTGATATAGAGAAGTGTCCTCTCTTTCTTCGTGCTTGGTCGACGCTAGCTACTATAGAGAGAACTCGACACGCTAGCTAGTAGGTAAATGAAGGAACCATTAAGTACAGAAGATCGTCATGAACATATAGAGATAGAAGTGATCGACCTCTCTTTCTCCGAGAGATTGGTCGTATAACAAGTTTTCGTTTATATCTCTGACACTACTAGCTACATATATAAAATATATGATCTCTTACAATCCCTAACATCTAATCTCCAATTTCATATGGTATTCTCCGGCTTTATTTATGACGTGGTCAAGAAAGAATCCCGCCAATTCTTCTTGAATTGCTCGTATGCGATCATGTGGTAGGAGTTCATCCCGCATCTTCCACATCTAATTTGAAGAAGGGGGTCAATACATATATATGGTAATAAAATAAAATTGTGAATATTATTGTTTACGGACTTCAAATTGTTTTGTAGAGTAGCCCCGCTTAGGGGTCGTCGCGTTGTAGATGAAGTCGCAAACGTAGTATCCACATAAATCAGTCCTGTCTTCCTGCCACAAGCACTTTACGAGAAATAGAGTTCAATCAAACTGATAATCAAGCATGATAAATGATATTGATGAAACTAGAATCAATGGGAGATGTGCGGAACTATCTAGTAGTACTTACTTTCGGGGGTGTAAATCGCAGCTCCTTGGGCAGTGCCGGAACAGTTGTTGTGAAATCTTTCCAAACCCTGCCAGACAAAGAAAATAATTACTTGATATCAGGAAATGAACAAATTAAAGTTGCCGATATGATGCGATAATGATCGATTGAACTTACTTTTGGAGAATTTTAGTCATGTCCGCATAATTCTAGGGATCTTTTCGTTTTGAGTCTAAGACGATTACTACTCCCCGCTCATGATGAATCTCTAGCAGAATAAAGTGGAAACTGCGTACGCATGCATAACTCATCAATTACATTACTATAAACCTCGAGTAATAAGGGAAACTGAATATGCACAAGACAGTAACACTCACTTGAAGTTGTAAGGAAAGAGTATTGTCCCTTTGTTTTGATTTTTAAGCAACGATTGTAGCAAGTTCTCCTTGGTTTCTATGGGCCAATGTTTTATATTATGCTCATGTATGACATTTGGGTTAATGAACCCAATGTCATAGATTTGTGCTTTTCTGCATTCGACGATCTTCAATCTGCATAATATAGTAGTAAGGATAATTATATATACATGCAATAAAAGAGCTGAGCTATATAGATAGAGAGACTTAATTACAGAAGTAGTACTTACAAACAGTAGCAAGTCATGATTGTTTTGTTGATGGCCTTCTGATTGTATAACTGCCATATCTCCTCATATTCAATATTCAACATATCAATTCCAACGAGGTCGTGCTCCTCTTCAACTAACAGTACAAAAGAATCGATCACAGACTCGTGGCAGCTTTGCATGTACCATTCATGGAATCTTCGTATCATCGTTGTTAGAGGAGGAGGATCGGGTTTGACGAGAGGACGCCCGTACCGGTATTTGAATTCGTCCACCTCCAACTTCTCAAATAGTACATCATCGCTTAGGTAATCACCACGTTTGGTACCAGGGACCATCCCTGGATGATTAGCGACGATATCGCTAGAAACCTTGAGCGGGGGGCACGATCGGTTTGCCTGTTCGCCGAGCTGTGGATTTTTTTCCCACTTCTTCGTTCTGCTAACTTTGCATCACTAGAAGTACTTCCCGACCGCCGCGCATCTTGGTATGCCTTTTTAATACATCGTTCATAGTTGGAATCCGGCGGAGGCGGTGGTGGTCGCTTCAGGGCATTGATAGTGCGCATCGCTTTCACCGGATCTATCTTCTCCTTCGGAGCTGGAGTTTTATTTGCAAAATGGTCCCTCACTTCGGCCTGACTTATCTCCTTGTTTTCAGACTCGGTCCTCTCATATGGTAACTTTTCCACAGGCTTGAGAGATGGACCGTATGTGTATCCCATGCTGCCTATGCTTGTACTGCTAGCCGCCGGAGCGGCGGCGGCTCCCTTCCGTCGTTGCTTACTAGGCGCCGGAGGAGCCACAATGTCGACGTCTGTCTTCTACCGTTGCCGAAGAGGCTGAGGAGGAGGCGTACTGCTCCAACATACTGGAGTAGGCGAAGGAGGAGGCGGAGTGCCCCCACGTGTCGGAGGAGCCGGAGAAGGAGGTGGTGTGCCCTGATTCGCGTGAGGAGAAGGAGGAGGCGGAGGCGTCCACTTTGGAAGCTTGATGTACTCCTTCTGCCATAGACATGTACTCCTCACGGCATGAACCAACTTATTCTCTCCTTCACCTGTATAGTGGTCAAGCTCGAGCTCCTCAAATTCCGGCATTACTTCATCCACCATCACAACAACATAGCCATGTGGAATCGGACGGCAGTGAAAAGTTCCGTTGGGTTGAGGAGGTGCAACAGAGCCGACAGCTGCCTTAAAAGTGAGGCTCCGGAATTTTGTCATAAGCTCGCAATGTTGAGCCTCCGTGATAGTATCCACGGGGTAGCTAGGAGACATGAAGTCGGGCTGAACGGGCTCCGTGGAAGCGACACTGCTTCTCCGTTGAGATGGCGGGGTAGTAGCTTCTGGGGTAGCTTCGTGCCGCTGAGACGGTTGGCCGACAGCTCGCTGGCTCTCAACTTCCTCTATCTTTTGTAGTCTTGCATTGAGCTTCTGAATTTCGCTCAGCTCCGCTTTCCTCTTTCTCTCCTGGCTTTTGTAACCGCCTGCGTCAGGAAACCCAACCTTCCACGGAACGGAGCCTGCTGTGCCTTGTGTTCCTCTAGGGTGCTTAGCATTCCCTAGGGCCTTAGTCAGCTCGTCCTTCTCTCCGTCGGGAATGAACGTCCCTTCCTGCGCTACGGTGATATAGTTCTGAAGCTTGTTCACGGGTATTGCAAGTTGCTTGTCCGTCCAACGGCACTTACCTGTTTGAGGGTCCAAAGTTCCCCTAACCCCGAAGAACCAAGTCCTTGATCGGTCTGGCCATTTATATGTCTATGGTCGGACCCCTTTAGCAAGCAGGTCATTCTCAGCTTTGTCCCACAACGGCCGGGCTTTAAGGTAGCCACCTGACCCCGTGTGATGGTGAAACTGCTTCTTTGCAGCATTGTTCTTGTTTGTCTCTGACATCTTCTACTCTTCTCCGATGTCTTGTAGGCCACAAATGCGGGCCAGTAATCTCCTATCTTCTCATATCGGCCGACGAATGCTGGAGTCTTCCCTTTGTCGACAAACTTTGATTTCAACTCATTCTTCCACCTCCTGAATAGAGCCGCCATCTTCTTAAGAGCACATGCCTTGACCCGTGGCTCTATAAATGGCTTATTCGGATCCTCCTCTTGCAATAGGGTGAAATTTTCCTTCAGCGCGGTCCAAAGATCTTCTTTCTGTCTATCGGTGACATAATCACCATCAGGGCCCCGTCCTTAGGCTTATTGCATTGCTTGATGCTGATCGGGATGTTGTCCCTAACAATAGCTCCGCACTGAGCAGAAAATGCGTTCTTGGTCTGCTTGGCATCAATTGGATGGCCATCGTCCATGAGTGATGTGATCATGAACTTTTCATCCTTGCGCAACCTCTTCTTCGGGCCTCGTCTCGTTACCAAAGTTTGGCTCGATCCGGAGGGCTATAATAGAAGAAAGAAGAGTTAATTAATATATGTACATACCAAAACAATTAATGCATCAATTAGCTAGAGTCAGCACAGGTATAATTAATATATATACCTCGCCGGACTTTGCAGCAGCTCCCTCCTCCGATCGGCCACCGAAGCCGTCATCATGGTCTCCTTCTTCCTCCGGCATTCGGCCACCGGAGCCATCATGATCATGTCCTTCCTCCTCCATTGTTTGATCACTAGAGCCGTCATAACCCTCTCCTTCCAGACCATTGGTGTCATTGAGATACGACAAGACATCACGTCTGCCGTGGATTATGTCCCCCAACAACCGTTCTTGTTCTTCGTCTCTTGGATCCATAGTTTCTGCAAATATTACAACATGACAATTAACTTGATAAATCTATGTTACCAGAGTTTTCGTCATTTAACTTGGTAAATTTGGGTGGCCTGGACAACGCTTCTAGGGTTTGGGGTGGCCTCGACAACACTTCTAGGGTTTGGGGTGGCCTCGACAACACTTCTAGGTGCCAACAAAATACATATATCATATATACAAAAACATGGGATACCTTAATTAGTTCAATTTTTTGCCTTGACAAATCATTGAACCTTTTGACAGAAACCTCCCATAAACTCTTTCATAATTTTCTTTAGCATACATCCATGGAAAAAACAGGAAGCTATGATCATTTTTTATATCATATGATAATTTTCTATATATATACATCCATCCATCCATCCATCCATATACACACACATATATATGGACCAAAAATGCTATAAAATATTATATGGACAAAAAAAAGCATACATCATCTATCATCAACATCATCAATTATCATCAACATCATCATCTAACTATCATATATCATCTATCATCTATATATCATCAAATTAAATCAGCAAAATCGGACAGGGGAGGAAAGGGGGCCGGCCGGACCGAACGGGGAGGAGGGGCGGCATCATCGGGGCAGGGTTGTGGCGTGGGGCGGCGTCAGGGAGCGGCGTCGGCGTCGGGGCAGGGGCGGTGCGTCGGGGCAGGGCGGTGCGTCAGGGTACGGGGCGACGTGTCGGGGCAGGGCGGCGTGTCGGGGCAGGACGGCGCGTCGGGGCAGGGGGCGTCAGGGCAAAGGGCGTCGACGACGAGCTCGGGTAGCCTGGCGGCGTCGATGTGCTCGGCGTCATCGGGGTAAGTGCTAGATGAAATCTGAAAAAATCAAAACTATCGCATATATACATGGAGCATTAGTCCCGGTTGGTGGCACCAACTGGGACCAATGACCCCTTTAGTCCCGGTTGGTGGCACCAACCGGGACCAAAGGTCTCTTTTCGGCAGCCCAAAGGGCGGGAAGCAGAGACCATTGGTCCCGGTTGGTGTCACCAACCGGGAGTAAAGGGATGCATTGGTCCCGGTTGGTGGCAACAACCTGGACTAAAGGGGGTCATTGGTCCCGGCTGGTGCCACCAACCAGGACCAAAAGATGGTGCTACCCGGGGACAAATGTTTAGTCCCACCTCGCTGGCCGAGAGGGCTCGAGAGTGGTTTATAAGCGCTGCTGCGCCAACCCTCTCGAGCTCCTCACAGCTGCAGGCTTACGGGCCTAATTGCTCTCTCCTCTGCCTGTGGGCCTACTGGTCCTTCTGCGGGCCTGAATCCTGGCCCAACTAGCTGTTGGGTTTCTAGTCGTATTCAGGCTGTGGTGGCCTAGTAGGCGGCATTTATTTTATTTAAATTTTTTTTTTGTTTTGTTTTTTGCTTTATTTATTGTTTTAATTTTTTTCCAGTGTTTTCTTCTGTTATTTTAGTTCATTCTTTTTAACAAATAAATACTTTGATTATTTTAGTTGCATAATTTCCATTATTTTGTTTTGTTTCTTGCTTTATTTTTTTTTTGCTTTATTTATTTCCAGTGTGTTTTATCATTATATTCTTTTTGCTATTAATGTTTTGAACAAAAAATACATTGATAATTTTAGTTGCATAATTTTTATATAATTATTATTTCAAAAATACTAGAGGTTTATAAAAGCTTTTTAGCTCATTCTTTTTTGAACTCCACTCCTACGATGTTTTGAAAGAAATTAAAAAGCACTTCAAACAAACTCTGAAAAGGTTGAAAGTTGGCATGGTATCATCATTTCACCCACATAGCATGTCATAAAAAGTTGAGATGGTTACGGCAAAAAATGGATGCACTTCGTGTACAAAATGAAGATTCTCTTTCGAAGTATTAGGGTTTCGAACAAAAACTCATGTGTTACAAAAGGCATTTCATTTATTCACATGTCACTGCAATGATATAGTTGTGGAGCGAAAGTCTTTACTTCTTCTTCGCGTGTGTCCTTTGCTTATTGCGCCGTAACCATGGACAATTTTCATCGTTTAACAGGGTGCTTGGGTCAGCCTTGACTTTCAAGGGAGGAATTTCATGAAACTTTTCATAATCTTCAGACATGTCTGTCTTGCCCTCCAATCCCACAATGTCTCTTTTTCCTGAAAGAACTATGTGGCGTTTTGGCTCATCGTATGATGTATTCGCTTCCTTATCTTTTCTTTTTCTCGGCATGGTAGACATGTCCTTCACATAGAAAATCTGTGCCACATCATTGGCTAGGACGAATGGTTCGTCTGTGTACCCAAGATTGTTCAGGTCCACTGTTGTCATTCCATACTGTGGGTCTTCCTATACCTCGCCTCTTGACAGATTGACCCATTTGCACTGAAACAAAGGGACCTTGAAATCATGTCCATAGTCAAGTTCCCATATGTCCACTATGTAACCATAATATGTGTCCTTTCCCCTCTTGGTTGCTGCATCAAAGCGGACACCGCTGTTTTGGTTGGTGCTCTTTTCATCTTGGGCGATCGTGTAAAATGTATTCCCATTTACCTCGTACCCTTTGTAAGTCAATACAGTCGAAGATGGTCCCCTGGACAACGAGTACAACTCATCAGAAACAGTGTTGTCACCCATGAGACGTGTTTGCAACCAACTGCCGAAAGTCCTGATGTGTTCATATCTAATCCAGTCGTCACACTGCTCCGGGTGTTTGGAGCGCAGAATATTCTTGTGTTCATCGACATACGTGGTCACCAAGGTGGAATTCTGTAGAACTGTGTAGTGTGCTCGAGACCAAGAATGCCCGTCCCTACATATTATTGAGTCCGCTCCTAGCGTGCCTTTTCCAGTCAGTCTCCCCTCATACCACGATTGAGGGAGACCAATCGTCTTAAGGTTTGGAATGAAGTCAACACAAAACCCAATGACATCCTCTGTTTGATGGCCCATGGAGATGCTTGCTTCTGGCCTAGCACGGTTACGAACATATTTATTTAAGACTCCCATGAACCTCTCAAAGGGGAACATATTGTGTAGAAATACAGGGCCCAGAACGGCAATCTCGTCGACTAGATGAACTAGGACGTGCGTCATGATATTGACGAAGGACGGTGGGAACACCAGCTCGAAACTAACAAGACATTGCACCAAATCACTTCTTAACCTTGGTAGGATTTCTGGATTGATCACCTTCTGAGAGATTGCATTGAGGAATGCACATAGCTTCACAATGGCTAATCGAACGTTTTCCAGTAGAAGCCCCCTTAATGCAACTGGCAGCAGTTGCGTCATAATCACGTGGCAGTCATGAGACTTTAGGTTCTGGAACTTTTTCTCTGCCATATTTATTATTCCCTTTATATTCGACGAGAAACCAGACAGAACCTTCATACTGAGCAGGCATTCAAAGAAGATTTCCTTCTCTTCTTTGGTAAGAGCATAGCTGGCATGACCTTCATACTGCTTTGGATGCATGCCATATTTTTCATGCACACGTTGATGTTCCTCCCATGCCTCCGGTGTATCTTTTGTCTTCCCATACACTCCCAAGAAGCCTAGCAGGTTCATGCAAAGGTTCTTTGTCATGTGCATCACGTCGATTGCAGACGGACCTCTAGGTCTTTCCAATAGGGTAGGTCCCAAAATATAGATTTCTTCTTCCACATGGGTGCGCGTTTGTCAGCGTCATTTGGAACAGATAGTCTGCCAGGAGCCTTTCCAAATATCACTTGTAAATCATTGACCATATCAATTATGTGATCACCAGTACGGAGGGCTGGCTTCTTCCGGTGATCTGCCTCACCTTTGAAATGCTTTCCTTTCTTTCGACATTGATGGTTGGTCAGAAGAAATCGACGATGCCCCAGGTACACATTCTTCCTGCATTTGTCCAAATATATACTGTCAGTGTCATCTAAACAGTGTGTGCATGCGTGGTATCCCTTATTTGTCTGTCCTGAAAGGTTACTGAGAGCAGGCCAATCGTTGATGGTTACAAACAGCAATGCATGTAGGTCAAAATCCTCATGTTCGTTCTCATCCCACACACGTACACCTCTTCCATTCCATAGCTGTAAAAGTTCATCAACTAATGGCGTTAGGTACACATCAATGTCATTGCCGGGTTGCTTAGGGCCTTGGATGAGCACTGGCATCATAATGAACTTCCGCTTCATGCACAACCAAGGAGGAAGGTTATACATACATAGAGTCACAGGCCATGTGCTATGCTGGCTACTCTGCTACCCAAAAGGATTAACGCCATGTGCACTTAAACCAAACCATACATTCCTCGGGTCACCTGTAAAGTCGCTTCACTTTCTCTCGATCTTTCTCCACTACAACCCGTCAACGGGTGCTCTCAACTTCCCGTCTTTCTTACGGTCTTTTTTGTGCCATTGCATCAACTCAGCATGATTTTTGTTTCTGAACAGACGTTTCAACCGTGGTATTATAGGAGCATACCACATCACCTTGGCAGGAACCCTCTTCCCGGTGCGCTGGCCCTCAACATCACTAGGGTCATCTCTTTTGATCTTATACCACAATGCACCTCATACTGGGCATGCGTTCCGTTCCTCGTACTCACCGCGGTAGAGGATGCAGTCATTAGGGCATGCATGTATCTTCTGCACCTCCAATCCTAGAGGGCATAGAACCTTCTTTGCTGCGTACATACTATCGAGCAATTCATTATCCTTTAGAAGCTTCTTCTTCATTATTTTTAGTAGCGAACTAAATCCCTTGTTAGATACACCATTGTGTGCCTTCCATTGCAGCAATTCCAGTGTGGTACCGAGCGTTTTGTTGTCATCTTCGCAATTTGGGTACAACCCTTTTTTGTGATCCGCTAACATGCGATCGAACTTCAACTTCTCCCTTTCACTTTCACATTCTCTCTATGCATGAACAATGACCCGGCGAAGATCATCATCGGGCACACCGTCTGGTTCCTCTTGATCTTCAGCTTCCCCCATTGCAGCATCACCATATTCAGGGGGAGGGTAGTTGTCGTCATCCTCTTCTTCTTCATTTTCTTCCATCATAACCCCTCTTTCTCCGTGACTAGTCCAAACATTATAGTGTGGCATAAAACCCTTCTGAAGCAGGTTGAAGTGAAGGGTTTTAGAGTTGGAGAAAGACTTTGTATTCTCACATACAGTACATGGACAAGGCATGAAATCATTCTGCTGGTTTGTCTCAACCGCTTCGAGAAAATTATGCAGGCCCTTAATATACTCGGTGGTGCGTCGGTCACCGTACATCCATTGCCGGTTCATCTGCGTGCGTTATATAATAAAGTGTATTAAAAACCATTACAACATATCATGAATACAGAAGTGACCAAATTATTAGAAATCCATCATCACATTAAAGCCAAAGTACAATAATGACCAAAATAAATACGTACAGTTCATACATAGCTGTCATTATTGAACAACATATAGGTCTCTAGAGCATCTAATTAAAACATACACCGAAACTATGTAAAAAAATTAAATGCAAGAATAAATGCAATCATAACCTAGACAAATCTTGATGAAAATGGAGTTTGGACAAGGAGCTTCGAGAGGATAAAGCTTAAGTTTGGCTTGGGCATTTCATCAAACACCTCATGTGCATAGGAGGTGAGCTAGAGCACCACAAAGGTCTTCCCTCGCCGGCAAAAAAATAGAGCAGTGTGTGGAGTGCTCTGCTCGCCGGCGAGGGGGTATATATAGGCATCTCATTGGTCCCGGTTCGTGGCTGGAACCGGGACTAAAGGACCCCCATTTGGTCCCGGTTCCAGCCTCGAACCGGGACCAATGGTTGTGGTCCAGGAGCGAGGCCCATTGATAACGGTTCGTGTCTGAAACCAGGACCAAAGGGGCCAGACGAACCGGGACCAATGCCCCACGTGGTCCGCCCGGCCCCCTGGCCTCACGAACCAGGACCGTTGCCCCCATTGGTCCCAGTTCGTGACTGAACCGGGACTAATGGGCTGGTCGGCTCGAACCGATGCCCTGTTTTCTACTAGTGCATGGAGACATTTATGTATAATTATAATTAAAATGAACGATCTGTGTAGGAACATTCAGTATTAGAAAGCATGCAGTGACAGTGTTTTATATTCAACGCATAATGTCATATACAAATATGCTTGGGTATCTTAGATATGTTGACACATATGGATTCATTTGTATAAAGTATGAGATATGTGAGTAGACATTAGTCGATCTAAGGTACCCACGAATTGGTGATCATGAGTGTAGCTAAGGACACTCATAAATGACAAAGCAATGATAGATTATGAAGACTTGAATATATTACACATGTACTAAGATTGGATGAAAGGGAATTCTAATTGATAACAATAAAACCAATTTGGATATGGCATGCACATAACATAATAAATATTATTTTGTCACAAAGAGAAAAGAGCTGATAAAAACAAATATAATTGAACGATGGAATAAATTATTTTCATCATGCTTAAGGATATAGTTATCATAAAACCACATATAGACTACACACTATAAACTATATAGGGAAAACGTGAAATGAGATGTTTTATAATTTATTAGCGAATGTAGTCCAATCATTTATGTGATAGCCATGAAAATATACTAACAATGAATTTTTCATGAATATGTGAATCAAGACGATGTGATTGTATGTATATTCTCAACTTTAGCGATTTAGGATTTGTCTCATTGATACTACATCAAAATAAAAAAGATTGGTAGATAACATATATTGTGAAGCATCAGAACAGAAAGCAGGATTGGACATAATTGGAGAGAATATTTAACCAAAAAGGTTGCAAACAACACATATCCCATGCATGTAGCATGGATTTTCTTAATTATCTGTATCATGCATAAAAATGTGAGTTGTTCTAAAACCACATACATGTGATTTAAAAACAATATATATTGAAAGTTTTGAATAATAAACAGAAGAAAAGAAGCAATTGGATTCAAACGGACCCCATTTGGAGTTATCAATTGTATTTTTAAGTTTAGAATATCGTTATGATTTTCTATAGTAGACTCATTGCTAATTTTAGATAAAGTTATCAACACCGCGAAATATATTGAATCCGAAACAACTTTTATATTAGTAGAAAGCTCTAGCCGCGCAAATGCACGGGTAACTCTGCTAGTTAATGCATGTAAAACATCAATACGGATAATATAATAGCATGGAACAATAAAAAATTATAGATACGTTGGAGACGTATCAACATCCCCAAGCTTAATTCCTGCTCATCCTCGAGTAGGTAAATGATAAAAACAGAATTTTTGATGTGGAATGCTACCTAACATATTTATCCATGCAATATTCTTTATTGTGGCATGAATATTCAGATCCGTAAGATTCAAAACAATAGTCTAATATTGACATAAAAATAGTAATACTTCGAGAACACCAACAAGGTAGTCGTGTCCTTTCGAAATAACATGGCCTTAGAAAGTTATCCCTACAAAATTATATGGTCTGGCTATGCTCCATCTTCCCCACACAAAGTATTTAAATCATGCACAACCCTAATGAACAAGTCAAGCAATTGTTTCACACTTTTGGTGTTCTCAAACCTTTTCAACTCTCACGCAATACATGAGCATGAGCCATGGATATAGCATTATAGGTGGAATAGAATATGGAGGAGGTGCAAGGGAAAAAGGAGAAGATAGTCTCACATCAACTAGGCGTATCAACGTGTTATGGAGATGCCCGCCAATAGATATCAATGTGAGTGAGTAGGGATTGCCATGCAACAAATGCACTTAGAGCTATAAGTGTATGAAATCTCAAAAAGAAAACTAAGTGGTCGTGCATAATGAATATCCACTAGTTATATGAAAGTGACAAAATAGGAGACTCTCTATCGTGAAGATCATGGTGCTACTTTGACGCACAAGTGTGGAAAAAGGTAGTAGCAATTGTCCCTTCTCTCTTTCTCTCATTATATATATATATATATATATATATATATTTGGTGGGCTTCTTTGGCCTCTTTTATTATTTTTTGTTTGGGCTTCGCTGGCCTCTTTTATTTTTTGTAAAGTCCGGATACTCATCCCAACTTGCAAGGGAGTCATAGCCTGCATCATCCTTTTCTCTCACGGGACAATGCTCTATTAATGAAAAATTATCACACTTTTATTTACTTATAACTCAAAGAAAATGAAATTACAACTCGATTCCTATGACAAAATATGACTCTATATGCAATATGAAGTGATGATGCAAGTCATAAAAAGACTACATGGTGGAGGTTGCATGGCAATATATCTCGGAATGGCTATTGAAATGCCATAATAGGTAGGTATGGTCGCTGTTTTGCGGAATATATGGTGTCTGTTTTGAGGAAGGAGGGTTTGGTGTACCAGCGAAAGTTGCGCGGTACTAGAGAGGCTAGCAAAGGTGGAAGGGTGAGTGTGCATATAATCCATGGACTCAACATTAGTCATAAAGAACTCACATGCTTATTTTAAAAGTCTATTAGTTATAAAACAAATCATTAGGCGCATGCTCCTAGGGGATAGGTTGGTAGGAGTTAACCATCGCGCGCTTCCGACCCTCACACAAAGGTCGACAATCATTAAACAAATCATGCTCCGACTTTGTTACATAACGGTTCACCATACGTGCATGCTACGGGAATCAAAAGCTTTAACACAATTATCTCTTCCAATTCACAACTAATCACTAGCATGACTCTCATATTACCATCCCTATTATCTCAAAACTATATGCAAGGAATCAAACTTCTCATAGTTTTTAATGCACTTAATATGAAAGTTTTTATTATATCCCTCTTGGATGCCCATTATATTAGGACTAAATTCATAACCTAAACAAATGACCATGCTTTTTTAAGAAACTCTCAAAATAATATAAGTGAGGAATGAGAGTTCAATAATTTCTATAAAATATAATACCACCATGCTCTATAAAGATATAAGTGAAGCACTAGAGCAACATTGCCTAGGTCAAAAGATATAAGTGAAGCACATAGAGTCTTCTAAAAAAATCACGATTCAGCGTGTCTTTCTCAAAAGATGTGTGCATCAAGGATGATTGTGGCAAACTAAAAATGAAATACTCATATCATACAAGGCGCTCCAAGCAAAACACATATCATGTGGTGAATAAAAATATATCCTCAAGTAAATTTATCGATGGATTTAAGACGAAAGAGGGGATGCCTTCCGAGGAATCCCCAAGCTTAGCCTTTTTGGGGTCCTTGAATATGACTTGGGGTGCCTATGGAATCCCCAAGCTTAGGATCTTGCCACTCTATTCCATAGTCCATCAAATTTTCACCCAAAACTTGGAAACTTCATAACACGAAACTCAACAAAAAACTCATGAGATCCATTAGTATAAAAAGATAAATCACCACTTTAGGTACTGTTGTGAACTCCTTATTTAGTTTTATTTGTGTAATACCTACTTTATTCTAAATTTTCCATAACTCATACCCCCCGATACGACCCATAGATATATTAAAATAAGCAAACAACACAAAGAAAATAGAATTTGTCAAAATCAGAACAGTGTGTAGAAATCTGTAAACTTCAAATACTTCTGGAACTCTAAAAATTCTGAAACATTAGGACAATCAGGGAAATTTGTATATCAATCTTGTGTGAAAATTTCAGATCGATTCGATGCTCTGAAAAATTTAGAAATTTCTTGGACTGAGCACAAAAGATTTTTTTTCCAGCAAGATCAAATCAACAACTACCATAGATCACCCAAAAGGTTTTACTTGGCTCAAACAGTAATCAAAACACAAAAACACAATTACTACAGAAGTAATAATGTGCCAAACACACCAAAACAGAAGCAAAAAGCATAAAGCAAAATAAAATTGGGTTGCCACCCAACAAGCGCTATTGTTTAACGCCCCTAGCTAGGGAAAACACAATAGATCTAGGTATTGTAATCTTTGGTATGCAATCCATAAGTAGCTCTCATGATAGATTCATAAGGTAATTTTATTTTCTTTCTAGGAAAGTGTTCCATGCCCTTCCTTAATTAAAATTGGAATCTAATATTCCCTTCCTTCATATCAATAATTGCACCAATCGTTCTAAGGGAAGGTCTAACAAGAATAATAGGACATGTAGGATTGCAATCTATATCAAGAAGAAGGAAATCTACGGGCACATAATCCCTATTTGAAACAATAAGAACATCATTAATTCTTGCCATAGGTTTCTTTATAGTGGAACCCGCAAGATGCAAATTTAAGGAACAATCATCAAATTCACGAAAACCTAACACATCACATAAAGTTTTTGGAATCATAGAAACGCTAGCACCCAAATCACACAAAACATGGCACTCATATTTTTTAATCTTAATCTTAATACTAGGTTCCCACTCATCATATAGCTTCCTAGGTATGTAAACTTCCAACTCAGGTTTTTCTTTAAAAGCTTTGATCATGGCATCAACAATATGTTTAGTAAAAGCCTTGTTTTGATTAAAAGCATGACGAGAGTTCAACATGGATTGGAATAATGCAATACAATCAATTAAAGAGCATCTATCATGATTAAAGTACTTGAAATCCAAAAGAGTGGGTCCATTACTATTTAAAGTTTTGACCTCTTCAATCTCACTTTTGTCAGTCTTAGCATCAAGATCCATAAACTCCGAATCATTGGGACGCTTTTTAACTAAAGTTGACTCATCTCCAGTCCCATCCTTATCAATATTAACATTGGAAAACACATATTCAATAGGAGTTACATAAATCACTTTAAGATCTTCATCAATATTATCACGAGAACATACTTTTTCAAGCCATTCACGCTTAGCATGAACTCTAGCGTTTCTTTCCTTACACTCATCAATAGAAATTCTTATAGATTTTAAAGACTCATTAATATCATGCTTGGGTGGAATAGATCTAATTTTTAAAGAATCAATCTCAATATAAATTTTATCAACGTTCCTAGCCAAATCATCAATCTTAAGCAATTTTTCTTCAATCATAGCATTGAAACCTTTTTGCATACTAATGAATTCTTAAATATTACTCTCAAGACCAGAGGGCATCTTATTATAATTTCCATAAGAATTGCTGTAGGAATTGCCATAATTATTAGAGGAATTACTCGGAAACGGCCTAGCGTTGAAATTACCTCTATAAGCGTTATTACCAAAATTGTTCCTACCAACAAAATTCACATCCGTAGATTAATTATTATTTCCAATCAAACAAGACAAAGGCATATCATTAGGATCATAGGAGCACTTTTACTAGCAAACAATTTCATCAATTCATCAATCTTTTCACTCAAAGTATTAATCTCTTCAATAACATGCAACTTTTTACTAGTAGGAGATCTTTCGGTGTGCCATTGAGAGTAATATTCCATAATGTTATCTAGGAGTTTAGTATCTTCTCCTAATGTTATTTCCATAAAATTGCCACCCGCGGCGGAATCTAAGAGATTCCTGGAAGCAAAATTCAATCCAACATAGAAATTTGTATAATCGTCCATAAACTCAAACCATGCGCAGGGCAATTTTTAATCATAAGTATCATCCTCTCCCAAGATTGTGCAACATGTTCATGATCAAGTTGCTTAAAATTCATTATATCGTTCCCAAAGGAGATGATCTTAGCGGGCGGAAAGTACTTGGAAATAAAAGCATCTTTACACTTATTCCATGAATAAATACTATTTTTAGGCAAAGATGAAAACCAAGTTTTAGCACGATCTCGTTGTGAGAACAGGAATAGCTTCAATTTAATAATATCATTATCCACATATTTCTTCTTTTGCATATCGCACAACTCAACGAAAGTATTTAGATGGGATGCGGCATCTTCATGAGCAAGGCCGAAAAATTGTTCGTTCATAACAAGATTGAGCAAAGCAGCATTAATTTAATAAGATTCAATACTAGTGGTGGGAGAAATAGGAGTACTAATAAAATCATTACTATTAGTATTGGAAAAGTCACACAACTTGGTATTCTCTTGAGCCATCGTGAAAAAGCAATCAAACAAGCACACAAGCAAGCAAAAAGCAAACGAAAAGACGAACGAAAAAGGGAGAATAAAAGGGCAAATCTTTTTGGTATTTTCTAAAATCGTTTTAGAATTGGGGAAGAGGAAAACGAGAGGCAAATGGCAAATAAAGTAAATGCAAGAGATGAGTTTGTGATGGTTACTTGGTAGGCTTGATGTAGATCTCCCCGGCAACCAAACCAGAAATTGGCAAGTTGACGAGAGAGTTCTTATCTTGACTTTCTATGTATCTCCTCGGCAACAGCGCCAGAAATCCTTCTTGCTACTTCTAGAGCATGCATTGGTTTCTCGTGAAGAGGAATGGCTTGATGCAGCAAAGTAGATAAGTATTTCCCTCAGTTTTTGAGAACCAAGGTATCAATCCAGTAGGAGATACAAGCGAGTCACCAATAGATGTACCTGCACAAAGAATCAAACTCTTGCACCCAAAACTATAAAGGGGTTGTCAATCCCTTCATGGTTACTTGCAAGGATGAGATCTAATAGAGGTAGCTATAATAGGATGCTTGAACGGAAAGTAAAACTAAAAGTAAAAATAAGGAAACAAGTATTGTTGGTATTTTTGGTTTTAGATCTGAAAGTATAATATGGAAAATAGACCCGAGGGCCATAGGTTTCACTAGATGGCTTCTCTCATGATGGCAAGTATTACGGTGGGTGAACAAATTACCTTCGAGCAATTGTTAGAAAAACGAATAATTATGAAGATATCCAAGGAAATGATTATGCATATAGGCATCACGTCCGTGACAAGTAGACCGAAACGATTCCACATCTACTACTATTACTCCACATATCGATTGACTCCTGCGTGGATCTAGAGTATTAAGTTCATGAAGAATAGAGTAACGCATTAAGTAAGATGACATGATGTAGAGGGATAAACTCAAGCAATATGATGAAAACCCCATCTTTTTACTCTTGATGGCAACAATACAATACATGCCTCGCTACCCCTACTTTGTCAATGTGTGAGGACACCGCAAGATTGAACCCAAAACTAAGCACTTCTCCCATTGCAAGAATTACCAATCTAGTTGGCCAAACCAAACCAATAACTGGAAGAGACTAGCAAAGATATGATATCATGCATATAAGAATTAAGGAAAGACTCAAATAATATTCATGGATAATCTAAACATAAACCCACAATTCATCGAATCTTGACAAACACACCGCAAAAGAGTATTACATCGGATAGATCTCCATGAAGATCATGAATAACATGGTATTGAGAAGCAAAGAGAGAGAAAAAGCCATCTAGCTACTAGCTATGGACAAGTAGGTCTGTGGTGAACTCCTCACGCATCATCGGAGGGGCAATGGAGTTAATGTAGATGCCCTCCATGATCGAATCCCCCTCCATCAGATTACCGGAAAAGGATCCAAGATTGGATCTCTCGGCAACAGAGGCTTCTGGCAGCGGAAAAGTGTTTTTGTGGCTCGTTATGATAATCATGCAATATTTGGGAATTTATAGGCCGAAGATTAGGGGTAGGGGAGCTGCCATGGGCCCATAAGCCTACCCAACGTGGCCTACCCCCTTGGCTGCGCCCCTAGGGCTTGTGGACCCATGGTGGCTTCTTTGCCTTGGTTCTCAAGTCTCGTAGTTTCCTTTCGTTCCAGAAAAAAATCATTTCGAAGGTTTTATTCCGTTTGGACTCCGTTTAATATTCCTTATCTGCGAAACTCAAAAACAAGGAAAAAACAGAAACTGGCACTAGGCTCTAGATTAATAGGTTAGTCCCAAAAATAATATAAAATAGCATATTAATGCATATAAAACATCCAAAACAGATAATATAATAGCATGGAACAATCAAAAATTATAGATACGTTGGAGACGTATCAGGACACCGTTTGCTGAAGAGGCAAGGAATGCAATCAACGTGTTGCAGACAACAGTGGCTCAGCAAGTAAGGTACATGCACAGCCGAAGCCGGGTGCAGTCCACGCCGGTTCACAGCCGTAGCTACAGCCGGCGTGTTGAGTCGCCTGTAGTTTCCAGCAGCGAGCAAAGGCGGAACCCGCCCAATGATAACATGCCTGAGATGGATATTCAGGGGGCCATGGGTAGGGGTCGGGCTCAGTGAGGGTCAACACTGGTGATGGATTACCCGAAGGTCCCTGAGCCGGCACCAGCAGCCCCTGTCAGCACATCTTCCAGAGGAGTTTGTGTGCCATGTCTTATGACGGATTTAAGGAATGAGCGTTTACCTACAGACTTTAAGGGGCCATGGAAGGTGCCTAATTACACGGCAGATCTACTCTCGGAGGCCTAGTTCGAAAACTACGAGCTTTCTATGGAGATGCTGGATGTTAGTGATGCGGTTTGTGTGAAATAGTTCATCATGATGTTGGAAGGGCCGACCCACACTTGGTTAAAAGGATTACCACCCAACACCATGACGTCTTGGGCCGAGTTGAAAGTGCGCTTCATCAAGACTTTCAGGGGAACCTGCAAGCAACCTATGACGATGATGGATCTGGACCACTGTATACAACAAGAAGGTGAGTCAGCCCAGCGTTGGGTTCGGCGGGTCTCAACGGTGATTCACTCGTCTAAGAATATTTCGGCATCCAGGTGGTTCTGATTTTAGAAAGGAACTGTCATTTTGTACCCCTGAAGTAGAAACTCGGGCGGTTGAAGCGTTCTTGTCAGGATATGGGTGAGTTCATGGAGGCTCTCACCAAATATGCGGATTCCAACACCACCAAGGACCCAAGCTCTGACGATGAGAACTTAGCTCGGGATAAAAAGGGCAACAGTGGTAAGAGCCAGTAGGGCGGTGCTGGGAACGACAACCAAGGCAAGCGAAAGAACCCGGACGGCAGGTCAGAGTTAGTAGCGAGCACAAATGCGGGGAACGATCACGCTAGAGGCAACAGAAACTTTATGCCGCCGTAGAAAGATAAGGCACCTGGGCCTCACAACTTGGAAGATGCACTGAACAGATCTTGTCCAGCGCACATCAGATCGGATAGGGAGTCCACCCACACTTGGAAGGATTGCCACGTTATGCGTCAATTTTGGGAGTACAACCTTCGTCAAAACCATAATAATGGTAACGACCCATCAGGCGGTTCACTTCCGGGTGGCTCAGGAGCCGGTTTTGGTGCCGACGGGTCAGGTTCAGGTTACCAGGGTCAAGGAAATCAGAATCAAGGAAACCAAGGAAATCGTCAGCAGGAGGGCAATGGTGGTCAGCAACAGAATAACCACTCAGGATATCAAAGCAACCCAAAACAACTTAGTGGGGGGAAGTCATGTCTTCACTATGATCCTGGAAAAGCGGGATCACAAGCTGCACAAGAGGGCGGTTAATGCGGCCACACCGGCTCCCCCGTGATACTTAAAGTGGTCAGAGTACCCAATTACCTGGAGCCGGGAGGATCACCCACCACGGTTCGAAAATCCGGTTAATCTAGCTCTGGTGGTCTCTCCTTAGGTTGGAGGATACAAGTTCACAAAGGTGCTCATGGACGGCGGTAGCAGTATCAATATCCTATACTATGACACCTTCTAGTGGATGGAGTTAACTGACAAGGCTCTTAAGCCGTCATCAATCGTCTTTCATGGGGTGGTGCCAGGCAAGTCGGCATACCCAATGGGAAAGATTGCCTTGGAAGTGGCGCTTGGAGATGAATAAAACTACAGGGTGGAGACCTTGTGGTTCGAGGTGGTGAAGATTAAGAGCCTATATCACGCTCTGTTTGGCCGACCGGCTTTCGTGAAGTTTATGGCCAGGCCCTGTTATGGCTACCTGTAGCTCAAGATTCCGGCCCTCAATAGAATGATCACGATCCATGGTGATCGGAAAGTGGCCATTAAATGTGAGGAGGGAGACGCGGCTTATGTAGAGTCAAGTTGCGTAGAGGCAGAGCTTAAATTTTACAAGGAGAACGTTGACCCAACGGATATGACTCCGTTGAAGAAACCCAGTAAAGAGTCCGAGCTGCCCTTGAAGTTTGCAGCAGATGACACGAAGCTGGTGGATTTTACTCTAGACGACTCATCCCAACAGTTCACTATCGGGGCTAACATGGACCCCACATAGGAAAGCACGCTCATCGAATTCATCCGTGAGGATCGCGACATCTTTGCATGGAAGCCGTCTGACATGCCAGGTGTACCGAGAGAATTCGCTGAGCACTACCTTAATGTGGATCATAAGTTTAAGCCTATTAAGCAATTCCTCCGCCATTTCAACGAGGAACGGCGTAAAGAAATTGGAGAAGAGGTGGCCTGGCTCTTGGCGGCAGGGTTCATTGTAGAAGTATTTCATCCAGAGTGGTTAGCCAATCCAGTGCTGGTACTCAAAAAGAACGACACGTGGCATATGTGTATAGATTACGCGGATCTTAACAAGGCATGTCCAGTTGACTCAGTTGCTCTCCCTCGCATCGACCAGATTATTGATGCAACGGCGGGCTGTGAGAGTTTATGCTTTCTGGACGCCTATTCAGGTTATCATCAGATCAAGATGGCAATTAAATACCAAGAGAAGACATCGTTTATAACACCTTTTGGGGCTTCCTGCTATGTGTCTATGCCATTTGGGCTCAAGAGTGCACATGCGACTTATCAATGTTGCGTACAAAATTGCCTTCACGGTCAGATTGGGTGCAATGTTCACAGTTACGTGGATGATATTGTGGTTAAGTCAAGAAAGAAGGGGCGTTGCTGGATGACCTGAAGGAAACATTTTATAATTTATGGGTCTATAAGATGATGCTTAACCCGGATAAATGTGTTTTTGGAGTCCTTGCAGGTAAGCTTCTGGTATTCTTGGTTTCAGAGCAAGAAATTGAGGCCAACCCGGACAAAATAAAGGTCATCACGTCACTTGCTAAACGAGTGAGCGTCCATGATGTGCAGCGCTTGGCGGGTCGTATTGCCGCTTTAAGCCGCTTCATCAGCCGCCTGGGGGAGAAGGCTATTCCTTTGTACCAGATGATGAAAAAGACGGATGACTTTGTCTAGAGTAAGGCTGCCGATGAAGCTCTGGAAGCGCTCAAAAACAGTTGGTTGAGACACCGATCTTGGCCACTCCGGCTGAGAAAGAACCCTTGCTCCTTTATGTGGCAGCTAATAACAGGGTGGTCAGTGCCGCGATCGTAGTGGAACGCAAGGAAGCAGGGAAGGAGTACCTGGTCCAGAGGCCGGTCTACTATGTCTGTGAGTTTCTTACAGAGTCCAAGCAAAGATACCCACATTGGCAAAAACTAATATACTGGGTGTTCATGTCCAATCGCAGGTTGAAGCATTATTTCCATGGACACCAGATCATGGTGGTTAGCTCTGCTGCGCTAGGAGATATAATTCAGAACCAGGAAGCCACTGGCAGAATTGCTAAGTGGGCGCTGGAGCTTGGGCCTCTCAGTTTGAAGTATGTACCTCACACAACCATGCAGTCTCAAGCGTTGGTGGATTTCATAAATGATTGGACGGAGTGTCAGTCGTCGGAGGAAAAGCCAGACAATATGTATTGGACAATTCACTTTGATGGGTCCAGACAGTTGGAGGGATCGGGGGCTGGAGTTGTCTTGACTTCCCCCAAAGGTGATAAGTTCTGTTACGTACTAAGGCTGATGTTTCCTTGCACAAACAATGCAGCTGAGTATGAGGCTTTGCTTCATGGACTTCGTGTAGCGAAGGAGTTGAATTTGAGCCGAGTTAGATGCCTTGGCGACTTAGATCTTGTGGCATAGCAAGTTTCAGGCACGTGGGACTCCAAGGACCCACGGATGCAGCTTATCAACAGGGGGTAGATATCATCGCTGGCCATTTCAAGGGTTATCAAGTAGATCATATTGATCGTTGCAAAAAGAAAGCGGCTGATGCATTGGCAAGACTGGGCTCTCAGTGTAAGCCGGTGCCGCCTAACATTTTCTTAGATGTAATTTATCACCCATCTGTTAAGCTACCTTCAGAGGTGGATTTGGCCATACCTGACCTGGAGGGGCAGCTAGTAGCGGCTTTACCTGTTATTCCAGACTGGACGCTGCCGTACCTGACGTACCTAACTTGGGGCGAGTTACCTAAGGATGAGACTCTGGCACGGCAAATCATGAGGCGTTCTAAATCCATGACCATCATTAATGGTGAGTTTCAAAAGTCCAGCCTTATCGGCATCTTTCAGCATTGTGTTTCTCTAGAGGAAGGCAAGGAAATTCTATATGAAATACATGCTGGTGATTGTGGACATCACGCTGGGTCAAAGTCTTTGGTGGCTAAGGCTTTTCGACATGGTTTGTTTTGGTTGACGGCTCATAAGGATGCAGAGGATCTGGTCACTAAGTGCGATGGGTGTCAGAAGTTCGGAAGACGTGCTCATGTACCACCTCAGGAGTTATGGATGATACCAATCACTTGGCGATTCGTAGTATGGGGGCTTGATATGGTTGGGACTTTCAAACGGTCAAAGGATAAGAAGACCCACCTCTTGGTGGCAGTGGACAAATTCACTAAGTGGGTAGAGGCTGAGCTGGTCAGTAAATGTGATTCAGCCACGACGGTTCAGTTTGTCAAAAAATTGATGTACCGATTTGGATACCCTCATAGCATCATCACAGATGATGACACAAATTTGTCCAAGGGGGCTATGAAGGTGTTATGCGACAGTGAGCACATCCGGCTTGATGTTTCGGCTGTTGCTCATCCACAATCCAACGGTCAGGCGGAGCGGTCCAATCAGGAAGTCTTGAGAGGCAATAAGCCCCGACTTTTGGTTCCTTTATAGAGAACGCCTGGTTGTTGGGTGAGGAGCTGCCTTTCATCCTCTAGAGCATCAATACTACGCCTAACAGGTCGATGGGTTACATGCCCTTTTTCATGGTTTACGGTGAAGAGGCCGTGTTGCCAAGTGACATACGTCATGACTCGCCGTGGGTGGCGGCTTATGTGGAAGGTGGCAATGATTCGGCATGTCAGGATGCGTTGGATGCTCTCGACGAAGCGCGCGATCTCACAGCAGCTCGGTCGGTGATTTATCAACAACACCTGCGTCATTACCATAGCCATAGGGTCAAGACCCGGACATTCCAAGAAGGCAACTTAGTGTTGCATTTGATTCAAGATCAAACAGATATGCACAAGTTATCTCCCCCATCGGAAGGACCTTTCGTGGTTAGCAGAAATATGAACAATGGGTCTTATTATCTCACCGACGTGTGGGATGAGTCATTTACCTCCAGACAGGAGACTCACGGGCCGTGGAACATCGCTCATCTACAGCCTTATTATACTTGAGTCATCGACTCCCATATCTGTACTCCCATCTTTGTACATACATACTTCGTTGTACTTATACTTTTCATATAATAAAGCTGGCATCCCTGCAAGACGAGGCCTATGCCATTTTCCTTTTTGCATTACAGATTTGTGCAAAAGATGAACACTTCTACATGATCACTTGGGGGCTTCCAACCCGCCAGGTTTAGCTCGCTCACCCTTTTTGACCGGCTCTTCAGCTGAAATAGTACCATCTTATGGCGGCTCACAGGACGGCGGACCACAAGACGACAACTTACAAGTTGACTGTCCACGTGATGGTGGCGTGCAAGATGGCATCAATGTTGAGTCCGTCGACAAGGTGGGTTTTCATTGAAAGTCGCCCAAGAGGATGAGCCGCCATGTGCGACCGTTCAAACATGGGTGCACTACCTTATCAGCGAAAGAGTTAAAAGCGCTCAAGAGGACGAGCTACCATGTGCGACCGTTCAAACACGGGTGCCCTACATTGTCGGCGAAAGAGTTAAAGTCGCCCAAGAGGACGAGCCACCATGTGCGACCGTTCAAACATGGGTGCACCACCTTATTGGCGAAAGATTCAAAGTCGCTCAAGAGGACGAGCCGCCATGTTGCGATCGTTCAAACATGGGTGCCCGACAAGGTCGTTTGGGGGCTTTCAACCTTCCGGGTTAAACTTCAACCCTTTCGATCGGCTCTTCAGCCATCGTAAGGCGGGGTAGGGGACCCTGAGCTTATTCCATCAAACAAGGTCAAAAGGGGTGCTGGCGAGTTGTGTACTCACCCCCTTTTGATCCGCAAGACCGGGTTATACCTGCCTATATGCAAATGCTGCTCTACCAGGGGTGCTGCAAGCTGTCAAATCACCCCCTGCGAGGGCCTCATACAACGGCGAGGGAAACACTCTCATCTCATACATACTCTCCGCCAAGTGGCCCATCATACTCTTAGACAAGTGATGTTGTTTAAGGTTAAAACGACGGATTTATGTCACGTGAGAAGTAGCTTATGGGCCTGGGGAACTCATCCTGCTGCAAATTCCGGTCTGTTGTGCCCTTAACAAATAATCTCGCATGGAGACCTTGAGCCATTCAAGGTTGGTGGCCAATCTCGATAGAGACCCTACATTGTGAGGCAGCTCAAAGTAACAGTTTCCCCCCAGAAGGGCCAGCAATGAGTCTTTCGAAAAACAAAAAAGGGGGAAAGGCAAGAACATCATGCATACATCATACATTGCCTCACACATTGCATCTTAAACTGCATCATATGTTGCATCATACATTGCATACATATCATAAAGTCGGGTCAGAGAAAGATTATGAAAGAAGCAGGGCTATGCAAATATTAAACGTCTCCGGTTTATGCTTTTCCAAGCCGTCCATACCAACATCGTAGTATATTTTCTGTTTTGTTTTTGTAGGCTTTATCTCTAAAAGATGAGTCACTATTAAGACATCATAAGAAGATTGCAAGATATATTACAAAGCTCTCCAAGAGCTGAAAAGACGAAGGACTTAAAGTCTTGCATACACTTCTTCATCTCGGCGGCTCAGCTGGCCGGGTTACATTAAGTTGAGAACAACAAAAACTTCAACTGGCTAGCGGGTCATCTTGCACCGGGTCTTCAGGTTCTTCGATCTAAAGATTATCCACATCCCAGTTGCAGTTTAATAAGGCTTTGAATTGAGCATCGTCGAAAATTGGAGACGGATCAACAACAGGGACGAAGAGCGACTGGCGACATGCAGGGATTAACTCCCTGGCTTCAAAGGTTGGGCTGCGCAGCCATTGGTTGTTGTCATCGTAAGGCGCCTGATAAGGAGTCAGGTCCGTCTCGTGAACCAGTATGGTGGCAAGCCACCTGGAGGACTTAACGCGTTTGGCGTAGTCCACTCCAGTAAAATCTAAGCCGTCATCCTTCTTGGAGGGGAAGCCGTTCATCATTTCTTTAGCAGTTAACTTAGGAGCAAATGCCAAGGACAGGCTTAACACGGTTATGGCCCCGCTCCTGGCATCTAATCGTCTTAATTCATCCACTTGCTTGGGTAAAGTTGATAAGGTTTCTATGAAACCCTTCATAAATTTGGGAACATGCTTGGCCGTCATCATGGCCTTGATGGTACAGAGGGCTCTACTGTAGAGTTGCTCAGTTAAAGTACAGAACGCCTTTAATTTCATTAAACTATCAGAGGATAGCTGGAGGCTCCTCTCGCCTGCAAGAAAAGGTCAAAATTATAAGCCACATGGCTGGTATTTCTTTCATAAGGATTTTTTTAAAGCCGCACGTGCTTACCAAAGATAGCGATAGTCATCTTGGATATGTGGTCATTGAGAGTCTTCAGCTTTGCTGATGCAAGTTTTAGCTGCTCCTCACTATTGATGGCACGATTGGACAAGGTAGCCTGTTCCAACTCAGCAATTTTCTTATATGCGGAATTTCTCAATCTGTTCGACAGTCGCTCGTAGTTTCTCTTTTGCGGTAGCTCGAGCATTTGGCTATGTGGTCAGGTTTTCCCTTAAGCCGGCATGTTGAGACACGGCTACATCTAGCGCCTCCTATATATACACAAGTGAAAGATTATAAAGATTAAGTCGCCAAGGTGGAGCTATTTTTTGATATAAGTCCCAAGAAGATTGCAAGCAATATACTTGGCACTTGGGGGCTAATGTATGTGTTTTCGTTCCAAGTCTAAAGTTAAATTCCGGCTCATCATTATCATAATGTTCCGGACTTGGGGGCTACACCCGACGAATTTGTCAAATACGAAAGATCTGTCTTATCATTATTATAATGTTCCGGACTTGGGGGCTAGACTTGGGTCTATAATTGAATATGAAGTACTGGCTTATATGCAATTTAACCCGTTACTTGTGGGATACATGTTAAGTTCTATACAGTATGTCAAAGGTTTGGAAGACCCGGTCCATTATTTGCAACATTACACTGGGTCTTGGGGGCTACATAAGGGTATAAGAGAGATGCAGAAGATGAAAGTTACCTCATATTTTTTCTTCATCAAGCCAACAAGTTTGGTCTCCATGTTGCGACTGGCAAAAAGGCGGTTCAGATAACCGGTGTGCAGGTCATCTGCAGTCATCTTCTCCAAGACGGGGAACTCGAAACTAAGCTTCTCTAGAGAGCAAGTATCAATATTTCTAGAATGTCTTGCCAATGTATGATGTGTTGGAGATTGATAGCCCGTCCTAGTGATGGTAACGTCGGGGAGATACGAGTCTTCAGCGGTAGGATTGGGCGGCTTAGGGTCAGCCGTTGGACTATCGGAAGCCGCCATATGATGACCTGCCAATTCTGAGTGCGGGGGAGATTGCTCAGGTGCTTTCTTGCTAGCATCAGAAGGTTCAGCATGAGGGGAAAGAGATGGCTCAGCAAGATCTGGCTGTTGAGCGGTAGGAGCGACAGTAGACCCGCTAGCTTTCCTACGTTTGGCTTGTGCCCTGAAAGTGCAAAGAATCAGCACATAGTACAAAGGTAATACAAGTAATGTACACATGGCAGGGTGAAGGCATACTTTGGGTTGATCTTCATGGGAGGAAGTTTGGAGGCAGTCGAGTCACCAGAAGAAGGAGGTGACTCCTACAAATTAAGTCAATAAATCACAATTGTAAGACATCATTTCAGAAATATAAGACAAATATTGGGTTCCGGATAAGTACCCCAGCGGGATGTTTTCGCGGTGCCGGGGAGTTGGGTAAGCCGGCCATAAGATCCCGAGAGCCGGTGCTCCGGGTCTGATGCCGAGAGTCGTGTTGTTGTTTTTTCAAGGAAAATTCAGGGTCTAAGTAAGTGAGAGGATGCAAAAAAGGAACTTTTCGAATGAACCGCCATATCATCTCTTGGGGGAAGATTTCAGAGTCAGAGGAAAGATAAGTTACCTCAGGGCCATTGGCGTGGCTCGTCTCTGTTTCCTCCTGTGTACAGTCATTGTCAATAAGTTGCATAAAAAGACGGTTAAGGGAATCAAGTTCTACCTGTGAGTCATCAAGTTCAAGCAGGTTGTCAGCCGATGTTTTTAGCTTGCAACCGCGGGGGTTACCCGCCTGAGATTTCTTCTTCACAGGGGGAGTGTATTTTTTCTTCCAAAAGCTGGGGCTGGCCTGTAGGTGAAGCCACCAAAAGGGTTAAGGTTGCCATATATACAAAGACAAGACAGAGAGAAAGCGAATTTCAGAGTTGTCCTTACGTTTGGAGCTGGGTTTGCGATGCAGAAGGGTCCTAACCCGACAGCACGTCAAGCCTCTTGGGATTTGCGAGTAAGTCCTTCGACAGCAGAGGTAATGTTTTCTTCTGTCAGAGGTGTGTGGTTGAAGCAGAGAGGATCGTTCTCATTGCGTGTATACTCGCACATAAGCCGATCACGCAAGCTTAGTGGTAAGACCTTCCATGAGATCCAAGAGTGGGTTAAGTCAATTCCCATTAACCCGTTCGCTAGAAGGGCCTTGATTTTGGTGAAAGCCAGAGCATACTTCGCTCGTACCATAGCTGACATCCGGTCTGGAAGCTTAGTGGAAGTGCAGAGCCGGGTAGGACGGTAACCCGACAATGGATTTTCTCCCTCTGGAGAGGTTTCTTTATAGTAGTTCCAAGTTATGTTACAGTATTTGGGATGGCTTGGAATTTGGACAGCCGGGTAAACCAGATCTCATCGTCTTCGGATGGAGACTCCGCCAAGCTTCAAGCTTGGACCGGCTGCCACTTCCGTTTGGCGGTTAACATAGAAGAAATCGTGGAAGACGTCAACGGATGGCTCTTCTTACAAATAAACCTCACACAAGACTTGAAAGTTGCATAGATTGGAGACATAATTTGGGGCAATGTCTTGAGAATGCAGTTTAAAGAAATGGAGGACGTCTCAGAAGAATTTTGATCCAGGCGGGCTGAAGCCATGGACAAGATGGTCTACGAAGATAAAAATTTCTCCTTCCTTATGGGTAGGTATCTTCTTTGGCCCTGGAACCCACCAATGAATAATGTTCTAAGCCGGCAACGTGCCTACCTCTATTAAATCTAGTAGGAACTGTTCGGTAACTCGAGAGCCGATCCAATCACAGGATGAAGATGCTCGAGACATGATGGCGGGTCAAACTGTGAAAGGGGATAGGATGCGGCGGTTCAGGAATTGACCAGACAACCAAGACGACTGATGAAATTAAATAATGTGACGTTAAGACGCCGGTACAGTTTATCGGAAGAGCTGGTAATTTGATGGCAGGTTAAGCAAGCAATATCATGTTGCAAATTTTACCAAGGACAGACAAACATATTTCCACGTTTTCTACTGGTGTTACAAGATCTACAGGCAGTGAAAAATCAAATTTATTCTAATCATAAAAAGGGACCGAGGAAGAACAAGCACTTGGCGCAAGAGGTGGAGCAGTATATGGGATCTAAGATAAAACATCGTTAGCTTTGCACGGGCGGCCACGGTGGATTAACAACATCGTGAGATCCAGAGGACTACTTGTAAGTTGGCATTACGAGGATGATGGGATGAACAAGCTTATTAATGGAGGTTCGGTGAACTCGAAAGGATTCAAGTGAGGAACCATAGATTTAATGTGTATTGAGAAGGGTACCTCACAAATGCACTGATGCGGGTGAAAATCTGGAGCGTTTCAGGTTGATGTAGCGGCCAAGATCGTTGACGACGACGTGATTCCACCGGCGCGGCGGAGCTCATGAGCGCTGGCATCGGGAGGAGGAAAAAGAACAGTGGCAGAAGAGAAAATGAAAAGACCCCCTCGTGGCCCTATTTAAGGAGAGGGGAGGCCAAACGGGGCGCGCGGGAATCAAGGTGTGAAATGATAAGTGACCGAGGCGGACGGCTCGATTTTCGGGCCGACCGTTTAATGAGAGGATCTACTGCATACGTCACAAAATCTTTACGTCATATTTGAAGGTGACGTCATGGCGAGTTAAGTGTTCTTTTTCAGGTGACAAGGATGTGAGACTCGCCGCACGACAAAAGTGGAGATTGACATGAGCAACTCAAATCAATCTGGGGCCTAATGTTGGGGATATAACCCCGTAGTAAGACCCACCCAGGAGGGGCCGGGTTATACCTGGCTGCTCGTTAGCATATGGGCTTGAAGAAGATTGGGCTGCACGGCGGTTGACCAGATGGGCTGAGGCGGGGGCCCAGAGACAGGAGGAGGACAGAAGACCTGGTGGGTAAGCCGCCCAGAGATAGCCTGCCAGAGTTGGCAAGGTGGCTTAGAGATGGAGTCAGACACGTTGTAAGAGTCGATATGAGACTTATATAACCTAGGGTCTTGGCCTCCTATATAAAGGCGAGACCCGGGGACGATTTGGATGAAGACCAATCGATCAAGAGCTAAGTCAAGCGAATACGCTCCCTTGTAATCGATACTCCAATCTATACACACAAAGCATGACATAGGCTTTTACCTCTTCTCGAGGGGTTGTACCTGGGGGAATCCGTGTCTTTCATCCCGACCAACCCCTTTGAGGCCACCGCCTTAGCGATGGCTTTGAACCTAAGTCCTCGGACATCTTCTGTGTCAAAACCACAACACCAGGGGTCATGACACTAGCAGCTTCATGTGATCAGAGTCTCCGGCTTGTGGGGTGAGTTCTTTTCCCCCTTTATGATCGGCTGGCTCTAGTCCGACCACCGATGACATGTAGTTTATCCGGACGCCATAAGTCGCTTAACCTCGTAGGCCGAACTTTAAAGTGTGAACAGTATTCCCTGACAACCTTCTGACGAAGCATCGTGGCCTATCACGACCACTGAGCGGGTTACAAAAACAAGATTCACAGTTCGAGGCCGTTTCTCCATTGGCACGTCTTATCAACGTGTAGATCATGTCCCGTTTCTTACGGGATATGATTAATGCCCTAGGTTATCCCACGCGCACGTAACAACACGAATGTTTCGGGAAGTGGCAAGGCCTGCGACACAGTAAAAGGGAGGCTCTAGGTATTACGACACCCCATAAAAGGGAGAAAACCCCCCAAGGCCTATTCACGCTCCAAATTCGCACCGCAAGAGCCAAGATCCAATCCTTCCTCAATCTTCCCTCCGAGTTCTACCATGGCTGGTTCGAGCTCCAGGGCATGTGGGAGGCGTCATCCATCACCGACAAAGACATTCGGGAGCTAAAGCGCGTTGGCTACCTCCCTGCCAACATAACACACCGTGCTCCAGAGGAGAATCAAGTGGTTCCCCCACCGAAGTCGGGCGAGAGGGTGGTGTTCTTCCCCCATTTCATGTGGGGACCAGGATTTCCGCTCCAACCCTTCGTTAGGGGCCTCATGTTCTTTTACGCGTTAGATTTCCATGACCTCCCCCGAAATCCTTCATGCACATCTCGGAGTTCATCGTCATCTGCGAAGCCTTCCTGTGGGTACAACCGCACTTCGGCATGTGTCTCAAAGTGTTCAACGTCAAGCCAAAGACAGTTGCGAGCATGCATGAGGATTGTGGAGGGGCGCTAATCAGCAAGCTCCACCGTATCGAGTGGCCGGATGGCACCTTTATCAACACGGTCAAGATCTGGCAAAAGGAATGGTTCTACATTACCGAACCAAGGAGCGTGGACTGGGCTGCACATGTCGAGTTTAGATCCCCCCCGCGAGGCTAACCTCATGGCTCAAGAAAGGCCTTGACCGGTGGTCGGTCGCAGAGGTAAAATTGCTGCAGAAGCACATCTTCGCGACGATTGATGCCAAAATCGAGCTAGTCAACATGATCCAAGTCATGCTCCGCTGCGGTCTCCTCCCCTGCTTGCACCGGGCCTCCCCAATGTGGGTTCACCAGATCGAGAACCCGGCCACTGTGCGTCAATTCTTCCGCACTGCCCATGAGAAATTGTGGAAAGTGCTATTCAAGCCCGACAAGAGCTGGCCCGCCAAGGAGGAGGACATCGGTCTTGACGCCGAAACCCCTCCTACCAAGGTATGATAAAAATTTTAATTCTCCGACTCTGTTTTTTGACAAAGATCTAAACCCCTTCTCCCTTATCTCACGGAAATTGCTGAGAAAGGCCGTGCAAATTGATTGTCTGGCCCCATAGCCCGAAGACCCTCGGTCGGATCTGTTGATGGAGATGCTCATCGTGGCGTCGTATTTGGCGCGAGAGAAGGAGGAGAATAAGAAAGGGGAGAATAAGGAGGCCCGAGAGGGTCTTTGCCTAAGGGGTCTTCCGGACACTAAGTACAAGGAGACCCATGAGGAAGAACACGAGGACGAAGGGGAGTGCGACTCCTCCCCACAAGGAAAAGGGCGGTGTCAGTGGACGCCGCGGAGGACCTACCTCCTCCTGCCCCGAAGAGGACATGGCGGACAAAGGCAGTCTTGGCTGATGATAACTCGCACTCCAATAAGGAGTCTGAGGCTTTTGAGAAGGTTCCCCAAAGGAGCCCAAGGGCTAAGCCCCAAGCCCAGAGGTATGAATCGGAAGACCCTCTTAGTCACTTATATAGAGCTTTTAAAGCTAAATGGGCAAACATCTTTCAATTTGCAGCCCACCACGCGGTCTCCCCACTGACCAAATCTCAGAAAGTGGCACTGCGTCCCATCCTAAGCCTCTTGAGGTCTCTAAGGAGTCCGTAGAGGTGCTATCACGCCAGGCTCCTTCTAAGCCAAACACCGGCGGCGGGGGTGACGACGTTATGGCTGAGGTTAATACCTCGACCGTCGAAGACCAGGAGGAATATCTCCTGGCGACTAAAGAGGGGGGACAGATCCCAGTTTAGTTCCCTCCGGGAACACCTCCGGAGCACGCTGTGCCTCCGAAGCTACCAGCCCAATGCCCCACCGGAGAGGGGGTTGGCAGGTCACCATTGGTGCCGCCCATGACTAGGTGGACGGCCATGATGGAGGAAGTTTTATCCGGTTTTGTGAGGCATTCAGTCCATTGATGGCGGACTGAAAGAGGCCTTCAATGGTCTCTTGACGGTCTCAAGTTGAGTCACGTAATACTCTTTTTTCCAGAAAAAATTAATTTACCAAGTGTTATGCCATCCTTCTAAGTGTAGTAGCCCCCGAGCCCTAGATGAGTTTGAAAAACCCACCCGGTGGTCAAATGTCCAAAAATTAGTAACGATGCTCAAGGCACCCTTTGTCACTCATTATTCTAAGAGCTCTGGAGAGTACTTAGAATAGGGTCTGAACCCGATAGCTCGGGAGTTTTAGTGCACATAACTTGTTTTTGCAGGCCTCATCATCGGCGGCGGCCGCCAACGCAGTGAAACTTGCCGAGCTAAACCGAAATCTCAAGAGCTCCGATGAGGAGCTCTATCGCCTGAACAAGAGACTTGACGAGATGCAAGGTGAGTCTGAACTATATCATGTGGGTATTGTCTATCCTCATTGATTGAGATATTCAGAGTGTTATACCTAAGTGTTATTTAATCATTGTTACCATAGCTCCGGCCGCGGAGGTCGAGAACCTCATGGCTGAGTTGGAAAAGGTGAAGCAGGAGGTCGCGGATGAGAAGGCGGCGGCCAAACAAGCAGCAACTGGACTGTCGGCATTAAAAGCCATGAGCGACAAGCATTATGCCTAGGTGGCAGAGGTTCAGCTGGAGCTCAAGGATGCCAGCACTAAGTGCGAGGCCATTGAGGAAAAGAACAAAGACCAGGCCACCAAACTATCCGCATTGAAATCCGAGCTCAGAGTTGAGCGAGTTGATAGGCGGTTCTTTGAAGAAGGACTCCGCCAAGTCAAGGCGATTGCGGATGGTAAGCCTTACTTGCTGAAGTGCGCCTTTGGTGGTAACACGTTTGCATTGCTCACCCGGGTGTGGCGTTCCTCGGGTGCCTTTACGGACCTCCCGAGGAGTGCAGCGGATGCAAACAAATACTTTGCCTCTCGGGATGGGGATATTGAGGCTTGGCTGTTCTGGCACAATTTCAAACCCCCGAGCATCCTCCCCTCCTGGGCAATCAGATGAAACAATTGATGGAGCTGCACAGGATGGCAGATCTTTCCATGAAGGACCTCTGCACCCGGCTGTGGTCTGCAGAGCCGTTGCTGAGTAGTTACTTCGACTTGGTGCAGAAACTGTGCGACGCTACACCTCAGATTGCCGTTTTAAAGCATTCTACGTGCATTGAGGGAGCTCAGACGGCCTTTGCGAGGATAATGATGCATTGGCCGAGGACCAAGCCAACCGAAATGGCTACCGTGCCTCCACCCCCTGGGAAGGAGCATAGGCGCCCCGAGCAATACTTTTCCACTATGATGGATGGTGCTCGGGCGATAGAGGCCCAATGCCCTAAGGATGTAACTTATGAATGAGCGTTTTGTCATGTGTTCCATGACTGTTCCGCTTTATAATGCAGTTGCATGGTTTATCATGTCTTTAAGCTTTGTATTATTTTGACTCCTATGTGGCCGTTTTATCTGAAAGTTGCGAGTCATTGGCTTCAGCCCCCATGTAGATACTACACGAGGTGTTTCTACCTCCACACTGTGACCCTTAGCTGACGTATCGGTGCCCGAAGGTAGTAGTGGAGGGGAGGGGGAACAAGCCAATTAGACTATGATGCTTTAGTGCTTTCACTTAGCCATAGGAGCTTGACTATGGGGGCTGATGACTAGCCCCCAGTGTTTTGTGATTTTTGGATACACCGAGGTTGAAACGAGCATCACATGGTTTGTAATTGTACAAACCCCTCGTATAACACGGAATAACCTCTATCGTTTCTTAGTTTGACACTTATACTCGGATTGCAGACCGGTTCTCTCTCATTATGATAGTCAGTTTTCGGCTTTCTCCACTGAGGTACTTGACCAGGAGAGCTAGAAGCACAATCGCAGTGGTTCTCCTTTTGCCCTTTAGCCGAACGAGCGGAACATAAGAGGGCAAACATAGGAGTCAGGCAACCCAACTATTGACCAAAGATATAATTCGGAACCGATTCATATAACAGAACATCTGAGATGCCGAACACATAAGTAATAGTGTCGGGGTGATGCTTGGGACGATTTTTATAGTCAAGCCTTCGGTCTATTAGCCGGTTGCATAGTAATATGTACCAAACAGCTTTGTTATCGGCGTCGGTGAGTAGAAAATAGAGTATGTGACATAAGATACAGCGAGGAGGCCGTAAAGGATGATCTTTATTTATGATGAATTCTTATAACTCAAACTGCCGAGGCGACTATTACACGTATTGTGAAATGAAAAATATAGTTTACAAAGGAGAGGTTTTACCTAGGGTCTTTGATGGGTGGCTTGATGTCCTCAATGTGCCCTGTCGTATGTCTGCTCCTTTGCTCCCGAGGGGGTAGCGTTCCTTTAAACGTGATTGCTATCGACGAACGAACCTCGGGAAGAAGATCTTGAGAAGTCGTCGCAGTGTGGATGAGCTTTACGCTTGGAAGGTCCTAGATGGTACGTGTGGTTTTTCCGAAGACATATGTGGGCAATAGTTCGGTACAGCCAAACACTTTCCCTTTGATAGTGGGTCCCCATAGCTGCCCATGGTATTTTGAGTGCGAAGTTGTGCCTTCTTGGCACATATTTTATGGGAACTACGGTTGTGCTGTGGGGAGCATATCCCTATTTTTGTTGGGCGAAAGATGATTTCGAAAGATCGGGTTGAGACCGAGCTCGTTTACTAACCTGACGTGCCTTTATGGTTGATTTGGGCGTCGGCCTATCGTTGCTGTACTGGAATTCAGCTACCAAGGCCACCATGTGTTTCTCAGTTCGAAGAGAGCGCTCTGTGTAGCTGTTGACAGTAATGACCCCCTTGGGCCCAGGCATCTTGAGCTTCATGTACGCGTTGTGGGGGCCGGCGCTAAAGCGAGCGAATGCTATGCGGCCAAGTAGGGTGTGATAACCGCTATGAAAAATAGAAAATGTGGAAGATCAAGTCTTTGCTGCGGAAGTTTCGGGCGAGCCGAACACTACTTCCAGATTCACGGTGCCCGAGCAGCGGACTTCGACGCCCGGGATCACTCCATTAAAGGTAGTGTTGCTAGGTTTGATTGTTGACGGATCTATACCCATCTTTTTCACCGTGTCTGAGTAAATCAGATTAGGGCTACTTCCTTCATCCATTAAGACTCTAGTGAGGTGATACCCATCAATAATGGGGTCTAGGACAAGGGCTGCCAAACCTCCTTGATGGATACTGGTCGGATGGTCCTGTCGGTCGAAGGTTATCGGGTAAGCCGACCACGGGTTGTACTTCGGGGCTACGGGCTCTATGGTGTAGACCTCTCGAAGGGCGTGCTTCCTCTCTTTTTTTGGTATGTGAGTGGCATATATCATGTTCACAGTTTTTACCTCTAGAGGGAACTTCTTTTGTCCTCCATTTCTTGGACCGCGGGGATCATCATCATCCTTGCTACAAGTGCCCTTGCCTTGCTCTTTGGCTGCGAGTTTGCCAGCTTGTTTGAATACCTAGCAATTACGCTTGGTGTGGGTAGCAGGCTTGTTTTGGGCATTGTGGATCTAGCAGGGCCTCCCATGATTTTGTCCAGCGTGGTAGCCCCGTCTCGATTTCCTTTAAAAGGTTTCTGCCACTCTCCGGGTTTTGGCTTGTGGAAACCAACGTTAACGGCCATGTCATCGGCATCGCCGTTATTGTGCTAGCGTTTGTTTTTATTATGTCGTGATTTCCCATTTCCATCCCGGACTTCGAAGGTGCCGGGGTCTTCGGGGTTATGGCCTGGTCGAGCTAGCCAGGTATCCTCGCCCGCACAAAAGAGGGTCATGAGTGAGGTAAGGGCGGACATTGTCCTCAACTTGTCCTGGCCGGGCTGACGAGCTAGCCACTCGTTCCGGATATTATTTCTGAAGGAGGCTATTGCCTCGGCGTCCGAGCCGTCAACGATCTGGTTTTTCTTGGTCATGAACCGATTCCAGAATTGCCAAGCCGATTCACCTACTTTTTGAACAACATTGCTCAAGTCGGAGGAGTCTAGTGGCCAGACATAAGTGCCCTGGAAGTTAGATCGGAAGGCATCCTCGAGTTCTTCCTAGATTATGATGGAATTCTTGGGGAGATAGTTTAACCAATGTCGAGCTGGCCCCTTAAGTTTTAGGTGCAGATACTTGATGGCGTAGAGATCATCTCCTCGTGCCATATTAATGTGGAAGAGGATTTCGTCAATCCACACGGCTGGGTCTGTTGTCCCGTCGTATTGCTCTATGTTAACGGGTTTAAACCCTTCAGGGAACTGATGCTGCATCATCTCATGTGTGAAGCACAGTGGGTGGGCAGCGCCTTCGACCCGAGCTATGTCATGCCTACGATCGGCGGTCGATCGGGCCAGTTTTGTTCCCGACCTCTATTGTTGTGGTCGAGCCAAGACTGGTACCCGTCCCGTCTAGTGAGGGAGTACCCTCTAGATCTGTAGATGGATCTTGTGTGGCCTGCTCTATAATCTAGGTCCTGTTGTAAGTCATACTTATCCTCAGGCTCTGTTGGCTCCCTTCCTCTCTGGTGGGGTACCACAGATCTATACTCGGCCTTGTTGGCTGTCCTATCCGAACCTCGGCGAGGGCGGTCCGGCTGGTCATACAGAGTATGCCTGGGAGACGATGTTTCAAGTACATCGTCATCGAACTGCGACAGCAGTCGCCGGCATGGGTAGCTCTTCGGTTGGTCCAATACATCGGTATCGTACCCTTCTTCGGCTGCCAGGACCCTCATCCATCTACCATTGAGGGTGTCATGTTCGACTTTGAGCTGTTGTTGTTTTATCTTTAGGCTTCGCGCGGTGACTAAAAGCCGCCTCCTAAACCGTTCCTGATCCATAGGGTTTTCGGGGACGGTGAAGTCTTCGGCTTCCAGGTTGTCCTCCTCCTCGATAGGGGGAAGGTAGTAGTCATCCTTGCAATCATTAATATCCTTGGTGTCGTGCCGATCTTCGGGCCTTCCTGGTCCTCCAGTGGTTGTTCGGGGACTTCAAGGTTACCGAGGTCTTCCGGGGTGTCGTTTTCCCCGCTGCCTGCATTGGCTTCCCTTCCCTTGTTTGCCTTAGATCATTTGTGCTATTACCGTTTCCTTGACGTCTCCTCGCTGGATTTATCGCCATTCCTCCTAGGGGTGCGATCGCCCTTATCGTCGGGGGTGTGTACCATGTGGACGTTGTAGGTGGAGGTGGCAGTCCATCGCCTAGTGTTGACCGGGGCAGGGGCGCCATCCTCTTCATCCATGTTTTCTGCCTCCTAGGAGGCGTAGTCTAGGATATCATTTAAGTCCTCGATAGTGGCTACCAAGTGGGTGGTGGGGGGGTCAAAAAAATCCCCATGACCTGCCTTCAGACCGATCTGAGCATGGGTCGAGGTCGGGTCATCTGTGATTTTTATTGATAGGATCCGATCTAGCGCCTCGTTGATTTGCCTAGGACTTTCGGAGTTATCCTCGAACGTGTCTGTACGAAGAGTGTGTTTGGTAGGGGCCCACCCCTAGACCTCAGCTACTGTAACCGGATCCAGACCTAAAGTTATATCATCGACAGGGATAGATCTGAGTGCGAAGTCGAGAAGGAGATCCAAAGTTAAGGCTTCGGAGACTTCGGGCTCGTTAGATGAGATTGCAAGCCCAGTGAGCGTAAGATCGCCCAGGAGTCTACGAAGAACTCTAGGTTCCCGAATCCAATCTCTTGATCGGGGGCGAGACTCCCGATCCGCCCAGGGTGGCCGGTCGGGTCGGCGTGCAACATGATGCTGTCGAAAGCAAAAATCTGCCCGGGGACGAAGGAGCCCCCGTTACAGATGTCATCATTGAGTATTAGGCGAGCCATCAATTCCTCTTGCAATCACAACGGAACTCTCAATGAAAGCACCAATGTTGGTGTCAAAACTGGCGGATCTTGGGTAAGGGGTCCTGAGTTGTGGATCTAGAATCGATGGGTAATTGGGAATGAAGGAGACGATGTTTACCCAAGTTCAGGCCCTCCTATGGAGGTAAAACCCTACGTCCTGCTTGGTTGTATTAATGTGTATGAAGATTAAAGAGTCGATCTACCTCGAGATCAAGTAGCTAAACCCTAGATGAGTTCTTCTGTCATCTACTATCTAAACCCCCTGGTTTATATAGACACCGGGGGTTCCGAGGGTTTACACATGATAAGTCTCCAGCCAGAAGTAAAGACATTGATCCCCTTATCTTGACTTGGAATGCATGCCGCATCTTCGGAGGTTTCCTTCTAGAATATGAGGTCGCCGCATATCCTGGCCCTTCCTACAATAACTAGAGAGCATCCCAACAAAACGGCCTATGAGAGATAGGTCGGCGGCCCAAGGACCCCTTAGTCCAGGAATCCCTCAACGGTGTCCTCGAATACGCGGGCCGTAACCTAGTCGGCCCAGGATCCTCGGATTGGGCCGATGGGTCCTCCTCCTTCTCAAAATGGACTTTGGAAGCTGCATAATGGGGTGTGATCAGAACTGCGTCTGCCCAAGACTTGTCGTATACTCCAAGACTTCTCCAACTGCCTCTATGCCAAGATACCGACCTTGTAACGTTAGCTACCCTACATGGCGTGTATATAAGCCATAGGGTTTAGACCGTATAGGGGACATCAACACAATATCATTCACCTAGCCCTAGAGTTAGAACACATATGGCTATCTCTAGGTAGATCACCTCTATACTTGATACTTCTCCATTGATATAAATGAGAGCATGCCATAGTGTATTACCTCCACCAAGAGGGCCCAAACTTGGGTAAACATCGTCTCCTTGCTCCTGTTACCATCCGTTCAAGATCCACAACTAGAGACCCCCTACCCTGAGGTCTAGCTATTTTCACACTGACACTGGTGCTTTCATTGAGAGTTCCGTTGTTGGATCGATAGAAGGATCGATGGGATCGTGGGTTAACGGATCCAAACTCACGAGAATGATTCCCATGCCCAAAACTTCCGTCGTGAAAATGCCTTCTCTCCTTTGTGGGATCAAGGAGACCCATGACTCCTATCCGGACTTAGCCGAACCCTCCTTCAAGGACGAAGGGCTAAGGTATTTTCTAGAAAGCAACTCAAAGAGCGGCCGACTAGAGGCAGTCGATGAAACTGATCTTGAAATCAATCTGACCAATCCGATGGCTACATATCTGACACGGGACGAGGATGCTAGGGCTTCGGACCCACTGCCTTAGAGATCAAAACTCACCCATCCACCTCCCACATCGAGTATCGCCCCGATAACTCGGGCCCACCGGATGTTTGGAATCTAGCATATGTGCAACAACTTCTTGATCAGACAATCAGGCAGTTCTGGGCTATGTTTTGTTTGTCAAAAACTAGATAGCGAGATACCAGGACTTAGATATAATAATAGCCTTCCAGCATGGATGCAAGGATAAAGGCGTTTCTAACGCCCTCGCTCGCCGCTATGTTCAAACACTCCCAGAACTGCCCGAACTGGTTTCCAGATTCTACACCACCGAACATGCCTGGCTGGCCGAGGAGAGCACAAATTCGACATGTGAACACAATCCGAAACACGATGTATCAACACCTTAATGCAAGCCATGCAAGCGGAACACCCCGGTCGAAAGACCTTGGAAGAACAAGAAATCCTCCAGCCACCGCAAAACAACACTCGATGGCCTCTTGGATAAACCATGCCCAATACATGCTATTCTGCTTAATTCCTTCCCGAGTCATAGCCTTCGCGATTGTTGGGTTGTGAGACACGTGGCTAAATAAGGACCCGCCCTTCTGACAGGCGCCCCCAACCATGAAGAACCGTCCTCGGACGAAGACAAAGTACTGATGATTTATGAGGCCTTCGTGTCCAACAACCGGCGCATGCGATACCTCCGTGAAACCAATTCGATCCGACAAGTGCCAACTCGAGGCGCATGGATAGACACACCGATCACCTTTGATCATAAAGATCAACCGAGGTCGACCCTGAAAAGGTGCCCCGCCACGCTGGTCCTCAACCCAATTGTGGGAAGTTGCCGACTTTAGAAGGTGCTCATGGACGGAGGCAACAACCTAAATCTGATATATTCAATCACTTTAGACAAACTACACATCGACAAATCACGCATAGAGCAGAGTGGCGCCATATTTAAAGGTATAATACCCGGGAGAGAGGAACACGGTAGCGGAAAGATAAGCCTGGATGTAGTCTTCGGAACACCATACAATTAACAGTCCGAAGGGGTCACATTCCACATCGCCCCTTTTAAGAGTGGATATCATGCCCTCCTGGGGTGGGACACCTTCTCTAAAACCCAAGCAGTACCGCATTACGGCTACATGAAGATCAAAATGTCGGGCCCAAACAGGATCATTACTATCTCGAGCTACCCGACAAATCGCTCCGAGGCGAGAATAAAACAACGTCACTTGCCCTTGAATCCTTGTCCGAAGACCTTGTGGCCGAGGAGCTGACTATCGGATATCATTTTTGTTCCTACGAGAAACCTCTCAAGAACCCAGTTCGAACTCAAGGGAGTTGGATGCACCAATGACCATGCCTCCACTATGATAAAATAGATGCACACAAAGCACAAGGGGGGCACCAGAGTTTACCCAGGTCCGGGCCACCTTGCGGTGTAAAACCCTACTCCTGCTTTGTGTGTTTTCATCTTTGTTAGGATGCACAAGTGTTACAAGCTACGAGGAATAAGAAGGGCTCTCTAGAGAAGACGGGAGGTCAATCATTTGTTCTCTCTCTATGGTGGATGTTTCCCCTCTTATCTTTACCATGGTCCTCTCTTCCCAAAATATCATCGGGAAAAGGGCGATCACAGGGCGACAATTCAAAGGGTGACAAACAAAGGTGGTCTTTGCCCTGCCAAAGGCATCGTCCATGATGCGCTCATGGGCTCGCCGGTGCTGTCCGTCCTGGAGACCGGTGTCACATTGGTCTCCTTGCACCAATCAGGAAAGTATTGGAAATCGCCTTCTGGGGGGACAACTACTTTCCCACCTTTTATCATGAAAGGGGAAAGATTCTTTTGCAGCGCCTGCTGGCACCGTCCTTGCCACCTCCGTTGGCGCTAGACATCATCCACTTTGATGCCAAACCATTGTGTGGCAAGTATTGAATGACACCACCAAGCAGAGGGCCTTGATGGAAGAAGCCTCGCGAGGCCTTTGGTTGCTCGTAGACGAGTGTCTGATGGGTCCCTCTTAGGGAAAGGTAGAGCTATAGAGAGTCGGAGCCTCGTGGGATGGCCCTCGGAATATTTCAGTGGGCTGGGCGCCACACTGGGCCTTCTTAGCATAGACAACTGGGCCGACAGTAGATGGGTCATGGTACCCTGGTTCCAATGGATCGACAGTATCACCCGTGCCCATGGCACACACATTACGCAGAGGAGCACGGAACGGCCCGGGTCAAAATGCTACGGGTCCTAACGAACTGCTAGGCCAGGTGATGATGTGTGTCACCAGCGATGTGATGGGACGTACCCACTTCTCCCACGATGCCCTGATAACTGCACATCTACCTTAAAATTGCAGCGCACGCCGGGCAAAATCATCAATCTTGCCTTTCACCAAACGACTCCCTTGCAAACTGCTTCTCTTTCCCTATGCATATCAGCTTGGCAATGTGTTTCCTTGAGGAGGAGCATATCAGCTTCCCGCATGATGGCCCTGTTGTGTTCGTTGAAGGTTAGGCCCCGCGGGGACCCGTGTTTGAGCTCAGTGGGAAGGACCGCTTCCGCCCCATAGACGAGGAAGAAGGGATTTTCACCGGTAGGCTTGGTTGTTGTTGTACATATCGACCATAGCACGGGTGGGAATTGATTGAGCTAGCCTTTGCCGCAGGCGGCGGGCGTCTTGCTGAAGCTTCGCGTCTTGAAGCCCTCGAGGACCTCATCGTTTGCTCTCTCGTCCTGCCCGTTTCTTCATGGGTGCGCCATGGAGGCAAAGAAGATTTGCGTGTCGAGGTTGTCGACGTAGGACTTGAAGAGGCCACTGGTGAATTTTGAGTTGTTTTCAGTGATGATGCGGTTGGGAACGCCGAAGCGGCACACCAGGCTCTTGACGGACTTGATAGCGGACTGCACAGGGATGTATCGAACGGGCTCCACTTCTGCCCACTTGGTGAACTTGTTGATGGCGACGTAGAGATAGCGGTAGCCTCTAGCTGCGCGTGGGAAGGGAACCAGGATGTCCAGCCCCCACACCGCGAAGGGCCACATGAGGGGGATGGTCTGGCGCCCTTGGGTTGGTTGCTAAGTCTGCTTGGTATGGAACCGACAAGCTTCGCAAGAATGGACCAGCTTGGTGGCATCTTCAAGTGTTGTAGGCTAGTAGAAACTCCCGTGGAAAGCCTTGCCCATGAGGGTACGCAATGAAGAGTGATCGACACATTCGCCACCGTGGATATCACGAGGAGTTCGCGACCTTGCTGTATGGAGATGTAGCGCAACGCTATGTCGTTGGGGCATATCTTGTAGAGATCTCCATCCATGAGGTAGTAGGACGTGGCTTGGCGGGCAACACACTCGGCCTCGGCCTCATTTACCAGGAGATAGCTGTTCTCCAAGTATAGATCCTGAACTCTGTGTCCTAGTTCTGCTCCTGAGTCTTGAGAGCCAGCAGCAGGCGAGCGCGTGAGGGTGGGCCACAGTTGGGTGCACCTATGGGGGGCACGGGGGGGGGGGGGGGGGGGGGGGGGGGGGAGGGCAGCTCCTCCTGAGGTCCCATAGTGATGACGGCTGGTGGCATGGTAGATGGATTTAGGAGCCGCTCTTTGAAGATGCCCGAATCTTGAGGCTCATGGCGTGATGCCTTCTTGGTGATGTCACTTCCTAGTTGTAGCTTCGGGGAATGTGCAGGAGCTCTATGCCCAGGAAACACTTCTCGAGCTTGTGCACCTCCTCAAAGTAGGCGGCCATGTGCTCGTCCTTAGGTTTGTAGCTCTTCTTGGAAAATTTAACGAGGAGTTGTGAGTCACCCTTGATGAGCACTTGCTTGACGCCAAGCACGATGGCAGCCTTTAGTCTTGCGATTAGGCCCTCGTACTCAGCAATGTTGTTGGAGACTTTTTCCTCATGCTTGAAGCAGAGCTGGACTGCCTAGTACAACTTATCACCTACATGCGAAGTGAGCATCAGGATAGCCCCCGCACCCTGCCTAGGGAATGCTTCGTCGAAGGGCATGGTCCAACCATCAGGGGAATCTTTCCCAAGGAGGAGGGTCTTGGCTTGGAGAGGTTCATCCTGATGCGGGTCTGTCCATTCCGCGATGAAGTCGGCCACAACCGCAACCTTGATTGTTCTTGTAGTGATAAACTCCAACTCGAACGACTACAATTCCACATTCCATTCCATGACTCAGCCTGTAGCGTTGGGATTATGGAGTGCTTGCTACAAGGTGTATGATGTGATCACCTTGACGGGATGCCCTTCAAAGTAGTGTCGCAACTTTCTGGAGGCGATAAGGAACACGAAGAGTAGCTTCTGGTGCATGAGGTATCGCTCGTGCGCATCTCGTAGCACCATGCTCACGAAGTAGATGGGATGCTCGACGAGGCGTGTGGTTGTGGTCAGCGTTGTTTGAGGCTGGTCAAGTAGCTCCTCGGGGATCTCTTGAAGGGGTGCCTTGGCAAGCTTTGTTGTTGCTCCACTAGACTCCGAGGGGCCATCTAGAGACATTGACTCAGGAGGCTTGGGAGGTTCAGGCGGCTTGGGAGGCTCGGAAGGATCGGGAGGCTCTAGAGCAGCATGAATCTTCTTGATAGGGATTTGCTCTTCTCGTTTCACCAGCAGGGCTATGCTGACTGTCTGGGGTGGTTGGAAGATACAAGCGCAAGGGATTGCGAGGTTGCGAGGCAACCATGACACGAGGTCTCGTCAGGTATGTCTTGAAGTCTGATAGAGTTGTATCAGCTGAAGGGACCCATTTAAAGGTACATGTCCTCTTCAGGAGCTTAAGAAAAGGCAGAGCCCTTTCGCTGAACTTGGAGATGAAGCACGCGAGCGAGGCCACACATCCGGTTAGCTTCTGCATTTCCTTCAGGTTGCACGGAGGTTGCATCTTCTCAGTAGCTTGGATCTTGTTAGGGTTAGCCTCAGTGCCGCGATGGGAGACCAGGAAGCAGAGAAGCTTTCCTTAGGGGAATCCGAAGACATACTTGGTGGAGCTGAGCTTGAGGTTGCATACGTCTCCAACGTATCTATAATTTATGAAGTATTCATGCCGTGTTTACAATAATTCTATATGTTTTTGGTATGATTTTATTAGAAGTAACCCGGAGTGACGCTGTTTTCAGTAGAACTACCATGGTGTCGTTTTTGTGCAGAAATAAAAGTTTTCGGAATGGGCTGAAAATTTATGGAGAATATTTTTGGAAAATATAAAAATACTGGAGCAAAAAGATACTGGAGAGGATTCCCGAGGCAGCCACAAGCCACCAGGGTGTGGCCCCGCTAGGCCGCGCCCCTGGCTTGTGGGGCCCTTGGGAGTCCCCTTGACGTGATTCCAATGCCAAGTGCTTCTATAAATCAAGAAACCCCAAGAAAGAAACCTAGATCGGGAGTTCCGCCGCCGCAAGCCTCTGTAGCCACGAAAAACCAATCGGGAGCCCATTCTGATACCCTGCCGGAGGGGGAAACCATCACCTGAGGCCATCTTCATCATCCCATAGGTCTCCATGACGAGGAGGGAGTAGTTCACCCTCGGTGGTGAGGGTATGTACCAGTAGCTATGTGTTCGATCTCTCTCTCTCATGTTCTTGAGATGACACGATCTTTATGTACCGCAAGCTTTATTGATATAGATGAATCATATGGAGTTTGCCCCTCTCTATCTTTTGGTGATGAATTGAGTTTTCTATTTGAAGTTTTCTTATCAGATTGAGTCTTTAAGGATTTGAGAACACTTGATGTATGTCTTGCGATGGGATATCTATGGTGAGAATGGGATGTTCTATTGATCCACTTGATGTATGTTTTGGTGATCAACTTGCGGGTTGCATGACCTAGGGAATCTATGCATAGGGGTTGGCACACGTTTTTGTCTTGACTCTCCGATAGAAACTTTGGGGAACTCTTTGAAGTTCTTTGTGTCAGATTGAATATGATGAATCTAAAATTTTGTGAGGCATATCGTATAATCAAGCCCATGGGTACTCGAGGTGACATTGGAGTATCTAGGTGACATTAGGGTTTTGGTCGATGTGTATCTTAAGGTGTATTTTGGTACAAACTCTAGGGCTGTTTGTGACACTTATAGGGATAGCTCATAAGATTGATCGGAAAAGATAACTTTGAGGTGGTTTTGTACCCTACAATAATTTCTTTCTATTTTCTCCGCTATTTGTGACTTTGGAGTGAATTCTTTGTCATGCGTGAGAGATTTACATATGATTCAACTATGTTAGTATTGTTGAGAGAAATTGCACTAGTGAAAGTATGAACCATAGGCATTGTTTCTAAGCATTGCAATACCTTTTGTGCTCACTTTATCATTAGTTACCTTACTATTTTTATATTTTCAGATTACAAAAACCTATATCTACCATCCATATTGCACTTGTATCCCCATATCTTGGACGAAATAGGGCACCTATACAATTTGCCATTGTATTGGGTGTGTTGGGGACACAAGAGACTCTTTGTTATTTGGTTGCAAGGTTGTTCGAGAGAGACCATCTTCAACCTATGCCTCCCACGGATTGATAAACCTTAGGTCATCCACTTGAGGGAAATTGCTACTGTCCTACAAAACTCTGCGCTTGGAGGCCCAACACAAGTCTACAAGAAGAAGGTTGCGAAGTAGACATCAAGGTTGATCTTGTGCAAGTTGGAGAAGGTCGAGTTGAGGTTCATGATGAGGAAATCCTATTCGCATGTCTTGATAACGATGTCATTGATGTAGGCCTTCCCATTCATTCCCATCTGCGGTCCCAGACCTTTATGCATGAGTCTCTGGAAGGTGGCTCCTCCACTCTTCAGGCCGAAGGGCAGTCAGATGTAGTAGAACAGTCTGCAAGGAGTAAGGAAGGTGGTATTCTCATCATCTTGCTTGGCCATATTGATTTGGTGGTAGCCTGAAAAGGTGTCCACGAAGCACACCAACTTGCACCCGATTGTAGAGTCCATGATATGATCGATACGCGACAGCGGGAAATGGTCCTTGGGGCATGCCTTGTTGAGATCAGTGAAGTCGATGCGCATCCGCCACTCTCCACTATGCTTTTGGACCACAACAGGATTGGCAACCCACTCGGGGTGGAGTACCGCACGAATGAAACCTGCCTCTTGAAGCGTCTTACTTTGTTGAATGATGCACTTGTGTTTGTCGAGCGCCTGATGTCGTGCCTCTTGTTTCATAGACTATGCATTTGGGCACACGACCAGATTGTGCTCAATCACCTACCTTGGCACTCCAGGCATGTATGATGGTGTCGACGCAAACATATCAGCATTTTCCTGAAGGATGGTGACGAGCTTGCCTTCCGATTTGGTGGTGAAGGAGTGACGGTGGGCCCGACGCCACTGCCATCCAGTGACACTTTCTTTGTTTCCGCGAGGTCCTAGGAGAACATTTGCTTCTTCTTGGATGGCGCCAGCTCGAGGTCGTCCTCGTCTGCAGGATGGGAGATGGAGGTAGCCTTGTAGATGCTCTCAAGAGTGCACACTGTGTCCTTCTCATCGCAATGAAGGGTCATGGTGCTGCCATAGCCTGGCATCTTAACAGAATTGTTGGCATGGTGAGTCATCGACAAGAACTTGGCAAGCGCGGGGTAGCCCAAGATGGCATTTTATGTCAGACAGATGTGTGCCACGTCGAAGTTGATGAAGTCGATGTGGTAGTTCTTGTGGCTCCTGAAGGTAACCAGAAGACGCACTTGGCTGATACGTCTCCAACATATCTACTTTTCCAAACTCTTTTGCCCTTGTTTTTGGACTCTAATTTGCTTGATTTGAATGGAACTAACCCGAACTGACGCTGTTTTCAGCAGAATTGCCTTGGTGTTATTTTTGTGCCGAAATAAAAGTTCTCGGATTGACCTGAAAATTTACGGAGAATATTTTTGGAATTGATAAAAACTATTGGCGAAAGAATCAACTACAGGGGGCCCACCACCTGGCCACAAGCCTCGAGGGCGTGCCCACCCCCTAGGGCGTGCCCCTATGGCTTGTGGGCCCCTTGACGCTCCGCCGACCTCGTTGCCACTTGTATATATTCCTATCGGGGAGAGAATAAATAAAATACAAGAGTTTATCACGTTTCACGATACGGAGCCGCCACCACCTCCTGTTCTTCCTCGGGAGACCAGATCTGGAGTCCGTTTTGGGCTTTGGAGAGGGGAAATCGACGCCTTCGTCATCACCAACCATCCTTCATGACCAATACCATGATGTTCTCCACCGTTTGTGAGTAATCTCATCATAGGCTTGCTGGACGGTGATGGGTTGGATGAGATTTATCATGTAATCGGGTTAGTTTTGTTAGGGTTTGATCCCTAGTATCCACTACGTTCTGAGATTGATGTTGCTATGACTTTGCTATGCTTAATGCTTGTCACTAGGGCCCGAGTGCCATGATTTCAGATCTGGACCTATTATGTTTTCATGAATATATACCTGTTCTTGATCCTATCTTGCAAGTTTTAGACACCTATTACGAGTTATGATCTGCATCCCCCAGGGTGTTAATAACTGGGATTCTTTCTAGTGATTACCGTAGTTTCAGGAGTTCATGTATTCACTAAGTGCTAATGCTTTGGTCCGATTCTCTATTAAAAGGAGGCCTTAATATCCCTTAGTTTCCAATAGGACCCCGCTACCACGGGAGGGTAGGACAAAAGATGTCATGCAAGTTCTTTTCCATAAGCACGCATGACTATATATGGAATACATGCCTACATTACATTGATGCATTGGAGCTAATTCTGTGTCACCCTATGTTATAACCGTTGCATGATGAATGCCATCCGACATAATTATCCATCACTGATCCATTGCCTACGAGCTTTCCATATATTGATCTTTGCTAAGTTACTTTTCCGTTGCTATTGTTACAAACACTACAAAACTTCTATTATCATTTTTGCCACCGTTACCGTCACTTCCATACCACTTTGCTACTGAATACTTTGCTGCAGATATCAAGTCTTTCATGTGTGGTTGAATTGACAACTCAACTGCTAATACTCGAGAATATTCTTTGGCTCCCCTTATGACGAATTGATAACTTTGGGTTGAATACTCTACCCTCAAAAACTGTTGTGATCCCATATACTCATGGTTATCATTGCCCCATGAACACGAGCCATCAGTTACGCCTGAAAATGGCCTTGTGGGTATGAGCCACTCATAGGGCACCTGGAGCAACTCGAAGGTCTCCACAGAAAGCATGCTGAGGACCTCACCACCATCATTGAGAGTCTTGGTGACTATGACATTGTAGATGGTGGGCATGCACAATAGAGGAATGGTCCTCACAACCCTTGTGGACTTGGGGGGTCGATGGAGTCAAAGGAAATCGGGAACTGCGACTACTTGAGGTGCATGGCGACGTGGACCTCGGGAAGCGCAAGGATGCCTGAGCTTTGCCAAGGATGCACGCGACCTTGCTAGGCTCTTGATAGCCCCTGATGTCTTCATCAGGCAGATTGTCCCTGTTGACGCGAGTCGGGGTGGCGTTGACTTGCGGGGGAGCGGACTGCTGGGATTGACCTCGCTAGCCCTGCTGGAAGTTTTTGTTGTCATTGTGGTCATTATCATTGTTGTGGCCGTTCGAGGGGCCGTTGCTATAGCTGCCATCATGGCCTCCACTACGGTCAGTGCGATCGTAGAGTATTCCTTGTTGGTCATGTAGGAGCATCATGAGCTCCTTGCAGTCCTCGGTATGATGAGTGTTCATGTTGTGGATAGCACACACGGGTCGTCCATCTTTCGTGGTGGGGAGTTCATCACGTTTGCACCCACGCTTCTGCTCAGGCTTGGCCGCGAGAACAATGGGGACCTTGCGCTTGACATCTTTGTTCTTGACCTTGGCGGAGTTGTGGACCGTGTATGGTTCATTGTAGGCGAAGAGGCGTTCCTCCTTAGCCTTGACGCACCGCTCGGCGAGGTCAAAGAGCGTGGCGATGCAATCGATCTCGTTGTTGATGGAAAGCTTTTCGCGCATCTTGACGTCCATGACACACGCAGAGTTAGTTAAGACAATTGCGACGTGAGAAGCACGTAGGATCTTGTTACGCACCTGACTGAAGTACTGAATGTACTTGCGAAGAGTTTTGTCGGTCTATTGGCACACAACGCGCAAGTCGTTGAGGGTGAGTGAACGCTTGTACATGACCTTGAAGTTGGAGATGAACTGCATGCAGAACTTGGACCACGAGGAGATGGAACTCTCGGGGAGGTTCATTAGTCACGAGTGTACCGCATCCTTGAGGGCCATGGGATACCAATTGGCCATGACCTTGTCATCGCCACCAATAGTTTTGATGCCGATGGTGTAGACCTGCGGGAACTCTGCAGAGTTGGGGGAGCGGTCGTAGCGAGGAGGCCGCTCCGGCTTGAAGGGCGTAGGCCACACCATGCAGCACAACTCATGAGTGATGGCTCGGCAGCCCCCGCTATTGTACGGGGCACCGCCAGCGAGAGCGGTGTGGTTCTGACGCCCGGCCGCGGCGACATCCTGGAGGGTGCGGTTCTGGCGCTCGTGTTGCCTCCCAAGAATGACGCGCGCGTCCAGGTTTCGCCCGGCAGATGATTTGGCAGCTCGGATCTACCTGAGGAGGAGGAGGTGGCATGCCTTACCCTGCCCTCGCGCCTCATGATGGGAGAGTAATGGTGTCCTGGACTAGGGTGTACTCACCATGTCGTCTCCCGACTAGTGGGTCGGGCCGAGGACCCCCAGGGCGACTCACTAATGGGCCACTTCGGGCAACCCATGCCGTATAGAAGGAGGATTCCACAAGACTTGGCGCACAAGACAAGGACTCCTCTAAACCCTAGGCCAATGGTGAATTAGATAAACTGAGGCCAGGCTAGTCAATAGACAATCTCAATGTTATATTCATTACTACAATCTTGTGGTAGATACCTGTACTATGTACTATCCCCATATCAATACAATGAAAAGCAGGACATAGGGTATTATCTCCTTGAGAGAGCCCAAACCTTGGTAAAATCATGTGTCACAGTTACCATCGCTCCAAGAAGCCTAGCTTAGGACCCCTACTATGAGATATGCCAGATTTGACACCGACATTGGTACTTTTATTGAGAGCCTGCTGGGTAGTCGCCGTGGAACGATGGGAATTCATACCAGCTCCATCGCGACCTACGCGTCGGACCCGAGATACATCGTCAACGTCGGCATCTTCATCGCCAACTTGACTGGTCAACTCGGCTATGCTGAAGACTGCACTCCACGTCGGATCATATATATCGGACGGGGGTCTTCATCAACATCAACTCCAATCTCAACCAAGATCATGGAAGAATCCTCCAGGGTGCTCGGGGGCTCAACGCCAACATTGCCCTCGCGCGATCTGATACGTACATTTTGCATCATGATTTCATATTGATATTTATTGCATTATGGGCTGTTATTACACATTTTTGTACAACACTTATGCCTTTTCTCTCTTATTTTACAAGGTTTACATGAAGAGGGAGAATGCCGGCAGCTGGAGTTCTGGACTAGAAAAGGAGCAAACCTGAGATACCTATTATGCACAACTCCAAAAGTCCTGAGAATCTATGGAGAATTATTTTGGAATACATAAAAAATATTGGGCAAAAGAAATACATCAGGGGGCCCACCAGGCAGCCACAAGCCTACAGGGCGCGCCCCACCCCCTGGGCGCGCCCCTAGGGCTTATGGCTCACCTGATAGCCCTATGATGCCCATCTTCTGCTATATGGAGGGTTTCGTCCTGAAAAAAATCTGAATAGAGTTTTCGGGACGAAGCGCCGCCGTCTCGAGGCGAAACTTGGCAGAACCAATCTAGAGCTCCAGCAGGGCGATCCTGCCGGGGAAACTTCCCTCCGGGAGGGGGAAATCGAATCCATCGTCATCACCAACGATCCTCTCATTGAGAGTGGGTCAATGTCCATCAACATCTTCATCAACATCATCTCCTCTCCAAACCCTAGTTCATCTCTTCTATCCGATCTTTGTCTCAAAACCTCAGATTGGTACATGTGGGTTGCTAGTAGTGTTGATTACTCCTTGTAGTGGATGCTAGTTGGTTTACTTGGTGGAAGATCATATGTTCAGATCCTTGATCATCATTAATACTCCTATGATTATGAACATGAATATGCTTTGTGAGTAGTTACATTTGGTTTGAATGCTCCGGCTCTTGGGCAGGAGGGCCGGGGGAGGACTTGTCGGTTTTCCGATGCTTGGCTTGAGCACTGTAAAATGTGAGGATCACAATCCAAAGGATACTACTACCGTATAAAGAGCCAGATGTTATAGCGGGAAATACTTACAGCGGGTTGATCTTGGGAGGCGGCAGAGCGGTTGCTGAAGAGTCACCGGAAGAGGGTGATTTCTGAGAGACAATTCAAGAAAGATGAGACAACATCGAGGTCGCAAAGTAAAATTAATTAAACGGAGATACATACCTCTGCGGGGTGTCTCTTCGGAGCTGGCGAGTTTGGCAAGCTGGACATAAGATCAGTAGAACCGACGCTTCGGGTCTGGCGACGCTCGGCCTGTTGTTGCTTTTTCAAAAGAAAATCAGGAGCCAGATAAGCAAAAGGATGAGAAAGAGGAACTTTTCCAATAACCCGCCGCGGCTTCCGGGGGACAAAATATTCTGAGCCGAAAGAAGTATAGATTACCTCAGGGGGTTGGCGCGGCTTGTTTCAACGTCATCCTATGAGTAAAACAAGTGTAAGTAAAATAAGATAATAAAATGGCAGAAAGCATCCAAGGTTTACGTTTGAGTCGGACGATTGCGGCGGGTCAAACCATCCTTCTTGTGGGGTGGTCTTCTTGGACTTCTTAGCCAGAGCTTTCTTCTTGAGCTTCTTCAAGGGAGGAACATATTCTTTGTTCCAAAAATCAGAGTTGGCCTAGAAAGGTAAACCGGTTAAACGGTAATGAGTCAGAAAGGTATGAGTGGCAAGGAGAAAAAAGGGTGAAGAGTCGCCTTACATCTGGAGCCGAATTTTTTGCGTTAAAAGGTGCTAGGCCAATGGCGCTGCATGATCCGGATGCTTCATGAACAAGACTCCGGATGACGGTGGTGATGTCATCCTCTGTCAGTGTTGATTGGCTGAAGCATAATGAACTATCATACTTGCCTTCGTATTCACACATGAGCCGGCTTCTATGAGTTAAGGGCATAATCCGCTAGGAAATACAGAAGCGGATCAAATCCAGTCCGGTTAAACCATTGGCCATGAGGGCCTTGATTTTGGCGTGAGCCGGCTCGTACCTTGCACGTTCCGAAGCTGATAGCCGGCCAGGAAACTCTAAAGTTGTCTTTAGCCGGGAGGGACGATAGCTCGGCAGTGGATGCTTATTCTCAGGAGAGGTATCCTTGCAGTAGAACCAAGTATTGTTCGAGTCCTTTGGATGACTTGGCATCTGCATGGACGGAAAAGTAATATCCCTATGCCGTTGGATGGAGATCCCGCCAAGCTCTAGACTCGGACTGGCTTTCATCTCAGTTTTCCGGTTGGCATAGAAGAATTCTCGAAATAACCCCACAGACGGCTTGGCTTGCAAATAGACTTGATAGAGCACTTGAAAATTGCATATATTTGAGATGGAGTTGGGGGCCAAGTCCTGGGGGTGAAGCTTGTACAAGTGAAGGACGTCACGAAAGAACTTCAAGCCGGGAGGCACGAATCTTCGCTCGATATGGTCAGAGAAAACCACTACTCGCCTTCTTGAGGAGTGGGCCGTGTTTCATCACCCGGGGCCCACCAATTAAGGACCTCCTTGGAAGGAAGGGTGCCCGCGTGAACAAAATCCAGTAAGAATTCCTCCGTGATGCAAGACCCAACCCAGTTGCATGAGTTGGAGGCACGAGACATGCAGGCGGCTTAAAGACTGTGCAAATCAAAAGTATGGCCAGTCAAGGGCAAACAAATAGCTACGACGGCTTACAATTTTAAGGGCTCTACAAATAATATGCCAGGGTCCGGCTAATGAGAGTCGGAGAGGCCTGGCGGGTCGACAACGGAAGGAGGAGGAGCGAAAATCGGCTAAGTCCCAGGGAACAGGTTTCATATAGTTCACCTAAAATGACGGATCTACAAAAACAGGGTAAATGCCTTTTATTTTCAGACCTAAGGACGAATAGGCGAAGCGGATGAAATCCAAAATGGCAAGCGGAGCAAGGGTCAATCTATGTGTTCTTGTTTACCGCCTCTCACACAGCGGCGCCGTGAAGACGAGCGACGGTCCGGAGTTCGTACGCTAAAGCGCGGCTGGTGGCAATGGAGTTTGAGCTCTAAAACGATGGCGGCGGCGAGGTTCTATAGAAACCCTACTGGAGACAGCTATAGATCTATGGGAAGCAGACTCACCGGCGATGGCATGACGAGCGCAAGATGAACTCTGGTCCGCAATAGGTTGATGCAGCGGCCGGTCGACGGCGAGACGAGGACAACACCGGAGCAGGAGTAGAAGCGTCGGAGAGAAATAATATGGAAGCGTGAGCGGGGGAAAGGAAATGCCACCCACGTCGGTCCTATTTAAAAGGAAAACGGGTAGGCGCGAAAATCCAGGCAACATAAATCATTCGACCGAGGCAGATGCCTCGATTTTCGGGTTGACCATTTAATAAGAGATTTGTTGGTACGTCAGCGGATCTTTTTTGCAGGGCCCATGTGACGTCACGGTGGGTCATCACCGCGCGACTCGCCGAGGAGCAGAAGAAAAGGATTAAGTGAGCAAGCTCAAATCAACCTGAGGCCTAAAGTTGGGGATATAATCCCGCGGTATGACCCGCCTAAAGGGTTCCGGGTTATACCTGATGGCTCATGAGCTGGCTCAAGAATGAGCTATGAGACTTACGGTCCAGGAAGATAGGCGGCTCATGGCGTGGGCCGCCAGGTGGCCCGGACAGAGAAGACTCAGATGCGTAAGCCGCCTGGAGGTAACTTGGCAGGGAAGATAGAGGAAGACTCGGATAGACAATGAGAGTCGGTTACAACTTGTATGACCCAGAGTATTTACCTCCGATATAAAGGTAGGCCCGGGGCAACTTAGAGATCAGGTTATCGAGAACTAGGTCAAGCCTTATCTCCCTTGTAGTCGATACAGCAAGCAATACAAACATAAGAAGGACATAGGCTATTACCTCGCCTTGAGGGGCCAAACCTGGGTAAACTTGTGCCCTTCGTCTCAGCCAACCCCTTTGAGTCCATCACATTAGTGATGGCCTCGAATCCAAGTCCGTTCACCTGGACATCTGCCGTGATAAATCCACGACATATAATGTGCTGAAATTTACTGTCACTTGTTACGATGGAAGTAATCCTTTGAGGGGTTTGTTCAGGGATATCTTCACCTTGACCGGAAACACAAAGAGTTGTCCCTCAACCTACTGAGCCTACCGAAAATATTTATTATGAAATTCCTTCGGGTATGATAGAGAAACTACTAGCTAATCCTTATGCAGGAGATGGAACACTACATCTGGATTTGCAAGTAATCTATGTGGATGAAATTTGTGGATTATTTAAGCTTGCAGGTTTACCCGAGGATGTTGTCAAGAAGAAGGTCTGTCCTTTATCTTTGAAGGAGAAGGCATTGGCATGGTATAGGCTATGTGATGATATTGGATCATGGAACTACAACCAAATGAAAATGGAATTTCATCAGAAGTCCTATCCTATGCATCTGGTTCATCGTGATTGGAATTATATTTATAATTTTTGTCCTCGTGAAGGAGAAAGAATCACTCAAGCTTGGGAGAGGCTTAAGTCAATTTTATATTCATGCCCCAATCATGAGCTCTCAAGAGAAATTATTATTCAGAATCTTTGTGCTCGGCTTTCTCGTAATGATCAATCGATGCTCGATACTTATTGTGCTGGTTCTTTTATGAAGAAAGATATTGAATTCAAATGGGGATTATTGGAAAAAATTAAATGCAACTTTGAAGATTGGGAACTCGACGAAGGTAACAGTCAGGTATGAACCTTAAGTTTGATTGTGTTAAATCCTTCGTAGACATCAATGCTTTTCGTGAATTTAGCACTAAATATGGACTTGACTCTGAGATAGTAGCTTCTTTCTATGAATCTTTTGCTACTCATGTTGATCTCCCTAAGGAGAAGTGGTTTAAATATCATCCTCCCATTGAAGTTAAAGTAGTTGAACCTATTAAAGTTGAATAGGAAACTATTACTTATAATGTTGATCCTGTTATCCCTACTGTTTACATTGAGAAACCATCCTTCCCTGTTAGAATAAAGGAACATGCTAAAGCTTTGACTATGGTTCTTAAGAGTTGTATTAGAACATCTACACACCTTGAACAAATTAAAGTTGAACCTAGTATTGCTATGGTTAAAGATCTCTTGGTGGATAATATTGATGGGCAAGTTATTCATTTATGTAATGAAGCGGCTAGAATTGCTAGACCTAATACTAAGCATAAACATAGACCAGTTGTTGGCATGCCTGTTGTTTCTGTTAAAATAGGAGATCATTGTTATCATGGTTGTGTGATATTGGTGCTAGCATAAGTACAATCCCCTATTCCTTATACAAATAAATTATGCATGATATTGCATCAATTGAACGAGAGGAAATTGATGTTACTATTAAGCTTGCTAATAGAGACACTATTGCACCGATGGGGATTGTTAGAGATGTTGAAGTCTTGTGTGGGAAAGTATAATATCCTATTGATTTTCTTGTTCTTGGTTCCCCACAAGATAATTTTTGTCCCATTATATTTGGCAGACCCATCTTGAATACTGTTAATGCTAGCATTGATTGTGCAAAAGAAATAGTTACTGTGAGTTTTTGTGATGTGTATCATGAGTTTAATTTCTCTAAATTTCGTAGACAACCCCATTACAAAGAATTGCCTAGCAAAGATGAAATTACTGGTCTCGCTTCTATTGCTGTGCCTCCTACTGATCCTTTACAACAATATTTGCTATACCATGAAAATGATATGCATACAAATGAGAGGAAGGAAATAGATGAAATTTTCTTTGATCATCAGCCTATTTTGAAACACAACTTACCTGTTGAAATACTTGGGGATCCTCCTCCTCTAAAGGGTGATCCAGTGTTTGAGCTCAAGCAGTTACCTTATATGTTGAAATATGCTTATCTTGATGAAAAGGAGATATATCCTATTATTATTAGTGCTAACCTTTTAGAGCATGAAGAAAAGAGATTACTAAAAACTCTGAGGAAGCACCGTGCTGCTATTGGTTATACTCTTGATGATATCAAGGGCATTAGTCCCACTCTATGTCAGCATAAAATTAATATGGAGCCTGATGCCAAACCAGTTATTGATCACCAACAAAGATTGAACCCAAAGATGAAAGAAGTGGTAAGAAAAGAAATACTAAAGCTTCTTGAGGCAGTTATAATTTTTTGGGGAACGTTGCATGGGAAACAAAAATTTTCCTACGCACATGCAGATCTATCCATGGTGATGAGCATCTACGAGAGGGAGAGTGGATTTATGTACCCTTGTAGATCGCTAAGCGGGAAGCGTTAAGAAATGCAGTTGGTGTAGTCGAACGTCTTCGCGATCCAAATCGCTGTGCGTCCCGCGATCCAATCACAATCCGTCTCGCAATCCAATCACGATCCTTCCGATCTAGTGCCGAACGGACGACACCTCCGCGTTCAGCACACGTACAGCTTGATGACGATCTCCGCCGTCTTGATCCAGCAAGAAGGAGCGGAGAGGAAGAAGAGTTCTCCGGCAGCGTGACGGCTCTCCGGCTATTGTGGTGGAGCTATTCCGGCAGGGCTTCGCCTAAGCACTGCAGATATACGATCTAGAGGAGAAACTGTGCACTGGAGGAACAGGCAACACGTGGCTAAAAATTCTGTGCAAAAACCCTAAAACCTCTAGTATATATAAGAGGAAGAGAGGAGGAGGCTTGGCCCAAGGTCGAAGACTCTAGGAGTCGGCCGAACCAGGTGGGAGAGGTGGAATCCACCTCCAATCCTAGTAGGACTAGGATTCACCCTATTTTTACCTTTTTCCACTTTTTCTCTTTGGTTTTTTCCTCCCTAGCCACATGGGCTTTGTGTGGGACTTCCACCAGCCCACTAAGGGCTGGTATTCACTCTCCCACAGCCCATGTTGCCTCTTGGGTCGAAATACCCCTCCCGATGGTTTTCCGGGACACTACCGGCACTGCCGGTACACTATCGATGAGCCCGAAACTATTTCGACGACCAAAATAGGACTTCCTATATGTCAATATTTACCTTCGAACCATTCCGGAGCTCCTCATGACATCCGGGATCTCATCCGGGACTCCGAACAACCTTCGGTCACCATCATACATAACGTTATACTACCGAAAGGTCACCAAATCTTAAGTGTGCAGACCCTATGGGTTCGAGAACTATGTAGACATGACCGAGACACCTCTATGGTCAATAACCAATGGCGGGACCTGGATGCCCATATTGGTTCCTACATATTCTATGAAGATCTTTATCAGTCGAACCTCTATGTCAAGGATTCAGTTAATCTCGTATAATGTTCCCTTTGTTCTTGGTATGTTACTTGCTCGAGATTCGATCGTCGGTATCTCCATACCTAGTTCAACCTCGTTATCGGCAAGTCTATTTACTCATTCCGTAATACAAGATCCCGTGACTAACACTTAGACACATTGCTTGCAAGCATCATTGTGATTTTGTATTACCAAGTGGGCCCTGAGATACCTCTCTATCACACGGAGTAACAAATCCCAGTCTTGATCCATGCCAACTCAACAGACACCCTCGGAGATACCTGTAGAGCACCTTTATAGTCACCCAGTTATGTTGCGGTGTTTGATACACACAAGGCACTCCTCTGGTATCTGTGAGTTGCATTATCTCATGGTCATAGGAACATATACTTGACATGCAGAAAACAGTAGCAATAAACTGACATGATCATATGCTACGTTTGCAGTTTGGGTCTTGTCCATCACATCATTCTCCTAATGATGTGATCCCATTATCAAATGACATCACATGTCAATGGCTAGGAAACCCTGACCATGTTTGATCAACGAGCTAGTTCACTAGAGGCATACTAGGGACAAAGTGTTGTCTATTTACCCACACATGTAATGTGTTTCCAATTAATAAAACTATAGCATGGATAATAAACAATTATCATGAAGAAGGAAATATAATAATAAAAACTTTTTTTATTGCCTCCATGGCATATTTCCAACAGTCTCCCACTTGCACTAGAGTCAATAATCTAGCTCACATCACTATGTGATTTACATTGTAATTAATCGAACACCCATGTAGTTCTAGTGTTGGTCATGTTTAGCCCTTGGAAGAGGTTTAGTCAACGGGTCTGCAACATTTAGATCCGTGTGCACTTTGCAAATATTTATGTCCTTCTCCTCGATGTAATCGCGGATGGAGTTGAAGCGTCGCTTTATGTGTCTGGTCCTCTTGTGAAACCTTGGTTCCTTGGCCAGAGCAATGGCACCAGTGCTGTCACACAACAAGTTCATTGGATTTAGTGCACTAGGCACTACTCCAAGACCTATCATGAACTGCTTCATCCAGACACCTTCTTTTTCCGCCTCCGAGGCTGCGATGTACTCCGCTTCACATATAGAATCGGCTACCACGCTTGGCTTGGAACTGCACCAGCTCACCGCTCCCCCGTTGAGAATAAATATGTATCCGGATTTTTACTTAGAGTCATCCGAATCAGTGTCAAAGCTTGCATCGACGTAACCCTTTACGACGAGCTCTTCATAACCTCCATAAAAGAGAAACATTTCCTTAGTCCTTTTCAAGTACTTAAGGATATTTTTGACCGCTGCCCAGTGTTCCATTCCAGGATCACTTTGAAACCTTCCAGCCATACTTATGGCAATGCTGACATCTGGTCTTGTGCACAGGATTGCATACATGGTAGAGCCTATGGCTGAAGCATAGGGGACGACACTCATCTTTTCTCTATATTCTGCAGTCACTGGGCATTGAGTATTACTCAACTTCACACCTTGTAACATGGGCAAGAACCCCTTCTTGGACTAATCCATTTTGAACTTCTTCAAAACTTTATCAAGGTATGTGCTCTGTGAAAGTGCTATTAAGCGTCTCGATCTATCTCTATAGATCTTAATGCCTAATATGAAAGCAACTTATCCTAGGTCCTTCATTGAAAAACTCTTGTTCAAATATTAATTCACGCTTTCTAGCATTTCTATATTGTTTCCAATCAGCAATATATCATCCACATATAATATTAGAAATGCTATAGAGCTCCCACTCACTTTCTTGTAAATACAAGCTTCTCCATAAACTTGTATAAACTCAAACGCTTTGATCACCTCATCAAAACGCTTATTCCAACTCTGAGATGCTTGCACCTCCCATAAATGAATCACTGGAGTTTGCAAACTTTGTCAGCATTCTCTGGATCGACAAAACCTTCTGGTTGCATCGTATACAACTCTTCCTCAAGGAAACCGTTGAGGAATGCTGTTTTGACATCCATCTGCCAAATTTCATAGTCGAAATAAGCAGCTATTGCCAACATGATTCTAACAGACTTAAGCATCGCTACGGGTGAGAAGGTCTCATCATAGTCAACTCCTTGAACTTATGAAAAACCCTTTGCCACAAGTCGAGCTTTATAGACGGTGACATTACCGTCCACGTCTGTCTTCTTCTTAAAGATCCATTTGTTCTGAATGGCCTTTCACCCTTTAGGTAATACTTCCAAAGTCCATACTTTTTTTTCATACATGGATATCATCTCAGATTTCATGGCCTCTAACCATTTCTCGGAATCCGGGCCCATCACTGCTCCTTCATAGCTCGTAGGTTCATTGTTGTCCACCAAAATGACCTCCAAGATAGGGTTGCCGTACCACTCAGGAGTAGTACGTGGCCTTTTCGACCTACGAGGTTCAATAGTAGCTTGATCCGAAGCTTCATGATCATCATTATTAACTTCCTCTTCTACCATCGTAGGTTCCACAGAAACATCTTTCTGCGCTGCGCTACTTTCTGGTTGAAGTAAAGGTTCAATAACCTCATCATGCTCTATTTTCCTCCCACTCAATTCTTTCGAGAGAAACTCTTTCTCAAGAAATGTTCTGTTCTTAGCGACAAACACTTTGCCTTCGGATATGAGATAGAAGGTATACCCAACTGTCTCTTTCGGGTATCCTATGAAGACGCATTTCTCCGCTTTGGGTTCCAGCTTTTCAGGCTGAAGCGTTTTGACATAAGCATCACATCCCCAAACTTTAAGAAACGACAACTTTGGCCTCTTGCCAAACCACAGTTCATATGGCGTCGTCTCAACGGATTTCGATGGTGCCCTATTTAAAGTGAATGCGGTTGTCTCTAATGCATAACCCCAAAACGATAGTGGCAAATCAGCAAGAGACATCATAGAACGCACCATATCTAATATGGTTCGATTACGATGTTTGGAAACACCATTACGCCGTGGTGTTTCGGGCGGTGTCAACTATGAAACAATTCCACACTGTCTTAAGTGACTGCCAAACTCATAACTCAGATATTCACCTCCCTGATCAGATCGCAGGAACTTAATCTTCTTGTTATGATGATTCTCAACTTCACTCTAAAATTGCTTGAACTTTTCAAACGTTTTAGACTTGTGTTTCATTAAGTAAATATACCCATATCTACTTAAGTCCTCAATGAAGGTGAGAAAATAACAATATCCACCACGCGCTGTAACATTCGTTGGACCGCACACATTAGTATGTATGATTTCCAATAAGTCACTTGCCCATTCCATTGTTCCCGAGAACGGCATTTTAGTCATCTTGCCCATGAGGCATGGTTCACATGTGTCAAGTGATTCAAAATCAAGTGACTCCAAAAGTCCATCAGCATGGAGCTTCCTCATGCGTTTTACACCAACATGACCTAAATGGCAGTGCAACAAGAAAGTGGTACTATCATTATCAACTCTACATCTTTTGGCATCAATGTTATGAACATGTGTGTCATGACTATCAAGATTCAATATGAATAAACCCCTAACATTGGGTGCATGACCATAAAAGATATTACTCATATAAATAGAACAACCTTTATTCTCTGATTTAAATGAGTCACCCTCTCGCAATAAACAAGATCCAGATATAATGTTCATGCTTAACGCAGGCACTAAATAACAATTATTCAGGTTCATCACTAATCCCGATGGTAATCGAAGAGAGAGCGTGCCGACGGTGATCACATCAACCTTGGAACCATTGCCCACGCGCATCATCACTTCGTCCTTCGCCAGCCTTCGTTTATTCCGTAGTTCCTGCTTTGAGTTGCAAATGTGAGCAACCGAACCAGTATCAAATACCCAGGCACTACTACAAGAGCTAGTAAGGTACACATCAGTAACATGTATATCATATATACCTTGTTTGTTGTTGGCCGCCTTCTTGTCAGCCAGGTACTTAGGGCAGTTCCGCTTCCAGTGACCAGTTCCCTTGCAATGAAAGCACTCAGTTTCTGGCTTGGGTCCATGCTTGGGCTTCTTTAAACGAGTAGCAACTGCTTTTCCATCCTTCTTGGTTTTACCCTTCTTGCCCTTGCCCTTGACCTTGCCATTTTTCTTGAAACTAGTGGTTTTATTGACCATCAACACTTGATGTTCTTTCTGGATTTCAGACTCAGCAACTTTAGCATCGCAAACAGCTCGGCGACTGACTTGTTCATCCCGTGCATGTTATAGTTCATCACAAAGCTCTTGTAACTAGGTGGAAGTGATTGAAGAACTCTGTCAGTGATCACCTCTAGCGGAAGGGCAATTCCCAACTCCGCTAGATGAGTTGAATACCCACACATTCTGAGTATATGTTCACTGATAGATCCGTTCTCCTCCATCTTGCAAGCATAGAATTTATCGAAGGTCTCATACCTCTCGATCCGGGCATTCTTCTAAAAGATAAACTTCAACTCCTGGAACATCTCATATGCTCCATGACGTTCAAAACATCTTTGAAGTCCTGGTTCTAAGCCATAGAATATTGCACACTGAACTATTGAGTAATATCCAGTACGTGCCTCCCAAGCGTTCTTAACGTCTTCGGAGGTCATGTCTTCTGGTTGGTCACTAAGAGGTGCATCAAGGACATATGATTTCCGGGAAGCCATGAGGATAATCCTTAGATTATGGTCCCAGTCAACAAAGTTACTTCCATCATCTTTCAACTTAGCTTTCTCTAGGAACACATTAAAATTCAGGGGTGCTACTACGCGAGCCATTGATCTACAACATAAATATGCCAAGTTTACTTAGACTATTGTTCAAAATAATGAGTTTAGTTAATCAAATTACTAAAGCACCCACTCAAATCGACATCCCTCAGGTCATCTGAGTGTCACATGATCCAAATTCACCAACTCAAGTCCGATCATCACGTGAGTTGAGGTGGCTTCGATGGTGAACATCTCATGTTGATCATATCTACTATATGACTCATGTTCGACCTTTCGGTCTCTTGTGTTCCGAGGCCATGTCTGTACATGCTAGGCTCGTCAAGTTTAACCCGAGTGTTCTGCGTGTGCAACACTGGCTTGCACCCATTGTATGTGAATGTAGAGTCTATCTCACCCGATCATCATGTGGTGTCTCAACACTACGAACTTTCGCAACGATGCACACTCGAGGACAACACAATTCATCTTGAAATTTAGGTGAGGGAGCACCTCATAATGCTACCGTCGGGGTTGTCGGCATAAAAGGATTAATATCACATGCAATTCATAAGTGACATGATATGGTAATGAACTTGTGCTTTTGATATCCATCTAGATAGCTCCGGCATGATCTCCATCGTCATCGGCATGACACCATGATGTTCATCATCTTGATCTCCATCAACGTGTCGCCACCAGGGTTGTCTCGCCCAACATGCTTCTACTACTATTTCTACCGTTTAGCGATAAAGTAAAGCATTACATAGCTCTTAATGATTGACATGCAGGTCATACAATAATTAAAGACAACCCTATGGCTCCTGCCGGTTGCCGTACTCATCGACGTGCAAGTCGTGATAATCTATACATCACATGATCATCTCATACATCACATATATCACATCATGTAATTGGCCATATCACATCACAACATACCCTGCAAAAACAAGTTAGACGTCCTCTAATTGTTGTTGCATGTTTTACGTGGCTGCTACGGGTATCTAGCAAGAACAATTCTCATCTACATAAAAACCACAACGGTGATACAGTAGTTTCTTTTCAACCTTCTCAAGGACCGCCTTTGTCAAATCCGATCCAACTAAAGTGAGAGAAATTGGCACCCGCAAGCCATCTATGCAACAAGTTGCGGTCGAGGGAACCGGTCTCTCGTAAGCGTACGAGTAATGTTGGTCCGGGCCGCTTCACTTCACAATACCGCCGAACCAAATCCGACCAAGGGAGGAAGCAATCTAAGCATCAACGCCACAAACCTTTTGTCTTCTACTCGAGATCTCATCTACACATAGACCTAGCTCATGATGCCACTGTTGGGGAACGTTGCATGGGAAACAAAAATTTTCCTACGCACACACAGATCTATCCATGGTGATGAGCATCTACGAGAGGGAGAGTGGATCTTCGTACCCTTGTAGATCGCTAAGCGAGAAGCGTTACGAAACGCGATTGGTGTAGTCGAACATCTTCATGATCCAAATCGTCGTGCGTCCCGCGATCGAATCAAGATCCGTCCCGGGATCCAATCATGATCCTTCCGATCTAGCGCCGAACGGACGGCACCTCCGCGTTCAACACATGTACAACTTGATGCCGATCTCTGCCGTCTTGATCTAGCAAGAAGGAGCGGAGAGGAAGAAGAGTTCTCCGTCAGCGCGACGGTTCTCCGGCTATGGTGGTGGAGCTATTCCAGCAGGGCTTCACCTAAGCACTATAGAAATCCAATCTAGAGGAGAAACTATGCACTGGAGGAACGGGCAACACGTGGCTAAAAATTCTGTGCAAAAACCCTAAAACCTCTAGTATATATAAGAGGAACAGAGGACGAGGCTTGGCCCAAGGGCCCAGCCTCTAGGAGTCGGCCGAACCAGGTGGGAGAGGTGGAATCCACCTCCAATCCTAGTAGGACAAGGATTCACCCTATTTTTGCCTTTTTCCACTTTTTCTCTTTGGTTTTTTTCTCCCTAGCCGCATGGGCTTTGTGTGGGACTTCCACCAGCCCACTAAGGGCTCGTATTCACTCTCCCATAGCCCATGTTGCCTCGTGGGTCGAAATACCCCTCCCGATTGTTTCCCGGTACACAACCGGCACTCCCGGCACACTACCGATGAGCCCGAAACTTTTTCGGCGACCAAAATAGGACTTCCTATATATATCAATATTTACCTCCAGACCATTCCGGAGCTCCTCATGACGTCCGTGATCTCATCCGGGACTCCTAACAACCTTCGGTCACCACCATACATAACTCTATACTACCAAAACGTCACCAAACCATAAGTGTGCAGACCCTGCGGGTTCGAGAAGTATGTAGACATGACCGAGACACCTCTACGGTCAATAACCAATAGCGGGACCTGGATGCCCATATTGGTTCCTACATATTCTATGAAGATCTTTATCGGTCGAACCTCTATGTCAAGGATTCAGTTAATCCCGTATAATGTTTCCTTTGTTCTTTGGTATGTTACTTGCCCGAGATTCGATCATCGGTATCTCGATACCTAGTTCAACCTCGTTATCGGCAAGTCTCTTTAGTCGTTCCGTAATACATGATCCCGTGACTAACACTGAGACACATTGCTTGCAAGGCTCATTGTGATGTTTTATTACCGAGTGGGCCCTGAGATACCTCTCCGTCACATGGAGTAAGAAATCCCAGTCTTGATGCATGCCAACTCAATAGACACCCTTCGAGATACCTGTAGAGCACCTTTATAGTCACCCAGTTATGTTGCGACGTTTGATACACACAAGGCACTCCTATGGTATCCATGAGTTGCATGATCTCATGGTCATAGGAACATATACTTGACATGCAGAAAACAGTAGCAATAAACTGACACGATCATATGCTACGTTTGTAGTTTGGGTCTTGTCCATCACATCATTCTCCTAATGATGTGATCCCATTATAAAATGACATCACATGTCAACGACTAGGAAACCTTGACCATCTTTGATCAATGAGCTAGTTCACTACAGGCATACTAGGGAAAAAGTGTTGTCTCTTTACCCACACATGTAATTTGTTTCCAATTAATACAATTATAGCATGGATAATAAACGATTATCATGAACAAGGAAATATAATAATAAATACTTTATTTATTGCCTCTAGGGCATATTTCCAACATAATTTATCTTGTTGCCGATAGTAGATGGGTTAGTCCCGTCCATTGTGTCCCTAAGAAGGGAGGTATTACCGTTGTTCCTAATGATAAAAATGAATTGATCCCGCAAAGAATTGTTACATGTTATAGAATGGTAATTGATTTTAGGAAATTAAATAAAGATACTAAGAAAGATCATTATCGTTTACCTTTTATTGATCAAATGCTAGAAAGATTATCCAAACATACTCATTTTTGCTCTTTAGATGGTTACTCTAGTTTCTCTCAAATACGTGTATCAAGCCAGGATCAAGAAAAAACCACTTTTACTTGCCCTTTCGGTACCTTTGCTTATAGATGTATGCCTTTTGGTTTATGCAATGCACCTACTACCTTTGAAAGATGTATGAAGGCTATATTCTCTGACTTTTGTGAAAAGATTCTTGATGTTTTCACGGATGATTTTTCCATTTACGGAACTTCATTTGATGATTGTTTGAGAAACCTGGATCGAGTTTTGTAGAGATGTGAAGACACTAATCTTGTCTTGAACTGGGAAAAGTGACACTTTATAGTTAATGAAGGTATTGTCTTGGGGCAAAAGATCTACGAAAGAGGTATTGAAGTTGATAAAGCTAAAGTTGATGCCATTGAAAAAATGTCGTGCCCTATGGATATGAAAAGGTATAAGAAGTTTCCTTGGTCATGCTGTTTTCTATAGGAGGTTTATGAAAGATTTCTCTAGGATTTCTAGGATCCTCACAAATCTTTTAAAAAATGATGTCCCGTTTGTTTTTTATGATGATTGTGTGGAAGCATTTGAAATTCTTCAGAATGCCCTGATTACCCCACCTGTTGTTCAACCACCCGACTGGAACCTACCCTTTGAAATTATGTGTGATGCTAGTGATTACACTGTTGGTACTGTTCTAGGACAAAGAGTCAATAAGAAATTAAATGTTATCCATTATGCTAGTAAAACTCTAGACAGTGCTCAAAGAAACTATGCTACTACTGAAAAATAATTTTTAGCAGTCGTGTTTGCTTGTGAAGAGTTTAGACCTTATATTGTTGATTCCAAAGTAAGTGTTCACACCAATCATGCTGCTATTAAGTACCTTATGGAGAAGAAAGATGCTAAACCTAGAATTATTAGGTGGGTCCTTCTTCTACAAGAATTTTATTTGCATATCATTGATAGAAAGGGTGCTGATAACCCTGTGGCAGATAACTTGTCTAGGTTAAAAAATGTTCTTGATGACCCACTACCTATTGATGATAGATTTCCTGATGAACAATTAGCTATCGTGAATGCTTCACATAATGCTCCTTGGTATGCTGATTATGCGAATTACATTGTTGCCCAATTTGTACATCCTAGTTTCACATACCAACAAAAGAAAAACTTCTTCTATGATTTAAGGCATTACTTTTGGGATGATCCACACCTTTATAAAGAAGGATTAGATGGTATTATTAGACGTTTTGTACCTAAGCATGAACAGGAATAGATCTTACGCTAGTGTCACCCCAAAGCCTACGAAGGACACCATGTTGGAGATAGAACTGCACATAAGGTACTATAATCTGGGTTTTATTGGCCTACTCTCTTCAAGGATGCTCATAAGTTTGTCTTGTCTTGTGATGAATTCCAAATAATTGGTAATATTAGTAGACATCAGGAAATGCCTATGAATTACTCTCTTGTTATCGAACCATTTGATATTTGGGGTTTTGATTATATGGGGCATTTTCCACAATCTAACGGGTATACTCATATTCTAGTTGCGGTTGATTATGTTACTAAGTGGGTAGAAGCTATTCCAGCTAGTAGCGCTGATCATAACACTTCTATTAAAATGCTTAAAGAAGTTATTTTCCCTACATTTGGAGTTCCTAGATATTTGATGAATGATGGTGGTTCACAGTTTATTCATGGTGCTTTCCGTAAATTGCTCGCTAAATAATCATAGAATTGCATCTCCCTATCATCCTCACTCTAGCGGTCAAGTAGAATTGAGCTATAGAGAAATTAAATTGATTCTGTAGAAGACTGTTAATAGCTCTAGGAAGAATTGGTCTAAGAAGCTTGACAATGCATTGTGGGCTTATAGACCTGCTTACAAAAACCATATGGGTATGTCTCCATATAAGATGGTTTATGGTAAAGCATGTCACTTACCTCTAGAGCTAGAACATAAAGCTTATTGGGCAATCAAAGAGCTTAGTTATGATTTCAAACTTGCTGGTGAGAAGAGGTTATTTAATATTAGCTCACTTGACGAATGGAGAACCAAGCCTATGAGAATGCCAAGTTGTTTAAAGAAAAGGTTAAGAGATGGCATGATAGAAGGATACAAAAGCGTGAATTTAAATGTAGGTGATCATGTCTTGCTATACAATTCTTGTTTAAGATTTTTTGCAGGAAAACTTCTCTCTAAACGGGAAGTTCCTTACGTTATCGAGGAGGTATACCATTCCGGTGCCATCAAGATTAACAAAGCCGAAGGCACAAACCCGAAGGTGGTTAATGGTCAAAGAATCAAACATTATATCTTAGGTACTCCCATAAATGTTGAAACCAATATCATCAACACCATAACACCGGAGGAGTACATTAGGGAGACTTACCAGAACGTTCAGACTCCAAAAAGGGATAGGTATGTGGTACGATAAGTAAAAAGACTCCAAAAAAATTTCAATGGCAATTTTTATCTGTTTTGGAATATTTAAAAAAATAGGAAAATTTAATGTAGTCTGAATAGTGCATGAGGAGGCGACAAGCCTGCAGGGCGCGCCCTACCCCCCTAGGCGAGCCCCTGGGGCTTGTGGCCACCTCGTGCACCTTCTAGACTCCGTCTTCTCATGGTATACTCCTTCAGGTCGTTTAAAATTCATTATATAATCCCTCGAAGGTTTTGACTCTCGTATCAAGACAATATCTCATGTTTTTATTTTAAGCTGTTTCTGTAGCAGTTTAGATCTAATTGACGTCCCCAAGTGCTTCGAATGACAAGTTCTTTGAGTAGGTAATCAACCCCTACCTTGCAGAGGTGCTGCATCACCCTCAAACCATTGAGAGGCGTGTGGGGTGCTGCACATCCGTGATGTTGAGGGGCCAAAGAAAACCGGAAGCATGAAGACAAGGCTCGAAGCAATGGAGCAGCAAGTCTTCAGGTGCCAAGGGATGGTGGAACGGGGATTCAATGCTAATCATATGATGATCGTGGAGTTTACCCATAAACATAAGCTAGACGCCAAGGACGTTGTGGGTCACATCTTCAAGCTTTACGAGAGAATCAAGCACCTCCAAGCCCCGATCTATGACTTGCAAAACCTTAACTGTGAGTATGAATACCGATTGAAGAGAATGAGTTTGGTTGCAGATTTGAGGATTCTGGAGACTCGTTCATCCTTTTACGATGGTGAGCCTATGCCTTGGAAGATGGAGGACAAGCTTTCAACCTCACCAACAACTCCAATATCACCACCTTTGAAGCAAGACAACTAAACACATGGGTATGGGCATCCCCCTTGGCTTGTGCCAAGCTTGGGGGAGGTGCCCCGCTATTGTATCACCATAAAATCTTTTATTTTTATTTTTATTTTTATTATTCTTATCATCTTTCCTTAGTTCGATCCTTTTAGTTATATCTTGATCTAGTAGGATAAAGTTTTCGTGTGAGCTAGTTTTGAGTCTTTGCTTTATGATTCCTCCTATGTAAGCAAGTCCATGAGTTACATAATAAAAATTGCTTTTGAGTTGAGGGATTTTGCTTGTTTGGCATGATCTTGATCCTGAGAAAGATGAAGTAGAAATAAGTATAGAATAAAATCAAAGAGTACATATGACAATCTTATGGGGAGTGATGACTTCACATACAGGAAGTATGTCGATTGAAACCTATTGTGGATTGACAAACATAGTTGTTGGTCTTTGGGGAAATTAAAAGGAAGTAATAAATAAAGAGAGTTTCACATATAAATATATTATCTTGTACGTCTTTTATGATTGTTAGCACTCATTAAAATATTATATGTTAAGAAGTTGATGTCGGACAAGGAAGACAACATAATGGTTTATGTTTGCTTATTTCCGAATATAAGTTATACTGTTATAGATCCCTCAACATGTGTTGCTTGCTTCCACCTCATGTCAGCCAAAACTTTCACACCAAGTAGAGATACGACTTGTGCATCCAAACACCCTTAACCCAGTTTTGCCATGAGAGTCCACCATACCTACCTAAGGATAGAATAAGATCCTTCGAGTAAGTTGTCACCAGTGCAAGCAATAAAAATTGCTCTCTAAATATGTGTGATCTATTAATGTGAGGAAAATAAACTTTATACGAACTTTTGATATGGAAGAAATAAAAGTGACGGACTGCATAATAAAGTACTCTATCACAAGGGGCAATATAAAGTGACATTCTTTTGCATTAAGGGATTGTGCATCCAACTATAAAAGCGCATGACAACCTCTGCTTTCCTCTGTGAAGGGCCTATATGTTACTTTTATTTTCTAGTACTTACCTTTATGCAAGAGTCACAGTGATTTCCATCAGTTTCCCTATTTTTGCCTTTATTTTCTTGTCACTTGTTGGGGAATGATCTAGGCACATATATCCACTCGGAAGTGGACGAGCATGACTTGTTACTGTTGACATTACCCTTGTGGTAAATAGTTGGGAGGCAACACTATAATCCCCTATCTTTCTCTGTGTCCGATTAAAACTTTGAACTCATAGGTACCTCATGAGTGTTAGCAATTGTGAAAGACTAAAAGATGATTGAATATGTGGGTTTGATTTACAAGCTCTTATATTGACTCTTTCCTACGTTATGATAAATTCGAATTGCTTCAATGACTGAGATCATAGTTAGTCGGTTCCAATAGAGTTCTTGATTCATATTTTTCCATTGTGAATGAATTATTACTTCAGCATAAGAAATTATATGTCAATATATGTTGCTGTTCTTAAGATGATCATGATGACTTCATGTCTGTATTCTATTTTATCGACACCTCTATCTCTAAACATGTGGGCATATTTATCGATTTCGGCTTTCGCTTGAGGACAAGCGAGGTCTAAGCTTGGGGGAGTTGATACGTCCATTTTGTATCATGATTTTATACTGATATTTATTGCATTATGGGATGTTACTACACATTTTGGTACAACACTTATGCCTTTTCACTCTTGTTATACAAGGTTTACATGAAGAGGGAGAATGCCGCCAACTGGAGTCCTAGACAGGAAAAGGAGCAAATCTAAGATACCTATTCTGCACAACTCCAAAAGTCCTAAAAATCTACGAAGAATTATTTTGGAATATATATAAATATTGGGCGAAAGAAATACATCAAGGGGGCCACCAGGCAGCCACAAGCCTACAAGGCGCGCCCCTGTGGCTTGTGGCCCACCTGACAGCCCTCTGATGACCAACTTCTGCTATATTGAGGGTTTCATCCTGAAAAAAAATCAAAATACAGCTTTCGGGACGAAGCGCCACTGTCTCGAGGTGTAACTTGGGAAGAACCAATCTAGAGTTCCGGCAGGGCGATCCTCCCGAGGAAACTTCCCTCCGGGATGGGGAAATCGAAGCCATCGTCATCACCAATGATCCTCTCATCGAGAGGGGGTCAATCTCCATCAACATCTTCATCAGAAGCATCTCCTCTCCAAACCCTAGTTCATCTCTTGTATCCCATATTTGTCTCAAAACCTTAGATTGGTACCTGTGGGTTGCTAGTAATGTTGATTACTCCTTGTAGTTGATGCTAGTTGGTTTACTTCGTGGAAGATCATATGTTTAGATCCTTGATCATCATTAATACTCCTCTTATTATGAACATGAATATGCTTTGTCAGTAGTTACATTTGTTCCCGAGGACATGGGATAAGTCTTGTTATAAGTAATCATGTGAATTTGGTAGTCTTTCGATATTTTGATGAGATGTATGTTGTCTCTCCTCTAGTGGTGTTATGTGAACATCGACTACATAACATTTCACCATTGATTGGGCCTAGAGGAAGGCATTGGGAATTAATAAGTAGATGATGGGTTGCTAGAGTGATAGAAGCTTAAACCCTAGTTTATGCGTTGCGTAAGCGGCTGATTTGTATCCACATGTTTCATGCTATGGTTAGATTTATCTTAATTCTTCTTTCGTAGTTGTGGATTCTTGCGCGGGGGGGGGGGGGGTAATCATAAGTGGGAGGCTTGTCCAAGAAAGGGCAGCACCCAAGCACCGGTCCATCCGCATATCAAATTATCAAAGTAATGAACGCGAATCATATATGCGCCTTGCTTGGGAGCGCCTTGCTTTATATAAGAATTTGTTCACGCTTGTCCTTTGCTATAAAAATGATTGGGCCACCTTGCTGCACCTTTGTGACAATTGTTGCTTGCTACCCGTTACGAATTATCTTGTCACAAAACTATCTGGTACCGATAATTTCAGTGTAACAGAGAATACCTTACTGAGAACTGCTTGTCATTTCCTTCTGCTCCTCGTTGGGTTCGACACTCTTACTTATCGAAAGGACTACGATAGATCCCGTATACTTGTGGGTTATCACGATCATGCAGTTTTTCTGGACAGAGGATTCGTGTTTGTCATCCCCCTCTCCTTGAGTGTTGTTTTGACGATTGCTTCATTGGGATTGTGTGGAATTGGGTCTAGAACAACCCTGAAAAATTTCGTCACGTTCTGATGGAGGAATCAACAGCGATCTGTAATATACCGGTTCCCTGTCGAATCTGGACGGGAATCTGGATGAGCTTAGGGCGAGTTGTCCAGTATCTAGCTCGGACTTCTGTTGGAAAATCCCACCCTTCATTGGCTGCGGAATTCCTATATCGAGAACCCCTCAATATTTTAGCTCGATCCGACTGTTAAAACTCTAGGAAACGTCCGATGAGTCCAATGAATTTTGGATATATGTTCTGCATGAAATGAATCCGAACCGAGTTTATCTTTTTCATGAACGGGTTGTCGGCGTCCTTTTTGAAGGAAATTTTATCATCATCTCGGTCATCCGACCAAGAGTTCAACATCGCAAGGGCCGAATAATCATCAAGCGAACCTCGTCATCCGCGGGTTGTACGGGTCGGGCGCTCCATTGCTTCATCAAGCCAGCATTGACCTCGTAAAAAATTCCGACCTGTGTCGGCATCTCCACGGCGTACTTTTTCAAGTTGACGTACAGCACGCTGACCTGCTTTTACACATCGGCTGGAGTGAGACTTCGGCGTCACCAGCCGACCAGCTTCGACACCTGGGCTAGCATGAAATTTCGGCGTCACTAGTCGACAAGCTGCGACACTTCGGCTAGCCTAAGACTTCGACGTCACTAGCCGACCTGCTCCGTCACCTCGTATAGACCGGGGCTTTGGCATCCCTTCATCAATCTGCTTCGGGGACTTCGGCGTCATCAGCCGACCTGCTTTAACACATCGGCTCGCATGAGACTTTGGCGTCACCACCCGACCTGCACGAGACTTCGACGTCCGCTGATCACATCTACGCCATGCTAACTATACCGAGGACTTCATCTCGTCACATCGACCGTGCAGCATCGCCACTTCATCAAGCCGAACTCTTGTTTAGGCACCTCGAGGCCCAGGTCATATTCCTTTACTTATTTGTTTCATTAAATTAACTAAGTAGAAGATTTTTTTAAATATATTATTACCTTTATTTGTTATTATTATCTCTTGCTCGCACTATTTTATGTGTGAATGTAATCATCTTTGGCTGTGTCGTGCGGTCAGTTCGGCATCACCTTGTCGACCTACTCCGCCACCTCGATTGGACCGGGGGCTTCGCCTCACCACATAGGCCGAGCCGTGTCACTACTTCGGAATGCCTTACTCCTCGGCCGGACATCTCGGGCTTGGGGGCTGGTATCTCAGTAATGCCAAAGACGATGCACCATATCGGATCTGTTAAAAGTTCGATGGGCGTCCTCGTCCCGGCACAAGCCTGGACCGCGTCATCGACACCGAGCACATTAACCAGCTAAGTCGCTTTCATGTTAAAATATTATTAGCTTTCTAATTTTGTTTGGTTTGACCAAGCGTTATACTTTTTTGACAAAAAGTTGTTTGTGAAAAACTTTCTTTGTCAAAACTTTCTTTGTTAAAAACAAATTCATATACCCCGTTTACTTGGGGGATTCCTTTATGAAACCTTTTCTCTTTACATGTGATTAATTGTACAATTTCTCTCCTTGCTTGTGTATTATGCCAAAATATGCATCATGTTGATTTAAGTGTTCCGCACAGCTGGGTTGCCTAGCTCCTGTGCTTACCCCTACGTTCCTGACTGTTCGGCTAGGGGGTAAAGGGAGCACCTCTACGATTGTTATGATCGGGTCATCCGAACTCGTACCTCTGACTGGGTGAAGCCGAAAGCTAGCACTCTTATTGTTTTCAACTATGGTCGGCAAATGACGAAACTCATGCGTACACAAATCTATTGCACAAGTCTCATGGTAATCATGAGCGACCAAAGAAAGGTACCATTGGGGGCACTATTTGCTTTGAAGATGCTTCTTACGTTACACAAGTAATATAGCATAAGTTACCTGATTGTTACAGCCTCATGGCCTGATTGCCTAGTTATCCGAAACACCGCCAATGTTCTCGGTAGGCGGAATAGATAACACTTTTTGGCCCTTGGCCGATGAGGGAGAAGCCAACGGTCGGTTAAGACGCGTTCAAAGTTTGGGCGAAAACAGATATTATATAAGTACTTCAATACATACATTATACGTAAAATTCTTTTACCCAAGTCACATAGTGCCTCTTAAATTAATATGAGCCATCTTATAATAGATGTTTTCTTCTTAGTCCTTGCAAAGTCTTTTTCTATCCTTCCTTTCTCGACTCAAGTGTATGATTAATAGCCGGGTAGCCTGGTTTCTCTCTAAAACTGCTCGTGTTTAGTTCGCTAAACTGGCCTGAGAAACACTCCACCTTCAGGATAGGGAGGTTGAAGCCGAAGGCTGACCCACTTGAATTCTAAAGATTGGATGTGTCATGTCAAAGCACTACGAAAGCACAATTTTAAGACCAATTTCGTATTGGCACCAAAAAACTTGATTCAATCTAGACGTAAATTTTTTTACGCAAGTTTTTTGGTCTTTTGAGCTTATAACATCTTTCCCCTATTTTATGTTTTCCTTTCAGGGAGCGAGCCATCCTCTTGGTTGAGGTGTTCGGCGTGATGGTCTTGCCCAGAAACAATTTTCCGAACTACGGTTCGGCATCTTTCCTGCTGAACTCCACCTCGGCATTGTCAAGACGTACATGACGGTTGAACTAGTTCCCGAGGAGATACGACCCTAGAGTCGTCCATATTGCCCAACCCAAGTCTCGAGGGCTAATTCATTAACAATTCAAGGCAGAAAATTTCAATGCAATATATTTTCCGAGGAGATTATGATCCTTGGGTTGGTCGGCCGCACCCAACCTGAGTCTCGAGGTCTTTGCACACCATTTTTGTTCCGCAGCATGCTGTCAATCCAGGAGTTGAACCTTAGGCCAATTTTGCGAATCGACCTGAGTCTTAGGGGATACTAGGATCAATAGCTTTATGTCATATTTCAGGTGCATCTCGGGTTTTAGACCGACACACACCTTGAGGGCTACTGGCTATATGTCTCGGCAGAGAATAAATTGCACCAATCGAAAATATCCACAAAAAATCAGCCCACAGTCGGGGTGGTGCACCACCTTAGAAGCAGTCCGGCATAAAGCTCGGGCGCAAGTGGCTGGCTCCATGGAGGGCATTTATGACATTAAGCTCGGATGAAGTCCTTCAAATTTTCAGAGACCGAGGTAATTTATGACACCTCAGATGCTGACCTCCGTTGGAGCTCGGATACAATCCGGCATTGGAGCTCGGACACAGTCCATCATTGGCACTCAGATGCCGATCAATATTAGACTTCGGCTACAAAAAGACACCTTGGACACAGTTCGACATCAAGCTCGTACGCGAATGGTTGTCCCCTAGAGGGCTTTTTTGGCATTATGTTCGGTTGAACTCCTCCAAACTTTTTATGACCGAGGTAGTCTATGACACTTCGGATGCCAACCAGCGTTGGAGCTCGGCTAAAAATACTCCCCAGATGCATTTTGGCATTGGAGATCGCTTGCAAGAAGATATCGCCCCATTGGGAAAACATTACCAGAGGTGTGGAGTAAAAATTACATGGAATTGATAAAAGACGATAATTTAAAGGGGCTCCTTGGATGCCCGTCGTGTGAACTCTTCGGATAGACATCGGCGATTCTCGAGATCGGAGATGTGAAGATTTGTTGAACCAGTTTTCAAGACTGACGACCAAAGACGAAGAATGGCTTGGAAGAACTCCTGGACTACGGGGTACTCACCACGTCGTCTCCTGACCAGTGGGTCGAGCCGAGGAACCCCAGTGCGACTCATTAATGGGCCACTTCGGGCAGCCCATGCCGAATACAAGGAGTATTCAACAAGACTTGGTGCACAAGACAAGGACTCCTCTAAGCCCTAGGCCTATGGTGCATTATATAAACCGAGGCCAGGATAGTCAATAGACAATCTCAATCTTATATTCATTACTACAATCTCGTGGTAGATACCTGTACTATGTACTCTCCCCATATCAATACAATCAAAAGCAGGACGTAGGGTATTTTCTCCTTGAGAGAGCACGAACCTGGATAAAATTATGTGTCCATGTTACCATCGCTCCAAGACGCCTAGCATAGGACCCCTACTACGAGATATGTCGAATTTGACACCAACAGAGAGGAGGAGGCAAGGAGTTGATGAAGGCATAGACGTCCCTAATAAATCTCCAACGTACCTATAATTTTTGCTTGTTCCATGCTGTTATATTATCATTCTTGGATGTTTTACCATCATTTTATTACCACTTTATATCATTTTTTGGGACTAACCTATTGACATAGTGCCAAAGTGCGAGTTGCTGTTTTTGCTTGTTTTTTTACTTCAAAGAAAATCAAAACCAAACGGACTCGAGTCACGATGAAACTTTTTGGAGATTTTTTCTGGACCAGAAGACACCCAATGGACCAAATAAGTGCCGCAGGAGTGGGCCGAGGAGACCACAACCCATCAGACCATGCTAGGGGGACCCGAGGCACCCTGGTGAGCTGTGCCCTTGTCGGGACCCCTTTCCACTGCCTCTGATGCCTATAAATTTCCAAATATTCCCAAAACCCTAGGGGAGTTGATGAAACACAATTCCAGCCGCCGCAAGTTCCAAAACCACGAGATCCAATCTAGACTCCATTACGGAGGGGTTTATGTTTATCATAGGTGCCTCTCTGAAGATGCTTGAGTAGTCCACCATAGACCTACAGTTCTATAGGTAGTAGCTAGATGGCTTCGTCTGTTTCTTTTGATTCTCAAAACAATGGTCTCTTGGAGATCTATTTGATGTAAACTTTTGTGGTGTGTTTGTTGGGATCCGTTGAATTTTGAGTTCATGATCAGTTTCTATCCATGAATTTTATTTGAGTCTTCTCTGACATTTTATATGCATGATTTCTTATAGCTTCGTATTTCTTCTTCGAATCTTTGGTTTATTTAGGCCAACTAGATCGATTTTTCTTGCCATGGGAAGAGGTGCTTTGTGATGGGTTCGATCTTGTGGTGTTCTTTCCTAGTGACAGAAAGGGCAACAAGACATGCATGTATCGTTGCTATTAAGGATAACAAGATGGGGTCTATTAGTACATGAATAGATCTTGTCTACATCATGTCATCGTTCTTATTGCATTACTTCATTTTTCCATGAACTTAATACACTAGATGCATGCTGGATAGCGGTCGATGTGTGGAGTAATAGTGGTAGATGCAGGCAGGAGTCGGTCTACTTATCTTGGACGTGATGCCTATATAATGATCATGGCCTTGGATATCGTCATGACTACTCGATTTTATATCAATTGCCCAACAGTAATTTGTTCACCCACCGTGCGTTGTACTCATGAGAGAAGCCACTAGTGAACCCTACGGCCCCCGGGTCTACTTTTCCATCATATTGCTTTTCGATCTACGTTTTTGCAATCTTTGTTTTCAGATTACAAAACAAAAAACACCAAAAATATATTGCTGCATATTTACTCTATTTATTTTGTGTTCTTGAGACATCTATCTCTCCCATCTATCATCACCTAATCTATCTTATTACCGTGGAGAGATTGATAACCTCTCTTTCGCGTCGGGTTGTAAATATTTGTTGTTTGTGTGCAGGTGCTACTTATTGGGTGTTGGTGATCCTCCTACTCATTTGATAACCTTGGTTTCATAATTGAGGGAAATACTTATCGTCGTTGTGCTGCATCATCCCTTCCTCTTTGGGTAAATACCAAAGCAATCTCAAGCCATGTCAAATGAATTTCTGGTGCCGTTGTTGGGGAGGAAGCATCATCATCTACCATGTTCCTAATCACAAATCTCATCTCCTTGCAATTACATTATTTGCCATTTGCCCGTCGGTTTCCTCTCCCCCACTTCACGAATTTACCATTTTATTCACCCTCTCTTTTTTGTTTGCCCTTTTCTCTTCAGATCTCTTGTTTGCTTGTCACCATGAGTGATTTTGGTATGACAACAACAGATGATTGCAGGACTCCAAAGATTGGACGTTCTAGTAATATTGATTCTAAAACTTTTGTTTTGGGGCAAGGAAACATTATAGGAAAAGGAACTATCCACGAATTTTTCAATTGTGTTGGAAGCTTCACTCTTGATGATACTCCTATACTTACAAGAACAAAAACCCACGTGGAACCTATCTCAGCATTAGTTTTGAAACATGAAAATAGGTTTATCCGCACACATCCTACTTTGCAAAGATTGTTTTATGAGCTTCCTTTTTTGAAAGATCCTAAATATAAAATGATAGCCACCCTTGTTCTCATGAATGAATTTGATCACATCGTGCGAGAAGCTAGGGAAATTTTTGATCATTTTGGTAAGAGTCATGAAAAATCGGTAATAGATGAAAATTTCATTTATGAAAGAGATTATATATAGAGACATTTTTTGGGAATAATCAATTTTTATTGATAATCTTAGTAAGGAAGTTCTCGTTTTAGATGTGATCCAACAAACTTTTAATGATGTTAATTAACAGTACTCTTGAATCTTAGCCGGTAATCAAAGGGGATATACAAATGGACAACTTGAGAATCCCAAAATCACCACGGATAATGTGTTCCAAGTTGTATTCACAAAACCCTTTCATGAAAATTCATCTATGAATAAAATGAAGAAATATGACAATACTTGAATCTATCAGTTATGCCTAGCTAGGGGCGTTAAACGATAGCACTTATTGGGAGGCAACCCAATGAATAAATAAATTTTGATTTTTTCCTTTCTGCTTTTGTGTGTTTACACAATTATTCTTCAGTTATTATTGTTTATTTATTTATTTAGTGTTTGTGCCATGTAAAGCCTTTAGGATGATTCATTGGATGAGTAGAAGTGATGCTGAATCTGAAACAGAAAAATTGCATCCAGTATATGAATTTTCGTTTTTTAACGGAACGTGATATTAAGAGAAAAATTTAACACAGTGTTTATATACAAATTATTTAAGTTTTCATAATTTTCCAGAATTTTTAGAGTTCCATAAGTATGGGTAGAGTACAGTTTACAACAGACTGTTCTGTGTGAAACAGATTCTATTTTCGTTGCATTGTGTGCTTGTTTTGATGAATCTATGGCTTGTATTGGGGGGTATAAGTCATGGTAAAGTTACAATACACTAGGTATAATGAAATCACAAAATATGAATGGATTTGCAATAGTACCTAAACTAGTGATTTTCTTTCTAATACTAACGGATCTCACAAAGATTTTGTTGAGTTTTGTGTGATTGAAGTTTTCAAGTTTGGGTGAGATCACGATGGTCAAGGAATAAGGAGTAGCAAAAGAGTAATCTTGGGGATGCCACCGTGCCCCCAAAATATACCCAAATATAAACAAGAAACCTAGCTTGGGGATGGCCCCGAGTGGCATCCCCTCTTTCTTCTAACGACCATCAGTATTTTACTTGGAGCTACATTTTTATTCGTGACATATCATGTGTTTTGCTTGGAGCGTCTTGTATCTTTGCTTGATTTTTTGTTAGTTGTTACTTTGTATCCTTGCTGGACGGACCTATTTGATAGAGCTAAAATTATGCTATCATTTGTTACAATTTCTCTATGTACTTCACTTAAACTTTTTGAGCCATAGAAATTGCTCTATTGCTTCACTTATATATTTTTGAGCACGGTGTGCTTGGAAACTTTTGTAGAAATACTCTCATGCTTCACTTATATTATTTTGAGAGTTAGTAAATTTTGAAGAAATCCTCTCATGCTTCACTTATACCTTTTTGAGAGATGAAATCTTTATGCTCAAGTGCTTCACTTAAATTTGTTTGAGCGTGACAAAAACCAATCGCAATATATGAAACTAGTCCCAAAGTGATAGATATGCAAGGAGGATATAATAAAACTTGCATAAAGGTCATTGGACAAATTAAACTTGATTCCTTGTAATAGTTTTGAAACATTATGATAGTAAAATGTGAGTCATGTTGATGAGTAGTTATGCTTAGTAGGAATATTGGTGTTAAGGTTTGTGATTCCCTATGCATTCACGAAATTCAATAGTTATGCAATGAAATTACATCCTACTTGTGGCGCATTATTCGGTGTTAGTTATGTTCAATGCTCACTTATGTGAATTTTTGTTTCTTCGTTTTGTTGCTTCCCAATCTATTTGCTAGCCTTCACTTGTACTCGCTCTGTAAGGAAATATAAGGAGTAAACTTTATTTTCTGTTTGGGATCCTCCTATGATATATCTAGGATGGAAAGTATTGTGAGCTACTTTTTTGTTTTCGTTGACAGGAAAAGCATGCCACCCAAAATATTTTTCTCTCTCAATTTAAACCTTGAGCTCTCGCACCTCTACAAATCCCTACTTCCCTCTGTGAAGGGCCTATCTATTTACTTTATACAATTTTTATTTTTTTCTTTGAGTCTCCATCTTCTCTTATAAGCACCAACTAGGCGGCACTATGATTGGACTTGAGCATTGGGCATAGCTAATATTTGAGTGTGTTTCATGAATGGATCAATTATTGAGCATGATGGGCTAGGGATAACTTTCTTTAGTATTGATATTTTGAAAGACATGGTTATTTGTTGACATGCTTGAGTATTGAAGTCATTATGTTAAAACTAGATTATTGCTTTCAATCATTACAAGTACAAATGTCCATGCTATACAAAAGAAAAGAATGTGATGAACATGTTAGGAAGCATTCCACATCAAAAATTCTGTTTTTATGATTTACCTACTCGAGGACGAGTAGGAATTAAGCTTGGCGATGCTGATACGTCTCCAATGTATCTATAATTTTTGCTTGTTCCATGCTATTATATTATCATTCTTGGATGTTTTACCATCATTTTATTACCACTTTATTTCATTTTTTGGACTAACCTATTGACATAGTGCCAAAGTGCCAGTTGCTGTTTTTGCTTTTTTTAGTTCGCAGAAAATCAATACCAAACGGAGTCCAATTGGGATGAAACTTTTGGAGATTTTTTCTGGACCAAAAGACACCCAATGGACCAAAGATGTGCCGAGGGAGTGGGCCGAGGAGACCACAACACACCAGGCTGCGCCAGGGGGGCCCCAGCGCGCCCTGGTGGGTTATGCCCTCCTCGGGACCTCTCTCCACTACCTCTGTTGCCTATAAATTCCCAAATATTCCCAAAACCCTAGGCGAGTCGACAAAACACAATTCCAGCTGCCGCAGTTTCCAGAACCGCGAGATCCAAATGTAGACACTATCACGAAGGGGTTCATCTTCATCATAGATGCCTCTCCGATGATGCGTGAGTATTCCACCATGGACCTACGGGTCCGTAGGAAGTATCTAGATGGATTCCTCTCTCTCTCTTATGATTCTCAATACAATGGTATCTTGAAGATCTATTTAATGTAAACTTTTGCGATGTGTTTGTTGGGTTCTGATGAATTTTAAGTTCATGATCAATTTCTATCGAAGAATATCATTTGAGTCTTCTTTGATCTCTTATATGCATGATTGCTTATAGCTTCGAATTTCTTCTTCGAATCTTTGTTTAGTTAGGCCAACTAGATCGATTTTTCTTGCCATGGGAAGAGGTGCTTTGTGATGGGTTCGTGATACGGCTCCAACGTATCTATAGTTTTGGATTGGTCCATGCTATTACATTATCTGTTTTGGATGTTTTATATGCATTAATATTCTTTTTTATATTATTTTTGGTACTAACCTATTAATCTAGAGCCTAGTGCCAGTTTCTGTGTTTTCCTTGTTTTGAAGTATTGTAGATAAGGAATATTAAACGGAGTCCAAACGGAATAAAATCTTTGCGATGATTTTTTCTGGAAAAGAAGACACCTACCAGGCTTGGAGTGCAAGGCAAGGGACTTACCAGGAAGTCACAAGCCAGGGGCACGACCACCCCTCTGGTCGCGCCTGACAGGCTTGTGATTCCCTGGTAGGAGTACTAACCTAATCTTCGTCCTATAAATACCCAAATATTCCCCAATACCAAAAATAGCAACACAAATACTTTTTCGCTGCCCGAAGTCTCCGTTCCCAAGAGATCCAATCTTGGAGCCTTTTCCAGTAATCTATCGGAGGGGGCTTCAATCACGAAGGGCATTTGCATCAACTCCATTGCCCCTCCGATGATGCGTGAGTAGTCCACCACAGACCTACAGGTCCATAGCTGGTAGCTAGATGGATTCTTTTCTCTCTTTGTGCTTCAATACCATGTTCTTCATGATCTTCATGAGATCTATCCGATGTAATAATCTTTTGCGGTGTGTTTGTCGAGATCCGAGGAATTGTGGGTTTATGTTTGGATTACCCATGAATATTATTTCAGTCTTTTCTGAAGTCTCATATGCATGATTTCACATCTTTGTAAGTGTCTTCGAGTTATTGGTTTGGTTTGGCCAAATAGATTGGTAATTCTTGCAGTGGGAGAAGTGCTTAGTTTTGGGTTCAATTTGGCGGTGTCCTCACCTAGTGACATAGTAGGGGTAGCGAGGCACGTATTGTATTGTTGCCGTCAAGGGTAAAAATATGGGGTTTTCATCATATTGCTTGAGTTTATCCCTCTACATCATGTCATCTTACCTAGTGCGTTACTCTATTCTTCATGAACTTAATACTCTAGATGCACGCACGAGTCGGCTGATGTGTGGAGTAATAATAGTAGATGCAGAATCATTTCGGTCTACTTGACACGGACGTGATGCCTATATGCATAATCATTGCCTTGGATATCGTCATAATTATTCACATTTCTATGAATTTCTCGACAATAATTTGTTCACCCACCGTGATATTTTCCTTCAAGAGAGAAGCCTCTAGTGAGACATATGGCCCCCGGGTCTACTTTCCATATTATATTTTTCGATCTATAAACCAAAAATACCAAAAATATCTTGCTTCTTTATTTACTTTTTACTTCCCGCAATCTTTTACATCTATCTCTATCAGATCTAATCCTTGCAAATAACCGTGAAGGGATTGACAACCCCTTTATAGCGTTGGGTGCAAGAGTTTGGTTATTTATGTACGTGCATCCATTGGTGACTTGCTTGTTCCTCCTACTGGATTGATACCTTGGTTCTCATCAACTATGGGAAATACTTATCTACTTCCCTGCATCACCCTTTCCTCTTCAAGGGAAAACCAACGCACGCTCAAGAGGTAGCAAGAAGGATTTTTGGTGCCGTTGCCGGGGAAAATACATAGCAAGTCAAGATAAGAACTCTCCCGTCAACTTGCCAATTTCTGGCTTTGTTGCCGGGGAGATCTACATCAATCCTACCAAGTACCCATCACAAACTCATCTCTTGGATTTACATTATTTTCCATTTGCCTCTCGTTTTCCTCTCCCCCACTTCTAAAACGATTTTCAGAAAAAACCAAAAAAATTGCCTTTTTATTCGCCCTTCTTCCGTTTGCCTTTTCGTTTGCCTTTTGTTTGCTTGTGTTGCCATGTGACTTCTATTTTCTTGCATCTTTGCTTGCTAAAAATCTATTGATATGGATCCTCATCCACTTGCTAATCTTTTCAAAATACCAAATTATGATGAAGCAATTGCTACTGAGTTGAGTGCACTTGATTATCTCTATGAAGTTCTGTTTGAAAATCATGAATCCAAATTTTTTGATGAAGTGTTGAAAGAAGAAATTTGTAAGGAGATTCATGAGAGTTACTTGAATTGAAAGCATGATTTCCATTTTGTTAGTTTGAATTCTCTGAATATCCATGATGCTAATGATATGCAAAACCACAAGCTTGGGGATGCTATGCTTGATGAATATAATATTCATTGTTCCCTAAGTTTTGATTATGACACATATGCTATAATTGATGTTGAAAATAATGATTTATTTGATAGTTATATTGTGAAATTCCTTCATGTTGCTACTGAAAATTATTATGAGGATGGAACATATGCTTGTAGGAATTGCAATGATATCAAGGTTCCTCTCTATGTGTTCAAAGTTTTTAGGTTATGCTTGTTTTGCCTTCCTATGCTAGTTGATTCTTGTTCCCATAAATTGTTTGCTCACAAAATCCCTATGCATAGGAAGTGGGTTAGACTTAAATGTGTTTTTCATGCTATTCATGGTGCTCTTTTTCATATCTCAATTACTACTTTTTATGTGAGCATCATTGCAATCCTTATGCCTAACTAGGGGCGTTAAGCAATAGCGCTTGTTGGGATGCAACCCAATTTTATTTTTATGTTCTATTTTTGCTTATGTTTTTGAGTGTTTCACACATTATTACCTCTGTAGTAATTGTGTTTTGGTGTTTTAATTAGTGTTTGAGCCAAGTAAGACCTTTGGTATGGTCTATGGTGATTGTTGATTTTATCTTGCTGAAAATAGAAACTTTTGCGCCCAGTCTAGGAATTTCATAAATTTATCAGAGTGTGTAATGAGTCTGATATTTTTTACAAAATATTAATATACAAATTTACCAGGTTGTCCTAATTTTTCAGAATTTTTGGAGTTACACAAATATACGAAGTTTCGAGATTACTACAAACCGTTCTGTTTTTGATAGATTATGTTTTCTTTGTGATGTTTACCTATTTTGATGTACCTATGGGTCGTATCGGGGGGTATGAACCATGTAGAAGTTAGAATACTATAGATATGAAACCAATATAAATAAATAATGAGTTAACAACAGTACCTAAAGTAGTGATTTATTTCCCTTAAACTAGCGGATCTCATGAGTTTTCTGTTGAGTTTTGTGTTGTGAAGTTTTCAAGTTTTGGGTAAAGATTTGATGGATTATGGAATAAGCAGTGGCAAGAGCCCTAAGCTTGGGGATTCCCATGGCACCCCAAGCCATATTGAAAGATGCAAAATAGCCTAAGCTTGGGGATGCCCCAGAAGGCATCCCCTCTTTCGTCTTCAATCCATCGGTAAATTTACTTGAGGCTATATTTTTATTCACCACATGATATGTGTTTCGCTTGGAGCGTCTTGTATGATATGAGTCTTTGATTTTTAGTTTGCCACAACCATACTTGCTTCATACATCTCTTGATAGAGACACACATGAATCGTGAATTTATTAGAATACTTTATGTGCTTCACTTATATCCTTTGAGATAGGCAATTTTGCTCTAGTGCTTCACTTATATCTTTTTAGAGCACAGTGATGTTTCGTTTTATAGAAATAATTGAACTCTCGTACCTTTCTTATATTATTTCGAGAGTCCTTAAACAGCCTGGTAATTGTTTTAGGTTATGAACATAGTCCTTATATGATAGGCATCCAAGAGGGATGTAATAAAAACTTCCATATTAAGTGCATTGACTATTATGAGAAGTTTGATTCCTTGCATAAAGTTTTGAGATATAAAGATGATAATATTAAGAGTCATGTTAGGAAGTAATTGTGAATTGGTAAAAATACTTGTGTAAAGGTTTGCGATTCCTGTAGCATGCATGTATGGTGAACTGTTATGTAAGGAAGTCAGAGTATGATTTGTTAATTGATTGTTGACCTTTGTTTGAGGGTCGGGAGCGCGCGATGGTTTACTCCTAGAAACCTCTCCGCTAGGGGAATGCATCTAATACTTTGCTTTGGTGACTGATATACTTTTGCAATATGTATGTGAGTTCTTTATGACTAATGTGAGTCCATGGATTATACGCACTCTCACACTTCCAGTTTTGCTAGCCTCTCTAGTACTACGCAACTTTTGCCGGTGCGATAAACACACCTTCCTCAAAACAGCCACCATATATCTTTCCTGAAAACATCCACCATACCTACCTATTATGGCATTTCCATAGCCATTCTGAGAGATATTGCCATGCAACTTCCACTGTTCCGTTTATTATGACACACACCATCATTTTCATATTGATGATTGTAAGATACCTAGCATGATGTTTTCATGGCTTGTCCATTCTTTGATGTCATTTGCTATGCTAGATCATTGCACATCCTGGTACACCACCGGAAGCATGCATATAGAGTTATATTTTGTTCTCGATATCGAGTTGTAATTCTTGAGTTGTAAGTAAATAGAAGTGTGATGACCATCATTATTAGAGCATTATCCCATGTGAGGAAAGGATGATGGAAGCTATGATTCCCTAAAAGTGGGGATGAGACTTTGGACTTTATGAAAAAAGGCCTTAGATGCCCACCAAAACAAAAAAATAAGAAAAAGAGAGAATGGACAATGCTACTATCTTTTTTCCACACTTGTGCTTCAAAGTAGCGACATGATTGTCATGATAGAGAGTCTCCTATTTTGTCACTTTCATATACTAGTGGGAATTTTTCATCGTATAACTTGGCTTGTATATTCCAATGATGGGATTCCTCAAATTCCCCTAGGTCTTCATGAGCAAGCAAGTTGGATGCACACCCACTTAGTTTCCTTTTGAGCTTTCATACACTTATTGCTCTAGTTCATCCATTGCATGGCAATCCCTACTCACTCACATTGATATCTATTAATGGGCATCTCCGTAGCCCGTTGATATGCCTAGTTTATGTGAGACAATATTCTCGTTTTCCTTTACAACCTCCACCATATTCTATTATACCTATAGTGCTATATCCATGGCTCACAATCATGTAGTGCGTGAGAGTTGAAACAGGTTGAGAAAATAAAGGTGTGAAACAATTTCTTGACTTATCATTGAGGTTGTGCATGATATAAATACTTTGTGTGGGGAAGATGGAGCATAGCCAGACTATATGATATTGTAGGGATAACTTTCTTTTGCCATTATATTTTGAAGAGATTCAATTGCTTTGCTAGTATGCTTGAGATATTATTGTTTTTATGCCACAAGACTTTCCCTTTTTGAGATATGCAGTGTTGCACATAATGAGCATGCTCATTTAATGACTTTCCCTCAACTAAGCTAGTTGGGTTTTCAGCATGAGCAAAAGTGGATCGAAGATGACCCAAGTATTTTTTTGGTGGTACGGAACACTAGCGGTTCCTCAACTTTTGGATAAGCAAGTACAACTAATTTTTTTGGTATCTTGCGTTTCCTACCCATATCCAAAGATAGAAAACAACTTAGAACAGCAAATAAAATCTACTTAGTCATAAAGCAAACAAGCACCCACGAGAATATTCACCCCACGCTATTGCTCCCGGCAACGGCGCCAGAAAAGGTCTTGATAACCCACAAGTATAGGGGGTCAATTGTAGCCTTTCTCGATAAGTAAGAGTGTCGAACCCAACGAGGAGCTAAAGGCAGAACAAATATTCCCTCAAGTTCTATCGACCACCGATACAATTCTAGGCACGCTTAATGTTTGCTTTACCTAGAACAAGTATGAAACTAGAAGTATTTTGTAGGTGTAACGTGATAGTTTTGGAATATAATAAAGAACACGTAAATAAGAACTAGGGGCTGCTAAGATAAAGAAACAACTAAGTTAGTTTAACGAGTGTGGAAAAGTGGTGGTAGGAGTTGCAGAATTGTCCCTAGGCAATCGATAACTAGACCGGTCATCATTATTGCAATTTTATATGAGGCATAAGCTAACATAATTTCTCTACTTGGAACATATGCACTTATGATTGGAACTCTAGCAAGCTTCTGCAACTATGAAAGATCATTAAGGTAAAACCCAACCATAGCAATATAAGGTATCAAGTCCTCTTTACTCCCATATGCCACAACCCACCTACTCGGGTTTATGCTTCTTTCACTCAAGTAACCCACCATAGGCAAATCATGAACACATTGCTACACCCTACAGAGAGGATCCCTCACGCTTGCGCGACACGGAGAGCACCATAGGACAACACCAATAATAAAACATGCAACTCAAACCAATCATGATCATCAATTAACCCATAGGACAACAAAAATCTACTTAGACAGCATAGGATGGCAACCCATCATTGGATAATAATATGAAGCATAAAGCACTATGTTCAAGTAAAGGTTACAGCGGGTTGCAGGAGAGTGGACCTCTGTAGATAGATGGGGGAAGGTAATGGAGGTGTTGGTGAAGATGACGGAGTTGTTGGAGTAGATCGCCGTCACGATGATGGCCCCGACGATGTTTTGGTGCCACCGGGAGAGAGGGGGAGAGAGACCCCTCCTTCCTTTTCTTCCTTGACCTATTGGAGATATGCCCTAGAGGCAATAATAAATTAGTTATTATTATCATAGTTCCTTGTTCATGATAATCGTTTATTATCCATGCTATAAATTGTATTGATCGGAGACTTAGATGCATGTGTGGATACATAGACAAAACCATGTCCCCAGTATGCCTCTAATGGACTAGCTCGTTGATCAAAGACGGTTAAGGTTTCCTAGCCATGGCCAACCCTGTCTTGGAGGTCATGTTGTTGGACAACGATGAGCCTACAAACTATGGATAAGCGATGATGCGCCCGGAAACCGACAAATGGTTAGAGGCCATGAAATCCGAGAAAGGATCCATGTATGAAAACCAAGTATAAACTTTCGTGGACTTGCTCGTTGGACGGCAGGTCGTTAATTACAAATGGATCTTTAAAATGAAGACACACGCTGATGGTAAATGTTACCATTTGTAAAGCTCGACTTGTTGCAAAGTAGTTTTCGACAAGTTTAAGGAGTTGACTGCGATGAGACTTTCTCACTCGTAGTGATGCTAAAGTCTGTTGGAATTATGTTAGCAGTTGCTGCATTTTTCAATTATGAAATCTGGCAGATGGATGCCAAAACATCGTTTCCTTCCTTAAGGAAAGGTTGTATGAGATGCAACCAGAAGGTTTTGTCAGTCCTAAGGATGCTAAAAGGTGTGTGAGCTTCAGTGATTCTTCTGTGAACTGAAGCAAGCATCTCGGAGTTGGAATATACACTTTGATGAGGTGATCAAAGTTTTGAGTCTATACAAAGTTTATGAGAAACTTGTATTTACAATAAAGTGAGTGGGAGCACTATGGAGTTTCTGGTAAGCATATGTGGTTGACATATTGTTGATCGGAAATGATGTAGAATTTCTGGAGAGCATAAACGGTTGTTTGAAAAGAGTTTTTCAAAGGAAGACCTGGATAAAGCTACCTAATTGTTGAGCATCAAGATCTATAGAGATAGATCAAGATACTTGATGAGACTTTCAATGAGTACATACCTTGACAAGATTTTGAAAGAGTTCAAAATGGATTAGTCATAGAAAGAGTTTTCGCCTGATTTGTAAGGTATAAAGTTGAGTAAAATTCAATGCCCAGTGACTGCAGAAGATAGAGAAAAGATGAGTGTCATCACCTATGCTTCGGCTATAGGCTCTGTCATGTATGCAATGCTGTGCACAAGACCCGATGTCAGCCTTGCCATAAGTATGGCCAGTAGGTTTCAAAGTGATCCTGGAATGGAGCACTGGATGGCGGTCAAGATTGTCCTTAGTAACTAAAAGACTAAGGAGATGTTTCTCTATTATGGAGGTGATAAAGAGTTTGTCGTAAAGAGTTACGTCGATGCAAGCTTTAAACACCAATCTCGATGACTCGTAGTAGCAATCTGGATACGTATAGCAGAGCAGCCATTTGGAATAGTACCAAGTGGAGTGTGGTAGCAGTGTTTACGGTTTGACATAGAAATTTGCAAAGTACACACGGATCTGAATGTCGCAGACCCGTTGACTATAAGACCTCTCTCACATGCAAAGCATGATCGAGCCCCAGAACTCATTGGGTGTTAGATTCATAACAATGCGAATCACATGGTGATGTGAACTAGATTATTGACTCTAGTGCAAGTGGGAGACTGTTGGAAATATGAACTAGAGGCAATAATAAATTAGTTATTATCATATTTCCTTGTTCATGATAATCGTTTATTATCCATGCTATAAATTGTATTGATAGCAGACTTAGATGCGTGTGTGGATACATAGACAAAACCATGTCCCTAGTATGCCTCTAATGGACTAGCTCGTTGATCAAAGACGGTTAAGGTTTCCTAGCCATGGACATGAGATGTCATTTGATAACGGGATCACATCATTAGGAGAATGATGTGATGGACAAGACCCAAACTACAAACATAGCATATGATCGTGTTAGTTTATTGCTACTTTTTCTGCATGTCAAGTATATGTTCCTATGACCATGAGATCATGCAACTCACAGACATCGGACTAGTGCCTTGTGTGTATCAAACGTCGCAACGTAACTGGGTGACTATAAAGGTGCTCTACAGGTATCTCCGAGGGTGTTTGTTGAGTTGGCATGGATCAAGACTGGGATTTGTTACTCCGTGTGACGGAGAGGTATCTTGGGGCCCACTCGGTAATACAACATCACAATGAGCCTTGCAAGCAATGTGACTAATTGTTAGTTGCGGGATCTTGTATTACGGAACGAGTAAAGAGACTTGCCGGTAACGAGGTTGAACTAGGTATGGAGATACCGACGATCGAATCTCTGGCAAGTAACATACCGAAGAACAAAGGGAACATCATACGGGATTAATTGAATCCTTGACATAGAGGTTCGACCGATAAAGATCTTCGTAGAATATGTAGGAAACAATGTGGATATTCAGGTCCCGCCATTGGTTATTGACCGTAGAGGTGTCTCCGTCATGTGTAACGACCCGAACCTGATAAGATTCGATGTCTCTGTGCTTACTGTGCTAGTCCCTGGATCAATAGCTAGCACACACAGTACAAAATGAAATACCAAGAATAATCCACATGTCATAAGTATTACATTGCAGATCCAGAGTACAATTTATTACATAGTGCTTAGCTCGAAGGCTAGCTCAAAATAAAACACAACGGAGAGCATAAAAGACAACTGTGGAGTCCCAACAACACCACTGGAAAAGCTGAGTGTAGACATCGTAACCCTATGCGCATCACTCACACGTCGTATAAAAATCCTGCAACATAAAACATTGCAGCCACAAAGGGTCAATACTTTGAATGTATTGGCAAAGCACATCAAAATTGTTATAACAGACCTACCATATCTATATGCAAGGATATGACAAAGGAAAGGCTTATGGTTTGTTTTTGCAAAAAGCTGATTTTATCTTACTTCTACCTACTAATCAAGTATTTAATATTTACTACACTTTAGTTCATTAATTGTTAAACTGGACCGCCTCCAATTTGACACGCCTATGAGAGCCTTCAAGGATCATAGGTATAAATAAGCCCACTTCACATTTAATTGTATTGAGGTGATAAGATCTACCAGAGGTTTCAAGTCTAGCTGCTCAAAATTGTCCATAACCGAGGACACGGCTAATCATGATTAGTTTTTGCACTTTGCAGAGGATAGTACGCTTTACCCACTGGACTCAACCCGAAGATTGAGACGAAGTCTTTCAAAAGTAGTCACCTCCACCCAACGGAGGCCCGTACCAACTATCCCGCTACATCTACTGGCACATTCGGGTAAGGTTTCCACAACTGATCAACTAAGCCAGAGCCCATAATAGCCAGTGGTCGCACATGGAAGTTACTTGATATGAAACATGTTCAACCTTTTTAAACCTGGGCGGCATTCCCCACCGTTCCTGAGTCATGTAGAGCCTCCCGGAGGATACATACTTGTCGACTGGTCCCAACATACCAATCCGCCCAGATGATTCATTAATTAAATATTAATATTGCAGAGCCTCCCAGAGGATACAATAAAATACATGTTGTTATATTAATCATTACTTAACTTCACTCACAACTTCCATGTGACACCCAAAACCCAATCCACGTCTACATAGCAAGGCTAAGCAATAACTGAAATATAACGGTACCCAATATGGCGACAAGGATATCAAGGTCAGACTAAGCATATGGCTATCCTTACTGGGTTTAGCATATCATACCAACATAACAATTCCTACACATGCAATATAATAGTGTGACATAGAACTACATGCATAGAAAATAATAGGATGAAGGATGATCAAAGGTGTAACTTGCCTTATTCCTAGTTCTCAAACTCGCACTCTGGACAATAATTTGCCTCGCACTCCGAACAATCTACACGTTTCAAACAACACAACAAATCAATCATCACACTCAAATAACATCAAATAAAACCAACAGCAAGAAATCATTTTTTTAATTCAGACAATAGTAGCATAATAGTAGGTGAAAATCAGCTACAACCTAATAGGATCATAATGCAAAAATAATCACTTGAATTGGATCAACGGTTTGAAAGATGTGGCCTCCGGAAGTTTAAATTCAAATTTAAGCAAATTCAAATTTAAATAGTTCAAAAGTTTGAAAAATTGATTCTACAGGATTCTACTAATTATTATGAGTGCACAGGAAAAAGAATCGATGAATTTGGAGTTACGAATCTCAAGATATAGCTAAAAGAAAATTTGAATAAAATATGTCCAAGCTGCTGGATTTGTAGCTGCGGTAACTGTAGTGTCGCCACGAGGCGCAATGTGAGTGGCCAAAAGGTGTTCGCTGTGAAGCTTAACCGACGAATAGCCGCAATATAACAGAAAACGGTTCGGGAGTAAATAAACAAAACAGAGATCTAATCTCAGGCGTACACGGTAGATCGGACGGCTGAGGTTTGCTCACCGGAGAACAGAGAGGATGGGTGCCGGACTTGGAGATGAACGGTGACGGGCGGCTCTGGTTTGACGGTTCCGACGGCTTGAAGGCTCCCCGGAGCTCTCGGAGGTAGGGACGGAGTTCGTACGGAGTCTACGGACTCGGGGACATCTTCAAAGACGACCGGGGCTTGCTCCCATGAGGACACAGAGCGGCTAGAGCGGCGGCTGGCGACGGGAACTCCGGAGCTAAGTCGAAGCGCTCGGTTGGATGCCTCCCTGCACGATATAGATGGTCAAGGAGATGGAGGAAACCTAGGAGAAGACCTCAGAGAAGAAGGGAGGCGCTGGGAACCCCGGGTGGCGCTCAAATCGACGGCAAAACCTTCTGTTGGCAGCGGACTCCGGTGAGATCGGGACGGAGCTCTAGGGCACGAGGAACTCCGTTTTTGCGAAAAATTGGACGAGGGGAGGTAGGGGAATACTTATAAGAGGATTCCATGGACGAGGGGTAGCGAATCGATCGAATCGATCGAGTTTGGATCGGCTTCGGTCTCCAGGAAGAACATGGGTGGGGAAAGGGATGACATCGTGGGGTCAGCTCGTCAGTGAGCGGGCAAAGGAAGATAAAAAAACAGAAGGAGGGAGTTGCGGGGCGAGCTCCTCTACAGCACTGAAATGGGCCGGCCTGTTGCTGCTGCTGCTGCGTGCGCGCGGGCGAGGGATAGAGATGGGCCAGACTCAGTTGAGTTTAGATTAGGAATAGGTTTTCCTATTTATAAGTTTACAGAAACTGATTTTGGGTCAAAACAAATGATAAAAGTCATTTACAAATAATAGCATAACTTTCTCAAAGGTATAAATACAAATATAGGAAACAGTGAACTATTTTAAAGACCAAAATCTAAATACAATAAATATAATATTTTTTATAAAAATATTTTTGGGGTTTATAAATGTTCCGCAAAACACTTTTGAACTACATATAATAAAAAAGCAAATAATAATTTAAAGAACTTACAAACAAAACTTCATGGAAGGAGTCATATTCCCTTCGCTCATAATATATTGGTTTTGAGTTGGATTTGTTTCTAAATAATATAAAAACTTCAAATGGAACCATATCCAACTATTAAACATATTTATAATTTGAGTAAGTCATCTCATCCTCTCTCATATTTGAATTGGAAATTTTTTGAGTATGCTCAAACCCCAAATAAGATGCAAATGAATAATTGGGAAAGTCATGTTATTCCCTCTCATTTGGTTATTCAATGAACTCCAAAAGTTTAAATCCTAGTCAAATTTAGCTAAGACCAATCAACACAAGCAAGTTTTAAAATACTCCTATTCAAATAACTAACATTCCAAAATTCTAAATTTTGGGATGTTACATCATGTCTACATAGTTCTCGAACCCGCAGGGTCTGCACACTTAAGGTTTGGTGACGTTTCGGTAGTATAGAGTTATGTATGGTGGTGACCGAAGGTTGTTAGGAGTCCTGGATGAGATCCCGGACATCACGAGGAGCTCCGGAATGGTCCAGAGGTAAAGATTCATATATAGGAAGTCCCAGTTTAGTCACCGGAAAAGTTTCGGGCTCATCGGTAGTGTACCGGGAGTGCCGCTAGTGTACCGGGAGACCACCGGAAGGGGTATTTCGACCCAAGAGGCTTCATGGGTGTGGGAGAGTAAATACCAGCCTTTTGTGGGCTGGTGGAAGTCCCACACAAGGCCCATGCGGCTGGGAGAAAAAGCCCAAAGGGAAAAAGGTGGAAAAAGGCCCCCAAAAAAAGGAGGAATCCTAGTCCTACTAGGATTGGAGGAGGAGTCCTCCTCTCCTCCCCGCTTTGGTCGACCCAAGGGCTGGATTTTTGGCAGCCAAGACTCCTCCTCCTCTCCTCCTATATATACTAGAGGATTTTAGGGTTTTGGCACAGAATTTTCAGCCACGTGCTACCCGTTCCTCTAGTGCATAGTTTCTCCTCTAGATCGGTTTTCTGCAGTGCTTAGGCGAAGCCTTGCCGGAATTGCTCCACCACCATCGCCAGAGCGCCGTCATGCTTCTGGTGAACTCTTCTTCCTCTACACTTCCTTTTTCTGGATCAAGACGGTGGAGATCGTCATCAAGCTACATGTGTGTTGAACGCGGAGGTGTCGTCCGTTCGGCGCTAGATCGGAAGGACCGTGATCAAGATCGCGAGACGATTCGTGACGAGTTCGCGGGACGGATCATGATGAGTTCGCAGGATAGATCGTGATCAAGATCACAAAACGGATCGTGATGATTTTGCGGGATGGATCGTGATGAGTTCACGGGACGGATCGTGATGAGATCGCGGGACGCTCGACGATTTGGATCGCGAAGACGTTCGACTACACCAACCGCGTTTCTTAACGCTTCCCGCTTAGCGATCTACAAGGGTATGTAGATCCACTCTCCCTCTCGTAGATGCTCATCACCATGGATAGATCTTGCGTGTGCGTAGGAAATTTTTTGTTTCCCATGCAACGTTCTCCAACAGTGGCATCATGAGCTAGGTCTATGTGTAGATGAGATCTCGAGTAGAACACAAAAGGTTTGTGGGCATTGATTCTTAGATTGATTCCTCCCTTGGTTGGATTTTGGTTCAGCGGTATTGTGAGATGAAGCGGCCCGGACCAACATTACTCGTACGCTTACGAGAGACCGGTTCCCTCGACGCAACTTGTTGCCTAGATGGCTTGCGGGTGGCAGTTTCTCTCACTTTAGTTGGATCAGATTCGACAAAGGCGGTCCTTGAGAAGGTTGAAAAGCAAATTATGTATCACCATTGTGGTTTATGCGTAGGTGAGAATCGTTCTTGCTAGAAACCCATAGCATCCATGTAAAACATGCAACAATAATTAGAGGACGTCTAACTTGTTTTTGCAGGGTTTGTTGTGATGTGATATGGCCAATTACATGATGTGATATATGTGATGTATGAGATGATCATGTGATGTATAGAATTTCACGACTTGCATGTCGATGAGTACGACAACCGGCAGGAGCCATAGAGTTGTCTTTAATTATTGTATGACCTGCGTGTCAATCATTAAGCTCTATGTAATGCTTTACTTTATCGCTAAACGGTAGCAATAGTAGTAGAAGCATGCAGGGCGTGATAACCCCGATGGCGACACGTTGATGGAGATCAAGATGATGTAGATCATGGTGTCGTGCCAGTGACGATGGATATCATGCCGGCGCTTTGAAGATGGAGATCTAAAGTACAAGTTCATGGCCATATCATGTCACTTATGAATTGCATGTGATGTTAATCATTTTATGCACCTTGTTTTGCTTAGTACGACGGTAGCATTATAAGGTGATCCCTCACTTAAATTTCAAGATAAAATTGTATTCTCCCCGAGTGTGCATCGTTGCAAAAGTTCGTCGTGTTGAGACACCACGTGATGATCGGGTGTGATAGACTCTATGTTCACATACAATGGGTGCAAGCCAGTGTTGCACATGCAGAACACTCGGGTTAAACTTGACGAGCCTAGCATGTACAGACATGGCCTCGGAACACAAGAGACCGAAAGGTCGAACATGAGTCATATAGTAGATATGATCAACATGATGATGTTCACCATTGTAACCACCTCAACTCACGTGATGATCGGACTTGAGTTGGTGAATTTGGATCATGTATCACTCGGATCACCGGAGGGATGTCAATTTGAGTGGGAGTTCTTAAGTAATATGATTAATTGAACTCATTATGATGAACATAGTTAGTAGTGTCTTTGCAAAATTATGTTGTAGATTACTAGGTCACGCTGTAGCTCCCTTAAATTTTATATGTTCCTAGAGAAATAGAGTTTAAAGATGATGGTAGCAATATTGTGGACTGGCTCCATGACTGAGGATTGTCCTCATTGCTGCACAGAAGGCTTATGTCCTTAATGCACCCTCAGTGCACCAACCCCTCCAGCGTTGTTTTTAGATGTTGTGAACATCTGACAGACACGTTTTGATAACTACTTGATAGTTTAGTGCGTCATGCATTACGGCTTAGAATTGAGGCTTCGAAACATTTTGAACGTCACGGAACATATGAGATGTTCTAAGAGCTGAAATTAGGATCTCAGGCTCGTGCCCGTGTTGCGATATATGAGATCTCCAACAAGATTCTTTGCCTATAAGATGAACGAGAATAGCTCAATCGTTGAGAATGTGCTCAGATTGTTTGGGTGCTACAATCGCTTGAATCGAGTGGGAGTTGATCTTCCAGATAAGATAGTGATTGCTATAGTTCTCCAAGTCACTTTCACTAAGCTACTAGAACTTGGTGATGAACTATAAAATGCCAGGGATAGAAATAATGATCCCTGAGCTGTTCGCGATGTTTGACACCGCGAAGGTAGAAATCAAGAAGGAGCATCAACTGTTGATGGTTAGTCAAACCACTAGTTTCGAGAAGGGCAGGAGCAAGGAGGGAAAACTTGATGGATAGCAAGTCAGTTGCTGCTCCAGTGAAGCAACCCAAAGTTGAACCCAAACCCGAGACTAAGTGCTTCGATTATGAGGAGAGCGGTCGCTGAAGCGGAACAACCCTAAATACTTGGTAGATAAGAAGGCTGGCAACATCGATAGAAGTATATTTGATATATGTGTTATTTATGTGTACCTTGCTAGTACTCCAAGTAGCACCCTCGTATTGGATACTGGTTCGGTTGCTAAATGTTAGTAACTCGAAATGAAAGCTACGGAATAAACGGAGCACTAAGCTAAGGGTGAGGTGACGATGTGTGTTGGAAATGTTTTCAAGGTTGATGTGATCAACATCGCACGCTCTCTCTACCTTCGGGATTAGTGACGAACCTAAATAAATGTTATTTGGTGTTTTGCGTTAGCATGAATGTGATTAGATCATGTTTATTGCAACACGGTTATTCATTTGAGTTAAAGAATAATGGTTATTCTATTTACATGAATAATACCTTCAATGGTCATGCACCCAGTGAGATTGGTTTGTTAAATCTTGATCGTAGTAATACACATGTTCATAACATTGATGCCAAAGATACAAAGTTAATAATGATAGTACCACATACTTGTGGCACTGCCGCTAAATGTCATATTGGTATAAAGCGCATGAAGAAACTCCATGCTGATGGATCTTTGGACTCATTCGATTTCGAATCGGTTGAGACATGCGAACCATGCCTCTTGGTCAAGATGACGAAGGACCCCGTTTTCTGTTTTGATGAAGGAGGAAGTGATTTATTGGAAATGATACATGTTGATGTATGCAATCCAATGAGTCTTGTAGCGAGTGGTGGATATCATTATTTTCTTATCTTCACTTATGATTTGAGTAGATATAGTGTATATTTACTTAATGAAACACAAGTCTGAATCGTTTGAAAGGTTCAAGCAAATTCAGAGTGAACTTTAAGATCATCGTGACAATAAGATAAAAATGTTTGCGATATGATCGTGGAGGTGAATATATGAGTTACGAGTTTGGCATACAAGTTTAGACAATGTGAAAGTTGTTTCACAACTCACGCCACCTGGAACACCATAGTGTGATGGTCTGTCCGAACGTCATAGTCGTGCTCTATGGGATATGGTGCGTGCTATGATGTCTATTATCGTTTTGTTACTATAATTTTGGGGTTATGCATTAGAGATAACTACATTCACTTCAAATAGGGCACCATCTAAATCCGTTGGGATGACACTGTGTGAATTATGGTTTGATAGAAACCTAAGCTGTCATTTCTTAATGTTTGGGGCTGCGACGCTTGTGTGGAAAATGTTTTCACCTAATGAGCTCGAACCCAAAGCGGACAAATGCATCTTCATAGAATACCCTAAGAACAGTTGGGTGAACCTTCTATCTCAGATCCAAGCATAATATGTTTTTTGTTTAAACTGGGTCCTTTCTCGAGAAAAGGTTTCTCTTGAAAGAATTGAGTGAGAGGAGGATAGAAATTGATGAGGTTATTGAATCTCTACTTCAACCAGAAAGTAGCGCAGCGTAGAAAGATGTTTCTGTGAAGCCTACGTCAGTTGAAGAGGAAGTCAATGATGATGATCATGAAAGCTTCGGATCAAGTTACTATCGACCTGCGAGGAAATTAGAGCTTGATGAGGTTATTGATCCTTTACTTCAACCAGAGAGTAGCGCAGCGCAGGAAGTTGTTTCGGTGAAGCCTACGTTAGTTGAAGAGGAATTTAATGATGATGATCATGAAGCTTCGGATCAAGTTACTATCAAACCTCGTAGGGCGACAAGGATGTATACTGCTACTGAGCGGTACGACAACCTTGTCTTGGAGGTCATGTTGTTGGACAACGATGAGCCTACAAACTATGGAGAAGCGATGATGGGCCCGGAAACCGACAAATGGTTAGAGGCCATGAAATCCGAGAAAGGATCCATGTATGAAAACCAAGTATAGACTTTGGTGGACTTGCTTGTTGGACGGTAGGTCGTTAATTACAAATGGATCTTTAAAATGAAGACAGACGCTGATGGTAAATGTTACCATTTGTAAAGCTCGACTTGTTGCAAAGTAGTTTTTGACAAGTTTAAGGAGTTGACTGCGATGACACTTTCTCACTCGTAGTGATGCTAAAGTCTGTAGGAATTATGTTAGCAGTTGCTGCATTTTTCAATTATGAAATCTGGCAGATGGATGCCAAAACATCGTTTCCTTCCTTAAGGAAAGGTTGTATGAGATGCAACCAGAAGGTTTTGTCGGTACTAAGGATGCTAAAAGGTGTGTGAGCTTCAGTGATTCTTTTGTGAACTGAAGCAAGCATCTTGGAGTTGGAATATACACTTTGATGAGGTGATCAAAGTTTTGAGTCTATACAAAGTTTATGAGAAACTTGTATTTACAATAAAGTGAGTGGGAGCACTATGGAGTTTCTGGTAAGCATATGTGGTTGACATATTGTTGATTGGAAATGATGTAGAATTTCTGGAGAGCATAAACGGTTGTTTGAAAAGAGTTTTTCAAAGGAAGACCTGGATAAAGCTACCTAATTGTTGAGCATCAAGATCTATATAGATAGATCAAGATACTTGATGAGACTTTCAATGAGTACATACCTTGACAAGATTTTGAAAGAGTTCAAAATGGATTAGTCAGAGAAAGAGTTTTCGCCTGATTTGTAAGGTATAAATTTGAGTAAAACTCAATGCCCAGTGACTGCAGAAGATAGAGAAAAGATGAGTGTCATCACCTATGCTTCAGCCATAGGCTCTATCATGTATGCAATGCTATGCACAAGACCCGATGTCAGCCTTGCCATAAGTATGGCCAGTAGGTTTCAAAGTGATCCTGGAATGGAGCACTAGATGGCGGTCAAGATTGTCCTTAGTAACTAAAAGACTAAGGAGATGTTTCTCGATTATGGAGGTGATAAAGAGTTTGTCGTAAAGAGTTACTTCGATGCAAGATTTAAACACCAATCCGGATGACTCGTAGTAGCAATCGGGATACGTATAGCAGAGCAGCCATTTGGAATAGTACCAAGTGGAGTGTGGTAGCAGTGTTTACGGTTTGACATAGAAATTTGCAAAGTACACTCGGATCTGAATGTCGCAGACCCATTGACTATAAGACCTCTCTCACATGCAAAGCATGATCGAGCCCCAGAACTCATTGGGTGTTAGATTCATAACTATGCGAATCACATGGTGATGTGAACTAGATTATTGACTCTAGTACAAGTGGGAGACTTTTGGAAATATGCCCTATAGGCAATAATAAATTAGTTATTATCATATTTCCTTGTTCATGATAATCGTTTATTATCCATGCTATAAATTGTATTGATCGGAGACTTAGATGCATGTGTGGATACATAGACAAAACCATGTCCCTAGTATGCCTCTAATGGACTAGCTCATTGATCAAAGACGGTTAAGGTTTCCTAGCCATGGACATGAGATGTCATTTGATAATGGGATCACATCATTAGGAGAATGATGTGATGGACAAGACCCAAACTACAAACGTAGCATATGATCGTGTCAGTTTATTGCTATTGTTTTCTGCATGTCAAGTATATGTTCCTATGACCATGAGATCATGCAACTCACGGACATCGGAGGAGTGCCTTGTGTGTATCAAACGTCGCAACGTAACTGGGTGACTATAAAGGTGCTCTACAGGTATCTCCGAGGGTGTCTGTTGAGTTGGCATGGATCAAGACTGGGATTTGTTACTCCGTGTGACGGAGAGGTATCTCGGTGCCCACTCGGTAATACAACATCACAATGAGCCTTGCAAGCAATGTGACTAATTGTTAGTTGCAGGATCTTGTATTACAGAACGAGTAAAGAGACTTGCCGGTAACGAGGTCGAACTAGGTATGGAGATACCGACGATCGAATCTCGGGCAAGTAACATACCGAAGAACAAAGGGAACATCATACGGGATTAACTGAATCCTTGACATAGAGGTTCGACCGATAAAGATCTTTGTAGAATATGTAGGAACCAATGGGGACATCCAGGTCCCACCATTGGTTATTGACCGTAGAGGTGTCTCGGTCATGTCTATATAGTTCTCGAACCCGCAGGGTCTGCACACTTAAGGTTTGGTGACGTTTCGGTAGTATAGAGTTATGTATGGTGGTGACCGAAGGTTGTTCGGAGTCCCAGATGAGATCCTGGACGTCACGAGGAGCTCCGGAATGGTCCGGATGTAAAGATTCATATATAGAAAGTACCAGTTTGGTCACCGGAAAAGTTTCGGGCTCATCGGTAGTGTACCGGGAGTGCCGGTAGTGTACCGGGAGACCACCGGGAGGGGTATTTCGACCCAAGAGGCTTCATGGGATGTGGGAGAGTAAATACCAGCCTTTTGTGGGCTGGTGGAAGTCCCACACAAGTCCCATGTGGCTGGGATAAAAAGCTCAAAGGGAAAAAGGTGGAAAAAGGCCAAAAAAAGGAGGAATCCTAGAACTACTAGGATTTGAGGAGGAGTCCTCCTCTCCTCCCCACTTTGGTCAACCCAAGGGCTGGCTTTTTGGCAGCCAAGACTCCTCCTCCTCTCCTCCTATATATACTAGAGGATTTTAGGGTTTTGGCACAGAATTTTCAGCCACGTGCTACCCATTCCTCTAGTGCATAGTTTCTCCTCTAGATCGGTTTTTTGCAGTGCTTAGGCGAAGCCCTGCCGGAATTGCTCCACCACCATCGCCAGAGCGCCGTCACGCTGCCGGTGAACTCTTGTTCCTCTCCACTTCCTCTTGCTGGATCAAGATGGTGGAGATCGTCATCAAGTTGCACGTGTGCTAAACGCGGAGGTGCCGTCTGTTCGGTGCTAGATCGGAAAGACCGTGATCAAGATCGCGAGACGGTTCGTAACGAGTTCGCGGGACGGATGGTGATGAGTTCGCGGGACGGATCATGATCAACATCACAAAACGGATCGTGATGAGTTTGCGGGATGGATCGTGATGAGTTCACGGGACGGATCGTGATGAGATCGCGGGACGCTTGGCGATTTGGATCACGAAGACGTTTGACTACACCAACCGCGTTTCTTAACGCTTCCCTCTTAGCGATCTACAAGGGTATGTAGATCCACTGTCCCTCTCTTAGATGCTCAGCACCATGGATACATCTTGCGTGTGCATAGGAATTTTTTTGTTTCCCATGCAACATTCTCCAACGTGACCTTCCCCCTAGATGGGAGAAGGGTTTCCCCTCTGTTACATGACCTCCATGGCAGCGGAGGGGCGAGAGCCCCTCCAAGATTGGATCTCTCTCTCTCTATTTCCTTCTGCTTTTGCGTTTCCAGATTTTGGCCTGTCACCGTTTCTTAAATATCCGGAGATTCGTAACTCCGATCGGGCTTAAATTTTGAGGGGAGTTTTATCCGTATATTGTCTTTCTCACGGCCAAAGGATAGTGCCAACTGACCTAAGGGTTGGCGACAAGCCTACCAGGCACGGCCAGGGGGGTGGGCCACGCCTAGCAGGCTTGCCACCTCCCCAGGCATTGTCTCGCGTTGATTCTTCTTCCCAAAAATCACACATATTCCAAAAAAAATCTCCGTAAGTTTTTATCGCGTTTGGACTTCGTTTGGTATGGATATTGTGATAAACAAAAAACATGCAACAAACAGGAACTGGCACTGGGCACTGGATATATATGTTAGTCCCAAAAATAGTATTAAAAGTTGCCAAAAGTATATGAAAGTTGTAGAATATTGGCATGAAACAATAACAAATTATAGATACGATGGAGGCATATCAGCATCCCCAAGATTAATTCCTGCCCGTCCTCGAGTAGGTAAATCATAGAAAAGTTAATTTTCGATGTGGAGTGCTACCTAGCATAATATTGTTCATATAATCTCATCACGGCATGAATATTAAGACATGAGTGATTCAAAGCAATAGTCTATCATTTGACATTAAGACAATGCTACTTCAAGCATACTAATAAAGCAATTGTATCTCTACAAAATATATGGAAAAATAAAGTTATCTCTACAATATCATATGGTCTGGATATGGTCCATCTTCCCCACACAAAGTATTTATATCATGCACAACCCCGATGACAAGTCAAGAAATTGTTTTCACACTTTTATTTTCTCAAACTTTTTCAACTTTCGCGCAAGACATGAGCGTCAGCCATGGATATAGCACTTTAGGTGGAATATAATATGGTGGAGGTTGTGAAGAAAAACAAGATTGTCTCACATCAACTAGGCGTATCAACGGGCTATGGATATGCCCACTAATAGATATTAATGTGAGTGAGTAGAGATTTCCATGCAACGGATGCACTAGAGCTATAAGTGTATGAAATCTCAAGAAGAAACTAAGTGGGTGTGCATCCAACTTGCTTTCTCATGAAGACCTAGGGCAATTTGACGAAGCCCATCACTCGAATATACAAGCCAAGTTATATAATGGAAAATTTCCGACAATATATGAAAGTGAAAAAATAGGAGACTCTCTATCAAGAAGATCATGGTGCTACTTTGATGCACAAGTGTGGAAAAAGGATAGTAGCGTTGTCCCTTTGGTGGGCATCTAAGGCCTCTTTTTATATTTGGGCTTTGCTAGCCTCTTTTATTTTTCATAAAGTTCGGAGTCTCATCCCAACTTGTGAGGGAATCATAGCTTCCATCATCCTTTCCTCACATGGGACAATGCTCTAACAATGATGATCATCACACTTTTATTTACTTATAACACAGCAATTACAACTTGATATCTAGAACAAAATATGACTCTATATGAGTGCCTCCAGCGGTGTACCTGGATATGCAATGATCTAGCATATCAAATTACATCAAAAAATGGACAAGCTATGAAAACATCATGCTATCTATCTTAAGATCATGCAAAGCAATATGAAAATGATGGTGTGTGTCATAAGAAACAGAACAATGGAAGTTGCATGGCAATATATCTCGGAATGGCTATGGAAATGCCATTATAGGTAGGTACGGTGGCTATTTTGAGGGAGGATATATGGTGGGTTTAATGAACTGGCGAAAGTTGCGCGGTACTAGAAAGGCTAGCAAAGGTGGAAGGGTGAGAGTGCGTATAATCCATGGACTCACATTAGTCATAAAGAACTCACATACTTATTGCAAAAGTCTATTAGTCATCAAATAAAAGTATTAAACGCATGCTCCTAGGGGGAGGTTGGTAGGAGTTAACCATCGGGCGCACCCGACCCTCACACAAAGGTTGACAATCAATACACAAATCATGCTTCGTCTTCCTTACATAACGGTTCACCATACGTGCATGCTACGGGAATCAGAAACCTTTACACAAGTATTTCTACCCATCCACAATTACTCAGTAGAATTAGTCTAATATCACCATCTATATATCGCCAAAATATTGCAAGGAATCAAACACATCATATTGAATGATCTACAAGTTTTATGTAGGATTTTATGACTAACCATGTGAATGACAAACTCATGTTAACTCTCTAAATAGATATAAGTGAAGCATGAGAGTTTAATTATTTCTACAAAAGATATGCCCACGCTCTAAAAAATATAAGTGAAGCACAATAGCATTCTTTAAATGGTGGTTTTCTATGTGTAGAGAAACAGGTAATCCAAACTTCAAATGATATAAGTGAAGCACATGAAGCATTCAATAAAGCCATACTCCAAAGATATAAGTGAGGTGCAAAGAGACTTATATAAATCAACCAAGGACTTTCTTAGACCACCATGGTGCATTATTAAAATAAAAATAAAAATCACGCGATGCTCCAAGATTTACGCATATCATGTGACGAATAAAAATATAGCTCCAAGTAAAATTACCGATGGTTGTTAGAAGAAAGAGGGGATGCCTTCCCGGGCATCCCCAAGCTTAGTTTCTTGGGTGTCCTTGAATATTACCTTGGGGTGCCTCAGGCATCCCCAATCTTAGTCTCTTTCCACTCCTTATTCCTTCATCCATCGTGATCTCGCCCAAAACTTGAAAACTTCAATCACACAAAACTTAACAAAACTCTCGTGAGATCCGTTAGTATAATAAAGAAAATTACCACTTTAAGTACTATTGACAACCAATTCATATTATGTTTTTGCATTTAAGCTGCTGTAATATAACTTTTCCTTGGCTTATACCACCGACACAATCGATAGTTTCATCAAAACGAGCAAAACAATGCATCAAAAACAGAATCTATCAAAAGCAGGACAATCTGTAGTAATCTGAACATTCACCATACTTCTGTAACTCTAAAAATTCTTAAAAATTAGGAATTTTCTTTTGCATAGAAGTATTGTGTAAAATTTCAGAAACTTTTGACATTCCAGTAAAAAATGTAAATTCACACACTACAACCAAAGTTTCTATTTTTGCACTCCACACACCAAACAAGCAATCTAATCATCCTAAAGGAAAATCTTGGCACATTATTTTTATGATACAATGGATTTATACAAGGGGATAATTATTTTTGTTGACAAGTTTCTGTAATTAATATTCACAAAGTTTCCATGGGCATGAACAAAGTTCAAGGCTTGCCCCCACTTCAACGTTGCTTGTCTTTCTCACTTTCACTTTTCTTTTTAATTTTTTAAGTTCCCAACTTTTTTTGTTTTTAAACTATATAAAAGCACACAATAGAATAAAATGACTCTCTAAAACTTCTGGCTTGTCTCCCTGGTAGCGCTTTCTTTAAAGCCATTAAGCTAGGCATATAGTGCTCAAGTATGGATCCACCCGGATCCCAAGGTATATCAAAGCCAATTTTAATTAGCAATGATTTGTAATTAAGTAGTGAGCACAAAGTGATATAAATCATGTGACAACAAAGTCTAAATCTCTTCCTATACATTGGCATGTCATTCAAGAAAAAATCATGCACACAAAGTAAAGGCCAATACATAGTATAAACAATTTCTTGCAATTTTATCGTATCATAAACATAGAGAGGTGAAGACGTAGTTCCTCTCTCATAATAATTGCAAGTAGGAGCAGAAAGCACATGCATATTATATTCATAAAAATAATCATGTGCAATAGGAAAACACAACCCATCAATATAATCCTTAATAAGTGAAAACTTCTCCAATATAGTGTAGTTTGAAGAATTGAAAAAGATAATAGGACTATCATGTGTGGGTGCAATAGCAACAATTTCATGCTTAACATACGGAACTATAGCAAGTTCATCTTCATAAGTATAATTCATATTAGCATCATGGCCACAAGAATAGCAAGCATCAAGTTCATCAAAAAGGGATATTTCAAAAGAATCCAAGGGATCATAGCAATCAACATAGCACTCATCCTTCGGTAAGCATGAAGGGAAATTAAACAATGTGTGACTTGAAGAGTTAATCTCATTAGAAGGTGGGCACGGGTAGCTAATCTGCTCTTCCTCCTTTTGTTCTTCGCTCTCCTCCTCATCTTTTTCATCTAATGAGCTCATAGTTTCACCAATTTCTTCTTCGATAGATTCCTGCAAATTTTATTGTCTTCCAAGGCAGCGGTCATTCTTTCAATAAGCTCTTTAACATAAGCATTAGAAGCATAGTTTTCATAGCAATATTTAAGTGTGGAAAAAAAATTATAATTGTAAAGAGTAGCATCATACTTTTCAATGAAAGAAGCAATTTCATAGGCTCCCTTAAAAGCAACAAATTCTTCAATTTGTTCAACATCATTATAGCAATAGGCCTGCTTGGCGTAAGAGGATAATGTTTCATTATCATTAAACACACAGTGGTAGGGAAGGTGTTTTTTAGTTTCTTTAGAGCAACAAGTAAAATCATAAATTTCACATAGATTCCAAGCATAGCAACACAAAGTATTAATTTGATGCCACAAGAGTTTCCATTTTTGAGATATGCGGTGTCGCACATAATGAGCATGCTCACTGAATGACTTTCCCTCAACTAAGCTAGTTGGGTTTTCAGCATGAGCAAAAGTGGATGGAAGATGACACAAGTAATATTCTTCGGTGGTACGGAACATTAGTGGTTCCTCAACTTTTGGAGAAGCAAGTACAACTAATTTTTTTGGTTTTTTGCGTTTCCTACCCATATCTAAAGATAGAAAACAACTTAGAACAGCAAATAAAATCCACTTAGTGGTAAAGCAAACAAGCACACACGAGAATATTCACCCCACACTATTACTCCCGGCAACGGCGCCAGAAAAAGGTCTTGATAACCCACAAGTATACGGGATCAATTGTAGCCTTTCTCGATAAGTAAGAGTGTCGAACCCAACGAGGAGCTAAAGGCAGAACAAATATTCCCTAGAATTCTATCAACCACGATACAACTCTACGCTTGCTTAATGTTCGCTTTACCTAGAACAAGTATGAAACTAGAAGTACTTTGTAGGTCTAACGGTATAGGTTTGCAAGATAATAAAGAGCACGTAAATAAAAAGTAGGGGCTGATAAGATAAAGAAACAACTAAGTTAGTTTAACGAGTGTGGAAAAGTGGTGGTAGGAGTTGCAGAATTGTCCCTAGGCAATCGATAACTAGACCGGTCATCATTATTGCAATTTTATATGAGGGAGAGGCATAAGCTAACATACTTTCTCTACTTGGATCATATGCACTTATGATTGGAACTCTAGCAAGTATCTGCAACTACTAAAGATCATTAAGGTAAAACCCAACCATAGCATTATAAGGTATCAACTCCTGTTTACTCCCATATGCAACAACCCACCTACTCGGGTTTATGCTTCTGTCACCCATGCAACCCACCATAGGGAAATCATGAACACAATATTGCTGCACCCTATAGCGAGGATCCCTCACGCTTGCGCAACACGGAGAGCACCATAGGACAACACTAATAATAAAACATGAAACTCAAACCAATCATGATCATCAATCAGGCCATAGGACAACAAAAATCTGCTCGGACATCATAGGATGGAAACACATCATTGGATAATAATATGAAGCATAAAGCACCATGTTCAAGTAGAGGTTACAGCGGGTTGCGGGAGAGTGGACCGTTGTAGAATGTTGGGGGAAGGTGATGGAGGTGTTGGTGAAGATGACAAAGTTGTTGGAGTAGATCGCCATCACGATGATGGCCCCGGTGGCGATTTGGTGCCACCGAGAGAGAGGGGGAGAGAGCCCCCTCCTTATTATTCTTCCTTGATCTTCCCCATAGATGGGAGAAGGGTTTCCCCTCTTTTCCATGGCCTCCATGGCGGTAGAGGGGAGAGAGCCCCTCCAAGATTGGATCTCTCTCTTTGTTTCCTTCTGTTTCTACGCTCCCAGATTCTGGCCTTTCATCGTTTCTTAAATATCCAGAGATCCATAACTCTGATCGGGCCGAAATATTGAAGGGATTTTTATCCGGATATTAGCTTTCTTGCGGCCAAAGGACATATCTAGCCAACCTAAGGCATGGCCACAAGCCTGCCAGGTGCGGCCAGGGGGTGGGTCGCGCCTAGCAGGCTTGTGACCTCCTCGGGCATCGTCTCGCGTAGATTATTTTTCCCAAAAATCACATATATTCCAAAAAAATCCGTAAGTTTTAATCGCGTTTGGACTTTGTTTGCTATGGATATTCTGGGAAACAAAAAACATGCACAACAAACAGGAAGGGACACTGGGCACTAGATCAATATGTTAGTCGCAAGAATAGTATAAAAAATTGCCAAAAGTATATGAAGGTTGTAGAATATTGGCATGAAACAATCAAAAATTATAGATATGACGGAGACGTATTAGAAACCACTAGTGAACCCTACGGTCCCCAGGTCTACTTTTCCATCATATTGGTTTCCGATCTACGTTTTTGCACTCTTTGCTTTGAGATCTACAAAACAAGAAAAAACAAAAATATATTGCTGCATATTTACTCTATTTATTCTGTGTTCTGGAGAGATCTATCTCCCCCATCAATCATTACCTAATATATATTGTTACCATAGAGAGATTGACAACCTCTCTTTCACGTCGGGTTGCAAGTATTTGTTGTTTGTGTGCAGGTGTTGCTTATTGGGTGTTGGTGATCCTCCTACTGGTTGAATAACCTTGGTTTCATAACTGAGGGAAATACTTACCATCACCGTGCTGCATCATCCCTTCCTCTTAGGGGAAATACCGACATAATCTCAAGCCACGTCAATCTCCGACGGTATCGACGAGGTCGGAGATGCGCGCAAGCCGAGCATCATAGTAGGCCAGAGTCGGACGGTATCGGTGCAGCTCCTACATCATGACGAGCACGTCTTGCGGATCTGGCATGTTGTGGCGACCGTGCGGGGACAAGGCGGCTGTGTGTATAGATGGAGGGTTTGCCTGTACAGAGGGGAGAGCAGAGGTGGCCTGCGCCTCCCCGGCTGCGGGCTCGATTGGCAGCACTTTAACCACGGGCGCGGTTCGCGTTGACGAGGGGCTCCGTGTGGACTATCTAAGCCTGGAGCGCGGCCCATTCGTGGGGCACCTCATCCATGACAATGCCGAAAAGTGGCGGAGACGAGTATGCAAGTGTAGTTCCCCTACCTGGCATGCCAAATGTCGGAGGTCGGTTTTGTGCCTACGGGAAACCTCTCAACAACCTAGTTCGAACTCAGGGCAGCTGAATTCACCTACGACCACGCCTCCACTACAATAAAGAATGCACACAAAGCACAAGGGGCATTGGAGTTTACCCAGGTTCAGGCCACCTTGCGGTGTAAAACTCTACTCTTGTTTTCTGTGTTTTCTTATCTATATGGATGCACTAGTGCTACAAGCTACGAGGAAGAAGAAGGGCTCTGTGGAGAAGGTGGGAGCTCAATCATTCATCCTCTCTCTCTGGTGGCTGTTTGCCCCTCTTATCTTTTCCATGGGCCTCTCTTCCCAAAATATCGGTAGGAAAAGGGCGAGCATAGGGCGGCAATTCGAAGGTGGACAAACCAACAGGCTTTTTTGACAAAGGTGGTCTTCGCCCTGCCAAAGGTGTCACTCATGATGCTCTCGTGGGCTTGCGGGTGACGTGTGTCCTGCCGTCCTGTGCCACATTGGTCTCCTTGCTCCAATCAGGCAAGTATTGGAAACCGCCTTCCAGGAGGACACCTGCTTGCCCTCCTTTTATTACGAAAGGGGAAAGATTCTTCTACGGTGCCCGATGGCAGCGTCCTTGCCTCCTCTGATGGCGCTAGACATCATCGACATGGAGGGCGGACAATTGCGTGGCTTGTATTGAACGGTCCCTCCAAGCAGAGGGCCTTGTGGGAAGTAGCCTCGCGAGAGAGACCTCGTGAGGCCTCTAGCTGCTAGTAGACGAGCGTCTCGTGGGTCCCCCTCTAGTAAAGGTAGAGCCTCATGGAGTCGGAGCCTCGCGGGGTGGCATACGAAGTCTTCCGGTGTGCTGGGTGCCACACTGGACCTTCTTAGCATAGGCAACTAAGTTGGCAGTAGATGGGCTGCAGTACCCTGGTTCCACGGGACCGACACTGGCCGCACTACATGCCGAAGTCGATCAAGATGGTGTCATGCTCGACAAACGGCCGAAGTCTACTTGATTCAAGCCACGTGACGAAATAGTCACGCTCCAAGCACACCCCACGGACCCAGCTAAAACGACGTCCATTGGGGCAAACTTTGATCCCGAGGTTGGTGAGGCTCTACGCAATTTCCTTAAGGAAAACTGGGTTATATTCGCCTAATACTATTCTGATATACTAGGGATACCCCGCAGGCTCGTATAACATAGCCTAAACATTTTAAAAGGTTACAAGCCTATCAAACCAAACACTTCAATGTTTCTCTAAACCCAAGCATCAAGCAATGGGTGAGGAACTGGCAAAACTACTAGAGGTCGGGTTCATCCGAGATATAAAGCACCCCGACTGGCTTCCCAACTTGGTCATGGTACCAAAGAGGGATAGGTCATGGCCCTTGTGCGTAGATTTTAAAGACCTCAATAAAGCCTGCCCCAAGGACCCGTTCCCATTACCATGCATCAACCAAATCGTTGACGCCACAGCAGGGTATGAGTCAATGTGCTTCCTCGATGCCTATTTAGGATATCATCAAATAAAGATGAAATAATCCGACCAGGCAGCAACAACATATATCACACCTTATAGGCCGTTCTGTTTTAACATGATGCCCATCAGACTAAAGAACGACGACGCCACATACCAACGCATGATTCAATCATGCCTAGAGAAACACATCAGGAAGACAGTCGAGGCCTATGTTGATGATGTGGTTGTCAAAACTAGACATGTCGAACAGTTGGTAAACAGCCTCCGCGATACACTCACCAACCTATAGGGATATGAAATTAAGCTCAATATAGAGAATTGCGTCTTTGGAGTCCCAGCAGGAAAACTCCCCGATTTTATCATATATAGTTGAGGAATTGTGGCCAATCTGGCAAAAATACGAGCCTTGGACCATTTGGAGATACCAACCGAGCTCAAACACATAGACAAACTAGCAGGATGCATGGCAGCATTAAGACGCTTCATATCAAGACTCGCGGAGAAAGGCTTTCCACTATATAGGATGTTAAAGCAAACAAAGGCATTCATATGGACGAAGAAGGCTGTGGCGGCTCTAGAAGACATTAAAAATCTCCTAGCCACTAATATTACCCTGTCAGCCCCAGGTGTATGTGAGCCGATGATATTATACATAATCTCCACTAACCAAGTGGTTAGTGTAGTGCTCTTGGTTGAACGAGACATGGAGGGTCACAAGTTCCAGGTCCAAAAGCCCGTTTATTATGTCTCCGAACTGTTAACCCTTTGCAAAATGCATTACCATCACTATCAAAAGATAGCCTACGCTGTCTTCGTGGTATCACGAAAACACCAACACGACTTTCAAGGGTTCTCAGTGACCATGGCATCCAATGTCCCATTAAGTGACATAATTAACAATAGGGATGCAACAAGGACCAAGCTATCGACTATCCATGTCCCATCCGATGGCATCCTTTTGAAATCACCTATCGATTGCACCAACCTATTAAATCTCATGTTCTGGCTAACTTCGTGGCTGAATGGACAGAAGCCGAACTCCCGAGAGAGTACAACACCTAATCGCATTGGAACATGTACTTTGATGGTTCCAAAATTCTAGATACCCTAGGAGTTGGCGTCATACTCATGCCACCCATGGGCGACAATATTCGATATGTGTTACAAATTATGTACATGGATTCCAACAACACGGCCGAATACAAAGCCCTCTTACACGAAACCTGGATAGAAGTCGCCATGGGTGTGAAATGCCTAGAGGTCCGAGGTGATTCCAACCTCGCGATCTTGCAAGTCAATGATGAATTTGATGCCAAGGACCCAAATATGACAGCATACCAGAATGTATTCTTAAAAATCTTGGCCAGGTTCGAGGGGCTGGAATTTCACTACATACTCTGAGATAACAACCAGGCCACAGATATGCTTGCCCGAGTGGGATTAAAACGGGATAAATTCTTGGGTAATAACTTCCTCAAATGGCTCTTTAAGCCATTAATAGCCTAGGAAGATGACAAAACAATATCGGAGTCATGCGACATCGGTCAACACGCCCCACCCGAAGATGATGAAGGACTCGGTATAATGGGTGGCTTGACTATTCAGGAAACAACTTCCGCACACAAAGTCATGGAAAACATCCACTCCTCGCATACCTACTCCATAAAGAGTTCCTTGATGACCAAATCGATGCACGACAGATCGTATGACAATCTAAAGCCTATAAGCTTCATGAAGGAGAGCTCTATAAGATGAGCACCATGGGCATCCTTCAGCGTTGCATATCCGAAGACCAAGAAGACAATTACTTTAGGAGATATACTCCAGCATGAGGGGACATCACGCTGCTTCTCGGACCTTGGTCAGTAAGGCCTTCCGAATTGGTTTCTATTGGCCAACTACGGTCGCCGACGCCACGACGTTAATATAACGTTGCCTGGGCTGTCACGTATTCGCCAAACAAAGGTACATGCCTCCCGCGGTTCTCTGCACTATCCCCATCACCTAGCCTTCCATGGTCTGGGGGCTATATATGGTCAACCCACTCAGCGATGGATCAAGAAAAAAATACTTGCTTGCCATGGTTGACAAACTCATAAGTGGATCAAAGAAAAGCCAGTCACCTCAGCCGATGCTACCCAAGTAACCGAGTTCATCTCCAGGATAGTCCACCATTATGGTATCCCACACAGTTTGATTACAGAAAATAGGTCAAACTTCACGGCCAAAGCGGTTAAAGATTGGTGCACATAAATGGGCATCAAGCTTGATTACGCGTCCGTATACCATCCGTAGTCAAACAGGCAAGTGGAGCAGGGCGACGGATTAATCCATAGGGGCATCAAGCCAAGGCTAGTATGTTACCTTAAACAGGCTGACTACAAATGGGTCAAGGAACTCGATTCTATCTTATGGGGTTTGCGCACCACACCAAACAGATCCATTGGATATACACCATTTTTATGGTGTACGATGCCAAGGAAGTACTCCCTTGCGACATCATAAATGACACACCTAGCGTACACATTTATGAAGAGTAGGTGGCCGAGCTCGATCGACAGGATGCCTTGGATGCTCTTGAAGAAGAGAGCAACATCGCCTGGGCACAGTCTCCTATCTGCCAATAGCAAGCCCGACGCTACCACATCAGGGAGGTTCGTGCTAAGGACTTCAATGTCGGGGACCTAGTCATGAGGCTACATCCGGAGAAGCAGAAGCACAAACTCTCCCCTAAATGGGACGGTCCATTTATTATTGACCAAGTACTAATCGGAGGAGCTTACCAAATTCTAGATCCAGAGTACATTCGATAGAGCCCAATCTCGAGAACGTCGCGCTGCTCCAACACTTCTAAAGTTAACACCCTTAAACACTGCTTCTGTATATAACTGATCCCCCTTTTATCTTTTTTTCTCCTTCTACACCTCGGAGCATATTTTGGATGAATTCGACAGCTAATATAGCTTGTTCTTTTAAAAACACGCATTGTTCCACATCTTATACACTATTGTTTCTCAAGCCATAATATGCATTGATTTGATTTAAGATTTGGCCAAGCTGGGTTGACCAGATCCCGTGCTTTCCCCTTACATTCCCGATAATTCAGCTAAGGGGCAAAGGGAGCACCACTGCGATTGTTACTCTTGGGTCAGCAGGTGCAGTACCTCGGATGGAAAAAGTCAAAAGCTAGCGCTCTATACATACAAATCGGTTGGCCATGACATAAGGTTAATGTGGAAGGGGTCTTTCAAACCCTGACCAGGGCTTAACCCCGAGTTCATCCGTCTTTAGACATATGTACTCGGCACAATCACCCGAGGAAAGGAACTATTGGAAGAACTATTTTCCTTGGAAGATGTTTCTTATGTTAAAAAGTACCATAACATAACTCACCATCTCCCTCTTATCATTCGAGCTGGATTGCCTTGTCACCTGAGACGCTTGGTCTGATTACTTCGACCAGCAGTATGGGACACTGCTCGACCATTGGCCGGGGAGGTGGAAGCCGATGGATGGCTGACAAAGTTTGGAAGCACGGTTTGAATATTAGCATCAAGTATAAAGTCATACATTTAAACCAATAAGGTGGTTGGGCAACTCTCTCCTAGGAGGCTCCCCCGATTTCAGCCTCCATTGGTCGTTCAATTTTTGTCGACACGGTCTTTTTTTGGTCCTGGCCATTGGATGTTTGCTGCCGATTGACTTGTGTTATTTCGAAAGGGTGGTAGATCTTGGGCAAGTGATGACATGTGGGATCAGGCTGGATCCCATTAGCTGGGTGCCAGTTTGTTAGGTGGGCGAGGAAGCCTCTCAGTCCGCACCGCGTGCACGCGCCACTTCCACGTGGGTGTTGCACGGGCGCGGGTTATGCGTTGCTCCTCGCGTTTTCCTCTCGCTGGCTGGTGGTGCGGCTACAGGTGGGGCTACCTGCCGCATGGTCCCTTGCGTATTCTTTGTGATGTGTTTTTCCTGTGTGTGTGTGTGGCTTGCTTCATCTGGATTTCTTTGGCTGACCTCATGATTCAGTTGCGTTGCGTCTCGCAAGTGGAGAGTGGGCAGGTGGTCTCATTTCACGTATGGATGGTAGGCGAAAGGCAGCGTAATGCCGCGTTGTGTCTGGATTGTACGTCTACTTTCTTTATCCCGAGGTCATTCATTACCATCTTCCGCATCGTTGTTGTTCACTGCCGCTTGGGTCCCACGTTCGCTGGCCCGACACGTCACTGGGCCAATGTGTTTGTGTGCAGCTTCTTTGACCCACCCATGGGCGGCTGGGATGGGTGGGTGCCTTCTTTGCTCGAGTTAGTGGTTGGGTTGGATTTGCTCGGGCGCTCATGTGTTGTGTCTCATATCGCCGACTATGGGGCAAAGATTGTGACGGAGCCACCGGTCGGTTGCTCGTCTGTGTATTGTTGTGCGTGGGTTTGTTGGTGACTTCTTACCGTGCCCCACACATGAGCGGGGGGGGGGGAGTTGACGTGTGTGCGCCATGCCGTGGGCCCACCTTACCAGCTTGTGCATCGGCCGTGGACAGGCTGGTGGGTGCCCTGTGTGTGCTCATTGTGGTCTTTGACGATGGGCTGTGGGCCTGGGCAGGACGTGTGTTGATGTATGTGTGGTGGTTTTCGATGCGCCTCTGTGAGGTTTGCCCATGCCATCGCTGTGGATGGGGGTACTTTTCTCTTCAGTTTCGCCCTTTCCTTCTTCTTCTGTCAGTCATTTTCTCCATGCTCGCTTCGTCCGCTCGCTGTTGTCCACCCTTCCACACCATTGCGCCCTCTCATGTTCACCTCGCTTCGTCTAGTTCCAACGGCTTGATCTGCGGTTGTCACCATGGCTGCCCATTGCTCCATGGGTGGTGTTCGTTGAGGTTCTTACTCTTATTATTTTCTGGTTCTTGTCTGTCGTTACTTCTCTGTTATTTACTGACATGCTTTGTTTGTGTTTGCTCCATTCGTGCATGGATTACTACTGGTTTTTTGCATTGGCTCTTTCATGGGAGCGTGGGTCATTCCGCTCATGCTGTCCAGGTTAGTGCTCGCCTCTTCTGCCTCTGTGTGGGTATATGCATTTGAGGTGTTTGGTGAAATGTTTGAGAGCTACTCTATAGGATGGTTGTCTACTGATGTGTGCTCTACATTAGCATTTTCACATTTCCTTACGTGTGGATGGTTTGTGTTGTTTGTCGGCGTCTTGTATGAATATAATTTGTATTTTGGGTTGTTCTCAAGTTGGTTAGCTATTCATCTGCGTTCGCTTGCTCGTTGCTGTTCTGATTGTGCTTCGTCATTCTGGTAATGTGATGCTCTTAGCCTCTTTGTATTTGTTTGTGGATTGTGGAGAGATGCACTGCTTAGTGACAGCCCGAAAGATTAGGTCTGAGAGGATGTTGTGCTTCATCCATTTTGCTTGCTTGCTGCCTTTGCAGTTCATGTATGGGTTTTCTTTTCCTTGTAGATATAGCATGCTTGCTTTTTTGTAAGGTTTATTTGTCTATATCTACCATGTGTTGTGCTCTACTTTCTCTTCTAGGCTGACTTGCAATCGTATTGTTGTAGTGGTGCTATGCAGAGTGTTAATGTTGCTACTATGTGTTACTTTGCCTAAAAAGAACACCGCATGAGGTTGATTAATAAGTGTTTTGTTTGGTTTCTACATGTCCAGAGTTATATTGCTCATCGATTAAAAGGTGATATAGATATAGTGGATGATGTTTTAGCATGGCGAGTGATGTTGTTTCCATTGGTTAGAAGAATTGTTCTGATGCCATCATGTTGTTCTACATTTGTTTAGTAGCTTTGATGGAATGTAGAGGTGATCTATGCGTGCATTGTTATGACTGCTGTGTTCTAATGGTTCTGTTTGCTTTAATTTTGTAGGTTGGAAGAACTGTTCTGTTTCTTAATCTGCGGCCTACTGCAACTGAAGGTTTTCGGTCCTTTTCCATTGTATGTGCATTATTTGTGGGTTCAGATATATCAATCTATTTTTGCATGTTGTCATGGTTGTTGATGTACTGATCATCTCGTTGTTCCGGGTCTGTCCAGGGGTCATGTTATTTTTCAGTCTTGTTTGACTTCCGTTGCGTATGAGCAGGATGTGTGCTCTTATTTGAACTATTATACCCATTTCTGAAGCTATGGTGGTTCGGTGTGCTCTGCCGGCGCTTCTGTATCTGTGTGAGATCGCGGAGGATGAGTCTGTTCTTGCTGGGGTAGAGCTGGAGCTTCCAGGGGATGGTTCTGGTCCAGTTCTAGGACAAGAATATTATTGGAGCTCAGCCTATGTGGTTTTTTCCATGCTTATGAATAGGCTGGCCTCCAAGCCATAAGTTCTTTGCAGCGTCTTTAAGGTTTTGTAGTTCAATACTATAATTATGACTCTATGATGGCCTATAGGAGCTCCCTTTGTACTTCCATAATAGTTGTAGTCTCTGCTATTCGGCGCATTGGGCACTTGGAGAGAGATCTATTGCGCTTGTGCCGTGCCTCTGCGAACACGGAGATAAATACAAACCTTTTTAGATCTTGTGAACGGTAAATTCTGGTTTCCCATTGCGAGCTCAAAGGGAGAAAACATATATTTCCCCTTTTGTCAGTTTTTTTGCAAAGTCACTCCAGTTACATGTTATGGTAGCTTGCACAGCGTGCAAATGATAGCTTTATCTTCACCTGATACGTCCATTTTTCATCATGATTTCCTACTATTGTTTGTAATGTTTTCTGCATAACAATGCTTTATTGAGTAATTCTAATGCCTTTTCTATCATAGTATGCAAGGTTTACACAAAGAGGGAGAATACGGGCGGCTGGTATTCTAGATCTGAAAAAAGCATATCAGAGACAGCTATTTTGCAAATCTGCAAATAAGATGAAACTTCACGGAGATTTATTTTGTAATATATAAAAAATACTGGAGCAAATAACTACTGGAGGGATGCCACCTGGTGACCACAAGACACGAGGGTGCGCCAGCCCCCCAGGCATGCCTTGGTGGGTTGTGGTTAGCCCAGCCCACCTCTGATGCCCATCTTCTGGCACTTAAGGTATTTTGACAGAGAAAAAGTAGGTAGAGTACTTTAGGGATGGAACGCCACCGTCTTGAGGCGGAACTTGGGCAGGAGCACTTTTGCCCTCCGGTGGAGCGATTCCGCCAGGGGTACTTCCCTCCCGAAGGAGGAAATCGAAGCCAGCGTCATCACCAACCACCCTCTCATCTTTGGGAGGCAAATCTTCATCAACATCTTTGACAACACCATCTCCTCTCAAATCCTAGTTCGTCTCTTGTGTTCATTCTTTGTATCGGAACATCAGATTGGTACTTGTGGGTGACTAGTAGTGTTGATTACATCTTGTAGTTGATTACTGTATGGTTTATTTGGTGGAAGATTATGTGTCCAAATCCATTATTATATTTAATACCCCTATGATCTTGAGCATGAATATCATTTGTGATTAGTTACCTTTGTTCTTGAGGTCACATGAGAAGTCATGTTGCAATTAATCATGTGAAGTTGATATGTGTTCGATATTTTGATGATAGAGATGTTGTGATTCCCTTAGTAGTGTCATGTGAATGTTGACAACATTGCACTTCACCATCTTTGGGCCTAAGTGAATGCATTGCGGAGTAGTTATTAGATGATGGGTTGCTAGACTGACAGCAGCTTAAACCCTACTTTATGAGCTACTTCATAAGGGGCTTATTTTGATCCAAACATTTAATGCTATGGTTAGATTTTATCTTAATATTTTTCTCGTAGTTGCGGATGCTTGTGAGGGGCTTAATCCTAAGAGGGAGGTTTGTTCGAGAAAGAACAACACCCAAGCACTAGTCCACCTACATATCAAATTATCAAAGTAGCGAACGCAAATCAAACCAACATGATAAAAGTGACTAGATGAAATTCCCGTGTACCCTCAAGAACACTTTGCTTATCATAAGAGACTGTTTTGGCCTGCCCTTTATCATGAAAGTATTGGTCTACCTTTCTGAACTTTATTTACCGTTATATTTACCTGCTCGTTACCATTTATCTTTCTATCAAATTATCTGTTACCTACAATATCAGTGCATGCCGAATTTACCTTGCTAAAAACCGCTTGACATTTCTTTCTGCTCCTCGCTGGGTTCAACACTCCTACTTATCGTAAGGACTACAATTTCCCCCTATATTTTTGGATCATCAAGACTCTTTTCTGGCACCATTTCCGATGAGTGAAGCGCTCTTGTTAAGTGGAAATCGGTAAGGAAAAACTTATACTACGTGCTGAAATTTATTGTCACTTGCTACTATGGAAAACAATCCTCTATGGGGTTTGTTTAGGGTATCTTCACCTCGACCGGAACCACAATTAGTTGCCCCTCAACCTAATGCACCTACTGAAACTATTTTTTATGAAATTCCTTCGGGTATGGTAGAACAACTACTAGGTAATCCTTATGCAGGAGACAGAAATGAACATCCTAATATGCATTGTAGCGACCCGACCTGAAAGGTCGAATCTCCGGTGTTTCTGTACCATCCCAAGATCATGCTGGTACACACACGGTATATCAATGTATATATCAAAGTGAAATCACACAACTTTATTAATTGAAAATCTCATATCGAGTTCTTTATTACAATAGAGATTACAATAAAGTGGCTGAAGGCCATCTCATGAAATAAACTAAACCAAAGTCTTGCGGAAGCTTCAAGGTAGTTGAGTCCATCTGACTCCAAGGGCATCTCACCGAGCATAGAGCATATCCTCACTCCTGGTCGGAAAAATACTCTGCAACATGAACGTTGCAGCCATGTAGGTCAGCATATTGAATATGCCGTCAATGTCACAAAAGGGGGTAAAATAACCATATCTTCTATATGCATATATGGCAGGTGGGGTAGTAAGTGTTGCATAAAGCCAATTTTTCCTACAACAAGAGAGGGCAAAGCAAAATTTATTACTATATTGTTGGTTGTTTAATGAGATGGTTCCACCAACCAATTCTCCTACCCAAGTTGTCATTAATACCCACATCATTATAATACTTTGTGTTGAGAATTCCAGATAATTTCAGTTGCTTTGGCTCAAACTGTCCATGACCATGGACACGGCTAATCGATTAGGTTTGGGTACTCTGCAGAGTTTTGCACACGTTCCCCACAAGATTTGATCGCCTCCGTTGGATTTCTCGCACTTCAGGGTGTTTGAGAAACGGATGACCAAAAAATGGTCTTCTACAGGGTTCCCCTGAGACTCTGTCGTTGCCCATCCTTTCCTATCGTTCTTCTACATCTCATAGCACTGCTTGTCTAGGGTCACCACAATATCCAACCAAGCCAGAGCCCATAATGGCTTGTGGTTGTGCAGGTAAGCCTTGGGGCTTGAAGCATCCATCCATCTCTTTGTGCCTGGGTGGACCTTTCTGCGTGAATACATGCACTTCTCCAGCAACACCTAGGCTAACCACTGGCTTCTCCAGGGTGCCGTTCAACCATCATCCACCCAGAGGTATGTTGAAAACTCGGAGTCTTGAAGTCTTGTTCATCAAGTAGGTCTCGTAATTATTATCTCACAACTCTCATGAATCAAAAAACCAACCCCGTCTACTAACAGCATAGCAAAATTAAAACAACATTTCCTGGTGCCAAAGTGTCAAAAGGTTTGAGGGGTGCCTACCACATGATACTACATCAAGTAACCAAGTTTCCAATTACCTACTTTGCATGCAGTTGGGGAGATGGTAGAACTAATGAAATAAAAACATGGATAAATATGATCAAAGTGAACTTGCCTTGCTGACGATCCCCATACTCAAGTGACTCTAGATAACAAGCTTCGCACTCCGTATGATCTAACGAATCAAACAAAGCACACAATAAGCATAACTACATACAATTCACACAACAGCAAGGTAACAAATACTTCAACATACAATAGCACAATCAAAAGAAAAATCACCCAAAGTAGAAAACTTTAAAAGTTTTGGTGGCAAAATATCTACTAAGACATAATAAGACAAGTTGGTTTTCAGCAATTTACTAATAGATAACAGAAAATAAAATACAAAATTTTTATTATAAAATAGGGAGTATTTCATTATAAAAATTTTGTGCAAAAAGTTTTACTACAAAACATTTTTATAAACAATAAAAAGGGTGAAAACAAGGTTTACCTAATTAAACTAGAGCACAAAAGAAATTAAAATATTTTTATTATAAAAATAATAATTCACCTAATATTTAACAATAGAACTAAATAAACTAAAATAAAAAGTTAAACTAGAACAAAATGAACTAAAACAAAAATGAAAATAGTTCAATTAAACTCTAAGAAGAAACTAAACAGAATCTGTTTTTAGTAAAAACCTTAATCTAAAATTTACTCAAAATTCTCAAACAATGCTGGATGATAAACCTAACCAATACAAAACAGTGGCAAAAAGAATCACTCAAAAATAAGTTTTTAAACTCAAGTTATTCAAGTTTTAGTGATTTGATCAAATTTAACAAAATTCAAATTTAACAGTTGAAATTTGAAAACTAAGACTACAGACAGAAACTACATGAAATTTGTGACATGTTGCAAAAAGAATCATGCAAAAACTCTAAATATTTTAAAAGATATAACAAAAATAAAAACAAAACACATTCTGTTTTGTAAAACACAAACAGAAAAGAAAAAAAATTAGCTATCAGACAGGGGTGACATGGCGGCTTCCTATTGGTCGACAGCGTGTGCGCGTGCGGTGTTTGCGGCGGACGACCAAAACGTAAAAGAAAACGGTTCGCCGTTTAAATCTTCTAATCCAATCCGTTGATGATAGATCTAACGACTACGGAGAGGGGCGGGGCTTACAGAGGTGGAGGTCGGGGTTCCGGCGATGTCGACGGCGGCCGGACGTTGGAGGTGGTCGGAGACGATGGTGCGGTGGTCGGGGGCAGCGTCCGAAGGGTCCAAGCGACGGCGCGAAGCTCCGGCGATGATATGTGGCGTCGGTTGGGGCTGGGGACGACAGGGGCGACGACGTCGAGCTCGGAGAGGTTCGGTGGGGTGCCAAACTCCAGCGAGGTGCGGGGGCGATGTTCTGGCGAGGGGAGTGGGGTTACAGGGGTGGAATGGAGCGCGGCGAGGGCAGAGCTTTATATAGGCGCGACGCGGGGTCGAGAGAGGGAAAGGGGAGCGAGATTCGGCTCGGGATGGATCTTCGGCAAGGTGAGGGGCGCGGGGAGGGAGATGAGCGCTGTGATGGCTGTCGGATGGTGGGGTCCGCTCATCAGTGAGGGAGAGGGTGGCGTCAGCGCGTCGGTGACCGATCCAGAGCGATCTCGGGGAGTAAAGGCTGGTGGGCTGGCCGGTTTTCTAATTAAAACGTTTAAATTTGTTTCCTTTTCTATTTTCTAGAGAATTATAATCTCATTAAAGCATTCAAAACATTTCCAAAATTTGAAGATATATATATCATATTGATGAGGGGAATAAATTCTATTTAATGAACATTTTTCCATGGCCAAATGAATATTTTTAAAAAATATTTTCAGTAAATGCCTAAATTGATTTTAAATTCTTTTGCAATAAATTTTTCAAATGACCCCCTGGTTTTATTGTTCAAATATTTCACCAAGATGCCCCTGGTGTGGAGTGTCATGTTACTCCTCTCTTTTTATGAATATTTCTAGAGGTTTTCAAATAGTAGAAACAAGTATATGGAGAAAATGAAAAAGTGGCCTTTTAGAAATCCAAAATAAGAACTTCAACAATTCATTTCATTCAAAAAATGTTTTGATGATGCATAGCTATATTTCATAACATTCCAAAAATGGAATTTTTGGGATGTTACATGCATCTAATACATGTGGATGAAATTTATGGATTATTTAAGCTTGCATGTTTATCCGGAGATGAAGTTAAGAAGGAGGTTTTCCCTTTTTCTTTGAAGGGAAAATCATTGACCTTGTATAGGCTATATGATGATATTGGATCATTGAAGTGGAATCGATTGCAATTAGAGTTCCACCAAAAGTTTTATCCTATGCATCTAGTTCATCTTGATCGGAATTATATATATAATTTTTGGCCTCCTAAAGGAGAAAGCATTGCTCTAGCTTGGGGGAGGCTTAAGTCAATGTTATATTCATGCGCCAATCATGATCTCCCGAGAGAAATTATTATTCAGAATTTTTATGCTCGGCTTCCTAATAATGATCGATCCATGCTTGATACTCCTTGTACTGGTTCTTTTATGAAGAAGAGTATTGAATTCAAGTGGGATCTTTAGAAAGAATTAAACACATATCTGAAGATTGGGAACTAAACGAAGGTAATGAGTCGGGTATTAATCTTAACTTTGATTGCATTAAATCTTTTATGAATACCACCGCTTTTCAAAAGTTTAGCACTAAATATGGACTTGACTCTGAGATAGTAGCCTCTTTTTGTGAATCATTTTCTACTTATGTTGACCTCCCTAAGGAGAAGTGGTTTAAATAGCAACCCATATTAAACAAAAAATTAAAGAACTGGTCATAGCTAAAGATGGAACCATCATTTATAATGTTGGTCCAATTATGCCTACTAATCATATTAAAAAAGCCACCTTTCACTATTAGGATAAAGGAACATGCTAAAGTATCAACTATGATTCACAAAAGTAATATTAAAGCACCTAAGCCGTCCGAAAAAAATTAAAGTGGAACCTAGTCTTGCTATGGTCAAAGATCTCTTGGTAGAAAATATTGATGGGCATGTTATTTACTTTTGTGATGAAGCTACTAGAATTTCCAAACCCGATGAAAAAGATAAACATAGACCTATAGTTGGCATGCCTATTGTCTCAATTAAAATAGGAGATCATTGCTATCATGGTTTATGTGATATGGGTGCTAGTGTGAGTGCTATTCCTTTTATGTTATACCAAGAAATTATGAATGATATAGCACCTACAGAAATAGAAGACATACATGTTACTATTAAACTTGCTAATATAGACTCCACCACACCACTTGGGATTGTTAGAGATGTTGAAGTCCTGTGTGGGAAAATAAAATATCCTACTGATTTTATAGTTCTTGGTTTCTCACAAGATGAATTTTGTCCCATTATATTTGGTAGACCTTTCTTGAACACTATTAATGCTAAGATAGATTGCAAGAGAGAAACCATGAGTGCTAATTTTCGTGATGTGTCTCATGAATTTATTTTCTCCAAGTTTCATAGACAACCCCGTAATAAATAATTGGTCTCGCTTCTATTGTCATACCTCCTACTGATCCACTAGAACAATATTTGCTAGACCATGAAAATGATATGCACTTGCATGAATGAAATGAAATGGATAAAAATTTCTTTGAACAACAACCTCTCCCAAAACACAATTTTCCTATTGAAACTCTAGGAGGTCAGCCTCCAGCTAAAGGTGATCCTGTGTTTGAATTAAAGCAATTGCCTGACACTTTGAAGTATGCTTATCTTGATAAGAAAAAGAAATATCATGTTATTATTAGTGCTAACCTTTCAGAACATGAAGAAGAGATATTGTTAAAAATTCTGAGGAAACACAAGGCTATTATTGGATATACTCTTGATGATCTTAAGGGCATTAGCCCCACTCTATGTCAGCACAAGATTAATATGGAACCTGATGCTAAACTCCTTGTTGATCATCAATGATGACTGAATCCTAAGATGAAAGAAGTCGTAAAAACAGAAATATTAAAGCTTCTGGAAGTAGGTATAAGTTATCCCATGGCTGATAGTAGATGGGTAAGTCCCGTGCATTGTGTCCCTAAGAAGGGAGGTATTACTATGGTCCCTAATGATAAAAATGAACTTATCCCACAAAGAATTGTCACTCGCTATAGAATGGTAATTGATTTTAAAATAAATAAATAAGGCTACTAGAAAATATCATTATTCTCTACCTTTCATTGATCAAATGATAGAAAGATTATCTAAGAAAACATACTTTTGTTTTCTGGATGGATATTCTGGTTTCTCTCAAATACATGAGTCACAATCTGATGAAGAGAAAACCACCTTTACTTGTCCTTTTGGAACCTATGCTTATAGACGTATGCCTTTTGGTTTATGCAATGCATGTTCTACCTTTCAAAGATGTATGACTGCTATATTATGTAATTTTTATGAAAATATTGTGGAGGTTTTGATGGATGATTTTTCTGTTTACGGAACTTCTTTTGATGATTGCTTAGGCAACCTTGATCCAGTTTTGTAGAGATGTGAAGAAACTAATCTCGTCTTGAATTGGGAGAGGTGCCACTTGATGGTTAATGAAGGTATTGTCTTGGGGCATAAAATATTTGAACGAGGTATTGAGGTGGATAAAGCTAAAGTTGATGCAATTCAGAAAATGCCATGTCTTGAAGATATTAAAGGTATTTAGAGTTTCCTTGGTTATGCTGGTTTCTATAGGAGGTTTATTAAAGACTTCTCTAAAATTTCTAGGCCTCTTACTAATATTTTACAAAACATATTCCTTTTGTGTTTGATGATGATTGTGTAGAAGCCTTTGAAACACTCTAGAAAGCCTTAACTTCTGCACCTATTGTTCAACCACCTGATTGGAACTTGCCTTTTGCAATTATGTGTGGTGTTAGTGATTATGTTGTCGGTGTTGTTCTAGGAAAAAGAGTTGATATGAAATTAAATGGTATCCACTATGCTAGACAAACTCTAGACAGTGCCCAAAGAAATTATGCTAGTATTGAAAAAGAAGTTTTAGCAGTTGTGTTTGCTTCTGATAAATTTAGATCTTACATTGTTGATTCCAAAGTGATTGTTCACACTGATCATTTTGCAATAAAATATCTTATGGAAAAGAAAATGCTTAACCTAGACTCATTAGGTGGGTTCTCTTGCTTCAAGAATTTGATTTACATATCAGTGATAGGAAGGGAGTTGAGAACCCCGTAGTTGATAACTTGTCCAGGTTAGAAAATGTTAATTATAACCCACTACCTATTGACGATATTTTCCCTTATGAACAGTTAGTAGCAATAATGTTGCTCAAAACACTCCTTGGTGTGCTGATTATGCTAACTACATTGTTGATAAATATATACCACCTAGTTTCACATACCAACAAAATAAAAAAAAATCTTCTATGATTTAAGACCTTATTTTTGGGATGACCCACATCTTTATAAAGAAGGGGTAGATGGTATTATTAGAAGTTGTGTACCCGAGCATGAACAAGAAAAAATCCTATGGAAATGTCATTCCGAAGCCTTTGGAGGACATCATGCGAGAGATAGAACTGCTCACAAGGTATTGCAGTCTAGTTTTTATTGGCCTACTCTCTTCAAGGATGCCCGTAAGTTTGTCGTTTTTTGTGATGAATTTAATATCAGTAAGCATTGTAAATACCTATGAATTATTCACTTGTTTTTGAATCATTTGATACTTGTGGTTTTGACTATATGGGACCTTTTCTTTCCTCTAATGAGTATAATCATATTTTGGTTGCTGCTGATTATGTTACTAAGTGGGTGGAAGCCATTAGAGCTAGTAGTGCTGATCATAATACCACCATTAAAATTCTTAAAGAAGTTATTTTCCCAAGGTTTGGAGTCCCTAGATATTTAATGACTGGTGGTGGTTCACACTTTATTCATGGTGCTTTCCATAAAATGCTTGCTAAATATGATGTTAACCATAGAATAGCATCACCCTATCATCCTCAATCCAGGGGTCAAGTTGAACTTAGCAATAGAGAAATAAAATTAATATTACAAACCTATCATTAGGTCCCGAAAGAATTGTTCTAAGAAACCACGTGATGCACTTTGGGCCTATAGAATAGCTTATAAAAATCCTATGTGTTTGTCTCCATAAAAAATGGTATATGGAAAGGCTTGTCATTTGCCTCTAGTGTTAGAACATAAAGAATTTTGTGCAATTAAAGAACTCAATTATGATTTCAAACTTGCTGCTGAAAAGAGGTTATTTGATATTTGCTCACTAGATGAATGGATAACCCAAGGTTAGTAAAATGCCAAACTATTCAAAGAAAAAGGTACAAGATGGCATGGCAAAAGAATCCAAACACGGGAATTCAAAGTTGTAGAATATGTTCTTTTGTACAACTCACGTTATATATTTTTTGTAGGAAAGCTTCTTTCCAAGTGGGAAGGACCATATATTATCGAAGAGGTTTATCGTTCTAGAGCTATCAAGAATAATAATGCCGAAGTTATTAACCCGAAGGTGGTCAATGGACATAGAATTAGACACTACATCTGAGGTACACCTATTAATGTTGAAAGAAATATTATCCAAACCATGTCACCGAAGGAACACATAAAATAAACCTTCCAAAACACTCCAGAATTTTGAAAAAGAGGATGTATGTGATACGGTAAGTGAACGGACTCCAAAAAATCGGCAAAACTATTTTCTATTAGTTTTGGAATATTACAAAAATTATGAAATAAGAAATAAGTAGGAAAGCAACTGAGGTGAGCACAATACACCAGGGCATGCCTGCCCCCTCTAGCGTGCCCTAGTGGGTTGTGCCCACCTCAGACACCTTCCCGACTATGTTTTCCTTCCTTATTCTTGCTTCCCAAGATTAAAAATCTTTATACATACCCCCAATTGTTTTGACCATTACATCACAGAAAAATCCTTTGTTCTTGTCTCATGTTGTTTTTCCGTCAGTTCTAAAAATATGTTGTCTCAAGATTCAGAGGTGGAGAGCTATGTTGCTTACTATATTGCAAACCCTAAGGTTTATGAAGAGGTGGATCATTATGGACGGACGATGGATGAGGAGGAAGACTCCAAAATGAAGGAACAAAGAATGATAGCTCTAAGGAAGAGGATGACCTACTACCTCATCGTGGAGACATGCATGTGGAATTCAAGAAGTCAAGCCTCCCTAAAGGATACATGCCTAAGGTTCAATTTATTCCATCTTGTTTTCTACAGGAGAGCAAGGAGGCATTATGCAAAAAGATATTAAAGCTTGAGTTAGAGAATGAGGATCTAAGGGAGAAATTTTTTATGCTCAAGTATAAGGTGAAGAAAAATACTACTTCATCACCACCACCTTGATCATCTTCACCACCAAAGGAGACTTGAGTACACGGGTATGGGCATTCCCCTTGGCTTGAGCCAAGCGTGGGGGAGATGCCCCGGTATGGTATCACCGTCACTTTTATTTACCTTTATCTATTTTAGTTTGATCCTTAGCTATTTTGTGATCTAGTTAAATAAAAGTTTATTATGGTCTATTTTCGAGTGCTAGTTTCGTGATATATATATATAAATATATATATATATATATACATAATCGAGTGGGAGTTATATAATAAAGTTTAGTTTGAGGTTTTGCTTCCTTACTTTCTCCTTGCAATCAAAATAAAAAGGAAATAAATGAAAATGATCGTATGCTAATCTTATGGTAAGTAATGACATCACATAAGGAAAAGTATAAGTGGTAAAATTTATTGGAGATTGACGAACATAGCATTGGTCAATGATGCAATTCATGAAAGAGTTAATAAGGAAAGAGAAGATTCACATGAGAATACATTATCTTGGACATCTTTTATGATTGTGAGGCCCCACTAAATATTTTATGCAAAAATTGTTGACGTTAGACAAGGAAGACAACATAATGATTTATGTTGGTTCATATTCACATAGAAGTTATATTGTCATAGATCCTTCAACATGTGGTGCTTTCTCAATATCTTTGCTAGGCAAATATTCCTCACTAAGTAGATATACTACTTGTGCATCCAAAAACCCTAAACCCAAACTCATGTTTTGAGAGTCCACATTACCTACCTATTGATTGAGTAAGATCCTTCAAGTAAGTTGTCATTGATGCACTAAGGCAATAAAACTTTCTTCTAAACGTGTTTGATCAATTAGTCTAAAATAAAATTGAGTGTTGTACGAACTTGTGATAGAAAAGTAATGAAAGCAACAGACTGCATAATAAAGGTTGCTATCATAAGGGGAAATATAACGTGATGTTCTTCGACATTAAGGGATTTGGCATACAAACCAAAAAGTGCATGACAACCTTTGCTTCCCCCTGCGAAGGGCCTATCTTTTACGTTTATGCAAGAGTTAAAGTATTCTTCCCTATTCCTTTTTACTTTTTCTTTTTGCAAGCATCATGTGACGAGGAAACATCTAGGCACATATATCCAGTAGGATATGAGTGAGCATGATTTTTTTGATATCACCCTTGAGGTGAATACGTTGGGAGGCGAAACTATAAGCACCTATCTTTCTATGTGTCAGGTTCAAACTTTTTGCTCACGAGTATGCGGTGAGTGTTAGCAATCATAGATGATTAAATGATGGTTGAGTGTGTGGACTACACAAAAGGCTCTGACACGAGAGCCTTCCTAAAAATATGATGAATTGTAGTTGCAAAGTTGACTGAGAACATAGTTTGTTGGTTTTCAATAAGGTTTCTACTTTATACTTCTATGTTTTGATGGATTGTTACTTGTTCATGAGAAGTTATATGATGAAGTTATATAATAAAATTTATATGAAAAAGTCTTTTGACAAAGTTTGTTGCTACTAATAAGCATGATGCTACTATGCCGTATTTTGTTTTTATCAACACATCTCTCTCAAACCATGTGGACATGTTTTCGATATCGGTTTTTGCTTGAGGACAAGCATGGTCTAAGGTTGGGGGAGTTGATAGGTCCATTTTGCATCATCATTTCCCACTATTGTATATAATTTTTTTGCCTTCTCTCTCATAATATGCAAGGTTTACACAAAGATGGAGAATACCGGCAGCTAGAATTCTAGACCTGAAAAAGCATGTCAGAGACACCTACACTACACATCTCCAAATAAGATGAAACTTCACGGAGATTTATTTTGGAATATATAAAAAATACCGGAGTAAATAACTACAGGAGGGGGCCAGCTGGTGACCACAAGACAGGAGGGCGCGTGAGACCCCCAAGCGCGCCCTAGTGGGTTGTGGTCAGCCCGCCCACCTCTGGTGCCCTTCTTCTGGTACTTGTGGTCTTTTTACATAGAAAAAACAAGGAGAGGATTTTTGGGACGAAATGCCGCTGCCTCGAGGCGGAACATGGGCAGGAGCACTTTTGCCCTCCGGCGGAGCAATTCCACCGGTGGAACTTCCCACCCGGAGGGAACATCGAAGCCATCGTCATCACCAATAACCCTCTCATATTTGGAAAGCCAATCTTCATCAACATCTTCAACCACACCAATTCCTCTCCAACCCTAGTTCATCTCTTGTGTTCAATATTTTTACCTATGGGTGACTAGTAGTGTTGATTACATCTTGTAGTTGATTACTATATGGTTTATTTGGTGGAAGATTATATGTTTAGATCCATCATGCTATTTAATACCCCTCTGATCTTGAGCATGAATATCATTTGTGAGTAGGTACCTTTGTTCTTGAGGTCATGGGAGAAGTCATGTTGCAAGTAATCATGCGAAGCTGATATGTGTTCGATATTTTGATGATATGAATGTTGTGATTCCCTTAGTGGTGACATGTCACCGTCGAATACATGTCACTTCACCATCTTTGGGCCTAAGGTAATTCATTGTATAGTAGTTCTTAGATGATGGGTTGCTAGAGTGACAGAAGCTTAAACCCTAGTTTATGCGCTACTTCGTAAAGGGCTGGTTTGGATCCAAACGTTTAGTGCTATGGTTATATTTTATCTTAATGCTTTTCTCATAGTTGTGGATTCTTGCAAGGGGGTTAATCATAAGTGGGAGGGTTTTCCAGGTAAGAACATCACCGAATCACTGGTCCACCCACATATCAAATTATCAAAGTAGCGAACACAAATCAAACCAACATGATAAAAGTGACTAGATGAAATATTCCTGTGTACCCTCAAGAACACTTTGCTTATCATAAGAGACTGTTTTGGCATGCCCTTTGCCAAAAAAGGATTGGTATACCTTGTTGCACTTTATTTACCATTTTCGTTACTTACTCATTACCAAGTATCTTGCTATCAAATTACATGTTACCTACAATTTTAGTGCTTGCAGAAATTACCTTGCTGAAAACCGCTTGTCATTTCCTTTTGCTCCTCGTTGGGTTTGACACTCTTACTTATCGAAAGAACTACGATTAACCCACTATACTTGTGGGTCATCATCACCCCATCAACCGGAGTAGTAATGAAATCTGTCAGATACTTCTTTAGTGAACGAAGCAGAAAAGTACTACAAAAATACACAGGGCTATAGTCACGTGCTATGATACACTAATATGATAATGCAAATATAAATGCGTTCATGAATTTCAAACCATTCTCTACCCGGGCTTGGTAAAAGTCTGATTCTGCTCATAGACGTAGTGGCTGATAGCAGGCTCAACTGACTCAACATAGTGGCTGAGACACTTCCGAGCACACATTGACATATTAAATTTCATTGAATACATCCATATAGCATTAGATTTTGGATTATAGCCTAAAACAGAACTAAACAACTTAATTTGATGCAACCATCAAACACAAGATTCAATCAATCATAAACAAACAACACTTACCAACTATGTAGTGTTTAGGGCAATCACATGCGTCCATGCATAGCATCCACGGCTTCTTTTCCTTCATGCGCCTATGCACACCTACATAATTCAACAAGCCAAGAAAGTATAAGTGCAAAAGATTACAGTAGCGGACACAATTATATCTCATAGTTTTTGCATCACTTAGATAAAGCCAATTAGGATGCATATTCAGGAAAACTAGAAGAACAAAAATAGCCCAAGGCTGAATTGTTTCATCATTACTAAATAGATACAACAACAGAGATATTGAACGAATGATATCATTCTACTTCTATTGCTAACAATGGCATTCCCTTCCATAAGAGATGGATACTAAACTTCGGGCATAATCAATCTAGATGAACTTGATTTTATACTACCATACATATCAACGACCCATAGATTAGAAAGTATTTGACTGAAAGGCAAATGTAATACCTTTATCAGAGGTGGTGTGCATGCCTTCATCAGAGCTGTTGTACACATCTTCATCAGAGCTGGTGTGCACGCCTTGATCTAAGCTGGTGTCTTCGCCTTCATGAGAGCTCATGTACCTCCCTTCTTCAGATATAATGTACACCCCTTCATAGGAGCTCATGCACACTCCTTCATTGGAGGAGCTATCACCACATCCATTTGAGATGATGTCCGAGTGTTCGTCAGAGCTACTGTCAGCGCTTCCATCGAAACTGATATCCACAGGATCAGTTTGGGATCCCCTCATGCCCAACGGTCACAGCAACCTACGAAATCATGGATTTTCAATCAAAACAATGTCACGTATAAATAACCATTGGAATAACTATAGAGATTTACTTCCATATGTGTGCATCCCTAAATAGAAAGGATTGCAGCACAGGATCTATAATGCCTAAAAGGAGATAAGAAGAGTGGAAATCTCCACAAAAAAAGGGGAGACGAAAGATCTAGATAATTGAAAAATAAATCCATACATGCAGACAAACCCAAAATAAAAAGAGGCAAGAAATTGCACTCGTCAACGGCTCTCGAAACACCTCTATCGCCCAACAGTGGAACCACACAAGAAAGGGGATAGACATGCTCGGTGAATCCTCTCCTTCCACTTCATATTCTGCTCCTCAAGACCGACATGCTTTGATGTTCATTTGTTGCAATAAATAACATATGGGCCATCCAAATACCTATATCACCATATATGCAGAATAGAAAGATGTTTTTTCCTTAGGTTTCTCATCATGATAACCATGTTTTCAAACTAAACCTATTCATGTTGCACGAATATTTCCTTTTTCCAAACACATTGCTAAAAAAATACAACCATGCCAACTTAAGTTTCTCATCATAATAGCCATATATTCAAACTAAACATGTCCATATTATACAAATATTTCCTTTTCCAAACTAATATTTCACAACGTGATAAACATGTTTCAAAAATAGCATGATTTAGCAGATGGTCCTTGCAACATGAATTATTTTCATCGACAACATGACTTTAACGGGTCTCTACGCCATTTGGCGGAACGGGTCAACTAGTACTTATTACACCCGGTCTAGTCCATCTATTAAGGTTTCTAGAGCGCAGTCTTTATACAAAAACCAAGCATCATGCATAACACTCTCGTACATGAAACTAGTGGGTATCTCTTCACCGTTCGGCCCCATAGGTCCTACCTCGGCTAGATACAGCATATTAAGACCTGTATATTGTGTCCTCACCATGGGCCATGCCTCCCTCGCTCCTTCCCGACAAGGTGTCACCTTCCAAGCCTGGATACGACACCGAGCTTTTTTTAGCTGTTCAGCTAGGATGGCCATGTCTTCGGGCTGTTGTACCACTTTGGGCCATAAAGCTTGGAAAACGTCCATCATCGATTTCCATGCACTCTCATGCACTACAGACAGATGAGCCGTCATGTCTTCGGACACCGGACCTCAGGCGTCTCGGGGTAGACCGAAAGAGAAGCTGCCAAAGAAGACAAGTGAGCCTGCTAATAACCTTGGCTAAACCTCATCATAGATTTTTGAAAATCACAACTTACCAAAAATCATACCATCCGTTCGGCGATTCTTCAATTCGGTAGCAGCAAGTTGAGCTTTTAAGCTCTCAATCTCCTGTGCTTATCGGGTGTTTTTGGCCCTTAGCGCATTGACGCCTTCCCCCTTTTGGGTCACCACATATTGGTTTGCTTGGAGCTGCGACTCCTTGTACATCAAATCATCATGGGCCTGCTTAAGATCTCTCTTAAGATGACCTAGGGCTTCCACTGCTACATGGAATTATGTCATCAGGACATCTCCTAAAATCCCAATGGCGCTAATAATATACGCCAGACAAGCACTTATCATGCGCCTTGATGGTGAACTTCTTCGCCTACTCCACCTCGGCCAAGGCGGTATCTAACTTCGCCTTCGTTTGGGTGAGCGCCTCAGTCAGTTGAACATTCTTTGCCTGATCTTTCGTCAAAGGACGACATGCATTATTATATATCCAAGCCTTGCTACGGATGAATTTCACCTATATCAAGCCTTAGGGGCTACTACCATACTTGGTAGTCTTGTTTGCCTTCAAGCAAATAAAAAAATACATGAAGAACTCAAAGGAACATAAACTTGGGTGAAGCCTCAGATGTAAACCTTGTGACAAGACGTCCAACGACTGATCAAAACCACCTTGGGTCGCCCAAAGATATGCATCCACCATACTAAGGGCATTGAACTCCCAATCTAAGAAGGCTAAATTCCTTAGGGGAGCCCCTCACCGCCAATAATTCGTGCACATTGGAACTCGGAACAAGTAGCCGAACTAGTCGACGAGTCCTCGGGCTGGGGAATCTCGGGAGTTACTCCCGCAGTAGGGCGTGCCTCTTCTTCCATATGCGAGGCTTTCGTTCCCTCGACCCTCTCACTCACTGCTATAAAAGAAGGTGAGGGTTGCCTGTGAATAATCAAAAGGGCCAGGGCCTGACATATTACCATTAACACATGCAGTAATTGAGAAGTTCCCTAGTAACTAAGGGGCACCTTCGCCTGTCCCCATGACCTCGGCATGTGTGTCTTGCACCTCCCGCGGGGAACCCCCTTGTAGAGACACCTCTTCACGTTGACGTTTGGAATGCCATCCATTTGGAGGAGGAGTCAGTCGGCTAGGGGCTGGAGGGCGAGCAACTCGCTTTCTATTAGAGTTAAGGAATGTTACCGATGAAGCTAGCCTCGTCCCAGGAATGCCGGGGGAAATGACCACGCTTGTGCCATCAAGGCTCTCCAAGAAAAATATCTTCCCTTCATAGATACGGGCTAGTCCTCATCTTTGTTAAGGAGAGGATCCTTAGCTCGATGGTGCGACTCTGGCTCAGGTGTTGGGTTGCTTATGACCTCGACCCAATGCCTCCATCGTTGTAAAAAACTAGTACATGGTTGGTTAGATTAATTATTGAATACTTCAGATGGATGAGGGAAAAAGGAGAAAGTCACTATGTCGGCGGGATTGTAGTAGGACAGCCCATCCTGTCGGGGATATAGCTCCATGATAGGACCCCCCCTGGTCGGTCGGGTGAATCTATTGGTGGCTTGATGATTGTGCTTAAGATGGTCCATGTTGTGAAGTCTTTCCTAAATGGTGGGAGATGCCAATGGCAGCCCAACTTGAGAAGATAGCAGCTTAGAACCTAAATGGTGGGAGATGCCAAAGACTTTCCTTGCTTGAAAGGCAAGACAAAGGTAGAGATATGTTAGGTTACGGGGCCATGTTATGACCCGGACTCTGTTGTAAAACCTGGGGTCTTGACCTATATATAAAGGCAAGCCCCCAGGGGCAAAAGGACAAGTTAGTCACCCTCGAAAGGCTAGGTTAGTGATGCCGCATCCTTGTAATCAAGATCTCCATTAATCTAGACACAAAGCATGACGTAGGATATTACCTTCATTGGAGGGGCTGAGCCTGTGTAAACCTGCCTCTCGTTCTCGTTTGATCTCTTTCAGTCGCCACCCATTGGCGATGGGCTCACACCTAAGTCCTTGCATGAGGACATATGTCATGACAAAACCACGAAAGTTGGCGCCCACCTTGGGGCCTTGGTCTAGTGGGATTACGAATTCAAAGAGAACCTGTCCAGGGTTCAGGAAGTTTGTGGTTGATCAGATGATCAAAGGCCGCCATGGCAAGGTCTGCATCAATGATCCAATCCGGAGGATCCAGGTGGCTTGCCCCAGTATGAGTGCCTGATTCCTCTTGATGGGTTTGGTACAACCATTGTCAAGCCGGATGTCTACATCGACACTAATGATCCAGCTCGGCCCATAGGATCTACTCAGGAACAAGCCGGACGGCGTCACGTTTCCTTGGCTTCATGTAGGGAGTTTTGCTTGCAGATGAACCACCAAGCAGTGACGGCATGTTCAGCAGGGTTAGACGGTGACTCTTCTATGGGAGAAACTGAATCGGTACGTCCACTCCATGATGGCAGGCTTGGAGGATTCCCAGAGATTGAGGCTCCCGAGGAGGCCCATGAGTCGGCTAGACAACTCATCGTTTACATGGCAGGGGTCACAGCGGCTCAAAATCCACCCGTTCCTGGAGTGGCTTTCGAGGCAGCAGACCGGGCAGGACGACAGCTCAAGCGATGGCAGATTTGATGGCCGAGATGGCGAAACTTGTTGAGAGTCCTGTAATACCAGAAAATCCGGAGAAACATAACATGGAGTTGATCAAGCTGAGAGACCAAATGACCGAGCTACAGAAGGAAATAGATGCTGAGAATGTCAGGATGGCAGAACTACAGGCTCGCATACACGATGTGTCGGAGCATCTTAAGGCTGAGGCTTCCCAGCTTGAATGCCAGAAAGAGGCATCTGAGGTAGTTTATCAAAGAAGACATCGAAGCCGACTGCCACTAAATATCGAGCCGGTGCAACTCTGAAACACCCCTCAGCCGATGACGGGGGCTGGGAAACCACTTAGGAACCAACAACACGAGCCGCCCTAGCCCTTGCCAGTTTCTTTGCCGCCACAACGTTTCCAGACATCGCTGGGTCACTTCTCTAACCCCGTTGATAACATGCTGGCTGCAACTTGGCACCTGGAAGCATTACCCATACTAGGAAACACCCCTGAAGATATCAAGGCAAGGAACACCATCGATGTTGAAAACAGTGGTGGTACAGCAAGCATAGTACTGTTATGGCCACGATCGGATGCACTCCACCCCGTACGCCAACCATGGTCAAAACCATCGTTTGCAATCCCTAGCTGTCTCTAGAAGCGGTCGTAGGCACCAACCCCATATTTTGCCGACCAACCTGTACTACCCGGAGCGCAAGAAGTTGTGGATGCGGCTAGAAGGACGCGACAAGCATAGGCGGAGGCAGCAACACAGGTGAACCAGCAGCAACCTCCTCAAACGGAAGACATAACCAATAGTAGGACAATTGGGATAGCTTGTCTGTCGCCAGCTCTTCGTGTAGACCGTAAGCCTAAAGACTTGATGGGACCTCGTAAGGTACCAAATTACACGGAATATCTTGAGACGGCAACTTGGATTGAAAGTTATGAGTTGGCGATGGATATGCTCGATGTCAGTTATACTGTGTGCGCCAAGTACCTAGCCATGATTCTTGAAGGACCCTCTCAAACATGGTCGAAGAATTTGCTGCCCAATTCCATCAATACTTGTTCAGAGCTTAAAGAGCGGTTCATAAAGAATTTCCTAGGGATGTGGAAAAGGCCAATGACGATTGTGGACCTTCAACATTGCGTCCAGTGAGTCGGTGAGTCAGCCCATCATTGGACCCGCCAGGTTGCGAAGATTATACACTCATCAGATAGCATCACGGCAGCTCAAGTCATCTTGATCTTGGAAAATAATTGTCAGTTCTAGCCATTGGTCTTAAAGCTTGGGCGACTCAAGCGAAAAGTGCAAGACATGGGCGTTTTAATGGATGTCCTCACTAGGTACACTGAGTTAGATGGAATGAAAGACCCCGGATCATATGAGGATAAAACGGGCAAAGGCGGGAAGGGAGAAGGATGCAAGGGCCAGCATAACCATGGTGGTAACCAAGGGTACCAGAATAACGGTGGTAAAAGGAAGCAACCGGACGACGGGTCAAATTTATCGGCAATAGTAATGTTGGTTTGAAAACCAACATCGTAATGGCCATCTTGGAAGGGCTTACAATGTGAATAAGCCTCGCAACTATGAAGAGGCGCTTAAGTCGCCATGTCCTAAACATAGTACTCTAGATAAGCCATCTTCCCATTAATGGCAGAATTACTACATCATTCACGAAATTTGTAACCAGGCCTTCCATGGTCATCCAAGAGGTACTGGTGGCAGGCACCCTAGCCAGCATGGTTTTGATGGCTCGCCGGCCGGCTCAAGTGCAGGTTTTCAGCATCAGGCAAATAACAACAATCGACAACATCCTGGCCAGAATAACCAACACAATAATCAAGGTGGTTTCCAAAGCAACCCCAACAGCTAAACAACGGTCAGTATCATTTGTACTTGAGGTCAGAATCATGTTACTTGTGAGGTTTGCAATGAACAAAATATGCCGCCAAGGAGGAAATAAACCAGCCCAGAGCATCGCTCATTTACGGCCATACTATTTTTAGAGTCATCGTCTCCTTTACTTTTGTATTCCTTCCCTTTTAAATTATGTACTCCTTTATGTTTCCATAAAGCCGACTTACCCAAAATTTGGAGTTTTTTTGTCGTTGCAGCCGCCAATTTGGTTTGAATATTTATTTATTGGCACATGGAGGCTTCAAACTCATAGATTTTAGCTTTCTCACCTTTGTGACCCGGCAAAAAACGCCACAAAAATATTTGCGCATTTGGGGGCTTCCAAGTCAACTAGTTAAGCTTTCTGACCCTCCTGAACTGGCAAAAAAACACCATGTGTGGTTATACCAGCATGTATGCTTGATGCGGCTCCGATCAGGTGACCCCATGTACTCTTAAGAGTCAATCCTTTTTCAGGGACCCTAAACTCCTTAAGGTTAAAACATCGATTTGAGTCATGAGAGAGCCGGCATACAAATAGCTAGGATAAACCACATGTTATCATACCCGCTTAACTAAAGCTAGACTCGAGCCTCAAAAGCCGGTCTTTATGTCGAGCCTCAAAATCTAGAAAAAAATTACATGATTGTGTCGCCATAATATGGAGTGTACGAGTAAAATGTTGTTATTTATGCAAGTTTCAAACCAGGTTGGAATACAAAAGCCGGTTTTGTTTGACTAAGCCTCGAAGGCTAGTCCTTTTTTGTTGAGCCTATTGTGTCGGCTTATATCTACTGCAAACCTTTTGTAGGATCATCCAAAATTTGAAGCATTGGGTATTAAAATCCCATGGCCGACACTAAATGCCCTAAAAAGTTGTCGAAGCATGATGGAAATATTCAAGTCAAAGCAAAATGAATGAAGCAATATGCAGTCATTAGAAGAAGGAAGCAAGTTCAGATGCCTTCACCAAATCAAAACATGGATGAAGACATGAAAAAGCTTCAAGGACCGTGGGAAGCCACTCCTATCACAAACTCTAATCAAGAGTGACAAAAATGTTTGTTTGACCCGACACTCGGGGGCTACAAGCAATTTAAATTGTTTATACATCACGCCTGGGATGTATTCCCTTCGCCATCTAGGCTAACCTTGGGTTGTTCCTTCTCTTGAGCCACCTTCGAGTCATCCTCTGCTACCTCCGCGAGCTCTATGATCTGAAGATTGTCCATGGCCCAGTTGCAATTGGTTAGGGCATGGAATACAACCTCTTCATTCATAATAGGAGACGGGTCAACTTCAAGAGAAAATGTATACTTACGACGCTAAGGAACTAGATCTACTGATGTAAAGCTGGGCGGCCGAATGCGTGAGCTGCTCACGTCATGAGTCGCCTGATATTTCGTTAAACCCATCTTAGCAACAAGTCGCGTGGCTAGCACCCGAGCCGTCTTGACACAACTTCAGATAGTCAAGTCCATCAAAAACTATTATATTGTATTTAAGATCGGGAAAGCCTTTGGCCATTTCGTCAGGATCAAGATCCTCGGCATAAGCGAAAGCCCATCTCAAAGCCGTGGTCGCACCAAAGCGGGCAGATGATCTTTTTAGTTCATTGACTCGCTTGGGAAATGTAGAAAGCACTTTCAGCATGTCCTCGATGAGTGTTGTCGTCTCTTTTTCCCTCGATACAGATTTGATCGCAAGTCGGACCCAATATGAAGTTGCTCAGCCAGAGTGTACATAGCCTTCAGCATAAGCAGGCTATTATCCTCTCAATTGGAGGTCCTGGGGCCTGCTCGAAAGCAAAATTAGCATCAAGGCCCTTAGGAGTTATGCCTGCCAAACCTCAATTTTTGTTTGCAAAGATACAAAGGGCGACTAACCACGAATAGCCTGAGTCATGGCGACAATATGTTGCTTGAACCCGGCTAATTCTTCAGCAAAGTGCCTTAGCCGTCCCTCCGTGTTTTCTGCATGCTTAAGCAAGGTGGTCTTCTCAGCATCAAAGGTCTCTTTTTGCATTTTCAAAAGCCACTTGATTTTGTCCATCTCCTCTAAAGCAAGGCGCGATTTTTCTTCAGCGGTGGCTTGGGCATTCTGTCCCGTTTCCAATTCTTTCTTCAAGGCGGTCACACTTGACTCGGCTTCCCATAAGGCCTTCTGCATAAAAGAGCTAAAATATTCAACGATGACAAAAATTGCAAGTATCAATTCCATGCAACAAAGGATTATGACATGTCTCAAGCAAACTACAAGCAATATCCTTGAACCTTGGGGGCTAATATATATTAGTTTTATCAAGCTTGAAATATCAAAGACCCAACTCACCACATGAAGATGGAATGGCCATTGGAGGCTACAGGTCGAATTCTTTTAAATCTTATTAAGACCCAACTCATCTCATGAAGATGAAACGACCCTTGGAGGCTACAGGTTGAATACTTTTAAATGTTATTAAGACCCAACTCATATCAAGAAGATAAGCCGGTCCTTGGAGGCTGCATAATGCAAGTTATGATTATCATAGACCCGACTCATCTCATGAATATAAGCCGGCCCTTGGGGGCTAGGTAGGGACACACCAACTACAAAAGAGAACAATGTACCTCATATTTGTTTTTCATCAAGATGACAAGGCCGACTTCCATGTCCCGGCTAGTGGTAAGGCGATCTAGGTACCTACCATGGAGCTCTTCATCACTCATGCTCTCGTAATTCAGGAGCTCCAGCTTGGTTTTGCCTCTGAGTGGTAGTTCTGGTTCTTCCTTGGCAAAAGCTTGGACAACACGGTTGAGACTCCTAGGTCAGCATAACCTGAACGAGAAATGACAACTTCATCCTTGCCGCGAGGATCTTCTTTAAATGCCTTGTGAGGACTCGAGGGTCAGGATTCATGGCTGGGTCAGCTTCAACTCCTGCTATAGGGGGACTTGGTGGAATGAGCGGTGGTGGAACATCAACTTGAGTCTCCTGATGACCATCAAGATGACTCGCCTAAACTTTGGGAGCAACTGAGGCATGACTTCCCAGCTTAGGAGCCTTAGGATTGGTGGATGAGTCGTCAACTTTCCTCTTCTTGGATTTGGCCTTAGCCCTGCGAAAAAAGTAGACATCATCAGTGAAAATGCTAAAAAGTGTGATCAAGTAAAATTTTAATAAGGAGGTTACCATGGGTTGAGCACGAGGGGTGGCAGCTTAGAAGCAGTTGAGTCACCCGGTGATGGAGGTGACTCCTAGTCATAGATTAAAGAGATCAATGACTTGAAGATAGCTATGGAGGAAAGAAGAATAAGATGGAAAGATACCTGAGACGGACGCTTATGGGCACCCGACTTGTAGGGTAAACCGGCTGCAAGATCCACACTACCACTTTGTGTCTTATGCTTCGACATGTGTTGAGTTCGCGTCAAAATAAAGTTGGTATCCAAGTGAGCATCTGGGTGAGAAAAATGTACTTTCTGAATAACTTGCCTTGTTCTCCTGGGTGATGAGTTTTCTGAGTCGAAGGAGATGGAAATTACCTCAACATTTTCAGGTGGAATGATCTCAGCATCACCCTAAGGAAAAGAGTTATCATTTGAGTTCAGTAAAGCATAGCTAAAGGAGTTTAATTTCTACCTCTGATTGAGCCCTGACTATCTAAGACTCATCCATGGGAGATGATTCCTCAATGACCACCTTGTATTTCTTTGAAACTAGAAGAGCTTTGGTCTTCTTGGCGATGACTTTCACTCATTTGTTGCCCCAAAATGGTGATTTGGCCTATTCAGTTGAAATAACAGATAAGTGGTGAGAAATGAAAAGAGGAAGCACTCGTGAAAGATTAGATGTAAAATTATCAAAGGTCCTTACGGGAGGAGCCGTGTTATGAATATAAAAGGGATTCAATCCATCTTGAGTGCAAGCATACATGCTTTCGCCCAATAGCTTCTTCACCAGTTGATTTGCTTCACCAGCATCTAAGGTGATGTCATTAAACCTTTGGGGGTCGCCCAACTCGCCAGAATAGGTATGCATCAAGACGCCTTGGCGGTTCAACGCCGAATGCTCCAAGGTAACCAACACCAAGTCAGGTCCACCCTGATTAAACCATTTTCTATAAGGCCCTCGGTTTTGGATATACACTGGCATGTTGTGCACGCTCTTCTGAACAAGCCTGTCGGACTTAGGGCTTCGCAAAACCCTTAAGGTTCGAACATAGGGGCGTGTGCGAAGGTTTCCCATGGCCTCACCCAACCTAGCTCGCTACTCGATGGATATGACGGCAAACTCGCACGATGATGAGGAGGAAGATGAACACGGTAGTTTACCCAGGTTCGGGAGGCTGTGAAGCATAATACCTACTCCTGCTTTCGTGGATTGCCTTTCATGGAGGTTTGGGTGGATGAACTAGTACAGCGTGCTCGAGCCTCACGAGGGCACTCAAGATATGTTCTTGGTTGGCTATCTTGTGGTGGTGCGTCCAGTGCCTAAGTGGTGGATCGCCTCCCCTCTACGATGTGACCTAGCCTCTATATATAGTGGTGGCCCAGGTCCACTTCCATTATCACAATGGTGGGAAGGGATCCCACAATGGCCAATTTTTAAGGGGGACAGGAGTACATCCGCGCCCTATCCAAAGATGGTCTTCGCCTGCAAAGTAGCTTCTGGTGATACGGTGGTGGGCTCGGCGATGACATCCATCCTACGAGGCTCGTGGTCGTGGTCTTGTTGCAACAGAAGGGAAACCTTTGGGGGTGCATTGGGAACTCGTGTACGTCCTTGCTCCCTTTGCACCAAAGAGGAAACTGTGTCGCCTGATGCGATGGCGCCCGCCTGTCCTTCCTTGCGTCACCTTTGACTCCTGAGGCCAGGCCCTGCATAGAGATCTCCGCTCATCAGGAGGGGACCTGGGGAGGCCCATCCTTGCTGGTCCTGATGTTGTTCTTCCTCGCAAGCCCAGGGTCCTCGCAATGTCCTTGTCTTGAGTAGTGCCGCACTAGGTCGCGCTTGGCTGACGAGTGGACCATGCCTTGGGCCGCAGGCAGGCAGGGCTGGGTACCCCCATTCCTAGAACACCGATAGTAGCCCCCAGGACCAAGGCGCGCCCGGGCTGACTTTGGGGCGAAGCTTTGAAGACGGCCCGAAGCGTCGCGAGCCCCAAACGCTTGCGGTCCTGGCTCTGCACACCCCCAAACGCCTACGCAGCGACACCCCTACTCCTCGAAGGCGTCAGGGACCGCCCAACTCAAACCGACATGGTGCTTGCGCCAGCGCTAGCCTTCATTACCTTTCCTTGAATGCGGTCGACTCCTTGGGCTTCCAGCCCCCTGGCGACGTGGATGTGACCGGATAGTGTCAGACGAGGTGATGGGAGGCAGGGCTGTGCCGCGATCGTGCTGGCCCTTTCGGCGTCCAAGGGATGCACGTCGCCTGCTCTCCCATGATGCCTCGTGGCCTTGGTCCCGCCGATAAATCCGCCCCTCGTGATGGAACCCTACCATCTCGAATCGACCACCTGCTCTCGCAACTCCAGAGAAAACCCTCTTCCTCTCCTTAGCTTCTTCCTTTCCCCATGGCGTCTCGTGGAAGCGCCGCCAGTGCGGGGAGCGCGTGGGGCCATTAGCCCCCTCACTCTCTTCCGAAGGCAGCAGCGGAGGGCCCTCGGAGCCAGTGCGGATCCGCTAGCGCTGGACCTTGGTGCGGGAGTCAGTATTCCGTCGCCTCCCTCTTTCTTCACTTGACACGTCCACTGTACTGTGTTTGACTGTCTCCTTCATCCAGGGCACCGTCGCCCAAGAGACGCAAGCGTGCCGAGCTTCAGGAAGAGGAGGACGTGCTGCGTGCTCAGTTGGCGACTGCTGACGCTTCCTTCCAGGCCACTCTCAGGGGCGAGGCGGAGGTGAGGGCAGAACTGGTAGCGCTCCAAGCCCAGGTCCAGCGAGCCAAACAACACCTCAGCATCTTCCACCGAGCGACCGACGTGGTGAAACGGTTTGTCGAGGATGCTCCCGCCCTCCCCAACTTGTAGGGCGACGGGGGCTACCTCGACTTCTTGCACCGGGTGGTGGAGGCACTAGAGACCGGCATCTCTCGCGTGAACGCGGACAACATGGCCGACGCATGGGACCTCCTAGAGCTTGCGTCGACGCAAGTCTTCCCCAACCTGCGCCGCCTCACCCCGTAGCTCGACCTCCAGCGCATGGTGGAGCGCGTGCCCGAGGGGCTCCTGAGGTCTGTCTAGGATGGGGTGCACCCGCACGTGGATGCCCTGGTTGCGCAGTTCATCGAGGTGCCCCCTCCCGATTGAAAAGGTGGCCACGGAGCCGTGGCGGTCGTCGACTCGGACAGCGATAGCGACTCCTTCACCTAGATCCCCCTGCTTGTTCCTCCTAGTACTTGTAATAGCTTAAAGCGAACTTGCCCCCCATGGGCGTTAACCTTTTGCGCATTACCTGCGTTGTGCTTCTCGCCCTTGATTCGCGGTCGGCCGCTCATAGTCGTGAGACTTAGTATTCTCGTGCCAGCCTTGCACCATGGTCGATATGGCCTGATGACGGCGGCTAGTCCGGTCCTCACGAAATCCCCCCTCTTGAGGGGCAGACCATGGTTGCCATCCCCAGGCTCGTGGCTTAGCATCCCGTCGTCGTGGAGCCTCCATTCTCATGTCGCATCCCCTGTCGCTCTAGATCCTTGGAGTGTTAGTAATCGCGTGTAGTTCTCCCGTAGTACCTGCGTCCTCACATTAGCATGTGCAAACCTCGCCTCACCCTTGAGGCACCGTTAAATCAGGAAGTTTACACTTGATTCGGTAGTGTACTTAGCTTGCGGGCCATGGATGATCTTGCCGCACGGTTTGGTTGTCCAGGTACTCTGCTGCTCCACCTGGGGCGCTTCTTCCTTGCTTACGGATGGGGCACGCTGGGGGCCTTTTCCCTGCTCTATGTCTTCAGGTCCCAGTCCCGCGCATTTCTCTACCGCCATAGTTTGTGACTAGCCAAGGTCGCAACCACGAAGTGAGACCTCGACACCCTTGATGCCGGTCGGATCACTAAGGACGACATCGACGGTGTCGAGTGGCTATATGACCGGTAAGGCTCTTGAGGCGTACTGCTCATGAGTCCCCTTCGACACTCAAGCAGCTCTATGTCGACTAGTCCTAGTCCCACACATTTACCTACCACCATGGTATACGGTCGGATCACCAAGGACGCAACCATGAGGCGAGACCTCGATACCCCGATACCGGGCGGATCACCAAGGATGGCATCGAGGGTTCCGAGTGGCTATGTGACCGGTAAGGCTCCTGAGGCACGATGCTCAGGAGCCCCCCTTGATGCTCGAGCGCCCCCATTCTGCCTTGCTGGGTTTTGCCTCAAGAGGCCCAAGCACCAGGGCCCCCTGAGACTCCATGCTATGGCGCCATGCCACGGCTGGAGCCCCCATGCAGGAGTCGGCCGTCAAAGTTGTGAGTCCCCCAGGCGATAGGGTCTCGCTATCTGTTCCCGGGGTGCCCTGGAGAGGGCCTCAACGTGTGGCCTCTTGCAAAACGCCGATCGAGAAGAAAGAGAACACAAGATTGGTAAAAGAGAAAGCAACAAGAGAAGTCCCCGAACCTTTTTCTTTTAAATTTAGATCTTTGAGCCCTTCAAACTTCGTTTCAAAAGTTGGCAATCCAACCACAAAAAGAAAGCAAGCAAATGTTGCATCCAACACCTAGGCTAGTCTTCGTCTTCCCCCAGCACTCAGAGTAGGGCATCCACGTTGCATGGGCATAACCATTGATGGGCAGTGTTGAGTTCTTTGCTAGCGCAGAGCTCTAGCTGCCACATTGTGTGGGAGGAACCCCTCCGCGTCCTCGGTGGGCTCCGCGCATATACAGCCCGCTCATTATTACGTGAGAGTGTCACGACTATAGATAGTTGGGCAAGCCCCCGGGTACCGGGTCCGATAGCTCCAAACTCTGTCAATAGCCATCGCATGCATTTCTGCTCAGTTGCGTGCCCCTACGACCCAAACCCGAATGCATTGTTCCCCACATAGCCATAAGATTGCGCTCCTGCGTCTCAACCATGAGTACTATGCATCTGGCATAGCCGTAAGGCTGTTTTGTCGATGAAGCCACCTCGTGAGGCATTTGGGTGGTGACCATGTGCTGCCTTGGGAGCCTCATCAGGCCCGGACTCCCGAGGCTACGCTAATGTTCTAGCTGCAGCGGGTGGCCCGCATTACCCGTGTCTTGCTTCCTTTACCCAGGGCATCATCCCCGATACCCCGGGATTTGGCTCGGTAATGCTTGCTTGCAGGGGCGGCAGCTTGCGCCACACCCCCACAGGTCCAATGGCGTCCTCCCCCTCTGTCTAGCTTGCATTGTCCGAACTTGGTGCTTCTACAGGGGAAGCCCCCAAGCCTGGCTCAAGGAGGATGCCCGGGGCTTCCCCTACCCTTAGGAGGTGCTAGCACCTACGGCAGGCGCCCGATCGTCCTGGTCGTTTTCCCTAGGCACGACGTAGCATGGTACGTAGGGCCCCACGTATGGGCTTGGTCCTCCTCCTGGGTCGTCCAGCGTGGCGTCAGGGATGGCCCCTCCAAGCAGCGGCGGGGTGCCGCCCTACGCACGCATCCTACAGACTCTCCTGCGTCGAGCCTCAGAGCGAAGTTGCCTACCTCTATTGCCACCGCCCGGTAGGCCGCGCGTCTCCTGACGTGGGTCGATTCCCCGACGATCCGACGCGCCTTCACCGTTGTTGCTTGCTTGCCTGGACACCTACGCAATTTGCTCCCTGCGCAGGGTGGTGCGCTCGCGTCTGGTGCGCATGGGGTGCCCCGTTGTCACCTTCGCGAGCTTGGTCGCTGTGGCTGGGTTGTGCCCTGAAATTAGTTACCAGGATTCGCGAGAGGAGGAGCACAGTGTTCGGCAGGTCCCACCCAGGTTTGCCCGAGGCTGAAGGGGGCGCGTCGCTAACGGGCCGAGGAACAAGCGCGGCGAACGAGCCCCCAACGCTTGATGAAGAGCGAGGGACCGGGGCTCCACACGCAATAGTGATCAGCTCCGTGATTTGGTCGACCCACGCGTCGAAGCCCCCGAGCATCGGGCGGTGGCGGAGCACCTCGCTTGCCAGCGGTAGTGCGTCATGCGCGTCTAGGTCCCCCACATAGGAGCGATGCGATATGGATGGTGAAGGCACCGCCCTCCCATCAAGCGCTTGGGTGGCACGAGGGGCGGTGATGGCGGCGGCGATGCTGGCGACATGATATTGCCCTCCCACCACCCTGCCTCTGAGGCGCGAGCCTCCGGCGGTGGCGGTGGAGTCGATGGAGTCTGGTCCTCTGCGACCGGGAGAGACTCGTTGGGCGCCGGCCATCGGAGTAGTGGAGCGGGGAAGAGCGAGGCTCGAAGGAGACTCCGACACGCCCCTACGTGGCATGCCAAATGTCGGTTTTTGGGCTCCGCAAAACCCTTAAGGTTTGAACATAGGGGCGTGTGCAAAGGTTTCTCATGGCCTCACCCAACCTAGCTCACTACTTGATGGATATGACGGCAAACTCGCACGATGACGAGGAAGAAGATGAACACGGTAGTTTGCCTAGGTTCGGGCCGCTATGAAGCGTAATCCCCTATTCCCGCTTTGGTGGATTGCTTCATGGAGGTTTGGGTGGATGAACTAGTACAGTGTGCTCGAGCCTCGTGAGGGCAAGATGTGTTCTTGGCTGGCTATCTTGTGGTGGTGCGTCCAGTGGCTACGTGTTGGATCACCTCCCCTCTACGGTGTGACCTAGCCTCTATATATAGCGGTGGCCCGGGTCCTCTTCCCTTATCACAATGGCGGGAAGGGATCCCACAATGGCCAATTTTGAAGGGGGACAGGAGTACATCCATGCCTTGTCCAATGGTGGTCTTTGCCTACAAAGTAGTCGTTGGCGATGCGGTGGTGGGCTCGGCGATGACATCCGTCCACTAGTGCAGAATCGGCCTATAGTGCTGGTTCGTAAGGGCCTTTTGTGCTAGTTATCCAACTGGCACTAAAGGGTTGGGACTAAAGGCCCTCGCCCTTTAGTCCCGGTTCAACACGGCCCGGCACTAAAGGCCCACCACGTGGCACTTGCAAGCGCCGTGGTCTGGGGGAGCTTTAGTACCAGTTGGTAACACCAACCAGGACTAAAAGTATTTAATTCTTTTGATTTTGGTTTATTTTTCCTTTAATCCTTTAGGGGTTTATGAATTAATCATGGTTTATTTTTCCTTTTAATTCTGTGTTTTCCATTTAATTATTTTTCCTTTCAAAGATATATTACGCTACTACATACTGTACACATTGTGCACATATATAAATAGAATTTCTCGTAGAATCGATCATATATATATATCATCGAATTTCTCATACGATGACCATTCAAATACATATATATACAATTTGGTATATACAATTTTTCCTGCAATTTGCGGATCATTACATATGCATGCATTACTTCTTGATCTTGTAATGGTATTCTCCTTTGGGATCTATGACCTGATCGACCAGAAATCCAGCTATTTCCTCTTGAATTGCTCGTATGCGAGCCGTTGGTAGGAGCTGGCCCCGCATCTTTGTCAGCTATAAGAAGGTGATCAAGATGAATATATTAGTTGTGTGTATATATATTAGCTAGATCGTGATACAAAATTATGGATAGTGTTATGGCAAATGTACCCAAAGATTTATTTCGTTTCTGCTCCTTTCAGACGTGATCATGCGAATGTTCTCGAAACGTAGTATGAGCATAAACTAATCCCCTGCTCCTGCCTCATGCACTTTATGAGCATAAAATTCAATCAGGTAATTATTAATGAAGCATGATAATGGTATTGAAACTAGACTTAAAGAGATGCATGGACGCAGCTAGCTAGTACTACTTAATTACCTTGGGTCACACCCATGTTAGCTTTTGTGCCTAGTCCCCTAGGACCAGTTTGATGAACTTGGCTCAAGCCCTACCTGCCGAAAAAGAAAATTAATAAAAGATTTATTAACTAGTTGATATCAGGAAATGAAGTAAAGAGGCCGACATAGTGCGATAATGATTGAAATTACGTGTCGATCATCCCCCTCATGGTTGCATATTCGGATGGATTCTTATATAGTAAGTCCAGTACTTCAACCTTTCCCTTGTCAACTTCAACGATTAACAAGATCCAGTGGTAACTGCATGCGCACACTTTTTGTATAATTAAGCGGGCATGTGCATAACTCATCAACTACACTTATTAACATCTAGTAAGCAAAAAATAGAATTGGTAGTACAAGATATAGTAACACTCACCTGAAGTTGTAAGGAAGTAGTATTTCTGGTTGGGTGTTTAGTTGCTTCAAAAACTCTAGTAGGAATCTCTCGGTGTCTTTTCTCGAATATTCAGTTTCCCATATCTTTTGATTAACTGTATTTGGGTCAACGAACCCAATGCCATAGTGTCTAGCTTTTTTCATTTCATATATCTTCATTCAACATAATACCACAAAAAAGAATATAGGGAGGATAATTATAGGTAATGAATGAGAGCACAACTAGCTGGAGACTTAAATTATAGAAATCACTTACAAACAATATTAACTGACGATAGATTTGTCAAGTGCGTCTTGATTGAATAAGTGAAACAAATTAGAATAATGAATCCACAAATAGGTTTGCCGTGGACATATTGCCATTTTACTTCCTCCTCTTTAAGCTCGGGGATTTCCTCAAGGCCTAGGAGTTGTGCAACAGTGACACCGGCCTCTTTAGCCCACCTTTTATGATCATCGGTTACTACCAGCCGATCGGCAGTACTCACAGGTATTTGTATGATGAGCGGGGGGATCTATTGCACTTCCTGTTCTCCCAGCTGGGGAACAATTTTCTCGCTTTTTTTGTGAACTGCTTGGCTCGAGCTCGAGCTCAACTCCTTTTTTCCTGCAAAATATGACTTCTTGATAGACTGCACATAGCCGTGGTCCTTCTGATTGTTAGTCGGTCGAGCCATATCAATAAAGTGTTGTGAGACATGCTCAGGAACTTTCTCCTTTGGAGTTGGGGGCGGTTTCGCTCCAAAATGGGCCTTCAATTTGGCATCCACTATGGTGTTGAGTTCCTCCTCAGTCAGGTCGTAAGGTAACTTCGGAAGAGTCTTGAGGCTTGGAGCATATTTGAGTTTATAGCCTGTTGTACCTTTAGCCGTCATATCTACGACCTCTCTATTCTGTTGTTGCTTAGGCGATGGAGCACGCCGAGTCGGCGGAGACGGCAGACGCGGTGCTGGACTTAGAGGAGGAGGAGTTGGCTGACGCCATGCTGGACTTGGAGGAGGAGTCGGCTGACGCAATGCCGGACTTGGAGGAGGAGGAGTCAACTGACGCGGCGACGGACTTGGAGGAGGAGGAGGATTCGGTGGCCTTGGAAGGACGATGCAATCCTTTTTCCATAGAATGATATGATGTATGACCTCTCCCAGTGTTCTCTCCTCGTCACCTCCAAGAATGTCAAGTTGTAGCTCATGATATCCTAGCACTTCATCAACCCCGACACGAGCATAGCTAGCTGGAATGGGATTGCAATGTAAGGTTGCTTTAGGGGGATTTGCTAAAGCATAGTCGTCCGCCACCTTCATGGATAAGTTCTTCACTTTCACGTGTAACTCACAGTTAGTCCTAGCTTTGATATCATCCATAGGGCATCTAGCTAGCAGTTTATCATCGATATCATCCGGGGCAGAACCCACGCTGCTTCTTGGCATAGATGGGCGATGCTATCCAATGCTGGATCGATCTCCTCCTGCTGCCGCCTCAAAGTGTGTTCCAACTCCAGGTGCTTTGATTCTAGTCCTTCAAGGTGGAGTGCTTCCTCCTTCTTCCTCTGCTCCTCTTGCTTCTTCTTTCTCGCATGACTTCTATAGTTGTTGTTCCAATCTGCAAACTCCTCAAACCACGGAACAATGCCCTTGCCTCGTGTTCTTCCCTAGTGTTCATGATTCTCCAGAGCGCGCATAAGCTCGTCATTCTCTTTGTTGGGCGTGAACACCCCCACTCAAGCTTCTTCTATTGCAATGAGTATTTTGTCTGTCGCTTAAGACTTGCCATCACCTTAATCAGCCCTGTCTCTTGGTCCAACTTCCCCCCATGCGCATAAAACCATGTCCTGCACCTAGGGGGCATTTCAATGTACCTAGAGTGACCCCTGCACCAATCATTTCTTGCTTAGATTGATCCCACTTAGGCAGGGCCACCTGGTAGCCACCTGGCCCCAGAGTATGGTACCACTTCTTTTTCCCAACATTAATCTTGTTTCTTCTCGACCGTTCCTTAGCGTGTTTTGATTCCTTGAACTTCACGAAATCGTCCCACTGATCTTTAGCCTTCATCAGTGCTCCCTTGTATTTTGGAGTCTTATTTTTGCTTTGACGTACACAACCCATGTATTTTCCTTGAAGGTGTTGAATGTGATCGCCATCTTTTTAAGAGCATAGTTTCTGACATTCTTCAGATCTGCATTTGTCAAATTATCTAGTAGGTTGGAATGTGACAGGAGCGAATCCCAAAGCACATGTTTTGCACTTTCGTCGACAAAAGTAAATCCTGCTCGATCTCCCTTTGCTGCCTTTTTCCATTCTTAAACGGAGATCGGGAATTGTTCCTTGAAAATGACTCAACATTGATTCTTGAACTTGGTCGCATTTTTCCTAGGTTGAAGTGGTTCGCCATTTGATGTTTTGATGGAATCGATGTTGAACTTTACGCCAGGCTCTATCTTTCTGGCCGGGCCTCGAACTACTCTGTTGCTTGTAGAAGATTTGCTCGATCTGGAGGCCTAAAAGAAGAAAGATCGATTCCTTAATACATACAACTCAATTAAGACATGTAAAGATCACTAGATGGCTTATATAATAAATATACCTTGCCGGTCTTTGTTATTTGAAGAACATTTTATTCATCAACATCGTTGTAGCCTTCATCTATTCGTTCATCTTCATCAAATATCATACCACCCTCACTGGAATTGTTCAGATATTGTGAGTCATCATCATCTTCAGGTTCTTGCTCTGGGCTCGGGGAGCGTATGATGTCGAACATAGCCTCTTCTCCCTCTCTGTCGGTATTGTCCATAGCTTTTATGTAACTAACCGAGAAGAAAGATAAAAAAAATTAGTATTCAAATTATAATGGATGCAATCAATAAGGAAAAACTGAATCATAGTACATAATATGCATCTCAAATAATTCATAAAATATGCAGCATCGAATATAATCTCCAATGAATCGTCTCAAATATTATCGAATATAATCTCGAATACATCTCGAGTATTATCACTAATACATCTCGAATATTATCATATATATAACATCACTAGCTAATTCAGATTGAATATTATCGAAGAATCTAGTTCACTCGCGGTTTCTGAGGCGCGAGCGGTGGACACCCAAGGAGAAGGAACCATCACGGTATCATAGCTCGGGTGAGATCCCTGAAGCACCTGCCAGGTATTGGAGAACCTAACATCCAACACATCCATGTAGCGACGGACGAGCTCGTCCTCCTCCCTGACACGGCGACGCACCATCTCTGACGGAGTCGGCTGCCTCCGCAACGAAAGTGGCCCATGTGAACGCCACCAAAGAAGGACCGGGTCGATGATGGGACCCGGGGTTGGGTTCCTCACCAAGCTGCGCACCCCTAAAGGTAGCACCTCCCGGTGATAGTCCGACGGAGCCCAGTCCTGAACATTGCCCCTCTGAAGCAGGATGTCGTTGCAAATGAGTTGACGACGAGGATGCGGGCCGGGCATTGTTAACTTCGAGAAGAAATTCTATGAAAATTTAACATTGTTTAAATGCTTGATTGTTATTTATTATATACGAGGAACCTTCAGAATCATAACGGATTATCTTAATCTTTAAGGGATTTAACAAAATGGCACCATTGTGGATGTGCAGAATATGGTCCATATTTTTCCTCATGTCATCTACCCTTCTATATGTCACGTTGTCTAGCTAGTGTCAAAAGATGAAAACCATGGCGTCATCATTAGCCGGAAGTAATAGGCGCATGATGGTACGAAGCTATCCAAAGTTGTTTTGGTATGGACTCCCCGATAGGATAATTAGTTTTTGGTACGAAGTTCAGCAGGAGCTATCCGAATATCGCTATTTGGAAGGCCTTTTTGCTGAACTATGTACCAAGTAAGCTAATTATTCTATTAAGAACTCCGTTCCAAAACAACTTTGAAAAGCTTTGTACCATCATGCGCTTGTTACTTCCGGCTAATGATGAAACCATGGTTTTCTTGAATCCTTTGACACTAGCTAGACAAAACGTGACATATAGAAGGGTAGATGCATGATATCAGAAAAAAATTAGATCAACTTGTGCACATCCATAATGAGGGCATTAATTCCTGATAAATGCCTTAAAGGACTAAGAGAATCTATTGTATACATACATACACTAATTGCAAATCTAACATTCATCTAACATTTCTATATCTTTTTTATATCTAAAATTTATCTAGCTATAACAAAAAGTATAAAAACTAAAAAAAAATTCTATATCTTTTCATATCTAACATTTATATAGTTATAACTAAAAGTATAAAAAACTAAAAAACATATTCCTCTAACAGTTATATGTCTAACGTGTCATCTAACATTTATATATCTAGCATTTGTATAAAAAACTAGAAAACAGAAAAACAGAAAATAAAATGTGCGTGTGTGTCTGTGTGTTTTCATGTATGTGTGTGTGTGGCCTCGACTGGGGAGGGGCGGCCATGGCGGCAGGGGGCGAGGGAGAGGGAGAGGGGGGAGAGGGCGGAAAGGGGCTCATAGCGGGGCGACAGCCGGCTAGGCGAGGAAAGTGTTGGGGAACGTTGCATGGGAAACAAAAAAATTCCTATGCACACGCAGATCTATCCATGGTGATGTGCATCTATGAGAGGGAGAGTGAATCTACATACCCTTGTAGATCGCTAAGCGGGAAGCGTTAAGAAACGTGGTTCCTTAAGTCGAACGCCTTCGCAATCCAAATCGCCATGCATCCCGTGATCCAATCACGATTTGTCCCGCGGTCCCATCACGATCCGTCCCGCGATCCAATCATGATCCGTCCCACGAACTTGATCACGATCCGTCCCACGAACTTGATCACGATCCTTCCGATCTAGCACTGAACGGACGGCACCTCCGTGTTTAGCACACATACAGGTTGATGACGATCTCCACCGTCTTGATCTAGCAAGAAGGAGTGGAGAGGAAGAAGAGTTGTCCGGCAGCCTAACGGCGCTCCGGCGATGGTCGTAGAGAAATTCCGGTAGGGCTTCGCCTAAGCACTGCAGAAATCCAATCTAGAGGAGAAATTATGCACTGGAGGAACGGATAGCACGTGGCTGAAATTCTAGTGCAAAAACCCTCTATACCACCAGTGTATATAGGAGGAAGAGAGGAGAGGAGGCAGCCTTGGCTTCCCAAGCCAAGGGCTCTGGCCGAAAGGAGGTGGAGGAGGTGGAGTCCACCTCCAATCCTAGTAGGATTAGGATTCACCTATTTTGCCTTTTTTTCCACCTTTTCTCTTGGTTTTTTTTTCTTCCAGTCGCATGGGCCTCTTGTGGTTGTTCCACCAGCCCACTAAGGGCTGGTTTCTACTCTCCCAAAGCCCATGTAGCCTCTTGGGTCGAAATACCCCTCCCGGAGGTCTCCCGGTACACTATCGGCACTCCCGGTACACTACCGATGAGCCCGAAACTTTTCCGACGACCAAAACAGGACTTCCTATATATGAATTTTTACCTCCGGACCATTCTAGAGCTCCTCGTGAAGTCCGGGATCTCATCCGGGACTCCTAACAAACTTCAGTCACCACCATACATAACTCTATACTACCAAAACGTCACCAAACCTTAAGTGTGCAGACCCTATGGGTTCGAGAACTATGTAGACATGACCGATACACCTCTACGGTCAATAACCAATGCGGGACCTAGATGTCCACATTAGGTCCTACATATTCTATGAAGATCTTACCTCTATGTCAAGGATTCAGTTAATCCCATATGCTGTTCCCTTTGTTCTTCGGTATGTTACTTGCCCGAGATTCGATCGTCGGTATCTCCATACCTAGTTCAACCTCGTTATCACAAAGTCTCTTTACTCGTTCCGTAGTACAAGATCCCGTGACCAACACTTAGTCACATTGCTTGCAAGGCTTATTGTGATGTTGTATTACCGAGTGGGCCCTGAGACCTCTCCGTCACACGGAGTAACAAATCCCAGTCTTGATCCATGCCAACTCAACAGAGACCCACAAAGACACCTGTAGAGCACCTTTATAGTCACCCAGTTACGTTGCGACGTTTGATACACACAAGGTACTCCTCCAATATCTGTGAGTTGCATGATCTCATGGTCATAGGAACATATACTTGACATGCAGAAAACAGTACCAATAAACTGACACGATCATAAGCTACGTTTGTAGTTTGGGTCTTGTCCATCACATCATTCTCCTAATGATGTGATCCCGTTATGAAATGACATCTCATGTCCATGGCTAGGAAACCTTAACCATCTTTCGATCAACGAGCTAGTTCACTAGAGGCATACTAGGGACATTGTGTTTGTCTATGTATCCACACATGTATCCATGTTTCCAATTAATAAAATTATAGCATGGATAATAAACGATTATCATGAACAAGGAAATACAATAATAAACACTTTATTTATTGCCTCTAGGGCATATTTCCAACAGTCTCCCACTTGCACTAGAGTCAGTAATCTAGTTCACATCACTATGTGATTTACATTGTAATGAATCGAACACCCATGCAGTTTTGGTGTTGATCATGTTTAGCCCTTGGAAGAGGTTTAGTCAACGGGTCTGCAACATTCAGATCCTTGTGCACTTTGCAAATATTTATGTCTTTCTCCATGATGTAATCGCAGATGGAGTTGAAGCGTCGCTTTATGTGTCTGGTCCTCTTGTGAAACCTTGGTTCCTTGGCTAGAGCAATGGCACCAATGTTGTCACAGAACATGTTCATTGGATTCAGTGCATTGGGCACTACTCCAAGATCTGTCATGAACTGCTTCATCCAGACACCTTCCTTCCTCGCTGTCGGGACCCCGATCCTAGGTTATATGATTCCATACTGTAACAAGCCACATCACTTTGCGGCCTCACGCACGGTACTCCACGGCTGCCACCTTACCTTGGCCGGGACCGTTTGCGTCTTTTGGCTCACGTATGTGAACATGTCGCTGGAAACAGGCATACATAACCCAACAATGCAGGTGTCGGTCTCAAGCATGTGTAGACGAGTCATAGCAAGCTACAAGGACTCCATTACGTCGCGAGACACAGATGTCATCACTACACATAGACGAGTCGTAGCAAGCTACGGGACTCCATTACACTGCGAGACATTTCCCCGAAGGGACAGACACAGCAACAAAGAAGGATACATGTCGGTCAATCAATGTGTCTGGAGCAGTAGCAAGCTACCATGGCTCGGTGGAAGCACAAAGAGGCAGTTTCCTATAAAGAGTACTACTAAAGGCACACGACTAGTTGTCGGATCCCATACATACCGTTACACGTCACACGTACGCACGACATGCCCGATATGCATAGATACAACTATGGCATCACAACATAACCATACAACAACATGACTTTTATTTATGAGGCTCAGACGAGCCTTGCATAATATGTTATTACAGATAGGGGTCACATGACCCGGCACTCAAGTCATACAAACATAGTCATACAAGCCAGCGGAAACTTAAGCTGTCTGAGTACAGACGGCAAAATATAAAAGAGGCACATGGCCTGACTATCTACAGCCCACCACACGGGCAAGATCGTAGCTGGGACACCAGCTATTCGGCATCGTCAACGTCTAGATAAAACCCACCTGATGGTTCCTGGTTTTCTTCTACAACATTAATTAAGCAAGGATGAGTACAATCGTACTCAGCAAGTCTTTAAAACAGACCTAGTCTATTTATGCTCATGTATCAACAAAGGGGTGGTGGAGTTTATGCAGAAAGCCAGCTTTGACTCATGGCTAACCTACACTACTCAGTTTTAAACACTTTGTTACAATTTTAGTTCTCGCACACGAGTCCACTACCTCCATCACAATACACTACCATGGATTCACCTTCCCCTTCCGGAAGAGTGCCATCCACGGTACTCACACTTGTCTTGAGATTTTTAGAAGTCTCCATTTGATTATCTATGAAAAGCATAAGTTCTCCAAGTAGTCCATATCTGGGGATGCGGCTATTCGAATAGTTTCATAACCCTGTAGGGGTGTACTTCTTCACACACGCTCTCGCCACTTATCGCTGTGTGCTCATAAAACCATGCACCTCGGCAACCTTGAAGCGGATGCCCAGCGAGGGAGTCGGCCACGACCGTCAATCACATAAGACCTCTAGTCCAGGCTACCGCCTATTTGAGACTGACCCGCACGAAAGTCCGGCCGAAGTTTCCGCTATGGTCCCAAACGATGTGCGCAGGGTTCCCAAGCCCACCATTCGGGTGACCCTTGGTACACCGTGCCACTGCCTACCGCGTCGTAACCCACCCCGAGGGTCAGCGCTACGCACAGCCTCCAGCATGCTATAAACACCAGAAACTACTTGCAATACCTGGACCAAAGACTAAGCGACTGATGAGTCGAGAGGGTCAGTTAAGTATCCCAATGTGTGGTAGTATCTAGTCTTGGATCACAAACACGGAACCCAGTTCCTAAGAACGGTCCCAATGAGACAACCCACTATGTACTCCTACATAGCCTCTCATCGCTACCTTTACCAAACATATTCATTATAAGCTCATCACATCGGACAACACGGTTTCACTCAGTTCGTCACCCAGATGAATCTGACTTGACACAAATCTAAGCATAGCAAGCATAGCAGGCAAAGTAAGCTAAGAACATCATGGCACAAGCATCTACCAGGTATGCTCGGTTGCAAGTTTTAGCTATTTACTGTGACAAGATCAGGTCATGCATAAGAATAGGATCATCTACCGTGTATAACTGACATGTGATCGTTTGTCCTAATGCAATAAATGAGAGCAGGAGCGAGAGGGTGGGATGCTATCGGAATGATCAATGAGGTTGCTTGCCTTGCTGGGTTGGGGAAGAGTTCTCTCCTTCGTCGGGGTACGGGGTAGTATCCTCCGGATTAGGGCCTACGGCAACGCAAATAAAAGCATTCAATACAAGCAGATGCAACAATATGATGCATGATCATGGCATAGTAGTATGCATAAGTGAGCTAATGTAACTAATGATCATATCAATTTGAAATGTATTTGAATATAGGTTTAAAGTTGTTGTCATTTCAAATTCTATATATTGAGCTAATGCTAAAATGTCCATGTTCACCTATTTAGGTTTCTCTATCATGCATGAGAATAGCACCATTGGATTCATTGGATTTTTCTGATAGATTTTCATATATAAATTATTTTCATGTGACTTACAGATTATTTTATATGATTTTTCAAAGGTTTAAATAATTTCTGGAATTTCCTAATTTATTTTTATTAAGGAAATTGAGTTATTGTGTCAGCATGACATCATGATGACATCAGCTGGTCAGCTGACTCGGCCCAGAGTCAAACCTGATATGTGGGGTCCACATGTCAAGTACTGGTTAACTTAACTAACTAATTAAAATAATTCTGTTTTAATTAACTAACTGGGCCCACCTGTCAGTGACACATTAACCTAATTAACAACTAAACTATTTACAAATTATCCTAAACTAATCAGGGCCGGGGCCCCACCTGTCATTGACTCACAGAGTCCAGCCAGGGCCCACCTGAGGTCAACTCGCCGGAGTTGGCCGGCGGTTCGACGCCGGTGACCATCAGGGACGGCGGCGTCCATCGGGTTTCTCCTATAGGGGGTTATTTGGCGCGCTGAGACCACCGGCGTGCAGCCCGTGCACGACCGCATCCATCTGGGGCCATGGGAGGTCATGGGGTCGCCGGAGCTCGCCAGAAATGAGCTCGTGGCGGCGGCCGGAGCTCGGGCTCGGACGCAAACGTGACACAGGGCACGGGGCGATGCTACGATGGTCTCTACGGGCTCCTGGGAACTCTAGGAGTTCAATCATGCACGCGCACGTGAGCTTGGAGGGCTCTATGCATGGCGGCGACCATCGACGGCGGCGGGATGTTCTCGGGTCCGGCGACGCAGCTAGCTAGGGGACGCCAGAGAGAGGGAAAACTCACGGGGAGGAAGAGGGGCTCACTGCGGATCCAAGGAGCTGGTCAGCGGGCTCGGGGAGGCAGCGATGGCGACGAATCGACGTACGGCGACGGCGGCCTTCGGCAGGGGATTGGAAGAGAGAGCAAAGGAGAGAGGGAGGGGGAGAATGAGCTCGGGGGAGAGGGCTCGCGCGTCTTCCAGGCGCGGGGGAGGTAGGGATGCAGCCTGCTGCGTGGAAGCAGCAGGTGGAGGCCGGCGACGGCTCGGTCGCCACATCGGCGCCTACTGGCGCGAGGTGGAAGATGACCCTTCCACCCCTGTGGGCTGGGCTGGGCCTTCCACTCGACCAGGTAAAACCACTCCCTTTATTTTTATTTTCTGTTTTTCTGTTTTCTAACATTTGTTTGATTTTCTTTGCAGGTCCAAATACCCCTTCAATAATTCTAAAACTTTTTATAACTTCAAGTTTGAATATTTCAAACTTGTATCAAAAGTTTCAGATTATTTTGAAAGCAGTGATAATGATAATGTTTTTATTTGTCATTTTCAGAGACTTAATTCAATAATTTGAAATATTTCAAATGTTCAAATAATTGAAATGGTCCCTGGTATATCCATGCCCTTAATTATCAGACATAGGGAACATTTTTGATGGGCATTTTGGATTTGTTGAAATTTCATTTGTTTGGAATTCCTTTAATTCATAAAATGCTTAGGGTTTCTTTCTTTCTCCCCATTTCATATTGATGCAATGATGATGATGATGATGCAAACACAATGCTAGCCTAGACACTTGCTAGGGTTGTGACAGTCGCCTCCGAGGCTGCGATCTATTCCGCTTCGCACGTAGAATCAGCTACCACGCTTTGCTTGGAACTGCAGCAGCTTACCGCTTCCCCGTTAAGAATAATATGTATCCGGTTTGCGACTTAGAGTCGTCCGGATCAGTGTCAAAGCTGGCATCAACGTAACCCTTTACGACGAGCTCTTCATCACCTCCATAAATGAGAAACATTTCCTTAGTCCTTTTCAGGTACTTAAGGATATTCTTGACCGCTTGCTAGTGCTCCATTCCAGGATCACTTTAAAACCTTCCGGCCATACTTATGGCAAGGCTGACAGCGGGTCTTGTGCACAGCATTGCATACATGATAGAGCCAATGGCTTAAGCATAGGGGATGACACTCATCTTTTCTCTATCTTCTGCAGTTACTGAGCATTGAGTCTTACTCAACTTCACACCTTGTAACATAGACAAGAACCCCTTCTTAGACTGTTCCATTTTGAACTTCTTCAAAACATTATCAAGGTATGTGCTCTGTGAAAGTGCTATTAAGCGTCTCGATCTATCTGTATAGATCTTAATGCCTAATATGAAAACAGCTTCTCCTAGGTCCTTCATTGAAAAACTCTTGTTCAAGTATTCCTTCACGCTTTCTAGCATTTCTATATTGTTTCCAATCAGCAATATGTCATCCACATATAATACTAGAAACGCTATAGAGCTCCCACTCACTTTCTTGTAAATACAAGCTTCTCCGTAAACTTGTATAAACCCAAACGCTTTGATCACCTCATCAAAGCGCTTATTCCAACTCCGAAATACTTGCACCAGTCCATAAATGGATCGCTGGAGTTTGCAAACTTTGTCAGCATTCTATGGATCGACAAAACCTTCGGGTTGCATCATATACAACTCTTCCTCAAGGAAACTGTTGAGGAACGCTGTTTTGACATCCATCTGCCAAATTTCATAGTCGAAATAAGCAGCTATTGCTAACATGATTCTGACAGACTTAAGCATCGCTACGGGTGAGAAAGTCTCATCGTAGTCAACTCCTTGAACTTGTGAAAAACCCTTTGCCACAAGTCGAGCTTTATAGATTGTGACATTACCGTCCGCGTCTGTCTTCTTCTTAAAGATCCATTTGTTCTGAATGGCATTTCGCCCTTCAGGTAATACTTCCAAAGTCCATGCTTTGTTTTCATACATGGATCCCATCTCGGATTTCATGGCCTCTAACCATTTCTCGGAATCCGGGCCCATCACTGCTCCTCCATAGCTCGTAGGTTCATTGTTGTCCAACAACATGACCTCCAAGATAGGGTTGGCGTACCACTCAGGGGTAGTACGGGGCCTTGTCGACCTACGACGTTCAATAGCAGTTTGATCCGAAGCTTCATGATCATCATCATTAACTTCCTCTTCTACCGTCGTAGGTTCCATAGAAACATCTTTCTATGCTGCGCTACTTTCTGGTTGAAGTAAAGGTTCAGTGACCTCATTAGGCTCTATTTTCCCCCTACTCAATTCTTTCGAGAGAAACTCTTTCCCAAGAAATGTTCCGTTCTTAGCGACAAGCACTTTGCCTTCGGATCTGAGATAGAAGGTATACCCGACTATCTCTTTAGGGTATCCTATGAAGACGCATTTCTCCGCTTTGGGTTCCAGCTTTTCAGGCTGCAGCTTTTTGACATAAGCATCACATCCCCAAACTTTAAGAAACGACAACTTTAGCTTCTTGCCAAACCAGAGTTGATATGGCGTCGTCTCAACAGATTTTGATGGTGCCCTATTTAAAGTGAATGCACCTGTCTCTAATGCATAACCCCAAAACGATAGTGGCAAATCAGCAAGAGACATCATAGAACGCACCATATCTAATAAGGTTCAATTACGATGTTCGGACACACCATTACGTTGTGGTGTTCCGGGTGGTGTCAACTGCGAAACAATTCCACACTGTCTTAAGTGACTACAAAACTCATAACTCAGATATTCACCTCCTCGATCAGATCGCATGAACTTAATCTTCTTGTTAGGATGATTCTGAACTTCACTCTGAAATTGCTTGAACTTTTCAAACGTTTCAGACTTGTGTTTCATTAAGTAAATATACCCATATCTATGTAAGTCATCAGTGAAGGTGAGAAAAAAACAATATCCACGATGCGCTGTAACATTCATTGGACCGCACACATCAGTATGTATGATTTCCAATAAGTCACTCGCCCGTTGCATTGTTCTAGAGAACAACATTTTAGTCATCTTGGCCATGAGGCATGGTTCACAAGTGTCAAGTGATTCAAAATCAAGTGAGTCCAAAAGTCCATCAGCATGGAGCTTCCTCATGCGTTTTACACCAATATGACCTAAACGACAGTGCCAAAAGAAAGTGTACTATCATTATCAACTCTACATCTTTTGGCATCAATGTTATGAACATGTGTGTCATCACTATCAAGATTCAATATGAATAAACCCCTAACATTGGGTGCATGACCATAAATGATATTACTCATATAAATAGAACAACCTTTATTCTCTGATTTAAATGAGTAACCGTCTCGCAATAAACACAAGATCCAGATATAATGTTCATGCTTAACGCAGGCACTAAATAACAATTATTCAGGTTCATCACTAATCCCGATGGTAATCGAAGAGAGAGCGTGCCGACGGTGACCACATGTACCTTGGAACCATTTCCCACGCGCATCATCACTTCGTCCTTTGCCAGCCTTTGTTTATTCCGTAGTTCCTGCTTTGAGTTGCAAATGTCAGCAACTGAACCGGTATCAAATGCCGAGGCACTACTACAAGAGCTAGTAAGGTACACATCAATAACATGTATATCAAAAATACCTTGTTTGTCATTGGCCGCCTTCTTGTCAGCCAGGTACTTGGGGCAGTTTCGCTTCCAGTGACCAGTTCCCTTGCAATGAAAGCACTTAGTTTCTGGCTTGGGTCCATGCTTGGGATTCTTTGCAGGAGTAGCAACTGCTTTGCCATCCTTCTTGGTTTTACCCTTCTTTCTCTTGCCCTTGACTTTGCCATTTTTCTTGAAACTAGTGGTTTTATTGACCATCAACACTTGGTGTTCTTTCTGGATAATAGACTCAGCGACTTTTAGCATCGTAAAGAGCTCGGCAACTGACTTGTTCATCCCGTGCATGTTATAGTTCATCACAAAGCTCTTTTAACTAGGTGGCAGTGATTGAAGAACTCTGTCAGTGATCGCTTCTGGCGGAAGGGCAATTCCCAACTCCACTAGACGAGTTGAATACCCAGACATTTTGAGTATATGTTCACTGATAGACCCGTTCTCTTCCATCTTGCAAGCATAGAACCTATCGGAGATTTCATACCTCTCGATCCGGGCGTTCTTCTGAAACTTAAACTTCAACTCCTGGAATATCTCATATGCTCCATGACATTCAAAACGTCTTTGAAGTCCAGTTTCTAAGCCATACAATATTGTACACTGAACTATTGAGTAATCTTCAGTACATGCCTCCCAAGCGTTCTTATCGTCTTCGGAGGTCATGTCTTCTGGTTGGTCACCAAGCGGTGCATCAAGGACATATGATTTCCGGGAAGCCATGAGGATAATCCTTAGATTACGGGCCCAGTCAACAAAGTTACTTCCATCATCTTTCAACTTAGCTTTCTCTAGGAACGCATTAAAATTCAGGGGTGCTACTACACGAGCCATTGATCTACAACATAAATATGAAAAGTTCACTTAGACTATTGTTCAAGATAATGAGTTTAGTTAATCAAATTACTAAAGCTCCCACTCAAATTGACATCCCTCGGGTCATCTGAGTGTCACATGATCCAAATCCACCAACTCAAGTCCGATCATCACGTGAGTTGAGGTGGCTTCAATGGTGAACATCATTATGTTGATGATATCTACTATATGACTCATGTTCGACCTTTCGGTCTCCTGTGTTCCGAGGCCATGTCTGTACATGCTAGGCTCGTCAAGTTTAACCCGAGTGCTCTGTGCGTGCAACACTGGCTTGCACCCGTTGTATGTGAACGTAGAGTCTATCACACCCGATCATCACGTGGTGTCTTAACACGACGAACTTTCGCAATGGTGCACACTCGGGGAGAACACAATTTATCTTGAAATTTAAGTGAGGGATCAACTTATAATGCTACCATCGTACTAAGCAAAACAAGGTGCATAAAAGGATTAACATCACATGCAATTCATAAGTGACATGATATAGCCATGAACTTGTGCTTTAGATCTCCATCTTGAAAGCACCGGCATGATCTCCATCGTCACCGGGAAGACACCATGATCTCCATCATCTTGATCTCCAACAACGTGTCTCCATCGGGGTTGTCGCGCCCAACATGCTTATACTACTATTGCTACTTTTTAGCGATAAAGTAAAGCATTACATAGCGCTTAATGATTGACACGCAGGTCATACAATAATTAAAGACAACCCTATGGCTCCTGCCGGTTGCCGTACTCATTGACATGCAAGTCATGAAATTCTATACATCACATGATCATCTCATACATCACATATATCACATCATGTAATTGGCCATATCACATCACAACATACCCTGCAAAAACAAGTTAGACGTCCTCTAATTGTTGTTGCATGTTTTACGTGGCTGCTACGGGTTTCTAGCAAGAACAATTCTTACCTACGCATAAACCACAAGGGTGATACATAATTTGCTTTTAAACCTTCTCAAGGACCGCCTTTGTCAAATCCGATCCAACTAAAGTGAGAGAAACTGCCACCCGCAAGCCATCTAAGAAAAAAGTTGCGTTGAGGGAACCGGTCTCTCGTAAGCGTACGAGTAATGTTGGTCTGGGCCGCTTCATCTCACAATACTGCTGAACCAAAATCTTACCAAGGGAGGAAGCAATCTAAGCATCAACGCCCACAAACCTTTTGTGTTCTACTCGAGATCTCATCAACACATAGACCCAGCTCTGATACCACTATTGGGGAACGTTACATGGGAAACAAAAAATTTCCTATGCACGCAGATCTATCCATGGTGATGGGCATCTACAAGAGCGAAAGTGAATCTACATACCCTTGTAGATCGCTAAGCGGGAAGCATTAAGAAACGCGGTTGGTGTAGTCGAACGTCTTCTCGATCCAAATTGTCGTACGTCCCGCGATCCAATCACGATCTGTCCCGCGATCCGATCACGATCTGTCCCGCGATCCAATCATGATCCTTCCCACGAACTTGATCATGATCCGTCCCACGAACTTGATCATGATCCGTCCAACGAACTTGATCATGATCCTTTCGATCTAGCACCGAACAGACGGCACCTCCGCCTTTAGCACACGTACATCTTGATGACGATCTCCACCGTCTTGATCCAGCAAGAAGGAGTGGAGAGGCAGAAGAGTTCTTCGGCAGCCTGACGGTGCTCCAGCGATGGTGGTGGAGCAATTCCGGCAGGGCTTCGCCTAAGCACTTCAAAAATCCAATCTAGAGGAGAAACTATGCACTGGAGGAACGGGTAGCACATGGATGAAATTCTAGTGTAAAAACCCTCTATACCACCAGTATATATAGGAGGAAGAGAGGAGAGGAGGCAGCCTTGGCTTCCCAAGCCAAGGGCTTCGGCCGAAAGGAGGTGGAGGAGGTGGAGTCCACCTCCAATCCTAGTAGGACTAGCATTCACCTATTTTGCCTTTTTTTCCACCTTTTCTCTTGGTTTTTTTCTTCCGGCTGCATGGGCCTCTTGTGGTTGTTCCGCCAGCACACTAAGGGCTGGTTTCCACTCTCCCACAGCCCATGTAGCCTCTTGGGTCGAAATACCCCTCCCGGAGGTCTCCCGGTACACTACCGCCACTCCCGGTACACTACCGATGAGCCCGAAACTTTTCTGGCGACCAAAACAGGACTTCCTATATATGAATCTTTACCTCCGGACCATTCCGGAGCTCCTCGTGATGTCTGGGATGTCATCCGGGACTCCGAACAAACTTCGGTCACCACCATACATAACTCTATACTACCGAAACGTGACCAAACCTTTAGTGTGCACACCCTGCGGGTTCGAGAACTACGTAGACATGACCGATACACCTCTACGGTCAATAACCAATGGCGGGACCTGGATGTCCACATTAGTACCTACATATTTCACGAAGATCTTTATCGGTCGAACCTCTATGTCAAGGATTCAGTTAATCCCGTATGATGTTCCCTTTGTTCTTCGGTATGTTACTTGCCCAAGATTCGATCATCGGTATCTCCATACCTAGTTCAACCTCGTTATCAGAAAGTCTCTTTACTCTTTCTGTAATACAAGATCCCGTGGCCAACACTTAGTCACATTGCTTGCAAGGCTTATTGTGATGTTGTATTACCGAGTGGGCCCTGAGATACCTCTCCGTCACACGGAGTAACAAATCCCAGTCTTGATCCATGCCAACTCAACAGACACCCTCGGAGACACCTGTAGAGCACCTTTATAGTCACCCAGTTACGTTGCGAAGTTTGATACACACAAGGTACTCCTCCGATATCTGTGAGTTGCATGATCTCATGGTCATAGGAACATATACTTGACATGCAGAAAACAGTAGCAATAAACTGACACGATCATAAGCTACATTTGTAGTTTGGGTCTTGTCCATCACATCATTCTCCTAATGATGTGATCCCATTATCAAATGACATCTCATGTCCATGGCTAGGAAACCTTAACCATCTTTCGATCAACGAGCTAGTTCAGTAGAGGCATACTAGGGACATTATGTTTGTCTATGTATCCACACATGTATCCATGTTTCCAATTAATACAATTATAGCTTGGATAATAAATGATTATCATGAACAAGGAAATACAATAATAAACACTTTATTTATTGCCTCTAGGGCATATTTCCAACAGAAAGTCGATGGCAGCAGCGACTATGATGACAACGACGACGACACGCGAGGTCGAGGAGGAGGGCACGGCGAGGTTGACGCGTGACGGTGATGGCACGGAGAGGTGACGGCGATGGCGAGGCGAGGCGAGGCAAGTCGACGGCGATGGCGGCGACGTGACGAGGAGGCGGGGTGCTCCGGCAGCCTGGCGGCATCGAGGTGCGTCGGGGGAAGACGACTAAAACTGAAATGAGTTCTGAAAATTTTCAAAGTCTCTGCTTATATACAAATACCTTTAGTCATGGTTGGTGGCTCCAACCGTGACTAAAGGCACCCCTTTAGTCGCGGTTGGAGCCACCAACCATGACTAAAGGCCTACTCCTGGCACGGCATAGTGTGGTGGATTTTTAGTCCCACCTCGCCCAGTGAAGGGCGCCCACACTGGTTTATAAACCCCGACACGGTAGCTCATTCGAGCTCCTCTCTAAAGCAGGCCTTATGGGCCTATCGTTTTATCCTGCCTTGTGGGCCTTACTGGGCCGTGCCGGCCTGCATCCTGGCTCAACTAGTACTTGGGTTTCTAGTCGTATGCACGCCGTGGCGGCCTAGTAGGCGGGCTTTTTTTATTTACTTTTCAGTTTTTTGTTTGTTTTCTTCTTTATTTATTTTGTTTTATTTCTAAGTTGTTTTTTGCTTTATTTAGAGTTCCCGAGTTAGTCTTGTTGATTTAGGTAAAATAATAATATAAACTTTCTGTTCGTGCTAGTAGTTTTCAAATTTGAATTATTTGAAATTTGTGTGAATCACTAGTTTGTGATTAACATTACTTTAAAAATACATTTTTCACCGATTCTTTTTTTTTGCTGTTTAATATTAGTGTGTTTTATCATTATATTCAATTTGGTTATTCTTAGATTACATAAAAAAAGAAATGCCTTTGTAACAAATGAGTTTTCGTCCGAAAGCGTGATACTTCAAACTAGATTGTCCATATTGTACACGAAGTGCATCCAGTTTTTGCCGTAACACTCTCCACTTTTAGCACATGCTATGTGGGTGAAATTATGATACCATGACAGATTTCAACCTTTTCAGAGTTCATTTGTAGTGCTTTTCAATTTGAGGGTCATTTAGCTCAAAAAAATCAGTAAATGCATGAAAACTAGCATATGAAGTCATAAAGGGTTGAAAATTGATGGTGTGGCTTGGAATGGTGCATACTGAACACAAAAAAATTCTAGACTTAAAATAAGTTTAAAAAAATAAAATGCGTTTGTAACAGATGAGTTTTCGTCCGAAAGCCTCATACTTCGAAAGAGATTGTCCATTTTGTACACGAAGTGCATCCAGTTTTTGCCGTAACCCTCTCAACTTTTTTAGCATGTGCTATGTGGCTGAAATTATGATACCATGCCAAGTTTCAACCTTTTCACAATTCATTTGTAGTGCTTTTGAATTTCAGGGTCATTTAGCTCAAAAAAATCAGTAAATGCATGAAAAGTACCAAATGAAGTCAGATAGGGTTGAAAATTGATGGCGTGGATTCGAATGGTGCATACTAAACACACAAAAGGTCTGGAGTTGAAATATGTTTAAAAAATGAAATGCTTTTGTAACAGATGAGTTTTCGTCCGAAAGCGTGATACTTCGAAAGAGATTGTCCATTTTGTACACGAAGTTTATCTAGTTTTTGTCGTAGCCCTCTCAAATTTTTAGCACATGCTATGTGGGTGAAATGATGATGCCATGCCAACTTTCAACCTTTTAAGAGTTCATTTATAGTGCTTTTTAATTTCAAGGTCATTTAGCTCAAAAAGCAGCAGATGCATGAAAAATAGCAAATGAAGTCAGAAAGGGTTGAAAATTTATGGCGTGGCTTCGAATGGTGCATACTAAACGCACAAAAAGTCTGGAGTTCAAATAAGTTTAAAAAACAAAATGCCTTTGTAACAGACTCTCATACTTCGAAAGAGATTATCCATTTTGTACACGAAGTGCATCCAGTTTTTGCCGTAACCCTCTCAACTTTTTAGCACATGCTATGTGGGTGAAATGATGATACCATGCCAACTTTCAATATTTTCAGAGTTTATTTGTAGTGCTTTTCAATTTCAGGGTCATTTAGCTCAAAACAAATCAGTCAATGCATGAAAAATAGCAAATGAAGTCAGAGAGGGTTGAAAATTGATGACATGGCTTTGGACATAATATTTCCTCGCGTTTCAAATGCCAAAACACATAAGTACACTACCATTACAAAGATTCCCCCCGGTCTGTCCGAAGTGGGACTTTCCAGATATATAAGTCGGGAAACTAACTAGAGAATCCAGTCACATCCCAGAGTGGGATATTTGGGTATAAAACTTTTTCTTCGCGTGTGTCCCTTTGTGACATAACCATGGACAATCTTCATCATTTAACTTGATGCTCGGGTCAACATTCACTATGAGGGGAGCAATTTCATGAAACTTTTCATAAGCTTCTGACATGTCTGTCTTGTCCTCCACTCTCACGTTTTTTATTTTCCCTGAAAGAACTATGTGGCTCTTTGGCTCATCGTATGATGTATTCTCTTCCTTATCTTTTCTTTTCCCGCCTTGGTAGAAATTTCCTTCACAAAGAAAACCTGCACCACATCATTGGCTAGGACGAATGGTTCGTCTGCATACCCAAGATTGTTGAGATCCACTATTGTCATTACGTACTGCGGGTCTTCCTTTACTCCACCTCCTATGAGATTGACCCATTTGCACTGAAACAAAGGGACCTTCGAACCAAGTCCATAGTTAAGTTCCCATATCTCCTCTATGTAACCATAATATGTGTACTTTGGCCTATTGGTGTTTGCTGCATCAAAGCGGACACCACTGTTTTGGTTGACGCTCTTTTTATCTTGGGCGATCATGTAAAATGTATTCCCATTTATCTCGTACCCTTTAAAAGTCAATATAGTCGAAGATGGTAACTTGGACAGCAAGTACATGTTATCTGCAATAGTGTCGTCATGCATGAGACGTGTTTGCAACCAACCGGCGAAAGTAACCATTTGTTCATGTGTAATCCAGTCATCAGACTGCTCCGGGTATTTGGAGCATATAATATTCTTGTGTTGCTCGATATACGGAGCCACCAAGGCGGAACTTTTTAGAACTGTGTAGTGTGATTGCGCCAAAGAATGCCCGTCCTGACATATTACTGAATTCTTTCCTAGCGTGTCTTTTCCACCCAATCTGCCCTCATGCCGCGATTCAGGAACACCAATCGGCTTAATGTCAGGAATAAAGTCAACACAAAACTCAATGACCTCCTCTTTTTCATGGCCCTTAGAAATGCTTCCTTCTGGCCTAGCATGATTATGAACATATTTCTTTAAGACTCCCATGAACCTCTCAAAGGGGAACATATTGTGTAGAAATAAAGGACCCAGAATGGCAATCTCCTCTACTAGGTGAAGTAGGACGTGCATCATGATATTGAAGAAGGACGGTGGAAACACCAACTCGAAACTGACAAGACATTGCACCAAATCATTCTCTAACCTTGGTAGGATTTTTGGATCGATTACCTTCTGAGAGATTGCATTGAGCTATGCACATAGTTTCACAATGGCTAATCGAACGTTTTCCTGTAGAAGCTTTGTCGGGGATACGCAAAACAGGTAGGCCGATGAATGGTCGAAATATCATAGAAGAATGGGTCCACACGTAAGGTGGGTCTAGAAAAATACATACATACTATTCACTCGGACAGGCAATGTCCCATCCACTCGGATGACAGTCGACCACTCGGGCGTATGACCCAGTCGGATATGCGAAGACTAACAGCCAACAGGTCAGCTGGAGTATCATCGGAGGTTTCATAGTGGGATGACATTATGGCATCAATGCCTCATCTTGTAACATAGGAGGTGAGGGGGTGGCGCACTCTATATAAGCCACCCCCACCGCATAGCTCGGGGCTGGCTCTTTGTTCTCCCTTCTCTCTCTCTCAAATACACCATGTAACTCCGTGTTCATTACAAAATAAGGAAAGCCTCTCCGGAGCACGAGATGTAGGGTTGTTATCTCCATCGCGAGAGGCTCAAACTCGCTAAAATCATCATGTCACCCATTTGTATCTCGATGAGATCATGCTCAGTTATCCTACCCCTCTCTACCGTCGGAATCGTTCCCATGACCTTTGGCGCCCACCATGGGGCATGGGGTCTATCGAGCCATGATGCAGATGGTTATTTCTTCAACAACTAACGTCGCCCACCTCTTGGTCACCATGCGCGGCTAACAGCGTCACCCGCCTCATGGTCATCACGCACAGCCATCTTGGTCGAGACGTGTGGCCACCGGCATCATCCGCCTCATCGTTGTCGCTCGGCCACCGGGGTCATCCGCCCCATCATCATCTTGTGCGGCCAGCGGCGTCACCCGTCTCATCATGGTCACGCACGGCCTCCGTTGTCATCGTCTCATCGTTGTCATCTCCGGCCTCATCTGCATCGCCAACGTCACGCGCTGTCGAATGCAGTACAGCGGCATAGCACTACGTCCAGCTCGGCGACCCGGTTCTTGGGGCGGCGAGGCACAACTCCTTGCACTCCGCCCAGCTCCGCCGGTGTCGAAGTGCTACTTTGACCGCCAGGCAACTCGTTGCTCCCCGAGCGGTGAAACGCTGCCACCAGTGCTCGCGTAGGCCTTGCCCTCGACTCCACCAGCCTGTGTCTCGAGCGCCTGGGCTATGGCCAGCCGCTCGTCCACATCCTCAGCACCTCTTGGATGCCCACCGATTCCAGCCAGACCGGTTGTTTACACCGCAGCAGAGCTCTCCAGACTCCAAGCTACCTCTACAATTTCCATCTCATGTAGAACAGGTATTAACTCTTTCTCAAATTACCGTCAATTAACGCCTCTTGCATGCTTATTCAAGTTTTAGACGTGGGCCTCCTCCTTGAGAAGTAACCACACGTGGAAGTGTAAGAAACACTCAAGCAAACCGCTGGCTCCGCTTCGTCAAGATATAATTACCCCATTAAATGCCTCATCAGGTGAGCATTTCCTACTCTCAATTAATTGTTCATGCAAGCAAGTATATGACTACTCACAATGGGAGTAACATAGGTAGTAAAATAGATGCCACCTCAGCAAAAAGTATGATGTGACATCTAATTAATGAGAAGAGAGAGAAATTGAGTAACTTAGCATGTTACTATCCCTATGAGTAAGATAACGCATACCAAGGCAAACTGAGTCTATAAGCTAATAAATGAAAGGCTCAATGTTACTACTCATATGTTACTATCCATTGTGGAGGTAGTAACTTGGACTAGTAACATATGCATGTTACTACTCTATGTTACTCCCCATTGTGAGTAGTCTAACCATCCATCATCAAGTGCCTCATCAGGTGAGCATTTCCTGTGGTCAATTAATTGTGGTTGCATGCATGCATAACTATTCATAATCGTGGAACATCATCAAGGTCATGCATTTACCGTCCGTCTTCATGCATAATCGGGCGTCTTTAATCCTTGCAAAATATCATTTGTATAGTGATATTTTAGTCCAGCAAAATATATTGTGGCAATACTTGCTACTAACATGCAGAGTCACTCGTTTGTCGTCGAGTCCGGACGACAACTCACTCAGACGGATTTTTTGTTCGGCAAATGACACGACGACATGCAGAGAATTAAAATGCAGTCACTCAACCGTTTCGCGCGTCCTCACTCAGCTGGATGCTTCTTCTTCACTCGTCCGCTCCGCACACCATCACTTAGCTGGATGATCTTTCGTCACTAGGCCGCTCTGCATGCCATCACTCGGTTGGGCGCTCCATCGTCATCACTTGGCCGTTCCGTGCGTCGCCATTCTGCTGGACGTGCCTTCATCACTTGCCCGCCCTATGCACCGTCACTCAGCTGGACACACCTTCATCACTCAGCCGCCCCACGCGTCGTCACTCAGATGGACGCTCCTTCGTCACTCAGCCGCTCCGTGCGCTGTCACTTAGCTGGATGCTCCTTCGTCACTCGGACGCTCCGCACGTGGTGACCCAGGTGGACGCTCCTTCGTCACTCGACCGCTCCGCGCTCCGTCACTGAGCTAGGCGCTCCATCCACTTGGCCGTTCCGCATGTCGCCATTCAGCTGCATGCGCCTTCATCACTCGGCTGCCCCACGCGCCGTCACTCCGTGTGGCACATCTCTGTCACTCGGCAGCTCCGCGGATCGCCACTCGGCGAGACACATCTTCCTCACTCGGCAACTCCATGTATCGCCACTCAGTGAGACGCTCCTTCGTCACTCAACCGCTCTGCGCACCGTCACTCATCTGGATGCTCCTTCGTCACTCGGCCGCTCCGCGCGCTGTCACACAGCTGGACGCTGCTTTGTCACTCGACCACTCCGCATGCCGGCAGTCAGCTAGACGTTGCTTCATCACTCGACCGCTCCGCGTGCCGTCACTCAGCTGGACGCTCCTTCATCACTCAGCAGCTCCGTGCGCCGTCACTCAGCTGGGCGCTCCTTCGTCACTCGGCAGCTCCAGGCGCTGTCACTCAGTTGGACGCTGCTTCGTCACTCGACCGATCGGCGCGCCTTCACTCAGCTAGACGCTCCTTCGTCACTCGGCCGCTCCGTGCGCCGTCACTCAGTTGGACACTGCTTTGTCACTCGACCACTCCACATGCCATCACTCAGCTGGACGCTGCTTCATAAGTTGGCCGCTTCGCGCGTCATCACTCAGCTGGACGCTCCTTCGACATTCAGCCGCTCCGCGCGTTGCCGCTCCATGAGGGACTTTTTCATCATCCGTCCACTCCGCGCATTGCCGCTCTATGAGGCACGTCTTCATAATTCGGTCGCTCGTACGCCATGAGGCAGCTAAGTCATTCTTCACACGTTGCATTCAATTAAATAATTATTTATGCATTACCGAGTGTCAAGTAAGTCGCACATGACGTTCACTCGGAGGCCACACCACCAAGTGTACCTCTACGCTCGGTTCTTTATCTTCATGTCAGATCCTTCACTTTCACAAATTCAGTCGCATCCTTCACTCTTTAGACTCTTGTTGGTTCCGGAACAGCAAGCACCTAACACACCCAGCGGGTGTCTATGGGTGTAATTTACACGAATCATTTCAACAAACATCAAATTACTTCGAGAATTTTTTATGTTAGATTGTGTTACTTTTCATACACACTTTACCTAGACGCCTCTGTGTGCCATTCTTGATGACATGCTCGCCTGGGCTGCCCCACGCGCCGTCACTCTACTGGACACATCGTCATCACTCGGCAGCTCCGCACATCGCCACTCGGTGAGACAAGTCTTCGTCACTCGGCAGCTCCGCACATCGCCACTCGGTGAGACACGCCTTTGTCACTTGGCCGCCCCGCGCATCGCCACTCAGTCGGACACTCCTTCATCACTCGGCCGCCCCGCGCGCCGTCACTCTATTGGACACATCGTGATCACTCGGCAGCTTTGCACATCGCCACTTAGAGAGACAAGTCTTCGTCACTCGGCAGCTCCCCGCATCGCCACTCGGGAGACAAGTCTTCGTCACTCGGCATCTCCGCGCATCGCCTCTCGGCGAGACAAGTCTTTGTCACTCGGCAGCTCCGTGCATTGCCACATGATGAGACAAGTCTTCGTCACTCGACAGCTCCTCGCATCGCCACTCGGTGAGACAAGTCTTCGTCACTCGGTAGCTCCATGCATCGCCACTTGGCGAGACACTCCTTCATCACTCGACCACTCTGCGAGACACGTCTTCATCACTTGTCCGCTCCGCGCGTCCCCACTTGGCGAGACACGTCTTCGTCACTTGGCTGCCCCGTGCATCGCCACTCAGCCGGACGCTCCTTCATCACTCGGCCGCCCCGCGTATCGCCACTCCGTGTGGCACGTCTTCGAGTTCAAAACTACTCCGAGTGAGGACATCATCCACACTCGGGGGCTTAGCTGCGACTCCGTATCGCCTAAGTCCAAAACCACCCCAAGTGAGGACATCATCCACACTCGGGGGCTTAGTTGTAACTCCGTATAGCCTAAGTCAGAGAGCACTCCAAGTGAGCATATCATCCATACTCGGAGGCTTAGCTGCGACTCCGTATTGCCTAAGTCAAAAACCACTCCGAGTGAGGGACATCATCCACACTCGGGAGCTTAGCTGTGACTCCATATCGCCTAAGTCAAAAACCACTCCGAGTGAGGACATCATCCATACTCTGAGGCTTAACTGCGACTCCATATTGCCTAAGTCAAAAACCACTCCGAGTCTGGACATCATCCACACTCAGAGGCTTAGCTGCGACTCCGCATCGCCTAAGTCAAAAACCACTCCGATTAAGGACATCATCCACACTTGGGGGCTTAGCTGCGACTCTATATCGTCTAAGTCAAAAACCTCTCCGAGTGAGGACATCATCTATACTCTGAGGCTTAGCTGCGACTCTGTATCGCCTAAGTCAAAAACCACTCCGAGTGAGGACATCATCCATACTCGGGGGTTAGCTGCGACTCCGTATCGCCTAAGTTAAAAACCACTCCGAGTGAGGACATCATCCACACTCGAGGCTTAGCTGCGACTTGATACGTCTCCCACGTATCTATAATTTATGAAGTATCCATGCCATGTTTACAATAATTCTATATGATTTTGGTATGCTTTTATTAGAACTAACCTGGACTGACGTTATTTTCAGCAGAACTACCGTGGTGTTGTTTTTGTGCAGAAATAAAAGTTCTCAGAATGAGCTCAAAATTTACGGAGAATATTTTTGGAAAATATAAGAAATACTTGAGCGAAGAGTCACCGGAGAGGAAGGCCGAGGAAGCCACAAGCCATAGGGGCGCCACCTAGGGCACATCCCCCTGGCTTGTGACTTCCTCGGGAACCTTCTAGATGTGGGACCAATGCCAAAAATTCCTATAAATACTAAAAACCCCCAAAAGAAACCTAGATTGGGAGTTCCGCTGCCGCAAGCCTCCAGAGCCACGAAAAACCAATCGGGAGCCCCTTCTGGCACCCTGCCGGAGGGGGAAACCATCACCGGAGGCCATCTTCATCATCCCGTCACTCTCCATGATGAGGAGGGAGTAGTTCACCTTCGGGGCTAAGGGTTTGTACCAATAGCTATGTGTTTGATCTCTCTCTCTCTCATGTTCTTGAGTTGGCACGATCTTGATGTATCGTGAACTTTAGTGATATAGATTGAATCATATGGAGTTTTCCCCACTCTATCTTCTTGTGATGAATTGAGTTTTCCCTTTGAAGTTTTCTTATTGGATTGAGTCTTTAAGGATTTGAGAACACTTGATGTATGTCTTGCGATGGGATATCTGTGGTGACAATGGGATGTTTTGTTGATCCACTTGATGTATGTTTTGGTGATCAACTTGCGGGTTCCGTGACCTTGGGAATCTTGTTGGAAATTTGCCCTAGAGACAATAAATAAAGTGTTTATTATTATATTTCCTTGTTCATTATAATCATTTATTGTCCATGCTATAATTTTGTTGATTGGAAACTAAATACATGTGTGGGCATATAGACAAACACTATGTCCCTAGTATGCCTCTAGCAGGCTAGCTCGTTGATCAAAGATGGTTAAGGTTTCCTGGCCTTGGACATGAGATGTCATTTGATATCGAGATCGCATCATTAGGAGAATGCTGTGATGGACAAGACCCAAACTATGAACATAGCATATGATCGTGTCAATTTATTGATATTGTTTTCTGCATGTCAAGTATATGTTCCTGTAACCATGAGATCATGCAACTCACTGACACCGGAGGAGTGCCTTGTGTGTATCAAATGTCACAACCTAACTGGGTGACTATAAAGGTACTCTACAGGTATCTCCGAGGGTGTCTGTTGAGTTGGCATGGATCAATACTGGGATTTCTTAATCCGTGTGATAGAGAGGTATCTCAGGGCCCACTCGGTAATACAACATCACAACAATCCTTGCAAGCAATGTGACTAAGTGTTAGTTGCGGATCTTGTATTACAGAACGAGTAAAGAGACTTGCCGATAACAAGATTTAACTAGGTATAGAGATACCGACGATCGAATCTCGGGCAAGTACCATACCGAAGGACAAAGGGAACAACATACGGGATTGACTAAATCCTTAACATAGAGGTTCAACCAATAAAGATCTTCATAGAACATGTAGGAACCAATATGGGCATCCAGGTCCTACTATTGGTTATTAGCCATAGAGGTGTCTCAGTCATGTCTACATGGTTCTTGAACCCGTAGGGTCTGTAAACTTAAGGTTCGGTGACGTTTTGGTATAGATGAGTTATGTGTGTTGGTGACCGAAGGTTGTTCGGAGTCCTGGATGAGATCCGTACGTGACGAGGAGCTCCGGAATGTTCCAAGGTAAAGATTCATATATAGGAAGTTCCATGTTGGTCACCGAGAAAAGTTCGGGCATCACCGGTAATGTAGCGGGGGTGCCGGGAAGGTCCCGGGGTCCACCGAAAGGGGCCACCAGCCCCGAAGGGCCACATGGGCTATGAGAGAAGGCGCACCAGCCTTTGGTGGGCTGTCCGCCCCTCCCACAAGGGCCCATGCGGCCTAAGGGTGGAGGGGGGAAACCCTAAGGGGGGCGACCACCCTGCCTTGGGGGCCAAGCCACCCCTTGGCCGCCGCCCCCTCCTCTTGGCCGCCGCCCCTAGGGGTGGGAACCCTAGGGTGCAGCCCCTTCCCTCTTCCCCCCATATATATGAGAGAGGTAGGAGGGCAGCCACACTTCAAGCCATGGCGCAGCCTTTCCTCCCTCTCTTATAGTCTCTCCTCTAGTAGATTGGTTCGGTGCCGCTTCGGGAAGCTCTGCCGGATCAGCTGCACCACCACCGTCGCCATGCCGTCGTGCTGCTGGCGAACCCATCTCCCTCTCCGCTTCCTCTTGCTGGATCAAGAAGGCTAAGATCTTCATCGAGCTGCATGTGTGCTAAACACAGAGATGCCGTCCATTCGGCACTTGATCGGGAGTTCGTGGGACAATTTGCGATTTGGATCGCGGAGATGTACCACTACATCAACCGAATTCTTTAACGCTTCCGTTTAGAGATCTACAAGGGTACGTAGATCCAATATCTCCTCTCATAGATGCTCATCTCCTAGATCGATCTTGGTGAAGCATAGGATTTTTTTTTCCGATGCAACGTTCCCCAACAGTGGCATCATGAGCTAGGTTTATGCGTAGATGAGATCTTGAGTAGAACACAAAGAGTTTGTGGGAGTTGATATTCAGATTTCTTCCTTCCTTAGTCTTTTCTTGGTTCAGCGGTATTGTGGGATGAAGCGCCTCGGACTGACTTTACTTGTACGCTTATGAGAGACCGTGTTGCATCGACTAACATGTGACTTCGTCGCATAAAGATGCCTGGCGGGTGTCTGTCTCTCCCACTTTAGTTGAACCGGATTCGATTGAGGCGGTCCTTATAGGAGGTTTAAAAGTAATCTTCATATCACCGTTGTGGTTTTGCATAGGTAAGAATCGTTGTTGCTAGATACCCATAGCAGCCACATAAAACATGCAACAACAATTAGAGGATGTCTAACTTGTTTTTACAATGTATGATGTGATGTGATATGGCCAATTACATTATTAGATATATGTGATGTATGAGATGATCATGTGTTGTATAGAATATCACGACTTGCATGTCGATGAGTACCGCAACCGGCAGGAGCCATAGGGTTGTCTTTGATTATTGTATGACCTCGTGTCAACCATTAACCTCTATGTAATGCTTTACTTTATCGCTAAGCGGTAGCAATAGTAGTATAAGCATGGTGGGCGTGACAACCCCAATCGCAACACGATGATGGAGATCATGGTGTCATGCCGGTGACAATGGAGATCATGGTGTCATGCCGGTGACAATGGAGATCATTCCGGTGCTTTGGAGATGGAGATCAAAAGCACAAGTTCATGGCCATATCATGTCACTTATGATTTGCATGTGATGTTAATATTTTTATGCACCTTGTTTTGCTTAGTACGACGATATTATTATAAGGTAATCCTTCACCCAAATTTCAAGATGAATTGTGTTCTCCCCGAGTGTGCACCGTTGCGAAAGTTCATCATGTCAAGACACCACCTGATGATCGGGTGTGATAGACTCTACGTCCGCATACAACGGGTGTAACCCAGTGCTGTACATGCGGAACACTCGGGTTAAACTTGACGAGCCTCGCATGTACAGACATGGCCTTGGAACACTAGAGGCCAAAAGGTCGAGCATGAGTCATATAGTAGATATGATCAACATGATGATGTTCACCATTGAAACCACTTAATTCACGTGATGATCGGACTTGAGTTAGTGAATGTGGATCATGTATCACTCAAATGACCTGAGGGATGTCAATTTGAGTGGGAGCTTTAGTAATTTGATTAACTAAACTCATTATCATGAACAATAGTCTTAGTAACCTTTGCTTATTTATGTTGTAGATCAATGGCTCGCGTAGTAGCACCCCATAAATTTTAATGAGTTACTAGAGAAAGCTAAGTTGAAAGATGATGGAAGTAAATTTGTTGACTGGGCCCGCAATCTGAGGATTATCCACATTGCTTCCCAGAAGGCTTATATGTCCTTGATGCACCGCTTGGTGACACACCCGCTCCCGTGTCGTCCAAAAACGTTAAGAACGCTTGGGAGGCACGTTCTGAATATTACTCAATAGTTCAATGTGCAATGTTATATGCCTTAGAACCGGAACTTCAAAGACGTTTTGAACGGCATGGAGCATATGAGATGTTCCAACAGTTGGAGTTTATCTTTAATAAGAATGCCCGGATCGAGAGGTATGACACCTCTGATAAGTTCTAAGCTTGCAAGATGGAGGAGAACGGGTCTATCAAGGAACATATACTCAAAATGTCTGGGTATTCGACCCATCTAGCGGAGTTAGGGATGCCCCTTCCGCCAGAGGCGATCACTAATAGAGTTCTTCAATCATTGCCACCTAGCTACAAGAGCTTTGTGTTGAACTATAACATGCACGGGATGAACAAGTCAGTCGCCAAGCTGTTTGCAATGCTGAAAGTCACGGAGTCTGAAATCCCGAAAGAACATCATGTGTTGATGGCCAATAAAAGCACTAGTTTCAAGAAAAATGGCAAGGGCAAGAAGGGTTACTCCAAGAAGGGTGGCAAACCAGTTGCTCCTCCCGTGAAGAAACCCAAGGCTGGCCCCAAGCCAGAAACTGAGTGCTTCCATTGCAAGGGAACTGGTCATTGGAAGCGAAACTGCCCCAAGTACCTGGCTGACAAGAAGGCGGCCAACATCAAACAAGGTATATATGATATACATGTTATTGATGTGTACCTTACTATCTCTCATAGTATTGCCTGGGTATTTGATACCGGTTCGGTTGCTCACATTTGTAACTCAAAGTAGGACCTACAGAATAGATGGAGGCTGGCTAAGGATGAAGTGACGATGCGCGTGGGAAATGATTCCAAGGTTGATGTGATCGGCGTCGGCATGCTCGCTCTTCGACTACCATCGAGATTAGTGATGAACCTGAATAATTGTTATTTTGTGTCTGTGTTAAGCATGCACATTATATCTGGATCTTGTTTATTGCGAGACGATTACTCTTTTAAATCGGAGAATAATGGTTGTTCTATTTATATGAGTAATATCTTTTATGGTCATGCAACCAATGTGAGGGGTTTATTCTGGTTGAATCTCGATAGTGATGATACACATGTTCATAGCATTGATGCCAAAAGATGTAGTGTTGATAATGATAGTACCACTTTCTTGTGGCACTACCGCTTGGGTGATATTGGTGTAAAACGCATGAGGAAGCTCCATGCTGATGGACTTTTGGAGTCACTTGATTTTGAATCACTTGACACGTGTGAACCATGCCTCATGGGCAAGATGACTAAAACGCCGTTCTCTGGAATAATGGAACGGGCGAGTGATTCGTTGGAGATCGTACATACTGATGGGTGCGGTCCGATGAACATTGAGACGCGTGGTGGATATCGTTATTTTCTCACCTTCACTAATGACTTAAGTAGATATGGATACATTTACTTGATAAAACACAAGTCTGAAACATTTGAAAAGTTCAAGAAATTTCAGAGTGAAGTTGAGAATCATCGTAACAAGAAGATTAAATTCCTACGATCTGATCGAGGAGGAGAATATGTAAGTTATGTGTTTGGCAGTCACTTAAGACAGTGTGAAATTGTTTCACTATTGACACCGCCAGGAACACCACAGCGTAATGGTGTGTCCGAACGTCGTAATTGAACCTTATTAGATATGGTACGTTCTATGATGTCTCTTGCTGATTTGCCAGTATCGTTTTGGGGTTACGCATTAGAGATAGCTGCATTCACTTTAAATAGCACCATATAAATCCATTGAGACGACGCCATATGAACTGTGGTTTGGCAAGAAGCCAAAGTTTTCATTTCTTAAAGTTTGGGGATGTGATGCTTATGTCAAAAAGCTTCAGCCTGAAAAGCTGGAACCCAAAGCGGAGAAATGCGTCTTCATAGGACACCAAAAAGAGACAGTTGGGTATACCTTTTATCTCAAATCCGAGGGCAAAGTGTTTTCTCTAAGAACAGAACATTTCTTGAGAAAGAGTTTCTCTCGAAAGAATTGAGTGGGAGGAAAGTAGAACTTGATGAGGTTGTTGAACTTCACTTCAACCAGAGAGTAGTGCAACGTAGAAAGATGTTTCTGTGGAGCCAACGACGGTTGGAGAGGAAGCTGATGATGATGACCATGAAGCTTCGGATCAAGTTGCTATTGAACCTCGTAGGTCGACAAGGACGCGTCCTGCTCCTGAGGGGTACGGCAACCCTGTCTTGGAGGCCATGTTGTTAGACAACAATGAACCTACGAGCTATGGAGGAGCGATGATGGGCCCATATTCTGAGAAATGGTTAGAGGCCATGAAATCCCATGAAGAGTATGGACTTTTGAAGTATTACCTGAAGGGCGAAAGCCCATTCAGAACAATTGGATCTTTAAGAAGAAGACGGACGCAGACGGTAATGTCACCGTCTATAAAGCTCGACTTGTGGCAAAGGGGTTTTCACAAGTTCAAGGAGTTGACTATGGTGAAACCTTCTCACTCATAGCGATGCTTAAGTCCGTAAGAATCATGTTAGCAATAGCTGCATATTTTGACTATGAAATTTGGCAGATGGATGTCAAAACAGCGTTCCTTAACGGTTTCTTTGAGGAAGAGTTGTATATGATGCAATCGGAAGGTTTTGTTGATCGAGAGAATGCTGAGAAAGTTTGGAAACTCCAGCGATCCATTTATGGACTAGTGCAAGCATCTCGAAGTTGGAATAAGCGCTTTGATGAGGTGATCAAGGCATTTGGGTTTATACAAGTTTATGGAGTAGCTTCTATTTACAAGAAAATGAGTGGGAGCTCTGTAGCATTTCTAATATTATATGTGGATGACATATTGCTGATTGGAAATAATATGGAAATGCTGGAAAGCGTGAAGGAATATTTGAACAAGAGTTTTTCAATGAAGGACCTAGGAGAAGCTGCTTTCATATTAGGCATTAAGATCTATAGAGATAGATCAAGAAGCTTTATAGCACTTTCACAAAGCACATACCTTGATAAAAATTTGAAGAAGTTCAAAATGGATCAGTCTAAGTAGGGGTTCTTGCCTGTGTTACAAGCTGTGAAGTTGAGTAAGACTCAATGCCCAGCGACTGTAGAAGATAGAGAGAAGATGAGTGTCATCCCCTATGCTTCAGCCATAGGCTCTATCATGTATGCGATGATGTGCACAAGACCTAATGCCAGCCTTGCCATAAGTATGGCCAGAAGGTTTCAAAGTGATCCTGGAATGGAGCACTTGACTGTGGTCAAGAATATCCTTAAGTACCTGAAAAGGACCAAGCACATGTTTTTCGTTTATGGAGGTGATCAAGAGCTCGTCGTAAAGGGCTACATTGATGCAAGCTTTGACACTGATCCGGATGACTCTAAGTCGCAAACTAGATACACATTTATTCTCAATGGGGGAGCGGTAAGCTGGTGCAGTTCCAAGAAAAGCGTGGTAGCCGATTCTACATGCGAAGCAGAGTACATCCTAACCTCGAAGGTAGCGAAGGAAGGTGTCTGGATGAAGTAGTTCATGACAGATCTTGGAGTAGTGCCTAGCGCACTAAATCAAATGGCTTTGTTCTATGATAACACTGGTGCCATTTCTCTGGCCAAGGAACCAAGGTCTCACAAGAGGACTAGATACATAAAGCGACGCTTCAATTCCATCCGCGATTATGTCGAGGAGAAGGACATAAATATTTGCAAAGTGCACACGGATCTGAATGTTGCAGACCCGTTGACTATACCTCTTCCAAGGGCTAAACGTGATCAACACCAGAACTGCATGGGTGTTCGATTCATAACAATGTAAATCACATAGTGATGTGAACTAGATTATTGACTCTAGTGCAAGTGCAAGAATGTTGGAAATATGCCCTAGAGGCAATAAATAAAGTGTTTATTATTATATTTCCTTGTTCATGATAATTTTTTATTGTCCATGATATAATTTTGTTGATTGGAAACTAAATACATGTGTGGGCATATAGAGAAACACTATGTCCCTAGTATGCCTCTAGATGGCTAGCTCATTGATCAAAGATGGTTAAGGTTTCCTGGCCGTGGGCATGAGATATCATTTGATATCGAGATCACATCATTAGGAGAATGATGTTATGGACAAGACCCAAACTATGAACGTAGCATACAATCGTGTGAGTTTATTGCTACCATTTTCTGCATGTTAAGTATATGTTCCTATAACCATGAGATCATGCAACTCACTGACACCAGAGGAGTGCCTTGTGTGTATCAAATGTCACAACATAACTGGGTGACTATAAAGGTACTCTACAGGTATCTCCGAGGGTGTCTGTTGAGTTGGCATGGATTAATACTGGGATTTTTCACTCGGTGTGACGAAGAGGTATCTGAGGGCCCACTCGGTAATACAACATCACAATAAGCCTTGCAAGAAATGTGACTAAGTTTTACTCGTGGGATCTTGTATTATGGAACGTGTAAAGAGACTTGTTGGTAAGGAGATTGAACTAGGTATAGAGATACCGATGATCGAATCTCGGGCAACTAACATACCGAAGGACAAAGGGAACAATATACGGGATTGACTAAATCCTTGACATAGAGGTTCGACCGATAAAGATCTTCATAGAACATGTAGGAACCAATATGGGCATCTAGGTCCCTCTATTGGTTATTGGCCATAGAGGTGTCTCGATCATGTCTACATTGTTCTTGAACACGCAGGGTCCGCACACTTAAGGTTCGGTGACGTTTTGGTATAGATGAGTTATGTGTGTTGGTGACCGAAGGTTGTTTGGAGTCCCGGATGAGATCCCAGACATGACGAGGAGCTCCGGAATGGTCTGGAGGTAAAGATTCATATATAGGAAGTTCTGTGTTGCTCACAGGGAAAAGTTTGGGCGTCACCGATAATGTACCGGGGGTGCCGGGAGGGTCCCGGCAGTCCACCGGAAGGGGCCACCAGCCCCGAAGGGCCACATGGGCTGTGATAAAAGGCGTGCCAGCCTTTGGTGGGCTGGCCGCCCCTCCCACAAGGACCCATGTGGCCGAAGGGTGGAGAGGGGAAACCCTAAGGCGGCCGGCCACCCTGCCTTGGGGGCCAAGCCACCCCTTGGTCGCCGCCCCCTCCTCTTGGCCGCCGCTCCTAGGGGTAGGAACCCTAGGCCGCAGCCCCTTCCCCCTCCCCACTAGATATATGAGAGAGGTAGGAGGACAGCCACACTTCAAGCCCTTCCTCCCTCTCCGATAGTCTCTCCTCTAGTAGATTGGTTCGGCACCGCTTAGCGAAGTTGTGCCAGATCAGCTACACCACCACCTCAGCCATGCCTTCGTACTGCCGGAGAACCCATATACCTCTCCGCTTCCTCTTGCTGGCTCAAGAAGGTGGAGATCTTCATGGAGTTGCACGTGTGCTAAATGCGGAGGTGCCGTCCGTTCGGCACTTGATCGGGAGTTCGTCGGACAGCTTGCGATTTGGATTGCGGAGAAGTAGCACTACATCAACCGCGTTCTTTAATGCTTCCTCTTAGCGATCTACAAGGGTACATAGATCCAATCTCTCCTCTCATAGATGCTAATCTCCTAGATTGATCTTGGGGAAGCGTAGGAAATTTTTTGTTTCCCATGCAATTTTCCCCAACAAATCTGTGCATAGGGGTTGGCACACGTTTTTCTCTTAACTTTTCGGTAGAAACTTTGGGGCACTCTTTGAAGTTCTTTGTGTTGGATTGAATATGATGAATCTGATATTATGTGATGCACATCGTATAATCAAACCCATGGGTACTTGTGGTGACATTGGAGTATCTAGGTGACATTAGGGTTTTGGTTTATGTGCATCTTAAGGTGTTATTTTAGTACGAACTCTAGGGTTGTCCGTGACAATTATAGGGCTAGCTCATAAGATTGATTAGAAAAGAGAATTTTGAGGTGGTTTCGTACCCTACAATAATTTCTTCGTTAGTTCTCCGCTATTTGTAAATCTGGAGTCAACCCTTTGTCGCACTAGAGGTACTTACATATGATTCAACTATGTCAATATTGCTGAGAGAAATTGCACTAGTGAAAGTATGAACCCTAGGCCTTGTTTCCAAGAATTTATACAACGTTTTGCTCGCTGTTTACTATTTGTTACCTTTATGTTTTTATATTTTCAGATCACAAAAACCTATATCTACCATCCATATAACACTTGTATCACCATCTCTTCGCCAAACTAGTGCACTTATACAATTTACCATTATATTGCGTATGTTGGGGACATAAGAGACTCTTTGTTATTTGGTTGCAGGTTTGTTTGAGAGATACCATCTTCATCCTATGCCTCCCACGGATTGATAAACCTTAGGTCATCCACTTGAGAGAAAATTGCCGCTGTCCTACAAAACTCTGCGCTTGGAGGCCCAACACGAGTCTACAAGAAGAAGGTTGTGTAGTAGACATCAAGCTCTTTTCTGGCGCTGTTGCCGGGGAGGTGAGTGCTTGAAGGTATATATTTCGATCTTGCAATTGAATCTTTTAGTTTCTTGTTTTTTCACTAGTTTGGTTTTATAAAATAAAACTACAAAAAATGGAATTGAGGTTGCCTCATATGCTTCATCTCTTTAATGTCTTTCGTGAAAATGATGGAAAGGAAAATTGTGCTCAAGTGTTAGAAGAAGAAGTTATTAAAATGTTTGGCACTAAATCCTTGAATTATTAGCATGATTTCAATATTTTTAGTATGAATTTTTCTGAATATTCATGATGCTAATGCTATGCAAAGCCACAAGCTTGGGGATGTTATGTTTGATGAAGATGATATTTTTTTGTCCCCCAAGTTTTGATGAGCAAAACACATATGATGATAGAATGACTCCTATATATGATGATTATTGTGATGACACATATGATATAAATGTTAATGACAACCATGAAATCTATTATCATGATTCTAAAACTCAATGTGGTTATGTCAATCAAGTGTCACATGATAGTTATTTTGTTGACTTTGCTCCCACTACTTTGCATGAGAAGAAACTTTGTTGTGTGGAGACTAGTAGAATTTCTATCCTTGTAGATCATGAAGAGAATGCTTTGTGTGATGGTTATATTTTGAAATACATTCATGATTCTACTTAGAATTATTAAGGGAGGAACATATGCTCGTAGGAATTGCAATAGTGTCAAGTTTCCTCTCTATGTGTTCAAAGTTTTGAAGTTATGCTTGTTTTGCCTTCCTATGCTAGATGATTCTTGTTCCCATAAATTTTTTGCTCAAAAAATCCCTATGCATAACAAGTGGGTTATACTTAAATGTTCTTGTCATTTGATTCATGATGCTCTCTTGCATGTTTCAACTATCATTCCTATACGAGCATCATTGAAATCATCATGCCTAGCTAAAAGGCATTAAAGAAAAGCCCTTGTTGGGGGACAACCCAACACTTTTTCCTTCTGGTTTTATGCGTTGACATGATTGAGCTACTATATTAATCATTTTTTGTGTCTTTTATTTCAATAAAGTGCCAAGTAAAGCCTTTGGGATAGTATGGAAACTTGTTTGTTTGATTCTGTGCAAAAACAGAAAGTTTTGCGTCCAGTATATGAATTATCTGATTTTACTAGAGCGTCAAAAATTCCTAAATATTTACATAACATATATATGAAAATTCCTTGAGCTTTCCAAAATTTTGAGAATTTTAGAGTCAGGAAAGTATTGTGATAATTATGATCTTTACTGACTGTTCTGTTTTTGACAGATTCTGTTTTGCATGCATAGTTTGCTTGTTTCAAGTGTTTGTACAACTTATATTGAGTAATATAAATTTTGGGAATGATATAATACATTAGGTATCATGTGGTAAAAATTGTGAATCTTGTCTTGACAGTACCTAAGTGAATGATTTATCTTTACTACACTAACCCTTCTCACAAAGTTCCTTTAAGTTTTGTGTGATTGAAGTTTTCAAGTTTTGGGTGAGACACCGATATGAGGAGAATAAGGAGTGACAATAAGGTAAGATTGGGGATGCCCAAGTAACCCCAAGGTTATATTCAAGGAATACTCAAGCGTCTAAGCTTGTGGATGCCCCGGAAGGCCTCCCCTCTTTCGTCTTCAACACTATCGGTATATCTCATTTGGAGCTATATTTTTACTCGTCACATAATATGAGTTTTGCTTGGAGCGTAATTTTATTTTGTTTTTATCATTTCAGTGTTATTTATAATCTTTTTTTTCAATAAATAGTACCAAGAATTGCCTTAGGATGCTTGCATTGCATGTTTTGATATGTGCTGGGTAAAACAGAAACTTATGGTGTAGAGTTTGAACTTTCATATTTTACTGGAACATGGAAAGTTTCTGAAATTTTTACACAGTGTTTTCATGTAAATTACTTAGCATGTACTAAAGTTTAAGAATTTTGTGAGTTACAGAATTACATTGTTTTCATAAATTTCTACAGACTGTTCTGTTTAGAGAGATTGCTGTCATAGTTTTGTTATCTACTTGTCCTATAGTTTCCATAGCCTATATTGGTAGATATATTGTGGAAATGATAGTATACAGTACCTAATGTTTGAAAATTATTGTGCAACTTGTCTTTTCAATACATGAAATGTTGATTTATTCTTATGTGTACTAACCTATCTCACAAGTTCTTTTCAAGTTTTGTGTGGAAGATGTTTTTGAGAATAGGTGAAACCGGGATATGAGAGGACGGAACGAGATACAAAAGCTCAAGCTTGGGGATGCCCAAGGCACCCCAAGTAAATATTTCAAGAACTGTCAAGCATTTAAGCTTGGAGATGCTATGCATCACACATCTCTTCATCAACAATTTTCGGTTAGACTATGTTGAGCCTAAATTTTTATTCGTTCACATGATATGTGCTATTCTTGGAGAGCTATTTTTGTTTTGCTTGGTGTTTAAATAAAATAGTCTGATCTTAAAATATTTATAGAGATATAGAGAGAAAGTCCTCACATAGCTACTTAATTTTTTGACTACTCATTGATCTTTACTTATATATATTTGGAGTAGTTTGTCAATTCACTCTAGTGCTTCACATATATCTTTGTAGAGCACGGCGGTGGTTTCATTTTACAGAAATTGATGAAATCTCATGATTCACTTATATTATTTTGAGAGTCTCCAAAACAACATGGTAATTTGCGTAGGTTATGAATACTACTAATATAATGGGCATCCTAGAGGGATATAATAAAAACTTTCATATGAAGTGCATTGAATACTATGAGAAATTTGATTTCTTGCATAAAGTTTTGGGATATAAAGATGGTGATATTAAAGTCATGCTAGTGAGTAGTTGTGAATTGGAAGAGATACATGCATGTACGATGAAGTGTTATGTAAAGAAGTCGAAGCATGATTTGTTTATTGATTGTCATCCTTTGTGTGAGGGTCGGGAGCGCGCGATGGTTAACTCCTACCAACCTCTACCCTAGGAGCATGCATCTAATAGTTTTCTTCGATAACTAATAGACTTTTGCAACAAGTATGTGAGTTCCTTATGATTAATGCGAGTCCATGGATTATACACACTCTCACCCTTGACCTTTGCTGGCCTCTCTAGTACCGCGCAACTTTCGCCGGTGCGATAAACCCACCATATATTCTTCATCAAAACAGCCACCATACCTATCTATTATGGCATTTCCATAGACATTCCGAAATATATTGCCATGCAAGTTCCACTATTCAGTTTATGACATGCATCATCATTGTCATAATACTTTTCATGATCGTAAGATAGCTAGCATGATGTTTTCATGGATGGACCGTTTTTTTGAAGTCATTTGCTATGCTAGATCATTGCACATCCCAGTACACCGTGGGAGGATTCATATAGAGTCATATTTTGAGTATCGGCTTGTAATTATTGAGTTGTAAGTAAATAAAAGTGTGATGATCATCATTATTAGAGCATTGTCCCATGTGAGGAAAGGATGATGGAAGCTAGGATTCCCTCACAAGTTATGATAAGTCTCCGGACTTTACAAAAAATAATAAAAGAGACTAGAGAAGCCCAAAATAAAAAAGAGAGGCCAAAGATGCCCACCAAAAAAATGAAAAAGGGTAAATAAAAATTTGACGAGAGAAAAGAGAGACGGGTCAATGCTACTATCCTTAACCAAACTTGTGCTTAAGAGTAGCACATTGTTTTTCATATAGAGACTCTCCTATATTGTCACTTCATATACTAGTGGGAATTTTACATTATAGAACTTGGCTTGTATATTCCAATGATGGGCTTCCTCAAATTGCCCTAGGTCTTCATGAGCAAGCGAGTTGGATGCACAGCCACTTAGTTTATTTTTGAGCTTTCATACAATTCTAGCTCTAGTGCATCTGTTGCATGGCAATCCCTACTCACTCCAATTGATATCTATTAATGGTCATCTCCATAGCCCGTTGATATGCCTAGTTTATGTGAGACTATCATCTCCTTTTCTTCACAACCTCCACCATATTCTATTCCACCTATAGTGTTATATCCATGGCTCACTCTCATTTATTGCGTAAGAGATGAAAAGGTTTGAGAACATAAAAGGTGTGAAACAATTTCTTGACTTGTCATCGGGGTTGTGCATGATATAAATACTTTGTGTGGGGAAGATGGAGCATAGCCAGACCATGTGATTTTGTAGGGATAACTTTCTTTTGCCATGTTATTTTGAAGAGACACAACTGCTTTGTTTGAATGCTTGAAATATTACTGTTTTTATGTCAACATTAAGCTTTTCTTTTGAGTCTTATGGATCTGAAAATTCTTGCCACAATAAGAAGATTGCATTGATAAATATGTTAGGCAACATTCACACTTCATAAATTATTTCTTTTATCATTTACCTACTCGAGGACGAGCAAGAATTAAGCTTGGGGATGCGGATACGTCTCCAACATATGTATAATTTATGAAGTATTCGTGCCATGTTTACAATAATTCTATATGATTTTGGTATGCTTTTATTAGAACTAACCCGCACTGACGCTCTTTTCACCAGAACTACCGTGGTGTTGTTTTTGTGCAGAAATAAAAGTTCTCAGAATGAGCTGAAAATTTACGGAGAATATTTTTGGAAATATAAAAAATACTGGAGCGGAGAGTCACTGGAGAGGAATGCCAAGGAACCCATAAGGCTTGTGACTTCCTCGGGAACCTTCGGGATGTGGGACCGATGCCAAAAATTCCTATATACCAAAAACCCCAGAAAGAAATCTAGATCGGGAGTTTCACTGCCGCAAGCCTCTAGAGCCACGAAAAATCAATCAAGATCCCGTTTCGGCACCCTTTCGGAGGGGCAAACCATCACCAGAGGCCATCTTCATCATCTCATCGCTCTTCATGACGAGGAGGGAGTAGTTCACCCTCAGGGATGAGGGTATGTACCAGTAGCTATGTGTTTAATCTCTCTCTCTTGTTGTTGAGATGGCACGATCTTGATGTACCGCGAGCTTTATTGATATAGATTGAATCACATGGAGTTTTCCCCTCTCTATCTTCTTGTGATGAATTGAGTTTTCCCATCTAAGTTTTCTTATCGGACTGAGTCTTTAAGGATTTAAGAACACTTGATGTATGTCTTGCGATGGGATATCCATGGTGACAATGAGATGTTCTATTGATCCACTTGATGTATGTTTTGGTGATCAACTTGCAGGTTCCGTGACCTTGGGAATCTATGCATAGGGGTTGGCACACGTTTTTGTCTTGACTTTCCGGTAGAAACTTTGGGGCACTCTTTGATGTTCTTTGTGTTGGATTGAATATGATGAATCTGAAATTATGTGATGCACATCGTATAATCAAACCCATGGGTCCTTGTGGTGACATTGGAGTATCTAGGTGACATTAGGGTTTTGGTTGATGTGTATCTTAAGGTGTTATTTTAGTAGGAACTCTAGGGATATCCGTGACAATTATAGGGATAGCTCATAAGATTCATCAGAAAAGATAACTTTTAGGAGGTTCCGTACCCTACAATAATTTATTATTTAGTTCTCCGCTATATGTGACTTTGGAGTGAACTCTTTGTCGCACGAGAGCTACTTACATATGATTCAACTATGTCAATATTGTTGGGAGAAATTGCACTAGTGAAAGTATGAACCCTAGGCCTTGTTTCCAAGCATTTATACAACATTTTGCTCGCCGTTTACTATTTGTTACCTTTATGTTTTTACATTTTCATATTACAAAAACCTATATCTACCATCCATATTACACTTGCATCACCGTCTCTTCGCCGAACTAGTGCACCTATACAATTTACCATTGTATTGGGTGTGTTGGGGACACAAGAGACTCTTTGTTATTTGGTTGCAGGGTTGTTTGGGAGAGACCATCTTCATCCTATGCCTCCCACAGATTGATAAACCTTAGGTCATTCACTTGAGAGAATATTGCCGCTGTCCTACAAAACTCTGCGCTTGGAGGCCCAACGCGAGTCTACATGAAGAAGGTTGTGTAGTAGACATCACGACTCCATATCGCCTAAGTTAAAAAATCACTCCGAGTGAGGACATCATCCACACTTGGACGCTTAGCTGCGATTCCATGTCGCCTAAGTTAAAAGCTACTCCGAGTGAGGACATCATCAACACTCGGACGCTTAGCTGTTATTCCTTATCGCCTAAGTTAAAAACCACTCCGAGTGAGGACATCATCCTCACTCGGGGGCATAGCTGCGACTCCGTATCGCGTAAGTTCAAAATTACTCCGAGTGAGGACAACATCCACACTCAGGGGATTTGCTATGACTCTGTATCGCTTGAGTTCAAAATTATTCCAAGCGAGGTCATTATCCACACTCGGGGACTTAGCCTTGATCCATAAATCATATAAGGCAGACTCAGTAAGCATTCAACATGCCAACCACATGATGATTTGCCCGACTGGCCAGTTCCAGGTTATATTTATTTACCGTGCCCATCGCACAAAGATCAGTCCAACTGATTTAGCTCCAAGTTACAGAAATTTACTATGCCAAGGGCATGAGAGTTCACTTGTTCAGTTCAGTTACACACTACAAGTCTTAAATCCTCTACCCGACTCATCCAGTCCGACAGTGGCTCGGAGACTACACCCAGTGGGTGCACTCAGCGTGCCCCACTGGAATAGAAATCAAAAAAAGAAACATTCTGCTCGGTCAGGTTCGACAACAACATTCAAGTTTAACAAACTCTATAGACTTCAACCGACCGCCAACAATTAGTCAATGACTCAGCGGCTACTGTCGGGGATACACAAAACAGGTAGGCCCATGAATGGTTGAAATATCATAGAAGCATGGGTCCACAAATAAGGTGGATCTAAACGAATACATACATACTATTCACTCGGACAGGCAATGTCCCATCCACTCGGATGAAAGTCGACCACTCGGGCATATGACCCACTCGGATATGCGAAGACTAACAGTCAACAGATCAGTCGGAGCATCATTGGAGGTTTCATAGTGGGATGACATTATGGCATCAATGCCTCATCTTGAACATAGGAGGTGAGGGGGTGGCACACTGTATATAATCCACCCCCACTGCATAGCTTGGGGCTGGCTCTTTCTTCTCTCTTCTCTCTCTCTCAAATACACAATGTAACTCCGTGTTCATGACAAAATAAGCAAAGCCTCTCCGGAGCACGAGTCGTAGGGTTTTTATCTCCATCGTGAGAGACCCGAACTCGCTATAATCATCGTATCTCGATAGATCATGCTCCGTTATCCTACCTCTCACTAATGTCGGAATCGTTCCCACGACAGGCTCCTCAATACAATGAGAAGTAGTTGCGTCATAATCACATGGCAGTCATTAGACTTTAGGTTCTGGAACTTTTTCTATGCCATATTTATTATTCCCTTTATATTCGACGAGAAGCCAAATGAGACCTTCATACCGAGCAGGCATTCGAAGAAGATTTTCTTCTCTTCTTTGGTAAGAGCATAGCTAGCATGACCCTAAAACTGCTTTGGATACATGTCGTCTTCTCCGTGCATACGTCGCTGGTCTTCCCGTGTCTTCGGTGTATCTTTTGTCTTCCCATACATGCCCAAGAAGCCTAGCTAGTTCACACAAATATTCTTCGTCACGTGAATCACGTCGATTGTAGAGCGGACCTCTAGGTCTTTCCAATAGGGTAGGTCCCAAAATATAAATTTCTTCTTCCACACTGGTGCGCGTTTGTCAGCATCATTCGGAACAGATTGTCCGCCAGGACCCTTTACAAAGATTACTTTTAAATCCTTGACCATGTCAAGTATATCATCACTAGTACAGTGGTGAGGCTTCTTCCATTGATCTGCTTCACCTTTGAAATGCTTGCCTTTCTTTCTTACGGGATGCTTGCTCTGAAGAAATCAACGATGCCCTAGGTACACATTATTCTTACATTATCCAAATATATGCTATCAGTATCATCTAAACAGTGCGTGCATGCGTGATATTGCTTGTTTGTCTGTCCTGAAAGGTTACTGAGAGCAGGCCAATCATTGATGGTTACAAACAACAATGCATGTAGGTCAAATTCCTCCTATTCTTTCTCATCCCATGCACGCACACCTTTTCCATTCCACAGTTGTAAAAGTTCTTTAACTAATGGCCTTAGGTACACATCAATGTAGTTGTCGGGTTGCTTGGGGCCTTGGATGAGCACTGGCATCATAATGAACTTCCGCTTCATGCACAACTGAGGAGGAAGGTTATAGATACATAGAGTCACATGCCATGTGGTATGATTGTTGTTCTGCTCCTCAAAAGGATTAATGCCTTCTGCACTTAAACCAAACCATACATTCCTTGTGTCCTTTGCAAAGTCCTTCCACTTTCTCTCGATTTTTCTCCACTGCGATCCATCACCGGGTACTCTCAACTTCCCGTCTTTCTTACGGTGTTCATTGTGCCATCACATCAACATGGCATGCTCTTTGTTTGGAACAAACGTTTCAACCGTGGTATTATAGGAGCATACCACATCACCTTGGCAGGAATCTTCTTCCTGGAGGGCTCCGCCTCAACATCACCAGGGTCATCGTGGCCGATCTTATAGCGCAATGCACAACATTCCGGGCATGCATTCAAATCCTCGTACTCACCGCGGTTTGGGATGCAGTCATTAGGGCATGCATGTATCTTCTGCACCTCTAACCCTAGAGGGCAGACAACCTTCTTTGCTTCATACACACTGTGAGGCAATTCGTTCCTTTGGTAGCTTCTTCTTTAACATTATCAGCAACTTTTCAAATGCCTTGTCAGATACACCATTCTCTGCCTTCCATTACAACAATTCCAGTATGGTACCCAACTTTTTGTTGTCATCTTCACAATTTGGGTACAAAAATTTCTTGTGATCCTCTAATATGCGCTGCACTTCAGCTTCTCCTTTTCACTTGTGCAATTTTCTCTTTGCATCGGCAATGGCCCGACCAAGATCATTAGCGGGCACATCTGATGCCTCTTCTTCAGCTCCTTCCCGCATTGCTGGCTCAACTTCTTCCACCATTGTTGTACCATCGTATCCATGGAACCCATGGCCAGGATAGCTATCGTCACCCTCTTCGTCTTCATTCTCTTCCATTAGGACCCCTCTTTCTCTGTGCTTGGTCCAATACTTATAGCCGGACATAAAACCAGACTCAAACAGATGGATGTGAATGGTTCTTGAGTTAGAGTAATTTCGATCATTCTTACAGCGAGCACGTGGAAAATACATAAAACCATCCGCCCTCTTGTTTGCCTCAGCCGCAACCAGAAAAGTATGCACGCCATTAATGAACTGGGGAGAGCATCAGTCATCGTACATCCATTGCCGACTCATCTTCATTACACAACACCAAAAACACCAAATTAATACAAGTTCATACATAAAATTCATGCACACTTGTTGTTGGAAAACAACATACAAACTCTCTAGCTAAAGCATTTAAATGCAACAACAAATGCGATCAAGATCGCAAATAAGGTAACAATTGATCCAACAACATAGTGATACCAAGCCTCACTATCAATGGCATATTTTTTAAATTTTCTAATCTTCAAGCGCATTGCATCCATCTTGTTCTTGTGATCATCAACGACATCGGCAACATACAACTCCGGTTTCATCTTCTCTTCTTCAACTCTTTTCAATTTTTCTTTCAAATACTCGTTTTATTTTTCAACTAAATTTAACTTCTTGACAAGAATATCTATGTCGATTGGAATTTCCGGTTCACATACCTCCTAGATAAAAAATATATATGTCAACTTGATGGGCATAATTGTCATAAACACGAAATGCAACAAATAGTTATAAAAGTGAGTATATACCACATTCAAATCATAAACCGGACGAGGGCCGACGGGGACGGATATCAAAACCTTGCCACTATGTATAACAAACAAACATATAGGTAAGAAAACTATAAAAATAACTATCTAAATCTTACAAACATGATTTTTTTATATAAAAAGGATAAGAACAACAGGATCACCAAGGTGGTGCCGACGACGGGACGGTGCGGGCGATCGACAGTGGTTAGGATGGGGACAGGAAGGCTTGTAAACCAAACCTACACATGCAAAGTAAGAAGTTAATTTGAGCTCAAATTGCATATAAATCAAATAAACTACCACATATAAATACTCCCAAACTAAAGCCCACAAATCACTATACTTATAGAGCATTGCAAGAGCTAATCTAGCAATGAGATATGAAAGGACAAAGTTGCTAACCTTTGCGAACACTTGGATGGATGGGGTGCCTCCAAATCTTGACAAATTTTGGCAAAAATGGAGGTGAGCTCGAGCAAGGGGGATAAGAAAGGAGAGGAACAAGGGGAAAACCAGGGAGGAGTGTGCTCGGGCTAGTCGAAGGGTTCATATAGGGAATCTTTAATCCCGGTTTGTGGCACGAACTGGGACTAAAGGTGAGCCTATAGTCCCGGTTCATGCCACAACCCAGGACTAAAGGTTACCGTGGGGCCCAAGGCTGACACTAGCCTGCCACCCCCCTTTACTCTCAGTTCGTGTTACGAACCAGGACTGGAGGTACGGAATGAACCGGGTCTAATGATGCCCGTCCCGAACTGGGACTAATGGTAACATTAGTGTCGGTTCAAAACCAGACCGGGACTAATGCTATGGACAAAAGGTCTGTGTTGTACTGGTGCTCATGCGGGGCTCGTGGTCGTGGTCTTGTTGCACCAGAAGGGAAGCCTTTGGGTGGCACTTTGGGAACCCACGTACATCCTTGCTCCCTTTGGACCAAAGAGGAAACTGTGTCGCCTCACGTGTTGGCACTCACCTGTCCTTCCTTGTGTCACCTTTGACTCCTGAGGCCAGGCCCTGGATAGAGATCTCTGCCGCTCAGTAGGGGGGTTGGGGAGGCACATCCTTGCTAGTCTTGACGTTTTTCTTTCTCGTGAGCCCAGTGTCCTCGCTTGGGCCTTGTCTTGAGTAGTGTCACGCCAGGTCGTGCCTGGCTGACAAGTGGACCATGCCCTAGGCCGCAGGCAGGCAGGGCTGGGTACCCCTGTTCCCAAAACACCGACAAAGCCTCGCCAGGAAGCTCAAAGGTCATGGGGATACGGTCCTATCTATAACCTGGCAAGGGGGTTTCATCAGCCAGGGCTATGTTTCGGCAGTAGAACCCGTTATTATTCCAACCCTTTGGGTGCCTCGGCAGGGTGGCAGCAAAAATGGTAGAAAAAAATCCCTAAAGAGAGAGATAGAGGGTTCTATTTCAAGATACATCTCGCAAAATACTTGGAATTGGCAGAGGTTTAGTATAGCATTGGGGCCAAATCCCGAGGATGAAGATTGAAGAAGCGCAAGATATCCCGGAAGAATTTCGACCCCGGGGGAGAAAAACCTCCGAGGAGGTGGTCTAAGAAAATCACCACCTCTCCTTCTGCTAGCTTAGGGATCTCTTCTCCAAAGGCGGGTCGCTAGAAAATTGATTCCTTAGGTGGTAAATATCCTTGGTTTGTGATAGTCTTGAAGGATGGCTTCAGAAACTTGGGAAACCGCCTAGTTGCAAGAAGAATTTTTCGAGATGACAAGCTACCTGAATAGAGTGAAAAGGGGCGGCTTAAAATAATCTACTGACGAAGATGGTCTTAAAAACATTACAAGGGCCAGACTCACCCTACAAGGATAGCATGGTTGATTCAACAAACTTGCATCAAGGCGGTTAAAATTATAAGATGGCATCAATACGGCCGTGTCATTCTAGCACATAATGTGCCCGAATGTCAATAAGTACGAAAGGAAACAAGTTTCCACCGAACCAGCTAGAATTATGGATCTAAAAAAGGCTCGGAAAAGGAAAATATTCTTCAAACCTAGTACACAACTTGAGAAGCAACAGTAACGTAATGTGTCAATTTAAAAGGAAAACTCGAAGATACTACATGAGAAATAAATCTACGGCTCAACCCGTTCCAGTTTTCGGCTATCTTTGGTTCATAGGATAGGAATTACATAGGAATAGGAAAAGTATAGGAAATGTGGTGCATGCATCCGGAATCCTATGAGGGTTCAGACCGTAGGAATAGAAACTTAAATGCCCTTTGGTTCATAGGATAGGAACACACATAGGGAAACATAAAGAAATGCTTTTTTAAGTTTGAAGCAACTAGATGTTCCTTGCTTTGAAGGGACTAGCCATTACGTGGCTGTAGGCATCTCTCCTCCTTATATATCACCTGCTAACACATAGCTAACCAAGGAAGGAACCCCTCCAACAACTCCTAGCACAAACATCAGCCAACAACTTCTAGCACAAATAACAACAATCAGGATAACATAAACAACAAGTAAGTACATATGAATTGACAATATATGATTTAGCTCCATATTTTGTTTGCTGGTCCACACCTCGCTGATAGAACATACAAATATTTTCAGCATTTCTTGCTAATTTCCACACATTTGAATGGATCCAAGCTATCGCAAGAGGTCGTAGATGGTTGATGAATTCATGCTATTTGGCTTCCCTACCATGGAAGAAGGAAGATAAATAAAACCAATGCATACATCTAGTCTTACAGGAGCCGCCTATGTCCAGGAAATCTTAACTGGGCATGAAAGCTTACATAAAAGGCATTTCAAAATGGAGGCATACATTTTTCATGCTCCAGTTGAGAAGCTGCATGAGAATCAAATACTTGAGGATTCAACAATAGTCTCCTTCGAAGAAAAGGTTGCAATATTTTTATATGCAGTAGAAAAAATTGCTAGTAACGAGACCTTGTAGGATCGATTCTAGCACAGTGGGCAAACCATTAGTCAACACTTCGGAGATGTACCAGACACAATTACCAAGCTTACAAGTATCTATATACGTCCACCTTCCCTTCAACCACATCCAGTCTTGAGGAGATCACGCTTCCATCCCTACTTCAATGTAAGCATAGATTTCCATATCTTTCTGACTTTGTACTGAAAAAACGTAATATGATTTTTTGAAGGTTTATTCAAAATAATACCTAAGAATATCATACGAATACAGGATTGCATTGGTGCTATTGATGGTATACACATTCCAATGACTATCCCACCGCATGAACAAGAGCCATATGGAGATAGAAAGCAAAGAATCATACAAAATGTTATGGTTGCACGTGACTTTGATTTAAGGTTTGTGCATGTACGTCCTCGTTGTGAGGGATCAGACTCAGATGCAAGGGTTCTCCAAGATGCACTTAACCATGGATTTCAAGTACCTCATTGTGAATATTATCTTGTTGATGCAGGCTATGCAAACACACCACAATTTATTACCCCATACCATGGAACTAGATACCATTTGCAAGAACAAGCACAAGCACGTCAAAGGCCACAAAATCGTAGGGAATTATTTAACCTTCTCCATGCACAACTATGGAATCATATAGAGAGAATTATTGTCATAGTGAAAAAGAGCTTTCCAGTTCTGAAAGTTGGTACACACTATTCCCCCGGTAAACAAGTTGACATATCAATGGCATGTTTTGTCCTAAATAATTTCATATGGTTCATGATGGAGATGCAGCATGGCTCAACGACGACACTCCAGATATTGACCCACATCTAATTGTGGATGTGCCTACGGGAGATAAAAACTACACTAGTGATGTTGGAGCATTCAATAACACAAGCGAAGTAGGAAACCATCTCCGGGATTATATAGCAGATAAATTGTGGGAGGATTATATTGCAAGAAGAGCTTGATATATGTACTGCAAACAAATGTATGCCAGACTTGTATTTGCAAGAAAAGATTGATATATGTATTGCAATGTATACTTCAACTCAAATTATGGCATGCCAATGTAATATTCATTGAAGCAACATACTAAATGCCTAGTTCATTTTCTGCAAGTACGACTTACTTGTTCATTCATTTTCTACAGCATGTAGTTCTACCAAAATATTTCTATGCATACTCCCTAGTTCATTTTCTACTGCAAGTAATTCTACCAAAATACTACCTAGCCAGCCACATACTTTGTTTGCATCCAACAAAAGACTCTACGCATGATGAGTGGTATTAGTACTATTTAGCTATGCCCAATCTACCTTTTGAGCCAGGCTAACCTTGGTTCATCAGTAGAAAACGATAGGAAAAGTTCTCTATTCTCCTTACTCTTGAAGATATCTGCAACCATCACAATTTCGCCCATTTGTAGATCAGGTAGATGTTCAACTGTTGTGACACACCTACTGATGTTATAGGGATCCTGAAGCTTCTTCTCCTTGATAGCTGCAAAAGATTCAATTTCCTCTTTCTTGAGCTTCAAATAATTTTGTTGAATTTTTTTTTGCCTCTTTGTGGGCCTTTCTCCACACATTTCCGATGTTTTCACAAACTGGGAATTCATTTGTTTGGAGCGCCTTGTTGAGCATTGCTGCTGGGGAAAATCAGAAATGTCTTTCTCACCATCTCCTTCCATGGGAAAATCAGCAACATTTATATTATGTGAGGGTCATCCGTCATAATTGTTGGTTCATTGTGATTCTGCAAATTTGGTTTGCGATGGTTCTTTTTCCCTGTTTGCCTAATAATCCATGCCGCGTCTATTTCTTCCTTTAGCATAACGTAGTGGAGATAAATAAAAACTAGTAAGAACATGTTTGCAACATAGAAAATTATTCAAAACGATACTATTGTATAGCTTACCTTCATGAAGTGCAAACAAATCATCATAATATGGAAAGTGTTTGTCTCTCCATATGGGTGCATCCTTGTTACAACGCTCCACAAATGAGTCCCAAACAGCATCCAGAGCAACAACTTTCATTCCGAAGCGATCCCAACCAAAGCCACTCTCGGCAAACAAATCTTTCATAGTGCGGAAGTCTTTCTTGAGATCCTCTTCCTTTTGTTTCACTTTGACAACATCGAGTGACAAGCCAGACTTTTGGTTTATGTTATCCACAATCTTATTACATGCCTCTTTACTCCAAGCATTCTGGGTTCTATAACCCGGGACATTAAAATCTTTCAATTGTTGGCCGGGAGCAGCAAATTCACCTGTGACTCTTTGAGCAAACATAATAATGTTACAATAGGAAAGAAAAGTCCATCTAATTTATTCAGAATTCACAACACATTGCTTTACAACAATCATCGATTACTTTTTTTACCATAGTATGATCACATCTTTTTTTTTAATTTTCTGCACCAAATTAGCTTAAACATGTATACACGCTCCATAACCCTCTTCTGTTGAGCTGCAAGCCTGCAACAACACAAGCATCCACATATGTGTGTGGTACCGCTTTGGGATATCCATCTTAGAGAAAAAACCGTCATGTCTACCATGTAATTTTCTGTGATCACATCTTCAAAAAGGAATAGGGAAGGGACAACGTACAATTACCTAAAATAATAGAATGAGTTTCTAATCTAGGAAACTAAGCAATTAGATTGGGGATTGAACAACGTGATGCTGAGTACTTAGGGCGTCTAATTATTTAAGGCCCTTTCCTCAAAGAAAAAGATTTAAGGATTGGGGCTGGACTAGGGACTCAGGATACGGGAAATTTCTAGGGGCATCTCGTACACCAAACTACACTGGACTAATTCTCTGTTAGCATCAGATCTGAATACAAGGAGAGAAGATAAGATAGATCCAGACGTGATGAGATCTATGGTAGATGGAAGCCGCTAGAGCTTGAAGGCCAGTTGGTCGGCAGTAGATGTGGTTTCTACCCACCAACCGGATGTCACCATGCCGCTCGGTCGTCTCCTACCGCCGTCGCAGTCGGTCGGTCTTCAAGTTGGACCTGCACCGTTGTGTGTGAGAGGAGAGGATGGATGGATATGGATTTGAGCGGCGCGAGCGAGTGAAAAAAGCAAGGGAACAGTGGCCGCTGCGCGCGTCTTTCGCGCCAGGAGAGTTTCTAAGAAGTCATAGCTCATTTTTTGTTTTCCTATGAAACGGGAAGGAAAGGAGAAAATCCTGTAAATGAATAGAATTCCGTTCCTTTAAACCAAAGGCCCCCAAAGGATTTTTTCCTATAAAAATCCCATCCTTCAGAATTCCTATATAAATCATGTAAACCAAAGGAGGTCTTATAGACTATATCATGGGGTTGAAGATACAAAACAGAGGTGGTAATCGGCCAGGGAAGAACTACTCAATGAATGAAGAACCTCGATGAACTACCATGGATCTAGAAAGGAAAAGTGGTTACCTCACAGAAGGAATCAGAGGCAGGGAAGACGAGCGAATAAACGAGTAGTGCGAGCTCCATGGAAACACGGATTCTCCGTCTTCGCAAGGATGATCTCCGGTGATGAACAGACATTGGTTTGGTGGAGTGCTCGAGCACGTGGAAGAAGAAGCGAAAGGAGAAAGGTGAAAGTGGTAAAGGCAGCCCATGGTAAGTGTTTAATAAGGACTAGGAGGAGAAACGGCAAACACGAAAATCAGGGCGACACAGTAAATTTCGGAAGAGACGGTGCCTCGATTCCGAGAAAGTTACATACGGCCAGATTAGTCGAAAGTCACCACTGATCTCTGATTCTTTGACGTATGACATTATTTGGCTGATGTTGGAAAATTGACAAGTTTGGAAATGTCACAAGCCAACATTTGGAGACTCTAATAACATGTAAGTATGAGCAGAAGACAAGCCGTCTGATGAAGTAAGAAAGATTGACATGAATGAATTCAAATCAACTTGGGGCCTAATGTCGGCGATATAGCTCCAGATATGACCTGCCTAGTGGGCCAGGTCAATCTATTAGTGTCTTGATGATTGTGCATAATATGGACCGTGTTGTGAAGATAGAAAATGAGATGATTTACCAAACAGGCCGATGGCAGCCCAACGTGAGAAGATGGCGTCTTAGAGCCTAAAAGGTGGGAGATGCTGAAGACTTTCCCTTGCTTGAAAGGCAAGACAATGGTAGAGATATGTTAGGTTACGGGGTCATGTTAAGACCCGGACTCTGTTGTAGAACTTGGGATCTTGACCTATATATGAAGGCAAACCCCTATAGGCAAAAGGACAAGTTAGTCACCCTCTAAAGGCTAGGTTAGCAATCCTACATCCATGTAATCAAGATCTCCATTAATCTAGACACAAAGAAGGACGTAGGCTATTACGTCCATTGGAGGGGCCAAACCTGGGTAAACCGACCTCTCGTTCTCATTCGATCTCTTTGAGTCGCCACCCATTGGCCTTGGCCTCACACCTAAGTCCTTGCATGAGGACATCTGCCGTGACAAAACCACGACACATCCCAAAATTGTTGCTTGGCAAAGTCCATCGTCGTCCTCCGATAAATACCAACCAAAGCTGATCCCAAGGCTTCTTGGTCCAAGAAGTCTCCCGGATTGTTCATTAAGCGTCTTCAGTTCTGTTGTCGCACAACAAACGAGGACGCTCCCAAAGTGGTTGTACTCTTCGGATCATCGCCGTCGCCAATACATCTTTTATAGTAAGTCTCGTGTTTGTCAATTGCTTCACCTAAGCTTCCAGCATGGTCACCTCAACACTTACCTCTTTAGAAGGGCCCTGCAGCCTCCAGCTATAACGCCTCCTCGGGGGCTCCATGGAAAGGAAGGTAGTCCGGGCCAAACTGGGTAGAGCAGAGGAACGACGTCTGCATAGAACCACTCGGTAGGCCAAACGTTACTATCCTCCTGAGGTGTGCATGATGGATATTGGGTCCTCTCGATCTCATAGACTTTGCCTTCCCCAACTTTATACAACTTCTCGGCAAGAGAAGAGGGCCCTACACAAAAATACCTTCTCCATAGCCCGAAGTGTGAATTGCATCCGAGGTGCATCCCGCAAAGGGCGACGTATCCCGTGATATTTAAAAATAGAGTTGGGATGAAGTGGTGAAGCTGCAACCCATAGATCTCCAACAGGAACCGAAGGAAGGGGTGAATGGGAACCCTAAGCCGCTTAATAAGAAGGAAATGAAGCATACCCATGTCCCCTCTTAAGGAGAAGGGTGATTCTCTGTGTGCACTTGCCCGCTCGCGGATGTGAAACCGGAGCGGGTCCTTGTCAAATCTGAATATGGGAAGTATCCTTGCTTGGCCAAGCGGTCCAATTGAAGGCGCGGGATGACGCAACTACCCCAGTGTCCTCTAATGATAGTGAGGGCGCCTCAAAAACCAACATTGCTCGCCATGAATAACTCCCGAGGGTGGACTTGGGAGAAGGGGAGCGCTTGCGCGATTTGCTTGAAAGGAGTCGGGTGTGTATGGTAATTTTGCACGCCTAGCTTGCCAATAAAATGGGGGAAATGCTGACACTTTGTCGTATCGCCATAAAGCGGTCCAATTCCCCACAAGAGGTGGGTACGAAGGTCAGTAATTAGATGCCACGTGCGACGGAGCCGGGCCAGACAAACGAAATTGCTGACTTCGCCGAAGACTTTCTGAAACCGGGCTGGAGGAATCAAGGGAACTCACCCATCGAGCCAAAGACTATGGGAACTGTAGTCAGAAAGCGTCGTCCTCGGCATCAAAGACCAGTTCAGGGGATGCTGACGGTGTCCTAGAATAGGGGGGGTCCCTAACCTAGTCGACCAAGCTCCTCATATTGGGCCGATGGACCCTCTTCCTTCTCAAGAAGGACTCGAGAAGCTACATGATGGGGCGTGATCAATACCACGTATGCCAAAAGCTTGTCGTATACTCCAAGACTTCTCCTACCGCCTCTATGCCAAGATACTGACCTTGTAACCTAGATACCCTACCTGGCGTGTATATAAGCCATAGGGTTTAGCCCGTATAGGGTGTATCAACATAATAGCATTCACCTAGCCCTAGAGTAATAACACATATGATGACCGCGAGGTAGATCAACTCTGTACTTGATACTTCTCCATTGATATAAACAAGAGTTGGACATAGAGTATTACCTCCATCAAGAGGGACCGAACCTGGGTAAATATTGTCTCCTTGCTCCTGTTACCATCCGTCCGAGATCCATAGCTCGGGACCCCTTACCCTGAGGTCTGCCGTTTTCACATCGATAGTAAGTGCAGCAATGGTCAGAAATATGAAATCTCAAGTTCGTTCGGGCTCTCAGAGGCCTCGTGTTAGGCAAACCGCACTGACGAATTTGAAAGCCCTCAATCACACAAATTTTGTAAGCGACCAGAAGAATTTTGTATCTACACTAAAGAACTCGACTACATTGTAAAAGATTTCCAAAAACTCTTCACTCGAAGATATTGGTGTGGGTAGTTTTTGAGCATCACTTAGAAATACGTTAATACGTCCATTTTGCATCATCTTTCTATTGATATTTATTATTATTTTGAACATTATTTCACTTTATGATGCAATCTTAATGATTTTTATCTCTTAATTTGCAAGTTTCATACAAAGAGGGAGATTGTCGGCAGCTGGATATTCTGTGGAACTCCAAATGAGCTAAAAAATTACGAAGAATTGTTTTGGAATATATCAAAATATTGGCAAAAGAAATACTAGAAGGGGACCCATGAGGATGCCATGAGCCTCTGGGCATGCCCTACCACCCAGTGCGCGCCTCCTAAGCTCGTGGGCCTCCTGACAGGCCTCTAGTGCCCATCTTCTTCTATATGATGCTATTTCCCCTAGAAAAATCATAAGAAGACTTTCAGGACGAAGCTTCGATCTCTCGAGGTGGAACCTGGGTAGGAGCACTTTTGCTCTATGGCGGAGCCATTCCACTGGGGAAACTTCCTGCCGGGAGGGGGAAATCAAAGCCATCATCGTCACCAATGTTTCCTGCATCATGGGAGGACCATACTTCAGCAGCATCTTCACTAGCAGAATCTCTTGTATCTAATCTTTGTCTCCAAACCCCAGATTGGTGCATGTGGGTTGTTAGTAGTGTTGATTATATACCATATTTGATGCTAGTTTTTTTAATTGGTGGAAGCTTTTATGTTCATATCCTTAAGCATATTTATTACACCTCTGATCGTTAACATGATGATGATCTGTGAGTAGTTACTTTCATTCTTGAGGACATGGGAGAAGTGTTTCCATAAGAAATCGTGTGATGTTTGTATCGATTCGATATTTTGATGGTGTGTATGCTACTCTTCCTTTATAGGTATCATGTGAACATCGGCTACATGAAACTTCATTTATCTTAATTCTTATTTCGTAGTTGAGGAAGCTTGCGGGAGGGGGTAATCATAAGTGGGTTGTTTGTTCAAGTAGGAACAATACCCTATCACCGGTCCACCCACATATCAAATTATCAAAGTACCGAACGTGAATCAAGTAAACATGATGAAACATGACTAGACATAGTTCCCATGTGTCCTTGAGAGCCCTTTACTTCATATCAGAGCACTTTTTTGGCTTGTCCTTTTCTACAAAAACGATTGGGCTACCTTGCTGCACCTTGGTTACTATTATTACTTCTTATGAATTACCTTGCTACAAAACTATTTGTTACCGCTACTTTCAGTACTTGTAGAAAATACCTTGTTGAATTTCACTTGTCATTTCCTTGTGTTCCTTGTTGGCTTTGACACTCTTACTTATATAAAGGACTATGATTTATACCTGTACTTGTGTCTCATCAAGAGTCTTTTCTGGCATCATTGTCGGGGAGTGAAGCTCCTTTTATAAGTGGAATTTGGTAAGGAAGCATTTTTGTTATGTGCTGAAATTTACCGTTACTTGTTACTATGGACAATAATACTTTGAGGGGCTTGTTTAGGGTATCTTCACCTCTTCCAAAAGTGGCAAGATCCACTCCTCTACCTAATGAAATTATTGAGAATATTTACTATGAAATATATTCGGGTATGTTAGAGAAACTGCAAGCTAATCCTTATGCAGGAGATGGAGCAATACATCATGATATGCACTTGACCTATATAGATGAAATTTGTGGATTTTTAAACTTGCAGGTTTATCCAATTATGGTATTAAGAAGAAGGTTTTCCCTTTATCTTTGAAGTGAAATACGTTGATATGGTATAGCCTATTGGATGGTGCTTGTACATGGGATTGGAATCGATAGAAGCTGGAGTTTCACAAGAAATTTTGTCCTGTGCATTTGGTTCATCGTGATCAATGTTTTTTTGTCCTCATGAAGGAGAAAGTATCGCTCAAACTCGGGGAGGCTTAAATCTATGATGCATACATGCCCCCAATCATTAGCTTTCAAGAGACAAAACATTTATGCTTGGTTTTCACATGATGATCAATAATTTCTCGATACTTCTTCCACCGGTTCCCTTATGATGACGACTACTGAATTCAGATGGGCTCTTCTAGAAAGAATCAAACACATCTATGAAGATTGGGAAATCGATAAAGGTAAAGTGTCAGACATAAATCTTCAGTTTGATTGTGTTAAATCTTTTATGGAAACTGAAGGTTTTCATAAGTTTAGTGCAAAGTATGGACTTCACTCTAAGATAGTAGCTACTTTTTGTGAATCATTTGCTACTCATTTTTATCTCTCTAAGGAGAAATGGTTCAAATTTCATCCACCTATTGAACAAACTTGTGAGGAACCTGTTATAGATAAATAGAAAACAATCATTTATAATCGCGATCCAGGTGTTCCTACTGCTTATATTCGGGAACCATCTTTTCTTGTTAGGACTAGGTAACATGCTAGATGCAACTATGGTTAATAAGAGTAATATAAACACACATAGACTCTCTAAACAAATAAAGGTAGAACCCAAAGTTGCAAAGATTATGGATCTATTGATTGATAATGTTGATGGTCATGTCACATATTTTTGTGATGAAGCATATCGGATTGCTAAACAAGATTCTAAAGATAAACCCAAACTTGTTTTTGGCATGCCCGTTGTTTCTGTTAGGACTGGAGGTCATTATTATCGTGGTTTATGTGATATGGGTGCTGGTGTTAGTTCTATTCCATTTACTCTTTATGAACAAATTATGCATGATATTGCACCCGCTAAGTTAGAATATATTGATGCTATTATTAAGCTTGCAAACAGAGAGACTATTTTACCACTTTGGATTGTTAGAGATGTTGAAGTCTTCTGTGGTAAGATCAAATGCCTTATTGATTTCCTAGTTCTTGGATCACTACAAGATAATTTTTGTCCCATCATATTTGGTAGACCTTTCCTGAATATTGTTAATGCTAAAATTGATTGTACTAGGGAAATTGTCAATGTTAACTTTGGTAATGTGTCTCATGAATTTAATTTCTCCAAGTTTAGTAGACAACCACATGATAAAGAATCGCATAGTAATGGTGAAATAATTGGTCTTGCTTCTAATATTGTGCCTCCTGCTGATCTATTAGAACAATATTTGCTAGATGATATGCATATGAAAGAAAGGTAAGGAATATATGATATGTTCTTTAATCAAACACCTATCCTTCAACATAATTTCCCTATTGAAACTTTGGGATTCCCTCTCCCTCCTAAGAGTGATCCTTTGTTTGAACTAAAGAAATTACCCGATGCATTGAAATGTGCTTATCAATGAAGTTATATCATGTTATTATTAGTGCTAACCTTTTAGAGCATGAAGAAAAAACATTACTTAAGATTCTAAAGAAGCACCATGTTGCAATTGGATATACGCTGGATGATCTTAAGGGCATTAGTCCCACATTATGCCAGCATATGATTAATATGGAACCAGATGCTAAACCAGTTGTTGATCATCGATGTCGTCTCTGTCCTAAAATGGAGGATTGATGTAACATCCCAAAATTTCATTTTGGAATGTTATGAAATATAGCTATGCATCATCATCACATTGTTTGAATGAAATGGATTGTTGAAGTTCTTGTTTTGAGATTCTGGAAGGCCATTTCAACTTTTCCATATACTTGTTTCTACTATTTGATAATCTCTGGAATTATTCAAAAAAAAAGAGGAGTAACATGACACTCCACACCAAGGGCATCTTGGAGAATTATTTGAACAATAAAACCAAGGGTTTATTTGAAAGTTTATCTCAAAAGAATTTAAAATCAATTATGCATTTTTTGAAAAATAATTTTTTTAAAGTATTCATTTTAACAGAGCAAAAATGTTCACTAAATGAAATTTATTCCCCTTATCATTTTGATATATATTCCCTATCTTTGGAAATGATTTAAATGCATTAAAGGGTTTTAAATGCTCTGGAAAAATCGAAAAGGAAACGAATTTAAAGCATTTAATTAGAAACCGGCCGGCCTACCAGCCTTTACTACCGAGACTCTTTCGGATCGGTCACCGACGCGCAGATTCCGCCCCCTCTCTCACTGACACACGGGACCCACCGTCCGACAGCGTCATCAGCGCGCTCGCCTTCCTCCTCGCGCCAAACAACCTCGTCGGAGATCCCTCCTCCCCGGATCTCGCTCCTCTCTCCCTCTCCCGACCCCGCACCTGGCCTATAAAAGCCCCTGCCTTCTCCGCTCTCCTTTCCACCCCCGAGTGCCCCTGCCCACGCCCACAAACACCATGATCCACCTCACCGGAGTTCGGTCAACGACCGAAGCTCCCCGAGCATGAGGCCATCGCCTCCATCGTCCCCATCCTCGTCTGACGCCACCATTCGACGCCGAATCTTCGCTGCCGTCGCCTGAGCTCTTCAGACGCCACCCCCGACCACCGCACGAACATCTCCGACCACCTCCGACGTCCGGCCACCGTCGACCTCGCCGGAAACCCTAACCTCCCCTCTATAAGCCCTGCGCCCCCTCCATAGCCATCGGATCTAAAGTCAATGATCTAGATTAGAACGTTTTAAAACAGCAAACCGGTATGCATTAGTTTTCAGTCGTCCGCCCGCTAACACCCACGCGCACGCGCTAGCAACCAATAGGAAGCCGCTATTGGGGAACGTCGCATGGGAAACAAAAATTTTCCTACGCACACGCAAACCTATCCATGGTGATGAGCATCTACGAGAGGGAGAGTGGATCTACATACCCTTGTAGATCGCTAAGCGGGAGGCGTTAAGAAACGCGGTTGGTGTAGTCGAACTTCTTCGCGATCCAAATCGCCAAGCGTCCCGCGATCCAATCACGAACCGTCCCGCGAACACATCATGATCCGTCCCGTGAACTCATCACGATCCGTCTCACGATCTTGGTCACGATCTGTCCCGAAAACTCATCACGATCCGTTCCGTGATCACATCACGAACCGTCTTGCGATCTCGATCACGGTCCTTCCGATCTAGCGCCGAACGGACGGCACCTCCGCGTTCAGCACACGTGCAGCTTGATGAAGATCTCCACTGTCTCGATCCAGCGAGAGGAGGCGGAGAGGAGAGAGAGTTCACCGACAGCGTGACGGTGCTCCGGTGATGGTGGTGGAGCAATTCCGGCAGGGCTTCGCCTAAGCGCTGCAGAAAACCGATCTAGAGGAGAAACTATGCACCGGTGTAATGGGTAGCACGTGGCCGGAAATTCTGTCCAAAAACCACCCAATCCACTAGTATATATAGGAGGAGAGGAGAGGAGAGGCAGCCAAGGCCTTTGGGTCGGCCGAAATAGGAGGTGGGAGCAATCCTACTTCACCTCCAATCCTAGTTGGAGTAGGATTGCCTCCTATTGGCTGATTTTCCACTTTTTGCTTTAGGACTTTCTCTCCTGCGCCATGGGCCTTTGTGGCTGTTTTCCCAGCCCACTAAGGGCTGGTTATTATTCTCCCACAGACCATGGACCTCTTGGGGTCGAAATACCCCTCCCGGAGGTCCCCCGGTACACTACCGGCACTCCCGGTACACTACCGATACTCCCGGTACACTACCGATGAGCCCGAAACTTTTCCGGCAACCAAACTGGGACATCCTATATATGAATCTTTACCTCCGGACCATTCCGGAGCTCCTCGTGACATCCGGGATCTCATCCGGGACTCCGAACAACCTTCGGTCACCATCATACATAACTCTACACTACCGAAACCTCACCGAACCTTAAGTGTGCAGACCCTGCGGGTTCGAGAACTATGTAGACATGACTGAGACACCTCTACGGTCAATAACCAATGGCGGGACCTGGACGTCCACATTGGTTCCTACATATTCTACAAAGATCTTTATCTGTCGAACCTCTATGTCAAGGATTCAGTTAATCCCGTATAACGTTCCCTTTGTTCTTCGGTATGTTACTTGCCCGAGATTCGATCGTCGGTATCTCCATACCTAGTTCAACCTCGTTACCAGCAAGTCTCTTTACTCGTTCTGTAATACAAGATCCCGCAACTAACAATTATTCACATTGCTTGCAAGGCTTATTGTGATGTTGCATTACCGAGTCGGCCCCGAGATACCTCTCCGTCACACGGAGTAACAAATCCCAGTCTCGATCCATGCCAACTCAACAGACACCATCGAAGATACCTGTAGAGCACCTTTATAGTCATCCAGTTACGTTGCAACGTTTGATACACACAAGGCACTCCTCCGATATCCGTGAGTTGCATGATCTCATGGTCATAGGAACATATACTTGACATGCAGAAAACAGTAGCAATAAACTGACACGATCATATGCTATGTTTGTAGTTTGGGTCTTATCCATCACATCATTCTCCTAATGATGTGATCCCATTATCAAATGACATCTCATGTCCATGGCTAGGAAACCTTAACCATCCTTTGATCAACGAGCTAGTCCATTAGAGGCATACTAGGGACATGGTTTTGTCTATGTATCCACACATGCATTTAAGTCTCCGATCAATACAATTATAGCATGGATAATAAACGATTATCATGAACAAGGAAATATGATAATAACTAATTTATTATTGCCTCTAGGGCATATTTCCAACAGTCTCCCACTTGCACTAGAGTCAATAATCTAGTTCACATCACCATGTGATTCACATTGTTATGAATCTAACACCCAATGAGTTTTGGGGCTCGATCATGCTTTGCATGTGAGAGAGGTCTTATAGTCAACGGGTCTGCGATATTCAGATCCGTGTGTACTTTGCAAATCTCTATGTCAAACCGTAAACACTGCTACCACACTCCACTTGGTACTATTTCCAAATGGCTGCTCCACTATTCATATCCAGATTGCTACTACTAGTCATCCGGATAAGTGTTAAAGCTTGCATCGACGTAACTCTTTACGACGAACTCTTTATCACCTCCATAATCAAGAAACATTTCCTTAGTCCTCTGGTTACTAAGGATAATTCCGACCGCTGTCCAGTGATCCACTCCTGGACCACACATGTACCCCTTGACAGACTCATGGCAAGGCACACACAGGTGCGGTACACAGCATGGCATAATATAGAGCCTATGGCTAAGGCATAGGGGACGACGTTCGTCCTTTCTCTTTATCCTGCGTTTGTCAAGCTTTGAGTCTCACTCAACTTTCACACCTTACAAATCAGGCGAGAACTCTTTCTCTGACTGATCCATTTTGAACTCTTTCAAAATCTTGTCAAGGTATGCACTCATTGAAAGTCTCATCGAGCATCTTGATCTATCTCCATAGATTTTGATGCTGAACAATTAGGTAGCTTCATCCAAGTCTTCCTTTGAAAAACACTTTCCAAATGACCGTTTTATGCCTTCCAGAAACTCTACATTATTTCTGATCAACAATATGTCATCCACATATACTTATCAGAAAGTCTATAGTGCTCCCACTCACTTTATTGCAAATACAAGTTTCTCTTAAACTTTGTATAAACTACAGAAACTTTGATCACCTCATCAAAGTGTATATTCCAACTCCGAGATGCTTGCTTCAGTCCATAGAAGGATCACTGAAGCTTGCTCATCTTTTAGCATCCTTACGACTGACAAAACCTTCTGGTTGTATCACATACAACCTTTCCTTAAGTAAACCGTTAAGGAAATGATGTTTTGACATCCATCTACCAGATTTCATAATTGAAAATGCAGCAATGGCTAACATAATTCCAACAGACTTTTAGCATCGCTACGAGTGAGAAAGCCTCATCGCAGTCAACTCCTTGAACTTGTCACAAACAACTTTGCAACAAGTCGAGCTTTACAAATGGTGACATTCACCATCAGTGTGTGTCTTCATTCTAAAGGTCCATTTGTACTCAACGACCTGCCGTCTAACGAGCAAGTCTACCAAAGTCTATACTTGGTTTTCATACATGGATCCTATCTCGGATTTCATGGCCTCTAACCATTCGTCGGAATCCGGGCCCATCATCGCTTCTCCATAGCTCGTAGGTTCATCGTTGTCCAACAACATGATCTCCAAGACAGAGTTGTCGTACCACTTAGGAGCAGTACACATCCTTGTCGACCTACGAAGTTCGATAGTAACTTGATCCTGAAGCTTCATGATCATCATCATTAACTTCCTCTTCAACTAACGTAGGCTTCACAGAAACATCTTTCTGCGTTGCGCTACTCTCTGGTTGAACAAAGGTTTAACAACCTCATCAAGTTCTATCTTCCTCCCACTCAATTCTTTCGAGAGAAACATTTCCTCGAGAAAGGATCCGTTTAAGCAACAAACACTTTGCACTTGGATATGAGATAGAAGGTTCACCCAGCTGATCTTAGGGTATTCTATGAAGATGCATTTGTCCGCCTTGGGTTCGACCTCATTAGGTGAAAACTTTTTCCACACAAGCGTCGCAGCCCCCAAACATTAAGAAATGACAGGTTAGGTTTCTATCAAACCATAATTCACGTGGTGTCATCTCAACGGATTTAGATGGTGCCCTTTTTTAAAGTGAATGTAGTTGTCTCTAATGCATAACCCCAAATTTATAGTAGTAAAACGACAAGAGACATCATAGCACGCACCATGTCTAATAGAGCATAACTATGATGTTCGGACACACCATCACACTATGGTGTTCTAGGTGGCGTTTAGTTGTGAAACAACTTTCACATTGTCTTGAGTTGTATGCCAAACTCGTGACTCAGATATTCACCTCCACGATCATATCGCAGTCATTTTTCCCTTCTTGTCACGATGATCTTTAAACTTCACTCTGAATTTGCTTGAACCTTTCAAACGATTCAGACTTGTGTTTCATTAAGTAAATATACACTATATCTACTCAAATCATCAGTGAAGGTAAGAAAATAACGATATCCACTGCACGCTACAAGACTCACTAGATTGCATACATCAACATGTATCATTTCCAATGAATCACTTGCCCGCTCCATCCAACGGGGTCCTTTAGTTATCTTGCCCAAGAGGCATGGTTCGCATGTCTCAACCGATTCGAAACCGAATGAGTCCAAATATCCATTAGCATGGAGTTTCTACATGCGCTTTATACCAATATGACATTTAGCGGCAGTGCCACAAGTATGTTGTACTATCATTATTAACTTTGTGTCTTTTGACATCAATGTTATGAACATGTGTAATACTATGATCAAGATTTCAACAAACCATTCTCACTGGGTGCATGACCATTGAAGGTATTATTCATGTAAACAGAATAACCATTATTCTCTAACTTAAATGAATAACCGTATTGCAATAAACATGATCTAATCATGTTCATGCTCAACACAAAACACCAAATAACATTTATTTAGGTTCGTCACTAATCCTGAAGGTAGAGAGAGCGTGCGATGTTGATCACATCAACCTTGGAAACACTTCCAACACATATCGTCACCTCATCCTTAGCTAGTTCTCCGTTTATTCCGTAGCTTTTATTTCGAGTTACTAACATTTAGCAACCGAACCAGTATCCAATACCCAGGTGCTACTAAGAGTACTAGCAAGGTACACATCAATAACTCATATATCAAATATACTTCTATCGATGTTGCCAGCCTTCTTATCTACCAAGTATCTAGGGTTGTTCCGCTTCAGCGACCTCTCACCTCATAATAGAAGCACTTAGTCTAGGGTTTGAGTTCAACTTTGGGTTGCTTCACTGGAGCAGTAACTGACTTGCTATCCATGAAGTTTCCCTCCTTGCTCTTGCCCTTTTCGAAACTAGTGGTTTGATTAACCATCAGCACTTGACGCTCCTTCTTGATTTCTACCTTCACGGTGTCAAACATCGCGAACAGCTCAGGGATCAATACTTCTATCCCTGGTGTATTATTGTTCATCATTAAGTTCTAGTAGCTTTAGTGACAGTGACTTGGAGGACTATATCAATCACTACCTTATCTGGAAGATCAACTCCCACTTGATTCAAGCGATTTTAGTACCCAGACAATCTGAGTACATGCTCAACGATTGAGCTATTCTCCTTCATCTTACAGGCAAAGAATCTTGTTGGAGATCTCATATCTCGCAACACAGGCACGAGCCTGAGATCACAATCTCTGCTCCTAGAACATCTCATATGTTGCGTGACGTTCAAAACATTTCTGAGCCTCAATTCTAAGCCGTAATGCATGACGCACTAAACTATCAAGTAGTCATCGAAACGTGCCTGTCAGATGTTCACAACATCTATAGACGACGCTAGAGGGGGTGGCGCACCAAGCGGTGCATTAAGGACATAAGCCTTCTGTGCAGCAATGAGGACAATCCTCAGATCACGGACCCAGTCCGCAATATTGCTACCAACATCTTTCAACTCTATTTCTCTAGGAACATATAAAAATACAAGGGAGCTACAGCGCGAGCTAGTAATCTACAACATAATTTGCAAAGACACTTTGACTATGTTCATGATAATGAGTTCAATTAATCATATTACTTAAGAGCTCCCACTCAAATTGACATCCCTCAGGTCATTCGAGTGATACATGATCCAAATTCACCAACTCAAGTCCGATCATCACGTGAGTTAAGGTGGCTTCAATGGTGAACATCATTATGTTGATCATATCCACTATATGACTCATGCTCGACCTTTCGGTCTCTTGTGTTCCGACGCCATGTCTGTACATGCTAGGCTCGTCAAGTTTAACCCGAGTGTTCTATGCGTGCAAATCTGGCTTGCACCCGTTGTATGTGAACGTAGAGTCTATCACACCCTTTCATCACGTGGTGTCTCAACACGACGAACTTTCGCAACGGTGCACACTCGGGGAGAACACAATATATCTTGAAATTAAGTGAGGGATCACCTTATAATGCTACCGTCGTCCTAAGCAAAACAAGGTGCATAATAAGGATTAACATCACATGCAAATCATAAGTGACATGACATGGCCATGAACTTGTGCTTTTGATCTCCATCTAGAAAGCATCGGCATGATCTCCATCGTCACCGGCATGACACCATGATCTCCATCAACGTGTCGCCATCGGGGTTGTCACGCCCTGCATGCTTCTACTACTATTGCTACCGTAGCGATAAAGTAAAGCATTACATAGCGCTTAATGATTGACACGCAGGTCATACAATAATTAAAGACAACCCTATGGCTCCTGCCGGTTGCCGTACTCATCGACATGCAAGTCGTGATAATCTATACATCACATGATCATCTCATACATCACATATATCACATCATGTAATTGGCCATATCATATCACAACATACCCTGCAAAAACAAGTTAGACGTCCTCTAATTGTTGTTCCAAGTTTTACGTGGCTGCTACGGGTATCTAGCAAGAACGATTCTCACCTACGCATAAACCACAACGGTGAGACATAGATTGCTTTTCAACCTTCTCAAGGACCGCCTTTGTCGGATCCGATCCAACTAAAGTGAGAGAAACTGTCATCCGCAAGCCATCTAAGCAACAAGTTGCATCGAGGGAACCGGTCTCTTGTAAGCCTACGAGTAATGTTGGTCCGGGCCACTTCATCTCACAATCCCGCTGAACCAAAATCCGACCAAGGGAGGAAGCAATCTAAGCATCAACGCCCACAAACCTTTTGTGTTCTACTCGAGATCTCATCGAACCATCAACCTAGCTCATGATGCCACTGTTGGGGAACGTCGCATGGGAAACAAAAATTTTCCTACGCACACGCAAACCTATTCATGGTGATGAGCATCTACGAGAGGGAGAGTGGATCTACATACCCTTGTAGATCGCTAAGCGGGAAGCGTTAAGAAACGCGGTTGGTGTAGTCGAACTTCTTCGCGATCCAAATCGTCGAGCGTCCCGCGATCCAATCACGAACCGTCCCGCGAACACATCATGATCCATCCCATGAACTCATCACGATCCATCTCACGATCTTGATCACGATCTGTCCCGCGAACTCATCACGATCCGTTCCGTGATCACATCACGAACCGTCTCGCGATCTCGATCACGGTCCTTCCGATCTAGCGCTGAACGGACGACACCTCCGCGTTCAGCACACGTGCAGCTTGAAGATGATCTCCACCATCTCGATCTAGCGAGAGGAGGCGGAGAGGAGAGAGAGTTCACCGGCAGCGTGACGGCGCTCCGGTGATGGTGGTGGAGCAATTCCGGCAGGGCTTCGCTTAAGCGCTGCAGAAAACCGATCTAGAGGAGAAACTATGCACCGGTGTAATGGGTAGCACGTGGCCGGAAATTCTGTCCAAAAACCACTCAATCAACTAGTATATATAGGAGGAGAGGAGAGGAGAGGCAGCCAAGGCCATTGGGTCGTCCGAAATAGGAGGTGGGAGCAATCCTACTTCACCTCCAATCCTAGTTGGAGTAGGATTGCCTCCTATTGGCTGATTTTCCACTTTTTGCTTTAGAACTTTCTCTCCTGCGCCATGGGCCTTTGTGGATGTTTTCCCAGCCCACTAAGGGCTGGTTATTATTCTCCTACAGCCCATGGACCTCTTGGGGTCGAAATACCCCTCCCGGAGGTCCCTCGGTACACTACCGGCACTCCCGGTACACTACCGATACTCCCGGTACACTACCGATGAGCCCGAAACTTTTCCGGCGACCAAACTGGGACATCCTATATATGAATCTTTACCTACGGACCATTCCGGAGCTCCTCGTGACATCCGGGATCTCATCCGGGACTCCGAAAAACCTTCAATCACCACCATACATAACTCTACACTATCGAAACGTCACCGAACCTGAAGTGTGCAGACCCTGCGGGTTCGAGAACTATGTAGACATGACCGGGACACCTCTACGGTCAATAACCAATGGTGGGACCTGGACGTCCACATTGGTTCCTACATATTCTACGAAGATCTTTATCGGTCGAACCTCTATGTCAAGGATTCAGTTAATCCCGTATAACGTTCCCTTTGTTCTTCGGTATGTTACTTGCCCGAGATTCGATCGTCGGTATCTCCATGCCTAGTTCAACCTCGTTACCGGCAAGTCTCTTTACTCGTTCTGTAATACAAGATCCCGCAACTAACAATTAGTCACATTGCTTGCAAGGCTTATTGTGATGTTGCATTACCGAGTGGGCCCCGAGATACCTCTCCGTCACACGGAGTAACAAATCCCAGTCTCGATCCATGCCAACTCAACAGACACCATCGAAGATACCTGTATAGCACCTTTATAGTCACCCAGTTACGTTGTGACGTTTGATACACACAAGGCACTCCTCCGATATCCGTGAGTTGCATGATCTCATGGTCATAGGAACATTTACTTGACATGCAGAAAACATTAGCAATAAACTGACACGATCATATGCTATGTTTGTAGTTTGGGTCTTATCCATCAAATCATTCTCCTAATGATGTGATCCCATTATCAAATGACATCTCATGTCCATGGCTAGGAAACCTTAACCATCCTTTGATCAACGAGCTAGTCCATTAGAGGCATACTAGGGACATGGTTTTGTCTATGTATCCACACATGCATTTAAGTCTCCAATCAATACAATTATAGCATGGATAATAAACGATTATCATGAACAAGGAAATATGATAATAACTAATTTATTATTGCCTCTAGGGCATATTTCCAACAGCTGCCACGTAGCCCTGTTCGTTAGCTAATATTTTTGTTCTTTTCTGTTTTGTTTTGGAAAACAGAATGTTTTCTGTTTTTGTTTTAGTTGTAACTTTTAAACGAATTAGTGTTTTTAATTGATTCTTCTTGAATTAGGTCACATATTTCATGTAGTTTCATCCTGTAGTCTTAGATTTCAAATTTGACCTTTAAAATTTGAATCTAACCAAATTTTCTTAAATTACTAAAATCTGTATAACTAGAGTATACAAATATATTTTTGTATGAATCTTTTTGCCACTGGTTTGTATTAGTTATACCTATCATCCTGCATAGTTTGGGTATTTTTAGGATGAATTTGGTTGGGATTTTTAACAAAAATAGAATCGGTTTAGTTGTTAATAGAGTTTAGTTAGTTTGATTTTAGTTTAGTTTGAATCTGAGTTAGTTTAACTTTTGTTTTTTGTTTTCATTAGGTTCTGTTGTTTCAAAATTAGGTGAAATAAGTTGCTATTAATAAAAATAATTGTTTAGTTTTATACCTTATTGTTATAGGAAATCTTTATTCTTTTTCATTAGGTATAGTTTTATAAAGCAATTTAGTTTTACTTTTCACAAACATTTTAGGCAATTTAATCCTCTTTTCTAATAAATAATCTTAGTAATTCTTTTCTATTAAGTAATGTTATGTTTATAAATTTTTTTTTCATACTCTAAGGTTATAGGAAACTCTAGTTATCTTCATTAAGTGGTGTTTTATAAAAATTATAATTTTAGTAGCATTTCTTTTGACAAAAGTTTTAGTGGATTTAATTCTGTTTACTAATAAAATTTTTATTATTTCTTTTCTGTTAACTATTGTTTTGTTATTAAAAATAGTGGTTGGTCTTATTTTATATTAGTAGTAGCTTTGACACTAAATTTTTTTAGTCAATATTGGTTTTGAATTTTTCTATTGATTGTTACTATTGAATTGTTTTAGTTTAATCTTGCTGATTGTGTGAGTTGTATTATTAGTTGTATGCTTATTGTGTGCTTTCTTTGATTCGTTAGATCATCCGGAGTGCGAAGCTTGTTATCTAGAGTTACTTGAGTACGAGAATCGTCAGCAAGGCAAGTCACTTTGATCATGTTTTATTGCATTAGTTCTACCATCTCCCCAATTGCATGCAAAGTAGGTAAATTGGAAACTTGGTTACTTGATGTAGTATCATGTGGTAGGCACCCCTCAACCCTTTGACACATTGGCCCCGGGAAACGTTGATTTAATTTTGCTATGCTATTAGTAGACGGGGTTGGTTGTGTGATTCATGAGAGTTGTGAGATAATAATTTCAAGACCTACAAGATGATCAAGACTTCAAGACTCCGAGTTTTCAACATACCTCTGGGTGTTTGATGGTTGAACGGCGCCCTGGAGAAACCAGTGGTTAGCCTAGGTGTTGCTGGAGAAGTGCCAGTATTCACGCGGAATGGTCCACCCAAGCATAAAGAGGTGGATGGAAGCTTCAAGACCCAAGGCTTACCTGCACAGCCACAAGCCATTATGGACTCTGGCTTGGTTGGATATCGTGGTGACCCTGGGCAGGCGGTGCTACGAGATGTAGAAGAATGGTAGGAAAGGATGGGCACCGACAGAGTCTCTGGGAAACCCTTTAGAAGACCATGTTTTGGTCAACCATTTCTCAAACACCCTGAAGTGTGAGAAATCCAACGGAGGCGATCAAATCTTGTGGGGAACGTGTGCAAAACTCTGCAGAGTACCCAAACCTAATCGATTAGCCGTGTCCACGGTCATGGATAGTTTGAGCCAAAGGAACAGAAACTATCTAGAATTCTCAACACAAATAATTATATTGATGTGGGTATTAATGACAACTTGGGTATGAGAATTGGTTGGTGGAACCATCTTATTAATCAACCAACATTTTAGTAATTATATTTTGCCCCCTCTTGTTGTACGAAAAATTGGCTTTATGCAAAAACTTACTACCCCACCTGCGAAATATGCATATAGAATAGATGATTAACTTTACACCCCCTCTTTTGTGACATTGCCGGCATATTCAATATGCTGACCTACACGTCTGCAACGTATCATGTTGCAGAGTACTTTTCTGACCAGGAGTGAGGATACATTGTACACTCGGTGAGATGCCCTTGGAGTCAGATGGACTCAATTACCGTTGAAGCTTCCGCAAGATTAGTTATTCTCATGAGTTGGCCTGCAGCCACTTTATTGTAATTCTTATTGCAATAAAGGACTCGATATGAGATTTCGATTAATAAAGCTGTGTGATTCCACTTTGATAAATACATTGATGTACCGTGTGTGTACCAGCATGATCTTGGGATGGTACGGAAATACCGGAGAGTTGACCTTTCAGGCCGGGTCGCTACAGAAATGGTATCAGAGCACACGCTGACCGTAGGACGTAATCTCCAGGATTGGAAAAGACTTAGGATTTTGTTTCTTTTGTCTTTAAAATTCTTATACTCTCATTTGTTCATTTCTGACTTCCCTCCGATTTATTTCAACCTTTCTAGATGGCCACCTTCACCCCAGTTTTGTTCACAGAGTTTCGCCAGCCTGACGCGATGATGCCTTTTGGCAAAGAGATGGTGAAGATCGTCAGGGACGTAAGGATTGCTTTGCCAAACATCACCAGGACTCCTATCATGTCTTTTCCACAAGACAGTCGCTACAGGATCGAGGTGCACATCCCCGGAAAGACCTTTGGACATCGTAAAGAACCCATCGACTTCAAGTTTGTGGCACCCAGCTGGATTCTTGGGTGGGACATGGCGATTCACCATGCCCTCGGACGTATTCTGGAGGAATACAGGGGTGGTCCCATTTCGCCAGGACTCATCATGGTTTGTCGCAGGGATGCCAATGGAAATATCATAAACATTCCCACTTAAGACTCCACCCTTTCCTATATCCAGACTTTCGAGACGCACATCAGGACCTTGGAGCTTTGCGTACGTGCAGACACGAAGACGATCAAGCGGCTGACGAACCGCGAGCTTGACCTCGAGGCTGACCTACAGGAAGCCAATAACGAGTATGAGCATGAAGTGAAGGATTTCTTAGAGAGGATCGAGAACCTGAACACTCGCATTGCAACTCTGGAGGAACAGATGGACATGGGGGAAAATCTTCACCCAGAAGGAGACATGGCTCCCTTGAACAGCAGCGATGATGACTATGAGGAGAGCGCCACCGGTGGAGGCCACATTACCATGGAATTTTGAGGATACCTTTAGTTATGCCCCCATGTATCTTTCGTTTTCAACGTTAAAGCGTAGGTCGATGCTTAGTTTGATTTGGAGACTTGTATCTCGATGCTTGAACCTTGAGTTGAATAAATGAATGAGTGTTTGGTGTGATATGTTTGTTGCATTGCATATGGGTAGTGAAATTTTCTTTTAGGCCCCTGTTCTATTCTAATTCTCACCCCTCTGAAAACACCAAGATGGCTCCACGACGTGAGCCCGACTTCACCTTCCCACCGAAACTCACACAACTTCTCCAGCAGAATAATGCCCTAATGCAGCTGTTGATCCAGAACAAGACCAACAACCACAACAACCACCCTCCACCTCTGGACGACAACCTCACCCATTTTCTGAGGCTGAATCCATCAAATTTCTCCAGCAGCAGTGAGCCCATTGTGGCAGATGATTGGCTCCGCAAGATGGAGAGGGAACTCACCACCGCTGGATGCACTGAGGCTGAAAAAGTGCGCTTCGCCGCCCATCAACTGGAGGGACCAGCAGCTTCATGGTGGGAGAACTACACCACCACATACCCCATTGCTGGTGTGACTTGGGAGCAGTTCATGCTAGCTTGAGGCACCGCTCATGTCTCAGCTGGAGCCATGAGTCTGAAGAAGCGTGAGTTTCGCAACTTACGCCAGAGGAACCACTCTGTGGCCCAGTATGTGGATGAATTCATCATGTTGTCTCGTTATGCTATAGGAGATGTGGCCGATGATGCAGCCAAACAAGAGAAGTTCCTGGAAGGACTCAATGATGAGTTGAGCATGCAGCTGATGGTGGCTACTTTCAACAACTACCAAGAGCTAGTAGGCAAGGCCCTCATCTTGGAACGGAAGCAGCAGCAAATCGAAAACCGCAAGAGGAAGTAAGGACAGGGGAAGTCTAACTCTGGAGCTCAACAGAAGCCCTATTACTCCCCGTACTCAGGGAATACCGGATCAGGGACCAATAAGTATGGAGGACACACTCATCACGTGTACAACCATGGAGGCCACAACCATGGAGGAAATGGGAATAATCGTCCCAATAGTGGCAACTTCAAGAAAGGCAATGGAAGTGGGAATGGCAACCAGCATCGTCCCGCTCCAGCTCAGAAGGATCTGAAACATATCACCTATTTCAAGTGCTAGAAGACAGGGCACTATGCCACTGAATGTCCTCAGAACAAGCAGGGAAATGGAAACAGCAACAACAACAACGGCAACTCCGCAGCTAAGAAGCCAAACCCTTTTCCCCATGCTCAAGTGAACCACATTGATGTGGAAGAAGTCTATGATCAGCCCGCGACTGTGGTTGGTAAGTTTTTATTGCATTCACGTCTAGTTATGGTACTTTTTGATTCTGGTGCAACTCATTCATTCATATCAAGGGTAGTTGTGGAAAAGTATGGTTTACCCACCAGAACCCTTAGTCAGCCCATTAAGTTCAATCCCCAGGAGGTATGATGATGACAGGGATAGGATGCCACGCAAAGAAACTCCATATAGGAAACCATGTTTTTCCCACCGACCTCATCGTCTTAGAATCCCAGGGATTGGATGTAATCCTAGGCATGGATTGGATGACCAAGTATGAAGGAAACCTTGATTGCCCCAGCAAGTCTATTTTACTCACCACCCCGAAGAACAAGAGGATTAAGTATGTATCCCGATGCACACGGTTGAGTGCTCGGTTAAATTCCCTCATAGGAGTTGTTCAGGAGGAAGTGCCGGTGGTACAAGACTTTCCAGATGTATTCCCGGAGGAATTACCAGGCATGCCACCAGATAGAGAGATTGAATTTCTGATAGAGTTACTACCAGGAACAACCCCAATTTCCAAGAGACCCTATCGGATGCCCGCAAATGATTTAGTAGAAATAAAGAAGCAGATTAAGGAGTTATTGGATAAGGGATATATTCGCCCAAGTTCTTCACCTTGGGGAGCCCCAGTTCTTTTGGTGGAGAAAAAGGATAAAACCTTGAGGATGGTGGTCGATTATTGTGCATTGAACGAGGTGACTATCAAGAACAAGTACCCTCTATCGATGATTAATGACTTGTTTGATCAGCTAGTAGGAGCCAAAGTATTCTCCAAGATAGATCTTCGATCAGGGTATCACCAATTGAAAGTTCGTGAACAGGATATACCCAAAACAACCTTCACCACAAGGTATGGCTTATATGAGTATACAGTCATGTCTTTTGGTTTGACTAATGCTCCTGCCTACTTCATGAACATGATGAACAAAGTGTTTATGGAATATCTGGACAAGTTTGTCGTGGTGTTCATCGATGACATTTTGATATTCTCCAAGAGCAAGGAAGAACACAAGGAACACTTGTGTTTAGTTCTAGAGAAGCTTAGCGAGCATCCGTTATATGCCAAATTCAGTAAATGTGAATTCTGGCTGACGGAAGTCGGATTCCTTGGACATGTTATTTCTGGAGATGGAATAGCAGTGGACCCCGCTAAGGTTGAAGCAGGCACTGAGTGGAAGTCACCCACCTCAGTTAAGGAGATCCGCAGTTTTCTCGGACTTGATGGATATTACCAGAGGTTCATTGAGAATTTCTCGAAGATTGCCAAGCCCATGATAGAGTTGTTGAAGAAAGAGTCTAAGTATATTTGGACTTAGGAATGTGAAGCTAGTTTCTAGGAGTTGAAGAAATGTTTGGTCACAGCCCAAGTGTTGATACTGCCAAATATTTGGAAGGACTTCCAGGTTTATTGTGACGCATCACGTCAAGGACTTGGAGGAGTAATCATGCAGGAGGGAAAAGTTGTAGCCTATGCATCCAGATAGCTACGACCTCATGAGTTGAACTATGCCACCCATGATTTGGAACTAGTAGCCATAGTGCACGCACTCAAGACCTGGAGACATTTCCTTATCGGAAATGGTGGTGATGTTTACACTGATTATAAAAGCCTTAAGTATATCTTCACACAAAAGGAGATGAACCTCACACAGAGGAGATGGCTAGAGTTAATCAAGAACTATGACATGAGACTGCATTACCATCCAGGAAAGGCAAATGTTGTAGAAGATGCTTTGAGTCGGAAGAGTTATGTCAACACACTCATAGAAGGAGGATTACCCCAGGAGTTAGCCGATGATCTCAGAGAGCTCCGACTAGAGATAGTTCCAAAAGGATATATTGCCACACTAGAGATCCAGTCCATCTTGACCGAAAGAATTCGTGAAGCCCAGAAATCGGACAAGGAGATAGCTGAGATAAAGCAGAGGATGATGGATGGAAAAGCTAAAGACTTTCGTGAAGATGAACAAGGTACTCTATGGTTTGAGAACCGAATCTATATGCCAAGTGACCCAGAGCTCAGGAAGTTGATACTTCAAGAAGCCCAAAATTCACCCTACTTGATACACCCAGGCAACACCAAGATGTACCTGGATTTGAAGGAAAGTTACTGGTGGACAGGTATGAAGAAGGATATTGTCGAACATGTTGGGGTATGTGATGTTTGTCAGTGAGTAGAGGCGGAACATCAGAAACCAGCAGGGTTACTCCAACCTTTGCCGATACCCGAGTGGAAATGGGATAACCTTGGTATGGAATTCATCACAGGATTACCCAGGACCCGTTCAGGTTATGATTCCATCTGGGTAGTGGTCGATCGCTTGACGAAGGTGGCTCATTTCATTCCAGTGAAGACCACCTATACCAGTGCTAAGTTAGCCAAGATATATATGACCAGGATCGTATGTCTGCATGGAGTTCCGAGGAGTATCATGTCAGATAGAGGAACACAATTTACCTCAAAGTTTTGGCATCAGTTACATGAAACTTTGGGTACAAGGCTGGAATTCAGTACAACTTTTCATCTGCAGACCGATGGACAGACCGAGAGAGTCAACCAGATTCTGGAGGGCATGTTATGAGCTTGTGCGCTAGACTTTGGGTCTAGTTGGGATGACAACTTACCTTACGCAGAGTTCTTGTACAACAACAGTTATCAGACTAGTCTAAAGATGGCCCCTTTTGAAGCTTTATATGGAAGGAGGTGCAAAACACCATTGATGTGGGATGGTGTTGGAGACCGAAAACTTTTTGGTCCCGATCTTATCCGAGATTCTGAAGAAAAGGTCAAACCGATTCGAGACCGACTCAGGATAGCCCAATCCAGGTAGAAAATCTATGCTAGTAACAAATGCAAGGAGGTGACGTATGAAGTGGGAGACCGAAACATACCTTCGTGTGTCCCCACTTCGAGGAATCAAGAGGTTTGGTGTTAAAGGAAAGTTAGCACCCAGATTCATAGGCCCCTACAAAATTCTTGAACGTAGAGGCAAAGTTGCATAATAGCTAGAATTGTCGGAAGGATTGTCCGGAGTTCATGATGTTTTCCATGTTTCCCAGCTGAAGAAATGTCATGCTGAGATGGCTGATATTCCTTTGAGAGACACAGTGCCCCTAGAGGCCATACAACTTGACAGTGACCTGACCTACGAGGAGAAGCCTATCAGAATCCTCGAGATGACCAACAGAGTTACTCATAGAAAGACCATCAAGTTTTGTAAGGTTCTATGGAGTCACCACACCGAAGAAGAAGCCACCTGGGAACGCGAAGAAGATCTTCGTAGAGACTACCCGCACCTATTTTCTAGCCAACCTGAATCTCGAGAGCGAGATTCATCTTAAGGTGGGTAGGTTTGTAACATCCCAAAATTTCATTTTGGAATGTTATGAAATATAGCTATCCATCATCATCACATTGTTTGAATGAAATAAACTGTTGAAGTTCTTCTTTTGAGATTCTGAAAGGCCATTTCAACTTCTCCATATACTTGTTTCTACTATTTGATAATCTCTGGAATTATTCCGAAAAAAAGAGGAGTAACATGACACTCCACACCAGGGGCATATTGGTGATTTATCTGAACAATAAAACCAGGGGTTTATTTGAAACTTTATCTCAAAAGAATTTCGAATCCATTATGCATTTTCTGAAAAATATTTTTTTAAAGAATTCATTTTGATAGAGGAAAAATGTTCATTAAATAGAATTTATTCCCCTTATCATTTTGATTTATATATTCTCTATGTTTGGAAAAGATTTAAATGCATTAAAGGGTTTTAAACTCTCTGGAAAAATAGAAAAGAAAACGAATTTAAAGCGTTTAATTAGAAACCGGCCGCCCACTAGCCTTTACTCCCGAGACCCTTTTGGATCGGTCACCGACGCGCAGATTCCACCCCCTCTCTCACTAACACGCGGGACCCACCGTCCGACAGCGTCATCACCGTGCTCGCCTTCCTCCTCGCGCCAAACCACCTCGCCGGAGATCCGTCCTCCCCGGATCTCGCTCCTCTCTCCCTCTCCCGACCTCGCACCTGGCCTATAAAATCCCCTGCCTTCTTTGCTCTCCGTTGCACCCCCGATCGCCCCTGCCGACGCCCACAAACACCACACTCCACCTCGCCAGAGTTCGGTCAACGACCGAAGCTCTCCGAGCACAAGGCCGTCGCCTCCGTCATCCCCAGCCTCGTCTAACGCCACCATTCGACGCCGAATCTTCGCCACCGTCGCCTGAGCTCTTCAGACGCCGCCCCCGACCACCGCACGACCATCTCCGACCACCTCCGACGTCCGGCCACCATCGACCTCGCCGGAAACCCCAACCTCCCCTCTGTAAGCCCCGCGCCCCCTCCATAGCTGTCGGATCTAAAGTCAACGATCTAGATTAGAACGTTTTAAAATAGCAAACCGGTACGCGTTAGTTTTCGGTCGTCCGCCCGCTAACACCCACGCGCACGCGCTAGCAACCAATAGGATGACGCCACGTAACCCTGTCCGTTAGCTAATATTTTTGTTCTTTTCTGTTTTGTTTTGGAAAACAGAATGTTTTCTGTTTTTGTTTTAGTTGTAACTTTGAAAAAAATTAGTGTTTTTAATTGATTCTTCTTGCATTAGGTCACAAATTTCATGTAGTTTCATGCAGTAGTCTTAGATTTCAAATTTGATCTTTAAATTTTGAATCTACCCAAATTTGCTTAAATTACTAAAATCTTTATAAATAGAGTTTAAAAATACATTTTTGTATGAATCTTTTTGCCACTGGTTAGTATTAGTTAGACCTATCATCCTACACAGTTTGGGAATTTTTAGAATGAATTTGGTTAGGTTTTTTAAGAAAAACAGAATCTGTTTAGTTCTTAATAGAGTTTAGTTAGTTTGATTTTAGTTTAGTTTGAGTCTGAATTAGTTTAACTTTTGTTTTTAGTTTTCATTGGGTTCTCTTGTTTCAACATTAGGTGAAATAAGTTGCTATTAATAAAAATAATTGTTTAGTTTTATACCTTATTGTTATAGGAAATCTTTATTCTTTTTCATTAGGTGTAGTTTATAAAGCAATTTAGTTTTACTTTTCACAAACATTTTAGGAGATTTAATCCTGTTTTCTAATAAATAATCTTAGTAATTTTTTTCTGTTAAGTAATGTTCTGTTTATAAAAAAATAATTGTTTCATACTCTAAGGTTATAGGAAACTCTAGTTATCTTCATTAAGTGGTGTTTTATAAAAATTATAAATTTAGTAGCATTTCTTTTCACAAAAGTTTTAGTGGATTTAATTCTGTTTACTAATATAAATTTTATTATTTCTTTTCTGTTAACTATTGTTTTGTTATTAAAAATAGTGGTTGGTCTTATTTTATATTAGTAGTAGCTTTGACCCTAAATTTTTTTGAGTCAATATTGGTTTTGAATATTTCTCTTGATTGTTACTATTGAATTGTTTTAGTTTAATCTTGCTGATTGTCTGAGTTGTATTATTAGTTGTATGCTTATTGTGTGCTTTGTTAGATTCGTTAGATCATCCGGAGTGTGAAGCTTGTTATCTAGAGTCACTTGAGTACGAGGATCGCCAGCAAGGCAAGTCACTTTGATCATGTTTTACCCATGTTTTTTTTGCATTAGTTCTACCATCTCCCCAATTGCATGCAAAGTAGCTAAATTGGAAACTTGGTTACTTGATGTAGTATCATGTGGTACGCACCCCTCAACCCTTTGACACATTGGCCCTGGGAAACGTTGATTTAATTTTGCTATGCTATTAGGAGACGGGGTTGGTTGTGTTATTCATGAGAGTTGTGAGATAATAATTTCAAGACCTACAAGATGATCAGGACTTCAAGACTCCAAGTTTTCAACATACCTATGGGTGGATGATGGTTGAACGACGCCCTGGAGAAACCAGTGGTTAGCCTAGGTGTTGCTGGAGAAGTGCCAGTATTCACGCGAAAAGGTCCACCCAGGCATAAAGAGGTGGATGGAAGCTTCAATACCCAAGGATTACCTGCACAGCCACAAGCCATTATGGGCTCTGGCTTGGTTGGATATCGTAGTGATCCTAGACAAGCTGTGCTACGAGATGTAGAAGAACGGTAGGAAAGGATGGGCACCGACAGAGTCTCAGGGAAACCCTTTAGAAGACCATGTTTTTTTCAACCGTTTCTCAAACACCCTGAAGTGCGAGAAATCCAACGGAGGCGATCAAATCTTGTGGGGAACGTGTGCAAAAGTGTGCAGAGTACCCAAACCTAATCGATTAGCCGTGTCCACGGTCATGGACAGTTTGAGCCAAAGGAACCGAAACTATCTGGAATTCTCAACACAAGTAATTATATTGATGTGGGTATTAATGACTTCTTGGGTATGAGAATTGGTTGGTGGAACCATCTCATTAATCAACCAACATTTTCATAATAATATTTTTCCCCCTCTTGTTGTAGGAAAAAGGCTTTATGCAAAAACTTACTACCCCAGCTGCCAAATATGCATATAGAATAGATGATTTACTTTACACCCCCTCTTTTGTGACATTGCCGGCATATTCAATATGCTGACCTACACGGCTGCAACGTATCATGTTGCAGAGTACTTTTCCGACTAGGAGTTAGGATACGCTCTACGCTCGGTGAGATGCCCTTGGAGTCAGATGGACTCAACTACCGTTGAAGCTTCCACAAGAGTAGTTATTCTCATGAGTTGGCCTGCAGCCACTTTATTGTAATTCTTATTGTAATAAAGGACTCGATATGAGATTTCAATTAATAAAGCTATGTGATTTCAATTTGATATATACATTGATGTACCGTGTGTGTACCAGCATGATCATGGGATGGTACGGAAACACCGGAGATTCGACCTTTCAGGTCGGGTCGCTACAATTGATACTCGTGATCTGCGTTGGGTTTTCCATGAAGAGGAACGACTAATCGCATCACAAAGTGGGTAAGTATTTCCCTCATGTATAAAACCAAGGTTTATCAAACCAATAGGAATGCCAATCCTCAACCGTCTTCAGCGGCTGCACACAAAAGAACAAACAACTTGCACCCAACGACGGCAAGAGGGTTGTTAATCCCCTTGATCTCATTATTTCGAAGCAAGTGAGTTGTTTAGGTAATTGTAGATAATAGTAAAGTGCAAAATAAAATAAAAGGGAATATATAATAGCAAGGTAATGATAACATTTGTGAATTTATAAGTTAATAGCCCAGAGGGCCGTAGAGATCTCTAGTGGAATCTCTCATAAGAAAAGCATAAAGTGGGTAAAAAATTATTGTTGGACAACTGATAGAAAAGCCAATAATTATGCGATGTTCATGTCGATGATCATGTGTACATAGGCATCACATCCATAAGCAATTAGGCCGACTCCTGCCTGCACCTACAACTACTAATCCACTTCAAGAGCGATTCTATACTTGCCTCTCTACGTATTAAGTTCATGACAAAGTGGGTAATTCTTGCAGAAGGATGACATGATGTAGAAAATGTAAACTCAACTAATATGAATAAACCCCATCATTTTATCACTAGTAGCAACAACACAAATACGTAATTTGCCCCCTTCTGTCACTTGGATATAGAAACTCGTCAGGTTGAGCCTACTACAATGCACCAGTCCCACCGAAGAAATATCAATCTAGTTGTCCAAACTATCTCAATAGATCGGAGAGCATTATGAAGCTATGATGATCATGCAAATAACAATCATAGGAATCAGGTTTGACTCAAATAATTTTCATGAATAATCTAAACATAAACTCGCAATTCATCGGATCCCAACAAACACACCATACAAAGGGACTACATCGGATAGATCAAGGCAGAGATGTGATGAACATTGTATTGAAGGTTGAGAGAAAGAGAGAGAGAGAGAGAGAGAGAGAGAGAGATTGCTATCTAGGTACTACCTACGGACCTGTAGGTGTGTTGTGAACTACTCACACATAATGGTGAGGGCAGCAAGGTTGATGAAGAGGCCCTTCGTGATTGATCACCCCACCGGTAGGGTGCCGGAACAGAGGTGTAGATGGCCTCCCATCGAAACAGAGGCTTGCGGCGGTGAAAAAGGTGTTTCTCAAGCGCTTCTGATGTGTTTTAGGGTAGATGTGAATTTATAAGATAGATAACGACGTTGGGGACGCTCCAGGGGCACCACATATCTAGCCGCGCCCCCTACGGGGGTGCGGTTGGATATGTGGTGGGCCCCTCGTCCATCTCCTGGCCCTCCTCCGAAGCTTCTTGGTCTTGTATTGGTCCAGAAAAATCACCAAAAAGTTTCGTGGCAATGGGACTCCGTTTGGTATTGTAACTCTGAAAGGTAAAAACACGCAGAAAACAGGAACTTGCACTAGGCACTGGGTCAATAGCTTAGTGCTTAAAAATTATAAACTGGTAAATAAATACCCAAAACGTATCCTTGAATGATAATATATCCAAATGTAACTATCAAAAAATATAGATACGTTGGAGATGTATCAGCATCCCCAAGCTTAATTCTTGCTCGTCCTCGAGTAGGTAAATGATAAAAACAGAATTTTCGATTTGACATGCTACCCATTATGTAGTCTTTGGTATGTATGCTCATAAAGAAATTATAAATTAACAAACATCAACATAGTAATATTTGTAAGTATAAGAAACAAATTCATTAATTTTTTGAAGTATATGATCCTAAAAGAATGTTTTACCCCATTCATCTTATTATATTAGCAAGGCATGACTCTGTCGTCAGCACATAGATACAAATGTTAAGCACCACTATGTCCAAGTAAGGCAATTGGATCATACTTTTTCAATATGCATCCACTTTTTAATATTCAGGCAATACATGAGCATGAACCATTGGACACAACATATAGGTGGAATAGAATATTGTGGTAGGTATCTAAGGTGTAAAAAGTAGAGAAGATAGTCTCGCATCAACTAGGCGTACCAACGAGCTATGGAGATGCTCATCGACAAGGTTGTTAGAATCGCAATTCTGTTAAACGATTGTATGACTTTATGATCCAAACTAACCCCTCTGATTATATGATTTTAGTTCATAGAATCTACGTTTCTAAGACCCTGATAGTGAAGATTCTATGATTTGTGATCCTACCATTGGAGTTACGTTCCGGTTCAAAATCACGATTCTAACAACCTTGCCCATCAATAGATATCAATGCGAGAAGTAGGGTTTGCCGTGCAAATGATGCACTAGAGCTATAAGTGTATGAAAGCTCAACTGAAGCAAAGTGGGGTGTGCATCAAACTTGCTTGCTCATGAAGACCTCGGGCGTCTGAGGAAGCCCATCATATGAATAGACAAGCCAAGTTTATTATATGAAAAATGTAATTCCCACTAGCATATGGAAGTGTCAATATAGGAGACTCTCTATATGAAGAACATGGTGCCACTCGGAGGAAAAAGTGTGGTAAAGGATAGTAGCAAAGTCCCTTCTCTCTTTTCTCTCATTTTTTATGGTTCACTTTTCTCTTTTTTTGCCTCCCCCATTTTCTTCTTTTTATATGGTGGGATCATTTGGCCTCCCCCATTTTTATTTAATTTTTTGTCTGAAGTCTCATCCTGAATTGTGGGGAAATCATAGTCTCCATCATCCTGTCCTCTCAAGGACAATGCTCTAATAATGATGATCATCGCACTTTTATTTAGTTACAACTCAACATGAAGAACTGATAAGAAGATATGACTCTGCATTAATTCCTCTGGCAGTGTACCAGGATGTGCAATGATATAGTGTGACATGTATCAAAAATATGAAGAATGGTGCTTTCCCACAAATACTATGTTAGCTCTATACGATCATGCAAAGCATTATAATGAGGAACGAACTAGTAATATGAAGTGACGATGGAATTTGCATGGAAATATATCTCAGAATGGCTATGGAAATGACATAATAGGTAGGTATGGTGGCTATTTTGCGGAAGATATAATGAGGGCTTATGTGCAAAAGAGCGTATCATGTCACGGGGTTTGGATGTGCTGACGAATCTTTGCACCGATCCTCGAGGTGAGAATGGGCTATGCATGGTACCGAAGAGGCTAGAAAATATGAAAAGGTGAAGATGCGTATGTCCATGGTGTCACATTATTCATACTGAACTCACATACTTATGGAAAAGTTTTATTAGTTTTATCACAAATCAAAGTACTCCTCGCATGCCCCGAGGGAGGAGGTTGGTAGGAGTTAACCATCGCGTTCCCCCGACTCAAAACAACACTAGGATTTCAATGAGGAATATAAATGCTCACACATCATCACCATGCCTCTTTAATTTTTAGATGAATAACAAGTTAACACCTATTAATCTCAACACTTCTATGAATCAACAAATTTGGACTCACGCCTTTTTCATATTACTACATTAATGTCATTAATCCCCAACTTCTCTACATGTGCTACACGATGGTTTTGAATATCATTCATTGAATATCTAATATTCTAGGACTAGTCTTATGACCCATGAAAATTACCATCACTATTACTCATCTCTCAAACAAATATATGTGAAGAACGAGAGCATATTATTTCTATAAAATCTACACGCCACAATGCTCAATAAGATATAAGTGAAGTACTAGAGCAACTTCCTAGCTCAAAAGATATTAGTGATGCACATAGAGTATTCTAGAAAATTATCATAAAGGTGTGTCTCTCTCAAAAAAATGTGTCCAGAAAATGATGATTGTGACAAACTGCAAGGAAAATCAAACAAAAGAAAATGACGCTCCAAGCATAACACATATCATGTGATGAATAAAAAATAGCTCCAAGTGACATACCGATGGATTGAGACGAAAGAGGGGATGCCTTCCGGGGAATTACCAAGCTTAGACGCTTGAGTCTCCTTAGAATTATACTTTGGGTGACTTGGGTATCCCCAATCTTGGGCTCTTGCTACTCCTTATTCTGTAGTCCATCCTGATCACACCCAAAACTTGAAAACTTTAATCACACAAAACTCAACAAAACTTTGTGAGATCCGTTAGTATAAGAAACAGATTGCATACTTGAGGTATTGTGATAAATTGATTCAAATTCATTTTTGAATAATAGGAACTATATTCTAACTTCCCCATGGATTACACCCCCCTGATATAGTCGATGGCATAATCAAAACAAGCAAACTATGCACGCAAAAACATAATCTGTTTAAAACAGAACAGTTTGTAGCAATCTGTAACGAGCCTATACTTCTGTAACTCTAAATATTCTCAAAAAATAGGAAAATGTAAATGATTTTATAGAAACACTCCGTTAAAATTTAAGATCATTATCACGCTCCAGTAAAAATTATAATTCCTGCACTCGAGTCAAAGTTTCTGTTCCAGATTCTACATCATTTCTACTCATCTTGTGAGTCATCCCAAAGGCTTTACTTGGAACAAAATCATGTAAAATATTTTGTCCATGATCCATATGCATAAAAGTTTTATAATCTTCCAAAATAGTGGGATCAACATCAACTAAAGTCACGATCTCTCCAAACCCACTTTCTGTAGCATTGCAACTATCATTATCAATAATAGATTAAACATGAAGCTCAAAATTATCAAAATCATAAGAAATATCATGATTATCACCCCAATCCTTACCATTAGCACAATTGACATTCAGAGAATTTATACTAACAGAATTGCAATCATGCTTTTCATTCAAGGAACTATCATGAATCACTTTTTAAATTTCATCACAAATTTTAGATTCATGATTTTCAAGAAGATAAAATAAATAAAATCTAGTGAACTCTCAATAGCTAATGTTTCAACATAATCGGGTCTTTTGAAAAGATCAACAAGTGGACGAGGATCCATTTATCTTTAATTTTGCTTTTACTTTCTATTTCGGTGTGACAAAGATAAAGATAACATCACTAGGCAAGGAGGAAAATAGAAATATTTTGAATTTTGTATTTTATGAGACAAACTAAATATAATAGAAAATAAAAACAATAAAAGTGAATAAAATTTTATGCGAAGTTAATTGATAGTTGGTGATGGTATTCCCCGTCAACGGCGCCAGAAATCCTTCTTGATACTCGTGATCTGCGTAGGGTTTTCCATGGAGAGGAACGGGTAATCGCGGATCAAAGTCGGTAAGTATTTCCCTCATTTATGAAACCAAGGTTTATCGACCCTATAGGAATACCAATCCTCAATCGTCTTCAGCGTCTGCACACAAAAGAACAAACAACTTGCACCAAACCCCAGCAAGAGGGTTGTCAATCCTCTTGATCTCATTATTTGCAAGCAAGTGAGTTGTGTAGATAATTGTAGATAATAGTAAAGTGAAAAATAAAATAAAAATTAATAAATAACATGAAGGTAATGATAGCATTTGTGAATTTATAAGTGAATAGACCTGGGGGCCGTAGAGTTCTCTAGTGACATCTCTCATAAGCAAAGCATGCGGTGGGTAAACAAATTACTATTGGGCAATTGATAGAAAAGCAAATAATTATGCCATGTTCACGGCAATGATCATGTGTATGTAGGCATCACGTCCATAACAAAATAGGCTGACTCTTGCATGCACCTACATCTATTACTCCACTTCAAGAGCGCAGCTGTGCTTGCCTCTCTATGTATTAAGTTCATGACAAACGGAGTAATGCTTGGAGAAGGATGACATGATGTAGACAAACTAAATTCAACTAATATGAATAAATCCCATTGTTTCATCCTTCATAGCAACAACACAAAGACACAACTAGTCCCCTTCTATCACTAGGATATAGAAACTCGTCAGGTTGAACCTACTACAACACACAACTCCCACCGAAGAAGTATCAATCTACTTGGTCAAACTATATCAATAGATCAAAGAGCATTACGAACCTATGATGGTCCTGCAAGTAAGAATCATAGTAATAACGTTTGACTCATATAATTTTCATGAATAATCTGAACATAAACTCACAATTCATCGGATCCCAACAAACACACCATACAAAGGGACTACATTCGAAAGATCAAGGCAAAGATGCGATGAACATTGTATTCAAGGTCGAAAGAGAGAGAGAGAGATTGGCATCTAGGTACTACCTATGGATCTGTAGGTCCACGGTGAACTACTCACACATCATGGTTAGGGCAGCAAGGTTAATGAAGAGGCCCTCTGTGATCAATCTCCCCTCCGGCACGGTGCTGGAACATAGGTGTAGATGGCCACCTGTCGGAAGAGAGGCTTGTGGTGGAGGCAAAAGTGTTTCAGGTGCGCTTCTGATGTTTTTAGGATAGATGTGAATTTATAGGCCAGAGAACGACATCGGGGATGCTCCCCTAGGGGAACGTCTAAATATGTGATTGGCCATAGGTGTATCTCCTAGCCCTCCTCCAAACACTACTAGAATTCAGTTATTTTTCGTCTACCATATCTTTGCCGTCGGCTGGCAGACGACAAAGAGGGTATTTGCCGTCAGCTACCAGAAAGCAGACGACAAAGAGTTGGCAGATGGCACAGAGGGTCTTTGCCATCAGTTATCTCTTTGCTCTCAGCTCGCAGACGACAATGAGTAGCATAGCAGACAACAAAGCGACAGATGGGCCCCACTCGACCGTGGGGTGGTTAAGTTAAATTTGGCGTCTTTTTATCGTCTGCTAGCAAAAGGCAACGAGTCCTAAAGCAGACGGCAAATCCCTAACACTACTAACGGCTGTCCTGCCCCAACCCGGCCCCTCTCTATCACTCTCACCCACTCCCACTCCCACTCCCCTCTCTCCCTGACGCCCACCGCCGCCACCGCTGCGACCAACGCTGTCGTCGCCCCACCGGCCCCGTCACGCCCACCGACGCCGTCGCATCGCAGCCCCATCGCCCCCGTCATGTCGCCGCCCACCGCCCGCATCGCGCAGCCACCCCACTGCCCTCGTCGTGTCCGTCCTCCCTGCCGCCAAGGTGCCCCACTGCCCCCAACACCCCACCGCCCGCAACGCCCCACCACCCCCACTGCCCCACCGCCCCTTCGTCCCCGCCACCAGCCGCCCGGCGCCCACGACGCCCTTGTCGCCCCCGCCGGTGAGTCCCCCCCGCCGGCCGCGCCTACTTTTATTTTGTTTTTCCTATTTGTTTTATTTCAGTTAAATTAGTTATGTTAGTTTTTTAGTTTATTAGGTTACTTAGATTAATTAGTTAGCTTGGTTTGTTAGGTTAGTTAGTTAGGTTAGAAGAGAAAAAAGAAGAAAAGAAGACTAAGTAGAAGAAGAGGATAAAGGAAAATAGGAAGAAGAGGAAGAAGAAGAGGAGGAGAAGAAGAAGAAGAAGAAGAAGAAAAAGAATAAGTAGAAGAAAAGGGGAGAAGAGGAGAAGAGGAGAAGAAGAAGAGGAAAAGAAGAGGAAAAAGGAAAAGAAGGAAGAAGAAGAAGAAGAAGAAGAAGAGGAGGAGGAAGAAGAATAAGAATAAGAATAAGAATAATAATAAGAAAAGAGGAGAAGAAGTTAAGAAGAAGAGGAAAAGAATAGGAAAAAGGAAAATAAGGAAGAAGAAGAAGAAGAAGAAGAAGAATAGGAGGAGGAGGAGGAGGAGGAAGAAGAAGAAGAAGAAGAAGAAGAAGAAGAAGAAAAGGGGAAGAGGAGAAGAAGAAGAGGAAAAATAGAACAGGAGGAGAAAGAAGAAGAAAAAGAGGAGAACAAGAAGAGGAGAAGAAAAGAACAAGAAGAAGAAACAGAGGAGAAAAATAATAAACTATATAGAAGTGAAAAGTAGTTACATATAGAGAGATTTTTCTACCGGGATTGAATATTTGTGTTGATCGGGTGGATTTCAATGTGTAATTGTTTCGTCGCTGCGAGGGTCTGATGTTCGACGACCTCCCCATGTGTTTGACGAGCTTCCCTGCATTCGTGGATGAGCACAAATGACATCTCCCCCCCTTAATTTTCTCGGTTTCGGTCTTCGTGCTGATGAAACTTGCTAGCTATAGGTGACTTCAGTCATCAGTATGCGTGACCAGTATGCGTCTCCTGTTCGAAAGGCCGGCATCTATAAATATGCATGTATTTTCATATTTATAATTGACATCCTTTCGAATTGTCCAACGTTATCCATGGACAGCCCGAGTATGTGTAGATTGCGTTCGTTTTCCCTTATGCTCTGCTCCGGATTCGATGCGGAATTTCGTCAGTGCCTCCCTATTGTTCTTCGGGTTCACATCCTCTCTACTTATTGCCGAGACATGTATCAGGGGAACAGCGGGGAGGTGCTGCCGAAATTCTACATCGGATCCGGAGCAGAGCATGGGAAATCTAACCCAATCTACACATACTCGTGTGGGATTAGGACCTATCTTTACCTATTAGCGTGTAGGTTGCATGGATGTAATAAAACTGACAAACTTGATTAACTTATGAATATAAATGATGAATTATATATATATATATATTAATATTTATTGGGTGTTTAATAGGTAGGCAAGATGAGTGATCGTGTGTGGATGTACACCGGTCACCGTAGTCAAAAAGACATGAACATTGAATGGTTAACAAAAACCAAGGGGTTTCTGAGCGCTGCATTTGCAAATGGCAAGAAATAATCTGGTGCCCCTGTGTCTGGTGCGACAACCATAAAAAGTGGACATGGTATGAAATGGGTAAACACTTGTAGAAGTGGGGTTTTATGCCTGATTATACGGTGTGCATATTTCATGTTGAGTCTGCACAACGTGCCAGAGCTAAGGTGGTTCGTCGTAACACCGACGAGCATGGTACCAGGATTGAAGACATGGTGCAAGACTTTGATGATGCTCGGGATTTGTCCGATGAGATGGAGGAATCTGCTGTTGGAAATATGCCCTAGAGGCAATAATAAATTAGTTATTATCATATTTCCTTGTTCATTATAATAGTTTATTATCCATGCTATAATTGTATTGATCGGAGACTTAGATGCATGTGGTGATACATAGACAAAACCATGTCCCTAGTATGCCTCTAATAGACTAGCTCATTGATCAAAGATGGTTAAGGTTTCCTAGCCATGACATGAGATGTCATTTGATAACGGGATCACATCATTAGGAGAATGGCGTGATGGACAAGACCCAAACTACAAACGTAGCATATGATCGTGTCAGTTTATTGCTACTGTTTTCTGCATGTCAAGTATCTGTTCCTGTGACCATGAGATCATGCAACTCACTGACACCGAAGGAGTACCTTGTGTGTATCAAACATCGTAACTTAACTAGGTGACTATAAAGGTACTCTACAGGTATCTCCGAGGGTGTCTGTTGGGTTTGCATGGATCAAGACTAGGATTTGTTACTCCGTGTGACGGAGAGGTATCTCAAGGCCCACTCAGTAATACAGCATCACAACAAGCCTTGCAAGCAATGTGACTAAGTGTTAGTCATGGGATTTTGTATTACAAAACGAGTAAAGAGACTTGCCGGTAACGAGGTTGAACTAGGTATGGAGATACCGACGATCGAATCTCGGGCAAGTAACATACCGAAGAAAAAAGGGAACATCATACGGGATTAACTGAATCCTTGACATAGAGGTTCAACCGATAAAGATCTTTGTAGAATATGTAGGAACCAATATGGGAATCTAGGTCCCGCTATTGATTATTGACCATAGAGGTGTCTCGGTCATGTCTACATAGTTCTCGAAGCCGCAGGGTCTGCACACTTAAGGTTCGTTGACGTTTCGGAAGTATAGAGTTATGTATGGTGGTGACCAAAGGTTGTTCGGAGTCCCGGATGAGATCCTGGATGTCACGAGGAGATCCGAAATGGTCTGGAGGTAAAGATTGATATATAGGAAGTCCTGTTTTGGTCGCCGGAAAAGTTTTGGGCTCATCGGTAGTGTACCGGGAGTGCCGGTAGTGTACCAGGAGACCATCGAGATGGGTATGTCGACCCAAGAGGCTACATGGGCTGTGGAAGAGTAAATACCAGCCCTTAGTGCTGGTAGAATTCCCACACAAGGCCCAAGCGGCTGGGAAGAAAAGCCCAAAGAGAAAAAGGTGGAAAAGGCAAAAAGGCAAAAATAAGGAGGAGTCCTAGTCCTACTAGGATTGGAGGAGGAATCCTCCAATCCTCTTTGGTTCGGCCAACCCAAAGGCTGGCTCCTTAGGAGCCAAGCCTCCTACTCCTTTCCTGCTATATACACTAGAGGGTTTTAGGGTTTTGGCACAAGATTTTCAGCCACGTGCTACCCGTTCCTCTAGTGCATAGTTTCTCCTCTAGATCGGTTTTCTACAGTGCTTTGTGAAGTCCTACCGGAATTGCTCCACCATCATCGCTGCAGCGCCATCACGCTGCTAGAGAACTCGTCTACGTCTCCGCTCCCTCTTGCTGGATCAAGAAGGCCAAGAACGTCATCAAGCTATACGTGTGCTGAACGCGGAGGTGTCGTCCGTTCGACGCTAGATGGGAAGGACCATGATCAAGATCGCGAGACGGATCGTGATGAGTTCATGGGACGGATCGTGATGAGTTCGCGGGAAGGATCATGATGAGTTCGCCGGACGGATTGTGATTGGATCGCGGGAAGGATCGTGATGAGATCGTTGGACGCTCGGCGATTTGGATCGCGAAGACGTTCGACTACACCAACTGCGTTTCTTAACGCTTCCCGCTTAGCGATCTACAAGGGTATGTAGATTCACTCTCCCTCTCATAGATGCTCATCACCATGGATAGATCTTCCATTTGCGTAGGAATTTTTTTGTTTCCCATGCAATGTTCCCCAACATCTGCAAGGCCTTCTATGAAATGTTGGAGTCTTCAAAATGTCCTCTCCACGAGCACACTAAGCTTTGTCAGCTGGATGCCATCGCGCAAGTAATAGCTCTGAAGGCTCAGTTCAAGCTGGGTAGAGAATGGTACGATGCGATCATGACGATATTTGGACGCTTTTACCCAAAGGCCATGTATTGCCTGCAAACCTGTACCAGCCGGACAAAATCCTACGTGCGCTTAAGATGCCCTATGAGAAGATAGATGCCTATGAGAATGGGCGTGCCTTATTTAGGCTTGAGTATGCAAGCTTGAACTATTGTACCATTTGCAAGTCTTCCAGGTATGTTGGCTAGACAACGGTATGGGTGAGAAGAGTCAGACCAAAATGTCAGTTCATTTTCTTTGGTATATGCCAATCATACCAAGACTTAAACGTCTTTTCATGGTCGAAGAGACAGCCAGCCAGATGACGTCGCACAAATTGGGCAAAAGAACCAAACTAGATGCATATGGGAATCCGATGTTGGGACACACTTCAAACGCTTTTGCGAGGAAGCACTTCGATGCATTACATAAGTATAAAGCGGCAGATCCAAGGCATCCTCGAGTCGCCATCATCATGGATGGGTTCAATGTGTTTGATATGATGGCAACCAAATACAGTTGTTGGCCTGTATTTTTCATTCCACTCAATCTCCCCCTAGACAGATTACGAAAAGAAAGAACATTTTCTTGACGTTGATAATTCCAGGGCCCAACTATCCGGTGAAGAATATGAATGTGTACATGCAAGCGCTTAAGGATGAATTGCAAGAAGCTTGGGATAATGGGATCTCGACATATGTGGTACATTCATTGGCCGGTCTGTGCATGGAAGGTTCCCGTGCCCCACATGCAAGGCAACTCTTGAGTTCCGTTGGCTGCAGGCAGGTCACAAGTATTCTTGGTTCGACTTGCATAGACAGTTCCTGGATCCTCGACATAAATTCAGAAAAGACAAGAAGAATTTCATGAAAGGAAGAGTTGTCAAAAACTCTGCACCACCTGCATTGACAGGACAACAAACCCTGGATTAGTTAAACACTCCTGAGCCTCATCCGGCGCGTCCAGGGTATTTCAAATGGTATAATTCAGAACACGCCTCGACTCACAAGATGTGCTTGTGCGATCTGCCTTACTTTAAAGACCTCCTTTTCCCACACAACATCAACGTGATTCACACTAAAAAGTATATCACCGAGGCCCTTTTTAGTACATTGTTCAGCATAGAGGGGAAGTCAAAGGATAATCCTCAGGCTAGAGTCAATCAGCAGGCTCTATGTGATAGACCATTACAAAACATGTGACAACCGAAAGCAAAGAAGAACTGGAGGACGCCAAAGGCATGGTTCAATCTTGGAAGGCCAGCTATGAGGGAAATGATCTTGTGGGTGAAAATGAAGTTGATGTTCCCCGATGGGTATGCAGCGAATCTAAAGAGAGGAGCGAGTCTTGACAAATTGAAAATATTTGGTCTCAAGAGTCATGATTGGCACATATGGCTTGAGCGGGTAATGCCGGTGATGTTCCATGGCTTTATCCCTGAGGATGAATGGCTAGTACTGGCAGAGCTGAGCTATTTCGTCCATGCTCTTTATATGAAAGAAATATCGCCTAACATGCTAGATGAACTGGAAGAGTTGCTACCGGAGTTGATTTGCAAGTTAGAAAAGATCTTTCCACCGGGTTTCTCTAATCCAATGCAGCATTTCATTTTGCATCTCCCAATCGAGGCAAGATTGGAGGCGGGGCATGCAAAATCGTTGGTGCTTTGCAACTGAGAGGATGCAGAAGTCGCTTCGAGCAAAATGTAAAAATAAACATAGAATTGAAGCATCCATGGCTGAGGCATTCATTACTGAGGAGGCGGCAAACTTCGTAAGAGCACACTACGAAGCCAAGAATCAGCATTTGCATAATCTGAAGCCTCGGTACAATTATGGTGACCATGAAAATGGACAATCCAACCTCAACCTATTCCAAGGGAAGCTCGCACCAGTCGGTGCATCAAAAGTAATAACGTTGGATGTTGAAGAATGGCGGACCATTTCGTTGTATATCTTCAAAAACCTAACAAAAGTTCGGCGGTACATCGAGTAAGTTCTCGGTACATTGTTTCACATCTTCTAATTCCTTTGAACTAATCTTATTCCCCGATATGTGATACAGTCGATATGTCGCCAAATTCTCGGATGAGGCAGTGATCCAAAAGGATTCCATCGAAGATTATGAGCTACTGGCAAAGCATGGATGCAGCTATCCTCGTTTCATCTCTTGGTTCAAACAAACACTACTTTCCATTGGACCATTTCATTTCTCTGTCTAGTTTGTGGCTAATGCAACAATCCTTTTGTATTAAAGTTGTAGGCTAATTCAAAGTCTATGGACGCCGAACTGAGACAAGTCGCTAATGGTTTGACTATAAGGTCCGTTCATTTGACAAATACAACATGAACGGGTATCACTTTCGTACTTTTGGCAAAGAGCTATATATGGCCGACCAAAAGTCTACAAATTGTTGTGTCTGTGCTGTCGGCGAAGGAGGTGTCGAGTATTATGGAAGAGTTGAAGCAATTTATGAACTTATATTCTTCATCCTACGAGACTCCACACGCTTCCACCGGATGGGATACCTGGCCGGATCTGCATTAGCCGGTGCCAAGTGACCATGCTGATGGTGGCGGGGATCAACTTTCTGATAGCAAGGGCCGAGGTGGTTGAGGGGGCCACCGTCTACCAGCCTGGGTGTACATGGCTCCCGTCCGTGCTGGTGACCCGCGAGCAGAAGTGGCCGATTAAGCCTGAGTCGTTGAAGTAAGTGGATTTACTCTTTCTAAACATTTTTCCTTCTTGTTTATTCACATATCTAATGCATTGGCTTTGTCATACTGTAGGGGTTGGATTAACACCAAGGATGTCCACATGCCCAACTCCATCCTTGGTGTGATTTTACGATGTAACTTCCCGGGGTTTTTCACGTTGCCCGGCAAGGGTCAGCGTCCAAAGTTAGGATTGAAATGGGAGCACTACTTGGCTTCCATAGCCCCACTGGAGGAGGTGATCAATGGTGTGTTGTGCCACACGAGGGCCGACATGGTGATCAGAAAATTCTGTGTAATTCTCCTTTACACAATTAAAAATCAATAATATCTATTTGTTGTACTAATCAGTGCTATCTCATTTGATTTCATACCTTCTACGGGTGTGAGGAGGGATACAAGGAGGCCGCAGCAAAGCCTACTACAAAACTTACGGCACGAGGCTCGGGTACAGGCAATTCGAGACTACTACGCCTCTCGGTTATTGAAAAGGACAAGTCATCGTCCTGCCGAAAGTTTCTAGACAAGGAGAAGTACATGAAGATAATTACCTATTCTTAACGCCTTTTACTTAGTTTCATTGCTTTGATTCGTAGGTGTAGCTCTCAAATTTCTCTTTACTAACTTAGGTGCCCCTGAGATGGTGTGTGGATAAGATGAATTGTTGGGAGGCGTTGGTGAACGAGTGGTACTCTGATGAATGGCGAGTCATCAATGACGATGCCAAGGAACGGCGTGCCCAAATGGAAGGTGTGCCACACCATCAAGGCAGCGCCAACTTATTTTAGTTCGGGCGGAACTGGGTATGTGGTTTGCTTCATGATTCCTGCAATTCAGTTTTTGATGCTAGCTTGACCCCATTATTAATACTTTGTTCATCTCTTGTAGGCGCATTACAATAAGACGGAGGTGCCATAGGTGTACGACTTCTATGAAATGCCCCATACTGCCTCGTACAAGAAGGATAAGGCATTTTCTGAGTCTGACCTCGATAATCCCGAGAACATCACCAACATCTCCTCTCACAACAAGCTCGTGAGGTACAGAGATGTGGGGAAGGCGGTGAATGGGAGGGCTTCAACCCGAGCCAGCATCCTATTGATCCAGACCTGGTGATGATAGCTGGCGATGGGAGGCCCCATGGCTCGATAGACACTGGAGATGGACTTATATGGTCTTCACGCATTCTCCGGCTGATCAAGGTGTGCCAAATGAGCTCATGTCCTGAGATGACGCCTTGTCCATGGCCAGTCCAGCTCACCATCGAGGTTAGTCATACGGACTCAGATAGCTTTCCTCCATTATATTGTGTGTGCGAACAAAGATGATTACAATGCTAACGAGGAGTTGTGTTGCAGGCTGCTCTACAGAAAGAGAGAGAGAGACAACCCAAGCGCTTCTGGCGGAACAGTCCCGGCAGGCGGCGGAGGAGAAGAGGGATTTGGAGGAGAGGATGGCAAGGTTGTTGGAGGAGGAGAGGGCACAGAACGATGCGTCTAACCAGGCCATGTACTACATGTTCTTTTCATTAACAACCAATATGATTGACTTGTCAAAACCAAATCTGCAGACTTTGTGCGATAAGACCGTCCAGACCCCTCCATCGATGCCTGTCATTACCACATCTGGAACGATGAGTTTCATTTCAATGTTCATTAGTTACTAGTCTTAACATTTTAGCGTCATCATGCTAACGCAAATGATCTTTGGTACAACATAACTCCCAGGCCACATCACACAATCCTTCTCTAGGGCCAAGTAGTGCTCCAGCTGACACCGGCCCGAGCAACCTCGGTGCTTCACCTCCGTGATGAACAGGATGGTAAGCCCTAATATGCCACTTACTTGGCTCATTTTCTCAAACAAAGACAAACTTAACATTTACACAAATGTCATATTTTACCTAAGTTAGCTTTGTTTCCTGTAAAATGACATAGTAAGCTTACTAACCTCCAAAATGACATATTGTACCTAAGCTAGCTCTAAAATGACCTATACTTAGCATTGTTTCCTCCACATTGACATAATAAGCTTAGTTAACTCAAAAATGGCATAACAGACTTGGTAACCTCATAGATGCCATAGACTTAGCTTATTTTCTTGCAAAATGACACAATAAGCTTAGCTAGGTCAAAAATGTCATAATTACCTAGGTTAGCCCTAAAATGACACAAATAAGAAATAAGAAGAAGAAAAACAAGAGGAGACAGAGAAAGAAGAAAAATGCTTCTTCATCATCTTCTTCTTCTACATCTTACTCTACTTCTAGATCTTTTTCTACTTCTTCTAGTATTCTTTTTCTAACTTTCTTATTTTCGAATTTTGCAGATTTGATTGAGTTCAAGGCAGCTTGCTTTGATGTAGTGCTAGTGTTTACTTTCTGTTTCCATTTTGAACCGATGAAGTTACGAGAAACTTTCTACCTATATGTATGAGACTATGTATGTATGGATGAAACTATTGTAATATGGTGAATAATGTGACATTTTATACTTTTAATTTGGTATATTGTTGGCTGATCATATCCATTTGGCACGGATATTGTTTATTTGAAATATATATATATATAAATATTATATATTTTCCTGTCAAAATTGTTGAATATAACAAAAACAGAAAAAGAGGCAATACAACCTCTTTGCCATCTGCCTCGGACAGCAAAGAGGGCACGTGGCAGCCACCTGTTAAACCTGGGAGCACCAGGCCCAGGTCCATTTGGCCTCTTTGTTGTCCGGGGCAGATGGCAAAGGGCTGGGGGGTGTCAGTGGCAGACAACAAAGGGCTAGGGGGTCGTCAGGGGCAGACGACAAAGAGCTTGGCTGGGCCGTCGGGGGTAGACGGAAAAGGTCTGGGAAGGGGGCAATGGGCTGGGTGGGAGCCATTAGGGGCAGACGACAAAGAACCGTGTTAGCCGTTCAGGGCAGACGACAAAGGGCTGTTAGTACAACACCGTCCATAGTGGTTCACACTTTATTCATGGTGCTTTCTGTAAAATGCTTGCTAAATATGATGTTAACCATATAATTGCATCACCCTATCATCCTCAATCTAGTGGTCAAGTTGAACTTAGCATTAGAGAAGTAAAATTGATATTACAAAAAACTGTCAATATGTCCCGTCTAAGAAACTAGATGATGTACTTTGGGCCTATAGAACAGCTTATAAAAATCCTATGGTATGTCTCCATACAAAATGGTATATGGTAAAGCTTGTTATTTGCCCCTAGAGTTAGAACATAAAGCATTTTGGGCAATCAATGAACGTAACTATGACTTCTAACTTGCTAGTGAAAAGAGGTTATTTGATATTAACTCACTAGATGAATGGAGAACCCAAGCTTATGAAAATGCCAAACTATTCAAAGAAAAGGTTAAAAGATGGCATGAAAAAAGAATCCAAAAGCCGGAATTCAAAATTGGAGAATATGTTCTTTTGTACAACTCTCGTTTCGGATTTTTTGCAGGAAAGATTCTTCCAAATGGTAAGAACCATATGTTATCAAAGAGGTTTATCATTCTGGAGCTATCAGGATCAATAATGCCGAAGGTACTAACCCGAAGGTGGTTAATGGACAAAGAATTAAACATTATATCTTAGGTACGCCTACCAATGTTGAAAGCAATTTTATTCAAACCATGACACCGTAGGAACACATAGGAGAAACCTTCCGGAACACTCCAGAACCATGAAAAAGAAGAGGTACGTGATACGATAAGTAAACGGACTCCAAAAAATCCGCAAAAATATTTTCTATCAGTTTTGGAATATTTTTAAAAATTAGGAAAATAAGAAATAAACAGGAAAGCAACCGAGGTGAGCATGATACACCAGGGTGCGCCTGCCCTCCCTAGCGTGCCCTAGTAGGTTGTGCCCACCTTGGGAACCTTCCCAACTCCATTTTCCTTCAATACTCTTGTTTCCCAAGAATAAAAATTCTCTATATATACCCCCGATTGTTTTGACCCCTGCACTACGGAAATATTCCATGTTTCTGTTTTGTGTTGTTTTCCAGGCGGATCTAAAAATATGTCGTCTCAAGATTCAGAAGGGGAGAGGTAGATCATTATGGATGGACCATGGATGAGTAATAAGATGCCAACATGAAGGAAAAAATGGATGATAGCTTTGAGGAATAGGATAACCCACTACCCTAGCCTTGAGACATGCATGTGGAATTCAAGAAGTCAAGCCTCCCCAAGGGATACAAACTTAAGGATCAATTTATTCCATCTCGTATTCTATAGGAGAGAAAGGCGGCATTATGCAAAAAGATATTAAAGTTTGAGTTAGAGAATGAGGATATAAGGGAGGAAAACTTTATGCTCAAGTATAAATTGAATAAGAAGGCTGTCTCATCACCACCACCTTCATCATCTTCACCACCAAAGGAGAGTTGAGTACACGGGTATGGGCACTCCCCTTCACTTGATCCAAGCTTGGGAGAGATACCCCGATACCGTATCACCATCTCCCTTTACCTTACCTTTTATTTTTGATCCTTAGCCTTTTTCATTATTTAGTTCAATTAAAGTTTAGTATGATCTATTTTTGAGTGCTAGTTTCTTGATCCACATATTTATGTAATCGAGTGAAATTTATATAATATACTCCCTCCGTTCCTAGATATAAGGTGTATAGTTTTTGGCACGAATATTAAAGAACGCACATGGAGGAAAAATTTCACAAGTTTTGGGCAAGATTACACCTGACTAATGGAGATCATAAAATACAAGAGCTTGCGTAATATAAGGAAATCTAATCAAATATCTTTAGAAAATCCAAACGAGTGATGCAATGCAATACATCTTATATTTTGGAATTTTTCTCAAAAATCTATACACCTTATATCAAGGAACGGAGGGAGTAGTTTAGTTTGAGCTTTTGCCTCTTTACTTTCTTGTTGCGATCATAATAAAACAAAATAAATGAAAAGGATCATATGCTAATCTTATGGTGAGTAATGACAACACGTAAAGAAAAGTATGAGTGGTAAAATTTATTGGAGGTTGACAAACATAGCATTAGTCGATGACGCAACACATGAAAGAATTAATTAGGAAAGAGAAGATTCACATGGAAATACACTATCTTGGACATATTTTATGATTGTGAGCCCCCATTAAATATTATATGCCAAAATTGTTGACGTTGGACAAGGAAGACAACGTAATGATTTATGTTTGTTCATACTCAAAAAGAAGTTATATTGTCATAGATCCTTCAACATGTGGTGCTTGCTCAATATCTTTGCTAGCCAAAAAGTCTGCTATAAGTAGATATACTACTTGTGCATCCAAAAACCCCAAACCCAAACTCATGTTTTGAGAGTCCACCATACCTACATATGGATTGAATAAGATCCTTCAAGTATGTTTTCATCGGTGCATTAAGGCAAAAACAATTTCTTCTAAAAGTGTTAGATCAATTAGTGTAAGAGAAATTGAGCATTATATGAACTTATGATGGCAAAGTAATAAAAACGACGGACTACATAATAAAGGTTGCTATCATAGGGCGCAATATAACATGGTGTTCTTTTGCACTAAGGGATTTTACATACAAACTAAAAATCACATGGCAACCTCTACTTCCCTCTGCGAAGGGCCTATCTTTTACCTTTATGTATTTATTTTTGTGCAAGAGTCAAAGTATTCTTCCCTATTCCTTTTTTTCTCTTTTTGCAAGCATCATGTGGTGGGGAAAGATATAGGAACATATATCCAGTATCATATGAGTGAGAATGAGTTACTATTGTTGGCATCACCCTTGAGGTGAATACGTTGGGAGGCGAAATTATAAGCCCCCATCTTCCTATGTGTCTGGTTGAAACATTTTGCCCATGGGTATGCTGTGAGTCTTAGCAAACATAGAGGACTAAATGATGGTTGAGTATGTGGACTTGCCAAAAGGCTCAGTCACAAGACCCTTCCTAAAAATATGATGAATTGTTGTTGCAAAGTTGACTGAGAACATAGTTTGTTGGTTTCCAATAAGGTTTATGCTTTATACTTCTATGTTGTGATGAATTGTTAGTTGTTCATATGAAGTTATATGATGTTGTTACGAAATAATAGTATATGAAAGAGTCTCATGGTAAAGTTTATTGCTGTTATGATAATAAGCACGATGCTACTATGTCTATATTTTGTTTTTATCAACACCTCTCTCTCAAACCACGTGGACATGTTTTCTGACATTGGCTTTTGCTTCAAGACAAGCGAGGTCTAAACTTGGGGGAGTTGACACGTCCATTTTGCATCATGATTTCTTACTATTATTTACAATGTTTTTATGAATAATAATGCTTTATGGAGTAATTCTAATGCCTTTTCTCTCATAATTTGCAAGATTTGCACAAGGAGGGAGAATGCCAACTGGAATTCTGGACCTAAAAAAGGCATATCAGAGATACCTATTATGCACATCTTCACATGATCTAAAACTTCACGGAGATTTTTATGGAATATATAAGAAATGTTGGAGCAAATAACTATCAGAGGGGGGTACCCTGGTGAGCACAAGACACTAGCGCGCGCTAGGCCACCCAGGCGCCCTTGTGGGTTGTGCTCAGTAAAACCCACTTTTAGGATGAAGCGCCGTCGTCTCGAGGCGGAACTTGGGCAAGATCACTTTTACCCTCAAGAGGAGCGATTCTGTCAGGGGAACTTCCCTCCCGGAGGGGGAAATCGAAGCCATCGTCATCACCAACACCCCTCTCATTTTTGGGAGCCTATTCTTCATCAACAGCTTCAACAGCACCATCTCATCTCAAACACTAGTTCATCTTTTGTGTTCAATCTTTGTACCAGAACCTCAAATTGGTACCTGTGGGTAACTAGTAGTGTTGATTACCTTGCTTAATTGATTACTATATGGTTTATTTGGTGGAAGATTATACGTTTAGATCCATTATGCTATTCAATACCCCTCTGTTCTTGAGCATTAATATTATTTGTGAGTAGTTACCTTCGTTCTTGATGTCACGGGAGAAGTCATGCTACAAGTAATCATGTGAATCTGATATGTGTTCGATATTTTGACGATATGTATGTTGTGATTCCCTTATTAGGGTCGTGTGAACGTCGACTACATGACATTTCACCATCCTTGGGCCTAAAGGAAGGCATTGTGGAGTAGTTATTAGACGATTGGTTGCTAGAGTGACAGAAGCTTAAACCCTAGTTTATGTGCTACTTCGTAAGGGGCTGATTTGGTTCCACATGTTTAATGCTATGGTTAGATGTTGTCTTAATAATTTTCTCATAGTTGCGGATGCTTGCGAGGGGGTTAATCATAAGTAGGTTGCTAGTTCAAGTAAGAACCACACCTAGGCACCAGTCCGCCCACATATCAAATTATCAAGGTAGTGAACACAAATCAAACCAACATGATGAAAGTGACTAGATGAAATTCCTATGTACCCTCAAGAACACTTTGCTTATTATAAGATATTGTTTTGGCCTATTCTTTCCATAAAAGGATTGGGCTACCCTGCTACACCTTATTTACCGTTACCGTTACTTGCTCCTTACCAATTATCTTGCTATCAAACTATCCCTTACCTAGAATTTCAGTGCTTGCAGAAACTACCTTGCTAAAAACTATTCGTCATTTCCTTTTGTTCCTTGTTGGGTTCGACCCTCTTACTTATCAAAAGGACTACGATTGATCCCCTACACTTGTGGGTCATCAATACACACTTTTTTCAAGATGGATATCTGGTTTGTCTCAAATATTGATAACCCACAAGTATAGGGAATCGCAATAGTCTTCGAGGGTTGTATTTCACCCAAATTTATTGATTCAACACAAGGGGAGCTAAAGAATATTTATTGGTCCTAGAAGTTGAGTTGTCAAGTTGACCACACCTAGAATTTCTTTCTGCAATGAAGATTTTAGTAGCACTGTAACGAAAGAAATAGGAACAGTAATAGCACTAGATTGTATTGATTGTAGCAGCAATAGTAATGAAACTAACTTAACGGAAATCAATAAGCAAAAATCGTAGGACGTGGATTAGTGATGGATACCTGATTCGGATGACATTCATCATGTAACAATGACACACTAGAGAGACATGGAACAAGCTCCAATTCATCAATATAATGTAGGCATGTATTCCGTATATAGTCATATGTGCTTATAATAAGAACTTGCATGGCATCTTTTGTCCTACCCTCCCATGGTAGCGGGTCCATATGAAAACTAAGAGATATTAAGGCCTCCTTTTAATAGAGAACCGGAACAAGGCATTACTATATGGCGAATACATGAACTGCTAAACTGCGTCTGATCCCAATTACCGTCACCTTGGTGTCTACGGATCATAACACATAATAGGTGCATGCAACTTGCAAGATAGGATACAAAAGACTATCATATTCGCAAAAACATAATAGCTTTGGATCTGAAATCATGGCACTCAGGCCCTCGTGACAAACACTAAGCATGGCAAAGTGATGGCAACATCAATCTCAGAACATAGTGGATACTAGGGATCAAGCCCTATCAAAATAACTCGATTACATGATAAATCCCATCAAATCCTGTCATGGTTTTGTCACAGCAGATGCCCTAGTGAAAGGACTAGGTGTGAGACCATCTCTACGACGACTAGCTTGAAGGGGTTGATCGGGATGAAAGACACGAGTTTACCCAGGTTCAGCCCCTCACGGTCAAGGGGAAGGCCTACGTCCTGCTTTGAGTTGTATTGATAGGGTATCGATTGTAAGGGGGTGGATTTGCTTGACCTAGCTCTCGATTGATCGTAACTTACCCTAAGCCACCTCAGAACTTGCCTTTATATACAGGTGGAAGCCTTGGGCTTACAAAAGTCCGGACCTGGTTATATTCGTAACCGTCCTTGTTTCTTAGTCGCCTTGCCTTCGCGATCAAGTCTTCTCCGGATGGCTTACGCCTCTCGGGTCATGCACCGTGTGTCAGCTCTGGGCCTATATCTAGCCCGCCTAGTGAGTCACCTCCAGGCCTGTCTTCATCCTCAAGCCCGATATGTCTCCAACGTATCTATAATTTATGAAATATTCATGCCATGTTTACAATAATTCTATATGATTTTCGTATGATTTTATTAGAACTAACCCGGACTGACGCTGTTTTCCGTAGAACTACCATGGTGTCGTTTTTTTGTGCAGAAATAAAAGTTCTCAGAATGGGCTGAAAATTTACGGAGAATATTTTTGGAAAATATAAAAAATACTGGAGCAAAAAGATACCGAAGAGTAGTCCCGAGGCAACCACAAGCCATAGGCGTGCCCCCTAGGGCGCCCCTAGCTTGTGGTCCCCTCGGGAGTCCCCTTGACGTGATTCCAATGCCAAGTACTCCTATAAATCCAGTAACCCATAGAAAGAAACCTAGATTAGAGTTCCGCCGCGACAAGCCTATGTATCCACGAAAAACCAATCGGGAGCCCGTTCCGGCACCTTGTCGGAGGGGGAAACCATCACCAGAGGCCATCTTTATCATCCCGGTGGTCTCCATGGCGAGGAGGGAGTAGTTCACTCATGGGCCTCAGGGTATGTACCAGTAGATATGTGTTTGATCTCTCTCTCTCTTGTTCTTGAGATGGCATGATCTTGATGTACCGCGAGCTTTATTAACATAGATGAATCATATGGAGTTTTCCCCTCTCTATCTTCTTGTGATGAATTGAGTTTTCCCTTTGAAGTTTTCTTACCGGAATGACTCTTTAAAGGATTTGAGAACACTTGATGTATGTCTTGCGATGGGATATCCGTGGTGACAATGGGATGTTCTATTGATCCACTTGATGTATGTTTTCGTGATCAACTTGCGGGTTTCATGACCTTACGAATCAATGCATACGGGTTGACACATGTTTTCGTCTTGACTCTCCAGTAAAAACTTTGGGGCACTCTTTGAAGTTCTTTGTGGTGGATTGAACATCATGAATATGAAATTGTGTGATGCATATCGTATAATCAAGCCCATGGGTACTCGTGGTGACATTGGAGTATCTAGGTGACATTAGGGTTTTGGTTGATGTGTATCTTAAGGTGTTATTTTAGTGCGAACTCTCGGGTTGTTCGTGATACTTATAGGGATAGCTCATAAGATTGATCCAAAAAGATAAATTTGAGGTAGTTTCGTACCCTACAATAATTTCTTCATTTCTGCTCTGCTATTTGTGACTTTCGAGTGAACTCTTTGTCGCACGTGAGGGATTTACATATGATTCAACTATGTCAGTATTGTTGAGAGAACTTGCACTAGTGAAAGTATGAACCCTAGGCCTTGTTTCTAAGCATTGCAATACCATTTGTAATCACTTTTATCATTAGTTAACTTTCTGTTTTTATGTTTTCAGATTAAAAAAACCTATATCTATCATCCATATTACACTTGTATCACCATCTCTTCGCACAACTAGTGCACCTATACAATTTACCATTATATTGGGTGTGTTGGGGACACAAGAGACTCTTTGTTATTTGGTTGCATGGTTTTTCGAGAGAGACCATCTTCAGCCTATGCCTCCCACGGACTGATAAACCTTAGGTCATCCACTTGAGGTAAATTTTCTACTATCCTTCCAAACTTGCGCTTGGAGGCCCAACACGAGTCTACAAGAAAAAGGTTGCATAGTAGACATCAAGCTCTTTTCTGGCACCGTTGGCTGGGAGGTGAGTGCTTGAAGGTATATCTTTAGATCTTGCAATCAAATCTTTTATTTTCTTGTTTTCACTAGTTTGGTTTTACAAAATAAAACAAAAAAATGGTGTTTAGCTTGCGTTAATTATTTCTTCTCTTTAATGTCTTTTGTGAAAATGATGGTTCGGAAAATTGTTCTCAATTGGTTGAGGAAGAATTTATAAAAATACTTGATGAGATTTCCTTGAATTTTGAGCATGATTTCAATATTGCTAGTATGAATTCTTTGAATATCCATGATGCTAATGATATGCAAAGCCACAAGCTTGGGGATGCTATATTTGATGAAGATGATATTTTTAGTCCCACAAGTTTTGATGAGCAAATTTATTATGATTATGGCAAGCCTCCTATATATGATGATTATGATGATGACATGTATGCTATAAAGAGTGATAGTAACCATGAAACTTGTCATCACAATTTTAAGATTGAATATGGTTATGTCAATCAAGTATGTCATGATAGTTATTTTGTTGAGTTTGCTCCCACTATTATGACTGCGAAGAAAATTGCTTACGTGGAGAGTGAAATTTTTTCTATGCTTGTGGATCATGAAGAGAATGCTTTTATGTGATAGTTATGTTGTGAAATTCCTTCATGATGCTACTGAAAATTATTATGAGGGAGGAATATATGCTTGTAGGAATTGCAATAATATCAAGTTTCCTCCCTATGTGTTGAAAGTTTTGAAGTTATGCTTGTTTTGCCTTCCTATGCTAGATGATTCTTGTTACCATAAATTATTTGCTCACAAAATCCCTATGCATAGGAAGTGAGTTATACTTAAATGTGCTTGTCATGATATTCATGATGCTCTTTTGCATGTTTCAATTCTTATATTTTATGCGAGCATCATTGAAATCATCATGACTAGCCAAAATGCATTAAAGAAAAGTGCTTGTTGGGAGACAACCCAACACTTTTACCTTCTATTTTTGTGCGTCCACATGATTAAGCTACTATATAATCATGTTTTATAGCTTTTGTTTCACTAAAGTTCCAAGTCAAACCTTTGGGATGACTCACAAGATGAGTAGAATTGATGTTGAACCAAAACAAAAACTTTTGCATCTAGTACAGGAATATTCATTTTTTACTGGAGCGTGATAATGATCTGAAATTTTTACACAGTCTTGATATACAAATTATTCAGGTTGTCCTAATTTTTAGAATTTGTAGAGAAAGGGAAGTATCTCTACACTAGAGATCTTCACAGACTGTTCTATTTTTGACAGATTCTGTTTTGCATGCTATCGGCGTTCTGGGAACGGGGGTACCCAGACCTGCCTGCCTACGGCCCGAGGCATGGCCCACCTCAACGACCAAACACATTCAGGCGCGGCCCCACTCAGGACAAGTACCTCACGAGGGCTCAAGCATCGTGAGGAGGAGCAGCATCAAGACCCACGAAGGATGTGCCTCCTTAGGACCCCTCTGGAGCAGCGGAGATTTCTATGCAAGGCCCGACCTCAAGAGTCAAGGGTGACGCAAGGAAGGACAGGCGGGTGTTAGTACGCCAGGCAGCGTGGTTTTGTCTTTGGTACAAAGGGAGCAAGGACATATGCGGGCTCCCAAAGCACCCCCAAAGGTTTCCATTCCGATGCAAGAACACCACAACCACTAGTCCTGCAGGGCGGATGTCATCGCTGAGCCCGTCCCTGCGCTGTCGACAACCACTTTGCAGATGAAGACTGCCTTTGGGAAGGTCGAGCATAAACCCCTGTCCCCCTTTAAAATTGGCCGTTGTGGGACACCTTCCTGCCATTGCGATAAGGGAGAGGACCCGGGCCACCGCTATATATAGAGGATAGGCTGCTTTGTAGAGAAGGATCGACCAACTCCACCATTCACCAACCATCAAACCACAAGGAGACTCAAACACCACCGAGAGCCCTCAGGAGGCTCCAAAACACTGTACTTGTTCATCCACCTCACCTCTTTGAGAGGCAATCCACCAAAGGTAGGAGTAGGGTATGACGCTTCGAAGTGGCCTGAACCTGGGTACCCGTTGTGTTCATCTTCTTCCTCGTTATCGTGTGAGTGCTTTGTTTTGTTCATCGAGTAGTGAGCTAGGTTGGGCGACGCCGCGGGGGAGCTTCGCACACGCCCTGTGTTCGAATCTTGAGGGTTTTGCAGAGCCCGATATCCGACACATGCATAGTTTGCTTGCTTTATTGTTCCCATCGCTTATATTCAGTGATATAAATTATGAATGGTAGAATATAGTAGGTATTATGTGATAACAATTATGAATCTTTTCTTGACACTACCTAAGTCAATGATTTATCTTTATTACACTAACCCTTCTCACAAAGTCCGGTTAAGTATTGTGTGATTGAAGTTTTCAAGTTTTGGGTGAGACACCGATATGAGGAGAATAAGGAGTGATAAGAACCTAAGCTTCGGGATGACCATGGCATCCCCAAGGTAATATTCAAGTAAGACTCAAGTGCCTAAGCTTGGAGATGCCCCGGAAGGCATCCCCTCTTTCGTCTTCAACACTATCAGTATATCTTACTTAGAGGTATATTTTTATTCGTCACATAATATGAGTTTTGCTTGGAGCGTCATTTTATTTTGTTTTTCTCTGTTACATGTTATTTATAATCTTTTCTTTCAATAAAAAGTTCCAAGAATTGCCTTTAGGATGCTTGAATTGCTTGTTTGCTGTGTTCTATGTAAAAAACAGAAACTTCTTCTGTAGTGTTCGAATTTTCGTATTTTACTGGAAAGAGAAAAATTTCGGAAATTTTTACACCGTATTTTCATATAAATTAGTTAGTATGTCCTAAATTTTAATAATTTTTTGAGTCAGAAAAGTACACTGATTTAATACATTTCTGGAGACTGCTCTATTTGGACAGATTGCTGTCATAGTTTTGTTATCTACTTATCCTGTAGTTTCCAGAGCCTATATTGGTAGATATAAATGGTGGAAATGATAGTAAAAAGTAGATAATGTTTAAAAATTATTGTGCAACTTGTGTCGACAGTACATGAAGTGTTGATTTATTCTTATGTGTACTAACCTATTGATGACCCACAACTATAGGGGATCTATCGTAGTCCTTTTGATAAGTAAGAGTGTCGAACTCAACAAGGAGCAGAAAGAAATGACAAGCGGTTTTCAGTAAGGTATTCTTTACAAGGACTGAAATTATCGGTAATAGATAGTTTTCTGATAGTGTAATTTGTAATGGGTAACAAGTAACAAGTCTAGCAAAGGTGCAACAAGGTATCCAAATCCTTTTTGTAGCAAAGGACGGGTCTGGAGAAACTCTTATATAAAGTCAAGCACTCCTGACGACACATGTGAATTTCTATCAAGCTAGTTTTAATCATGCTCTTTTGATTCACGTTTGTTACTTTGATAATTTGATATGTGGGTGGACCGGTGCTTGGGTGCTTCCCTTACTTGGACAAACCTCCCACTTATGATTAACCTCTCTCGCAAGCATCCGCAACTATGAAAGAAAAATTAAGATAAATCTAACCATAGCATGAAACATATGGATCCAAATTAGCCCTTTACGAAGCAACACATAAACTAGGGTTTAAGCTTCTTTCACTCTAGCAACCCATCATCTACTTATTACTTACCAATGCCTTCCACTAGGCCCAAATAATGGTCAAGTGTTATGTAGTCATCGTTCCATAACACCACTAGAGGAGAGACAACATGCATCTCATCAAAATATCGAATGAATACCAAATTCACATGATTACTTTTAACAAGACGTATCCCATGTCCTCAGGAACAAACGTAACTACTCACAGAACATGTTCATGTTCATAATCAGAGGAGTATTAATTATCATAAAGTATCTGAACATATGATCTTCCACCAAGTAAACCAACTAGCATCAAGTACAAGGAGTAATCAACACTACTAGCAACCCACCGGTACCAATATGAGGTTTGAGACAAAGATCGGATACAAGAGATGAACCAGGGTTTGGAGAGGAGATGGTGCTGGTGAATATGTTGATGGAGATTTCCGCCTCCGGGGGAGGGGGAGTTTCCTCAGCAGAATAGCTCCGTCGAAGCTCTAGATTGGTTATGCCCAAGTTCTGCCTCGAGACTGCGGCGCTTCATCCCGAGAGCTCTCTCTTGATTTTTTTCCAGTTCAAAACCCTTTATATAGCAGAAGATGGGCATCGGAGGCCTTCTAGGGGGCCCACAAGCCACCAAGGAGCGGCCAGGGGGGTAGGCCGCTTGACAGGCTTGTACCTCCTGGTGGGTCCCCTTTGGTATTTCTTTTGCCCAATAATTTTTATCTATTCCAAAATAATTCTCTGTAGCTTTTCAGGACTTTTGGAGTCGTGCAGAATAGGTCTCTCATATTTGCTCCTTTTCCAGTCTAGATTTCCAGCTGCCGGCATTCTCCCTCTTCATGTAAACCTTGCAAGATAAGAGAGAAAAGGCATAAGTACTGTACCATAATGTGCAATAACAACCCATAATGGAATAAATATCAATACAAAAGCATGATGCAAAATGGACGTACCAACTCCTCCAAGCTTAGACCTCGCTTGTCCTCTTTTGAAAGCCCAAATCGATAAATATGTCCACAAGTTTAGAGATAGAGGTGTCGATAAAATAAAATACGGACATGAGCGCATCATGATCATATTTACAACAACAATACTTATTGTTATATAATTTATTATACTAGAGTAATAATTCATTCACAGGATAAAGTATTAATCAAGAACTCTATTGAGAACAAAAAAACTATGCTCCCAGTCATCAAAGCAATTGCAATTTATCACAACATCGGAAAGAATCAATATAAGAGTTTGTAAAGAAAATCCACATACTCAATCATCTTTTAGTCTTTTATAATTGCTAACACTCACGCGATACCTATGAGGTTAAAGCTTCAATCGGACACAGAGAAAGATAGGGGCTTATAATTTTGCCTCCCAACTATTTACCTCCAAGGTATTGTCAACAGAAATAACTCATGATCACCCACATCCGAGTGGATATATGTGTCTAGATCATTCCCCAACACAAAATGCTTGAAAAGAGAGAAAGGCGAAATATAGGAAGTGGTGAAGACTCTTGCATAAAGGTAAGTACTAGAAAGTAAAAGTAACAGAGAGGCCCTTCGTAGAGGGAAGCAGAGGTTGTAATGCGCTTTTTGTATTTGGATGTGCAAACCCTTAATGTAAAGGAACGCCGTGTTGTATTGCTCTCTGTGATAGCAACCTTTATTATGCAGTCCGTCGCTTTTATTTCTTTACTATCACAAGTTTGTACAACGCTTATTTTCCCTTACAATAAAAGATCATACATATTTAGGAGCAATTCTTATTGCTTTTTGCACTGATGAAAACTTACTTGAAGGATCTTACTCAATCCATAGGTAGGTATGGTTGACTATTATGGCAAAACTGGGTTGAGGGTGTTTGGATGCACAAGTAGTATCTCTACTTGGTGCGGAAGTTTTGGCTAGTATGAGGTGGAAGCAAGCACTACATGTTGGAGTATCTATAACCATATAACTTCTATTTGGAAATAAGCAAAGATAACCCATTATGTTGTCTTCCTTATCCAACATCAACTTCTTAGCATATAATATTTTAATGCGTGCTCACAATCATAAAAGACGTCCAAGATAATATATTTATATGTGAACCTCTCTTTCTTTATTACTTCCTTTTAATTGCACCAATGACCAATCTCTATGTTTTTCAACTCCCAACAAATTTCAATCGACATACTTCTTATATGTGAAGTCATCACTCCCCATAAGATCATCATATACACTCTTTTCTTTTATTCTATTCTTCTTTTATTTCTTTTTCTCAAGATCAAAACAAGCAAGCAAAGCCCTCACATCAAAACTAATTTTTATTATATAACTCTCGAACTCGCTTACATAAGGGGAACATAAAGCAAAACTCAAAGCTAGATCATACTAAAACTTTATTCTACTAGATCAAGATATAACCAAAAGGATCGAACTAAGAAAAAGAGAAAAGTAAAAGATGTGATGCTGATACGATATCGGGGCACCCCCCCAAGCTTGGCCCAAGCCAAGGGGCGTGCCCATACCTATGTGTTTAGATGTCCTTGTTTGGAGGTGATGGTGGTGGAGAAGGATTTTTCAAGCTTGTTCAGTTTCCTCTTAAGCATAAAATTATGTTCCCTCAGATCGTCGACTTCTTGCTCGAGCTTCAATATCCTTTGACATAATTCTTGCTTGTTCTCTTGCAGAAAACAAGAAGGATCAATAGAACCTTGGGTTTTCTCCTTGTGTTTGGGATGCTTGATTCCTGAACTCCACGTGCATATCTCCTAGTTGAGGCAGAGGGGTCTCTTCTTCATTTGAGCTTTCTTCCTCATACTTGCCTTCTTGTTCCTCCTCCGAGAATAATCCATAAGGATCTATGTCCCCATAGAGCTTGGGATTGGCAAGGTAATGCGATACATAGCTCTCCCCATCGGACTCTTGGGACGACATCTTGCTCTAAATTTGCTGCAGAAACCGGTCAAAACGAAAATAGGAGGTATTGTCATGATACAACAATACAAACCTTTGGGAGACTATATAATGAATTTTACCCGACCAACAGGAGTATCCTAAAAAAAACGAAGTCCGGAGGGTGCACAAGGTGGACACAAGCCACAGGGGCGCGACCAGGGGGTAGGCCGCGCCATGAAGGCTTGTCGCCTCCTCGTGCACCTTCCGGACTACTTTAATTTTTCCTAATTTATTAAATATTCCAAAACGGAGAAACATTCCTATTGGAAAAGTTTTGGAGTCAGTTTGCTTACCGTACCACATACCTATTCCTTTTCGGTGTCTGAAACGTTCTGGTAGGCCTCCCTAATGTACTCCTCCGGAGTTATGGTATGGATAATATTTTTTTAAAAATTTATGGGAGTACCTGAGATATAATGTTTGATTCTTTACCCATTTACCACCTTTGGATTTGTGCCTTCGACGTTGTCGATCTTGATGGCACCAGAACAATATACTTCCTCGACAATGTAAGGCCCTTCCCATTTAGAGAGAAGTTTCCCTTTAAAAAATCTTAAACGAGAATTGTATAGCAAGATAGGGTCACCTACATTGGATTCACACTTTTGTATCCTTTATGCCATCTCTTAACTTTTTCTTTAAACAACTTGGCATTCTCATAGGCCTGGGTTCTCCATTCATCAAGTGAGCTAATGTCAAATAACTCCTTCTCACCAGCAAGTTTGAAATCATAGTTGAGCTCTTTGATTGCCCAATAAGCTTTATGCTCTAGTTCTAGAGGTAAGTGACATGCTTTACCATAAACCATTTTATAAGGAGACATACCTAAGCAGTTATATAAGCCCATAATGCATCATCAAGTTTCTTAGACCAATTCTTTCTAGCTCTATTAACAGTACTTTGCAAGATCAATTTAATTTATCTATTGCTTAATTCTACTTGCCCACTAGACCGAGGGTGATAAGGAGATGCAATTATATGATGAAAATCATACTTAGAAAGCAATTTACGGAAAGCGCCATGAATAAAATGTGAACCATCATCCGTCATTAAATATCCAGGGACTCCAAATCTAGGTAAAATAACTTCTTTCAGCATTTTAATAGAAGCGTTAAGATCAGCACTACTAGTTGGAATAGCTTCTACCCACTTAGTAACATAATCAACAGCAACTAGAATATGAGTATACACGTTATACTTTGGAAAAGGTCCCATATAATCAAAACCCCAAACATGAAATGGTTCAATAACAATAGAGTAATTCATAGGCATTTCTTGACTTCTACTAATATTGCGAATTATTTGACAATCATCAAAAGACAAGTCAAACTTACGAGCATCCTTGAAGAGAGCAGGAAAATAAAAACGAGATTGTAATACCTTATGTGCAGTTCTATCTCTAGCGTGGTGTCCTCCGTAGGCCTCAAAATGACACTTGTGTAGGATGTGTTCCTGTTCAAGTTCAGGTACACAACGTCTAATAACACCATCTACTCCTTTATAAAGGTGTGGATCATACCAAAAGTAATGTCTTAAATCATAGAAGAACTTTTTCTTTTGTTGGTATGTGAAACTAGGTGGTATAAATTTAGCATCAAATTAGTTAGCATAATCAGCATACCATGGAGCATTACACGAAGCATTTATGACAGCTAATTTTTCATCAGGAAATCTATCATCAATAGGTAGTGGGTCATCAAGAACATTTTCTAACCTAGACAAGTTGTCTGCTATGGGGTTCTCAACACCCTTTCTATCGATAATATGCAAATCAAATTCTTGTAGTAGCAGAACCCATCTAATAAGTCTAGGTTTAGCATCTTTCTTTTCCATAAGATATTTAATAGCAGCATAATTAGTGTGAATAGTTACATTGGAATCAACAATATAAGGTCTGAACTTATCACAAGCAAACACAACTGCTAAAAGTTCCTTTTCAGTGGTAGCATAGTTTGTTTGACCCTTGTCTAGAGTTTTACTAGCATAATGGAGAAGATTTAATTTCTTATCAACTCTTTTTTCTAGAACAACGCCAACGGAATAATCACTAGCATCACACATAATCTCAAAGGGTAGGTTCCAATCAGATGGTTGAACAACAGGTGAAGTGAGCAAGGCTTTCTTAAGAATTTCAAATGCTTCTACACAATCATCATTAAAAACGAATGGAACATCTTTTTTCAAAAGACTAGTGAGAGGCCTAGAAATCTTAGAGAAGTCTTTAATAAACCTCCTATAGATACAAGCATGACCAAGGAAACTTTAGCTTTATCAACTTCAATACCTCTTTCGGAAATTTTCTGTCCCAAGAAAATACCTTCTTTAACGATAAAGTGGCACTTCTCCTAATTCAAGACAAGATTAGTTTCTTTGCATCTCTACAAAACTTGATCAAGGTTGCTCAAGCAATCATCAAAAGAAATTTCGTAAACAGAAAAATCATCCATGAAAACCTCAACAATCTTTTCACAAAAATCAGAGAATATAGCAGTCATACATCTTTGAGAGGTAGCAGGTGCATTGCATAAACCAGAAGGCATGCGTCTATAAGCAAATGTACCGAAAGGGCAAGTAAAAGGGGTATTATATTGGTCCTCTTTTGACACAAGTATTTGAGAGAAGCCAGAATAACCATCTAGAAAGAAAAATGTGTGTGTTTGGATAGTCTTTCTAGCAGTTGATCAATAAAAGGTAGAGGGTAATGATCTTTCCTAGTAACCTTATTTAATTTCCTAAAATCAATAACCATTCTATATCCTGTAACAATTATTTGCGGAATCAATTCATTTTTATCATTTGGAACTACGGTAATACATCCTTTCTTAGGGACACAATGAACGTGACTAACCCATCTACTATCAGCAATACGATAAATTATACCTGCCTCCAGAAGCTTTAATATTTCATTTCTTACCACTTCTTTCATTTTAGGATTTAACCGTCGTTGGTGATCAAGAACTGGTTTAGCATCGGGCTCCATATTAATTTTATGTTGACATAGAATGGGACTAAGGTTGTTTGTGAAATGACACCTATGCGATCGGAAGGATCCGTTTACGATTCGGCAGGGAAGAAGGCTCATAGAGAGAGCAGATCTGATGATTAGCATGCGCGATTTTACCCAAGTTCGGGCCACAAAGATGCATAAAACCCTACTCCTGCTTGGTTGTATTGGATGAGTTCTAGCTCAGGTTCTCGGAGTGCTACAGTACACGGCTACTACTCATGCAGAATCAGCCAGAGAAGATCCCTTTGTAGCTGTGCCTTGGGCCTCCTTTTATACTCTCAAAGGGGTCACCAATAGTGGCAAATAGCGCATACATGAGGTGTAAAGTGCTACCGTGTTATCGTACCTAACATTGACGGTGTAAGACAAACACATTTAATGCTCCGTCAGGCGTCCCTCACCTTCTACGGGATGAGATAGGAGCCTGTCCCATCGGCACCAGTTAGCCTCCTCCATCCATGGAGCCTCAACACGTACCCAGGTGGGATGATACCTGGTCTCTGTGCTGGTAGGATGGCGAGGCCTTGTTGGGTGCACTTCTTACGGGGGCTCCGTAGGCCATCCTGGCAAGATCTTGCCGGAGTGCCAACCCTCGGTCTTCGGTCCTGATTGTTGGCTTGAATGCTTTCTTGACTTCCTTGTGCTTGCATCCAGCAGTCGCCTGGCGGGCCTTGTCGCTTGTGCGGCTACAACTGCCTGTGCACAAGTAAGGATACTAAAGGACCCAAACTTTAGTACACCGATAGGAACCCCCAGGCCTGGGCCACACATAGGCACGAGACCTTGCTGGGCTGGGCCCAAACAATGCACGGGCACGTGTGGCAGGAGTTTGCGGTTGTAATCATTCCGCTTACTGTGCCTCCCCACGACGCACGTTAAGTGCATGACATGGGTTACGTGCATGGAGCAGCTATTTCCGCCACGTGTGCCGCATGCATAGTGGGGGGTTGGCAACGGATGCCCGTGACTTAAAGTATTGATCGTGGCAGAAACCGTAGCGCCATGGATTGGAGTAACGGGGCGGTTACCTGTTCGCCCCGTGATCGTGGGCAATGCTATTGGAGGATGTGGGCGGTGACTCTTAGAGCGGGGGAGAGCCAGCCCCCGTGCTTCCCACTATAAATTGAAGGGTAGCGAGGGCGATGCACATCCATCCTTCTTTCTTTACCGAGTGCAGTTCTCTAGATCTTGCCCTTCTATTCTCTCAAGATTTTGAGTTGTGCTTGCCTTCAGCCATGTATAGGGGGTGAGGGCGGCCGCCGTCCTCCACACGGAGGACGAGAAGTTCCCATGAGAATCATGCCACCGCTTCATCACATAGTCGGAGGGCGGCTCGAGCACGCGTGGCAGAAGAAGCGCGAGGAGTCGTGGCCGGCATGGAGGTCGAGGTTGGGGGAGGCGGAGCGCCGTCCCGCCTCTTCGTCTGGCGCCAGACGCCCACCTTGAAGGAGCCCATGCCGAGAGGACGACGCTGGAGTTCGTCCTCGAGTTGCACGGTCCCCTTTAGAGTGGTCTGCGTCTTCCTCACCGTTTCGCCAGGGCGATGGAGGTCGAGAAGTCGTCCGCCCTATGGTTGCGGGCGCATGGCTGCTGCAATGGTGCGGCGCGGGTGGAGGTTGAGTACCCGGAGCGTCGCGTCATGTGCCTCAGGCGTGGTTGGAAAACTTTCGCGTGCGCCCACAACCTCCAGGACGGGCACGTCATCTGCTTCAAGATGACGGAGGCCGATCTTCTCTCCATCAAGATTTATGGTCGCTCGGGCATCCATCTCAGCTGTTGCGAAGAGAGCTCAAGTGGCGTTGGAAGCTCATCCTCGAGAGACAGCGATGAGGAGGACGGTGTCAGTGAAAGCGATGATGAGTCCGAGCTCCATGCTGTCAAGTCGGAATACGATGACCCGAGCTCTGACTGATCGGCGGCCGCACCACCATCATCAGCCTCATGCCTCTCCCCCTCCCGACAAGATGATCTTTCTAGGGGTCCTTGTCCCGGGCGCTGCCTCATCTTCCATCTTGATCTCCCGGCAGCTCCGTGGACTTTGGATTCGTCTTCCCTTTTGGAAGCCCTGCCCCTCCACACAGTGCTGGTCCAGAGGGGTCAGGCTAGGCTTCTGTTGGGGGCCTCTTCCTATCTTTTTCTTCTTATAATCTGCCCCTAGGGGTGAAAGTCAAATAAAGATGTACTTAGGAAGAGATGCTATCTCATGTAAATTTCATTCTCTTTGAATGAATGTCTGTGTTTTGCATGTTATTCCTCTTATCTGATTCTTCTCTGTATGGTTTGCTCCCTATGCTTTATCGGAAACTTTCCAGCGCATGCAGCCCTGCCGGAGCTATTTGAGGAGCGGATCCTTAGCAGCCTGCTGGCGGTGCTACTTTCGGCAAAATACCTTGACATTTTCAGTGCAACCACTTAAGCTATTGAGCGGACTCAAAACAGAGTAAGGGCGTGACTAATCATGACAAGGTTACCTTGACGTTTTCAGTGCAGCCACTTAAGCTGTTGAGTGGACTCGAAACAGAGTAAGGGCGCGACCGATTACGACAAGATTCCTTCGCGTATAGGTTTCCCATAAAAGAGTCGAAAACGATCAAGGAGAATAACAAAACAAAAATATGTTTTAAAGTTTCTGCAACTTAGCTTTGCGTTGAACTTCATGGCAACATGTTTTCCTTGAACACCGCCCGTCGATATCCATACCACCATCCCCCGGCAATGCTGCACGCGAGGTAATCTTCTGTCCTATGAGAAAAACAAAGAAGAGAAAATAGGGATGTGGAACCTTGGCGGTCCGTTAGCTCTTGCCGGGAGTAAGCGCAATACAATATCTCGGACAAACATGTACATAAGTCAACATGAGAATCAACAAGATTTGCAGAACACTTAGCTTTATTCAACTATGCATAGGGTCTACGCCTGGCTTTGTACAAAGGATTACATGCTTCGGCAGCAAGACTTGTACCAAAGGTGGTTGCTGGGAGACCCGGCAACCGCGCCTCATGGGTAGAACTTTTGAAGATGTTTGATATTCCAGGAGTTGCTCCCTAGGATGCCATCCTCGGTCTCAACGCGGATTCTGCCAGGCCTGGTGACTCGCACTACCCGATAAGGGCCTTCCCACTTCGGCATCAATTTGTTGGAATTCTTAGCGGACTAAATGCGCCAAAGAACAAGGTAGCCTTCCTCAAGATATCGGGCATTAACCTTGCGGCTAAGATAATGGCCCAAAGCTTGTTGGTAGCACGTAGCTCGCACATCAGCCTGAAGACGATATTCCTCAAGGAGCATAGCGTCATCTTGCCACAACTGCTCTTGCTCAAGCTCATCATGAGCGAGCACTCGAGGTGACCCATATGTGAGTTCCGTGGGGAGAACTACTTCCACCCCATATACTAGGGAGAAGGGTGTCTGACCGGTAGCTCGATTTGGAGTCGTCCTGATTGACCAAAGAACCACCGGCAACTCATCAATCCAGCGCCTTCCGCACTTGCGCAGCTTGTCGAAAGTTCTTGTCTTGAGGGCTCGCAACACTTCAGCATTAGCCCTTTCCGACTGGATGTTGCTCCTTGGTGGGACACAAAAGCAAAACAGATCTTGCCGCCAAGGTCTTGGACATACTGCATGAAGGTGCAACTCGTGAACTGTGTGCCATTATTGATGATGATCTTGTTTGGTACACCAAAGCAGCAAACTATTCCTTTAAAGAACTTGACGGCTAATTGTGCTATCGCCTTTCTCACTGCTTCCACTTCTGGCCACATTGTGAACTTCTCGATTGTGACGTACAAGTACTCAAAGCCCCTGGTAGCATGGGGAAAAGGACCCAAGATGTTGAGCGCCCAGACGAAAAATGGCCTGGAGAGAAGGATTGTCTGAAGAGCTTGAGCTGGTTAATGCAATTTCTTTGAATGAAACTGGCATGCTTCACACTTGGTTACTAGCGCAGTTGCATCCTGGAGGGTAGTGGGCCAAAAGAAACTTTACCGAAATGCCTTATCGACAAGCGCTCTTGATCCTATGTGGGAGCCACATATGCCTCCATGTATCTCTGCCAATAGCTCTAGTCCATCTTCCCGCGAAATGCCCTTGAGTTTCACACCACTCGGCCCCTTTTTGTATAGGACGTTGTCCACGAACTGGTACATATTAGACCGGCGGGCTACTTTCTCTGCTTCTTCTTGTTCCTCTGGGAGTTCTCCCGTTTGAAGGAAATGGATGATGTGTTGTGCCCATGCTAGAGCCTGGGGCTCGACAACAAGGACTAAAGGCATATTCTCTATCGGGGAAGCATGTATCTCAACGGCAAGGGCTTGATGCCCTACTGGATCTCGTTTCCCCCCGAGAAGCTTGGCAGGAGCGTGTGCTTCCATGGCAAGAGCTTGAAGCCCTGCCGGAGCGTGACGCTCACTGGCAAGCCTAGCATCGGTCCCGCCAACTTCCTCGCCGGCAACTTCTAGGAGCTATGCCGGGAAATACTTGCCAGAACTCAACTTTCTTCTTTTCCCTTGTCCAATTGATGGTGTAACATATGGTTGAATCAGTCGGAGCATAAAAGTTCCTGGTTCCACACGCAACTTAAGGGCAGCACACTTTGACAGGCCATCAGCAACACTGTTCTCTACACGCGGAACATGCTCCATTTGCAGACTGTCAAAATGTTCTTCCAACTTTCTCACTTCATCTACATACGCTTACATCAATGGACTCTGATAATCCTTATGCACCTGCTTGTCAACAAGCTGAGAATACCCCTCACAATAAGTTTCTTACTCCCAAGGTCTGTCGTGATCCTGAGACCGGCAAGCAGCCCTTCGTATTCTGCAGTATTGTTTGTTGACGTATCCCGAGGAAAGTGCATCTGAATCACATATTTGAGGTGCTCTCTGGTGGGCGCAACAAGCAGCACTCCAGCAGTGGCGCTTTGTAGCGAGAAAGCCCCATCAAAATACATGATCCACTCTTGATTTGTTTCCTTGACGAGGAGAGTTGACTCTGGAACTTATTCATCTGGCATTGGGGTCTATTCCGCAATGAACTCTACCAAGGCTCTTCTCTGGATAGTCGAAGTACTTTCAAACTTGAGACCAAAGCTTGACAGTTCCAAAGCCCACTCTACAACCCTGCCAGTAGCATCTAGGTTCCACAAAATCCGCTATAACGGGAAGCGAGTGATAATGGTGATCTCATGTGCCTGGAAGTAATGGCGTAGCTTCCTCAAGGCCATAAGGAGACCGAAGAGCAACTTTTGCATGCCAAAATATCTTGACCTAGCCCCCTGCAAAAGGGAGCTGACAAAATAGACTAGGCGCTGCACCATCTTATTCTTCTGAATTGTTTCATTCGACAGTGCAAATCCTGCCTTGTCGGCACTAGACCCTGCCGAGGAATATCCTGGCTTGTCACTTGGCGGCCCTGCCGCTCCTGCTGCTTCTTCATCAACTTCTCTTTTAGCTACTAACGCAGCACTCACCACTTGATTTGTTGCCGCTAGATATAGCAACAAAGGCTCTTGTGGTTTTGGCGCGACTAGGACTGGCGGAGAGGAGAGGTACTTCTTCAAATCCTACAATTGCCTTCACTTCCGGAGTCCATTTCATCAGGCCTCCCTTCTTCAAGATTTTGAAAAAGGGCATGGAGCGCTCAACAGATTTTGAAATGAACCTACTTAGAGCAGCAACACAACCGGCAAGACGACGCACATACTTGACACGTCTTGGTGCTTCAATTTCCTCAATTGCTTTGATCTTATCGGCATTTGCTTCAATTCCACGTTGAGATACAAAGAACCCGAGAAGCTTGCCGCATGGGACACCAAACACACACTTCTCAGGGTTGAGCTTCAAGTTGATCTTGTGCTGATTTGCAAATGTTTCTTCTAAATCCGATATGAGCATCGCCTTGTCCTCGGTTTTGACCACTATGCCATCCATATAAGACTCCATATTTCTATGTAGCTGTGGCTCAAAACCAGTCTGGACTATTCTTGCAAATGTAGAACCAACACTTTTCAACCTGAAAGGCATACACAAAAAGCAATACGTACCACATGGGTGATAAATGCGGTCTTCTCTTCGTCTTCCTTGGCCATGAAAATTTGATGATAACCTGAATAGGCGTCAAGGAAAGACAACAAGTCGCAGCCGGTAGTGGAGTCCAGAATCTGGTCGATGCGCAGCAAGGGAAAAGGATCTTTGGGGCATGCTTTGTTGATATATGTGTAGTCAATACATAGCCTCCATTCCCATTTGCCTTGCACACTACAACTGGATTGGCCAACCATGTTGGATGAAGTACTCCTCTAACCAAGCCAATCGCTTCTAATTTCTTGATTTCTTCGGCAATAAACTATTCCCGCTCCAAAACCTGCTTCCTAACCTTCTACTTGACGAGTCGCGCATGTGGACAGATGGCAAGGTGGTGCTCAATCACCTTCCTAGGAACACTGGGGATATCAGATGGTTGCCACGCGAACACATCGACTTTCGCTCGCAGGAAGGCAATGAGCGCGCTTTCCTATTTGTCGTCAAGGGTGGAACTTATGGTGAAAGTTCCTCCCATGCCATCCTCCTTGGCGGGCACCTTCTTAGTCTCTGGGGGAGATGCCTTGGACTTCTTGCTCTTCCTGGTGAAACTCTCTGGCACGTGCTCAACAGGGGTGCAACACTTTGAGGAAGTGCCCTTGCCGGAGTTTGTGTGAGAGGTCTTGCCGGCTTCTTCCTAGGAGCAAGTGCCTTGGCGGCAGATGCTGCATCTGCCTCTCGGTAGAGTTGATCGGCACGGATAAGCGCGTCCTTCTTGTCGGGCTTGACAGTGAAGACACTCATCGGCCCAAGCATCTTCATTACATTGTAGGCGTAGTGCGACGTCGCCTTGAACTTGGCTAAGGATGGACGGCCAAGGTATCCATTGTATGACAATGGAATTTTGGCCACGTCAAAAACAACCTTCTTCATCATGAAGTTCATATTGCAACCAAATGTTATGGGAAGAGTGATCTTTCCCTTGGGCTGGCTCCTTCCTTGATTGACGCCCAGAAACGAGCCCGTTTCCTTGAGATATCCATCAGGAATTTGTAATCTCTTGATCACCTTGGGCGAGATCAAGTTCAAGCCAGCCCCACCGTCAACTAACATTTTCATCCCTTTGAGGTTGTGAATCGTTGGTGAGACCAACAATGGCAAACACCCAACCACAGTTACACGATCAGGGTGATCCTCAACATCTAAAAATGATAGGCGTGTTGGACCACTTCAAAGGCTTCCGGGCGCCGACAGATGGCTCACTCACATTAACCTCCCACTCCCACTATTTATGTTGGCGGTGGGAAGAATGCAACGAGGCACCTCTGTCGATGAACATAGCATCTATAGCTCTCTGTAACACTTACTCGTTGGACTCGTCCTCCTCTTCAACACAATCATTTCCCCCCTCTTTCTTGTAGAGGCCACGAGAGAGCTGGTCTTTCTATTGCTTAGCCTTGCCGCGGAGACCTCCATAGCCATCGCGTTTCTTGTCGGACCCCTCCGCACCATCCCGGCCCTTCTCCTTGTTTCGCATCTCGTACTCGGCTTTTTGCTTCTCGACAAGCTGCTCAACTTGTCGGTAGTCCTGGAGATTGTGGTTCTTGGTGCGATGGATCTTGCAATACTACTTGATGGAGCCTTCCGGCTTGTCAGCAGCCGCCAAAGCCTGACAGGCGGCGCACCTGGCAACATTGTTGCCGGGGTCATCAACCTTGGCCTTCTTGGCAGTGTCGGGGTTGCAAGATCCCTCGACGGCAAGCATGGACTTGCTCTTGCGCTTCCTGTTACGCCAGACCCTTCTTTGCTGGGGCGGCGGTGTACTCATCCTTAGAGTCGACCCCTGCGCCAGCATCCTTGCCGGGGAGCCTCCTCCCTTCTTCAGCTCGTGCACATTTACCCGCCAGAGCATAGAGCTCGGCAACATCCCAGACCTTGTTCAATGCCAGCTCTTCCCACATCCCGCGGTTATGCACGTTCTGATGGAACGCGCTGATAATAGCGGCAGGATTAACATCTGGTATGTTGTGGTGTATGTGGCTGAACCTATGGATGTACTTGCGCAAAGTCTCGCCTGGGGGATGAGATGTAAATCACCTTCCTGGCCAGGAGCTTGATGACCTTCGATAAGGCGCCAACAATCTCATGGCATAGATCTTCCTAGGAAGAAATGGATCCTTCCGGCAAGTGAGTCAACAACAACCTGATGTTGGGCTTAAGCACCAACGGGAAGTAGTTGGCGAGTATGTTGTCGTCACGAGCCCCGACAGCCTACACCACAATGGTTTAGATGCTCAAGAACTCTAACGGCTGAGTCTTCCCATCATATTTCTCCGGGACCTCTGGCTTGAACATGCGGGAATTGGGCCACTGGACTCGCCACCTCTCACGTGTAAACCCTAGACAACCCACCTCGTAAGGTAGATTAACAGGATACCCCGGCGCTGGCTTGTCTACAGTAGTTCGTGCGCGCTTGTCGGACTGATAGCGCGCTTCCCTCCACCGCTGGATGGTAGTTCGAGCGTCTTCCTTGCCTCGCTCCCAAAGAACTTGATGTTGGTCACGGCGAGTTCGCGAATCGGACAACGCCATGGAATCGTCATCACGAGTGTAGATCCGAAGAATCAGCAACCGCTGCTACCGCTGTGGAGGGGAGTACACCGTAGTTGTAGCACCTCCAGTATTCTCACCACCGACGCATGCCATCTCGATGGACCGTCGCCTTGAAGGCTCTTCTTGTTGTGGCTTATCTTCATTGGCGAGACCAACGAGGCTCTGAATGGCAGCTCTCCATTCTTCGAGCTTGTCTGTAGCAGGAGGAAAGTTGAGGAGCAATTGTGCTCGCGCCAATGCTTCTTCTCTCGTTGGCGACGGCGATAGGTGCGAGGAATGTGAGATGCTCTGACTCCCAACTATGTTGGAAGGAGCTACATCACGGTCCCGCGACCGTACGTTTCTTCCACCAGCACGTGGATGTGCATGTTGGTCTCGCACATCCCGAGGATGATGCTCAAGAGATTTTCCATGAGGATGCCCAGACCCAGCAACATCACGGCGATTGTCATCACGCGCACCCTGAGAAGGTCGCGGCACGTGCGGCAGTGTGGGTGTCTTGGAAGGCGCCCACCATCTCTGGAGTTTTCTGCACCGCCTGCTGACAGTACAACGCCATCCTTGGATCTAGCGGCAGGACGACGCTGCTCACCTTGCTATGATCACCGGAATGTCGCGGAAGCTCTGAACCTCCGCCTCCTCCACCCATGTCTACACCGTCGCCTGTGTCTATAGCTACAGGGACAGCGGATGTGGATGGGCCAAACACCGTCAATCCCTTCCTCTTGGGGGTCATGGCGATGATGATTATGAAGGAACTAGTGCGCTAGTCACCAGATTAAGTACACGCGACCTTGCCCCCTAACTGGTGCACCAAAGATGTCGGGGAAACGACACCTATGGGATTGGAAGGATCCCTTTACAATTCGGCAAGGAAGAACGCTCGCACAAAGAGCAGATCTAATAATTAACACGCAGGATTTTACCCAGTTTCGGGCCGCAAAGATGCGTAAAACCCTACACTGGCTTGGTTGTATTGGAAGAGTTCTAGCTCAGGTTCTGGGAGCGCTATAGTACACAGCTGCTACTCATTTAGAATCGTCTAGAGAAATCCCTCTGTAGTTGTGCCTTGGGCCTCCCTTTATACTCCAACAGTGGCGTACAACGCATACATGAGGTGTAAAGTGGTACAGTGTTATCGTACCTAACACTGACGGTGTAAGACAAACGCATTTAATGTTCCGTCAGGCGTTCCTGACCTTCTACGGGGCGGGACAGGAGCCCATACCATCAGCACCGCTTAGCCCCCTCCATCCTTGGTGCCTCGACATGTACCCAGGTGGGATGACACCTAGTCTCTACGCTGGCAGGACGGCGAGGCCATGCCGGGTGCACTTCTTGCCCGGGCTCTGTAGGTCATCCCAGCAAGATCTGACCGGGGTCCCAGCCTTCAGTCTTCGGTCCTAATTGTTGGCTTGAATGCTTTCTTGACTTCCTTGTCCTTGCATCTAGTAGTCGCCTGGCGGGCCTTGCCGCTGGTGCGGCTACAACTGCCCATTTAAAAGTAAGGGGTACTAAAGGAACCAAACTCAAGATCATCATGAGTATACCCAATAGCAGCACGATGCTTCCTCAGAGTTTTGAATAATCTATTTTCTTCATGCTCTGAAAGGTTAGCACTAATAATAATAGGATATAACTAGCATTGGAAGGCAAAACAAGCATAACTTCAAAACCTTGAACACATAGAGACAAAACTTGATATTATTGCAATTACTACAAGCATATATTCCTCCCTCATAATCAGTAGAATCATGATGGAATTTAACAATATAACTATCATATAAAATTTTCTCTTCATGATCCACATGCATGCAAAGTTGATAGTCTTCCAAAATAGTGGGATTATCATTAACTAAAGTCATGACCTCTCCAAACCCACTTTTATCAAAAAATTCATAAGATTGAACACTCTTCAAAATAGTGGGATCAATAATGCCTAAAGTTGACACTCTTCCAATCCACTTTGAATATCATATTCATCATGAGTATTAAATAAATTATCCAGATCATAAGAAGCATTATCACCCCAATCATGATCACTGCAATGAGTAGTGGTCATGGCAAACTTATCAAATATAGCATCCCCAAGCTTGTATTTTTGCATATCATTAACATAATTGACATTAAAAGAATTTATAACAATATCATTGCAATCATGCTTTTCATTCAAGGAAACATCATGAATCACTTTATAAGTTTCTTCTTCATCAAAATTTTCAGATTCATGATTTTCAAACAAAAGGTCATAGAGATAATTAAGTGCACTCAACTCACTAGCAATTGATTCATAATAATTTGGTATTTTTAAAATATTAGCAAGTGGATGAGGATCCATATCAATAGATTTTTAGCAAGCGAAGATGCATGCAAATAGAAGGCACATGGCAACACAAGCAAACATAGCAACGAAAAGGTGAACGGAAGAGGGCAAATAAAACGGAAAATTGGTGAAGTGGGGGAGAGGAAAATGAGAGGTAAATGGAAAATAATGTAAATGCAAGAGATGAGTTTGTGATGGGTACTTGGTATCCTTGACTTGCTATGTATCTCCCCGGCAACGGCGCCAGAAATCCTTCTTGCTACTTCTCGAGCATGCGTTGGTTTCTCGTGAATAGGAACGGTTTGATGCAGCAAAGTAGATAAGTATTTCCCTCTGTTTTTGAGAACCAAGGTATCAATCCTGTAGGATATACAAGCGAACCACCAATAGATATACCTACACCAGGAATCACACTCTTGCACCCAACACTATAAAGGGGTTGTCAATCCCTTCACGGTTATTTGCAAGGATGAGATCTAGTAGACATAGATATAATAGGGTGCTTGAACAGAAAGTAAAACTAAAAGTAAACATAATACAGCAAGTATTTTTGGTGTTTTTTGATTTTAGATTTGAAAATATAATATGGAAAATAGACCCGGGGGCCATAGGTTTCACTAGATGGCTTCTCTCATGATGGCAAGTATTACGGTGGATGAACAAATTACTGTCGAGCAATTGATAGAAAAGCGAATAATTATGAAGATGTCCAAGGCAATTATTGTGCATATAGGCATCACGTCCGTGAGAAATAGACCGAAACGATTCTGCATCTACTACTATTACTCCACACATCGACCGACTGATGCCTACATCTAGAGTATTAAGTTCACGAAGAACAGAGTAACACATTAAGTAAGATGACATGATTTAGAGGGATAAACTCGAGCAATATGATGAAAAACCCATATTTTTACCCTTGATGGCAACAATACAATACATGCCTCACTACCCCTATTTTGTCGCTGGGTCAAGACACCGCAAGATTGAACCCAAAACTAAGCACTTCTCCTATTGCAAGAATTACCAATCTAGTTGGCCAAACCATACCAATAACTCAAACAGACTTGCAAAGATATAAAATTATGCATATAACAATTCGGGAAAGACTCACATAATATTCATGGATAATCTGAACATAAACCAACAATTCATCGGATCTCGACAAACACACCGCAAAAGAGTATTACATCGGATAGATCTCCATGAAGATCATGAAGAACATGGTATTGAGAAGCAAAGAGAGAGAAGAAGCCATCTAGCTACTAGCTATGGACCCATAGGTCTGTGGTGAACTACTCACGGATCATCGGGGGGGCAATGGAGTTGATGTAGATGCCCTCCGTGATCGAATCCCCCTCTGAGAGATTACCGAAAACGGCACCAAGATTGGATCTCTCAGGAACGGAGGCATCTAGCGGCAGAAAAGTAATTTCATGGATCTCTTTGATAGTGATAGAATATTTGGGTATTTATAGGATGAAAATTAGGGTTAGGGGAGTTGCCAGGGGCCCACAAGCCTGCCCGGCGCGGGTGGCCCCCCTGGGCGTGATAAGCGGGCTTGTGGCCCCGTGGCAGCTCCTCTGCCTTGGTTCTCAAATCTCATGGCTTCCATATTTTCTAGAAAAAAAATCATTCGAGAGGTTTTATTCTGTTTGGACTCCGTTTGAGGAGGGTATAGCGTCATCGTGGGTGGCGCAGTGGATAGATACATGATACGTACGCACGCATGCGTATGCTAGCAGCGTCGGCATGGTGGAGTGATGCATGTGAGCTTACACAATTGCTTCCTTTTTCGAGTTGTGTGTATAATATTATGTTTTTTTTTAGCCAAGGTAATAATAAGGTTGCTCCTTTATTTTTGAGGATTTAATAGGGCTATTTTATTAATTCCCTTCTCTCATAGAGATGGGTTGGGCTATTCCCTAAAAAATAGATGGGTTCAACTTTGAAGCTGAACCGCGCCAAAATCGGTTCGACTTGGTTGTGCTTCATTCCTATTTTGTCGGTTCAGCTAGGCCTCTTATCTTTTTGGGCCAAGTTGGAGCGAGTCCACAAGCCTGACTGACCTGTCTATCCTTCTCTCGAGGAATAAACTGACAACAATGACCAGTGTCCCGAATGGAGACTGCTCTGCAAACAAGTTTGATCTTAATGCAGGATCGACGACATCGGGGAGCAGAACCACCAATGTGTAGGCTCAACAACGTCAGGGTGCAAAGGCAGTGGGTAGGCGGAGTTGAGTGTGATCGCCCAGTCTAGGGCATCCTGAACATTGGCCATGGCAGTTGTCCTTGATGCAAGCATTGCATGAAGGTCACACCGAGCTTGCTCAGGAAGCAACGAGTATTAAATCTTACTGAGGGTGGTGAGGCCATGAGGACCACCATCGAGGCCATGAGAACGACCATGCTCGATGCATCAGATGTTAGATAGATGCAAATGCCCTCACCAGAGAAAAACAAATAATATTTACAATCGTCATAATTTTGATTCACTGACTCTTTGTGGTGGCATGTTGAACATATATCATACATAATCAATGGAAAATTCGATGTGTGGACTATTTTTTCCGAAAAGGATGTGTGGACTACTTATCTTTGTTCATCATCTAATGCATTGCCTTGAATGTGCTCAATGTCTCTTCCCTTTTTTCGTTGCATATTTTTTATCAATCTTATCGTCCATCCTAGGGTAGAAAATGACGTGAAATATTATGCTAGACATCGAATATTTGATATGTCTACAAAACCCAACTTATTATCTAATCTAACTATCAACAAGTTCTATTAAATACATTCGAATTTGGTAGGCTACAACTTGGCTTATGTTGATTTCAAGTCCACTCAAATCTATACGTGTCTTTTTAAGAATGTTGGCAATGCAGCACAACATTTGATGTGGGACACAATAACATGCAGGGAGATCTCAAATGTTGATTCGAAGGTACTACACATTTAAACTTAGGAATTAGAACTATAGAACAAAGATAAAAATGATGATGTGATATGCACCAAATTATCGTATCGCTTGTATTTTGTCTTATGTTGCAAAGTAGAATAATGATGTGTATATTAGCATTAGTAGAAATGTCCATTAATACATGTGATAAGAAAATAAATAACCAGTTGTTCTTTAGAACATCTTGATTGTTTCTTAATAGCTGCGGTCTTATTTGTTGTGGTTCTGTAGCGTAGCACAGACATCTTACTAGTTTTTTGAAAAACTCAAGGTTTTTGCTTCCAAGAAGCTTGGCATGAATGGCTTTAATCGCGTAAGCCGGCCCTCATGTGACATAAATCCGTCGTCCTAACCTTAACTAGTTTAGGGTCTTAAAAAAGATTGACAGTCAAGAGTACGAACAGGCCACATAGCGAAGAGACTACAGCGGACAGGTGAGTTTTTCCTAGCTTTCTATAAGCTGGCTTTCTCGTCACGTAATTGGTAATTTTAAACTTGGCAAGTTCAGGGTATTTTTGAAAGATTGACTATCAAGAGTACGGTGGGTCACCTCGTGGAGTAGCAAGTTGCAAACAGGTAGGTTTAACCCATATATCGCATGGAAGCTGGTCAAAAGGGTATGAAAGCTAAACTCATTGAGTTGGAATCCCCCAAGTGACTTTATAATCAATCAATGCTTGCACTGAATATTTTGGACGAAAAGGACAGAGGCCCGAAATTATAGGGAGGCTGTATTTATTATATTTACCATAATAAAGGTATGTACATTGATGTGATCCAATGACTCAAGTGTAATAGGGTTGAAGATGAGCAATGTTCCATGGCCTCCTGCACTCCACCTCAGAAGTACGTGATTTTTCATGCCCCCGTATATCAATGAGGTAATATGACCCATTGTTAAGATTCTTGCTAATCACAAAAGGTCCTTCCCAAGGGGGTGATAACTTATGCATATTTGTCTGATCTTGAATCAACCAGAGCACTAAGTCGCCCTCTTGGAACGTTCGAGTTTTAACTCTGTGGCTATGATAGCAAGGCACGTCCTGTTGGTAAATTGCTGATCGGACAGCTGCAAGATCGCATGCTTCATGCTAGGCATCAACTGTATCCTGATGCGCCATCTCATTATTAGTTTTGACCTAAGCTGCCACCCTAGGCGAGTCATGACGAATATCACTTGGGAGAACCGCCTCTGCACCGTAAATCATGAAAAAGGCGTGTAGCGTGTTGAGATATATGGGGTGGTTGTGATGCTCCAAAGAACTAAATGAAGCTCCTCAATCAAACAATCCGCATTTGTTCCAAAGAACCATGAGCATGGGTTTAATTCCTCTCAAAATTTCTTGATTGGCGTGCTCTGCCTGACCTAGACTGTGGATGGGCCACTGAGGAGGCATCAAGGCGGATGTGTTCACGTTGACAAAACTATTTCATAGCAACCTTAGACAGATTTGTGCCATTACCACTGGTGATACTATAAGGGTAACCAAAACGAAAAATCAGCTTTTTGACAATCTAAACTACATATGTTGCATCACATTTCCTAATCGGCTCTGCCTCAATCCACCTTGTAAACTTATCAACTGCCACCAAAAGGTGGGTCTTTTTGTCCTTAGATTTTTTAAACGACCCAACCATATCAAGCCCCCATACCACAAACGGCCAAGTGATTGGAATCATCCGCAATTCTTGAGCCGGCACATGAGCCCGTCGTGCAAATTTCTGACACCCATAGCACTTGCTAACTATATCCTTAGCATCTACATGAGCTGTTAACTAGTAAAACCCATGCCAAAAAGCCTTGGCAACCAAAGATTTTGACCCCGCGTGATGACCACAATCGCGTGCATGTATCTCTTGTAAAAATTTATCTTCCCTCCTTGGGAGAGATAAAGCATTGCAAACACCAGTCACACTGTATTTATGTAACTCGCCATGGATAATAATCATGGACTTAGATCGCCTCATGATTTTCCGTGCCAAAGTCTCATCTTCGGGTAACTCGCCATGAGTCATATAAGCCAGATAAGGCAGTGTCTAGTCAGGAATAGCACAAAGGGCCGCCACCAACTGTCCTTCCGGGTCAGGTATAGCAATATCTTCCTCAGAAGGCAACTTGACCAAAGTATTATGCAACACATCAAAGAACATGGTTGGTGGCACCATCTTGCACTGAGACCCAAGTCGGGATAATGCATCAACCGCCTCATTCTTCCGTCTATCAATGTGATCTACCTGATAACCCTTCAAGTGACCAGCAATGTTCTCATCCGCCTGGCGATAAGCTGCCATCCGACGGGCTTTGGAATCCCACGTGCCTGAAACTTGCTGAGCCACCAGGTCTGAATCATCCAGACATCTGACCAAACTCAAATTCATATCCTTGGCCATATGGAGCCGATGGAGCAAAGCTTCATACTCAGCTGCATTGTTGGTGCAAGGGAACATTAGCCTTAAGATATAGCAAAATTTGTCACCTCGTGGAGGAGTTAAAACAACTCCAGCCCCTGAAGCTTCCAACTGTTTGGATCCGTCAGAATGGATCGTCCAATATATGTTGTCAGGCTTCTCCTCAGGTACTTGACACTCTGTCCAACGATTGATGAAATCCACCAGGGCTTGAGACCTGATAGCAGTTCTACGAACATACCTCACATTATGAGGCCCAAGCTCAATTTCCCATTTAGCAACCTGGCCCATGGCCTCTCTATTTTGAATGATATCTCCCAATGGAGCAGAGCTGGCCATCTGCAAGCACATTTACTCCCTTGTCGGTATTGGTAATTAATAACAACAAGTATGTCTTTGAACTAATGTTTCCAGTAAGCATATTTCAGGGAAATTTCAATTGTGGGTTGGCAAAAGGATTGTGGAATACCCCAAGATGCAAGAAAATATAATGGCAAAGCTTCAAGCAAGAGGACTCTACATTTTACCTTGTGAGAAATCACTTTGATTCCATTGGAAAGCCAATACGATCAAAAGGGGGTAAGGTACTGTTGGTGAACAAAATGCTCATACGTGCACAAGTGATAGTCACCACATACACCCACAAGCTCTTCCACAAAAGTCTGTCCAAAGCCAAATATCCAAAATTGGCGCAACCAACACTTTCCACTCGGTGCCACCGATTCTCAGCCTCAGACAGACTCAGCCAAACCCTAACCCTTCGGTGCAACCGATTCTGCTTTGGTGCCACCGAGTTTGGGTTGCCAACTTTCTGTAACACAAACTCACAAAATCGGTCCCAACGAGTTTGTTGAATCGGCGTCACCGAGTTTGGCAATCTGACCGTTGGTCACCTTATCGGTGCAACCGAGGTTTACACATCGGTACTGAGATTTAAAAGTTGCTACCTTTGAGGCATCTCGGTACCACCGAGATTAACACATCAGTGTCACCGAGTCTGACTTATTAGATCTAACGGTTGGATCTTTGGAGATGCCTATATATATACCTCCACCACTAGTTACTCACAAGAGAAGCACTCGGAATAGATCCCTACCTATCCTATCAGATTTTATGCCAGAGTGCCACCTACTCATGTGTTGTTCTCATGCCATTCCATTCCGACCATATGAATCTTGATATGTAGCCTCCCCAAATTTCTTTCCACCCAATCAATATCTTCCACCATAGCCAAATCTATGAGAGAGTGATTGTGTGTTGAGGAGTCTATCATTTCGAAGCACAATAGCAAGGAGTTCAGCGACATTATCGAGCCTATTACCTTTTGAATGGTGGTGGCTCCTAGATTGGTTAGGTGTCGCTTGGGAGCCTCCTACTACGTGTTGTGGAGTGAACCAAGAAGTATGTAAGGGCAAGGAGATAGCCTACTTCATGAAGATCTACCCCGAGTTAGGCTAGTCCTCCGTGGACGTAGGACATCATGGTATAGTCAAGGTTGCTTCTTCGTGGAACCCTTTGTGGGTAGAGCACTCCATGGACTCTCGCGACCGTTACCCTCCATGGATTGAAGACTCCATAAACATGGCCGTACGAGAGCACCACCTAATAGAACCACAAGAAAAATCATCGTGTCATCAAATTGCGTTTGATCTTCCTATCCTTCCTTTAGTACTCATGCTTGTTATTACTATCCGATGCTATACTCGTAGACATGCATGTGAAGGGTGTACTTGACTTGCTATGAATGCTAAAATCTGCCAACACTTAAAATTGGGAAAACGTAGATTTTTATTTGGTCGAGTAGTCTAATCCCCCTTCTAGACCTACTTTCAATCCTACAAGTAGTATCAGAGCTTTGTTCTCCATTGCATTGGTTTCACAACCTAGGAGAGTATGGCGTCTAGTGAGGGAAATTATCACCGTATTGGTTTGTACTTTGATGGCACTAATTTTGCTAGTTGGAAGCACAGAATGAAGATGCATCTTCTTGGTCATAACCCCGCCGTTTGGGATGTTGTTCCTGTTGGATTGCAAGGTGAATTCTTTGCGGATGGAAGGGAACCGGATCACAAAGCGACTGTGGATGAATTGAAGATATTGCAACTCAATGCTCAAGCACGTGACATTCTCTTCAACTACCTATGCCCTGGAGAATTCAACAAAATTAGACGTCTTGAGAATGCAAAAAAGATTTTGGATACTTTGGTTGATATGCATCAAGGTACCGAATCTGTGAGAGAATCCAAGTTGGATGTTCTTCAAAGTCATCTTGACTAGTTCAAGATGAAGGATGGTGAAGGAGTCGCTGAGATGTACTCTAGGCTAGCTCTCATCACCAATGAGATTGCCGGCTTAGGAAGCGAAGAAATGACCGACAAATTCATTATCAAGAAGATACTCCGAGCTTTGAATGATCTATATGACACCGTATGCACATTGATCCAAATGATACCCAACTACACATATCTCAAGCTAACGAAATTGATTGGAAGGATTGTTGCTCATGAGATGACACTCATGGACAAGGAAGAGCTTCACCACAAGTATAGTGGTGCTTACAAGGCCACAACTGAAGCTTCCACTACCTCAAGCGACAACCTTGTCACAAGTGAAGAGATAGGCATCATGGTCAAGAAATTCAACAAGTTCTACATGAATAGAGGCAAAGATCGAAGCTCCAACTCAAGATATGAAGAGAAGCGTTCATCAAGTCATGACCGAAACTAATACAATTGTGGGAAGCCCGGACACTACTCCAATGAGTGCACAGCTCCTTACAAAAGGAAATAAGAGTCACAAAGAAGACGAAGCTCATGAGACGAGTCACCTCAAAGAGAGAGAAGGAGTAGGGTTGGTCATGATGAACGAAGACCCTCAAGGAGAAGTAGGGACTCGGAGAAGAAGGACAAGTACACCAAGAGCTACTCAAGAGGAAGACATCAAGCTCATGTTGGTGAATGGGTTTCCGGCTCCAAATCCGACAACCACTCCGAGAGAAGCTATCACTCCAACTCCGACTATAGTCAAGATGAAGGTGTTGCCGGACTTGCACTAGTGACAACCGACTCCTATCACTACTGGAATTCAATTATTTGTCGTCTGCGAGGCCTTTGCCGTCGGCTGACACATGGCAAAGATGCTCTTTGTCGTCCGCTGTCACAAAGCAGACGACAAAGAACTGACACATGGCAAAGGCACTGTTTTCCATGTGCTTGTTCTTTGCCGTTAGCCCCCAGACGACAAAGAGAGCCAGGGGAGACGACAAAGAGCTAGGGTGGGTCCCACCGGACCTTGGCCCTGGCCAGGTCCAATCAGACGGGGTCTTTGCCGTCGGCCCTTTCCCTCTTTGTCGTCCGTGGGCGGACGGCAAAGGGGATGCCCTGCTAATGGTTGTCCCCCCCACTCCTCTCTCTCTCACTCCTCTCCCTCTCACTCTCTCCTCCCTCGCTCCCAGCAACCGCCACCGCTAGCCCCCACGTCGCCACGCCCCCGGCTGCCCCTCCCCCATGCCCCCGGCCGCCCCTCCCCCACGCCTCCGGCCGCCGCCCCCTCCCACCTGCTCCCTCCGGCCGCGGCCCTCCTCCCACCTCCCTCTCGACGGCCGCCCCAGCCCCACCTCCCTCCCAGCTGCCTGCGCCGCCTGCACCGCCGCCCCCTCCCACTTGCTCCCTTCGGCCGCCGCCACCTCACACCTGCTCCCTCTGGCCGCCTCCCTCCTCCCACCTCCCTCCCGCCCGTCGCCCCAGCCCCACCTACCTCCCGGCCGATGCCCCCTCCCACCTCCCTCCCGGCCGACGCCCTCCTCCCACCTCCCTCCCGGCCAACTCCCTCCTCCCACCCTCTCTCGGTCGCCGCCCCCTCCCACCTGCTCCCTCCGGCCGCCGCCCTCCTTCGCACCCTGCCACCCCGGCACCCCAGCGCCCTCCGGTATGTTTTTTGTTTTTGTTTTTGTTTTGTTTTCTTCTTTTTTGTAGTTTAGTGCTGGGTTTAGTGTTAGATAAGATTAGGTTAGTGCTAGATTAGTTTAGTGCTAGGTTTAGTGCTAGGAAGAATAAGTAGAAGGAGGAAGAAGAAGATGAAGGAGAAGAAGAAAAAGTAGAATAAGTAGTGGCCGACCCCCGACGCCATTGACCCCCGACCCCCGACCCCCGACGGCACTGACCCCCGACCCTCGACGCCACTGACCCTCGACCCCCGATGCCACTGACCCTCAACCCCCGACGCCACTGAACTTCGACCCCCGACCCCTGACGCCACTGACCCTCGACCCCCGACCCCCTACCCCTAACCCCAGACGCCACCGACCCCCTACCCCCAGCCCCCGACACCTCTTTGGGATCTTGTTGATCGAAAAGACCCCCGACCCCCAACTCTAGTGACCCTCGACCCCCAACGACACCGACACCCGACTAGCGACGCCACCAACCCCCAGCCCTCGACCCTCGACCTCCGACGCCACTGACACCCGACTCCCGACCCCCGACGCCCGAGACCACTGACCCCCGACCCCCGACTCCCGATCCCCGACTCCACTAACCCTCGACCCCCGACGCCCGGCGCCATTGCCCCTCGACTCCAGATGCCACTGACCCTCGACCCCCGACCCCCGACGCCCGACGCAACTGACCCTCGACTCCCGACGCCACTGACCCTTGATCCCCGACCCCCGACGCCACTCGCCCTCGACCCCCGACCCCCTATCCCGGACCCCCGACGCCACTGAGCCCCAACCCCTGACCCTCGACCCCCGACGCCAGTGACCCTCGACCCCCGACGACACTGACCCCCGACCACCGACACAACTAAACCCCGACCCCCGACGCCACCGACACCCGACACCACCGACCATCGACGCCACCGACACCCGACACCACCGACCATCGACGCCACTAAGCCGACGGGGTCATAGTTTTGTAAATTATGAGTTAGGTCACATATTTTCCCATTATGTTAATTATAAAAACATCATATTTGTGTTGATCGGGTGAATTTCAATGTGCAGTTGTTCGACGACCTCCACGAGCTCCGCCCCTACGTGTGTTGGTGAGCACAAATGACTTCTCCTCCTACCCCCTTAATTTGCTCTATTCCGGTCTTCGTGCCGATGAAACTTGCTAGCTATAGGTTTCTTCAATCATGAGTATGCGTGACCAGTATGCGTCTCCCGTTCGAAAGGGCGACATCTATAACTATGCATGTCTTTGCATATTTATAACCGCCATCCTTTCGAATTGTCCAACGTTATCCATGGACAGCTCGAGGATGTGTAGATTGGGTTCGTTTTCCCATATGCTGTGCTCCAGATCCGATGCGGAATTTCGTCAGTGCCTCCCTGTTGTTCTCCGGGTATACATCCTCTCTGCTTATTGCTGAGACGTGTATCAGGAGAACAGGGGGGAGGTGCTGCCGAAATTCTGCATCGCATCTGGAGCAGAGCATGGGAAAACGAACCCAATCTACACATACTCGGGTGGGATTAGGACCTATCTTTACCTATTAGCGTGTAGGTTGCATGGACGTAATAAAACTAAAAAACTTGATTAGCTGATGAATATAGGTGATGAATTATATATTAATTTATTTCTTGTGGGCCCATAGGTAGCTAGGCAACATGAGTGATCGTGCTTGGATGTACACTGGTCACCCTAGTCAGAAAGACATGACCAATGAATGGTTAACAAAAACCAGGGGGTTTGTGAGATCTGCATTTGCAAATGGCCAGCAAAAAACATGGTGCCCCTATCCCAACTGCGACAACTGGAAAAAGTAGACAGAGTTTGAAATGGGTAAACACCTGTAGAAGTGGGGTTTTACACCTAATTATACGGTGTGGACTTTTCATGGTGAGTCTGACCAACGTGCCAGAGGTGAGGTGATTCAGAAGACATGGTACGGGGATCGAAGACATGGTGCAAGACTTTGATGATGCTCGAGATTCAGAAGATGAGATGGAGGAATCTGCAAAGGCCTTCTAAGAAATGTTGGAGTCTTCAAAACATCCTCTCCACGAGCAGACTGAGCTTTGTCAGCTGGATGCCATCGCGCAAGTAATGGCTCTGAAGGCTCAATTCAACCTAGGAAGAGAATGCTACGATGCAATGATGACGATATTTGGATGCTTTCTACCCAAAGGCCATGTACTGCCTGCAAACCTGTACCAGTTAGAGAAAATCCTCCGTGTACTTAAGATGCCCTATGAGAAGATACATGCCTGTGAGAATGGATGTGCCTTATTTAGGCTTGAGTATGCGACCTTGAACTATTGCCCCATTTGCAATTCTTCCAGGTATATTGTGGTAGACAACGGTATGGGTGAGAAGAATCAGACCAAAATCCCCATTAGTGTTCTTCGGTATCTACCAATCGTACCAAGACTTCAACGTCTTTTCATGGTCGAAGAGACGGCCAGATAGATGGCATGACACAAATCGGGCAAAAGAACCGAACTAGATGCGGATGGGAACAAGATGCTGGTACACACTTCAGATGGTTTTGCGTGGAGGTACTTCGATGCATTACATAAGGATAAATTGGAAGATCCGAGGCATCCAAGAGTTGCCATCAGCACGGATGGGTTCAATGTGTATGGTATGACGGCAACACAATATAGTTGTTGGCCTGTATTTGTCATTCCACTCAATTTCCCACCCGGAGAGATTATGAAAAGAAAGAACATTTTCCTGACGTTGATAATTCCAGGGCCCAACTATCCGCGGAAGAATATGAATGTGTACATGCAGCCGCTTAAGGATGAGTTGCAAGAAGCCTGGGATAATGGGATCAAGACCTACGACGCCGCTACCAAAACAAATTTCAAAATGCATGTGTGGTACATGTGCTCGACGCATGATTATCCGACGTATGCGCTATTCTCTGGCTGGTGTGTGCATGGAAGGTTCCCGTGCACCACATGCAAGGTAGCTCTTTAGTTCCGTTGGCTGCAGGCTGGTCACAAGTATTCTTGCTTCGACATGCATAGACAATTCCTGGATCCTGACCATAAGTTCAGAAAAGACAAGAAGAATTTCATCAAAGGTAGAGTTGTCAAAAACACTACACTAGCTGCGTTGACAGGCTAACAGATCCTGGATCAGATAAACGCTCTCGAGCCGGATCCTAAACGTCCAGGGTATTTCAAAGGGTATAATACGGAACACGCCTGGAGTCACAAGTCATGTTTGTGGGATCTGCCTTACTTTAAAGACCTCCTTTGCCCACACAACATCGACATGATGCACACTGAAAAGAATATTGCGGAGGCCATTTTTGGTACACTGTTCGGCATAGAGGGGAAGTCAAAAGATAATCCTAAGGCTAGAATCGACCTGGAGGCTCTATGTGATAGACCGTTACAAAACTTGCGACAACGGAAAGGAAAGCAAAGCATAGTGAAGCCAAAGGCATGGTTCAATATTGAAAGGCCAGCTATGAGGGAAATGCTATTGTGGGTGAAAATGCGGTTGATGTTCCCCGATGGGTATGCTGCGAATCTAAAGAGGGGAGTGAGTCCTGAGAAATTGAAAATATTTGGTCTCAAGAGTCATGATTGGCACATATGGATTGAGAGGGTAATGCTGGTGATGTTGCGTGGCTTTATCCCTGAGGATGAATGGCTAGTACTGGCAGAGCTGAGCTATTTCTTCCGTTCTCTTTGTGCGAAAGAACTATCGCCTGGCGTGCTAGATGAAATGGAAGAGTTGGCGCCCGAGTTGATCTGCAAATTAGAAAAGATCTTTCCATCGGGCTTCTTTAATCCAATGCAGCATTTGATTTTGCATCTCCTGACCGAGGCAAGATTGGGGGGGCCCATTCAAAATCGATGGTGCTTCTCAACTGAGAGGATGCAGAAGACGCTTCGAGCTAAGTGTAAAAATAAACGTAGAATTGAAGCATCGATGGCCAAGGCATTCATTACCGAGGAGGCGGTAAACTTCGTGGCAACACACTACGAAGCCAAAAATCATCATTTGCATAATTCGAAGCCTCGGTACAATAATGACAATCCAAAAAAAGGTAGATCCAACCTCAGCTTATTCAAAGGGAAGCTCGCACCATCCGGTGCTTCGAAAGGGAAATCGTTGGATGTCGAAGAATGGCGGACCATTTCATTGTATATCTTCACCAACCTAACAGAAGTGCGGCCCTAGATAGAGTAAGTTCTCGGTAAATTATTGTTCTGCAACTGCTAATTCCTTTCAACTACTCTTATTCCCGGATATTTGATATAGTCGATACGTTGCCGAATTCTCGGATGGAGCGGTCATCGAAAAGGATTCCGTCGAAGAGTATGAGCTTCTCTCAAAGCATGGAGGCGACTATCCCGGTTTCATCTCTTGGTTGAAACAAAGGGTAATTAATTACCATTAATGGTCCATTTGATTTCTTGGTCTAATTTGCAGCTAATGCATCCATTCTTTCGTATTAAACTTGTAGGCTGATGCAGAGTCTATGGACGCCGAGTTGAGACAAGTCGCTAATGGTTTTGAGTATAAGGTCCGTTCATTTCACAAATAAAACATCAACGGGTATCACTTTCGTAGCTTTGGCAAAGAGCTATTTATGCCCGACCTAAAGACTACAAATTGTTGTGTCTCTGCTATCGGCGAAGGATGCACCGAGTATTATGGAAGAGTTGAAGCAATTTATGAACTTCTATTCTATGGTGAAAACCCACTGACCGTCGTAGTCTTCAAATGTCATTGGTTTGAGCCGAGGGAGACTAGAAGGAATCATGAACATATAGGACTAGTCGAAATCAACCAAAACACCCACTTAGATGTTCCCGATGTCTATATTACGGCTCAACAGGCGACACGAGTTTTCTATCTACCGTGGGCCTGCCAAACTAATCCAAATCTGAAAGGTTGGGATGTCGTTTATGAAGTGCCACCACATTTTAGACCACCTACCCTCAATGAAGAGGATTACGAACCTCACATTAACCCAGACACATCTGAAGGAGAATTCTTCCAAGAAACACATATGTCCAAGAAACGTTTCAAGAACCGCTCTACTTCACCCCAGAACATTGAAGTAGACAGCGACAGTGAATCTGTCTTAATACCTGAGCCCGAATAGGAAGAGCAGCAAGAAGAAGAGGTTACTGCTGCGGATGACCTGTCACTTCTTGACCGATTACATAATGGTGGCCTTCCACATGTTCTACCTGATAGTGATGATGATGATGCATTTATTGATGATAGTGATGATCATGATGCTTTTATTGACCCCGAAGCATATATAGATGAGCACGATTAGTTCATGTCAGGTATTCAACTATTACTATATATAAATTTTGAGTTCATGTTAGGTATTCAATTTTTATTAGTCATGTTGGTATTTATGACGATGATACACTTAAATTATATACATTTTATTACTCATGTTGGTATTTATGTTGTACTAATTTCATTTACTCTTTGTCATGATAGGTGTTGAAAGATGGTGGGAAAGGGTGGAAAGCACTCCGCGGCTCCTTCTTCGTTGGCGGGTCATGGGATGGGTACTTTCATTCCTGACTCGCCTCTTCGGAGAGCGTTGCTCTCTACTCTGCATGGAGTGGCCGCTTCTTCGACTCTCGCGGACCCCGTGAGAGGAGGTCGACTCCCCGCGAAGGCAAGAGGTACTAAAGGTATTACTCATGTTGGTATTTATGTTGTACTCATGTTGGTATTTATGTTGTAGTCATGTTGGTATCTATATACATTTTATTACTCATGTTGGTATTTATGTTGTACTAAAGGCACACGTGCCCGCGGGAGAGGTAGGGTGGTGGCTGCCACGCCTTCCTCGCCGCCACCCCAAGCTGATTCACCTGAGCACAGGACTTCTAGGGTGGACGAGCCTCAGGTCGATGAGCCTCAGGTCGACGAGCCTCAGATCAACGCGCCTCAGGTCGACGCGCCTCAGGTCGATGTGCCTTCGACCCACGAGACTCGTGTCCCAGAGGCTTCGTTCCAGGCGACTCCGGAGCAAAGCAAGGATGAGGGTACGTCCCCAGATACCCAGTGGGATACCTGGGCTGATCAGGGTCAGCCTGAGCCAAGTGGCCATGCTGATAGCGACGAGGAGCTGGGTGAGGGGGCTATCGTCCACCAGTGTGGTAGTTCGGGGCTCCCGCTCATGTCGGCGACCCGCGAGCAGAGGTGGTCGATTAAGCCAAATGGGGAGAAGTAAGTTAATTTACTCTTATTTAACCTTTTGCCTTCACGTTTTCTCAAATATCTATTGTTTTGGCTTTAATTTGTCATACTGCAGGGGTTGGATTATTACCAAGGGTGTCCGCAAGCCCAACAACATCCTTGGTGTGCTTTGCCGTAAAAATTTCCCGGGGTTTGTTACATTGCCCGATGGGGAGCGAGAGGTAGGAATGACCTGGGAGCACTACTTGGGTGCCCCGGCCCCGCCGGAGGTGGAGATCGACGGTGTTTTGTGCCACACGAGGGCCGACATGGTGATTCGACAGTTCTGGGTAATTTCTCCTTTACACAATTATAAATCAATTGTAGCTAGTTATTGTACTGATCGGTGTTGTCTCGTTTGCAGACCTACTACAGGTGTGAGGAGGGATACGAGGAGGACGCGGCAAAGGTTATCGATACCGAATGTCGCCGCCTACTTCAAAACTTTCGGCACGAGGCTTGGGTGCAGGCTGTTCGAGAATACTATGCCTCGCGGCGTATTAGGAAGAACAAGGCGAAGTGCCGCGATTCTAAGATGGAGAAGGAGCATTACATGAAGGTAATTACATATTATTATGGCTTTGTAGTTAGTTTCCTTGATTTGGTTCTTATGCGCTCAAATTTCTCTTTATTAACTTAGGTGTCCCCAAGATGGTGTGTGGATAAGTTGGATTTTTGGGAGGCCTTGGTGGATCAGTGGTGCTCCGAAACGTGGGAGGCCAGCCACAACAACGCCAAGGAGAGGCGTGGAAAAATGGTTGGTGTGCCACACCATCAAGGGAGCGTCAACTTAATCCAATTTGGCGAGAACTGGGTATGTGGTTTGCTTCATGCCTCATGCGATTCATTCTTCATGCTATCTTGAGCCCTTTACTAATCAATTTTCCTCTCTCTCTCTCTCTCTCTCTTTTAGGCGCATCTAAATAAGACGGAGGTGCCACAAATGTACGACCTGTATGCGATGGCCCATACTGCCTCATACAAGGAGGTCAAGGCATTCTCTGAGTCTGACCTCGAGCATCCAAAAAACTTCACCAACATCTCCTCCCACCACAAGCTCGTGAAGTACAGAGATCACGGGAAGGCGAGGAAAGGGGAGGACTTTAACCCGAGCGAGGGGCCTATTGATCCAGAGATGGTGATGATAGCTGGCAATGGGAGGCCCCATGGCTCGATCGCCATTGGAGACGGCCTTATACGTTGCCCTAGCACTCTTCGGCAGATAAAGGCACGCCAAACGAGCTCCTGTCCTGAGATAACACCTCATCCACGGCCAGTCGAGCTCGCCATCGAGGTTAGTTTAATGGACTCAACTATCTTTCCGCATTATGTTGTGCGTGGGAACCAATATGATTACAATGCTAACAATGAGTTCTGTTGCAGGCTGCTATTCTGAAGGAGAGAGATGCAATGCATGCAGCTTTGGCGGAGAAGGATAAGGAGATGAAGGAGCTAGAGGAGAGGACGACTGCATTGCTGGAGGTGGAGAGGGCACGGAATGATGCGTCTAACAGGGCCATGTACGAGCTCTTTGTGGTGAGTTTCTTCTTCATATTATTTCAAATCTTGCATTTTAATGTCCGTTTCATTAATAACTAAAAAGTTTGACTTGTCGAAACCAAATGTACAGTCTATGTGCGAGAAGACCGGCCAAGTCCCTCCGGCGATGCCAGTCATTAACATGGCAGGGACGGTGAGTTTCATTTCAATGCACTGATCTTAAGAGTGTCATCATGCTAACGACACATTGCAAATGATGTTTGGTGCAGAATTTCTGCCGAAACGCATCGCACGACCCTTCTACAGTGGAGCGTTCTTCAGGGTATCCTTCTCCAGGTGAAACAAGCCAGAGCCACCGTGCTTCACCGTCGTGATGACGATAATGGTATGTTTGGTGAGAACAAGGAGAAGAAGAGAAGAAGAAGGAGGAGGAAGAAGAAGGAGAAGAAGGAGAAGAAGGAAGAGAGAAGATCCTTCTCCTTCTTCTCCTGCTTCTGGTCCTTCTTCTTGTCCTTCTTCTTTTCTTCTTCTTATCCTCTGCCTTCTCCTTCTCCTTCTACTTCTCCTTCTCCTCCTCCTCCTCCTTCTTCTTTTACTTGTCCTTCTTCTTCTCTTCTTGCTTCTTCTCTTTCTCTTCTTCTACGTAGCTTAGACTCATCCAACAAAGACTAAATTGGCTAATTATCCAACAAAATGACATAATTAGCTTAGTTAGGTGAAAACATCATAAGAACCTTGGTTAGCTCATTAAAATGACTAATTTAGCTCAAAAATGAAATATTAAGCTCAAAATGGCATAAGAACCTTGGTTAGCTGATGAATATTATATACTTAGCTAGGCTTCCACTTAAATGACATAATTAGCCAATTTAACTCGAAAATGCCTTAATAATCAAAGTTGCCTCCAAAATTACATATTTTACCCAAGTTAGCTCTAGAATGGCCTATACTTAGCTTGGCTTCCACCTAAATGACAGAATTAGCTTAGTTAGCTCCAAAATGGCCTATTTAATAATAAATGACCTATACTTAGCTATTTATCCTCCAAAATGAAATAATTAGCTCCAAAAAGGCATAATTAGCTAATTTAGCCCGAAGAAAAGGACAAGAGGAGAAGAAAGAGGAAAAATGAAAAAAAGGAAGAAGAAGAAGAAGAGAATAAGAAGGAGAAGGAGAAGGAGGAAGAAGAAGGAGAAGAAGGAGAAGAAGGAGGAGAGAAGCTTCTTCTCCTTCTTCTTGTCCTTCTTCTTTTCTTCTTCTTCTCCTCTTCCTTATCCTTCTCCTTCTCCTTCTCCCCCTCCTACTTCTTTTACTTCTCCTTCTTGTTCTCTTCTTGCTTCTTCTCTTTCTCTTCTTCTACGTAGCTTAGACTCATCCAACAAAGACTAAATTGGCTAATTATCCAACAAAATGACATAATTAGGTTAGTTAGCTCCAAAATGGCCTATTTAATAAAAAATGACCTATGCTTAGCTAATTATCCTCCAAAATGACATAATTAGCTCCAAAAAGGCATAATTAACTAATTTAGCCCGAAGAAGGGGACAAGAGGAGAAGAAAGAGGAAAAATGAAAAGAAGGAAGAAGAAGAAGAAGAGAAGAAGAAGGAGAAGGAGAAGGAGGAAGAAGAAGGAGAAGAAGGAGGAGGAGAAGGAGGAGAGAAGCTCCTTCTCCTTCTTCTTCTCCTTCTTCTTCTCCTTCTTCTCCTTATTCTTGACCTTCTTCTTTTCTTCTTCTTCTCCTCTTCCTTCTCCATCTCCTTCTTCTTCTCCTTCTTCTTCTCTTCTTGCTTCTTCTCTTCTTGCTTCTTCTCTTCTTGCTTCTTATCTTTCTTCTTCTACGTAGGTTATTTTCCCCAACAAAGACATACTTAGCTAATTATCCTCCAAAATGACATAATTAGCATAGTTAGGTAAAAACATCATAATTAGCATAGTTAGCTCATTAAAATGACTAATTTAGCTCCAAAATGACATAATAAGGTCAAGATGGATTTAATAATCGTAGTTGGCTACAAAATGACATATTTTATCCAAGTTAGCTCTAGAATGACCTATACCTAGCTAAGTTCTCTCCTAAATGACATAATAAGGCTATGTAGATCCAAGATGACCTATTCCACCTAACTTAGATATTAAATGGCCTATACTTAGCTAAGTTCTCTCTGAAATAACCTATATATACTTCTCTTCTTCATCTAGTATTCTTCTTCTAACTTTCTTATTTGTCATTTTGCAGATTACATTCACTTCACGGGAAGCTTGGATTATTTTGATGGAATGCTTGGATATGATTTCTTGTACCGTGGCTTCACGGAAGATTGTATTGAAACTATCGTAGCATATGGATATATATGAAACTTTGTATGCATATGGATGAAACTGGTGTAATATATGGTTTGGTACGGATGCAACTTGAATAATATGTATGTACTATGGATGAAAGTTATTTTAATATGGTTATGAGTACGGAAACAAATTTATTTCTATCATATATATATATATATATCCTGATTATCGTGAAAATTGCTGGATATAATAGAAAATAAAATAGGTGAGGGGGCTGTTTTGAGCCTTTGCCATGAGGGGGCAGACGGCAAAGGGGTGAGGGCAGACGGCAAAGGGGTGAAGGAGAAAGGCTGGGTGCCCCCTTTGCCATGAGGGGGCAGACGGCAAAGGCATGAGGGCAGACGGCAAAGGGGTGAGGGAGAGGGGCTGGGTGCCCCCTTTGCCACGAGGGGGCAAACGGCAAAGGGGGGTAAGGGCACACAACAAAGAGGAGAGGCCTGCCGTTAGCACTTAACGGGACAGCCTGTTGATCTGCCGTCCCATTTTATTTGCCGTCTGCCCCCTCATGGCAAAGATTCTTTGCCGTCCACCGTACAAAAAGCAGACGGCAAATAACCTCTTCACCGGATATTTTTTTGCCGTCTAGTTTGTTGTCAGCTGACTGACAGCAAAGCCTTTGCCGTCCGTGTTTCCCCCCTTTGCCGTCAGCCATAGCAGACGGCAAATTCTCAGATTCCTGTAGTGTATGACATATTTCATTCACCAAATGAAGGGAGTGGATGTTGATTCATGGCTAAAGGCCCCAAGGTATCACACCCCGAGTATCTTGATGTCAATAGTGATGAGGATGACTTGTTAATTGAAGATGACTTGCTACTTGACAAATCCATTAATGTTAGTTAAGATGAACTTGCTAGTAATCACTCTAGTCTAGATAAATCGTGTGGTGATGATAAGTTGGAAATAAAACGACTAACTCAAGAACTAAACACTCTTAAGTTAGCTGATGAGTCTACTCTACAAGATCATAGAGAGCTTGTAAGGACACATGAGAAGCTCCGCTTCGAGAAGCTCAACTTAGAGCAAGAGCATGAGTTCCTTAAAGCTATCAATTATGATCTTAGAAAGTAGACTTCCTATTATCTAGCCAAACTACTTCTCTTGTCTACATTCATGCCACAAGTTAATACTAAGCAAACTAGTAACAAAGGCAAGAAAGGTTCTTCAACTAGCAGCAATAAAGACAAATCCAATGATATTGCTTCTAGTAGTTCTATTGCCCACTAACTCTTCTCTTACCCAAGTTACACTTGAGCAAGAAAATGAACTTTTGAAAGGGATTATAGAGAAAGGTATCTACAAGAGTCTTGCAGGATGCAAACAATTTGAGGAGATTGTATGCAAGCACGAAGGATACAGGAAGAACCACGGTGTTGGCTACTTCAATGCTAATGGAGTTGAATGGGAAGAAGGTCAATACCCCAATCCCAAGTTTGTTCCTAAAAAGGAGAAGTATGAAAATACTCTCCCCAAGGTAACATCAGCTCAAGATGACCTTCCACCACATGATCCCAAGCTCAAGGGGAAGAGCAAGCTTCAAGAGGACATTGACTCATATGAAGATGAATCCCAAGCTTTGGTGAAGTGGGTTCATGCTACAAGCTCAACTTCTACAAGTGCTACTTCAACACTAAGGATCCCCATCAAGTTGATGTGGGTACCAAAGAAGAAGAACTAGATAAGTTCTTGAGGGGTGACTCTACCAATGAAATCCACTCATATCCATTATTGGCAAGAACTAGTTGCAATCAACATCAACATCATGCAATAGTTCAAGGAGTCACACATTCCTCTAAGGTAAGCAAGGGACAAGGTAATCAACAAATCAATGGACATCATCATGTATGCTTTTCACTCCGTGTCCATAGATATCCTTGTATTTATCTCTTGTGTGTTGGGACTAACTCATCTAGGTGAAAAGAGTAATGAAACAACAAGGATGCTCCCAGCTCATGGTGATCTTCATCAACTTTGAGCATCCACCACTACTTCACCTACATGAAGTGTTCATCGACAAAACCCAAGGTTACTTTTATGTCTCCTATGGGGGATGTCACATAAAGGGGGAGCTTTACTCTAAGACTTGAGTCAAAGCATCTCATAGTATGTGACAACATTAAATGCTTCATGTAAAAGTGGTAACCCCACTTGTGCTTAAACGATGAGTATGACCTATGATCAAGTATTCTTACTTGGCTCCTAAGTCAATATACTCATATATAGATGACTCCGTCATCGCCAAAGTGCTTGTTAGATGCTAGTGTGTTTGTGCATGTTTGCCATGTTTTCTTTTGACATCTTATTGTGTGAGCATGTTGGTCCACATTTATTTACTCATTCGAGGACATCTAATTGTTGCTATTTGGCTTTTGATTTTTCATTTGCCAATTAGATGTACAAGAATGCCTAGTACCACACCTCTAGCTATCTATGCTTTCTCACCTCATGTTCTATTCATGCTGAATCAAAAAAATTGAACAAGTACTTTTCGATCTCTCTGTGTGAGGAGCACTCAGAGTTCTGTATGGACAAAGGGATGACCATTAAAACCTCCCAAGTGCATCTCGGTGGAACCAACTCAAAAATCTCGGTCTCACCAAATGCCTAGGGTTGATCTAGTTTTCTATCTCGGTTCAAATGATTCCATATTCTCGGTTACACCAAGTTTCCCTCTCCGCTAACAGTTGAGAAACTCGGTGACACTGATAATTTAGAATTGGTGACACCGACAGGGAGGGGTATATATGTTGTGGACCAGGCACTTTGAAATTCAATCCTCAAACCATTGTGCCCTAAAACCCTATGCTGCCGAAAAGGATCCCCTGGTCATCGTTGTTTTCTTCCCGAGCGCCTCCTCCATTGGAAGTCCACACTGTCGACAGAATCTTCACCCCCATCGCCGTCGTAGCAAAGTCTTCACCAAGATAGGTTACGATTTCAAACCCTTCATGTGCTCCCCTCTCCGATTCTTGCGCATTAAGGTTTTTCCATCCATATGCCACCGTTCGAGATCGATCTGTCCATGAGAAATTCCATTAGAATAGCAAATGATCGATTATCTAGGGTTGACTGTCCGCTCGATGCGGTGGATTTGAAGCAAACAAATCGGTGTAACCGATTTGCCCTCTGTGCTGCTGAGAATGATCTCGGTAAAACTGAGTACTTTTTTTCGGTCTCACCGAAAGGAGTGCCAAGTTTTTGTTAAAGAGAAAGTTAGTCTCGGTAGCACCAAATTTTTTGCTTCGGCTGTACCGATTTTCATGTGACAGAATGCAAACCTTGAGAATATTTTGTTAAATTTTTCAAAAACTCTGCATTTTGTGATGACTTATCTATTCCACTCTTCTATACACTATTCACAGGGTAAGATATGTCAGATGCTGAGGACAGACAGGACTTGCAGGAGAAGAACAATGACATGAGTTCAGACACTAGCCCTAGGTCTAGTTTCTTTTTTAGATCTAGGCACCCCTAGTTATCATGGGTTGCCCAAGGCTGCTACAAGGACCAGGAAGAGGAGGAGTTCAAATGAGGAGAATACAGACTTTGTGCCAGAGGAGGTTCTTGATAAGAAGCAAGAGAAGGCTGCCAAGAAGTCAGCAACTGAGGCCACCTCTTCCAGAAGGGTAGTCAACAATGTATATGCAATTCCAGAGACTATGAGAGAACCTGAGTGTGCTAGGGCTACCATGACCATTGAGCCCCCAAGGAATTCATTGCCTAAGAAGGTAGGAGCAAAGAAGTCCCGGAAAAGGATTACCCATGTTGTTGGCAGGCCTACCTCAATGTTTGAGGACCCTAAGGAGGCTGTTGGTGCTGCTGCTGAGGAGGAGGAGGAAGAGCATGTTGTCAAGGCCCCTCCCAAGAAGAAGCGGAAGAAGCTCTTGGCAGATGCTATGTCAAAGAAATGTCCCTCCAAGAGCACCAAGTCTGCACCCAAGAAGTTTGTTGCTGAGAAGTCTAAGAGGACTACGAGAGACATCCCAACTTCTAAGAAGAACAAGGGATCTACCTTCAGAGAAGCTGATGAGGATGCTATGTCTGCTTTGATGAAACTCAGACCTCACCTTCTAGAGCATAATACCAGCCATCCACTTGTTGTTGACATGAAGAAGAAGAAGGATGAAGGTTTGAGAGAGTGGAGATCCATTGATTCTTACTCTCAAAGGAGGAAGACAGCTGTGGACTACAGGTTCTACACCAAGTAGCAACAGGTTTTCTATGAGACTGTGCTGCTTGACGAAAGTCCAGCTATGAGTGATATGAGATATGTCGATTGGAAGTACATCAAAGCGAATGAAGACTACTTCTCGAGTGTCCAAGACAACTTCCACTGCATTGGCCTAGACAAGTTTGTTGGCAAAGAATTCACTGCATGGAACGACGAGATGATCATGCAATTCTACTCCACCGCTCACTTCTATGGAGATGTAGGACTGTGTGGATAACAGAAGGAGCAAGATATGAGTCTACTGTTGATGAATGGGCTGCCATCTTAGGAGTTCCAGAGGCACATGATGGAGATATATGTGTATACTTAGAGTCCAAGGCAAGCCACAATGCCATGAAGGACATGTACAATGCCATTCCTGTTGCAGAGCTTCAGTCCCATAAGGTAGGATCTATCTATCACTGATAACCCACAAGTGCAGGGGATCGCAACAGTTTTCGACGGTAGAGTATTCAACCCAAATTTATTGATTCGACACAAGAAGAGCCAAAGAATATTCTCGAGTATTCGCACCTAAGTTTTCAATTCAACCACACCTGAAAGATTTAATATCTACAGCAAAGTATTCAGTAGCAAAGTGGTATGGAAGTAACGATAGCGATGGCAAAAGTGACAGTAGTGGTTTTGTAGTGATTGTAAAAGTAGAAACGGAAAAGTAACTTAGCAAAGATCAATATGTGGAAAGCTCGTAGGCAATGGATAAGTGATGTGTAATTATGTTGGATGGCATTCATCATGCAAAATTTATAACATAGGGTGACACAGAACTAGCTCCAATTCATCAATGTAATGTAGGCATGTATTCCATATATAGTCATACGTGCTTAAGGAAAAGAACTTGCATGACATCTTTTGCCCTACCCTCTCATGGTAGTGGTGTCCTAATGGAAACTAAGGGATATTAAGGCATCCTTTTTATAGAGAACTGGACCAAAGCATTAGCACTTAGTGAATATATGAACTCCTAAAACTACGGTAATCACCGGAAAGAATCCCAGTTACTGTCACCCTGGGGGATGCGGATCATATCTCGTAATAGGTGTCTACAACTTAAAAGATAGGATCAAGAACACATATATATTCATGAAAACATAATAGGTTCAGATCTGAAATCATGGCACTCAGGCCCTAGTGACAAGCATTAAGCATAGCAAAGTCATAGCAACATCAATCTCAGAACAAATTGGATACTAGGGATCAAACCCTAACCAAACTAACTTGATTACATGATAGATATCATCCAACCCATCACCGTCTAGCAAGACTATGCTGGAATTACTCATGAATGGCGGAGAGAATCATGTAATTGGTGATGAAGAATGGTTGGTGATGACGATGGCGTCGATTTTCCCTCTCCGGAGCCCAAAACGAACTCCACATCTGGTCTCCCGAGGAAGAACAGGAGGTGGCGGTGGCTCTATATCGTAAAACGTGATGAACGCTTCTCCTTGATTTTTCTCTCTGTGAATAGGGTTATATGGGGTTGGAGATGAGGTCGGAGGAGCCACAGGGGCCCCACAAGCCTGCTAGGCGCGGCCACAAGCTTGTGGCCTGCAAGTGGCCCCCCTCTGGTTCATTCTTGCGCCAGTATTTTTTATTAGATCCAAAAATATTCTCCATAAATTTTTAGGACAATCCGAGAACTTTTATTTCTGCACAAAAATAACACCAAGGCAATTCAGCTGAAAACAACATTATTCCGTGTTAGTTCCATTCAAATCATGCAAATTAGAGTGCAAAACAAGGGCAAAAGAGTTTGGAAAAGTAGATACGATGGAGATGTATCAATCACCTACAGGCAGGTCTCTGCACGATTAACACTATTTTGAGGCATACCTTGATGCCCAAGTTAGGTGACGAGAAGATGATCCCAGACTACTCCATCAACCTGTTGCTTCTTATTGACCAACACGAGAGATTCAGAGTGATGGATCTAATAGTGGATACTATGAAGAGGCTTGCTACTAATCAGAAGCGCTCATGCTGCTATGCACCCTACATTCAGATGCTCGTGAAGTCCAAGCTGGAGAAGCACATCTTTTCTCTGGACAAACCCCACTTGACCCTACAGCCACGCTTCAAGGGAAACGTTGTGGTAATGGACCCAGACCATCCCACATCAGCTGCAGCTCAGGCATAGGCAAAGGTAGAAGAAGAGGCAGCTAGAGCCACTAGTGCTCAAGTCCCTGGATCCAGGAATGAGCAGAAGGATCTCTTGATCTCTACAGTCATGGACATGAAGAAGGATATCAAAGCCATGTTGAACAATCGGGAAAGTCTTAAGAACATCTTTGAGGATAGAGTGAAGACCCTTAATGATAAGGAGTATGGGCTGACCAAGACCGTGAATGAGCTCAAGAAGGAAGTAGGTGAAGCTCCTATCCATCGCACCTCTTTAGAGTCCGAGGAGGAGGAGGAGGAGGAGGAGGAGGATTGTGCACCTGTCAGGACGACTGCCCAGTTCAAGACACAGGCCAGGACACCTATAGTGCCATCTACGGAGATGAGACCTTCATCATCCGCACCAGCTACTGTCACCTTAGCTCCGTCAGCTCCTCCAGTGCCACCAGTTGCTACTCCAACTCCGTCCAGGACATCTGCAGAGGTCTTCGTCGACGTAGTTCTCTCGACTCCCACTTTGACCACCGGAGGAGATCAGCCCCAAAAGGACAATTAGCTATATATCTTTGAGCTTTTTGGTAACTTGTTCCCAAAGGGAGAGAAGTTGTTGTACATCCCAAATTTTGGAATGTTATTATAAATATTAGAATGATTGTTTGTTTGACTGAGTGATTGAAATTGACTGAAATTTGAAACTTTTTGAAAACTTTTGAATGAGAGGGAATAAAATGACTTTGCCCTTTTGTGATTTGATTTCAAATTCAATTCCGTTTCAAATCAGCGAGAGAAGATAACATTACTTCTTCATAAACAAGGAATTTGAAAAGTGGATTTGAAAATCTCTGAACTTTTCTTTTTGGAATTCTTTTCATATTTGGTTCCATTCTAAATTTTGAAAAAAAAATCAAACACCCTTGACAAGTTTTGAGAGGAGTAACATGACCCTCCACACCAGGGATATTTTTGTGAAATATTTGAACCCTAAAACCTAGGGGGTTATTTGAAAATTTATTGCAAAAGATTTAAAATCAATTTAGGCATTTTCTAAAAATATTTTTTTTCGAAAAGTATTCATTTTGACAGTGGAAAAATGTTCATTAAATAGCATTTATTCCCTAGATCAAATTGATATATATATATATATATCCTATTGTTGGAAATGTTTTGAATGCCTTAAAGAGTTTTAAAATAGAAAAGGAAACAAATTTAAATGTTTTAATAGAAATCTGGGCGGCCCAAAACCTTTAAACCCCGAGATCCCTCCGGATCGGTCACCGACGCCGCTGATCTTGCCCCCAATCTCACTGACACGCAGGACCCACAGTCCGATCGTGCCATGCCCACGCTCATCCCCTTCCCCTCGCCCCCGACCTCGCCAGAGATCCCACCTCCTGGGATCTCGCTCCTCTCTCCCTCTCCCGACCCCGCACCACGCCTATAAGTAGCCCCGCCTCTCCGCACTCTGTTCCACCACCGAACTCCCCTGCCCTCGCCCGCAAACGCCACCGCTCCACCTCGCCGGAGTTCGGCCATCGACCGAAGCCCTCCGAGCACGAGGCCGACGCCTCCATCATTCCCAGCCCCATCCGACACCACCATTTGACGCCGGAGCTTCACCGCCGTTGCCTGAGAACTTTGAATGCCGCCCCCAACCACCGCACCACCATCTCCGACCACCTCCGACCTCCGGCCGCCGTCGACCTCGCCGGAAACCTCGACCTCCACCTCTATAAGCCCCGCGCACTCGCGTAGCCATCGAATCTAGAGTCAACGGTTTAGATTAGAAGGATTAAAGGCCGAACCATTTTATTTTAAGCTTTAGTCGTCCGCCCACAAACACCCGCACGCGCGCTCTTTTGACCAATAGGAAGCCGCCACGTAGCCCCTGCCCGTTAGCTAAATATTTTCTTTTTCTGTTTCTGTTTTTGAAAACAGAATGATTTCTGTTTTTATTTTTGTTATATCTTATAAAATATTTAGAGTTTTTGCATGATTCTTTGTGAAACATGTCACAAATTACTTGTAGTTTCTGTCTGTAGTCTTATTTTTCAAATTTGAACTTTTAAATTTGAATTTTGTTAAATTTGATCAAATCACTAAAACTTGAATAACTTGAGTTTAAAAATTTATTTTTGAGTGATTCTTTTTGCCACTGTTTTGTATTAGTTAGGTTTATCATCCTGCTTTATTTGGGAATTTTTAGAATATTGTAAATTTATATTTTTAACAAAACAGATTCTGTTTTAGTTCTTTTTAGGTTTATTTCTACTTCTTTTGTTTCAAATTGTTTTAATTTATTTTCTTTTATATTAGTTGGAAAGTTTTACTTTGTTTTATGTTAGTTAGCATAAGTACTTGCAAATTGCAAATTTATTATATTTATGTCATTTATTAAATTTTGATAGAATGAAATCAATCCTAGTTTCATAGTAACTTGCAAATTGATTTCATTTCTAGATTGACTTATTATTTGAATTTTTTTTATAAATTGTTTTATAAGTTTTACTTTCTGTTAACTCAGTTGCTTTATAAATGTTTTTCTCTTATTTTATTATTTCGTTTGTTTTTTCTTGTTGTTAAGTTTATTAGGCAAAAACTTATGTTGTTTGGAGTATTGTTCTCTTAGTTCTTAGTTGTTCTTTACAAGTAATCCTTTTGCTAGTAAAATATTTATAAAAATACTTTTGTTATATTTTACTTTGTTTTTTTTTGTTTTTACTTTTGAAAATAGGATCTATTTGTAGAGAAAACCAACCCTTGGTGGTGTTGATGAAGTTTTGTTGTTTTAAGTTTTGTCTTAAGTATTTCCTTCATCACAACCTTGTTGCTTTTGGTTTTTGTGTTACTTTTGATTGCTAGAATTGATTGCTAGTATGATTGCTTATATGAATGCAATGTTTGATTATTTAGATTTTCATAGGAGTGTGACGAATAGTTTAACAAGTTATTTCTTAGTGATATTATTCTCCATCAATAGTAGAGGCAAGTTTAGTTTGACCATCTATTTCATACCTATGTTTTATTGCATGTAGTGACATCATCCAAACAATCCCTCCAGTAGTGTTATTGAAATTCTTGTAGTTGAGTAGAATGCATGAGGTAGGAACCCACCACTTGTTACTAAAGCCCCGGGAACTTTAGTTATTTTAAGGCTATGCTAAAGTAGACGCGGTTTGGTATGAGTGTTCATGAGTGGTGTGAGAAGGAGGACTCTACGTCAGGACGACAACTTCATGAAGGCAGCTTCAAGTCCTGCATCTTCAAGACCTCAAGACTTCGAGACTCGAGAAACAAGTTTTCAATACACACTACTGGGTGAAGGATGGTTGATTGGGCATCCCTGGAGTAACCAGTGGATGGCCGGGATGCATGGAGAAGCGCCATGACATCTTGCGGAAAGCTTCACCCAGACTCAAAGAGACGGATGAATACTTCATGCCTGGAAGCTTACCTGTGTAGCCACAAGTCATTATGGGCTCTGGCTTGGTTGATCTTTTTTGTGACTCTGGCTGGGCAGTGCTACGAGATGTAGTCGACGTTAGGAATGGATGTGCACTGACAGTAGTCAGGGAAACACTCTGAAAAACAATGTTTCGTTCATCTTGTTCTCAAACACCCGGTAGTGTGAGGACTTACCAGGAGGGAACGAATCTTGTGGGTAAATTACACAACACTCTGCAGAGTTAAACCTAATCGATTAGCCGTGTCCCCGGTTACGGACAATTTGAGCTTCTAGACTTGGATCTATCTCTGAACTCCCAACACTGGACTGATAATTAATTATGGGCAACTATTGATACTTGTGGGCATTACGACATCGGTTGGCGGAACCATGTCATGTTAGGTATCTCTGTAGTGAAAACTCCTGATATTCCTTTGTTGTAGGAAAAGAAAATAAAATCAGCTTTTATGCAAAAACTCAGACATAGAGCCACAAAGCCTTACTGCATATAGAATAGTTTTTATCTTCTATTCTACTATGGTGATCTTGCCGGTACATTTAATGTACTGACCTACACGGCTGCAACATCTTATGTTGCAGATAAGCTCTACGACGGGTAAGAGTACGATTCAGGGTTACGGTCTACACTCAACCTGCCGTTGGTGTTTATTGGGACTCCACTCCCGTTGACTGTTTCCGCTGAGATTTTAAGGTATATATCAGTTTTACATTAATTACATGTGTTTGCACTTTGATATATACATTGATGTATTGTGTGTGGCAGCATACTGATCCAGGGATGGCACAGAACAAATAGAGGCTTGACTCGTTTTGAGTCGGGTCGCTACAGTTGTATATAGATCTTTAGGCTTCGAGTGAGAGAGAGTTTGGTTTTTATTGCAGTTTTAAAAAATTGGTCTTTCGGTTTGGATGTGTTATACTTTTGTTCGTGTTTGATCATACGCTTTAATGTGTGTTGCTACTATTTCCTATCCTTTTGATGGTTATGAGATGATCATTCACTTTGCTTGATGTGTTGTGCTATGATATTAACTCTTATTACTCTCGCACACCACCAAGTTGTAAGTGACATGGAAGAAGTGCCCCATGTACCTAATTGATTGTGCATTTGCATTCAAACGTAAATTTAAAAATAATGCACAAATTTAGGGGGAGCTCTGGCTTAGCACATACTTCTCAAAGCGACGATTATATTCATTGATTATATTATATGTTGAAGCATTGATCTATATGTTGTCATCAATTACCAAAAAGGGGGAGATTGAAAGCACATTTTCTCCCTTGGTGGTTTTGGTAATTAATAACAACATATATCTCAATAAACTAATGTTTCCACTAAGCATGTTTCAATAAAAGTTTAATGATGGGTTGGCAAAAGGATTGTCGAATACCCCAAGATGCAAGGAAATAGATTGGCAAAGCTTCAAGCAAGAGGACTCTACATTTTATTTTGTGAGAAATTACTTTGAGTCCATAGGAAAGCCAATACTATCAAAAGGGGCTAAGGTATTGCTGGTGAACAAAATGCTCATACGTGCACAAGTGATAGTCACCACATACACCCACAAGCTCTTCCACAAAAGTCTGTTCAAAGCCATATATCCAAAATTGGTGCAACCAACACTTTCCACTTGGTGCCACCGATTCTCAGCTTCAGACAGACTCAGCCAAACCCTAACCCTTTGGTGCAACCAATTCTGCTTCGGTGCCACCAAGTTTGGGTTACCAACTTTTTGTTACGCAAATTCACAAAAGCGGTCCACCACGTTTGTTGAATCGACGTCATCGAGTCTGGCAATCTGACCGTTGGTTACCTTATCGGTGCAACCGACTTTTATGTATTGGTCTCACCGAGATTCAAAAGTTGCTACCTTTCAGGCAACTCAGTACCACCTAGATTAACACATCGGTGTCACCGAGTCTGACTTATTTGGTATAAAAGTTTGATTTTTAGAGATTCCTATATATACCCCTCCACCACCACTCACTTGCAGGAGAAGCACTCAGAACAGATCCCTACCTATCCTATCACATTATTTGAGAGAGAGCCACCTACTCATGTGTTGAGATCATGCCATTCCATTCCAATCATATGAATCTTGATCTCTAGCCTCCCCAAGTTGCTTTCCACCCAATCAATCTCTTCCACCATAGCCAAATCTATGAGAGAGTGATTGTGTGTTGAGGAGTCTATCATCTTGAAGCACAAGAGCAAGGAGTTCATCGACATTATCAAGCCTATTACATTTTGGAGGGTGGTGCCTCCTAGATTGGTTAGGTGTCGCTTGGGAGCCTCCTACTTCGTGTGTTGGAGTGAACTAAGAAGTTTGTAAGGGCAAGGAGATCACCTAATTCATGAAGATCTACCCCGAGTTAGGCTAGTCCTCCATGGACGTAGGCCATCATGGTATAGTCAAGGTTGCTTCTTCATGGAACCCTCCATGGGTAGAGCCCTCCATGGACTCTCGCGACCGTTACCCTCCGTGGGTTGAAGAATCCATAAACATGGACGTACGATAGCACCACCTATTGGAACCATGGGAAAAACATCATGTCTTCAAATTGCATTTGATCTTCCTATCCTTCCTTTACTACTCATGCTTGTTAATAGTTTTCGCTGCTATAGTCATAGACATGCATGTGTAGGGTGTACTTGACTTGCTATGAATGCTAAAATCTGCCAACACTTAAAATTGGGAAAACGTAGATTTTTATTTGGTCAAGTAGTCTAATCCCCCTCTAGACCTACTTTCGATCCTACACCATCGTGATAGGATTACTAAGAAAGGAATGTTTTAGCTTGCGTCTCTCCATGAACACCCCGAACACCAGCTTCTTCCAATGCCGATATCTTTGCTTGGACTCAGTCAAAATCTCACTAACATAATAAGTGAGCAGCTGGATTGGGTATTCTTTGCCTGCCTCCTTGCATTCCATGACAATTGTCATGCTGACGACCTTATTATTAGCCGCCATGTACAGGAGCAAGGACTCAGTGTCTATGGGAATAGCCAGGATGGGCGACTCAGCTAACTGTTTTTTAAGCACCTCAAAGCATCATTGGCAGCATCACTCTAGACAAAGTGATGTGTCTTCTGTTGGGGAACGTCGCATGGGAAACAAAAATTTCCTATGCACACGCAAACCTATCCATGGTGATGAGCATCTACGAGAGGGAGAGTGGATCTATGTACCCTTGTAGATCGCTAAGCGGGAAGCGTTAAGAAACGCGGTTGGTGTAGTCGAACTTCTTCACGATCCAAATCGCCGAGCGTCCCGCGATCCAATCACGAACCGTCCCGCGAACACATCATGATCCGTCTCGCGAACTCATCACGATCCGTCTCACGATCTTGATCACGATCTGTCCCGCGAACTCATCATGATCCGTTCCGTGATCACATCACGAACCGTCTCGCGATCTCGATCACGGTCCGTCCGATCTAGCGCCGAACGGACGGCACCTCCGCGTTCAGCACACGTGCAGCTTGATGACAATCTCCACCGTCTCGATCTAGCGAGAGGAGGTGGAGAGGAGAGAGAGTTCACTGGCAGCGTGACGGTGCTCCAGAGATGGTGGTGGAGCAATTCCGGCAGGGCTTCGCCTAAGCGCTGCAGAAAACCGATCTAGAGGAGAAACTATGCACCGGTGGAACGGGTAGCACGTGGCCGGAAATTCTGTCCAAAAACCACCCAATTCACTAGTATATATAGGAGGAGAGGAGAGGAGAAGCAGACAAGGCCTTTGGGTCGGCCGAAATAGGAGGTGGGAAGCAATCCTACTTCACCTCCAATCCTAGTTGGAGTAGGATTGCCTCCTATTGGCTGATTTTCCACTTTTTGCTTTAGGACTTTCTCTCCTGTGCCATGGGCCTTTGTGGCTGTTTTCCCAGCCCACTAAGGGCTGGTTATTATTCTCCCACAGCCCATGGACCTCTTGGGGTCGAAATACCCCTCCCGGAGGCCTCCCGGTACACTACCGGCACTCCCGGTACACTCCCGACACTCCCGGTACACTACCGATGAGCCAGAAACTTTTCCGGAAACCAAACTGGGACTTCCTATATATGAATCTTTACCTCCGGACCATTCCAGAGCTCCTCGTGACGTTCGGGATCTCATCCGGGACTCCGACCAAACTTCGGTCACCACCATACATAACTCTACACTACCGAAACGTCACCGAACCTTAAGTGTGCAGACCCTGCGGGTTCGAGAACTATGTAGACATGACCGAGACACCTCTACGGTCAATAACCAATGGCGTATTCTACGAAGATCTTTATCGGTCGAACCTCTATGTCAAGGATTCAATTAATCCCGTATAACGTTCCCTTTGTTCTTCGGTATGTTACTTGCCCGAGATTCGATCATCGGTATCTCCATACCTAGTTCAACCTCGTTACCGGCAAGTCTCTTTACTCGTTCCGTAATACAAGATCCCGCAACTAACAATTAGTCACATTGCTTTCAAGGCTTATTGTGATGTTGCATTACCAAGTGGGCCCCGAGATACCTCTTCGTCACACGGAGTAACAAATCCCAGTATCGATCCATGCCAACTCAACAGACACCATCGGAGATACCTGTAGAGCACCTTTATAGTCACCCAGGTACATTGCGACGTTTGATACACACAAGGCACTCCTCCGATATCTGTGAGTTGCATGATCTCATGGTCATAGGAACACATACTTGACATGCGGAAAACAGTAGCAATAAACTGACACGATCATATGCTATGTTTGCAGTTTGGGTCTTGTCCATCACATCATTCTCCTAATGCTGTGACCCCGTTATCAAATGACATCTCATGTCCATGGCTACGAAACCTTAACCATCTTTTGATCAACGAGCTAGTCTATTAGAGGCATACTAGGGACATGGTTTTGTCTATGTATCCACACATGCATTTAAGTCTCCGATCAATACAATTATAGCATGGATAATAAACGATTATCATGAACAAGGAAATATGATAATAACTAATTTATTATTGCCTCTAGGGCATATTTCCAACAGTCTCCCACTTGCACTAGAGTCAATAATCTAGTTCACATCACCATGTGATTCGCATTGTTATGAATCTAACACCCAACGAGTTCTGGGGCTCGATCATGCTTCGCATGTGAGAGAGGTCTTATAGTCAACGGGTCTGTAACATTCAAATCCGAGTGCACTTTGCAAATACCTATGTCAAACTGTAAACACTGCTACCACACTGCACTTAGTACTATTCCAAATGGCTGATCCACTATACGTATCCAGATTGCTACTACGAGTCATCCGGATTAGTGTTAAAGCTTGTATCGACGTAACTCCTTACGACGAACTCTTTATCACCTCCATAATCAAGAAACATCTCCTCAGTCTCTTAGTTACTGAGGATAATCTTGACCGCTGTCTAGTGATCCACTCCTGGTTCACTCTTGTACCCCCTGACGGACTCATGGCAAGGCAAACACAGGTGCGGTACACGGCATGGCATAATATAGAGCCTATGGCTAAGGCATAGGGAACGACGTTCGTCCTTTCTCTTGCTTCTGCCGTTGTCGAGCTTTGAGTCTCACTCAACTTTCACACCTTACAAATCAGGCGAGAACTCTTTCTCTGACTGATCCATTTTGAACTCTTTCAAAATCTTGTCAAGGTATGCATTCATTGAAAGTCTCATCAAGCATCTTGATCTATCTCCATAGATTTTGATGCTCAACAATTAGGTAGCTTCATCCAGGTCTTACTTTGAAAATCACTTTCCAAATAACCATTTTATGCTTTCCAGAAACTCTACATTATTTCTGATCAACAATATGTCATCCACATATGCTTATCAGAAATTCTATAGTGCTCCCACTCACTTTATTGCAAATACAAGTTTCTCGTAAACTTTGTATAAACATCAAAACTTTGATCACCTCATAAAAGGGTATATTCCAACTCCGAGATGCTTGCTTCAGTCCATGGAAGGATCACCGAAGCTTGCACACCTTTTAGCATCCTTAGGCCTGACAAAACCTTCTGGTTGTATCACATACAACCTTTCCTCAAGTAAACCTTTAAGGAAACGATGTTTTGACATCCATCTGCCAGATTTCATAATTGAAAACACAACAACTGCTAACATAATTCCAACAGACTTTAGCACCACTACGAGTGAGAAAGTCCCATCGTAATCAACTCCTTGAACTTGTCACAAACATCTTTGCAACAAGTCGAGCTTTACAAATAGTGACATTCACCATCAGTGTCTGACTTCATTTTAAAGATCCATTTGTACTCGACGACCTGCCGTCCAACGAGCAAGTCTACCAAAGTCTACACTTGGTTTTCATACATGGATCCTATCTCCGATTTCATGGCCACCAACCATTTGTCGGAATCCGGGCCCATCATCAATTCTCCATAGCTCGTAGGTTCATCGTTGTCGTACCGCTTAGGAGCAATACACATCCTTGTCGACCTACGAAGTTTGATAGTAACTTGATCCTGAAGCTTCATGATCATCATCATTAACTTCCTCTTCAACTAACGTAGGCTTCACAGAAACAACATCCTGCGCTGCGCTACTCTCTGGTTGAAGAAAGGTTTAACAACCTCATCAAGTTCTATCTTCCTCCCACTCAATTCTTTTGAGAGAAACTTTTCCTCGAGAAAGGATTCGTTTTAGTAACAAACACTTTGCACTTGGATCTGAGATAGAAGGTTCACCCAACTGATCTTAGGGTATTCTATGAAGATGCATTTGTCCGCCTTGGGTTCGACCTCATTAGGTGAAAACATTTTCCACACAAGTGTCGCAGCGCCAAGTATTAAGAAATGACAGCTTTGGTTTCTATCAAACCATAATTCACATGGTGTCATCTCAACGGATTTAGATGGTGCCCTATTTAAAGTGAATGTAGTTGTCTCTAATGCATAACCCCAAAATTATAGTAGTAAAACGATAAGAGACATCATAGCACGCACCATGTCCAGTAGAGCATAACTATGATGTTCGGACACACCATCACACTATGGTGTTCCAGGTGGCATTTAGTTGTGAAACAACTTTCACATTATCTTAAGTTGTATGCCAAACTCGTGACCCAGATATTCACCTCCACGATCATATCGCAGTCATTTTTATCTTCTTGTCACGATGATCTTTAAACTTCACTCTGAATTTGCTTGAACCTTTCAAACGATTCATACTTGTGTTTCATTAAGTAAATATACACTATATCTACTCAAATCATTAGTGAAGGTAAGAAAATAACGATATCCACTGCATGCTACAAGACTCACTAGATTGCATACATCAACATGTATCATTTCCAATGAATCACTTGCCCGCTCCATCCAACGGGGTCCTTTAGTCATCTTGCCCAAGAGGCATTGTTCGCATGTCTCAACCGATTCGAAATCGAATGAGTCCAAATATCCATCACCATGGAGTTTCTTCATGCGCTTTATACCAATATGACATTTTGCGGCAGTGCCACAAGTATGTGGTACTATCATTATTTAACTTTGTATCTTTTGACATCAATGTTATGATCATGTGTATTACTACGATCAAGATTTCAACAAACCATTCTCACTAGGTGCATGACCATTGAAGGTATTATTCATGTAAACAGAATAACCATTATTCTCTGACTTAAATGAATAACCGTATTGCAACAAACATGATCTAATCATGTTCATGCTCAACGCAAAACACCAAATAACATTTATTTAGGTTCGTCACTAATCCTGAAGGTAGAGAGAGCGTGCGATGTTGATCACATCAACCTTGGAAACATTTCCAACACACATCATCACCTCACCCTTAGCTAGTTCTCCGTTTATTCCGTAGCTTTTATTTCGAGTTACTAACATTTAGCAACCGAACCGGTATCCAATACCTAGGTGCTACTAGGAATACTAGCAAGGTACACATCAATAACTCGTATATCAAATATACTTCTGTCGATGCTGCCAACCTTCTTATCTACCAAGTATCTAGGGTTGTTCCGCTTCAGTGACCTCTCACCTCATAATAGAAGCACTTAGTCTCGGATTTGAGTTCAACTTTGGGTTGCTTCACTGGAGCAGCAACTGACTTGCTATCCATGAAGTTTCCCTCCTTGCTCTTGCCCTTTTCGAAACTAGTGGTTTGATTAACCATCAACACTTGACGCTCCTTCTTGATTTCTACCTTCGCGGTGTCAAACATCGCGAACAGCTGAGGGATCAATACTTCTATCCCTGGTGTATTATAGTTCATCACTAAGTTCTAGTAGCTTTAGTGACAGTGACTTGGAGAACTATATCAATCACTATCTTATCTGGAAGATGAACTCCCACTTGATTCAAGCGATTGTAGTACCCAGACAATCTGAATACATGCTCAACGATTGAGCTATTCTCCTTCATCTTACAGGCAAAGAATCTTGTTGGATATCTCATATCTCGCAACACAGGCACGAGCCTGAGATCACAATCTCTGCTCCTAGAACATCTCATATGTTCCGTGACGTTCAAAACGTTTCGGAGCCTCAATTCTAAGCCGTAATGCATGACGCACTAAACTATCACGTAGTCATCGAAATGTGCCTGTCAGATGTTCACAACATCTATAGACGATGCTAGAGGGGGTGGCACACCGAGCGGTGCATTAAGGACATAAGCCTTCTGTGCAGCAATGAGGCCAATCCTCAGATCACGGACCTAGTCCGCAGTATTGCTACCAACATCTTTCAACTCTATTTCGCTAGGAACATATAAAAATTTAAGGGAGCTACAGCGCGAGCTAGTAATCTACAACATAATTTGCAAAGACACTATTGAATATGTTCATGATAATGAGTTCAATTAATCATATTACTTAAGAACTCCCACTCAAATTGACATCCCTCGGGTCATTCGAGTGATACATGATCCAAATTCACCAACACAAGTCCGATCATCACGTGAGTTAAGGTGGCTTCAATGGTGAACATCATTATGTTGATCATATCCACTATATGACTCATGCTCGACCTTTCGGTCTCTTGTGTTCCGAGCCCATGTCTGTACATGCTAGGCTCGTCAAGTTTAACCTGAGTGTTCTGCGCGTGCAAATCTGGCTTGCACCCGTTGTATGTGAACGTAGAGTCTATCACACCCGATCATCACATGGTGTCTCAACATGACGAACTTTCGCAACGGTGCACACTCGGGGAGAACACAGTTCATCTTGAAATTCAAGTGAGGGATCACCTTATAATGCTACCGCCGTACTAAGCAAAACAAGGTGCATAAAAGGATTAACATCTCATGCAATTCATAAGTGACATGATATGGCCATGAACTTGTGTTTAAGATCTCCATCTTCGAAACACCGGCATGATCTGCATCGTCACCAGCACAACACCATGATCTCCATCATCTTGATCTCCATCAATGTGTTGCCATTGGGGTTGTGGCGCCAGCCCTCTTCTACTTCTATTGCTACCGCTTTGCGATAAAGTAAAGCATTACATAGCGCTTAATGATTGACACGCAGGTCATACAATAATTAAAGACAACCCTATGGCTCCTGTCGGTTGCCGTACTCAACGACATGCAAGTCGTGAAAATCTATACATCACATGATCATCTCATACATCACATATATCTCATCATGTAATTGGCCATATCACATCACAACATACCCTGCAAAAACAAGTTAGACGTCCTCTAATTGTTGTTGCATGTTTTACGTGGCTGCTACGGGTATCTAGCAAGAATGATTCTCACCTACGCATAAACCACAATGGTGATACATGGATTTCTTTTCAACCTTCTCAAGGACCGCCTTTGTCGGATCCGATCCAACTAAAGTGAGAGAAACTGTCACCCGCAAGCCATCTAAGCAACAAGTTGCATCGAGGGAACCGGACTCTCGTAAGCGTATGAGTAATGTTGGTCCGGGCCGCTTCATCTCACAATCCCGCTGAACCAAAATCTGACCAAGGGAGGAAGCAATCTAAGCATCAACGCCCGCAAACCTTTTGTGTTCTACTTGAGATCTCATCGAACCATCAAACTAGCTCATGATGCCACTGTTGGGGAACGTCGCATGGGAAACAAAAAATTTCCTACGCACATGCAAACCTATCCATGGTGATGAGCATCTACGAGAGGGAGAGTGGATCTACGTTCCCTTGTAGATCGCTAAGAGGGAAGCGTTAAGAAACGCGGTTGGTGTAGTCAAACTTCTTCTTGATCCAAATCACCGAGCGTCCCGCGATCAAATCACGAACCGTCCCGCGAACACATCATGATCCGTCCCGCGAACTCATCATGATCCGTCTCACGATCTTGATCATGATCTGTCCCGTGAACTCATCACGATCCGTTCCGTGATCACATCACGAACTGTCTCGCGATCTCGATCACGGTCCTTCCGATCTTGCGCCGAACGGACGGCACCTCCGCGTTCAGCACACGTGCAGCTTGATGACGATCTCCACCGTCTCGATCTAGCGAGAGGAGGTCGAGAGGAGAGAGAGTTCACCGGCAGCGTGACGGCGCTCTGGTGATGGTGGTGGAGCAATTCCGGCAGGGCTTCGCCTAAATGCTGCAGAAAACCGATCTAGAGGAGAAACTATGCACCGGTGGAACGGGTAGCACGTGGCCGGAAATTCTGTCCAAAAACCACCCAATCCTCTAGTATATATAGGTGGAGAGGATAGGAGAGGCAGCCAAGGCCTTTGGGTCGGCCGAAATAGGAGGTGGGAAGCAATCCTACTTCACCTCCAATCCTAGTTGGAGTAGGATTGCCTCCTATTGGCTGATTTTCCACTTTTTGCTTTAGGACTTTATCTCTTGCGCCATGGGCCTTTGTGGCTGTTTTACCAGCCCACTAAGGGCTGGTTATTAATCTCCCACAGCCCATGGACCTCTTGGGGTAGAAATACCCCTCCCGAAGGCCTCCCGGTACACTACCGGCACTCCCGGTACACTACCGATGAGCCCGAAACTTTTCCGGAAACCAAACTAGGAATTCCTATATATGAATCTTTTCCTCTGGACCATTTCGGAGCTCCTCATGACGTCCGGGATCTCATCTGGGACTCCGAACAAACTTCGGTCACCACCATACATAACTCTACACTACCGAAACGTCACCGAACCTTAAGTGTGCAGACCCTGCGGGTTCGAGAACTATGTAGACATGACCGAGACACCTCTACCGTCAATAACCAATGGCGGTACCTAGACGTCCACATTGGTTGCTACATATTATACGAAGGTCTTTGTCGGTCAAACCTCTATGTCAAGGATTCAGTAAATCCCGTATAACGTTCCCTTTGTTCTTCGGTATGTTACTTGCCCGAGATTCGATCGTCGGTATCTCCATACCTAGTTCAACCTTGTTACCGGCAAGTCTCTTTACTCGTTCCGTAATACAAGATCCCGCAACTAACAATTAGTCACATTGCTTGCAAGGCTTATTGTGATGTTGCATTACCAAGTGGGCCCCGAGATACCTCTCCGTCACACGGAGTAACAAATCCCAGTCTCGATCCATGCCAACTCAATAGACACCATCGGAGATACCTGTAGAGCACCTTTATAGTCACCTAGTTATGTTGCAACGTTTGATACACACAAGTCACTCCTCCAATATCTGTGAGTTGCATGATCTCATGGTCATAGGAACACATACTTGACATGCGGAAAACAGTAGCAATAAACTGACACGATCATATGCTACGTTTGCAGTTTGGGTCTTGTCCATCACATCATTCTCCTAATGATGTGACCCCGTTATCAAATGACATCTCATGTCCATGGCTAGGAAACCTTAACCATCTTTTGATCAACGAGCTAGTCTATTAGAGGCATACTAGGGACATGGTTTTGTCTATGTATCCACACATGCATTTAAGTCTCCGATCAATACAATTATAGCATGGATAATAAACGATTATCATGAACAAGGAAATATGATAATGACTAATTTATTATTGCCTCTAGGGCATATTTCCAACATATTCTTCATCATTTGATATAGAGGGATAGCCTCCTCGCCTAGGCGACTTATGAATCGGCTCAAAGCAGCAATACGACCCGCCAAGTGTTGGACGTCATTGACACATGACGGTTTAGAAAGTGAAGTGATGGCCCTTATTTTCTCTGGGTTACCTTTGATGCCCCACTCTGAAACCAAAAAACCTAAAAGTTTACCTGCAGGCACACCAAAAATGCACTTGGCTCGGTTAAGCATCATCTTGTAGACCTGGAGGTTATCAAAAGTTTCCTTCAAATCCACGAGCAGAGTCTCTTGCTTCCTTGAATTGACCACAATATCGTCCACATAGGCATGGACGTTATGCCTGATCTGACCATGAAGACATTTCTGAATACAACGCTAATAAGTCGCCTTGAGCCCGAAAGGCATAGAAAGATAACAAAAGGTCCCAAAAGGTGTTATGAACAATGTCTTCTCCTGGTCCCCAATGTCCATCTTGATCTGATGATAACCCGTGTAAGTATCCAAGAAACATGAACTCTCACAACCCGTCGTTGCATCAATGATCTGGTCAATACGGGGGAGAGTAAACGGATCAACCGGACAAGTCTGATTAAGATCTATGCAGTCCACAAACATACGCCACGTGCGCTTTTTCTTCAGTACGACCACAAGTTTAGCCAACCACTCTGGGTGAAAAACTTCCACCATAAACCCAGCTACCAAGAGCCGGGATACTTCTTCTCCAATAGCTTTATGCCACTCCTCATTGAAGCGACGAAGGAACTGCTTAATCGGCTTAAATTTAGGATCCACATTAAGATGGTGCTCAGCGAATTCTCTCGGTACACCTGGCATGTCAGAAGGTTTCCATGCGAAGATGTCCTGATTCTCAGGGATGATTTCGATGAGCTTGCTTTCCTATTTGGGGTCCATATTAGCCCCCACAGTGAACTACTACGATGGATCACCAGGGACAAAATCCACCAACTTGGTATCCTCTACCACAAACTTTAGGCGCGGGTTAGACACTGTGATGGGCTTCTTCAGTGGGTCATATCGGCCAGGTCAACATTATCTTTATAGAACTTGAGCTCCACGCCAACACAACTTGTCTCTCCATACATAGCATCTCCTTCCTCACACTCCAAAGCAATTTTTCGATCACCGTGCACTGTAATCGTCCCCCTTGGCCCTGGCATCTTAAGCTACAGGTAAACATAACAGGGTCGAGCCATGAACTTTGTCGGTGTTCTAGGAACGGGGGTACCCAGACCTGCCTGCCTGCGGCCTAGGGCATGGCCCACTTCATCAACCAAATGTGACCGGGCATGGCCCTACTAAAGACAAGGTCCCCATAAGGGCCCTAGGGTCGCGAGGAGGAACAACGTCATGGCCAACAAGGGACGGGCCTCCTCAGGCCTCCTCTGGAGCGATGGAGATCTCTATGCAAGGCCCGTCCTCAGGAGTCAAGGGTGACGCAATGAAGGCCAGGAGGGCGCCAGACGGTGCAGTTTCCCCTTTGATGCAGAGGGAGCAGGGACATACGTGGGTTCCCAAAGCACCCACCAAAGATTTCCATTCTAGTGCAACAAGACTACAACCACCCGTCTCGCAAGACGGATTTCATTGTTGAGCCCATGCCTGCGCCATCGGCAGCTACTTTGCAGGTGAAGGTCGCCTTTGGGCAGGGGGGCACGTACTCCTGTCCCCCTTCAAATTTGGTTGTTGTGGGATCCCTTCCTGCCATTGCGATAAGGGAAGAGGACCCGGGTCGCCGCTATATATAGAGGGTAGGCGACACCATAGAGAGACCAAATCCATTCCACCACTCATCCATCACCACGTCACAGAGGGCGTCGAACACCTCGAAGAGAGCCCTCATGAGGCCCTAAAACACTATACCAGTTCATCTACACCACCTCCCCAAGAGGAAATCCACCAAAGCAGGAGTAGGGTATTACGCTTCGTAGCGGCCCCAACCTGGGTAAACTATCGTGTTCGTACTCTTCCTCGTCATCATGTGAGTTCTTTGATGTGTTTATTGAGTAGCGAACTAGGTTGGGCGAGGCTGGAGGGGATCTTCGCACACGCCCCTGTGTTCAAATCTTAAGGGTTTGATGGAGCCCAAAATCCGACAAACTTAGCATAAGCCAGCCGTCCAACTAAAGCATGATATGGGATCTTGATTTTGACTACTTCAAACCACAACGTCTCCATTGTGTAGTTGAAGTCATGGCCAAAAGCCACTTCGAGGGAAATTTTGCCCACTAGATATGCTAACTTGCCAAGTCCTCGTTAGATTCATCCGGAAAAAGTATCATAGTAGAGGATGTTGATGTTGCTACCACCGTCCATCACCACCATGGTGAATTTGTATCCTCCTACCTAAGGGGCAACCACAAGGGCTAAATGACCCGGATCATCAACCCGCGGCGGGTGATCTGACCTGCTCCAAGATATCGTCTGCTCAGATCATTTGAAAAATTGCGGGATACTCGGTGCTACCACGTGAACTGCCCTCCTGCGAACCTTCTGGTCAGGCTTGCAAAGACTTGTAGTGAAGACATGATATTGACCTCCATTAAGCTGCTTCAAGTTACTCTGATATCCTGACTGATTGTTTTGCTGTTGACTACCAATACCAGACGGTTGACTGTGGCCACCCTGACTACCATGACTCTGATACGTAGAATTTGACCTACCTGCGCCAAAGCCCGACCCTTGAAAACCGGATCCTGACCCGCCAAGTGAGGGAGTCCTGGTTTAGGGGGTCCTCGGGTGGCCGATCTGCTTTCTTATGGACCAGACTATATGAGACGCTTACCGAGCATTGGATTGATCGAAGGCCCTGTCTCTAGGAAGGAAGCTTGGGAATCGTGGCATGTCCTCCAAGTTTGGAAGAGTGAATAGGCATGTTTTTCCCTTCGACTTGTAACCGACCATGTGTAAACCCTAGGTACCCTCGACGTCTATATAAGCCAGAGGGTTTTAGGTTGTAAGACAGAGAACAACTCATTTAGGGTTTAGCTATTCGATCTCGAGGTAGATCAACTCTGTAACCTACATATCATCAATATAATCAAGCAGGATGTAGGGTTTTACCTCCATAGGAGGGCCCGAACCTGGGTAAACATCGTCTCCTTCATCCACTGTTACCATCGATCCTAGTCTCATAGCTCGGGACCCCCTACCCGAGATCCACCGGTTTTGACACTCACATTGGTGCTTTCATTGAGAGCAGCTGACGCCTTTGACTTCCGCGTCCACGCGGAGGTTATGGTCACCAGCTCCTCCACGACGTCCGGCCTCGCCAGGGCGAACACTCGCGACCGCCACTATAGATGGAGCTGGCGTCTCCGACACCATCAACTCCATGCTTTGGGGCTTGAGCACCCCCATCACACCAACCATTAACCTGGCTACGGCTAAGGGAGTCCCGGTTTCAGGGGTCCTCGGGTGGCTGACCTGTTTCTCATGGGCCAGACTATATGGGCTGATTATCGAACATTGGATTGAGCGAAGGCCCTGTCTCCAAGAAGGAAGCTTTGGGAATCATGGCGTATCCTTCACGTTTGGAGTAGTGAATAGGCATGTTTATCCCTTCGACATGTAACCGACCATGTGTAAACCCTAGGTACCCTTGACGTCTATATAAGCCAGAGAGTTTTAGGTTGTAGATAGAGAACAACTCATCTAGGGTTTAGCTATTCGATCTCGAGGTAGATCAACTCTGTAACCCACATATCATCAATACAATCAAGCAGGATGTAGGATATAAACTCCATGGGAGGGCCCGAACCTAGGTAAACAACATCTCCTTCGTCTCCTGTTACCATCAATTCTAGTCTCACAGCTCGGGACTCCCTACCCAAGATCTGCCTATTTTGACACCGAAATTGGTGCTTTCATCGAGAGTTCTGCTTTGACCGCCAAAGGAATCAATGGCTCGCATCGTCATCAATGAAGAGGTCCACAACATGGACACTTTTGTCCCCGAACAGATCTTCGCTTTTGACAGCATTGTGCTGCACGCTGACCCGATCGGCCATCAAGGCCAGGTCGGAAGTTTTGCCCCTGATCAAGAGGTCTGCGCAAATGCTTCATTGCCAACTTCCAAGGGACCCGCGACCGCAAACCTACTATCAACGACCTACGGAAAATCAAGCGGTAGGATGGAGAGACCCTACACAAGTTTATACAATGCTTCACGACCAGGCGCCTCAAGATCCCAAGGGCTTCAGACGAAGCCATCATCTCAGCATTCACCGATGGAGTCATGACCTCAAGATGGAGGAGGATCTCACCATGAATGACGAACTGTGCTCCGCCCTGGAGATGTTCAATTTGGTGAACAAGTGCACCAAGGCAGAGGAGTGTTGCCTATCGCTCTGCGGGCCTCTGATGGCGGAGCCAGAAGAAAAGTAGACCAAGGACAAGGAGACGAAGCATAAGGCCCCAGCAGTGCTTGCAACCGAACCTGAGGCGAAGCGCAGCTGGGGTGAGGAACATCCCCTAGAGGGAAGACCCACCTGCATCTTCCATGGCACCAACAACCACGACACCGCAGATTGCCAGGAGCTCAGGCTGATCCGTGTCGAGCACTTCAGCAAGCGCCCCAGAGGAGCTGACCGAGGCTTCGGACGCGGCGGTGGCAGCGATGGAGGCCGCTAGAACAACCAGGAATCTCGTCAAGGGTGGCACGATCAGAACCAAAGGAGGACCGCTGGATCGATCCGACTTCGGAAGACTGCTGGCGCGACCCACCTCGTGAGGACCGCTGGCGTGATGACACTCCAGAGGGGTCATGACGCGGCCAGCCTCATGAGGTTCGCCCACCTGAGGTCGACCTACCATCGCTACCACCTCCACCCTGAAGGAAGGAAGAGGACAGGCAGGGCGATGGGGCTGGGGGCTTCTAGGACGTCAGAGCCATGGCCTGTATCCTGGGCGGTGTTGAGGCCGCCGCATCAAACCGTGCCTTCAAACAATTCACACGGGAGGTGAATGCGGCTCTCCCAAAGCTCGAAGCAATGCATCTCCTCAATTGGTCCCTGACTGCCATGACCTTCGACTCGAGGGACCAGCTCAGGTGCTCGGCCATGGCCGACAAGCTCCCAATGTTGTGCATCCCAACCATCAACAATGTCCTCTTAACCAAGACCCTTATCGATAGCGGAGCGAGGCTCAACATCCTCTTCATTGAGACCTTCGAGACACTCCAGGTGTTTTACGAACAGCTCATGCCGACCAAGCCCTTCTCAGGGGTCACGGACGGATCCATCATACCCATCAGGCAGGTGCGTCTGCCTATCACTTTTGGTGGGCGCAAGAGCTACCACACCGAGATCATCATCTTCGACGTCGCGCACCAAGTTCATGGCGGTAACCCACCATGGCTACAACGTCCTCAAGATGCCAGGGAGTGGTGGAGTCATCACCATTGCTTGCGATGAAAAGGAGGTTGTCTGCATCCTCGAGTGTGCTTATCGCGCCGCGGTGGCCGAACACTCGGACGAGGAGGAGGATGCCCCGCCCCTTATGCTCGGCGCCGCTCTTGGGGCGGGCCCGTGGGGCTCCCACACAGGGAGCTTGGGCTCGGCTAGTGAGACAAGAGAGGCCCTTGAGCACAACCAGAAGGCGCAGTCTAACGCGCGTCGGTCCGAACCGAGAGCACGGTACGAGGCACCCAGAACGCAAGAGTCCATCACCAGAGCGATCAAGGAACTTCGAGAAGCACAAGCCCTGCAAGGCGGGGGTGCCCAACACCACCAATCGCAGCCATCGTCATCGGCACGGTTGACCGGCCACGCGTCTACGTCATAGCGCTTGCGATTAACAATGCCACGACTCAGGGCCCTTTTTGGCCAGCGCGTGCCAATCATGGATGGGTCAACCCGACCGCCTATGTCTGCATGCTCTCCAGGTTGGCGAATGCAGGCGCCACGTTCCAGCGCCTTTATCGAGCCATGCTCGTGACTTGCTTGGCAAGGTGCGATGAGGACTTGGAGGAGATGCTCGAACCAGGCGAAGGTTTCGAGCCTTGGGAGATGATGGACCCATGAAGATCGCGCTCGCGGGGACAAGAGATCAGGCTATAATGGCAGCTTTGGCTCTTCAGTGGCATGGCCTCTAGGCCTTTTTGTTGGCTGTTTCTAGGTAATTTTTTGGTTTACTCCATTTGAAGGCGCCCGCCGGGCCACGTTATCATCAGGTGATCAGGGTACACCTCTGCAGTCGCCTCGTTTATGCCTGTTTCAATAGTTTCTCATGTATTTGGTCTGTTTTCGAACATTTTGCCTTGCTTGCATGGCTCCCTGTCGACCTGAATGCGCCACACCACCCTCTATGAGTTGGTGTTTTGCAAGGGGTTGTGCGCTACGACCCTTCCCGGGGCACCCCAGAACTGGGATGCCAGGCCATGTCGCCCCAGGGGCTTGTGTCTTCGGGCGGTCAACCCTCGCTCAGAGCTTCGGCCGCAGCGCGATGCCTCGGCACGGAGTCTCGGGAGGCCCACAGCCTCAGCCGCGGCCACCCCCCTGGCCGCATGGAGCAGGCTTGTGGGCCCCTCGTGGCTCCTTCGACCTCCTCTCCATCTCCACATAACCCTATTTGTCGACGAAAAAATCAGGGAGAAGATTTCATCGTGTTTCATAATACGAAACCGCCGCCATCGCTAGTTCTTCCTCGGGAGACTAGATCTGGAGTCCGTTTTGGGCTCTAGAGAGGGGAAATCGACACCTTCGTCATCACCAACCGTCCTTCATCACCAATTCCATGATGCTCCCCACCGTTTGTGAGTAATCTCATCATAGGCTTGCTGGACGATGATGGGTTGGATGAGATTTATCATGTAATCAAGTTAGTTTGGTTAGGGTTTGATCCCTAGTATCCACTATGCATTAGTAGAAAACAGACCTTTCGTCCCAAGCATTGGTCCCGATCTGGTTACGAGCCGGTACTAAAGATGGTATTTGTCCCGGTTCATGTGGGCTCCAATGGCTAGGAGCAGGTCAACCTTTAGTACCAGCTCGTGAGCGATCTTTAGTACCAGTTTGTGTCACGAGCCGGAACTAAAGGTGGCGTGGTAGGCTTTTGGTCAGACTAGGGCCCCGCGTGCATCTTTAGTACCGGTTGGTGACACCAGCCGATACTAAAGGGCTACCTTTACTACCGGTTGGTGTCACGAGCCGGTACTAAAAACTTCCTACATTTGTTGTTGCATTTAATTAAAAAATTTAGATAGTTGTATGTTGTTTTATGAGATGTATGTGTGAACTATAATAAGTATCTATTATTTGCAGTAATAACAAGCAGAATGGTTTCATGTGTTTTCCATGTCGTGACTGTAAGAATGATAGGAATTACTCTACCTGAAAAACCCTTCACTACCCCGCTGAAGTCCGGTTTCATGTCCGGCTATAGCTGTTGGACCAAGCACGTAGAAAGAGCATGATGACAACTATCATTTTTGCCGTAACCCTCTCGACTCTTTAGAAGTTGCTATGTGGGTGAAATTATGATGTCATGCCAAGTTACAACCTTTTCAGAGCTCATTTGTACTGCTTTTCAAATTTAGGGTCATTTAGCTGAAAATAAATCATTAAATGCATGAGAAATATCAAATGAAGTCAGAAAGGGATGAAAATGATGATGTGCCTTTGAATGGTGCATATTGAACACACAAAAATTATGGAGTTAAAATAAGTTATTAAAAATGAAATCCCTTTACAATAGATGAGTTTTCGTCCGAAACCCACATGCTTGGAAAGAGATTGTACAATTTGTACACGAAGTGTATCCAGTTTTTGCCGTAACCCTCTCGACTCTCTAGAAGTTCCTATGTGGGTGAAATTATGATGTCATGCCAAGTTACAGCCTTCTCAGAGCTCATTTGTACTCCTTTTCAAATTTAGGGTCATTTAGCTCAAAATACATCATTAAATGCATGAGAAATATCAAATGAAGTCAGAAAGGGTTGAAAATTGATGATGTGCCTTTGAATGGTGCATATTGAAGACACAAAAAGTATGGAGTTAAAAAAAGTTATTAAAAATGAAATCCCTTTGTAATAGATGAGTTTTCGTCCGAAACCCTCATGCTTCGAAAGAGATTGTCCAATTTGTACACAAAGTACATCCAGTTTTTGCCGTAACCCTCTCGACTCTTTAGAAGTTTCTATGTGGGTGAAATTATGATGCCATGCCAAGTTACAACCTTTTCAGAACTCATTTGTACTGCTTTTCAAATTTAGGGTCATTTAGCTCAAAATAAATCATTAAATGCATGAGAAATATCAAATGAAGTTAGAAAGCTTGAAAAATGATGATGTGGCTTTGAATGGTGCATATTGAACACCCAAAAAGTATGGAGTTAAAATAAGTTATTAAAAATGAAATCCTAGATGAGTTTTCGTCCGAAACCCTTATGCTTCGAAAGAGATTGTCCAATTTGTACACGAAGTGCATCCAGTTTTTGCCGTAACCCTCTCGACTCTTTAGAAGTTGCTATGTGGGTGAAATTATGATGTCATGCCAAGTTACAACCTTCTCAGAGCTCATTTGTACTGGTTTTCAAATTTAGGGTCGTTTGGCCCAAAATAAATCATTAAATGCATGAGAAATATCAAATGAAGTCAGAAAGGGTTGAAAATTGATGATATGCGTTTGAATATTGCATATTGAACACATAAAAGGTATGGAGTTAAAATAAGTTATTAAAAATGAATTCCCTTTGTAATAGATGAGTTTTCGTCCAAAACTCTCATGCTTCGAAACAGATTGTCCAATTTGTACACGAAGTGCATCCAGTTTTTGCCGTAACCCTCTCGACTCTTTAGAAGTTGCTATGTGTGTGAAATTATGATGTCATGGCAAGTTACAACCTTTTCATAGCTAATTTGTACTTCTTTTCAAATTTAGGGTCATTTAGCTCAAAATAAATCATTAAATGCACGAGAAATATTAAATGAAGTCAGAAAGGGTTGAAAAATGATGATGTGCCTTTGAATGGTGAATATTGAACACACAAAAAGTATGGAGTAAAATAAATTATTAAAAATGAAATCCCTTAGTAATAGATGAGTTTTCGTCCGAAACCCTCATGCTTCGAAACAGATTGTCCAATTTGTACACGAAGTGCGTCCAGTTTTTGCCGTAAGCTTCTCGACTCTTTAGAAGTCGCTATGTGGGTGAAATTATGATGTCATGGCAAGTTACAACCTTTTCATAGCTAATTTGTACTTCTTTTCAAATTTAGGGTCATTTAGCTCAAAATAAATCATTAAATGCACGAGAAATATTAAATGAAGTCAGAAAGGGTTGAAAAATGATGATGTGCCTTTGAATGGTGAATATTGAACACACAAAAAGTATGGAGTTAAAATAAATTATTAAAAATGAAATCCCTTTGTAATAGATGAGTTTTCGTCCGAAACCCTCATGCTTCGAAAGAGATTGTCCAATTTGTACACGAAGTGCGCCCAGTTTTTGCCGTAAGCTTCTCGACTCTTTAGAAGTTGCTATGTGGGTGAAATTATGATGTTATGCCAAGATACAACCTTCTTAGAGCTCATTTGTACTGGTTTTCAAATTTAGGGTCATTTAGCTCAGAATAAATCATTAAATGCATGAGAAAGATCTAATGAAGTCAGAATGGGTTGAAAATTGATGATGTGCCTTTGAATGGTGCATATTGAACACACAAAAAGTACGGAGTTAAAATAAGTTATTGAAAATGAAATCCCTTTGTAATAGATGAGTTTTCGTCTGAAACCCACATGCTTGGAAAGAGACTGTCCAGTTTGTACACGAAGTGCATCCAATTTTTACCGTAACCCTCTCGACTCTTTAGAAGTTGCTATGTGGGCGCAATTATGATGTCATGCCAAGTTACAACCTTTTTAGAGCTCATTTGTACTCCTTTTCAAATTTAGGGTCATTTAGCTCAAAATAAATCATTAAATGCAAGAGAAATATCAAATGAAGTCAGAAAGGGTTGAAAATTGATGACGTGACTTTGAATGGTGCATATTGAACACACAAAATGTATGGAGTTAAAATAAGTTATTAAAATGAAATCCCTTTGTAATAGATGAGTTTTTAAATACCATTTAATCAAATTGTCTTATACATTAGTTTAAGTTGTTCAAACATGCATGTAAATGCCATAAACAGATTCTTTATATTTTTCTGATATTTTTTCATATATTATTTATTTCCATTAGAGTCATAGTTTTTTCTATGATTTTTTAAAGTTTAGGGGTTTTCTGAAAATAATAATGAAAAAAGAATTAAAAAACCTTTAGTACCGGCGCGAGCCACGCACCGGTAGTAAAGGTCCGCCACCCGCGTGCATTTTTCGGGTGGGCCTTTAGTGTCGGTGCGTGGCTCGAACCGGTACTAAAGGGTCTTTAGTACTGGCCATGCCACACACCGGTACTAAAGGTCCTCCATGTATAAATAGTGGAGGCCTCGTCCCTGTGCGAGCCACGCACCGGGAGAGCTCATTTGTGCGCCGCCAGGCTGCCGGAATCCTCCGTCGCCACCGCCCGCCGCCCCGACGCCTGCTGCACTGACGCCGCCTGCCACCCCCGCCCCAGCCGCCGGCCTCCCACACCCTCGCCGTCGGCCGCCCCCACCCCCGCTGCCGGCCGCCGTGAGTCTGCCCTCTTTTTTAAGGTTTAATTTAGATTTTATTTAGATTTCGTTTAATTTAGATTTTGTTTAATTTAGATTTCGTTTAATTTAGACTTTGTTTAATTTAGATTTTGTTTAATTTAGATTTTGTTTAATTTAGATTTTGTTTAAATTAGATTTTGTCTAAATTAGCTTTAATTTAGATTTTGTTTAATTAGATTTTGAGATGTATTAGTGATCTTATATGATAATATTCGAGCTGTATTAGTTAATATTTGATGATGCATTAACTAGATTATTCGGGATGGTGTATTAGTGATATTATATTCGAGGTCATTATAAATATTAATGTATTAGTGAAATTTTATCGGTATAATGCGTGTGTACCTTTCAGTCTATCGTTGCTCCTTGTGTGACTTTCATGTGTGTTCTTGATGGAGGAATCCCGACTGTTGTCGTGGGGGGCGCCTCCTCTTTTTTCTCTTCTTTGCGATATACTCGTTGATATATTGCGCAAGAAGAGAAGAGGGGAGGCGTCCATCATCGGCGGTCGAACTTTTACTATGAGAGAGTGTCCACCAACATATATACACCACCGTATCAATGTGAGAGTGTGCGCACCAACACACCATGAGATATGAGAGTTATTTAAGGAAAGCGTCGACGGACCGAAAGTCACACACGCATTAATTAAGATCCAAAGCATGCTGTAATTCTTGAACTAGATTATTCGGGATGATGTATTAGTGATATTATATTCTACATCATTATAAATATTAATGTATTAGTGATATTTTATCGGTATAATGCGTGTGTGACTTTCGGTCTGTCGTCGCTCCTTGTGTGACTTTCATGTGTGTTCTTGATGGAGGAATCCCGACTATTGTCGTGGGGGCGCCTCCTCCTTATTATCTTCTTTGCGATATAATTGTCGATATATTGCGCAAGAAGAGAAGAGGGGAGGCGTCCAGCATCGGCGGTCGAACTATTACTGTGAGAGAGTGTCCACCAACATATATACACCATCGTATCAATGTGAGAGAGTGCGCACCAACACACCATGAGATATGAGAGTTATTTAAGGAAAGCATCGACGGACCGAAAGTCACACACACATTAATTAAGATCCAAAGCGTGCCGTAATTCTTGAATTGGATTATTCAGGATGATGTATTAGTGATATTATATTCGAGTTCATTATAAATATTAATGTATTTGTGATATTTTATCGGTATAATGCATGTGTGACTTTCGGTCTGTCGTTGCTCCTTGTGTGACTTTCATGTGTGTTCTTGATGGAGGAATCCCGACTATTGTCGTGGGGGGCGCCTCGTCTTTCTTCTCTTCTTTGCGATATATTCGTCGGTATAATGCGCAAGAAGAGAAGAGGCGGGGCGTCCATCACCGACGGTCGAACAATTACTGTGAGAGATTACCCACCAATATATATACACCACCATATCAATGTGAGAGAGAGTGCACCAACACAACCATGAGATATGAGAGTTACTTAAGGAAAGCCTCGACGAACCGAAAGTCACACACGCATTAGGATCCAAAGCATGCCATAATTTTTGAACTGGCTTATTTCGGATGTAATAGTGATATTATATTCGAGTTCATTATAAATGTATTTGTGATTTGCAAGTCATTCCGGTAAAACATAGGGAATTTTTTCTATATGAAACGGGTTGACTTTAGGTCTGTTTCGGCTCCTTGTGTGTCTTTCAGTGAATGAGTGTCCACCATATATATATATATATATGAGAGAGAGGAAGAATCCTGACTGTTGTCGTGGGGGTCGCTTCTCCTTCGTTCCAGTGTGCTAGACATTTTGGTGTAATGCACTCTGGGACGAATGGAGGAGCCACCATCACCGACGATCGCAATATCAGAGGGAGTGCCCACCATATATGTGAGATGAGAGTTTAGGAAGGAAATACTCGACAGACCTAAAGTCAACCCGTTGCATATTGAGTAATAGTGATTTGTGGGTTGATCAGTTTTCTCGTAGTTTCCTTCGATCGATTTTAAATGTTTCAACTATGAACATAGGAAATGTCTGACGACGAAAGTGAATTCGGTATGTGCGGCCTGTGTGACAAGCCTTTTTTCGTGATTAAGCATGACTTCTGCCTCTTTTGCTTCAACTTATAATTAATTTCAATTTTTTACTGTTCTACTAGCGTATCCCCTGCCATGCAAGAATTGTTGTCTTGGGTAAGATTGGTTTCAGTACTAAAAAAGATATGGAGGTAAATATAGTTCACTTGAGGACCGAGCATGGTTTTACTTTTGCGGTAAAATTGTACCAGGCAGACACCTATTGCTATTTTGAATGCAAAAGTTGCAAGCACTATGCAAGGCTTATGCATTTGAGCCTAATATGCTTATCACCTTTGATATTCGTCCGGAATATGAAATTGAAGGTAATATCGACATCTGGGTCGATGTGCAGACGCCTCCAGTTCTACCATTATGTGAGTTTCTCAACCATATTTATTAAGTAATTTATATTTTTTACTTAAAAATAGTTGACAACTTATTTGCAGTGACAGCTTATTTTCATTCTTCAAAAAATGTACGGAAGATGGTAGACAGAACCTACTACTACAGTGATGAAGCAGAATTAACTTATAAGGAGAAAGATCATCTTACCACATTTCTTAGTCATCTTGAGAATTACAATAGCTAATATCAAACTCCTGCACATTATGGTCAATACGTGCCACTAGTTCATGTGGTGAGCTACGGTAACATCCATGGAGATTGCATGGTAAGATTTTGATTCTACTATTATGACCACCGTGCATCTTTTATATAAATTCTTCTAAAACTAAACTACATTGCTAACTACAAAGTTATTACTATGTTTTTCAGTAGAAAATCCCGGAGGATTGTGTGCCTCATATGATGTTTCCGAGAGGACGCGTTGTTGTTACGAGATTAGGGCCACCACGGCCAGGTCAGCCTATGCATCACTCCTGCCCATACCGAATTTCTAAAACTGATGGAGTCATGACAATCAAAGATTGGAAAAAATGTATGCACAATCATAGAGAGGTACTTGGAAGCAACATTGTGCATAGGCCAAGAATGGGAGACAGGATGATCTCATTTCTCCGTAATGGAGAGTCAGGGCCTATCTTGTTTTATCCTATTGTACCGAAGAGAGGGTAAAGTAGGTCCTACGAGATAGGAGTACGTAGGTCCTAGGTACAATGTGTTATTATGTCCTATAATGTGTTAGAGTTGATGATGATGATGAGGAGGAGGAGTTGTGATTATGACTAGTGACCAACTTGTTATATGATGTCTCATTGATGAAAATGATGATTAAATTGTGTTATATGTTCTATCTATAAGTATAGTACGTAGCGTCGTGACCAAGCACGGAGATAAGAGAGATCACTTCTCTCTATTAGCTATCTAATTAACAAAGGTACTAAATAAGGTCCTCCACGTATAAAGAGTGGAGGCCTCGTCCCAGTGCGAGCCATGCACCGGGAGAAGCTCATTTGCATGCCGCCAGGCTGCCGGAATCCGTCGTCGCCACCGCCCGATGCCGTGCGCCTACTCGAGCCTGCCGTCCCGATGCCGCCCGCGTGAACTTGCGTAATGTTTATAGTATGTAGCACCATAAAATAAATTTTAAATGAATGGAAAACACAATAAATAGAGAGGAACACTAAAACCTCATTAAAATCAAAAACAAAAAAAGAACACTTAGTACCGGTTGGTATCACCAACCGGTAGTAAAGGTCCTCCACCACCAGCCCACACAGGCAGCCACGTGGTGGACCTTTAGTACCGGTCCGTGGGCCAACCGGTACTAAAGGTCTGGACATTTATTACTAACCCTTTAGTACCGGTTGGCGAACCGGTACTAAAGGCACATCCCAACCGGGACTACTGATTGACATTCTACTAGTGATGTTCTGAGATTGATGAGGCTATGACTTTGATATGTTAATGCTTGTCACTAGGGCCCAAGTGCCATGATTTCAGATATGAACCTATTATGTTTTCATGAATATATGTGTGTTCTTGATCCTATCTTGCAAGTTGTAGACACCTATTATGAGTTATGATCCGCATCCCCCAGGGTGACAATAACTGGGATTCTTTCCGGTGATTACCGTAGTTTGAGGAGTTCATGTATTCACTAAGTGCTAATGCTTTGGCCCGGTTCTCTATTAAAAGGAGGCCTTAATATCCATTAGTTTCCAATAGGACCCTGCTGCCATGGGAGGGTAGGACAAAATGCAAGTTCTTTTCCATAAGCACGTATGACTATATATGGAATACATGCCTACATTACATTGATGAATTGGAGCTAGTTCTGTGTCACCCTATGTTATAACTGTTGCATGATGAATGCTATCTGACATAATTATCCATCCCTGATCCATTGCCTATGAGCTTTCCATATATTGATCTTCGCTCAGTTACTTTTAAGTTGCTACTATTATAATCACTACAAATCTGCTACTATCACTTTGCCACCGTTACCATTACTGCCATATTACTTTGCTGTTAAACACTTTGCCGTAGATATTAAGTCTGTCAGGTTTGGTTGAATTGACAACTCAGCTGTTAATACTCGAGAATATTCTTTGGCTCCCCAAGTGTCGAATCAATAAATTTGGGTTGAATACTCTACCCTCAAAAACTGTTGCGATCCCCTATACTTGTGGGTTATCAAGACCTTTTTCTGGCGCCATTGCTGGGGAGCATAGCTCTATTCTGTGAGTCACTTGGTATATATATATATCTGTTGATCACTATGAAGAATTTGAAACATCCAAAAACCAAGATCTATCCCACTACTATGAGGGGAGGTAAGGAACTGCCATCTAGCTCTACACTTGATTCACCTTCAATTATGAGTAAGTTTGCGACACCACCACCTGCTAGTAATTCTGATATGTCACAAGTAATTGATGATGCTACTTCTGCTATGCATGATGCTTATGATAATACTTTGCTTGATGATACTAGGCCACTTGGTGAATTTCTTGATGATCAAATTGCTAGAGCTAATGTTGAAACTGATAATATTTCTGAGTCTGATAAGATTATTGAAACTGAACACTATGATTCACCTTCTAGACCTAGCTCTCCTAGATATGAATTGCCAGATATACCTGGAAGGATATGTTATGGAAGGAGAGGTAGCTAGGGACTTTCTTGCTTGTCAGGATAGAGATGATCTTAAGAAATTGCTTCCGAAGTGGAAGGAAAAAAATCTCTGAATGCTAGAATGCAATATGATCCTAAGTTTGCCACTTCACCCATCTTTGTTACTGATAAGGATTATGAATTCTCTGTCGATATTGAGTTAATTACTTTTGTTGAATCTGATCCTTTCCATGGTTATGAATCTGAAATTGTTGTGGCACATCTTACCAAATTGAATGATATAGCCACCATATTTACTCATTATGAAAAAATTCGCTAACTATACTCTTAAGTTGTTTCCTTTCTCATTAAAGGGTGATGCTAAGAAATGGTTTAATTCTCTTGCTCCTGGTTGTGTGGGTAGTCCCCAGGACATGGTTTATTACTTCTCTGGAAAATATTTTCATGCCCATAAGAAACAAGCTGCCTTGCAGGAAATATTTAACTTTGTGCAAATTGATGAAGAGAGTCTCCCACAAGCTTGGGGCAGGCTTCTCCAATTGCTTAATGCTTTGCCTGATCATCCTCTAAAGAAAAATGAAATACTTGATATCTTTTATAATGGACTAACCGATGCCTCTAGGGACCTAGATAGTTGTGCTGGTTGTGTTTTCAGGGAACGAACTATTGAACAAGCTGAATTACTATTGAATATTATATTGAGCAATGATAATGATTGGACTATTCCTGAACCACCTCCAAAGCCAACTCCGAAGATAAGAGGTATTCTATTCCTCAGTCCTGAAGATATGCAAGAGGCAAAGAAATCTATGAAAGAAAAGGGTATAAAAGCTAAAGATGTTAAGAATCTACCACCGATTGAAGAAATACATGGTCTTGATAACCCGAGACAGGTAGTAGAGGTAAATTCTCTCAGAAGATTAGATGAAATAGATATTCCTTATAATAAGCCTGCTAGCCAATGCTTGGATGAATTTGATAATTTTATTATGAAGCAAGAAAATTTTAATGCCTATGTTAGTAAACAATTGAAACATAATGCTTATATGCTTGATCGCTTGGGTGTTATTTGAGTAGAACTGTCAATGATCTTAAGCTTATTAGTAAACATGCTTCCATGGTAAAGACTCAAGTAGAACAAGTACTTAAGGCTCAAAATGATTTGCTTAATGAGATGAATAGTAAAGACAATTATCATTCTGTTAAAGTTGTGACTAGAGGTGGTAGAATGACTCGGGAACCTTTGTATCCTGAGGGCCATCCTAGGAGAATTGAGAAAGATTCTTAGAGAGTTAATACCGATGCACCTATTCCTTCCAATAAGAGTAGGAAAAAGAATTATGATAGTACTTTGCATGCTGCTAGTGAACCTATTATAGATGCATCTGAGAATCCAAATGATATTTCTATTTCTGATGCTGAGACACAATCTGGTGATGAACATAAGCCTAGTGATAACATTAATAATGATCTTCATGTTGATGCTCAACCTAGTAATGATAATGATGTGGAGATTGAACCTGCTAATGATCTTGATAACCCACAACCTAAGAATAAAATATATGATAAAAGAGACTTTATTGCTAGGAACCATGGTAGAGAAAGAGAACCATGGGTTTAGAAACCCATGCCCTTTGCTCCTAAACCATCCAAGAAAAAGGATGATGAGGACTTTGAGAACTTTCTTGAAATGCTTAGATCTGTCTTTTTACGTATGCGCTTGACTGATATTTTGAAAATGTCTCCTTATGCTAAGTATATGAAACATATTGTGACAAATAAAAGAAAGATACCAAAAGCTGAGATTTAAACCATGCTTGCTAATTATACATTTAAAGCTGGAATACCTAAGAAACTAGGAGATCCCGGAGTACCTACTATACCATGCTCTATTAAAGGAAATTATGTTAAAACTGCTTTATGTGATCTTGGAGCTGGTGTTAGTGTTATGCCTTTCTCTTTATACCGTAGACTTGATTTGAATAAGTTGACACCTACTGAAATCTCTTTGGAAATGGCTGATAAATCAACTGCTCTACCTATCGGTATTTGTGAGGATGTACCTATCGTAGTTGCAAATGCTAGTATCTTGATGAACTTTGTTATTCTTGATATTCCCGAGGACGACAGTATGTCGATCATCCTTGGTAGAACCTTTTCCAATACTGCAGGGGGTGTTATTGATTGCAACAAGGGCAATGTCGCTTTTCATATTAATGGTAATGAGCATACGATACAATTTCCGAAGAAACAACCTCAAGTTTAGAGTATCAACTCTATTGAAAAAAATTCTAATATTATAATTGGAGACTTTGAGTTCCCCTTCCCACTGTCAAGAAGAAATAGGATATACTTATTGGTTGGGAAATGCATATCCCCATTTAGGTAACTTAGTGTTATTCGAAAATTCTTCGGTTTCATGTCATTCGACAGAAGTTCGTTAATAAGACTTGATCAACCTTATTGATGGATTCCTTTTGAGGAGCATGAGATGGATGAATTTAGAAAGCACAACTTCCCGCACCCAACTTTTACTTTCTGTTACCTAGATGAAATTAAGTAAAAATGCTATTATTTTTATATTTTCTGAGTTTTTCGTGCAATAGAAAAATGACCTGAAAATAAAAGTTCCCAGAATCCCCTAAAAATTTAGTATGTTTTTTTCTGGAATATTTAAGAATTTTTGGCACTGAGAATGCATCAGGGGGTTGCACCAATGGGCCACAAGCCTGCAGGGCGCGGCCACCCCCCTGGCTGGGCCTAGAAAGCTTGTGGGTCCCACGTGGCCCCCTCCACTTATTCCAACACCCATTCACTTCATCTTCCTCCAGAAAAAATCACACTATTGCTCAAACCCGTGTTCTAGCTCATTTTGCTGCCATTTTAGATCTCCTTGCTCAAAGCTCCATTTGCAAAACTATTTTAGGGGATTACTCATCGGTATGTGACTCCTCCAATGGTCCAATTAGTTTTTGTTCTATTTCCTTATATATTGCAAATTTTTGCTGCTATGGTGACCCTATTCTTGATCTTGCATGTCATATTTTTATGGTCCCAAGTAGTTTTGATGCATGATATGGTCTCTAGGCACTCGAGGGAGTAGTTGCTATGAGTTTTGTTGAGTTTTGTTCACCTTTATTTTCACTCACGAAAAATTTCAGAAAATTTTCAGAGAAAGAAAAGATGTCGAGGACAATGTATCAAGGTTGTTCCTCGAGCAAGAAAGCCCCGAGACTCGTGCTACATGAGCCCGATCTTGAACTACCTAGGGAAGCTCGAGTATGGCCTTGTGAATGGTCGTCGGATCAAATCATGGAAAACACCGGATTTAAGGAAGAGTTTTAGGTGTAGATAAGGATTGTCGGGCTTGAGGATTTCATTTCAGATCGATGCAAGCAATATTATCAACGCACTGACTCTTTCGTGCGAAGGTTTGAGTTTTCATCTAAGCGTAATTCTCATTCTGTTCTATTTTATCCTTGATGATAAGACCTATACCATGGACCTAGAAGATTTTAATAATGCATGCAAAATTCCACAGTGGGGTAGTTGCAGCAATCCTCTTAAAAATGAATATAATGATTTCCTTGCTAGCATCATAGTGGGAGAAACTAGAATCATTACACAAGCTACTTTGGGGAGCATTCACTTTCCAGCTACACATTATTTTGCTCTCTTCATAGGTAGATGTATTAACGGTAAACTTGAGCATAGCCACCTTTGCGCGCCAAATCTGAGCATCCTTAAGAGTGCGGTAATGGAAGATAGATGATATAACTTGGGGTCTATTATTGCTAGGAGGTTACATTATAATGCTAAGGATGGAGATTTCTTTAGTGGAATTTATGCCACCCGTGTAGCTAAGTATCTTGGGGGTACCCATAAGAGGGAATGGCATTGAATTACCCCCTACTTTCCTTGATTATGAGGTTTTGGTGCGCTTTCAGTTTCTTGAAAGAAACGAACAATCCCTCCAGTACCGACTAATTTTTGACAGGCAAGTTGTTTTCCATGTTAGCCTTCCTGCTCCTGCCTTCTTTAACTTTTAGGAAAAGCAGAGATATTTTATAACCAGAGAGGAGGCAAACGAGTATGACCAATATGCAGAAACTTCTCGCCTTCATGTTGTAGTGGTACAGGCAGTAGCCGCCGCAGCCTAGCACAACCCCAACTTTGACTTCGGATATTATCCAGGCCAGCCATGGCCCTAGACCAACTTAGGCCAAAAGCCTAAGCTGGAGGGGTACGTATTTCTCACCGACATTACATTCATGTTTACACACTTATTTCAGTTGTCGGTGTTCATACTTTTTCATTGTACTATCCATGGTAGTTTATATTCTTGTTTTGCTTTCTTCTTGTGTGTTTAATAAACTTTGGGAAAAAATAAAAAAATTAGTTCTAGCTTTTTTTCCTACTTGCTTAGTTGTAGCATTAAAAAGAAAACCCAAAAAGATTTCTCGTTCTTCTTTTTGCTTGTTGGGAGCTTAGTGTGTTCTGCAGACTTAACCCATGGTCGGCGTGCAAAACATGGGGAGCGTGCTCGCCATGGCTGACCACCTGAGCTGATCCCTCGAGTCGAAGGTAATTGCGGTCTGGTACCATGATACGTCTCCATTGTATCCATTTTTCCAAACCCTTTTCCCTTGTTTTGGACTCTAATTTGCATGATTTGAATGGAACTAACCCGAACGGACGCTGTTTGCAGCAGAGTTACCTTGGTGTTATTTTTGTGCAAAAATAGAAGTTCTCGGATCGTCCTAAAAATTTACACATAATATTTTTGGAATTAATAAAAAATATTGGTGCAAGAATTAACCAGCGGGGGCCACCTACAGGCCACAAGCCTGCTAGGCACGACCACCCCAGGCTTGTGGGGCCCTCGTGGCTCCTCCGACCTCCTATCCAACTCCATATAACCCTATTCGCGGAGAGAAAAAAATCAGAGAGAAGAGTTCATCGCGTTTCACGATATAGAGCCATTGCCACCTCTTGTTCTTCCTCGGGAGACCAGATCTGGAGTCCGTTTTGGGCTCCGGAGAGGGGAAATCGATGCCATCGTCATCACCAACCATCCTTCATCACCAATTCCATGATGCTCTACGTCGTTCGTGAGTAATCTCATCATAGGCTTGCTGGACGGTGATGGGTTGGATGAGATTTATCATGTAATCGAGTTAGTTTGGTTAGGGTTTGATTCCTAGTATCCACTATGTTCTCAGATTGATGTTGCTATGACTTTGCTATGCTTAATGCTTGTCACTAGGACCCGAGTGACATGATTTCAGATCTGGACCTATTATGTTTTCATGAATATATGTGTGTTCTTGATCCTATCTTTCAAGTTGTAGACACCTATTATGAGTTATGATCGGCATCCCCCAGGGTCACAATAATCAGGATTCTTTCCGGTGATTACCGTAGTTTGAGGAGTTCATGTATTCACCAAGTGCTAATGCTTTGGTCTGGTTTCTATTAAAAGGAGCCCTTAATATCCCTTAGTTTCCCATAGGACCCTGCTTCCACGGGAGGGTAGGACAAAAGATGACATGCAAGTTCTTTTCCATAGGCACGTATGACTATATATGGAATACATGCCTACATTACATTGATGAATTGGAGCTAGTTCTCTATCACCCTATGTTATAACTGTTGCATGATGAATGCCATCCGACATAACTATCCATCACTTATCCATTGCCTACGAGCTTTCCATACATTGGTATTCGCTCAATTACTTTTCCGTTTCTACTGTTACAATCACTACAAATGTGCTACTATCACTTTGCCACTCTTACTGTTACTCCCATAATACTTTGCTAATGCACACTTTGTTGCAGATATTAAGTCTTTCAGGTGTGGTTGAATTGACAACTAAGCTGCTAATACTCAAGAATATTATTTGGCTCCCCTTGTGTCGAATCAATAAATTTGGGTTGAATACTCTACCGTCAAAAACTATTGTGATCCCCTATACTTGTGGGTTATCACCGGGACCTGTAGACGTAGAGTGCCAAAAGGACTCCCAACAAGCCTCACTAAAGAAGAAGTCACCAGTGCCTTGGACGACCCCATCTACGATAAGACTCAGGCACAAACCGCCTTTGAGGTAGGGACCCCGCGAGGCCAAAGCGCCCTCATGAGCTCCTAGATATACCTCCCAATTCTGCCGTGCCAGCCACGCGCATGAACTTTATGGGTTGTACATGACCGAGGCCCTCCAAGGATGCGGAGGGGTCCCTTCCCACACAATGTGGCAGCCACAGCCCAACATTGGCGAAGAAGTTAACACGGTCCACCAATGAGTATGCCCACGCAATGTGGAAGCCACAACCCCGTGCTAGCGGGCAACACAGTCCACCAATGACTAGGCCCACGTAATGTGGAATCCATAACCCGGTGCTGGCGGTCAACACAGTCCAACAATGACTATACCCATGCAATGTGGAAGCCACAACTTTGTGTTGGCGGTTAACACGACCATCCAATGGCTATGCCCATGCAATGTGGAATCCCCGTGCCCCACGCGGGGGGATAAACAACTGAGGGCGCCCCTAGCGGCTGCATCCAACCTCAGGAAAGTCCATAGTGCCCTCGTGCTCGCTGCGTTCCTCGAGGAAGCATGTGGGAGGGGGCTACACGGGGGCTACCACAAGTCCTTGCCTGGTACACGCTACCTTCCTAGGTTTGCCGAACCTGGTCTTCGCGCGCCCATCTCCGGAAAAGCTGGTGAGGAAAGGTATGGGAGCCGCTTGTACGTCAAGGGAGACTCCTGAGCATCGCGACTTAGGAGCCTAACTGGACCCGTCGCCCCTCACCCCTTGGACCGTCCTTGGTGATCCGGCCGGCCCAATGGCGGTTGAGGTATGCACGGGCCGGGCTCTGTCGACGTAGAGGTCGAAGCGCTCAAAAACTGCCCAGACACCACTAAGGAGGACGTTGGGGCTCGTACGTACAGGGGGACTCCTGAGCATAGCGACTAAGGAGCCTAACTGGAGCCGTAGCCCCTCACCTCTTGGACCATCCATGGTGATCCGGTCGGCTCAACGACGGTTGAGATATCCACGGGCCGAGCCCTGCCGATGTGGAGCGCTAAAGGTGTTCGAAAGTTTCAAGTTAACCTGATTTCCACCGTGTCCCCTTCATTAAGGCTGCTCGCACGTCAAGGGGGACTGCTCAGCATCGTGACTCAGGAGCCTAACTGGACCCGTAGCCCCTCACCCCTTGGACCGTCCTTAGTGATCCGGTTGGCCCAACGGTGGTTGAGGTATGCGCGGGTCGGGCCCTGCCGATGAAGAGCATCACAGCAAGCAAGAAGGAAACAAGGCGGAGAGAGCAATCACATAGCCAAACAGTTATTACAATCCTTAAAAGTTTTCGCGAACACAAACAAGTTTAACGCCTCCGTGAGGCACGATGTGCATTGCAGGAAAGGAGCAGGAGAGAGGAGTCAGGAGGAATTGCCGCCACCACTCGTTTCCTCCTCTTCACAACGCTGGGCAGGGGATGCTGCCTCGATCGGTGCCTCTGCGCGTCCTGCCCAATCGGCCGCAGCTTCATTCTCGCTCTTCGCCGCGGCAGCCTCAGCCCGACCCCACGCCGCCACAACGGAGATGACGGCCTAGAGCCATCCTAAGAGGACTCCGCGAACCCAATCCAGAGCAGCGAAGGCCCCGTCCAAGTTGTCGTAGCCGCGCGCCAAGGGCATCAAGGGCCCCTCCGGAGGAGTCCCCTATGCGATCGCAAGGGGCAACCCCTATGGGGCAATGACACGAGGAGCAGGAGGCTCTGGAGGCCACTCGGCTACCATGGACACAAACGAACCGGCGAGCGGCTGGCCCTTAGGGGCTAGCCCTCTAGATATCGGTGTCACCACACCCCCGAGGGCAGGAGCGACCACGCCTATGGGCATTGGGGGCTTAGGGGGCTTCACGATCATAACCAAGGAGGCCGCCTCTCGAGGCCCCTCGCCTTCAGAAGCAGGAGACGGCGTGTCGGTGGGGGCAGTCGCGTGTTGCAAGTCGCCTTCGGCTTAACGCCCACTTTCTTCCTCCTCATCTTCGGCCTAGAAGCATCCCTAGTCACAAAACAAAGGAAGGACATCAATGCACAAATCAGAGGAATGCGAGCCAATCCAAGCCAGATCACTTACTCCTCAACGTCGACCCACTTCCTCTTCCTCTCCGCCCTGGCCATGATGGAGGTGCCCAAGCCTCCCTCGGTGGGGGACCACCACATGGGGAGCAGAGGCACTTCCCATGGGGGTAGTCGCTGAAGGGATCACCATGACCCAGCCTTGCCGGCCTCGCCCACGAGTTGCGGTCCAGGCGATGGCGTGGCCGGCGCTTCGACCACCTTGCCTGCAGAGGCGGGGCGCACCGGAGAAGATTCTACGCCGTGCCTCTAGGGAGTTGACACGTAGGCGGACTGCATGGCACGAGGGGTGGGCCCAAGCCCTCTGGGGGCCTTGGCGGCGCGAGAGGAGCCCGTAGTAGAAGCTTCACCAGCATGATCATCGTCCTCAAGCTTGCAAAGAAGGGTGCCCTGTGACGGGGGAGACGCCCCTGCCAGGTCGGCGGCGGCGGTCTTCTCCGAGTCCTCCCTACATGAGGCGTCGCCGGAGGACACCATCACCGGGGAACCGAGGCCCTCCGTAGGTAGAAGCCCCAGTTCGTTGAAGACAGGCATCACAGCAACCAGATCGGCCCCATCGTCACGGCAGTATAGAGGGGCGTGGGCCTCAGGGAGGTCGCTAGGGTCGCTGTTAAGCAGGGTTGCCACATCCTTGCTCAATTTCTCGGGGGTTATCCATGCGGACCGAAGCCTAAGATTCTCGTCGTTGCCTGATAGTTCCACAAGGGCCAAGAGTGGGCCTGGAGAGGTGCCAGGCGCTACGCCTGGAATTCCTTCACTATCATCCCCCTAGTCAGCTTGCTGGCGCTGATGTCGCAGGAGAAGCGCTCCAGGACGGGCCTGGCCCGGGGGTCAGAAAGCTTTGTGGAGCTCCACGCAGGGGTCTTCTCTGGCAGTCCTTACAACATATCCAACCGGGGGTTGGTGCTCTTGAAATCCATGAGGACCCAGCGGTGCCTGAAGTTCTCCACCTTCTTTCGAGATTTGAAGAGCATGTTGCCACTCTGGACCGCGGCGAAGGAGACACACGCCGACCATTGAGCACCGTCGTGCAAATGCAAGATGAAGATATGGCGGAAGAGGGCCACCGAAGGCCACACGCTCATGAAGGCCTCGCAGTAGAAGGCAAAAATATAAAGGAGCAAGATGGAGTTGGGTTGGAGATGAAGGGCCTGAATCCCATAGTGGTTGAGGATGGCGGTGAAGAATGCAGAGAAGGGTGGGACGAGCCTGGCAAAGTCGCTGTGGAGGAAGAAGGGGTAGACCGCTTCGCACGAGGGCCGCCTTGCCGAGGAGCCGACCCATATTAGGGAGTGCCCCTGCTCGTTGGACCCATCTGCCGTCCACGGGAGCACTGGGAGGAGGTCCTCGTCCTTGGCAATGGAAGACCCACAGAGCGCCAGCATGATGGGGGCGGGGACAGAGCGTAGCGCCTTTGGCTTCTGCTTGCCGGCGGGCGCCATCAGCAAGTACGCAGGACCAAGGCAGCAAGGAGAAGGACGGAGCGGCGCCGGATCTAGGGAGATGGCTGCTAGAGCTATAGACCTAGAAAGCAAGAGCAGGTGTGCAAGGAAGGGAAGCAGTAATAGCCTAGCGCTAGAAGTCAGGCTCTTGTCTAGCAGAGGCCGAAGGGGCAAAGGACAACCGACACCAACCGTGCGATGCGTGCTGAGCCTGGCCCGCAAGCATTTGGGAATAGTGGCGCTTTGGGCCGACCCCGAGGCTTCGCCCTGAGGCCAGCTCGCGCGTGCCTTGGGCCCGGGGTTGTGCGGATCCTAACTCATAAGTCGTGATCACCGAATGCACGTGTACAGTGATCCCAGAGATCAATGCTCATTGAACACACATAAGCAGAATAACAGGAGTCTTACATCCATACTTAACGTCTTACACAAATAATGACCATGAAGATCCTAGTCTTACATAGACAGGGCCACGGCGGCAAAACAATTGAAATAGAACAAGTAGCAGAAATCTTGATCGAAAGCGTGAACCCATGCCACCTACCTTAACCTACAGGCATTCTGACTCGGAAGCGTCCTAGTTCGCATGTTCATCTCCAATGAACTCTTCAACAGACTCATGTTCTTCCATGCCTGGCCAATTAAATAACCAGTGGCAAGCCAATGAGTACTTTGAATGTACTCGCTGTTGGAAATATGCTCTAGAGGCAATAATAAATTAGTTATTATCATATTTGCTTGTTCATGATAATCATTTATTATCCATGCTAGAATTGTATTGATCGGAAACTCAGATACATGTGTGGATACATAGACAACACCATGTCCCTAGTATGCCTCTAATGGACTAGATCCTTGATCAAAGATGGTTAAGGTTTCCTAGCCATGGACATGAGATGTCATTTGATAACAGGATCACATCATTAGGAGAATGATGTGATGGACAAGACCCAAACTATAAACATAGCATATGATCCTGTCAATTTACTGCTACAATTTTTTGCATGTCAGGTATATGTACCTATGACCATGAGATCATGCAAATCACGGACACCGAAGGAGTGCCTTGTGTGTATCAAACGTCGCAACGTAACTGGGTGACTATAAAGGTATTCTACAGGGATCTCCGAGGGTGTCTATTGGGTTGTCTTGGTCAAGACTGGGATTTGTTACTCCGTGTGACGGAGAGGTATCTTAGGGCCCACTCGGAAATACCACATCACAACAAGCCTTGCAAGCAATGTGACTAAGTGTTAGCCACGGGATCTTGTATTATGGAATGAGTAAAGAGACTTGCCGGTAATGAGGCTGAACTAGGTATACAGATACCAATGATCGAATCTCGAGCAAGTAACATACCGATAAACAAAGGGTACCTTATACGGGATTAACTGAATCCTTGACATAGAGGTTCGACCGATAAAGATTTTCGTAGAATATGTAGAAACCAATATGGGCATCTAGGTCCCGCTATTGGTTATTGACCGCAGAGGTGTCTCTGTCATGTCTACATAGTTCTCAAACCCGCAGGGTCTACACAATTAAGGTTCGGTGACGTTTCGGTAGTATAGAGTTATGTATGGTGGTGACCGAAAGTTGTTCGGAGTCCTGGATGAGATGCCGAATGTCACGAGGAGATCCGGAATGGTCTGGAGGTAAATATGGATATATAGGAAGTCCTATTTTGGTCACCAGAAAGTTTCGGGCTCAACGGTAGTGTACCGAGAGTGTCGGTAGTGTACCGGGGACCATCGGGAGGGGTATTTCGACCCAAGAGGCTACATGGGCTGTGGGAGGATGAATACCATACCTTAGTGGGCTGGTGGAAGTCCCACAAAGTCCCATGCAGCTGGGAAAGAAAAACCCAAAGAGAAAAATGTGGAAAAAGGCTAAATAAGGAAGGAGTCCTAGTCCTACTAGGACTGGAGGAGGATTCCTCCTCTCCTCCTTGTGCACCAAGATCAAAGGGCCGGCCCCTTGTGTTCCAGCCTCCTCCTCTCTTACTCTTATGTATACTAGAGGTTTTAAGGGTTTTGCTCTAGATTTTCAGCCACGTGCTACCCTCTCCTCTAGTGCATAGTTTGTCCTCTAGATCGGTTTTCTGCAGTCCTTAGGTGAAGCCCTGCCGGAATAGCTCCACACCTTCGCCGCAACGCCGTCGTGCTGCCGACGAACTCTTCTACCTCTCCGCCCGCTCTTGCTGGATCAAGAAGGCGGAGATCGTCATCGAGTTGTACGTGTGCTGAACGCGGAGGTGCCGTCCGTTCGGTGCTAGATTGGAAGGACCGTGATCAAGATTGCAAGACGATTCGTGATTGGATCGTGGGACGGATCGTGATGAGATCGCGGGATGGATTGTGATTGGATCACGGGGCAGATTATGATGGGATCGCGGGATGCTCGACGATTTGGATCGCGAAGACGTTCGTCTACATCAACTGAGTTTCTTAACGCTTCCCGCTTAGCGATCTACAAGGGTATGTAGATCCACTCTCCCTCTCGTAGATGCTCATCACCATGGATAGATCTTGCGTGTGTGTAGGAATTTTTTTGTTTCCCATGCAACGTTCCCCAATAGTGGCATCATGAGTTAGGTCTATGTGTAGATGAGATCTCGAGTAGAACACAAAGAGTTTGTGGGCGTTGATGCTTAGATTGCTTCCTCCCTTGGTCGTATTTTGGTCAGCGGTATTGTGGGATGAAGTGGCCTGGACAAACATTACTCATACGCTTACAAGAGACAGGTTCCATTGACTGACGTGTGACTTTGTTGCACAAAGATGGCTAGCGGGTGTCAGTCTCTCCTACTTTAGTTGGATCGAATTCGACAAAGGTGGTCCTTGAGAAGGTTGAAAAGCACCTTATGTATCACCGTTGTGGTTTTGTGTAGGTGAGAATCGTTCTTGCTAGATACCCATAGCAGCCACGTAAAACTTGCAACAGCAATTAGAGGACGTCTAACTTGTTTTTGCAGGGTATGTTGTGATGTGATATGGCCAATTACATGATGAGATATATGTGATGTATAAGATGATCATGTGTTGTATAGAATTTCAAAACTTGCATGTCGATGAGTACGGCAACCGGCAGGAGCCGTAGGGTTGTCTTTAATTATTGTATGACCTGCGTGTCAATCATTAAGTGCTATGTAATGCTTTACTTTATCGCTAAACGGTAGCTATAGTAGTATGAGCATGACGGGCGCGACAACCACGATGGCGACACATTTATGGAGATCATGGTGTCATGCCGGTGAAAGTGGAGATCGTGTCGGTGCTTTCAAGATGGAGATCAAAAGCACAAGTTCATGGCCATATCATGTCACTTATGATTTGCATGTGATGTTAATCCTTTTTATGTGCCTTGTTTTGCTTAGGATGACGGTAGCATTATAAGGTTATCCCTTACATAAATTTCAAGATAAAATTGTGTTCTCCCCGAGTGTGCACTATTGCGAAAGTTCGTCGTGTCGAGACACCATGTGATGATCGGGTATGATAGAGTCTATGTTCACATATAATGGGTTCAAGCCAGTGTTGCACATGCAGAACACTCGGGTTAAACTTGACGAGCCTAGCATGTATAGACATGGCCTCGGAACACAAGATACCGAAATTCGAACATGAGTCATATAGTAGATATGATCAACATGATGATGTTCACCATTCCAACCACCTCAACTCACGTGATGATCGGACTTGAGTTGTTGAATTTGGATCATGTATCACTCGAATGACCGGAGGGATGTCAATTTGAGTGGGAGTTCTTAGGTAATATGATTTATTGAACTCATTATCATGAACATAGTCAAAGTGTCTTTGCAAATTATGTTGTAGATTACTAGCTCACACTGTAGCTCCCTTGAATTTTTATATGTTCCTAGGGAAATAGAGTTGAAAGATGATTGTAGCAATATTGCGGTCTGGGTCCATAATCTGAGGATTGTTCTCATTGCTGCACATAAGGCTTATGTCCTTAATGCACCGCTCGGTGTACCACCCCCTCTAGCGTCATTTGTAGATGTTGTGAACATCTGACAGGCATGTTTCGATGACTACATGATAGTTTAGTGTGTCATGCATTACGGCTTAGAATTGAGGCTTCAAAACGTTTTGAATGTCACGGAACATATGAGATGTTCTGAGATCTGAAATTGTGATCTTAGGCTCGTGCCCGTGTTGTGAGATATGGGATCTCCAACAAGATTCTTTGCCTACAAGATGAAGGAGAAAATCTCAAATCATTGAGCATGTGCTCAGATTGTCTGAGTACTACAATCGCTTGAATCGAGTGGGAGTTGATCTTCCAGATAAGATAGTGATTGATATAGTTCTCCAAAGTCAATATAACGAAGCTTCTAGAGCTTCGTGATGAACTATGAAATACCAGGGATAGAATTGATGATCCCTGAGCTATTCACGATCTTTGACACCGCAAAAAGTAGAAATCATGAAGGAGCATCAAGTGTTGATGGTTAGTGAAACCACTAGTTTCAAGAAGGACAAGGGCATGGAGGTAACCTTCATGGACGGCAAGTTAGTTGCTGCTCCATTGAAGCAACCCAAAGTTGAACCCAAACCCGAGACTAAGTGCTTCTATTATGAGGAGAGTAGTCGCTGAAGCGGAACAACCCTAGATACTTGGTAGATAAGAAGACTGGCAGCATCGACATAAGTATATTTGATATACATGTTATTCATGTGTACCTTGCTAGTACTCCTATTAGCACCTGGGTATTGGATACCGGTTCGGTTGCTAAATGTTAGTAACTCGAAATAAAAGCTACAGAATAAACGGAGACTAATTAAGGGTGAGGTGACGATGTGTGCTGGAAATGTTTCCAAGGTTGATGTGATCAACATCGCACGCTCTCTCTACTTTCAGGATTAATGACGAACCTAAATAAATATTATTCAGTGTTTGCGTTGAGCATGAACGTGATTAGATCGTGTTTATTGCAATACGGTTATTCACTTCAGTTAGAGAATAATAGTTATTCTGTTTACATGAATAATACCTTCAATGGTCGTGCACCCAATGAATGGTTGTTGTATCTTCATCATAGTAGTACACATGTTCATAACATAGATGCCAAAAGATACAATGTTAATAATGATAGTACCACATACTTGTGGCACTGCGGCTAAATGTCATATTGGTGTAAAGCGCATGAACAAACACCATGCTGATGGATCTTTGGACTCATTCAATTTCGAATCGGTTGAGACATGCGGACCATGCCTCGTGGGCAAGATGACTAAAACTCTGTTTTCAATATGATAAAGCGGGGGAAGTAACTTATTGGAAATGATATGTGTTGATGTATATGGTTCAATGAGTGTTGTAGCATGCGGTGGATATCGTTATTTTCTTACCTTCACTAATGATTTGAGTAGATATAGTGTATATTTACTTAATGAAACACAAGTCTGAATCATTTGAAAGAGTTCAAACAAATTTAGAGTGAATTTTAAGATCATTGTGACAAGAAGATAAAAATGTCTACGATATGACCATGGAGGTGAATATCTGAGTTACGAGTTTGGCATACAAATTTAGACAATGTGGAAGTTGTTTCACAACTCTAGCCACCTGGAACACCATAGGGTGATGATGTGTCTGAACGTCATAGTCGTGCTCTATTGGATATGGTGCGAGTTATGATGTCTCTTATCAGTTTGCCACTATCATTTTGGGTTATGCATTAGAGACAACTACATTCACTTTAAATAGGGCACCATCTAAATCCGTTGAGATGACACCATACGGTTTGACAAAAACCTAAGCTATCATTTCTTAATGTTTGGGGCTGCGACACTTATGTGAAAAAGGTTTTCACCTACAAAGCTCGAACCCAAGGCGGACAAATGCATCTTCATAGCATACCCTAAGAACAGTCAGGTATACCTTCTATCTCAGATCCGAGCACAAAGTGTTTTTTGCCAAAACGTGTCCTTTCTCAAGAAAGAGTTTCTCTCGAAAGAATTGAGTGGGAGGAAGATAGAACTTGATGAGGTTGTTGAACCTTTGTTTCAGCCATAGAGTAGCGCATCACAGAAAGATGTTTCTGTAGAGCCTACATCAGTTGAAGAGGAAGTTAATGATGATGATCAGGAAGCTTCGGATCAAAGTTACAATCGAACCTCGTAGGTCGACAAGGACGCGTACTGCTCCTGCATGGTACGGCAACCCTGTCTTAGAGGTCATGTTGTTGGACAACGATGAACCTACGAACTGTGGAAAATCGATAATGGGCCCGAATTCCGACAAATGGTTAGAGGCCATGAAATCCGAGAAAGGATCCATGTATGAAAACCAAGTATAGACTTTGGTAGACTTGCTCGTTGGATGTTGAGTACAAATGGATCTTTTAGATGAAGACAAACGTTGATGGTGAATGTCACCATATATAAAGCTCGACTTGTCGCAAAGAAGTTTTTCGCCAAGTTCAAGGAGTTGACTAGAATGAGACTTCCTCACTCATAGAGATGCTAAAGTCTGTTGGAATTATGTTAGCAGTTGCTGCGTTTTTCAATTATGAAAACTGGCAGATGGATGTCAAAACATCGTTTCCTTCCTTGAGGAAAGGTTGTATGAGATACAACCAGAAGGTTTTGTCAGTCCTAAGGATGCTAAAAGGTGTGCAAGCTTCAGTGATCCTTCTATTTACTGAAGCAAGAATCTAAGAGTTGGAATATATGCTTTGATGAGGTGATCAAAGTTTTTTAGTATATACAAAGTTTATGAGAAACTTGTATTTACAATAAAGTGAGTGGGAGCACTATAGAATTTCTGATAAGCATATGTGGATGACATATTGTTGATCGGAAATGATGTAGAATTTCTGGAAAGCATAAAGGTTTGTTCGAAAAGAGTTTTTCAAAGGAATACCTGGATAAAGCTACTTAATTGTTGAGCATCAATATCTATAGAGATAGATCAAGATGTTTGATGAGACTTTCAATGAGTACATACTTTGACAAGATTTTGGAAGAGTTCAAAATGGATCAATCAGAAAAAGAGTTCTTGCCTGATTTGTAAGGTGTGAAGTTGAGTAAGACTCAAAGCTCGACCACGATAGAAGAAAGAGAAAGGATGAAGGTCGTCCCCTATGCCTTAGCCATAGGCTCTATATTATGCCATGTTGTGTACCGCACCTTGTGTGTGCCTTGCCATGAGTCTGTCAAGGGGTACAAGAGTGATCCAGGAGTGGATCACTGGACAGCGGTCAAAGTTATCCTTAGTAACCAGAGGACTAAGGAGATGTTTCTCGATTATGGAGGTGATAAAGAGTTCGTCGTAAAGAGTTACGTCGATGCAAGATTTAACACCAGTCCGGATGACTCTTAGTAGCAATCCGGATGCGTATAGTGGAGAAGCCATTTGGAATAGCTCCAAGTAGAGTGTGGTAGCAATGTCTATTGTAAGACATAGAGATTTGAAAAGTACACACGGATCTGTATGTTGCAGACCTGTTGACTAAAAGACCTCTCTCACATCCAAAGCATGATCGAGCCCTAGAACTCATTGGGTGTTACATTCATGACAATGCCAATCACATGATGATGTGAACTAAATTATTGACTCTAGTGCAAGTGGGAGACTATTGGAAATATGCCTAGAGGCAATAATAAATTAGTCATTAACATATTTCCTTGTTCATGATAATCTTTTATTATACATGCTAGAATTGTATTGATCGGAAACTCAGATACATGCGTGGATACATAGACAACACCATGTCCCTAGTATGCCTCTAATGGACTAGCTCGTTGATCAAAGATGGTTAAGTTTTCCTAGCCATGGACATGAGATGTCATTTGATACCGGGATCACATCATTAGGAGAATGATTTGATGGACAAGACCCAAACTATAAACGTAGCATATGATCGTGTCAGTTTATTGCTATAGTTTTCTGCATGTCAAGTATATGTTCCCATGACCATGAGATCATGCAACTCACGGGTACCGGAGGTGTGCCTTGTGTGTATCAAACGTCGCAACGTAACTGGGTGACTATAAAGGTATTCTACAGGTATCTCCGAGGGTGTCTACTGGGTTGGCTTAGGTCAAGACTGGGATTTGTTACTCCGTGTGACCGAGAGGTATCTCAGGGCCCACTCGGTAATACAACATCACAACAAGACTTGCAAGCAATGTGACTAAGTGTTAGACATGAGATCTTGTATTACGGAACGAGTAAAGAGACTTGCCAGTAACGAGGTTGAACTAGGTATACAGATACCGACGATCGAATCTCGGCCAAGTAACATACCGATAAACAAAGGGAACCTTATACGGGATTAACTAAATCCTTGACATAGAGGTTCGACCGATAAAGATCTTCGTAGAATATGTAGGAACCAATATGGGCATCCTGGTCCCACTATTGTTTATTTACCGTAGAGGTGTCTCGATCATGTCTACATAGTTCTCGAACCTGCAGGGTCTGCACACTTAAAGTTCGGTGACGTTTCGGTAGTGTAGAGTTATGTATGGTGGTGACCGAAGGTTTTTTGGACTTCCGGATGAGATCCCAGATGTCGCGAGGAGCTCCGGAATGGTCTACAGGTAAAGATTGATACATAGGAAGTCCTATTTTGGTCACCAAAAAAGTTTCGGGCTCATCGGTAGTGTACCGGGAGTGCCAGTAGTGTATCAGGGGACCATCGGGAGGGGTATTTCCACCCAAGAGGATACATGGGTTGTGGGAGGATGAATAGCAGCCCTTAGTGGGCTGGTGGAAGTCCCACAAAGGCCCATGCGGCTGGGAAAGAAAAACCCGAAGACAAAAAGGTGGAAAAAGGCAAAAAAGGCTAAATAACGAAGGAGTCCTAGTCCTACTAGGATTGGAGGAGGATTCCTCCTCTCCTCCTTGTGCGCCAAGATCAAAGGGCTGGCCCCTTGTGCACCAGCCTACTCCTCTCTTCATCTTATATATACTAGAGGTTTTAGGGTTTTTGCACTATGTTTTCAACCACGTGCTACCCTCTCCTCTAGTGCATAATTTCTCCTCTAGATCGGTTTTCTGTAGTGCTTAGCCGAAGCCCTGCCGGAATAGCTCCACCACCATCGCCGCAATGCCGTCGCGCTGCTAAAGAACTCTTCTACCTCTCCGCTCCCTCTTGCTGGATCAAGAAGGCAGAGATCGTCATCGAGTTGTACGTGTGCTGAACACGGAGGTGCCGTTAATTCGGTGCTAGATCGGAAGGACCATGATCAAGATTGCGAGACAATTCGTGAATGGATCGCGGGACGGATCATGATGACATCGCGGGATGGATCGTGATTGAATCGCGGGATGGATCGGGATGGCATCACGGGACGCTCAACGATTTGGATAGCGAAGACGTTCGACTACATCAACCGCGTTTCTTAACGCTTCCCGCTTAGTGATCTACAAGGGTATGTAGATCCACACTCCCTCTCGTAGATTCTTAGCACCATGGATAGATCTTGCGTGTGCATAGGAATTTTTTTGTTTCCCATGCAACGTTCCCCAACACTCACAAGCAACCTAAGTTGTGGAACAAGGCAATAATGATGGATGATATAACACTAAGTAGGTAATTTTGTGGAAAGCTAATTTTAAATGCAATGACATGATCAAATAACTTGTAAGCATGCATCAGCAATAAGCAAGTATCCATATGATCAAGATACCGATATCATCATAAATAGGGGTTGAACATCAAATGTTCATTCATCAGGCTAAGTCATCGGACTTAGTTCAATTCTCACGCTAAGTCATCAGACTTAGCTTATGTGCCTTGTCCCATAAGGGGTATCGTGGTTGCGCATTTAAGGTTGGGACAGTCGAGAAATCTTAAACCCTTCGTTTTCGAAAACACACCCTCATCTTGTTCCGGCACACCACTTCCTCCTCAAGTGGTCACCCAACTCATCATCATGTCCCTCGGGCATTAGTGGCACCCGAGGGTTATTCAAAAAGTTTTTGAACTCATTTCTTTCCTTCCATCACTATGCATAAATCCCGATCCCACTTGCGTAGCATCTACTAGCATCCTAACTACACCCATCCGCATAACCCTCATAGGGTGGTAGGGTCATGCCTGATGCAAGTGTCAATGGTAAGAGTGTGAGAAACCACCCACTGAAGGGGTCACTACTCCACATGATCAAATATGATGAAAGTAAGGTGCTATATGACATGCAATAAAAATGGTTTCTTATCATCGTCAATGGCTGCTTGCCTAGCTCAACAAAGTCTCCGGGCTCCTGGAAGTTTTCGGGACCAACTTGTTCGTCAACCGCGCAATCTATCGTCGCGAAATAAAGTGATAAAAATAAGCAACACACCAAAACAGAGCACACAAACTATTATCAAAAATGTTAACCTACTCTGATAAATACTAAATGTCATACTAAAAATATTTTCCTAGGGTTTGGTTGTTAAAAATATTTTGGAAACAAATTAACAGAGGCAAAAAGGTGCCTAAATATAGGTTTTAAAATAAAATAGTACTAAAAAAATTTCAAACATTTGTACAAATGGCACTTATAAATTCTATGAATTATTGCAAGAATTTAGGTGAAGGAATTTTTGGATTTGGAATTAATTTGGGTTCTGGGGAATTTTTGGAAGTTTAATAGAAAAAGAAAAGGGAAAAGCCACTTTGCCCTCGGGCCAGAACAAAGCAGCCGACCGACCCACAGGGGAAACCAGCCCAAGCGAGGCGCCGCGCGTGACATAATTTTAAACCTACCCGTGGGCCCGACCTGCAAGAGAGAGGGGAGGGGCGAGGGGATGACAGGTGGGCCCCACCTGTCATCCCTCTCCTCGCGACAGCAGCGGAGGATGGGCTCACCGGAGGGTTCCGGGCCACGGCAGTGGGAACGAAGGGCACTAGCATACTCCTGGGGGCTTCGCGCGTCGGTGGCAGGTCGCGGGGTCGCTGGGGGAAGAGGGGAACACCGGCGAGGGGAGAGCCCCACGACGGTGGCGAGGGTTTGGGTCGGGAAAGGGCTCCCGACCACGGGGGAGAGCGTGCTGGGCACGGGGAGGAAGCGGAGGGAAGGAGGGAGCGAGGAGAGAGGGGCAGGGGCTCGGGAAGGCCCTATTTATAGGGGGCCACCGGTCCACCATGGACGTGGTGCGCCGGCGAGGACCAAGGGGTTGCCACGGGCCACGGGGGCGAGCCTGGCCATTTCTGGGGGCTCTGTGGACTTAGTTTGCGCCGACGAGAAGAGAGAGGGAGAGCGGGGGAGGCCGCGCATGCGAGCATGGCCATTGGCCGGTTCGGGCGGTGCCGTGCACACGCGAAGGAGGGGAGGATAGAGAGGGGAGGGAGAAGGCTGACCACCTGCCGCGTCGCGGACTTCGAGGCCGACCGGGGGGCCAAGGTGGCGCGGCTTGATGCTGTCGGGGATGCTCGTTGGGTAGCGGCTACATTGCGGGTGCGCACTGTAGCGCGCTCCAGAGCGCGAGCCTTGCATGTCAAGGCATGCCCTTGGCACTTTCTACGCGGCCACATGAGCCCATAGGATTCCAGGGATGGAAAAATAAAAGTATAGGGCCTTAGGGGGCATCTGGGGTGCCTTAGGGTAGAAGGAAAAGGGGAGAGGGGGAGAGAGAAATCTCTTGTCCAGGGGGGTAAATGGGGGGTTTTCACCACATTTGACTTGAGCTGTGACCATGAGACTTCTACTGGAGTTGAAATGTATCCATAGGAGGCTGTGGTAAAAATTTAGGGGCAAGGGTAAAACGAAAAGGAGTGAAAATGATGGTTTTACCATTTCACCAGAAGGTGTTTGATGGTGATTTGGGAAATATAAGTCTTCCAAATTACTGAGATATTTACCAGGGTCAAAAGCTAGGTAAAGATGAGAGGATTCACCAAGTTTGAGCCCAAGGGCAAAAAGTTGACAATGGAGATTAGTTAAACCCTAGAAATTTACAGATTCAGGTTTCTGTAGATCTATAGATTCTAGGCTCTTACCCTTGATGCACCACTTAGTGTATCCTCACTATTTGGCCATTAGAGCCTACCCGCAAAGTTTGAGGCCAAGGGGAGACACTTCACAATGTAAAATTGTTCAAATTTGAATGTGAACAGAAAAGGTTTTGGGATGGTTTGATGAACCAAACCAAATTGGAGTGAGATGAAACTTTGCATCACCATTACTTGTGATAGTGTTGAAATTCTAGAATTTTCTTGGAATTTATTGAGAATATTTCTTATAGAAATATTTCAAAACCTTAATTTGAACAAAAAGGGTTTTGAGGGGTTTTGCCCATGATTTGATCATGCCCTTATGTTGAAACTCATATATATGGAAAAATATATGTCCACTGAGTTTCTCCAAATTTTCTTAAATATTTTCAAAGCATTTAAATAATTTTTCCCTAAGAAAAACCTTTTCTAGCCTTAAGAAAAAGCCTTTAAATAAAATATGAAACTAATATTTAAAAATAATATTTTGTAGTTTTGGGAAGTCTTATATATAGTGGGTTTGAAATAAAGAGTTTGGGAAAGAAGGATCCACCTAATTTGAGGACTTGTAGTGCAATCCTCAATTCAGGGGGTTTTGAAAACCTAATTTGAATAAATCATTTTTGGTTAAAACAAAATTTGATAAAAATAGTTTTGGTCACTATTCACATGGCATGATCATTGGGCAAGAGGTTTGGGAAAAGGAGGAGGAAATATTAGGTGGAATAGAATCTAGGAGTGCCACACCACAATCATCAAGCAAGCAAACAACATAGCAATCAAGCACAACACTTATAAAAAAATTGTTGGCTCCAAATTTTATAAACCCAAACATATCAAAGTGCTACAAACACAGGGTGTGAGAGACCTTCCCCCATTACAAGAATCTCATCCCCGAGATTCCTAGGCTAAGCGCTAAAAAGATAAGGGAACTCAGATCTAAGATAATCTTCACGCTCCCAGGTTGCTTCCGCTTTAGTATGGTTGCTCCATTAGACCTTGAAGTACTTGATGGTGTGGCTTCGGGTGCAGTGCTCTCCTTCATCCAAAATGCGAACTGGCCTCTCATGATAAGTGAGATCTGGCTGAAGATCGATGGCTTGATGGTCGATGTCCTTGTAGAGGTCGGGGCGGTTGGGAACTTGCAGACACTTCCGAAGTTGCGACACATGGAAGACGTTGTCCACATCTGAAAGCTCGGAAGGTAACTCTAGCTGGTAGCCAACTTCTCCTTGCATTGCGGTGATCTCGAAGGGCCGATATATCTTGGTCAACCTTTCCTTTGACGTGGAAACGCTCGGTTCCTTTGAGAGGCATGACTCGGAGGTAGACATGGTCACCGACACAGAAGTTCACTTCTTGGCGGTGAGAGTCGGCGTGGCTCTTCTGTCTTGATTTGGCAGCCTCCAGATGTTCTTGGACAAGTTGAACTTGCTCTTTTGCTTCGTGGAGGATATCTGGTCCGAAAACTAATCCTTCTCCGGTCTCTCGCCAGTTGAGGGGAGTACGGCACTTACGTCCATACAACACCTCAAATGGTGCCATCTTAAGACTCGACTGATAGATGTTATAGGAGAACTCAACGAATGGTAGGCAATCTTCCCACATGGCTCCGTATGCCAAAACAAGCGCGGAGCATGTCTTCGAGTATTTGATTTACTCGCTCTGTCTGCCCACCGGTCTGGGGATGAAAAGCAGTGCTGAAGGAGAGCTTGGTTCCCATTGCTTCTTGAAACTTCTTCCAGAACCTTGAGGTGAAATGGGTCCCTCGATCCGACATGATCTCCTTTGGAACCCCGTGAAGACTCACGATCCAGTTGATGTAGAGGTTTGCGAGCTGGCTCCCATCATAGGTGGTCCTGACAGGAATGAAGTGGGCTACCTTTGTCAGGTGATCAACAATGACCCAAATGGAATCATGTCCTTTGCTCGACCTTGGTAAACCGGTGATGAAATCCATCCTGACTTTGTCCCACTTCCATTCAGGCACTTTGAGAGGTTGCAGTAGTCCAGCGGGTCGCTGATGCTCAGCTTTAACTCTCTGGCATATGCCACACTTAGCCACGAATGTGCCTATCTCCCGTTTCATGCCATGCCACCAGAATCTCGCCTTGAGGTCTTGATACACCTTGGTTCCTATAGGATGGATGGAGTCGGGAGTGTCATGTGCTTCTTGGAAGATCAGGTTCTTGAGCTCTTCTTTGTTGGGTATGCAAAGGCGATTCCCGAACCATACAACTCCTTGTCCATCCATCGAGAATCCTGGGGCCTTGCCTGCCTTGATCTTTTGTTGATGCCTTCAATGCTCTCATGTCCCTCCTGGGCTTCTTTGATATCATCCATCAAGGTAGGCTTTGCTTCTAGGTTAACGAGGAATCCTAGTGCAACCAGTTCCAAGGCGATGCTCTTAGGTTCTTCATACATGGCAGGTAGCCTTTCCTTAATCATAGCATTCAAGGAACAAGCCTTTCTTCTTAAGGCGTCTGCTACCACATTGGCCTTTCCAGGGTGGTACTGAACAATGAGGTCGTAATCCTTGATCAATTCCAACCATCTTTGCTGCCTCATGTTCAATTCCCTTTTAGTGAAGATATACTTCAAGGTCTTGTGGTCTGTTAATATCTCACATCACTTCCCCAGAATGTAATGTCGCCATGTCTTCAAGGCATGAACCACGGCTGCCAACTCAAAATCATCAGTTGCGTAGTTCTATTCATGAGGACGTAGCTGTCTGGATAGATATGCTACGACTCCGCCTTCTTGCATCAGAACACCTCCAAGCCCGGTTCTTGATGCATCACATTATATCACAAACTCCTTGTGAATATCGGGGGTGGCCAAAACTGGGGTTGTGGTCAATCTCTTCTTGAGTTCCTGGAAGCTTTCCTCGCACTTAGCTGTCCATTCGAACTTCTTGTCATTCTTCAAAAGCTGGGTCATGGGTCGGGCAATGCTTGAGAACCCTTCCACGAACTTGCGGTAATAACCCGTGAGTCCGAGGAAGCTCCTGACTTCCTTCACGGTGGTTGGGGTTTGCCATTCCGTTACAGATTCAATCTTGGTAGGATCCACTGACAAGCCTTAGACGGTCAACACATTACCCAAGAACCCAACTTCATGCAGCCAGAATTCACACTTGCTGAACTTGGCATAAAGCTGGTGCTCTCGAAGCTTCTCTAGGACTAATCTCAAGTGTTCCTCATGTTCTTCTTCAGACTTGGAGAAGACAAGTATGTCATCAATGAAGACGACAACGAACTTGTCCAAATACTCCACGAAGACTTTATTCATGAGGTACATGAAGTAGGTAGGGGCATTGGTTAACCCAAATGACATGACCGTGTACTCATACAGGCCATACTGGGTTACGAATGTCGTCTTTTGAATGTCTTGGGGTCTGATCTTCAGCTGGTAGTACCCAGACCTGAGGTGGATCTTGGAAAACACCTTGGCTCCATTCAACTCATCAAACAGGCCTTCAATCTTGGGGAGTGGGTACTTGTTCTTTATCGTGACTTCATTGAGAGAATGGTAATCGACACAAACACTGATAGTTCCATCCCTATTTGACACGAATAGAACAGGCGATCCCAAGGAGAGGCACTTGGGCGAATGAATCCTTTTTTGATTTGCTCTGCCATTTGCTTCTTCAACTCAGCCAACTCTTCGGATCCCATCCTGTAGGCCTTCTTATAGATGGGCCTTGATCCGGACATAAGATCAATGATCAACTCAATGTTGCGGTCACGAGGCATTCAGGGCAGCTCATCGGGAAACATATCCGGGTACTGACATACCACTGGCACTTGATCCAACTCAACTCCTGATAGGAAGTTAGCCTGAGGTGCTTGAGTGGAGGCAGGGTTGGGAACATACTTGACTTCCACTCCTTGGCTATTGGTCATGGTGACAATCCTCTTGGCACAGTCTAACATGCCTTGGTGCTTAGTCAACCAATTCATGCGAAGGTGACATCCAAGCCGGGTGAATCCATGACTATAAGGTCTGCTAGGAAGTCTACCCTGTTGATGTCAATCTTCACTCCCTTACAACCTATCCCGGACTTCATCATTGATCCCGAGGTTTGTATCAGCATACGACTACCCAGGGGTGTAGGCTTCATGCCACTCTCTAGTGCAAACTTTTGGGTGACAAAAGAATGCGAAGCTCCATATCGAACAGTACTGTTGCTGGGGTTGAGTTGACAAGGAACGTACCCAGTATGACGTCCGGGTCTTCCTAGGCCCTCTGCGGTGACGTGATTCACACGACCCTTGCCATTGTTGGGCAAGTTGCGGGGAGCTGGGTTCCTTGGTGGTGCTCCACGGGCTTGACCTTGAGCTGGCGCATTGGGGTGCGGGGCATCTGGCTTCTTGTTGGGGCACCACCTAGAGATGTGTCCTGGCTGGCCACATCCAAAGCAAGTGACTTGTCCATGGTTGTTGTTGAAGTTTCTGCCACCGTTGTTGTTACTGGGGTTGGTGTTGTAAGCTGGTCGGGGATTGGCATAATACTGAGGCTGGTAGCTCGGATGAGGTGTAGGAGGTCTTGCCTACTGTGGCTGATAGGTTGGCTGGGTTGGGGCTGGCTGCCATGGGCGAGGCTTCTGGTTGCTTGAGATACCCTTGCTGATCATCTTGCGCTTGCGTGTGTCGTCTATGGCACGACGCTTGTCTTCCAGCATGAGGGCCTTGTTCACCAAGTCGAAGAAGGTATGACAGTCGCAGACGATGAGCTGGTACTGCAGGACCTGTTGGAGTCCTTCCATGAAGCGTTCCTTCTTGGTAGCATCCATGCTGACATCTTCAGGTGCATACCTTGACAGCAGGTTGAACTTTTGCAGGTACTCCTTGACAGAGCCACTTCCTTGCTTTAGCGTTTGGAACTCTCTCTTCTTGATAGCCATGATCCCAAAAGGAATGTGGGCGGTGCGGAATCCTTCCTTGAAGTCATTCCACGTGATTACACGTTCTCCTTGCATGACCTTGAATCCATCCCACCAAGCTCGGGCCGTACCTCCGAGGCAGTGAGAGGCATAAAGCACCTTCTCACCATCCTCATTGCAATTAACCAGTGCAAGGAGGTCCTCAATGGTGCGGATCCAGTCATCAGCATCCAACGGTTCAGCAGTCTCGGTGAAGGTTGGGGGCGAATTCCTCATGAACTCAGATAGCGTGGAGCGGCCATTGCCGTTCCTGCCTTGCTGCTGGTTGTTCATGAGGGCCTGAGCCATCTGCTAGATAGCAGCATTGTTACCCTGGATCTCCTCCCGGAGAACTTGGAGAAACTGAGCTATGGTCATGTTCTCCGGTGGAGGTGGTGGCGGGGGAATGTCGCCTTGTGGCTGCTCCTGGTGTCCTCAAGCATGAGCAGCCCGACCAGCTCCCTGCTACTGTCTTGAGTTGTCGGCTTCAGGGTTGGTGAAGGAGCTATTGCGGGTAGGAGTCACCATCCTGTTTGGAGCAGCCAAGTCAAACAACTAGGATAGACGAGAGGATAAGCAACAATGGAAAAGCACACCTAAGGGGGTTGGTCAAGTGCAAGTGTGTTAAAACAGAGGACGAAAGACTAACAACATATATTAAGATAGACGATGGAGTCGCTTACATGTGACTAAGGCAAAAGCGCGACTTGCATCGGAACACAAATAACAAAACAAACAACAAACACTCATGGTTTCATATGAACCATTCCACAGACTCAACTTTGCATGAGGGATACATGACCGATCATACCCTAGGGGTTCTCGGACTCAGGTGGTGGAGTGCTCGGTCTCGTATTCACGCTTCTCTGGGTCTTCCTCCTTTTCATCCTCTAAATGGGCATCATTCCCGGTCAAAGGGGTCGGGGAATGAGGAGGTTCATCCCGACGATGCTTTGCAGGCGGGTCGGTGAAGACCTCACGATACTCCTTCGCACTCATGCGACGACGACATGTGGGTGCATCACTAGTTCGGGGTACTCCTCCTCGATAAGCGACAGTTGGTCGCCCCTTTGGGGCTCCATCCTTCTTGATCTTGTCTGGCTTTGTCTTGGCTTGCCGAAGAAGCTCTCGGGTGTGGTGATGTTCCTCGCGGAGCTTCACGGACTCCTTCATCAGGTTATGAACCAGGCTATCAGCGGGGAGGCTGAAGTAGGTCTGGAAATTGAGTGGTGTGCCATCTTCCTTGGTCTGAATCAGCGTCCAACTCTCACCAAAAGCATCCTTCCGAAAGGGAAGGTAGCGAGTAGCTGGCTCGTCAGCCATCTCTGGAATGATGTCTCAAAGGTGTAGGAGTGCCTTGCGTGCAGCTGTCTCGACCGCGAGTATCATGGTCTCCGTCTGTGGTCCTTCAAAGAACCAACTGGACGGGGAGTCGTTTGCCTTCACGACCACATCCACGTGGTACTCCTTTGTGAAGACATTGACCCAGTGCTTGTGGTAGAGGAAAATGGATGGTTGGCTAAACTGGCAGTTCTCCAGGCTGTCCCCAAGGAGTAAGGGAAAGCGGGATGTTAGGAAGGCTTCGGATACGATGGCCATCTACAAAGGTTTGAAAGGAGGAGAGTCAGCAGAGTGTTGTGTGAAGATGAGAAGAGGTAAATAGTGCAGAATTACTAAGTACAAATGTTAGGTGTATTTTTTAAAGTCGGTTTTATCCTAACTAACGTCCATGCTAACTAAGGGCTTCCTACAGTTAGGATGGCTCTGATACCAGCTCTGTGGGGACCCCGACTCATAAGTCGTGATCACGGAATGCACATGTACAGTGATGCTAGAGATCAATGCTCACTGAACACACAAAAGCTGAATAACAAGAGTCTTACATCCATACTTAACGTCTTACACAAATAATGACCATGAAGGTCTTAGTCTTACATAGATAGGGCCACAAGGGCAAAACACTTAAAATAGAACAAGCAGCGGAAATCTTGATCGAAAGCGTGAACGCATGCCATCTTCCTTAACCTACAGGCATTCTGACAGGGAAGCGTCCTAGTTTGCATGTTCGTCTCCAACGAATCTTCAACATACTCCTGTTCTTCCATGCCTGGCCAATTAAATAACCAGTGGCAAGCGAATGCGTACTTTGAATGTACTCGCAAGCAATCCAAGTTGTGTAACAAGGCAATAATGATGCATGATATAGCATGAAGTAGGTAATTTTGAGGAAAGCTAATTTTAAATGCAATGACATGATCAAATAACTTGTAAGCATGCATCAACAATAAGCAAGTATCCATATGATCAGGATACCGATATCCTCATAAGTAGGGGTTGAACATCTCATGTTCATTCATCAGGCTAAGTCATTGGACTTAGTTTAGTTCTCACACTAAGTCATCGGACTTAGCTATGTGACCTCTTGTCACCATCACATCCATACTCACACCAAGTTTTTACGAAAACATTCAGACATGGCATAAGCAGCACCACCCAACTGTCCTTGACCATGGACATAGCCATTCGAATAGTTTTACACTCTGTAGAGGTTGCACACTTTACCCATAAGACTCGGGGAACTTCCGTGTCATCCACGAATCGTGGTATGTAACATACCCGAGGTAAGCACCCGAACAATGCCTTTCCCCTAGCGATACTAGACAAATAGTCCACTCGATTGGTACCTAGCCCCCACGATGTACATCACACAAGCCTCGCTCTAATCGTACCATCCATGAGGGGACCAACGGTGTGCCTAGTGCCTGTAAAGATAGCGCATGATCGTACATACCGGTACGACCCCGTATCGAGAGTGACCACACCACTCCCGCCACTAGTAATGTGGGCTCCTTGCCAGTACCCACCAAGGTAATCAACAAAGCCCTGTCCCATAAGGGGTATCGTGGTTGCGCATGTAAGGTTGGGACGGGCGACAAATCTTAAACCCTCCGTTTTCGAAAACACACCCTCATCTTGTTCCGGCACACCACTTCTTCCTCAAGTGGTCACCCAACTCCTCATCATCTCCCTCAGGCATTAGTGGCACCAGTGGGGTTTCGAAAAGTCTTCGAAATCATTTCTTTCTTTCCATCACTATGCAAATCCCGATCCCACTTGCGTAGCATCTACTAGAATCCTAACTACACCCACCCTCACAACCCTCATAAGGTGGTAGGGTCATGCCAGATGCAAGTGTCAATGGTAAGAGTGTCGGAAACAACCCACCGAAGGTGTCACTACTCCACATGATCAAATATGATGAAAGTAAAGTGCTATATGACATGCAATAAAAATGGTTTCTTATCATGGTAAAAGGGCTGCTTGCCTAGCTCAACAAAGTCTCTAGGGTCTTTGAAGTCTTCGAGACCAACTTCTTTGTCAACCGCGCAATCTATCATCACGAAATAACGTGATAAAACTAAGCAACGCACCAAAATAGAGCACACAAACTATTATCAAAAAATTTAACCTACTCTGATATATACTAGATGCCATACTAAAAATATTTTCCTAGGGTTTGGTTGTTAAAAATATTTTGGAAACAAAATAACAGAGGCAAAAAGGTGCCCAAATATAGGTTTTCAAACAAAACAGTACTAAAAATATTTTGAAACATTTTTACAAATGGCACTAATAATTTCTATGGATTATTGCAAGAATTTAGGTGAAGGAATTTTTGGATTTGGAATTAATTTGGGCTCTTGGGAATTTTTGGAAGTTTAACAGAAAAAGAAGAGGGAAAAGCCACTATGCCCTCGGGCCAGAACACGGCAGCCGACCGGCCCATAGGGGAAACCAGCCCAGGCGAGGCGTCGCGCATGACAGGTTTAATTTTATACCTGCCCATGGGCCCGGTCTGCCAAAGAGAGGGGAGGGGGCGAGGGGATGATAGGTGGGCCCCACCTATCAACCCTCTCCTTGCGACAGCAGCGGAGGAGGGGCTCACCGGAGGGTTCCAGGCCACGGCAGTGGGAACGAGGGGCACCGGCGTGCTCCTAAGGGCTTCGTGTGTCGGTGGGTGGTCGCGGGGTCGTCGGGGGAAGAGGGGAACACCGGCGAGGGGAGATCCCGACGGCGGCGGCGAGGGTTTGGGTCGGGAAAGGGTTCCCGACCACGGGGGAGAGCATGCTCGGCACGGGGAGGAAGCAGAGGGAAGGAGGGAGCAAGGAGAGAGGGGCAGGGGATCGGGGAGGCCCTATTTATAGCGGGCTGCTGGTCCACCGTGGATATGGTACGCCGGTGAGGACCAGGGCATCGCCATGGGCCACGGGGGCGGGCCTGGCCATGTTTGGGGGCTCTATGGACTCAGTCCGCGCCTAGGAGAAGGGAGAGGGAGAGCGGGGGAGGGCACGTGTGAGAGCGTGGCCACTGGCCGGTTCGGGCGATGCCGTGCACGCACGAAGGAGGGGTGGAGAGAGAGGGGGGAGAGGGCCGACCTCCTGGCACGTCACGGACGTCGAGGCCGACCGGGGGGACAAGGTGGCGCGGCTCAAGGCTACCGGGGACGCTCGTTGGGCAGCGGCTACCGTGCGTGTGCGCACTGTAGCGTGCTCCAGAGTGTGAGCCTTGCATGCCAAGGCATGCCCTTGGCACTTTCTACGTGGCCACGTGTGCCTAGAGGATTTGAGGGAAGGAAAAACAAAGCCTAGGGCCTTAGGGGGCATCTGGGGTGCCTTAGGGTAGAAGGAAAAGGGGAGACAGGGAGAGAGAAAGCTCCTGTCCAGGGGGTAAATGGGGTTTTTCACCACATTTCACTCGAGCTATGACCATGAGACTTCTAGTGGAGGTGAAATGTATCCACGGGAGGTTGTGGTAAAAATTTGGGGGCAAGGGTAAAAGGAAAAGGAGTGCAGTGATGGTTTTACCATTTCACCAAAAGGTGTTTGATGGTGATTTGGGCAAGATAAGTCTTCCAACTTACTAAGATATTTACCAGGGCCAAATGCTAGGTAAAGATGAGGGGATTCACCAAGTTTGAGACCAAGGGGAAAAAGTTGACAATGGCGTGGTGACAGTGGAGCTGTGTGGTCTTCGGCAGAGCTTCGCTAAGCACTACGGAGGACGAGGAGAGGGAGGAGTAGGGTTGTGCCGTGGGAGAGAGAGATGCGTGTCTCCGGCAGCCCCAAGGGCTCCTCTATTTATAGGAGGAGGAGGAGGGAGGGCTGCGCCCTAGGGTTCCCACCCTAGGATGGTGTGGCAGCCCCCAGATCCCTTCAGGTCGGCGGCCATAGAGGGAGAGGGGTGCGGCCGCCCTAGGGTGGGCCTTAGGGCCCATCTTCCCTAGGGTTTGCCCTCTCCCACCTTGAGCTACGCCTTGGGCCCTTGTGGGGCACACCAGCCCACTTGGTGGACCCCCCCCCAGAACCCTTCCGGTGGTCCCAGTACGTTACCGGTAATCCCTAAAACACTTCCCGTGACCAAAACCTCACTTCCTATATATGAATCTTTACCTTCGGACCATTCTGGAGCTCCTCGTGACGTCCAGGATCTCATCCGGGACTCCGAACAACCTTCGGTAACCACGTACACTATTTCCCTATAACCCTAGCGTCATCGAACCTTAAGTGTCTAGACCCTACGGGTTCGGGAGACACGTAGACATGACCAAGACACCTCTCTGGTCCATAACCAACAACAGGATCTAGATACCCATGTTGGATCCCACATGCTCCATGATGATCTCATTGGATGAACCACAATGTCAGGGATTCAATCAATCCCATATGCAATTCTCTTTGTCTACCGGTATGATACTTTCTCGAGATTCGATCGTCGGTATCCCTGTACCTTGTTCAATCTCGTTACAGGAAAGTCTATTTACTCGTTCCGTAACACATCATGTCGTGGCTATATCTTTAGTCACATTGAGCTCATTATGATGATGTCTTACCGAGTGGGCTCAGAGATACCTCTCCGTCATACGGAGTGACAAATCCCAGTCTCGATTCGTACCAACCCAACAGATACTTCCGGGGATACCCGTAGCATACCTTTATAGCCACCCAGTTACGTTGTGACATTTGGCACACCCAAAGTATTCCTACGGTATCCGTAAGTTACACAATCTCATGGTCTAAGGAAACGGTACTTGACATTAGAAAAGCTTTAGCAGACGAACTACACGATCTTGCGATATGCTTAGGATTGGGTCTTGTCCATCACATCATTCTCCCAATGATGTGATCCCGTTATCAATGACATCCAATGTCCATGGTCATGAAACTGTGACCATCTATTGATCAACGAGCTAGCCAACTAGAGGCTCACTAGGGACATGTTGTGGTCTATGTATTCACACATGCATTACGGTTTCTGATTAATACAATTATAGCATGAACAATAGACAATTATCATGAACAAGGAAATACAATAATAACCATTTTATTATTGCCTCTAGGGCATATTTCCAACAGTCTCCCACTTCCACTAGAGTAAATAGTCTAGTTACATTGTGATGAATCGAACACCCATAGAGTATTGGTGTTGATCATGTTTCGCTCGTGAGAGAGGTTTAGTCAATGGATCTACAACATTCACATCCGTATGTACTTTACAAATATCTATATCTCCCTCCTGAATGTAATCACGGATGGATTTGAAGCGGCACTTGATGTGTCTTGTCTTCTTGTGAAACCTAGGCTCCTTGGCCAAGGCAATAGCTCTAGTGTTGTCATAGAATAGAGTCATCAGGCCCGACGCATTGGGAATTACTCCTAGTTCAGTGATGAACTCCTTCATTCAGACTCCTTCCTTTGCTGCTTCTAAAGCATCTCTATACTCCGCTTCACATGTAGATGCAGCCACGATGCTTTGCTTGCTGCTGCACTAGCTGACTGCCCCTCCGTCCAAAATGTACACGTATCCGGTTTGTGACTTGGAGTCATCCGGATCTCTGTCAAAGTTGGCATCGATGTAACCCTTTACGATGAGCTCTTCGACACCTCCATATACGAGAAACATGTCCTTTGTCCTTTTGAAGTACTTCGAGATATTCTTGACCGCTGTCCATTGTTCCGCTCTGGGATCACTTTGGTACCACCCTACCAAACTTATGGCAAGGTTCACATTAGGTCCGGTACACAGCATGGCATACATAATATAGCCTATGGCTGAAGCATAAGGGATGACACTCATGTCTTCTCTATCCTTTGCCGTGGTCGGGCATTGAGTCGTACTCAATCTCACACCCTGTAACACAGGAAAGAACCCCTTCTTGGACTGATCCATATTGAACTTCGTCAATATCTTGTCAAGGTATGTGCTTTGTGAAAGACCTATGAGGCATCTCAATCTATATCTATAGATCTTGATGCCTAATATGTAAGCAGCTTCTCCAAGGTCCTTCATTGAAAAACATTTATTCAAGTAGGCCTTTACACTTTCCAAGATTTCTATATCTTTTCCCATCAACAATATGTCATCCACATATAGTATGAGGAATGCTACAGAGCTCCCACTCACTTTCTTGTAAATACAAGGTTCTCCATAAACCTGTATAAATACAAACACTTTAATCACCTCATTAAAGCGAATGTTCCAACTCCGAGATACTTGCACCAGCCCATAGATGGAGCGATGGAGCTTTCATACCTTGTTAGAATTCTTAGGATCGACAAAACCTTCTGGCTGCATCATATACAGTTCTTCCTTAAGGAAGCCATTAAGGAATGCCGTTTTGACGTCCATTTGCTAGATCTCATAATCACAAAATGCGGCAATTGCTAACATGATTCGGACAGACTTCAGCATCGCTACGGGTGAGAAAGTCTCATCATAGTCAACTCCTTGAACTTGTCGATAACCCTTAGCGACAAGCCGAGCCTTATAGACGGTCACATTACCATCCGCGTCAGTCTTCTTCTTGAAGATCCATTTATTTTCTATGGCTCGCTTATCATCAGGCAAGTCCACCAAAGTCTGTACTTTGTTCTCATACATAGATCCTATCTCGGATTTCAAGGCTTCAAGCCATTTCCTGGAATCCGGGCCCGCCATCGCTTCTTCATAGTTCGAAGGTTCACCGTTGTCCACATGATCTCTAGGACAGGGTTGCCGTACCACTCTGGTGTGGAACGTGTCCTAGTGGACCTTCGAAGGTCAATAGTAACTTTATCTTAAGTTTCATGATCATCATCATTAACTTCCTCTCTAGCAAGTGTAGGCTCCACAGAAACAACTTCATGTGCTGCGCTGCTCTCCAGTTCGAGTGGAGGTAGAATTACCTCATCAAGTTCTATTTTCCTCCCATTTACTTCTTTCGAGAGAAACTCTTTCTCTAGAAAGGATCCATTCTTGGCAACAAAGACTTTGCCTTCGGATCTGAGGTAGAAGGTATACCCAAGAGTTTCCTTGGGGTATCCTATGAAGACACATTTTTCCGCTTTGGGTTCAAGCTTCTCAGGTTGAAGTTTCTTCACATAAGCATCGCATCCCCAAACTTTCAGAAACGACAGCTTAGGTTTCATTCCAAACCATAATTCATACGGTGTTGACTCAACGGACTTTGACGGTGCCCTATTTAAAGTGAATGTGACAGTCTCTATTGCATATCCCTAAAATGATAGCGATAAGTCGGTAAGAGACATCATAGATCGCACCATATCCAATAGAGTGCGATTAAGACGTTCAGACACACCATTTCGCTAAGGTGTGCCAGGCGGCGTCAGTTGTGAAACAATTCCACATTTCCTTAGGTGTGTGCCAAACTCGTGACTTAAATATTCTCCACCATCATCAGATCGTAGGCACTTTATTTTCCTTTCACGTTGATTCTCTACCTCACTCTGAAATTCCTTGAACCTTTCAAAGGTTTCAGACTTGTGTTTCATTAAGTAGACATACCCATATCTGCTCAAGTCATCAGTGAGTGTGAGAACATAACGGTAGCCACCGCGAGCCTCGATGCTCATTGGACCGCATACATCGGTATGTATTATTTCCAACAAGTCAGTTGCTCGCTCCATTGTTCTAGAGAACAGAGTCCTCGTCATCTAGCCCATGAGGCATGGTTCGCACGTGTCAAATGATTCAAAATCAAGAGACTCCTAAAGTCCATCAGCATGGAGTTTATTCATGCGTTTGACACCAATATGACCAAGGCAGCAATGCCACATGTAAGTGGGACTATCGTTATCAACCTTACACTTTTTGGTACTCACACTATGAACATGTGTAACATCACGTTCGAGATTCATCAAAATAAACCATTCACCAGCAGGGCATGACCATAAAATATTTCTCTCATATAAATAGAACAACCATTATTCTCAGATTTAAATGAGTATCCCTCTCGCATCAAGCAAGATCCAGATACAATGTTCATGCTCAAAGCTGGTACTAAATAACAATTATTGAGGTTTAAAACTAATCCCGAAGGTAGATGTAGAGGTAGCGTGCCGACGGAGATCACATCGACCTTGGAACCATTCCTAACGTGCATCGTCACCTCGTCCTTTGCCAGTCTCCGCTTATTTCGCAGCTCCTGCTTGGAGTTACAAATGTGAACAACTACGCCGATATCAAATACCCAGGAGCTACTACGAGCGCTGGTAAGGTACACATCAATAACAAGTATATCACATATACCTTTAACGTTGTCGGCCTTCTTATCCGCTAAGTACTTGGGGCAGTTCCGCTTCCAGTGATCGGTACCCTTGTAGTAAAAGCACTCAGTCTCAGGCTTGGGTCCATTCTTGTTCTTATTCCCGGCAACTTGCTTACCGGGCGTGACAACAGCTTTGCCGTCCTTCTTGAAGTTCTTCTTACCCTTGCCTTTCTTGAAACTAGTGGTCTTAATCACCATCAACACTTGATGCTCCTTTTTGATCTCGACCTCCGCTTATTTCAGCATCGAGTACAACTCAGGAATGGACTTCTCCATACCCTGCATGTTGTAGTTCATCACAAAACTCTTGTAGCTAGGTGGAAGCGACTTGAGGATTCTGTCAATGACCGAGTCATCCGGGAGATTAACTCCCAGCTAAGTCAAGCGGTTGTGCAACCCAGACATTTTGAGTATGTGCTCACTGACAGAACTATTCTTCTCCATCTTACAGCTCAAGAACTTGTCAGAGACGTCATATCTCTTGACCCGGGCATGAGCTTGGAAAACCAGTTTCAGCTCTTGGAACATCTCATATGCTCTGTGTTTCTCAAAACACTTTTGGAGCCCCGGTTCTAAACTGTAAAGCATGCCGTAGAACCAGGGAGTGATCATCACAGCATGACTGCCAAGCGTTCGTAACGTCTTGGTCCGCTGGGAAAATGGGTGGGTCACCTAGTGGTGCATCAAGGACATACAATCTCTTGGAATCTATGAGGATAATCCTCAAGCTATGGACCCATTCCCCATAGTTGCTTCCATCATCTTTCAGCTTGGTTTTCTCTAGGAACGTGTTGAAGTTGAGGGTGACATTAGCGTTGGCCATTGGATCTACAATATAGATTTTAAAAACAATTTTAGACTAAGTTCATGATAATTAAGTTCACATAATCAAATTATTTAATGAACTCCCACTTAGATAGACATCTCTCTAGTCATCCAAGTGACACATGATCCACGTCAACTAGCCCGTGTCCGATCATCACGTGAGATGGACTAGTCATCCATGGTGAACATCTCCATGTTGATCATATCTTCTATACGACTCATGTTCGACCTTTTGGTCTCCCGTGTTCTGAGGCCATGTCTATACATGCTAGGTTCGTCAAGTCAACCTAAGTGTATCGCGTGTGTAAATCTGGCTTACACCTGTTGTATGCGAAAGTTAGAACCTATCACACTCAATCATCACGTGGTGCTTCGGAACAATGATCCTTAGCAACGGTGTACAGTTAGGGTGAACACATTTCTTGAAATTTTATTGAGGGATCATCTTATTTACTACCGTCGTTCTAAGCAAATAAGATGTAAACATGATAAACCTCACTTGCAATCAATATAGTGACATGATATGGCCAATATCATCTTGCTCCTTTGATCTCCATCTTTGGGGCACCATGATCATCACTGTCACCGGCACGACACCTTGATCTCCTTCATCATGATCTCCATCTTCGTGTCTTCATGAAGTTGTCTCGCCAACTATTACTTCTACTACTATGGCTAACGATTAGCAATAAGGTAAAGTAATTACATGGCGTTTATGATTGACACGCAGGTCATACAATAAAATAAGACAACTCCTATGGCTCCTGCCGGTTGTCATACTCATCGACATGCAAGTCGTGAATCCTAATACAAGAACATGTTCAATCTCATACATCACAATGCATCACATCACATCCTTTGGCCATATCACAAGGCATATACTGCAAAAACAAGTTAGGCGTCCCCTAATTTGTAGTTGCAAGTTTTTACGGGGCTGCTATAGGTTTCTAGCAAGAACCTTTCTTACCTACGCCAAAACCACAACGTGATATGCCAATTGCTGTTTACCCTTCATAAGGACCCTTTTCATCGAATCCGATCCAAGTAAGGTGGGAGAGACAGACACCCGCTAGCCACCTTATGCAATAAGTGCATGTCAAGCGGTGGAACTGGTCTCACGTAAGTGTACGTGTAAAGTTGGTCTGGACCGCTTCATCCCACAATACCAATGAATCAAGTTAAGACTAATAACGGTAAGCAAATCAACAAGATCGACGCCCATAAAAACTTGTGTTCTACTCGTGCATAGATTCTACACATAAACCTTGGTCTGATACCACGGTTGGGAGACGTAGTAGTAAATCAAAAAACTTCCTACGGTCACCAAGATACATCTATGGAGAAACCAGCAATGAGTAAGGGGAGAGTGCATCGTCATACCTTTGAAGATCGCAAAGCGGAAGCGTTACTGGAACACGGTTGGTGGAGTTGTACTCGCAGCGATTCAGATCGCGGTGGAATCCGATCTAAGCTTCGAACAACGACGCCTCCACGTTCAACACACGTGCAGCCCGGTGACGTCTCCTACGCCTTGATCCAGCAAGGAGGAAGGAGAGATTGAGGGAGAGCTCAGGTAGGACGACGACGTGGTGACGATGGAGCTGCGTGGTCTCCAGCAGAGCTTCACTAAGCACTCTGGAGGATGAGGAGAGGGAGGAGTAGGATTGCGCCGTGGGAGAGAGAGATGCGTGTCTTCGACATCCCCAAAGGCTCCTCTATTTATAGGAGGAGGAGGGAGGGATGCACCCTAGGGTTCCCACCCTAGGGTGTTGCGGCAGCCCCTAGATCCCATCTGGCCGGCGGGCACAGAGGGAGAGGGGTGCAGCTGCCCTAGGGTGGGCCATAGGTCCCATCTGCCCTAGGGTTTGCCCCCTCCCACCTTCTGCTGCACCTTGGTCCCTTGTGGGGGCGCACCAGCCCACTTAGGGGCTGGTTCCGTCCCACTTGTGGCCCATGCATCCCTCTGGTGCTGGTGGCCCCACTTGGTGGACCCCTAGAACCCTTCCGGTGGTCAAAGTACGTTACCGGTAATCCCCGAAACACTTCTGGTGACCAAAACCTCACTTCCTATATATGAATATTTACCTCCGGGCTATTCCAGGTCTCCTCGTGACGTCTGGGATCTCATCCGGGACTTCGAACAACCTTCGGTAACCACGTACACTATTTCCCTATAACCCTAGCGTCATCAAACCTTAATTGTGTAGACCCTACGGGTTCGGGAGACACGTAGACATGACCGAGACACCTCTCTTGTCAATAACCAATAGTGGGATCTGGATAACCATGTTGAAACCCACATGCTCCACGATGATCTCATCGGATAAACCACTATGTCGGGGATTCAATAAATCCCATATACAATTCCCTTTGTCTATCTGTATGATACTTGCTCGAGATTCGATCGTCGGTATCCCTATACCTTGTTCAATCTCGTTACCGGCAAGTCTCTTTACTCATTTCGTAACACATCATGTCGTGGCTAACTTCTTAGTCACATTGAGCTCATTATGATGATGTCTTACCGAGTGGGCCCAGAGATACCTCTCCGTCATATGGACTGACAAATCCCAGTCTCGATTCGTGGCAACCCAACAGATACTTTCGGGGATACTCGTAGCATACCTTTATAGCCACCCAGTTACGTTGTGACGTTTGGCACACCCAAAGTATTCCTACGGTATCCAGTAGTTGCACAATCTCATGGTCTAAGGAAACGATACTTGACATTAGAAAAGCTTTAGCAGACGAACTACACGATCTTGTGCTATGCTTAGGATTGGTTCTTGTCCATCACATCATTCTCCCAATGATGTGATCTCGTTATCAATGACATCCAATGTCCATGGTCATGAAACCGTGACCATCTATTGATCAACGAGCTAGCCAACTAGAATCTCACTAGGGACATGTTGTAGTCTATGTATTCACACATGCATTACGGTTTCCGGTTAATACAATTATAGCATGAACAATAGATAATTATCATGCATAAGGAAATACAATAATAACCATTTTATTATTTCTTCTAGGGAATATTTCCAACAAGTAATTTGTTCACCCATCGTGATATTTTCCTTCAAGAGAGAAGTCTCTAGTGAAACCTAGGGCCCGCAGGTCTACTTTCCATAATATATTTTCAGATCTATAAACCAAAAATACCAAAAATACCTTGCTGCTATTTATCTATCTTTTTCTTGTTTAAATATATCTCTATCAGATATAATCCTTGCAAATAATCGTGAAGGGATTAACAACCCCTTTATTGCGTTGGGTGCAACAGTTTCATTGTTTGTGTAGGTGCATCCATTGGTGACTTGCTTGTTCCTCCTACTGGATTGATACCTTGGTTCTCAACAACTGAGGGAAATACTGATCTACTTCTCTACATCACCCTTTCCTCTTCAAGGGAAAACCAACACAAGCTCAAGAGGTAGCAAGAAGGATTTCTAGCACCGTTGCTGGGGAGGATACATAGCAAGTCAAGACAAGATCTCTCCCATCAACTTGCCAATTTCTGGTTTCGTTGACAATGATATCTACATCAAGCCTACCAAGTACCCATCACAAACTCATATCTTGAATTTACATTATTTGCCATTTGCCTCTCGTTTTCCTCTCCCCCACTTCTAAAATGATTTTCAGAAAATACCAAAAATATTTTCCTTTTTATTCGCCCTTCTTCCGTTCGCCTTTTCGTTTGCCTTTTGTTTCCTTGGGTGCTTGATTGATTGCTTTGTCATGATGTCTGAGAATACGAAGTTGTGTGACTTTTCCAATACTAATAATAATGATTTTATTAATACTCCGATTGCTCCCGCCACTAGTGTGGAATCTTATGAAATCAATGCTGCCTTGCTTAATCTTGTTATGAAAGAACGATTTTCTGGTCTTCCTAGTGAATTTTCCGCATCCCATCTAAATACTTTCATTGAGTTGTGTGATATGAAAAAGAAGAAAGATGATGATAATGATATTTTTAAATTGAAGCTATTTCTGTTCTCACTACAAGATCGTGCTAAAACTTGGTTTTCATCTTTGCCTAAAAATAGTATTGATTCATGGAATAAGTGTAAAGATGCTTTTGTTTCCAAGTACTTTCCGCCCGCTAAGATCATCTCCCTTAGGAACGATATAATGAATTTTAAGCAACTTGATCATGATCATGTTGCACAATCTTGGGAGAGGATGAAACTAATGATTAGGAATTGTCCCACACATGGTTTGAGTTTATGGATGATTATACAATTTTTTTATGCGAGATTGAATTTTGCATCTAGGAATCTTTTAGATTCCTCCGCGGGTGGTACTTTTATGGAAATCACATTAGGATAGGCTACTAAACTCCTAGATAATATTGCTACAAACTACTCTCAATGGCATACCGAAATATCTCCTACTAGTAAAAAAGTGCATGGTATTGAAGAAATAAATACTTTTAGTGAAAAGCTGGATGAACTGATGAAATTGTTTGCTAGTAAGAATGCTCCTATTGATCACAATGACATGCCTTTGTCTTCTTTGATTGGATATAATAATGAATCTATGGATGTGAATTTTGTTGGTAGGAACAATTTTGGTAATAACGCGTATAGAGGTAATTTCAACCCTAGGCCGTTTACTAGTAATTCCTCTAATAATTATGGTAATTCCTACAACAACTCTTATGGAAATTATAAGAAGATGCCTTCTGATCTTGATAATATTGTTAAAGAATTTATTGGTTCACAAAAGGTTTTTAATGCTATTGAAAAAAGGTGCTCAAGATTGGTGATTTGTCTAGGAACGTTGACAGAATTTTGCTTGAGATTGATTCATTGAAAGTTATATCTACTCCACACAAGCATGATATTAATGATTCTTTAAAAGCTATGAGAATTTATGTTGATGAAAGTAAGGAAAGAACCTCTAGAATATGTGCTAAGCGTGAATGGCTAGAAAAAGTGTGTTCTCGTGATAATATTGATGAAGATCTTAAAGTGATTGATGTCACTACTATTGAATATTTGTTTTCCAATATAAATCATGATAAGGATTGGACTGGAGATAAGTCAACTTTAGTTAAAGAGCGTCCCAATGTTTCGGAGTCTATAGATCTTTATGCTAAGATTGATAAAAGTGGGGTGGAAGAGGTCAAAACTTTAAATAACAATGAATTCACTATTTTGGATTTCAAGGACTTTAATTATGATAGTTGCTCTTTGATTGATTGTATTTCCTAAACACATCATTGATGTTATGATGAAATCTTTTGAAGAAAAACTTGAGTGAGAAGTTTCTGTCCCTAGGAAGTTGCATGATGAGTGGGAACCTACTATTAAGATTAAAAAAAATATTATGTGTGCCATGCTTTGTGTGATTTGGGTGCTAGTGTCTCCATGATTCTGAAAACTTTATGTCACGTGCTAGGATTCCATGATTTTGATGATTGCTCTCTAAATTTGCATCTTGCGGATTCCACTATTAAGAAACCTATGGCAAGGATTAATGATTTTCTTATTTTTGCAAATAGGAATTCTGTTCCCGTATATTTTATTGTTCTTGATATAGATTGCAATCCTATATGTCCTATTATTCTTGGTAGACCTTTCCTTAGAACGATTGGTGCAATTATTGACATGAAAGAAGGAAACATTAGATTCAAATTTCCATTAAGGAAAGGCATGGAACACTTTCTAGAAAGAATATAGGATCGCCTTATGAATCTACTATGAGAGCAACTTTTCTATTGCACACCAAAGATGACAATACCTAAATCTATTGCGTTTTGCCAAGCAAGGGGCATTAAACAATAGCACTTGTTGGGAGGCAACCCAATTTTATTTTTGTGTTTTGTTTTTGCTTCTATTTTTGACTGTTCCTCACATTATTACTTCTGTAGCAATTCTGTTTTGTTGTTTTAATTAGTGTTTGAGCCAAGTAAAACCTTTGGGGTGATCTATGGTGGTTGTTGATTTGATCTTGTTGAAAAACAGAAACTTTTGTGCTCAGTCCAGGAATTTTCTAAATTTTTAAGAGAGTCGAATGAGCCTGAAGGTTTTACAAAAGATTGATATATAAATTTCCCAGGTTTCCTAATTTTTCAGAATTGTATGAGTTACAGAAGTATACGAAGTTTTCAGATTGCTACACGTTGTTCTGTTTTTGACAGATATTGTTTTGTTTGAGTTGTTTACCTATTTTGATGAATCTATGGGATGTATATGAACCATGGAGAAGTTAGAATACAGTAGCTATTACAACAATGTAAATAAAGAATGAGTCCACAACAATACCTAAAGTGGTGATTTATTTTCTTATACTAACGGATCTCGCGAGTTTTGTGTTGAGTTTTGTGTTGTGAAGTTTTAAGGTTTTGGGTAAAGATTTGATGGACCATGGAATAAGGAGTGGAAAAAGCCTAATCTTGGGGATGCCCAAGGCACCTCAATTCATATTCAATGATGCCAAATAGCCTAAGCTTGGGGATTCCCCGGAAGGCATCCCCTCTTTCGTCTTCAATCCATCGGTAAATTTACTTGAGGCTATATTTTTATTCACCACATGATATGTGTTTTGCTTGGAGAATCTTGTATGATATGAGTCTTTGCTTTTTAGTTTGCCACAATCATCCTTGCTGCAAACATCTTTTGAGAGAGGCACGCTGAATCGTGAATTTATTAGAAAACTCTATGTGCTTCACTTATATCTTTTGTGATAGGCAATTTTGCTCGATATGGTTCACTTATATTTTTAGAGCACGGTGGTGTTTGCGTTTTATAGAAATAATCGAACTCTCATACCTCACTTATATTATTTTGAGAGTCTTTAAACAACATGTTAATTGGTCTAGGTTATGAATTTGGTCCTAATATGATAGGCATCCAAGAGGGATATAATAAAAACTTCCTTATTAAGTGCATTGAGTATTTTGAGAAGTTTGATTCCTTGCATAAAGTTTTGAGATATAAAGATGGTAATGTTAAGAGTAATGTTAGGAAGTGATTGTGATTTGGTAAAAATACTTTTGTAAAGGTTTGTGATTCCTATAGCATGCACGTATGGTGAACCGTTATGTAAGGAAGTCAGAGCATGACTTGTTTATAGAGTGTCGGCCTTGGTGTGACGGGCGGGAGCGCGCGATGGTTAACACCTACCAACCTCTCCCCTAGGAGCATGCATCTAATACTTTGCCTCGATGACTAATAGACTTTTACAATAAGTATTTGAGTTCTTCATGACTAATGTCGAGTCCATTTATTATACGCACGCTCAACCTTCCACCTTTGCTAGCCTCTATAGTACCGCGCAACTTTCCCTGGAATAACAAATATACCTTCCTCAAAACAGCCACCAAATACCTTCCTCAAAACAGCCACCATATATGTTTCCTCCAAACAAACACCATACCTACTTATTATGGCATTTCCATAGCCATTTTGAGATATATTGCCATGCAACTCCCACCGTTTCCTTTTATCATGACTTGCACCACCACTGTCATATTGCATGTTCTAGTTATCGAGTTGTAATTTTTCTTTTGAGTTGTAAGTAAATAAAAGTGTCATGATTATCATTATTAGAGCATGTCCCATGTGAGGAAAGGATGATGGAAGCTATGATTCCCCCAAAAGTGGGGATGAGTTTCCGGACTTTATGAAAAATAAAAGAGGCCAGCAAAGCCCAAATAAAAAATGATGAATAAAAGAGGCCTTAGATGCCCACAAAAAAATGAGAGAAAATAGAGAACCGACATTTCTACTATCTTTTTCCACACTTGTGCTTCAAAGTAGCAGCATGATATTCATTGTAGAGAGTCTCCTATTTTGTCACTTTCATATAACTAGTGGAATTTTTCTTCTTGATGCACATCCACTTAGTTTCCTTTTGAGATTTCATACACATATAGCTATAAGTGCATCTGTTGCATGTCAATCCCTACTCAGTCACATTGATATCTATTGATGGGCATCTCCATAGCCCGTTGATATGCCTAGTTGATGTGAGACTATCTTCTCCTTTTCCTTGACAACCTCCACCATATTCTATTCCACCTATAGTGCTGTATCCATGGCTCACGTTCATGTATTGTGTGAGAGTTGAAAAAGATTGAGAACATAATAAGTGTGAAACAATTCCTTGACTTGTCATCGGGGTTGTGCATGATATAAATAATTTGTGTGGGGAAGATGGAGCATAGCCAGACCATATGATATTGTAGGGATAACTTTCTTTTGCCATTATATTTTGAAGAGATACAATTGCTTTGCTAGTATGCTTGAAATGTTATTGTTTTTATATCCATATTGAGCTTTTGTTTTGAGTCTTATGGATCTGAATATTCATGCCACAATAGAGAATATTACATGGATAAATATGTTAGGAAGCACTCCACATCAAAATTTCTATTTTTATCATTTACCTACTCGAGGACGAGCAGGAATTAAGCTTGGGGATGTTGGTATGTCTCCAACGTATCTATAATTTTTGTTGATGTCATGCTATTATATTATCTGTTTTGGATGTTTTATATGCATTAATATGCTATTTTATATTATTTTTGGGACTAACCTATTAATCTAGAGCCTAGTGCCAGTTTCTGTTTTTCCTTCTTTTTGAGTTCTACTGATATGGAATATTAAACGGAGTCCAAATGGAATAAAATTTTCGGAATAATTTTTTTTGGAAGGAAACAAATCCACCAGGCTTGGAGTGCAGGCCAGGGCACCTGCCAGGGGGTCACAAGCCCTCGAGGTTCGACCAACCCCTGGTCACGCCTGGCAGGCTTGCCACCTCCTAGGAGGTCTCCTAACCCTATTATTCATCCTATAAATACCCAAATATTCCCCCAACACCAAAAAGAGACACGCAAATACTTTTCCGCTTCCAGAAGCCTCTGTTCCCGAGAGATCCAATCTTGGAGCCGTTACTGGTAATCTGCTGGACGGGGATTCGTTCACGGAGGGCATCTACATCACCTCCCTTGCCCCTTCGATGATGCGTGGGTAGTCCACCACAGACCTACGTGTCCATAGCTAGTAGATAGATGGCTTCTTCTCTCTCTTTGACCTTCAATGCCATGTTCTTCATGATCTTCATGGAGATCTATCCGATGTAATACTCTTTTGCGGTGTGTTTGTCAAGATCCAATGAATTGTGGGTTTCTGTTCGGAGTATCCATGCATCTTATTTGAATCTCCTCTGAATTCTTATATGCATGATTTCATATGTTTGCAATAGGAGATTTGGTTTGGCCAACTAGATTGGTAATTCTTGCAATAGGAGAAGTGCTTAGTTTTGGGTTCAATCTTGCGGTGTCCTCACCCAGTGACAAAGTAGGGGTAGCAAGGCACGTATTGTATTATTGCCATCAAGGGTAAAAAGATGGGGATTTCGTCATATTTCTTGAGTTTATCCCTCTACATCATGTCATCTTACCTAATGCGTTACTCTGTTCTTCATGAACTTAATACTCTAGATGCAGGCATGAGTCGGTAGATATGTGGAGTAATAGTAGTAGATGCAAAACCGCTTCGGTCAACTTGACACGGGCGTGATGCCTATATGCATGATCATTTCCTTGGATATCTAAATGATTATTCGGTTTTCTATCAATTGCTTGACAGTAATTTTTACCCGTCGTGATATTTTCCTTCAAGAGAGAAGCCTCTAGTGAAACCTATGGCTCCTAGGTCTACTTTCCATAATATCTTTTCAGATATATAAACAAAAAATACCAAAAATACCTTGGTCCAATTTATTTATCTTTTACTTGTTTACATCTATCTCTATCAGATCCTATCCTTGCAAATAACCGTGAAGGGATTGATAACCCCTTTGTAGCGTTGGGTGCAAGAGTTTGATTGTTTGTGTAGGTGCATCCATTGGTGACTTGCTTGTTCCTCCTACTGGATTGATACCTTGGTTCTCAATAACTGAGGGAAATACTTATCTAATTTCCTGCATCACCCTTTCCTCTTCAAGGGAAAACAAACGCAAGCTCAAGAGGTAGCAAGCATCACTTCCCGGAGGGGTTTAAACCCGTGAACATAGAGCAATATAATGGGACAACTTACCCAACAATATGGATTGAGGATTTCCTCCTCCACATCCACATGGCACGAGGATATGATCTCCACGCCATCAAACATCTACCCCTAAAGTTTAAGGGGCCAGCTTGGCACTGGTTAAACAGCATCCCCAAAAATTCCATCGGGTGCTGGGAGGATCTAGAGGATGCATTCCGATCTAACTTCCAGGGCACTTATGTTCAGCTACTGGACTCCTACGACCTAAGCAACATGGTCCAGAAGCTAAGAGAGTCCGCTCAGCAATTCTAGAATCGGTTCTTGACCAAGAAAAACCAGATTGTTGACGGCCCAGACGCCGAGACAATAGCCTCCTTCAGGCAGAATATTCGGGATGAATGGCTAGCTCGCCAGCTCGGCCAGGATAAACCTAGGACAATGTCCGCCCTTACATCACTCATGACTCACTTTTGTGCGGGCGAGGATAACTGGCTAGCAAGATGGAGCCACAACCCCGAAGACCGCGGAACCTCTGAAGTTTGGGACGAAAATGGCAAACCAAAATGCAACAAGAATAAGCGTCGGCACAACAATAGTGATGCTGATGACACGGGCATTACCGTTAGCTTCCGCAATTCCCGACCCAGGCAGCGGAAGAAGCCACCTAAAGGCAATCGTGACGGACCCAACCCGCTGGATAAGATCTTGGAGAGGCCTTGCCAGATCCATGGCACTCAAGAGAAGCCCGCCGACCACACCAACCGTAACTGTTGGGTATTCAAACAGGCCGGCAAACTCGCAACCGAGGATCAAGCCAAGGGCCCACATAGCAAGGACGAGGATAATCCCTACAGTCCAATCGTTGTGGACAAGCAGTTCCCTCCAGAGGTAAAAAATGTGAATATGATATATGCCACTCATATACCCAAAAGGAGAGGAAGCGCGCCCTTCGAGAGGTCTATGTTGTAGAGCATGTAGCACCAAAGTATAACCCGTGGTCGACATACTGATCACCTTCGATTGACGCGACAACCCGACCAGTATCCGTCATGGGGGTTCAGCCGCCCTCGTCCTATACCCCATCATAGATGGGTATCACCTCAGTGAAGCCCTAATCGATGGAGGAAGTATCCTTAATCTGATTTATTCATACATGGTGAAAAGGATGGGTATAGATCCGTCAAGGATCAAACCCAGCAACACTACCTTTAACGGAGTGATCCCAGGTGTCGAAGCCCGGTGCACGGGCTCTGTAAGCCTAGAAGTAGTGATTGGTTCGCCCGATAACTTTCGAAGAGAAGACTTGACCTTCGACATTGTACCTTTCCGCAGCGGCTATCACGCCCTGATAGGACGTATAACATTCGCTCGCTTTAACGCAGTCCCACACTACGCATACCTGAAGCTCAAGATGGTCAGCGCCAAGGGGGTCATTACCGTCAACGGCAACACGGAGCGCTCCCTCCGAACCGAGGAACATGCGTTGGCCCTGCCGCCGAATTCCATTACAATGATGATTGACAAATGCCAACATCTGTCGTAAAGGAACGTAAGGTTGGGAAGCAAGCTCGGTTTCATCCTGAACTCCCAAAACCTTCTTCTCCCCCATAAATAGGGACTCGCTCCCCATCGCATAGCCCTAAGGCTAACAAAGCACGTGCTGAGGAGGCACAACTTTGCACTCAAGATTCCATGGGCGGCGGTGGGGAAAAGTATTAAATGTCTTCTAACACACTACATGCACCATCAAGGACCTGCTAAAGTGTAAATCTCATCCACACTTCGGCAACTTCTCAAGACTTTCCTTCCAAGGTCTGCTCGCCAAACAGCACCAACAATCGAGGTATGCAACTCCCTAGGAGACACAGGAGCGGACAAGCGACACGGCACATCGAGGACGTCAGGTCACCCATCGAAGACCCCTGGTACAACCCCTCCTATAAAATTTATATTTCATTTTCAAATACATGTAAACAATTGCTTCGGCAATTTGAATAACAAGAGTTGTTGAGCAAAATATAAAACCATTATACATGGTCGCTTCGCTCTCTTTTTTGGCAGATACTCTATTTTCTCCCTCTTCTTGCGAAACTGTTTGGTACATATTATGATGCAACCGGCTAATAGACCGGGGGCTTGAATTTAAAAAATCGCCCTAAGCACAATTGATTATGCGTTCGGCATCTCAGAATTCGCTTTATATGCATTGGTTCCGAACTATGTCTTGGGTCAATAGTTGGGTTGCCCGGCTCCTGTGCTTGCCCCTTTACGTTCCGCTCGTCCGGCTAAAAGGGAAATCCAGAACCACTGCGATTGTGTTTCCATCTAGCCTGGTCAAGCACCTCAGGGGAGAAAGCCGAAAACTGACTGCCATAGTACGCAAGAACCGGTACGTGACTCTGAGTTTAAGTGTTATACTAAAAACTTTGTCAGAGGTTATTCCATGTTATATGTGTTGGGGAACGTTGCATGGGAAACAAAAAATTTCCTACACACACGAAGATGTATCCATGGTGATGAGAATCTACGATAGGGAGAGTGGATCTACATACCCTTGTAGATTGCTAAGAGGGAAGCATTAAGAAACGCAGTTGGTTTAGTCGAACGTCTTCGCGATCAAAATTGCTGTGTGTCCCGCGATCCAATCACGATCCATCCTGCGATCCAATCACGATTCGTACCACGAACTTGATCACGATCCGTCTCACGAACTTGATCACGGTCCTTCCGATCTAGCACCGAACGGATGACACCTCCGCGTTCAGCACACGTACAGCTTGATGACAATCTCCACCATCTTGATCCAGCAAGAAGGAGTGGAGAGGAAGAAGATTTCTCCAGCAGCTTGACAACGCTCCGGTGATGGTGGTGGAGCAATTCCGGCAGGGCTTCGCCTAAGCACTGCAGAAAACCAATCTAGAGGAGAAACTGTGCACTGGAGGAACGGGTGGCACGTGGCTGAAAATCTAGTGCAAAAACCCTCAATACCACCATTATATATAGGAGGAGAGGAGGAGAGGAGGCATCTTGGCATCCAAGCCTCCTAGGCTTCGGCTGAACTAGGAGAGGAGGAGTCCACCTCCTCCACTCCTAGTAGGATTAGGATTCATCCTTTTTTTCCTTTTTGCCTTTTTTAGCTTTTTCCTTTTGGGTTTTCTTCTCCAGCTACATGGGCCTTGTGTGGGAGTTTCCACCAGCCACTAAGGGCTGATATTCACTCTCCCACAGCCCATCAAGCATCATGGGTCGAAATACCCATCCCAGAGGTCTCCCGGTACACTACCGGCACTCCCGGTACACTACCGATAAGCCCGAAACTTTTCCGATGACCAAAAGAGGACTTCCTATATATGAAACTTTACCTCCGGACCATTCCGGAGCTCCTCGTGACGTCCAGGATCTCATCCGGGACTCCGAACAAACTTTGGTCACCAACATACATAACTCTATACTACCGAAACGTCACCAAACCTTAAGTGTAAAGACCCTGCGGTTCGAGAACTATGTAGACATGACCGAGACACCACTACCGTCAATAACCAATGGCGTGCCCTGGATGTCCACATTGGTTCCTACAAATTCTACGAAGATCTTTATCGGTCGAACCTCTATGTCAAGGATTCAGTTAATCCCGTATGATGTTCCCTTTGTTCTTCGGTATGTTACTTGCCCGAGATTCGATCGTCGGTATCTCTATACCTAGTTCAACATCGTTACTGGCAAGTCTCTTTACTCATTCTATAATACAAGATCCCATGACCAACACTTAGTCACATTGCTTGCAAGGCTTATTGTGATGTTGTATTACCGAGTGGGCTCTGAGATACCTCTCCGTCACATGGAGTAACAAATCCCAGTCTTGATCCATGCCAACTCAACAAACACCCTCGGAGACACCTGTAGAGCACTTTTATAGTCACCCAGTTACGTTGCGACGTTTGATACACACAAGGTACTCCTCCGATATCTGTGAGTTGCATGATCTCATGGTCATAGGAACATATACTTGACATGCAGAAAACAATAGCAAGAAACTGACACGATCATAAGCTACGTTTGTAGTTTGGGTCTTGTCCATCACATCATTCTCCTAATAATGTGATCCTGTTATCAAATGACATCTCATGTCCATGGCTAGGAAACCTTAACCATCTTTCAATCAACGAGCTCGTTCACTAGAGGCATACTAGGGACATTGTGTTTCTCTATGTATCCACACATGTATCCATGTTTTCAATTAATACAATTATAGCATGGATAATAAACGATTATCATGAACAAAGAAATACAATAATAAACACTTTATTTATTGCCTCTAGGGCATATTTCCAACAATATGATGGGTCTGGTATTCGTACAAACCATGTGATATCGACTTTAGCTGCGGTTCATCCGAACATCACAAACCACTGGGGGATAGTCATCAGCCCCCACATTCCTTTTTCGCGCTCCTATGGCTAAGTGAAAGAAATAAAGCATTATGGTCTGATTGCCTTTTCCGCCTCACACTACCACCTTCGGGTACCAATAGCTCGGCTAAGGGTCACAGTGCATAGGTAGAGACACCTCAGATAGTATCTACATGAGGGTTGAAGCCGACGACTCGCAACTTTCAGTTTCAACGGGCACACAGGAGTTATAACGAATGCAAAACATGAAAGACATGATAAACCATGCATCATAACCATAAAAGCGTTAAAAAGTCTTCGGACATATTACAATGCATTTGCTCATAAATGTTTTCTTTTGAACACTGAGCCTCTATTGCCTGAGCACCCTCCATCACTACGGAGAAGTGTCGCTCAGGGCACCTATGCTCCTTTCCAGGGGGCGGAGGAGGGGTGGCTATCTTCGCCGGATCAAGCCCCGGCCAATGCACCTTGGCCATTGCAAAGGCCATCCGAGCTCCCTCGATAGAGGAGGAACACCTTAGTGCATCGATCCGAGGCGAGACATCGCTCAGCTTCTTCACCAGGCCGAAGTAGCTGCTCGGTAATGGCTTGTCGGGACATTGCCAGATACAGACATCCTTCATGGCCCGCTCCGCCATCCGGTGTAGCTCCATCAGCTGCTTCAGCTGCTCGATGAGGAGAGGAGAGCGCTCGGAGCCTTAAAATTGCATCCAAAATAGCCAAGCTTCATCTCCTTCTCCCCACGAAGCATAGAACTAGTTCGCGTCCACTATGCTCTTCTGGAGGTCCGAGTAGCGCCTGAGGAAATCCAAACTTGGGTGAGCAATGCGAACGTGCTATCACCAAAGACACGTTGTAGTAAATACGGCTTACCATCCATGATAGCCTTAACTTGGCGGGCTTTTTCTTCAAGGAATCGCCTATCCACCCGCTCCTTTTGGAGATCGGATTTCAGAGTGGATAGTTCGGTGGCCTGCTCCTTGCCTTTCTTCTCAAGGTCCTCGCACTTCTAGCATGCGTCCTTGAGCTCCTGCTAGATTTCCTACACCCAAGCCTCATGCTTGGCACTTGTGAATTTTAAAGCGGAAAGCACGGCAGCCTCTTATTCGGTCGCCGACTTCTCGTCCGCAGCCTCTTGCTTCGCCTTCTATAGCTCGGCCTTGAGGTTTTCAATTTCCTTCACCGAGGCTGTGTAAGCATGATACCTCTTGAGCTTGCGCTAGTTTTCCCTTGAAGAGGAAAGGGTGATGTAGCGAAGTAGCTAAGTATTTCCCTCGGTTGTGGAGAACCAAGGTATTAGTCTAGTAGGAGGAACAAGCAAGTCACCAATGGATGCAACTACACAAACAATCAAACTCTTGCACCCAATGCTATAAAGGGGTTATCAATCCCTTCACGATTATTTGAAAGGATTAGATCCGATAGAGATAGATGTAAACGAGAATGGAAAGTAAAAGGTAAATAAATTGCAGCAAAGTATGTTTGGTATTTTTGGTTTATATATCTGAAAAAACAATATGGAAAGTAGACCCCGGGGCCATAGGTTTCACTAGAGGCTTCTCTCTTGAAGGAAAATATCATTGTGGGTAAACAAATTACCTTCAAGCAATTGATAGAAAAGCGAATACTCATGTAGTTATCCAAGGAATTGATCATGTATATAAGCATCACGTCTGTGTCAAGTAGACCGAAACGATTCTGCATCTACTACTATTACTCCACACATCGACCGACTTCTTCCTGCATCTAGAGTATTAAGTTCATGAAGAATAGAGTAACACATTAAGAAAGATGATATGATGTAGAGGGATAAACTCAAGCAATATGATGAAAACCCCATCTTGTTACCCTTGATGGCAACAATACAGTACGTGCCTCGCTACCCCTACTATGTCACTCGGTGAGGACACCGCAAGATTGAACCCAAAACCAAGCACTTTTCCCATTGCAAGAGTTACCAATCTAGTTGGCCAATACAAACAAATAACTCGAAGAGACTTAGAAGGATATGAAATCATGCATATAGGAATTCAGAGAAGATTCATGGATAATCTGAACATAAACTCACAATTCATCGGATCTTGACAAACACACCACAAAAGAGGATTAAATCAGATAGATCCCCATGAAGATCATGAAGAACATGGTATTGAAGATCAAAGAGAGAGAAGAAGCCATCTAGCTACTAGCTATGGACCCGTTGGTTTGTGGTGGACTACTCACGCATCATCGGAGGGGCAATGGAGTTGATGTAGATGCCCTCCGTGATTGAAACCCCCTCAGGCAGATTACCGAAAAAGGCTCCAAGATTGGATCTCTCGGGAACGGAGGCTTCTGGTGGAAAAAAAGTATATGCGTGGCTCGTTCTGATGTTGATGGAATATTTTGCTATTTATAGGCTAGGAAATATTTTTAGGAGACCTGCCGGGAGATGGAAAGGCTGCTAGGAACGGCTAGGGGGCGCCTACAAGGCTTGTGACTCCTTGCCAGGTGCCCTGGCGTGCACTCCAAGCATGGTTGACTTGTTTCCTTCCACAAAAATTATTTCCGAACATTTTATTTCATTTGGAATCCATGTAATAGGTCATATCTGCAAAACTCAAAAACAAGGAAAAAACAGAAACTGGAAGTAGGCTCTACATTAATAGGTTAGTCCCAAAAAATAATATAAAATAGGATATTAATGCATATAAAATATCCAAAACAGATAATATAACAGCATGCCATCATCAAAAAATATAGATACATTGGAGACGTATCAGCATCCCCAAGCTTAATTCCTACTCGTCCTCGAGTAGGTAAATGATAAAAGTAGAATTTTTGATGTGGAGTGCTACCTAACATACCATGTAATATTCTCTATTGTGTCATGAATATTTAGCTCCATAAGACTCAAAATAAAAGATTACTATTGATATAAAAACAATAACATTTCAAGCATACTAGCAAAGCAATTGTATCTCTTCAAAATATAATGGCAAAAGAAAGCTATCCCTACAATATCATATGGTCTGGCTATGCTCCATCTTCCCCACAAAATATTTACATCATGCAAAACCCTGATGAAAAGTCGAGCAATTGTTTCACACCTTTTTCTCAAACTTTTTCCACTCTCACGCAATACAAGAGTGTGAGCCATGGATATAGCACTATAGGTGGAATATAATATGGTGGAGGTTGTCAACGAAACGGAGAAGATAGTCTCACATCAACTAGGCGTATCAATGGTCTATGGAGATGCCCATTAATAGATATCAATGTGGTGAGTAGGTATTGCCATGCAATGGATGCACTAGAGCTATAAGTGTATGAAAGCTCAAGAGGAAACTAAGTGGGTGTGCATCCAACTTGCTTGCTCATGAAGGCCTAGGGCAATTTGAGGAAGCCCATCATTGGAATATACAAGCCAAGTTTTATAAAGAAAAAATCCCACTAGTATATGGAATTGACAAAATAGGAGACTCTCTATCATGAAGATCATGGTGCTACTTTGAAGCACAAGTGTGGAAAAAATAGTAGCAATGTCCCTTCTCTATTTTCTCTCATTTTTTTTATTTTGGTGGGCATCTAAGGCCTCTTTTTTTGGGCTTCGTTGGCCTCTTTTTTTTTCATAAAGTCTGGAATCTCATCCCCATTTGTGAGGGAATCATAGCTTCCATAATCCTTTCCTCACATTGGACATGCTCTAATAATGATAATCATCACACTTGATACATATGACAAAATATGACTCTATATGACTCTATATGCAATATGGAAGTGATGGTGCAAGTCATAAAAGGAAACGGTGGAAGTTGCATGGCAATATATCTCTAAATGGCTATGGAAATTCCATAATAGGTAGGTATGATGGCTCTTTTGAGGAAAGATATATGGTGTCTGTTTTGACGAAGGTGTTTGTTGTACCGACGAAAGTTGCACGATACTCGAGAGGCTAGCAAAGGTGGAAGGGTGAGAGTGCGTATAATCCATGGACTCAACATTATTAATAAAGAACTCACATACTTATTGAAAAAGTCTATTAGTCACTAAACCAAAGTATTAAACACATGCTCCTAGTGGAAAGGTTGGTAGGAGTTAACCATCGCACGCTCCCGACCATCAAACAAAGGTTGACAATCTATAAACAAATCATGCTCCGACTTCCTTACATAAAGGTTCACCATATGTGCATACTACGGGAATCACAAACCTTTACACAAGTATTTTTACCAAATCACAATTACTTCCTAACATAACTCTTAACATTACCATCTTTGTATCTCAAAACTTTATACAAGGAATCAAACTTCTCGTGGTATTCAATGCACTTAATATGGAACTTTTTATTATATCCCTCTTGGATGCCAATCGTATTAAGACTAAATTCATAACCTAGACCAATTACCATGCTGTTTAGATTCATGGATAATCTGAACATAAACTCACAATTCATCGGATCTTGACAAACACACGACAAAAGAGTATTACATCAGATAGATCCCCATGAATATCATGAATAACATGGTATTGAAGATCAAAGAGAGAGAACAAGCCATCTGCCTACTAGCTATGGACCCATAGGTCTGTGATGGACTACTCACGCATCATCGGAGGGGCAACGGAGTTGATGTAGATGCCCTCCGTGATCGAAACCCCCGCTGGCAGATTGCCGGAAAAGGCTCCAAGATTGGATCTCTTGGGAACGGGGGCTTCTGGCGGCGGAAAATTATTTGCATGGATCGTTCTGATGTTGGGGTAATATTTGGGTATTTATAGGCCAAGAAATAGGGTTAGGAGACCTGCCGGGAGACAGCAAGCCTGCTAGGCGCGGCCAGGGGGCCCGTGCCTACCAGGCTTGTGACTCCCTGACAGGTGCCATGGCGTGCTCTCCAAGCCTGGTTGACTTTTTCCTTCCAAAAAAAAATATTTCCGATGATTTTATTCCGTTTGGACTCCGTTTAATATTCCATATCTGCAAAACTCAAAAACAAGGAAAAACAGAAACTCGAAGGGGGCTCTAGATTAATAGGTTGTCCCAAAAAATAATATAAAATATCATATTAATGCATATAAAACATCCAAAACAGATAATATAATAGCATGCCATCATTAAAAATTGTAGATATATTGGAGACGTATCAAAGCATCAAACATATAACCATGCTGCGTGGACAATACGAATCACTAGTGATGAAAAATTGGATATTACAATCCGGCTTACCTTGCGCCTCGTCGAATCTCTTGTTCAACGTCTCAAGCTCATCTTCGGATCTCTTGAGATTCCGATTTAGCTCGTTTAGCTCGGCGGCATTAGCAGCCCCCGCCGATGACAAAGCCTACAAATTACAAACCCCTATCAGATTACATGGGTTCAAACCTCCGATCTGCCATAAGCATGACCCTATGTTCGGTCCTCTTAAGGGTTGTTAGAACATTACGAACAAATATCGTCTCGTACATTGTCCAGAAACTAATTTATGATTGACCCCTAGGTGAGTTTTTCTAAACTCACCTAGTGAGGGAGTCCTGGATTAAGGGGTCCTCGGGAAGCCGACATGTGTCTTATGAGCTACACTGTATGGGCCGCTTACCTAACATTGGATCGATTGAAGGACGTGTCTCTAGGAAGGAAGCTTCGGAAATCATGGCTTGTCCTCCACGTTTAATGAAGCGAATAGGCATGTTTATCTCTTTGCCGTGTAACCGACCATGTGTAAACCCTAGATACCCCCGGCATCTATATAAGTCGGGTGTAAACCCTAGATACCCCTGGCATCTATATAAGTCGTAGGGTTTTAGTTTGTAGATATAGAACAAATCATCTAGGGTTTAGCTCTTTGATCTCGAGGTAGATCGACTCTATAACCTATACATCATCAATACAATCAAGCAGGACGTAGGGTATTACCTCCATAGGAGGGACCAAACCTGGGTAAAACCTTGTCCCCTTCGTCTCCTGTTACCATCGATTTTAGTCTCACAGCTCGGGACCCCCTACCCAATGTACAATTTTTGACACCAACATTGGTGCTTTCATGGAGAGTTCCGCTATGATCACCCAAGGAATTTATGTCTCGCCTTGTCATCAACCAGGAGGTCCGCAACATGGACACTTTCATCCTCGGACAGATCTTTGCCTTTGGCAGCATTGTGCTCCACGCCGACCAGACTGGCCATCTAGGCCGTTTCAAAAGCTTAGCCCCTCGTCAAGAGGTCAGATTAGGGAACCTAGAGTTCTCCGTCAATCCTAGGCGTGAGTTATCACTAACCGAGCTCGTAGTCTCGCCTACCATGCCTGAAGTCTCCAAGGCTTTAACCTCGAGCTCCCTTCTCGGTCACGCCCAGGAGGTTAACCCCAGCAATGGCTACACTTTTAGTCTGGATCAGGTCATAGTGCCGGAGAGCCAGATACTTGTTCTTGCCGAACACCCCACTCATCTGGACACATGGGAGATCAACTCCGACAGCTCCACGCAGTTTGACCCGATCAGGCTCTCGACATTGAACGAGGCCCTAGATCGGATCTCGTTGATGAGAGTTACCAAGGATCCAACCCCGATTTGTGCTCAGATCGTCCACAAAGCAGGTTAGGACGAATTTTTTGACCCACCCACCACCCACTTCATAGCTACAGTCGAAGCCTTAACCAACATGTTGGACTATGCCTCCGAGAAGGCAGAATACATGGATGAAGAGGATTGCGCCACCGCCCCTGTTAACACCGGGCAATGGGTGACCACATCCACATACGATGTCTACATGGTAGACACTCCTGCCGCTAATGGCGAAAACACACCCAAGAACAATGGAGACAAATCAGGCGACACGCCGTTAAGGCGCCCGAAACCGCATAAGCGGCCAAAAGGCAAAAAGGCAAGGAAAGCCATCATCAGCACCGGGGACGAAGATACCCCGGAGGACCTAGGCGATCCCGATATCCTCGAACACCCGTTAGAGGGTCAGGAGAAGCCTGAAGACCAACACAACCCCGATGACTTCAATGATTCCGAGGACGATAACAACCTCCCTCCCATAGAGGTGGAGGACATCCAGGAAGCCGATGATCTCGACATCCCTAACATATCGAGGATCAGGAACTGTTCAGGCAACAGCTCATCACCATGACATGCAACATGAAAGCAAAGAAATGGCAACTTAAAGCATAAAAAGATGACCTCAATGATCGATGGACTAGAGTCCTTTCAGCTGAGGAAGGGTACCGCACCGGTCTATCGGACCAACCCAAAAGCTACCCACACAGAAGGCTGCAGCCGCAATTTGACGACGAGCTTACTGATACTCCATCTCCCAAACATACCACATATGACAAGATGGACTGCCTCCTCACGGGCGTGACAAGATGACTGATGGCACTGGTTATAGACCGGCGATACCCCGAAGACAGGGAAAGGACCCACTAGAGCCCAATGACAGGTTTGACCTACGAGATGACCTAGACTATAAAGTAGGTCATACAAGATCCATCTACGGACTCAGAGGTTACTCACCCGATAGACGAAAGGGCACAGACCATGGCTTGACCACAATAACAGAGGCCGGGAACGCAACCAGGCTAGAACAGATGCCAAATATAGGTGCGACATAGCTCGGCTCAGAGGTTCTGCTCACCCACTGTGCTCTATAGACGAAGTGATGCAGCATCAGTTCCCAGAGGTGTTTAAACCAGTGAACATAGAGCAGTACGATGGGACAACTTACCCAACTGTATGGACTGAGGACTTAATCCTCCACATCCACATGACTCAAGGAGATGATCTCCACGCCATCAAATATCTTCCCCTCAAACTCAAGGGGCCAGCTCAACACTGGATAAACAGCCTCCTGGAAAACTCCATCGGATGCTGGTAAGACTTAGAGGTCTGGAGAATTGTTCAGAAGCCTCAAGGGCCCAGATCCCAGAGGTGCATTCTGATCTAACTTCCAGGTCACCGACGTTCGGTCGCTGGATTCCTCTAACCTAAGCAACATTGTTCAGAAGCCTGGAGAATCTGCGCAGCAATTCTAGAATCGATTCTTGACAAAGAAGTACCAGATTGTCGATTTCCCGGACAACGAGGCAATAGCCTCCTTTCGGCATAATATTGGAGATGAATAGCTGGCTCGCCAACTGAGCCAGGATAAACCTCAGGCTATGTCCGCCCTTACATCCCTCATGACCCGCTTTTGCACGGGCGAAGATAATTGGCTAGCAAGACGTAGCCACAACTTTGAAGACCCCAAAACCTCTGATATTCGGGATGGCAATAGGAAACCAAAGCGCAACAAATACAAGAGTCAACACAACAATAGTGATGCCGATGTGTAGCAACCCGACTCAAAACGAGTCAAGCCTCTATGTGTTCTGTGCCATCCCTGGATCAGTATGCTGGCACACACAGTACATCAATGTATATATCAAAGTGCAATCACATGTAATAATGTAAAACTGATATATACCTTAAAATCTCAGCGGAAACAGTCAACGGGAGTGGAGTCCCAATAACACCAACGCAGGTTGAGTGTAGACCGTAACCCTGAATCGTACTCTTACCCGTCGTAGAGCTTATCTGCAACATAAGACGTTGCAGCCGTGTAGGTCAGTACATTGAATGTACCGGCAAGATCACCATAGTAGAGCAGAAGATAAAAACTATTCTATATGCAGTAAGGCTTGTGGCTCTGTGTCTGAGTTTTTGCATAAAAGCTGATTTTCTTTCTTTTCCTACAACAAAGGAATATCCGGAGTTTCACTATAGAGTTACCTAACAAGACATGGTTCCGCCAACCGATGTCTTAATGCCCACAAGTATCATAAGTTGCCCTCAATTAATTATCAGTCCAGTGTTGAGAGTTAAGAGATAGATCCAAGTCCAGAGGCTCAAATTGTTCGTAACCGGGCACACGGCTAATCGATTAGGTTTAACTCTATAGAGTGTTGTGTACTTTACCCACAAGATTCGTTCCTTCCTGGTAAGTCCTCGCACTGCCGGGTGTTTGAGAACAGGATGAACGAAACATGGTCTTTTAGAGTGTTTCCCTGACTACTGTCAGTGCCCATCCTTTCCTAACATCGACTACATCTCGTAGCACTGCCCAGCCAGAGTCACAACAAAGATGAACAAAGCCAGAGCCCATAATGACTTGTGGCTACACAGGTAAGCTTCCGGGCATGAAGTATTCGCCTGTCTCTTTGAGTCTGGGTGAAGCTTTCCACAAGATGTCATGGCGCTTCTCCATGCATCCTGGCCATCCACTGGTTACTCCAGGGATGCCCAATCAACCATCCTTCACCCAGTAGTGTGTGTTGAAAACTTGTTTCTCGAGTCTTGAAGTCTTGAGGTCTTGAAGACGCACGACTTGAAGATGCCTTCATGAAGTTGTCGTCTTGACATAGAATCCTCCTTCTCACACCACTCACGAACACTCATACCAGACCCCGTCTACTTTAGCATAGCATCGAAATAACTAACGTTCCCGGGGCTTTACTAACAATTGGTGGGTTCCTACCTCATGCATTCTACTCAACTACAAGAATTTCAATTACACTACGGGAGGGATTTGTTGAATGATGTCACTACATGCAATAAACATAGGTATGAACAAAATGGTCAAAGTGAACTTGCTTATACTATTGATGAAGAATAATATTACTCTCAGAAATAACTTGTTAGACTATTCGTCACTCTCCGATGAAAATCTATATAATCAGACATTGCATACATATAAGCAATCATACTAATAATCAACAAGTAATACAAAACCAAACACAAAAAAGGTTTGTGATGAAGGAAATACTTAAGACAAAAGTTAAAATCAACAAAACTTCATCAAATCAATCAAAAGTGGTTTTCTCTACAGTTAAATTCTATTTTCAAAAGTAAAACACAAAACAAAAACAAAGCAAATATAACAAAAGTATCTTAGTAAATATTTTATTTAGCAAAAAGAATTACTTTTGAAGAACAAGTAAGAACTAAGATAAATAACACACTAAACACTATAATTTTTCTAGCTAATAATCTTAACAACAAGTAAAATAAATAAAATAATAGAATAGGAGAAAACAATTTATAAAGCAACTAAGTTAATAGAAAGTAGACTTATAAAACAATTTCTAAAACTATTTTCAAAAAGGAAACCAAACTAGCAAATGGAAATCAATTACACGTTATAATTAACTAGAATTGATTTTCATGCAATCAACTAATAAAATAATATTTGTTGGAAGGGCTAGTGTTATCTAACAGAAAACTTTATAAAATCTATCAACTAATATAAGAGAAAACAATTTAAACAAAAGAAATATAAATAAATCTAAAAAGGACTAAAACAAAATATGTTTTGTTTGAAAATACTATTTTAAATATTCTAAAAATTCTCAAATTCTACCTACTGATAACTAAGATCTCTAATGACCAGTAGCAAAAAGAAGCAACTAAAAATAAATTTATAAACTCAAGATATTTAGAAAATATATTTTGAAACAAATCTGTTTGAATTAAATTTTAAATTATTCAAATATGTTCAAACTTTATATCTTCAGAAACTAGATAAAATTTGTGACATGATGAAAAAAAATCAAATGAAAACAATTAAAAACATAGAAGTTATAAAGAAAACAAAAACAGAACTATTCTGTTTTTAAAACAGAAACAGAAAAATAAAAAAAATCCTAACAATCGGACAGGGTGCTACGTGGCAGTTTCTCATTGGCTACAGGGGGTGTGAGATAGATGCAATGGAGCGAATGACCGGTAACTAAAAGAAAACGTTTTGGGATGCTAAGTCATCTAATCTGGATTGTCGAATCCAGATCCAACGTCTACAGAGGAGAGGGGGTGAGCTCACATGGTTGTGTCGCCGACGATGGAAGATTTCAGCGAGGGAGGGGCAACGAAGACGTCGGGGATGGGGCTCCGGTGATCCTCAGCGGTGATGGAGGTGTCCAGTTGATGGAGGCGAACCTCCAGCATTGATTGGCATCGGCTTCAGAGCTCGGGGGTGTCGGAGGCGAGCACCTCGAGCTCGGGATGGTGTTGGCAGAGGGGAAGTGCTACGATGTAGTGGCTACGGCGTTCCAGGAGGTCTCCGGCGTTGGCGAGTGCAGCAGGCAATGGCGGTGAGTCTCCGGCATTTCTGGGCGGGGCCAGATGGGGTTGGGGAGGAGGGTGGTGAGCAGGATGAGCTCCGAGGGCTTCAGGTGGAACGGAACTCCGGCGAGGCGATGTGCGGCGCTCCGACGAGGGGAGGGGGTGTTTGGGGTGGTAATGGAACGCAACGAGTTTGGGCTTTATATAGGGCCTCGGGGTGGTCGAGAGATGGCAGGAGGAGGGAGATCCGGTCGGGAGGGATCTCCGGCGAGGTAATAAGGAGGAGGGAGGAAAGGAAGGGGACGACCGTGGCGGCGTTTTCGGTCGGTCGGTGGGACCGGCGCGTCAGAGAGAGAGGGAGCCGGGTTAGCAGCGTCGGTTGGCCGGCTCGGAGCGATTTCGGGTGGGGTTAAGGCAGGTGGGCCGGCCGGTTTTAATAAAACTTTAAATTCGTTTCCTTTTCTAATTTCCAGTGAATTGAAATCTCATTAAGGCATCCAAAACATTTCCAAAAAGTAAAGTTTTATATACCAAAATGATCAGGGAATTAAATGCAATTTAATGAACATTTTTCCACGGCCAAAACAATTACTTTATAAAATTATTTTTACAGAAAATGCCTAAATTGATTTTTAGTTCTTTTGCAATAAATTTCAAATAACTCCCTGGTTTTATTGTTCAATTATACCACAAAGCTGCCCCTGGTGTGGACTGTCATATTACTCCTCTCAAGTTTTATCAAGGGATTTGAATTCTTTCAAACTTCAAATAGGAAATTCAATTATGAAAGTGAACTCCATATCAGGAAATTTCAAATAGTTTTCAAATTCACTTTTCAAATCTTTTTACATTAAACAAGTCATGTCATCTTCTCTCACTGATTTGAAATGTAGGAATTTGAATTGGAAATCAAACACAAAAAGGAAAGTCATTTTATTCCCTCTCATTCAAAAGTTTTCAAAAAGTGTCAAATTTTCACTCAATTTCAATCACTCAATCAAACAAACAATCATTCTAATATTTATTATAACATTCCAAAATTTGGGATGTTACAAACCTACCACACTAAAAATGAATCTCGTCCTCGAGATTCGAAAGGGCTAGAAAGAAAAGGTTAGGGTTTGGGGTCTTCTAACAAATCCATTGTCTTGGAAGGTGTGGGGTCTACCACACTTAAAATGAGAGTTATTGGTCCTTCAAAAGTCATGGCGACCCTGTGGGTGCATCTGTCTGTTCACATTATTCACGATAGCTCCTTCGGTGATGCTCTTCCGTTTAATCAAAATCTCGTGTTCTCATAATAAAATGTATTTCCTCTGATATTGGGTCTTCTTAACTGACATGTCTCATGATCATTCTAAATAACTTATCGAATACCTCATGGTGGTCTACCATTTTTGGTTGTCCTGCAGTGAAAATGCGTCTTGGCTTCATTCCTCACCGTAAAATTCCTACATGTGACAACAACTTGTCATGTACAAGGTTTTCCATCATACCATTCTAAGGCTTAAACAAAAGCTTCAAAAGAACGTCGTCTCTTTACTATGGGTAAGTCACTCAGATTTACCATTCCGAATAGCAAGAGAAATGATAAGAGTAAGTCATCATGGTGATCAATCCATGCCGCACTGAAATCATTACCTTGTATAAGGTTTAGTGAATCTCGTATTCTAACACTTGGGCTCCCTCACAAGCATTGCAGAAATTTCTCTTGTCAGCGAACGAAGTTCGGATAAATCCATTGATTCTGCAAGCTAAGCAAAACATCTATCGTTCCTTCACAACCCTCAGGCTATCGTATACTCCTAAGAAAACGTTTGTTGATCCAATCACAACTTCTTGCTTCAAGATCTTGGGGTAACCTTCATGAAACTGTGATATACATCCTTTATAGATGTTCTATCCTTTGAATATGTTTTTCCTTTCCATTGGTCTGGTTACCAATAGAAGTTTTGGTTCATCATATTCAAATCCAAGGTATACTATTTTAGATGTTGCCATCCACATAGCTGGATATGTTTCCACATTTTCTTCACCAGTATTCACCTATCCAAACTCCTTAACGGGAATGGTACTTTCTTTATTCTTTCATCCCTGTGGTTACTACCACACTTAAAATGAAATGCACATATGCCTGCATAAACCATATTTTCTCATATCCTCGAAAATGGTCAGTGATCTTTGTTCATAGAGTAACAACTCATATAATTCAACATGACATCATAAATTCCATTGACTCATGAATTTATTACAAACTCTGAGATTTCCGTTACAAAATAATCTCATGAAAACAAGAGTGCTTCATGATACAGTTATTGACATCTTAACTACTCCATTCTAGCTTTCTTCTCGTATTCAATCCTTTGTTACATCCTCAATCACCTCCTAAAACTCCTAAAAGTACGTTATTACAAATGCTGCCATCCACATAGTTTGGCATGGTCCAGCATCACTCCCAACTTTATTCATTTATCCCTCCTTGGAGATATCTTAGTCCCACTGGAACTTTGCGATGTGCTCCTTGAATTCATGCATATTTTGCTTGATCAGGGTGGACATGAGCTTCATCTCCATCATCTCTGTATGCACCTCACGCAGGTATTCCTGAGTATGAAGGAGTCTTGCTTCAAGTATTTCTCCAATCCAACGTATGGCTTCCATGGCAGCATCACGAACAACATCAAAGAAGGTTGCTCGTGGTACACGAGATATGTAAAAGTATTGTCCCATAGTCTTTGTAGACTGCATTTTCCATGAATGGTTAGCCCTTGTAGACTGCATCTCCCTCAAGCTGGATGTGCTTCATCATATCCTTCAGGATCCTTGGGTAATCATGATCACTAGTCAGGGTCATGGTCGTCTCCGGGCCCTTGAGAAAAGACTCATAAAGGGTGGTCATCTGCAGGTGTCAGAAAGGGGTACTCAGAATAACATATGTTCATTCTTGGGTAAGCATCCATATCATCCAAAACAAGCTTCTAATTCACTTCCCAACATCTTAGAGAGTATTGTCATCCATAAAACAGATTGAGTTATCTATTTACCATATTCTATTCTATTCCTTGCACTTTAGGAAAATCCCAGTTTATGCATAAACAACTCATTTTCATCCATGTTTTTAATCCATACTTCTACCTCCAGATGGGTCATTGGTCTAGCGAATCCATGTCTAGCTTCATTCACCATCGATTGGGTTCCAGGGGTTTTGGGGATGAGATGGGTAAGATAGAGAGACAGAGAGAAAGGATACAAAGAACTCAAAGACACAAAACATCAAAATCAAGTCCACACATTCATAAACTTCAATCAAACTATTGTATCGCCACCCACATAAGGTTGGTATGGTCGATCACTCAAATCGTAAAAAACCGTTTATCCTTATTCTCTCATGGTGGGGCTACTACTAAGCTAGTCTATATCATGTCTTAATCTTCAGTGCGCTTGTTCTCGTCATGCTTGATATTCTCAAGTTCTTCTGCCAGATTTTCCCTGTTGATGTGGAGTTTCTGGTGTCATCCTTGTAGTTCCAGGAGTTGGTTCTTGAGCTTCTGAATTTCAACGTCTCTAGCATGAGCCATGGCCTGACTATTCTTCAAGTCCTGATGAAGTTTCTGAACCTCGGGATCATGTTTCTTCAGATTGACTACCTTCAGCTTCTCAGCCTTGATGCTCTCACGAAGTGCTTTGTTCTCAAATAACTCCGAGAGAAGGTCCATTTGAAGGTTCTTGATGTAGCGTTCTAGTTCTTGATTGTACACAAGTACGGGTGAAAACTTCATCTTCTGCTCATCGCTCAGGTCGATGAGTGCTCCATCAGGCTTCTGCCATCCAAGCCTTCCAAAGTAGTGATTGCACAACTCAGCATGATGACGATAGCTCAAACGTGCGATGGCATCATGGTCAGCAGTGTTCATGCCCATCTCACATTCATGGCTCAATGTGCCATAGTTGAAGTCTTCAGTCATAGTCCAAAACTTTGGTTTTGATGCCCCAGAATCTAGACTTCCTCTTAGTCTCCTTGATCTCAGGTATCGGCAGTTTCACCATCTGCACTAGCTCCATGAGGAATGAGCCTCCGAGAACATCTTCGTAATCCTCTCTTTTGTTCAGGGTGTAGTTCTCCATCTATAGTTTGAAACAGGGAGGGTTCAGTAAAAGAATTTAGAAGTTATGGGAGTAGTTAAAACAAATGTTGTTCCTATCAAGGTCTTCCTATTTCAAATCCATTTCCTAGGGTCACGTCCTACAGTCAACATGTGCTCTGATACCATTTCTGTAGCAACCCGACTCAAAACGAGTCAAGCCTCTATGTGTTCTGTGCCATCCCTGGATCAGTATGCTAGCACACACAGTACATCAATGTATATATCAAAGTGCAATCACATGTAATAACGTAAAACTGATATATATATATATATACCTTAAAATCTCGGCAGAAATAGTCAACGGGAGTGGAGTCCCAATAACACCAACGGCAGGTTGAGTGTAGACCGTAACCCTGAATCGTACTCTTACCCGTCGTAGAGCTTATCTGCAACATAAGACGTTGCAGCCGTGTAGGTCAGTACATTGAATGTACCGGCAAGATCACCATAGTAGAGCAGAAGATAAAAACTATTCTATATGCAGTAAGGCTTTGTGGCTCTGTGTCTGAGTTTTTGCATAAAAGCTGATTTTATTTCTTTTCCTACAACAAAGGAATATCCGGAGTTTCACTATAGAGTTATCTAACAAGACATGGTTCCACCAACCGATATCTTAATGCCCACAAGTATCTTAAGTTGCCCACACTTAATTATCAGTCCAGTGTTGAGAGTTCAGAGATAGATCCAAGTCCAGAGGCTCAAATTGTCCATAACCGGGGACACGGCTAATCGATTAGGTTTAACTCTACAGAGTGTTGTGTACTTTACCCACAAGATTCGTTCCCTCCTGGTAAGTCCTCGCAATGCCGAGTGTTTGAGAACTGGATGAACGAAACATGGTCTTTCAGAGTGTTTCCCTGACTACTATCAGTGCTGTAGCGACCCGACCTGAAAGGTCGAATCTCCGGTGTTTTCGTACCATCCCAAGATCATACTGGTACACACATGGTACATCAATGTATATATCAAAGGGGAATCACACAGCATTTATTAATCATAAATCTCATATCGAGTCCTTTATTACAATAAAGATTACAATAAAGTGGCTGAAGGCCAACTCATGAGAATATCTAAATCTTGCGGAAGCATCGAAGGTAGATGAGTCCATCTGACTCCAAGGGCATCTCACCGAGCGTAGAGCGTATCCTCACTCCTGATCGGAAAAGTATTCTGCAACATGATACGTTGCAGCCGTATAGTCAACATATTGAATATGCCGGCAAAGTCACAAGAGAGGGGGTAAAGTAATCATCTAGTCTATATGCAAATATGGCAGGTGGAGTAGTAAGTTTTTGCATAAAGCCAAATTTTTCCTACAACAAGAGAGGGAAAGGGCATAATTACTACAATGTTGGTTGATTAATGAGATGGTTGCACCAACCAATTCTCATACCCAAGTTGAAATTTATAACCCACATCAATATAAATAATTGTGTTGAGAGTTCCAGATAGTTTTAGTTCCTTTGGCTCAAACTGTCCATGACCGTGGACACGGCTAATCGATTAGGTTTGAGTACTCTGTAGAGTTTTGCACACGTTCCCCACAACATTTGGTCGCCCCTGTTTGATTTTCTCACACTTCAGGGTGTTTGAGAAACGGATGACCAAAACATGGTCTTCCAAAGGGTTTCCCTGCGACTCTGTTGGTGCCCATCCTTTCCTACCGTTCTTCCACCTCTCGTAGCACTGCTTGTCCAGGGTCACCATGATATCCAACCAAGCCAGAGCCCATAATGACTTGTGGCTGTGCAGTTAACCCTTGGGTCTTGAAGCATCCATCCATCTCTTTGTGCCTGGGTGGACCTTTCCGCATGAATACTGGCACATATCCAGCATCATCTAGGCTAACCACTGGTTTCTCCAGGGCGCCGTTCAACCATCATCCACCCAGAGGTAAGTTGAAAACTTGAAGTCTTGAAGACTTGATCATCATGTAGGTCTTGAAATTATTAACTCACAACTCTCATGAATCACACAACCAACCCCGTCTACTAATAGCATAGCAAAATGTAAAACAACGATCAGACAGGGGCTAGGTGTCAGGTTCCTATTGGTCGAAAGAGCGTGCGTGTGGGTGTGTACTGACGGTCAGCCGAACGTTAGAGGATACCGGTTCGGATTTAAATGGATCTAATCTAGTGCGTTGATCTACGATCGAACGGCTACGGAGTGGGAGGGAGAGCTCACAGAGAAGAGGTCGCCGGAGAGGGGGTTCTTCGGCGAGGACGAGGTGATGAGGTTGTCGGGGGCGATGCTCCGGTGGTCGGGGGTGGTGTCCAAGGTGCTCAGGTGACAGCGGCGAGGCTTCGGAGTAGTCTGGTGGTGTCGAAGAGGGCTGGGGGTGACGGAGACGACGGGCACGGGCTCGGGAAAGATTCGGTGGGGATCTAAACTCCGGCAAGTTCGGGTGGGGTGGTTTTGGCAAGGGTAGAGTGGGGCTTGGGGTGGAATGGACAACGGCGAGCCGGGGCTATTTATAGGGCCAGGTGCGGGGTCAGGGGAGGGAGAGAGGAGGGAGATCCGGGAAAGAAATCTCCGGTGACGGCGGCGCGCGTGCGAGGAAGGAGATGACCGCGGCGTCATCGGGATCGGGCGGTGGGGCCAGGGTGTCAGAGAGAGAGAGGGCGGTGTCAGCGCGTCGGTCGGCCGGCTCATAATGAATTCGCGAGTTAATGCCCGTGGGCCGGCCCGTTTTCAAATAAATTCGTTTCCTTTTTAATATCCAGAGCAGTAAAACCTCTTTAAAAGCGTTCAAAACATTTCCAAATATAGGAAATATATATCAAAATAATCAGGAGAATTTATGCTATTCAATGAACATTTTTCCTCTGTCATTTGAATATTTGAGAAAAAAAATATTTTCAGAAATTGCCTATTTGGTTTTAAAACCTTTTGCAAATATTTTTCAAAAGACCCCCTGGTTCTTATTGTTCAAATATATCACCAAGATTACCCTAGTGTGGAGTGTCATGTTACTCCCCTCTTATTTTGAACTTTTTCCGAGGTTTTCAAATAGGTGAAAGCAACATATTGAAAATAGAAAGGGACTTTCAGAAAGTCAGAAGAAGCATTTCAACTATTTCATACATTCAAGAAATGATGATGATGATGCATAGCTATATTTGATAACATAACAAAAATGGAATTTTGGGATGTTACAAACCTACCCACCTTAAGATGAATCTCGCCCTCGAGATTCGGGTTGGATAGAAAATAGGTGCGCATGGTCTCTACGAAGATCTTCTTCGCGTTCCCAAGTGGCTTCTTCCTCGGTGTGGTGACTCCACAAAACCTTACAGAACTTGATGATCCTGCTGCAGGTAACTCTGTTGGCAGTCTCGAGTTTTCTGACAGGCTTCTCCTCGTAGGTCAGATCACTGTCAAGTTGTATGGCCTCTAGGGGCACGGTGTCCCTCAAAGGAATATCAGCCATCTCAGCATGGCATTTCTTCAGCTGGGACACATGGAAAACATCATGAACTCTAGACAATCCTTCCGGCAATTCCAGCTTGTATGCAACTTCGCCTCTACGTTCTAGAATTTTGTAGGGGGCTATGAATCTGGGTGCTAACTTTCCTTTAACACCAAACCTCTTGATTCCTCAAAGTGGGGACACACGAAGATATGCTCGGTCTCCCACTTCATACGTCACTTCCTTGCGTTTACTATCAGCATAACTCTTCTGTCGAGATTGAGCTATCTTGAGTCTGTCACGAATCAGCTTAACTTTCTCTTCAGAATCTCGGATAAGGTCGGGACCAAAAAGTTGTCGGTCCCTAACACCATCCCACATCAATGGTGTTCTGCACCTCCTTCCGTATAAAGCTTCGCAAGGGGCCATCTTCAGACTGGTTTGATAATTGTTGTTGTACGAGAATTCTACGTAAGGTAAGTTGTCATCCCAACTGGACCTATAGTCTAGCGCGCAGGCTCTCAACATGTCCTCCAGAATCTGGTTGACTCTCTCAGTCTGTCCATCGGTCTGTGGATGAAAAGTTGTACTGAACTCCAGTCTTGTACCCAAAGTTTCATGTAGCTGATGCCAAAACTTTGAGGTAAATTGTGTTCCTCTATCTGACACGATACTCCTCGAAACTCCATGCAGACATACGATTCTGGTCATATATATCTTGGCTAGCTTAGCACTGGTATAGGTGGTCTTCACTGGAATGAAATGAGCCACCTTGGTCAAACGATCGACCACTAACCAGATGGAATCATAACCTGAACGGGTCCTGGGTAGTCTTGTGATGAAGTCCATACCAAGATTTTCCCATTTCCACTCGGGTATCGGCAAAGGTTGGAGTAACCCTGCTGGCTTCTGATGTTCCGCCTTTACTTGCTGACAAACATCACATATTGCAACATGTTCCGCAATATCCTTCTTCATACCCATCCACCAGTAACTTTCCTTTAAATCCAGATACATCTTGGTGTTGCCTGGGTGTATTGAGTAAGGGGAATCGTGGGCTTCTTGAAGTATCAACTTGCTGAGCTCTGGGTCATTGGGCACATAGATTTGGTTCTCGAACCACAAAGTTCCATGTTCATCCTCACAAAAACCTTTAGCCTTGCCTTCCTCCATTCTCTACTTTATCTCAGCTATCTAATTGTCCGATTTCTGGTCTTCTCGAATTCTTTCGGTCAAGGTGGACTGGATTTCCAGTGCGGCAACATATCCGCTTGGAACTAACTCTAGCCGGAGCTCTCTGAGATCTTTGGTTAACTCCTAGGATAATCCTCCGTCTATGAGTGTGTTCACATAACTCTTCCGACTCAAAGCATCTGCCATAACATTGGCTTTTCCTAGATGGTAATGTAATGTCATAGTCCTTGATTAACTCTAACCATCTCCTCTGTCCGAGGTTCAACTCTTTCTGCGTGAAGATATACTTCAGGCTCTTATGATCGGCGTAAACATCACAACTATTTCCGACAAGGAAATGTCTCCAGGTCTTGAGTGCATGCACTACGACTGCTAGTTCCAAATCATGGGTGGCATAATTCAACTCATGAGGTCGTAGTTGTCTGGATGCATAAGCTACAACCTTTTGCATCTTGCATGAGTACTCCTCCAAGTCCTTGACGTGAAGCATCACAATAAACCTGGAAGTCCTTCCGAATATTGGGCAAAATCAACACTGGGGTTGTGACCAAACGTTTCTTCAACTCCTGGAAACTGGCTTCACATTCCTCAGTCCAAATATACTTAGACTCTTTCTTAAACAACTCCGTCATGGGCTTGGCAATCTTTGAGAAATCTCAATGAACCTCCGGTAATATCCAGCAAGTCCGAGGAAACTGCGGATCTCCTTAACTGAGGTGGGTGACTTCCACTCGGTGACGGCTTCAACCTTAGCGGGGTCTACGGCTATTCCTTCTGCGGAAATAATATGTCCAAGGAATCCGACTTCCGTCAGCCAAAATTCACATTTGCTGAACTTGGCATATAACTGATGTTCTCTAAGCTTCTCCAGAACTAAACGCAAGTGTTCCTTGTGTTCTTCCTCGCTCTTGGAAAATATCAAAATGTCATCGATGAACGCCACGAAAAACTTGTCCAAATATTCCATAAACACTTTGTTCATCAAATTCATGAAGTAGGCAGGAGCATTACTCAAACCAAAGGACATGATTGTATACTCGTATAAGCCATACCTGGTGGTGAAAGCTGTTTTGGGTATATCCTGTTCACGAATCTTCAGTTGGTGATACCCTGATCGAAGATCGATCTTGGAGAATACTTTGGCGCCTACTAGCTGATCAAACAAGTCATTAATCATCGGCAAAGGGTACTTGTTCTTGATAGTCACCTCGTTCAAGGCACGATAATCGACTACCACTCTCAAGGTTTTATCCTTCTTCTCCACCAAAAGAACCGGGGCTCCCCAAGGGGAAGAACTTCGGTGAATATACCCTTTGTCCAATAACTCCTTAATTTGCTTCTTGATTTCCACTAGATCATTTGCGGGCATCCGATAGGGTCTCTTGGAAATTGGGGCTGTCCCTGGGAGTAGCTCTATCAGGAACTCAATCTCTCTATCTGGTGGCATGCCTGGTAATTCTTTCGGGAATACATCCGGAAAGTCTTTTACCACAGGTACTTCCTCCTAAACAACTCCTGTGAGGGAATTTAACCGAGCACTCTAACGTGTGCGTCGGGATACATACTTAATCCTCTTGTTCTCCGGGGTGGTGAGCAAGGTAGACTTGCTGGGACAGTCAAGGTTTCCTTCATACTTGGTCATCCAATCCATGATTAGGATTACATCCAATCCCTGGGATTCTAAGACGATGAGGTCGGTGGGAAAAACATGGTTTCCTATATTGAGTTTCAAAGCATGGCATCCTATCCCTGCCATCATCATTCCTCCTGGGGAACTGACCTTAATGGGCTGACTAAGGGTTTTGGTGGGCAAACCATACTTTTCCACAGCTACCCTTGATATGAACGAATGAGTTGAACCGGAATCAAAAAGTAGTGTAACTGGACGTGAATGCAATAAAAACTTACCAACCACAGTCTCGGGCTGATCATAGACTTCTTCCACATCGAGGTGGTTCACCTGGGCACGAGGAAACGGATTTGGCTTCTTGGCTGCGGAGTTGCCGTTGTTGTTGCCGTTTCCATTTCCCTGCTTGCTCTGGGGACACTCAGTAGCATAGTGCCCTATCTTCTGGCACTTGAAACAGGTGATGTGGCTCAGATCCTTCTGAGTAGGACCGTGACGGTGCTGGTTGTTGTTCCCATTCCCATTGTTAGTCTTGAAGTTGCCATGGTTGGGACGGGCATTCCCATTTCCTCCATGGTTGTGGCCTCCATGGTTGTGCATGGCATGAGTGTGCCTTCCAAACTTACCGGTCCCTGATCCGGTATTCCCTGAGTATGGGGAGTAGCGGGGCTTCTGATGAGCTCCAGAGTTAAACTTCCCTTGAGTATACTTCCTCTTGCGGTTCTCAATTTGCTGTTGCTTTGCCTCCAAGATGAGGGCCGTGTCCACCAGCTCTTGGTAGTTATTGAAGGTAGCCACTACCAGTTGCATGCTCAACTCATCGTTGAGTCCTTCCAAAAACTTCTCCTGCTTGGCCGCATCATCGGCCACGTCTCCTGGTGCATAACGAGCCAATGTGCTGAAGTCGTCCACGTATTGGGCCACGGAACGGTTCCCCTGGTGTAAGTTGTGAAACTCACGCTTCTTCAGACTCATAGCTCCAGCTGAGACATGTGCGGTGCGGAAAGCAAGCTTGAATTGTTCCCAAGTCACACTAGTAATAGGATATGTGGTGGTGTAGTTCTCCCACCATGAAGCTGCTGGTCCTTCGAGTTGATGTGCGGCAAAGCGCACTTTCTCAGCGTCAGTACATCCAGCGGTGACGAGTTTGCTCTCCATCTTACGGAGTCAGTCATCTGCCACAATGTGCTCAGTGCTGCTGGAGAAGGTTGGAGGGTTCAACCTCAGAAAACGGGTGAGGTTGTCATCCTGAGATGGATACCAAGCAGTAGGAAAAAGATATAACAGATTTAACTTATAGTCCTAACTAATACCAAGCAGTAGCAAAAAGATTCATACAGAACAGATGCCTGAGGAATGCCACACCTAGGTAAGCAGCTTGAACTTTCTATCCCCGAAGACAAACTGCAATAAGTATGGCCTACCATCTGTTATATCCTTCGCATGGCGAACTTGTTCTTCGAAAAACCTCCTATCCACCCGCTCCTTTTGGAGTTCGGTTTTCATGGTGGATAGTCTGGCAGCCTTCTCCTTGCCTCTGAGCTAAAGGGCCTCGCACTTAAGGCCGACGTCCTTGAGCTCCTGGTTGCTCTCCTCCACCCGAGCGTCGTGCCTGTCGCTAGTGGCCCTTAGGGATGACAACACGGAAGCCGCTTGCGCGGCTGCTGCCCTCTCAACCGAAGCCTCCTACTTTGCATTTTGCAGCTCGGCGCTGAGCATCTCCATTTCGTTCGCCGAGGCTGTGTAAGCATCAAGAATAAGAATACTGCATCGACAATAGGATAACCACATTTTTTGATATTATTTAAGACTTACCTTGTGCCTCGTCGAATCTCTTGTTGAGAGCATTAAGATCGTCTTTGGAGCTTTTGAGCTTTCGTTTCAACTCATCTAGCTCGGCGTCATTCATAGCCGCCGCCGATGACGAAGCATTCAACACACAAATCCTTGTCAGGTTATATGGGTTCAACACTTCCGAATTATTGTCAATCTGATCTTATGTCTCAACCTCTTAATGGTCGTTATAACATTCCGACCATATAGTTTCATATATAGTTCGGATAACGATCCATGGTTGAGCCCTAGGTAAGTTTTTCAAACTCATCGAGGACTCAGGGCTGCCACGTATATAATCATAAAAATAAATAAACGTTTTGAAACAGAGTGTCCCATGGCTTACCTGAAAGCCCACCAAGAGACCCTTGAAGGCCTCCTTTAGTCCATTATCGATGGACTGAATGCTCTATAGTACCGCACCCATAAGGGTGTGGTGCTCCTCGAAGATGGAGGCGCTCGATAGAGCCTGCCCCATAATCGGTCACGCATTGGTCGGTGGTACCGGTGGTGGTCGGACAACCCGATCACCAGCCGGGGACTGAACCAGTACTTCCAGAGGCGTGGGGCGCTCCAGAGATGCCCTTGGAGGGGACTGAGTGGTCGTTCGTTCGGCCTCCTCAGTATCTAGGTGGGGGTATCGCCCCTGGTCTTCAGTGACCAAAGTGTTACCCTCGGCCATGATATCGTCTCCCCCGCCGCTGGTTCCCGGCTCCATAGGAGCATGCTGGGATGATACCTCCGCGGTGTCCTTCGCGATGCTCGGAGGGGTGGGATGCAACGCTTTCCCGCTCTCCGCTAGCTCGACGGGCGGGTTCTCCCCGTCCAAAACTTGGTCGGTGGGGAGCACGCATGGTGGGTTGTAAATTTAATAAATGCTTGCATGTTATTAATATATAAACTAATCAATGATAGCTAAAGGAGTCTTCGGATCCAGACCTTCGAGCAGGGGGCTTGACCCTTAGGCTCCTTCGTGGGACCCTCTCGAATTCACTGGACTTGGTATGCGAGTCCGAACTGTTGTCGGACAGGATAAATTGTATCTAACGCGCTTGCTTCCTGGCGGGAGGGGATACCTCCTCTCCGCATCCAACGATGATGCTCTCTTTCTTGCGAGGGGGGAATCGCCCTCCCTGTCGCCTTTGTCCTCGTCCTCATGCTCCATTTCATTAGAGGAGGATTGGGTTTCTTCGGACACAGCCCCAGGCTGGTCCCTGATCCACAGACCTTCTTGGCCTGGTTTCTTCTTCTTCACTTTCTTGGCAGGCGCCTCATAAGGCACCTCGACGAGCATCTCCGCTAACAGCCCAAACCTGTTGTCTTTGGGCTGAGGCGCCAGGCAGTGATGCCCACAGCTTTTCTTGGTCATTTCTGCAAACAATGATCGGTCTTAGAAACTTCTTTACAAGAAATAGAGCCGATCACACAAAACTATGCTATACCTTGGAGGCAAGCTTGGCGGCGTGTAGACCCCGATCTTCCTCTTCGGTTGGCCAATCCTTCTACAACTTGAAGAGCGCCTTCCACAGCTTCTCTCGAGTAGTGCGGAAGAGGTGCCGAATCGTGGGCTCGTCGTTGAGCTCACGAGCCCACAGGGGAGTATCCTGGCGCTGATAGGGGAGGATGTGAGGCCGGAGCATCACCTGGACCACGCTAGTCAGCGCGATCTCATTCTCAATGCGCTTCTGCAGGTCGCTCACCTCCTTGCTCGACCCCCAGTTGAGGCCCTTTCAAAGCCACTATGTTAGTCTGGTGGGGTGACCGGATATGAATCCAGCTGGGGAAGCTTGACCTTCCTCCCTCGGCTCAGTAAACCACTCCTTCTGCCATACTTTGATTGTATCGATGAAGGTGCCATAGGGCCACACGATGCGGGTGAGATTGCCAATGACAGCCCCGCCGCAGTCTGCGTGTTCTCCTGTGACACACTTTGGCTTGATGTTAAACAACTTGAGCCAAAGACCAAAGTGTGGCTCCACCCGCAGAAAAGCCTCATAGACGAGGATGAAGGCTGATATGTGCATGAAGGAGTTCGGCGGGTGGTCGTGGAAGTCAAGGCCATATAAGAACATGTTCCCCCTGACGAAGGGGTAGAGTGGTAACCTCAATCCCCAGATGAAGTGGGGAATAAAGACCACCCTTTCGCCTGGCTTGGGGGTGGGGATCACTTGGTCCTTCTCCGGCACATGGTGGAAGATGTTGGCAGGGAGGTAGCCGGCGGCCTTAAGGTCCCGGATGTCTTGGTCGGCGACCGTGGAGGCCTCCCACTTGCCATTGGAGTCGGAGCCCGCCATGGGTTAGCTCGGAGAAGGTGTTGTGGAAGACCTAGATTTGCTCTATGGAAGCTTAGAAGGATGGGGAAGCAGAGGGTGTGAATGGGGAGCATGATTAGGCCTTGGGTTTTTCTTTCCCTTTTATGAGGCTTATCGTTGTTTGGCCTCCCCTTGCTGTGCCATAAATCCCTCCGCTTCCCAAAACCCGCGTGCCGTTGCACACAAACAATTAAACATATCCCGTATAAAACGGGACACGATCTGCGCATTGATTGAATGTGCTGATGAAAATGTCCTCGAACCGAGAATCGAGTTTTTGCAACTGGCTCAGCAGTCGTGGTCGGCTGTGGCCTTTCGTCACAAAGGTTGTTAGGGGGCATTATTTTACCCCTTGAGGTTTGGCCTTCAGGGCGGACCTTATTCATAGTGTTCGGATGCACCTCTATTCAGAAAGCTACATGCCATCAGAGGCCGAATTATGTTCGGCAGAAAGAACTCACCTCGCAAGCCGAAGGCTCTTATTATACGAAGAAATTGAAGCTAAAATCATTGGCGTTGGAGGCAAGTTGGGGGGATACTGAGGAAGGAAGCTTCAGGAATCGTGGCTTGTCCTCTACGTTTAATGTAGCGAATAGGCATGTTTATCTCTTCGATGTGTAATTGACCATGTGTAAATCCCAGATACCACCGGTGTCTATATAAGTCGGAGGGTTTTAGTTTGTAGATATAGAACAACTCATCTAGGGTTTAGCTCTTTGATCTCGAGGTAGATCGACTCTGTAAACTATACATCATCAATACAATCCAGCAGGACGAAGGGTCTTACCTCCATAGGAGGGCCTGAACCTATGTAAAACATTGTCCCCTTCATCTCCTGTTACCATCGATTCTAGTCTCACAGCTCGGGACCCCCTACCTAAGATCCACCGGTTTTGACACCGACACCTAGGGATCGGGGGCTATGATATATATAGATATATGTATATATATATATGTATGTATATATATATATATGTATATATATATGTATATATATATATGTATATATATATATATAACAATAGCACAAATGTAGTAAATAAATATTCTAGAAATAGAACATTAAGTGGCTCATCTAGAAGCCTGTGAGGAGACCGTTGAAGACCTCCTTCAGTCCGCTATCAACGGACTGAATGCTTTGCAAAACCGCACCCTTATGATCCTCGGGGATCGATGCACTTGATAGAGCCTCCATAACCGGCCACCCATTGATCGGAGGGTCCGGTGGTGATCGATTAGCCCGATCTCCAACCAAGGATTGAACTGGTGGCGTCGGTGGTGATCGGTTATCCCGATCTCCAACCGGGATTGAACCGCTGGCTCCGGAGGTGTGTTGCACTCCGAAGATGACCTTGGAGGGGACTGGACATCCCTTCGTATTGTCTCCTCAGTGTCCGGGAGGGTCTCGTCCTCCCGCTCTTTGGCGGCCGAGGCGTTAACCTCGACCATGACGTCATCGCCCCCACCGTTGGTGTTTGTCTCCAAAGGAGCCTGGTGGGATGACACCTTTGTGGCGTCCTTCGCTGCGCCCAGAGGTGTGGGATGCGACATGGTCCCGCTCTCCGCTAGCTTGGCGGGTGGGGTCTCCTTGTCCGAAACTTGGTCGGTGGAGAGAATGCGTGTTGGGCTGCAGATCAAAAGGCACTCATGTGTTAATAACATTTAAAACTTGGCGTAAATAGCTCAGGGAGTCTTCGAATTCTTAGCTTTGAGCTGGGGGATTGACCCTTAGGTTCCTTTGAGGAACCTTCTCGAAGTCTTCGAACTCGATATCCGAGTCCAAACTGTCGTCAGACAGAATCAACTGTGACCGACGCGCCTTGTTCGGGGTAGGAGGTGGTACATCCTTTGAGGCGTCCGGTGATTCCACCCTCTTTCTTGCGAGGGGGAATCGCCTCCCCCTCATCCTAGTTCTCCTCCTCTTTATTAGAGGATGCATGTGTTTCCTCAGACGCAGCATCCGACTAGTCATTGATGCGAAGACTTCCTTGGCTTTTCTTCTTCTCCTCCTTCTTTTCTAGCGCCTTGTAAGGTGCCACGACGAGAATCTCCAACAACAACTTGGACATGGGGTCTTAGGGATGTGGTCCCGGGCAGTTGATGCCTGTGACTTTGCTCAACCATTTCTGGAAAGGTGATCGAAAAGGTGCTTAGATTTTCCTTCGGAAGACGGAGCTAATCAATTAAAACTATGTTATACCTGTGAAGGAGGGTTATCAGCATGTAGGCCCCGATCCTCCTCCTTGACAGGCCAGCTCTCCTGAGCCTTGAACATTGACATCCATAGTTTCTCCGGAGTGGTGCAGAAGAGCTGGCGAACAGTAGGCTCATCATCAAGCTGATAAGCCCACATGGGAGAGTCCCGGCGCTAATAGGGGAGGATGCACCGCCGAAGCATGATTTGGACCACATTGGCCAGATTGATCTTGCCTTTGATCATTGAGGCAATGCACTTCTGCATGTTGTCCACCTCCATATCCGACCCCCAGTCGAGGCCCTTTCAGATCCATGAGGTCAATCCTGTGGGGGGACCGGATCTGAGCTCGGCCAGAGCAGCCTGACCTTTTTCCCTTGGCTCGGCGATATAAAACCATTCTTTTGCCACGTCTTAATGGTGTCGATGAAGGTGCTGGACGACCATCAAACGGAGTGGAGCTTGGTGATGAACACCCCACCATAGTCTGCATGATTGCCTGTGACACACTTCGGCTTTATGTTGAACACCTTGAGCTATAGTCCGAAGCGCGGTCGACCCACAAGAAGGACCCACATATGATGATGAAGGCTGATATGTGCATGAAGGAGTTCGGCGGGATGTCGTGGAAGTCGAGTCCGTAGAAGAACATGAGGCCCCTGACGAAGGGGTGGAGCGGAAAGTTCAGTCCCCGGATGAAGTGGGGGACGAACATCACCCTCTCACTAGGCTTGGGAGTGGGAACCACCTGGTTGGCCTCGTGACGTGGTGGTAGATCCTGGCGGGGTGGCAGCCGGCCTGTTTCAGGTCCCGGATATCCTGGTCGGTGACCATGGAAGCCTCCCACTTTCCATTGGAACCGGAACTAGCCACTGTGAAGCTCGGAGGGGGAGTTGTGGAAGAACTGGATCTGGGCTCTGGAGGCTCAGGAGATTGGGGAAGCAGAGGATGCGAATGGGAAGCGTGACCAAGCCTTGGGGTTTTCTTTCCCTTTTATGGGGCTTGTCATCGGTTAGCCTCCCTTTACTGCGCCGTGAGTCCCTCTGCTTCCCAAGACATGCGTGTCATTACGTGCATGATTAATCATATCCCATGTGAAAAGGAGCACAATCTATGCATTGATGGATCGTGCTGATGAAAAAATGGCCTCGAACAGCGAATCGAGTTTTTGCAACTGGTTCAGTGGTCGCGGTGGGCCGTGACCTTTCGTTAGAAAGGTTGTCAGGGAACACCGTTTGCTCCTTGATGCTTGGCCTTTGGGTCTAAGCTATTGATGGTGTTTGGGCGATCCTCTGATCGGGAAAACTACATGTCATCGGAGACCGAACTAAACTAAGTCGATCACTAATTGGGGAGAAGAACTCGCCTTGCAAGCCAAAGACTCTGATCATGTGAAGCCGTTGGAGCTAAGACCCTTGGCATTGGAGGCTAGTTCACGGGCTACTGAGGGAGTCCTGGTTTAAGGGGTCCTCGGGGTGGCTGGCCTGCTTTCTTATGGGCCGGACTATATGGGCTCACCAAGAATTGGATTGATTGAAGGCCCTGTCTCCGGGAAGGAAGCTTCGGCAATCGTGGCGTGCGCTCCAAGTTTGGAAGAGTGAATAGGCATGTTTTTCCTTCAACTTGAAACCGACAATGTGTAAACCCTAGGTACCCTTGGCGTCTATATAAGTCGGAGAGTTTTAGGTTGTAAGACAGAGAATAACTCATCTAGGGTTTAGCTATTCGATCTCGAGGTAAATAAACTCTATAACATACATATCATCAATATAATCAAGCAGGACGTAGGGTGTTACCTCCATAGGAGAGCCCGAACATGGGTAAACATCGTCTCCTTCGTACCTTGTTACCATCGATCCTAGTCTCATAGCTCGGGACCCCCTACCCGAGATCCGCCGGTTTTGACACCGACACCAAGTGGTCCATTGACATTGCCGTAATGCTGGTCAAGGCTGTTATTCCTGAATTATTGCATGATATAACAATCCTTCCAAGCATGATTGGACGGCTTGTTGGGAAGATTGTGCTTCGGGCAAGGGTCGTTAAGCATTGCCTCCATGTTGAAAGGCATGGATTTGCTGAAAGGCGGCTTACCATTACCTTTGGCGCGATTATTTCTAGCGTTGGTGTTGGCCACTAGATCTGACCCACCGTCTGGGTGTTTTCATTTACAACCTTCCCTGGGTTACTATTTATTTCCACATTCTGTTGCCACCCCTTACCATTGCCATTCTTATTACCCTTAGTGGACTTCTCATAAATCAGAACTAGGGTCTTTTTTATTTTCAGAATTTGCATATTTGGTGAGAGCCACCATAAGCTCTCCCATGGCCTGGTAAGAGAGCTTGAGCCGTCCGAGCTTCTGCTTAAGGGGCATGAAGTGAAAAAATTTCTCCAGAATCAAGACCGCCTGAGCCGTCGTGATCTTATCAGATGAGTGAAGAATGGTCGAGACCCACCAGATCCAATGGTGGGCCGACTCATCCTCGCGCTGCACGCAATGATCTAAATCTACAATCGTCATAGGCTCCTTGCATGTCCCTTGAAAATTCTTGATAAACCACACTTTCAACTCGGCCGAGGAATTAATGGAATTAGGAGGCAGACCCTTTAACCATGTACGAGCTGGCCCTTCCATCATCATGACAAAGTACTTTGGACAGACTGCCTCACTGAGATCTAACATCTCCATGGCTAACTCATAACTTTCAATCCAGTCTTTCGGAGGAAGGTCGGCTGTGTAATTAGGCACCTTGCATGGACCCTTAAAGTCCTTCGGCAGGCGTTCGTTCCGTAGGGTTGGTACAAAACAAGGCACTCCAACACCCCGGGAGGTGGTTCTGGCTCCCACTGGTGTTAAAGGGGTCACCAGAGCATCGATACCGTGCGGGTCATCACGGGGTTGGCTACAGCATCACTCATTGCTGGAGACTATCGGCGACTCCATGCGCCGAGTGTAACTGCGGCTCGGAAGAGGGGTCGAATGCACATGACCCCGACTGTACAAATATTTCTCCTGTTGTGCCACCGCTGTTTGCAAGAGCTTGATAGCATTTCGCTCCTCCATGGGGATGGGCGTCCCTTCAGCATGAGGGAGCGCATTGAGCCTCATAGCCGCTGCCACCATGTTCTCCACCAGATTAGAGTAAGGACCACGCAGTGTTAAAAAACGCTGTAGTGGGGTCTGATCCCTATGGCACGGGTCACACTATCGAGGCTGAGCCGTCGCCCTAGTCCCTGGCGCCTCTACAGTCCAGGTTATAGCTAGTGGCACATTTTGCTCTATCCTCGGAGTGTGGAAAAGATTCCTCAGCTCATACCACACAGGCAGGCGGGATTGATACCTCATCCGAAGAACCGCCTCAGAGGCGTTTTCATCCAAACTTAAGCAAAAAGCATCTGCCTTCACACATTCTGATTCAATATCCATTTGAACATGCACTGCATTGATGTCCTCTTGGGCCTTTGTCATCTGTTCCATCAGCTTCGCAATCTCTGCATTGCGCTCCGCTTGATTTTTGGCAGTGATCTCGGTTCCCATCAGATTTGTCAACTCGTTCATCAAATCTAGTAGCACCTGAGTCGGCGGCCTGGCGGACCCAGATCCTGACGGGTCAGCAGCTACTGCTGCTCTAGACGTCATGCTGTTGAAGCCCGGTGTCGTGCCTTCCATGAAGATGGCGGCTTGGATCGGCCGCTCGTAGGGGTCTGGAACACTGTCACCATCGGAATAGCCCTCAAGCCCGCCATCAGGAATCTGGTAAATTGATTCCCTCTCTCTGTACGAGCCTTCATCCTCTGAGTAGATGAAGGTTTCTCCTCCAGATGATGAATCCTCCAGAAGTTATGCGCCTTGTGCGAAGCCAGCAAGCACGCACTTCCGACCGGCTTGAATCTGGGCGGGTTGTGCGCGCCGAGCCGACTCGACGAGGTCGGTGCATACATCCGGCTCGGGTTTAGATCCAGCGACTTTCTGTTGTAGACGTGAATTCCACCGAAGGGGGCCTGATACCCATACTCGATTGAGCTAGCCTCGGGGCCCAGCTAGCGTCGTCGATGTAGAGTTCGCCCCGGCGACTCTAGGTCATCCTGCCAACGACGTATCCCTCGATCCTTGGGAAAGAGAACTTTAAGAGCCCGAAACCACCGTGCGGTGGCCCCATGGTGGGCGCCAACTATTGTGGTTTTGTCACGGTAGATACCCTAGTGAAAGGACTAAGGTGTGAGTCCATCGCTCCAGCGACTAGCTTGAAGGGCTTGATCGGGACGAAAGACACAAGTTTACCCAGTTTCAGCCCCTCACGATCAAGGTAAAGGCCTACGTCTTGCTTTGAGTTATATTGATAGGGTATCGATTACAAGGGGGTGGATTCGCTTGACCTAGCTCTCGGTTAATCGTAACTTACCCTAAGCCACCGTAGGGACTTGCTTTTATATATAGGTCAAAGCCCTGGGCTTATAAGAGTACAGACCTGGTTATATTCATAACCATGCTTGTTTCTAGGTCGCCTTGCCTTTGCCGGCAAGTTTTCTCCGGACGACTTACGCCTCCCGAGTCACGCACCGTGTGTCGATTGTGGGCCTATGCCTGGCCCTCCTAGTGAGTCACCTCCAGGCATGTCTTGATCCTCAAGCCTGCTTAAGGTTTTATTGTTAAGTCGCCAACAACCTAACCCGACCCCTCCTGGGTGGGTTACATCATGGGGTCATATCCCCCAAAAATCCCATCACTGTCCAATAAGCCTACAAAGGAATTACTCACTCCCTATGGTGAGCATCATGGAATTGTTGATGGATAAGGATTGGTGATGACGATGGCGACAAATTCCCCTCTCCGGAGCCCCAAACGAACTCCAGATCAACCCTCCTAAGGAAGAAATGGAAGTGTCGGTGGCTCCGTCTCGTAAAATGCTATGAAAATTTCTCTCCTATTTTTTCTTGGGAAATATGAATATATAGGCTTGATATTAGGGTAAGAGGAGCCATGTGGGCCCCATAAGGTAACAAGGCATGCTCATTGGGGTGGGATCGCCATGTTGCCTTATGAGCAACACGTGGCCCCCCTCCTGTGGATCTTCCTTCTAGTATTTTTTATATATTCCATACAAAAAGTTTCAAAAAGTTTCGTCCAATTCTGAGAACTTTTATTTCTCACAAAAACAACACCATGGTAGTTTTGCTGAAAACAGCGTCAATCCAGGTTAGTTTCATTCAAATCATGCAAATTAGAGTCCAAATGAAGAGCAAAAGTGTGTGGAAAAGTAGATCGTTGGAGACGTATCAACCCCCCAAGTTTAACTCATTGCTTGTTCTCAAGCAGTTCAGCCGACAAACTAAAAGTGATAGAGAAAACTTTCACAAATTCTTTTGTTCTCATTATTATATATATGTTTAACTCAATGTTCAATTTTTCAGCAAAGATTATAAACTAACCATAGCAATGATAACAATTAGGACTCAGATTTACTCATGACAATAACGTAACCAACTAGCAGGCAATAATAAGCTATCTCATATGCCCGGAATTTGTCGAAACAATCATGATATAATACGATAGCACGATATCTCATTAGCCCTTTCTAAGACCGCAAAACAATAATGCAAAGCACCTCTAAGGTTTAAGTAGCGACTAATTAATAGGTATTCTATTTATTTGAAATTATTTTAAATTAGTTTTAATTGTGTTAAATTATATTATTTTGTTTTTTTATTAGTTTATACTAGTTTTAAATATGTATTTTTTATTTTTTTGACAAGTTAGTTTTTGCTAATTAACAACATGTATTTTATTTTTTGTTGTTGTTTCTTATTGTTGTTTCTTATTGTTGCTTCTTTTATTTTGAAAGAAATCTTGTTTTGAGCATAAGTAGAGTTGTAAATGATATTTGATTGATTCTTTTTGCTATTAAAATTTCATGAAAAATACTTTCTTTTAAGTTTAGTTTTATTTATTTTATTTCTGTCAAGAAATTATTTTGGATTAGATAGTCTTTTGTTGTTTTGTTTTGCTATGATCTTGAGTTTCCTAAGTTTTGCATTGTTTTTGTGCTAGTTTTCTTTTGATTGATCAATAGAGTAAATTATTAGTTTTACTTGCTGTTATTTATTGTTTGTGTATGTGTTTGCTTATATATGTTATTTGTTTGCTTCATTAGGTCATCCGGAGTGTGAAGGTTTCTATTACGAGTCGTTAGCATTTCAAGATCATCAGGAAGGCAAGTCACTTTGATCATTGATTTACCTATGTTTTATTTTGCATTAGTTACCACTTTCCACCATGCATGCTACTAGGTTACATTGTATTGTTGTTCTTGCATGTAATATCATGAGGTATGAATAACCCCACCCCCTTGACACCAATGCCCGAGATTGGGATGAAAAATTATTTGCTATGCTCTAGTATACGGGGTTGGCAAAGTGTATTCCCATAGGAGTTCTAAGATTTAATATGATCAAGACCTCTAGATTCAAGACTTCAAGACTTCATGCTGCAATGTCCCTCTGGGTGGAAATTGGATGAACGGATCCCCGAAGGAGTGAGTTGTTAGCCTAGGTGTTGCTAGAGAAGTGCCAGTATTCACACGGGAAGTTCCACTCATGCACGAAGAGACAGATGAATACTTCAAAACTTGAGGCTTCCCTGCATACCCGCAAGCCATTATGGGCTCTAGCTTGGTTGGACATTGTAGTGACTCTAGCTAGATGGTGTTATGAGATGTAGAAGAACAGTAGGACTGGATGGGCACCGGCAACGGCCGAGAAGAACTCTTTGGAAGACCATGTTTCACTCATCTGGTTATCAAACCATGTAGTGTGAGGACCTCAATGGAGGAGATAGAATCTTGTGGGGGAAAGTGTGCAAGACTCTAGAGAGTACCAAAATCTAATCGATTAGTCGTGTCCCCGGTTATGGACAAGTGGGCCTTTGGAACTGAAACTATCAGGAACTCTCGACACAATTAATAAGAATGAATTGGGTTTATTAATAATTGGGGTATGAGAATTGGTTGGTGGAACCATCTCATTAACAACCAACTTTGTAGTAATATTTTTTCTTTTGACCCCTTTGTTGTAGGAAAAAATCAACTTTTCCTAAAACATTTAACTTATAGGCCACCATCCACATTTGCATATAGTGTAGATGATTATTTTACCAGTTCTCTCTTGTGACTGTACGGGCATATTCAAAATGTTGACCTACCCGGCTGCAACATCTCATGTTGCAAATGTTTATTCCGACCCGAAGTGAGGCAACGTTCTACACTGGGTGATATGCCCTTGGAGTTGGATGTACTCGCTATCTTCTACGCCTTTCGTAGTACTTTATCTCATGAGTTGGCCTTCTGCCAAATTTATTATTGTAATAAAGACTCTATATGAAATTTTGATGTAAGAACGCAGGTGTGATTGAACTTTGATATATACATTGGTGTATTGTGTGTGCCAGGATGATCTCAGATGGTATAGCTACACAAAGCCTTGACACTTTTGGTCCGGGTCGGTAGAGAACTCCTCCGGTCGCGGCTCTCTTAATTCCCATCATAGGGAATCAAACATATTTGACCAAATTCCGTAAATGATAACTCATAATGTTAAGCATATAAATCAAAATTTACCATGGGAACATTGAGTCTATGCATGAAAGGAAAATTTTGTACAAAGGAATTTGTAAGGATATGGTATGGGTCACACTCATGTGAGAGGAAGTCAATCAAAACAGCATTTGCACAAAATTGCATGAACTGTTGATGAGATCCGGCTTCCTCATGAAGGCCTGGGGTGGCCACTCGCAAGACCAAACCTCCGTCCTTCGCGAAATGTTGATGCCTCGGTCCTGGACATCCCCAATGATTCCCTTGGGACTCTAGATCGAAGAGCCTCTCCAAAAGAAGTTCATTTTCCTAAGAACACTTTTCTGAAATTTTTGGACCACAAAATTATGTCAACACAACTTAGTAAGATTGATAGAAACTACTCGTATGCCTGCCTAGAGGCTATATCAAACATTCAAACTACTCAGAACTCAAAGAATTCAGCATGCAAGCTCAGTTTCAATAGCACCAAGTGTAGTAAAATATTAGAAATATAAAGCAAAAAGTAATTGGAGCAATTGAGGAGTCATATACGAAGCTCCGAGAAAATGAAGCTCTGAGCAAAATTCAAAAATCTCGCATTTGGGAGCAAGAACACGAGAGAGAGTAACCATGATTTTTTATAGAGGTAAGAGATGATGTGGGCTGAAGTACTAAGTTAGTGGGTCCTGTGGGAACCACAAGGCATCTTGGCCTGCCTTGTTGCCTTGTGAGCAACAGGTGCACCCAGTCGGATGTGTTTAGCTCCAGAAATTCATAAATATTCTAGAAAAAAATCATGTTAAAATTTTATGACATTCTGAGCACTTTTATTTTTATGTCATTTTTTATCACATGGTTTATTCAGAATATAGGATAATCATGACATTTTACTTTATTAAACTATGAATAACACAGGAGAAACTAAAGTTACAAAAAGTTGTGCTTACTAGATTTATCAGCCACATGCTTCTAAAACATAGTCCATTAATAAGGTTGATCAAGTCTTATTAACGAACCGTTTTCGATTGACATGAAACTAATAATATTTCGTACGACACTAGGTTACCCAATGGGGATATGCATTTCCCCAACAATATGAATACCATATTTATTATTGACAGTAGGGAGAGGAAATTTGAACTCTCCAAAACTGATTTTTGCTATTTGGTCAATAGAATTGATGTTATTCACCACAATTCATTTCTTTGGAAAGTATACCGTGTGCTGATTTCCATTAACATTAATAGTAACCTTGATTTTTTAATCAATAACAACCCTTGCAGTATTCAAAAATCTGTACTAAGGATAATCGACATGTTGTCGTCCTCGGGCATATGCAAAATAGTAACATTTTCAACAACAACAGGGACATCCTCACAAATCCCAATAGGTATAGTGGTGGATTTATTAGACACTTGCAAAGATATTTCAGCCGGTGATACGTGCATTTTTCATCATGCTTCTATATTTATATTTATTGCATTATGGGCTGTTACTACACATTTTGGTACAATATTTATGCCTTTTCTCTCTTATTTTACAAGGTTTACATGAACAGGGAGAATGCCGGCAGCTAGAATTCTGGACTAGAAAGGAGAAAATCTAAGATAGCTATTCTGCATAACTCCAAAAGTCCTGAAAGTCTATGGACAATTATTTTGGAATATATAAAAATTATTGGGTGAAAGAAATACATCAGGGGGGCCACCAGGCAGTCACAAGCCAGGGGGCCCGCCCTACCCCCCTAGGCGCGCCCCTGTGGCTTGTGGCCCACCTAGCAGCCCTCTGATGCCCATCTTATGCTATATGGAGGGTTTTGACCTGGAAAAAATCATAACAAAGCTTTCGGGGCAAAGCGCTGCCGTCTCGAGGCGGAACTTGGGCAGAACCAATCTAGGGCTCCGGCGGAGTTGTTCTGTCTGGGAAACTTCCCTCCCGGAGGGGGAAATCAAAGCCATCGTCATCACCAACGATCTTTCTCATCGAGAGGGGGTCAATCTACATCAACATCTTCATTAGCACCATCTCCTCTCCAAACCCAAGTTCATCTGTTGTATCCGATCTTTGTCTCAAAACCTCAGATTGGTACCTATGGGTTGCCAGTAGTGTTGATTACTCCTTGTAGTTGATGCTAGTTGGTTTACTTGGTGGAAGATCATATGTTCAGCTCCTTAATAATCATTAATACTCCTCTGATTATGAACATGAATATGCTTTGTGAGTAGTTACGCTTGTTCCTGAGGACATGGGATAAGTCTTGTTATAAGTAATCATGTGAATTTGGTATTCATTCGATATTTTGATGAGATGTATGTTGTCTCTCCTCTAATGGTGTTATGCGAACGTAGACTACATGACACTTCACCATTGTTTGGGCCTAGAGGAAGGCATTGGGAATTAATAAGTAGATGATTGGTTGCTAGAGTGATAGAAGTTTAAACCCTAGTTTATGGTTGCTTCGTAAGTGGCTGATTTGGATCCACATGTTATGGTTAGATTTATCTTAATTCTTCTTTCGTAGTTGCGGATGCTTGCGACAGGTGTAATCATAAGTGGGAGGCTTTTCCAAGGGTAGCACCCAAGCACCGGTCCACCCACATATCAAATTATCAAAGTAACGAACGCGAATCATATGAGCATGATGAAAACTAGCTTGACGGAATTTCCCATGTGTCATTGGGAGCGCCTTGCTTTATATAAGAGTTTGTCCAGGCTTGTCATTTGCTATAAAAAGGATTGGGCCACCTTTCTGCACCTTTGTTACAATTGTTACTTCCTACCCGTTACGAATTATCTTATCACAAAACTATCTCTTACTGATAATTTCAATGCTTGCAGAGAATACCTTACTGAAAACCACTTGTAATTTCCTTCTGCTCCTCGTTTGGTTTGACACTCTTACTTATAGAAAGGACTATGATATATCCTCTATACTTATGGGTCATCAAGACTCTTTTCTGGCGCCGTTGCCGGGGAGTGAAGCAACTTTGGTGAGTGGAACTTGGTAAGAAACAATTTATATAGTGTGCTCAAATTTACTGTCACTTGTTACTATGGAAAATAATCCTTTGAGGGTCCTGTTCGGGGTATCTTCACCTCGACCGAAAGCACAAAGAGGCGCTCCTCAACCTGCCGCATCTACTGAAAATATTTATTATGAAATTCCTTTGGGTATGATAGAGAAACTGCTAGCTAATCCTTATGCAGGAGATGGAACACTACATCCTGATTTGCATCGAATATATGCGGATGAAGTTTGTGGATTATTTAAGCTTGCAGGTTTGCCCGAGGATGTTGTCAAGAAGAAGTTCTTTCCTTTATCTTTGAAGGAGAAGGCATTGGCATGGTACATGTTATGTGATGATACTGGATCATGGAACTACAACCGGTTGAAATTGGAATTTCATCAGAAGTTTTATCCCATGCATTTGGCTCATCGTGATTGGAATTATATTTACAATTTTTGGCCTAGTGAAGGAGAAAGAATCTCCCAAGATTGGGGGAGGCTTAAGTCAATGTTATATTTAGGCCCCAACCATAAGCTCTCAAGAGAAATTATTATTCAGAATTTTTATGCTCGGCTTTCTCATAATGATCGATCCATGCTCGATACTTCTTGCTCCGGTTCTTTTATGAAGAAAGATATTGAATTCAAATGGGACTTATTGGAAAGAATTAAACGCAACTCTAAACATTGGGAACTCTACGAAGGTAAGGATTCAGGTATAAACCTTAAGTTTGATTGCGTTAAATCCTTTATAGACACCGATGCTTTTCATGAATTTAGCACTAAATATGGACTTGACTCTAACATAGTAGCTTCTTTCTGTGAATCTTTTGCTACTCATGTTGATCTCCCTTAGGAGAAGTGGTTTAAATATCATCCTCCCATTGAAGTGAAAGTAGTTGAACCTATTAAAGTTGAAGAGGAAACTATTACTTATAACATTGATCCTGTTATTCCTACTGCTTACATTGAGAAACCACCCTTCCCTATTAGGATAAAGGAACATGCTAAAGCTTCAACTATGGTTTGTAAGAGTTGTATTAGAACACCTAAACCCCCTGAACAAATTAAAGTTGAACCTAGTATTGCTATGGTTAAAGATCTCTTGGTTGATAATATTGATGGGCATGTTATTAATTTCTGTGATGAAGCGGCTAGAATTGCAAGACCTGATACTAAGTATAAACATAGACCAGTTGTTGGCATGCCTGTTGTTTCTATTAAAATAGGAGATCATTTTTATCATGGCTTGTGTGATATGGGTTCTAGCGTAAGTGCAATTCCCTTTTCCTTGTACAAAGATATCATGCATGATATTGCACCAATTGAACTAAAGGAAATTGATGTTACTATTAAGCTTGCTAATAGAGACACTATTGCACCGATGGGGATTGTTAGAGATGTTGAAGTATTGTGTGGGAAAATAAAATATCCTATTGATTTTCTTGTTCCTGATTCCCCACGAGATGATTTTTGTCCCATTATATTTGTTAGACCCTTCTTGAATACCGTTAATTCTAGGATTCATTGTGAGAAAGAAACAGTTACTATGAGTTTTGGGGATGTGTCTCATGAGTTCAATTTCTCTAAATTTCATAGACAACCCCATGACAAGGAATTTCCTAGTAAATATGAAATTATTGGTCTTGCTTCTATTGTTGTGCCTCCTACTGATCCTTTAGAACAATATTTGCTAGACCATGAAAATGATATGCATATGAATGAGAGGAATGAAATAGATAGAAAATTCTTTGATCAGCAGCCTATTTTGAAACACAACTTACCTGTTGAAATACTTGGGGATCCTCCTCCACCCAAGGGTGATCCCGTGTTTGAGCTCAAACAATTACCCGATACGTTGAAATATGCTTATCTTGATGAAAAGGAGATATATCCTATTATTATTAGTCATAACCTTTTAGAGCATGAAGAAAAGAGATTACTGAAAACTCTGAGGAAGCACCGTGTTGCTATTGGTTATACTATTGATGATCTTAAGGTCATTAGTCCCACTCTATGCCAGCATAAAATTAATATGGAGCCTGATGCCAAACCAGTTATTGATCACCAACGATGATTGAACACTACGATGAAAGAAGTGGTAAGAAAAGAAATACTAAAGCTTCTGGAGGCAGGTATAATTTATCCTGTTGCTGATAGTAGATGGGTTAGTCCTGTTCATTGTGTCCCTAAGAAGGGAGGTATTACCGTTGTTCCTAATGATAAAAATGAATTGATCCCGCAAAGAATTGTTACAAGTCATACAATAGTAATTGATTTTAGGAAATTATATAAAGCTACTAAGAAAGATCGTTACCCTTTACCTTTTATTGATCAAATGCTAGAACGACTATCCAAACATACTCATTTTTGCATTCTAGATGGTTACTCTGGTTTCTCTCAAATACCTATATCAAGAGAGGATCAAGAAAAAATCACTTTTACTTGCCCTTTCGGTACCTTTGCTTATAGACGTATGCCTTTTGGTTTATGCAATGCAACTGCTACCTTTCAAAGATGTATGATGACTATATTCTCTGACTTTTGTGAAAGGATTCTTGAGGTTTTCATGGATGATTTTTCCATTTACGGAACTTCATTTGATGATTGTTTGAGCAACCTTGACCGAGTTTTGCACAGATGTGAAGAAACTAATCTTGTCTTAAATTGGGAAAAGTGCCACTTTATGGTTAATGAAGGTATTTTCTTGGGGCACAAGATCTCCGAAAGAGGTATTGAAGTTGATAAAGCTAAAGGTGATGCTATTGAAAAAATGATGTGCCCTACGGATATCAAAGGTATAAGAAGTTTCCTTGGTCATGTTGGTTTCTATAGGAGGTTGATCAAAGATTTCTCTAAGATTTATAGGCCTCTCATTAATCTTTTGCAAAAAGATGTTCCATTCATTTTTGATGATGATTGTGTAGAAGCATTTGAAATTCTTAAGAATGTCTTTATTATCCACTGTGATTATGTTGTTCTAGTGATTATGCTATTGGTGCTAGTGATTATGCATTATAGGCCTAATAATTATGTGTGATGCTAGTGATTATGCTGTTGGTGATGTTCTAGGACAAAGAGTCGATAAGAAATTAAATATTATCCATTATGCTAGTAAAACTGTAGACAGTGCTCAAAGAAATTATTCTACAACTGAAAAGGAATTTTCAGCAATGATGTTTGCTTGTGATAAGTTTAGACCTTATATTGTTGATTCCAAAGTAACTTTTCACACTGATCATGCTGCTATTAAGTACCTTATGGAAAAGAAAGCTACTAAACCTAGAATTATTAGGTGGGTTCTTCTGCTACAAGAATTCGATTTGCATATTATTGATAGAAAGGGTGCTGATAACCCTATGGTAGATAACTTGTATAGGTTAGAAAATGTTCTTGATGACCCACTACCTATTGATGATAACTTTCCTAATGAACAATTAACTCTCGTAAATGCTTCACACAATGCTCCATGGTATGCTGATTATGCCAATTACATTGTTGCTAAATGTATACCGCCTACTTTCACATACCAACAAAATAAAAAGTTCTTATATGATTTAAGGCATTACTTTCGGGATGATCCACACCTTTATAAAGAAGGAGTAGATGGTATCAGTAGATGTTGTGTACCTAAGCATGAACATGAAAACTTCTTACGCAAGTGTCACTCCGAAGCCTACGAAGGACACCACGCTGGAGATAGAATTGCACATAAGGTACTACAATCTTGGTTTTATTGCCCTACTCTCTTCAAGGATGCTCATAAGTTTGTCTTGTCTTGTGATGAACGTCAAAGAATTGGTAATATTAGTAGACGTCAGTAAATGCCTATGAATTACTCTCTTATTATTGAACCATTTGATGTTTGGGGTTTCGATTATATGGGGCCTTTTCCATTTTCCACAATCTAACGGGTATACTCATATTCTAGTTGTTGTTGATTATGTTGCTCAGTGGGTAGAAGCTATTCCAACTAGTAGCATTGATCATAACACTTCTATTAAAATGCTTAAAGAAGTTATTTTCCCTAGATTTGAATTCCCTAGATATTTGATGACTGATGGTGGTTCACACTTTATTCATGGTGCTTTCCGTAAATTGCTCACTAAATATGATGTTAATCATAGAATTGCATCTCCTTATCATCCTGAGTCTAGTGGTCAAGTAAAATTGAGCAATAGAGCAATTAAATTGATTTTGTAGAAGACTGTTAATAGATCTAGGAAGAATTGGTCTAAGGAACTTGATGATGCATTGTGGGCTTATAGAACTGCTTACAAAAACCATATGGGTATGTCTCCGTATAAGATGGTTTATGGTAAAGCATGTCACTTACCTCTAAAGCTAGAACATAAAGCTTATTGGGCAATCAAAGAGGTCAATTATGATTTCAGGCTTGCTGGTGAGAAGAGGTTATTTGACATTAGCTCACTTGATGATTGGAGAACCCAAGCCTATGAGAATGCTAAGTTTTTTAAAGAAAAGGTTAAGAGATGGCATGATAGAAGGATACAAAAGTGTGAATTTAATGTAGGTGATCATGTCTTGCTATACAATTCTCATTTAAGATTTTTTGCAGGAAAACTTCTCTCCAAATGGGAAGGTCCTTATGTTATCGAGGAGGTATAAAGTTCCGGTGCCATCAAGATTAACAACGCCGAAGGCACAAACCCGAAGGTGGTGAACGGTCAAAGAATCAAACATTATATCTCGGGTACTCCCATAATTGTTGAAACCAATATCACCAATACCATAACTCCAAAGGAGTACATTAGGGAGACTTACGAGAACGTTTCAGATTGGGAAAAGGAATAGGTATGTGGTATGGTAAGTAAATAGACTCCAAAACTTTTTCAATGGAAATTTTTATCTGTTTTGGAATATTTAGAAATTTAGGAAAATTTAAAGTAGTCCGAATAGTGCACGAGGAGACGACAAGCCAGGGGGCGCGCCCTACCCCCCTAGGTGCACCCCTGTCGCTTGTGGTCACCTTGTGTACCATCTGGACTCCGTTTTCTTGTGGTATACTCCATCGGGTCAGTGAAAATTCATTATATAATCTCTCGAAGGTTTTGACTCTCGTATCACGACAATATCTCATGTTTTTTAAGCTGTTTCTGCAACAGTTTTAGATCAACATGACGTCCCCAAGTGCTTCGAAGGACAAGTTCTTCGAGAAGGTCATCAACCCCTACCTTGCGGAGGTGCTGCAACACCCTCAAACCATTGAGATGCGTGAGGGGGTGCTGCACATCCGTGATGTTGAGGGGCCAAAGAAGACCGGAAGCATGGAGACAAGGCTCGAAGCAATGGAGCAACAGGTATTCAAGTTCCAAGGGGAGGTGGAACAAGGACTCAATGCCAATCACATGATGATCGCGGAGTTTAATAACAAGCACAAGCTATATGCCTAGGAAGTGGGGGAGCACATCTTTAAGCTTTACGAGAAAATCGAGCATCTCCAAGCCCAGATCTATGACCTACAGAACCAAAACTGTGAGTATGAATAGATATTTAAGAAAATGAGTTTGGCTACAGATTTGAGGATCCCAGAGACTCGTTCATCCTTTTACGATGGTGAGCCTATGCCTTGGAAGACGGAGGACAAGCTTCCAACCTCATCACCACCTCCGAAGCAAGACAACTAAACACATGGGTATGGGCACTCCCCTTAGATTGCACCAAGCTTGGGGGAGGTGCCCCGGTATCGTATCACCATCACATCTTTTATTTTTATTTTTATCATTTTTCTTAGTTCAATCCTTTTGGTTATATCTTGATCTAGTAGAATAAAGTTTTCGTGTGTTCTAGTTTTGAGTTTTTGCTTTATGATTCCTCCTATGTAAGCAAGTCCGAGAGTTATATAAGAAAAAGTACTTTTGAGTTGAGGTATTTGCTCGTTTGGTTTGATCTTGATCTTGAGAAAGATGAAATAGAAAGAAGTATAGAATAAAAGCAAAGAGTATATATGATGATCTTATGGGGAGTGATGACTTCACATATAAGAAGTATGTCGATTGAAACCGTTTGTGGGTTAACAAACATAGTTGTTGGTCACTATGGCAATTAAAAGGAAGTAATAAAGAAAGAGAGGTTCACATATAAATATATTATCTTGGACATCTTTTATGATTGTGAGCACTCATTAAAATATTATATGTTAAGAAGTTGATGTTGGACAAGGAAGACAACATAATGGTTTATGTTTGCTTATTTCTGAATAGAAGTTATATTGTTATAGATCCCTCAACATGTGTCGCTTGCTTCCACCTCATATCAGCCAAAACTTCCGCACCAAGTAGAGATACTACTTGTGCATCCAAGCACCCTTAACCCAGTTTTGCCATGAGAGTCAACCATACCTACCTATGGATTGTGTAAGATCCTTCAAACAAGTTGTCATTGGTGCATGTAATAAAAATTGCACTCTAAATATGTGTGATATATTAGTGTGAGGAAAATAAACTTTATACGAACTTGTGATAGGGAAGAAATTAAAGCGACGGACTGCATAATAAAGTTCTCTATCACAAGGGGCAATATAAAGTGACGTTCTTTTGCATTAAGGGATTATGCATCCAACTACAAAAGCACACGAAAACCTCTGCTTCCCTCTACGACGGGCCTATCTGTTACTTTAATTTACTAGTACTTACCTTTATGCAAGAGTCGTGGTGATCTCCATCACTTTCTCAATTTTCCTTTATCTTCCGGCAAGCGTCATGTGTTGGGGAATGATCTAGACACATATATCCACTCGGAAGTGGACGAGCATGAGTTATTACTGTTGACATTAACCTTGAGGTAACTAGTTGGGAGGCAATACTATAAGCCCCTGTCTTTCTCTGTGTACAACTGAAGCTTTGACCTCATAGGTACATCATGAGTGTTAGCAATTGTGAAAGACTAAAAGATGATTGAGTATGTGTATTTGCTTTACAAGCTCTTGTATTGACACTTCCTTACGTTATGACAAATTAGAATTGCTTCAATGACTGAGATCGTAGTTTGTCATTTCTTAATAGAGTTCTTGATTCATACTTTACCTTTGTGAATGAATTGTTACTTTAGCATAAGAAATTATATGTCAATATATGCTGCTGTTCTAAAGATGATCGTGATGCCTTCTTGTCCGGATTTTATTTTAGCGACACCTCTATCTCTAAACATGTGGGCATATTTATCGATTTTGGCTTTCGCTTGAGGATAAACGAGGTATTGTAACATCCCAAAATTTCATTTTTGAAATGTTATGATATATAGCTATGCATCATCATCACATTGTCTGATGAAGTGAATTGTTGAAGTTTTCTTTTGGAATTCTGAAAGGCCATTTCAATTTCTTATTATACTTGTTTCCTCCTATTTGAAAACCCTTGGAATATTCATAAAAAGAGAGGAGTAATATGACACTCCACACCAGGGGCATCTTGGTGAGTTATTTGAACAATAAATCCAGTGGGTTATTTGAAAGTTTATCTCAAAAGAATTTAAAATCAATTAGGCATTTTCTGAAGAAAAAATTTTAAAGTATTCATTTTGCCAGAGGAAAAATGTTCATTAAATAGCATTTATTCCCCTGATCATTTTTATATATATATATATTCCCTACATTTGGAAATGATTTGAATGCATTAAAGAGTTTTAAACGCTCTGGAAAAATAGAAAAGGAAACAGATTTAAAGCGTTTAATTAGAAAACCGGCCGGCCCACAGCCTTTAAACCCCGAGATCCCTTCGGATCGGTCACCGACGCGCTAACCTCGCCCTCTCTCTCACTGACACGCGGGACCCACTGTCCGACAGCGTCATCTGCGTGCCCGTCTCCTTCCTCGCTCCAGACCACGTCGTCGGAGATCTCTCCACTCCGGATCTGCCTCCTCTCTCCCTCTCCCGACCCTGCACCTGGCCTATAAAAAGCCCTGCCCTCGCCGCTCTCTGTTCCCCCCCGCTACCCCCTCTACCCTTGCCGGAACGCCACCGCACCACCTCGCCGGAGTTCTGACTCCACGCGAACCCCCCCAGAGCTTGTGGCCGTCGCCACACTCACCCCCACTCCCCTCTAACGCCACCATTCGACGTCGTATCTTTGCCGCCATCGCCTGAGCATTTCGGACGCCGCCCTCGACCACCACAGCACCATCCCCGAGCATCTCCGACCTCCGGCCGCCGTCGACGTCGCCGGAACTCCGACCCCCTCCTCTGTAAGCCGCCACCTCCACCCGCAACCGTCAGATCTAGGATCTATGCTCCAGATTAGAAATTTGATAAAAATGAACCAGTACGCGTTAGTTTTCGGTCGTCCGCCGCAAACACCCCGCACGCTCATGACCTCGGCAAACCACAACACGCCACGTAGCCTTGTCCGTTCGCTAGGAATTTTGTTCTTTTCTGTTTTGTTATAGAAAACAATATGTTTTCTGTTTTTGTTTTAGTTGTAACTTTTAAACTAATTAGTGTTTTTAATTGATTATTTTTGCATTAGGTCACAAATTTCATGTAGCCTCATCCTAAAGGATTAGATTTCAAATTTGAACTTTTAAATTTGAATCTAACCAAATTTGCTTAAATTACAAAAATCTGTATAACTAGAGTTTAAAAATATTTTTTTGTATGAATCTTTTTGCCACTGGTTTGTATTAGTTAGACCTATCATCCTACAAAGTTTGAGAATTTTTAGGATCAACTTGGTTAGTGTTTTTAACAAAAACAAAATCTGTTTAGTTCTTAATAGAGTTTAGTTAATTTGATTTTAGTTTAGTTTGAATCTAAGTTAGTTTAACTTTTGTTTTTAGTTTTCATTAGGTTCTGTTGTTTCAACATTAGGTGAAATAACTTGCTGTTAATAAAAATAATTGTTTAGTTTTATACCTTATTGTTATAGAAAATCTTCATTCCTTTCCATTAGGTACAGTTTTATAAAGCAATTTAGTTTTACTTTTCCCAAAACATTTAGGAGATTTAATTCTGTCTTCTAATAAAGAAATTTAGTAATTATTTTCTGTTAAGTGATGTTCTGTTTATATAATAATAATAATAATAATAATAATTTTGTCTCATACTCAAATACTATAGGAAACTCTAGTATCTACATTAAGTGGTGTTTTATAAAAATTTATAATTTTAGTAGCACTTATTTTCACTAAAGTTTTAGTGGATTTAATTCTGTTTGCTAAATATAAATTTTATTATTTCTTTTCTGTTAACTATTGTTTTGCTATTAAAAATAGTTGATTGGTCTTATTTTTTTAGCAGTTTTGACACACAAAAAATTTGTGAGACAAATATTGGTTTTGAATTTCTTTCTCTTGATTGATACTATTGATTTTTTTTATTTTAATCTTGCTGATTGTGTGAGTTTTATTATTAGTTGTATGCTTATTGTGTGCTTTGTTTGATTCATTAGATCATTCGGAGTGCGAAGCTTGTTATCTAGAGTCACATGAGTACGAGGATCGTCAACAAGGCAAGTCACTTTGATCATGTTTAACCATGTTTTTATTGCATTAGTTCTACCATCTCCCCAATTGCATGCAAATTAGGTAATTTGGAAACTTGGTTACTTGATGTAGTATCACGTGGTAGGATTCCCTCAACCCTTTTGACACATTGGCCCCGGGAAACGTTGATTTATATTTTGCTATGCTAATAGTAGACGGGATTGGTTGTGTGATTCATGAGTTGTGAGATAATAATTTCAAGACCTACAAGATGATCAAGACTTCAAGACCCGAGATTTCAACATACCTATGGGTGGATGATGGTTGAACGGCGCCCTGGAGAAACCAGTGGTTAGCCTAGGTGTTGCTGGAGAAGTGCTAGTATTCACGCGGAAAGGTCCACCCAGGCACAAAGAGATGGATGGATGCTTCAAGACCCAAGGCTTACCTGCACAGCCGCAAGCCATTATGGGCTCTGGCTTGGTTGGATATCGTGGTGACCCTGGACAGGCGGTGCTACAAGATGTAGAAGAACGGTAGGAAAGGATGGGCACCAACAGAGTCTTAGGGAAACCCTTTAGAAGACCATGTTTTGGTCATCCGTTTCTCAAACACCCGGAAGTGCAAAAATCCAACGGAGGCGATCAAATCTTGTGGGTAACGTGTGCAAAACTCTGAAGAGTACCCAAACCTAATCGATTAGGTTTGCCACAGTCATGGACAACTTGAGCCAAAGGAACTAAAACTATCTGGAATTCTCAACACAAATAATGATATTGATGTGGGTATAAATGACAACTTGGGTATGAGAAATGGTTGGTGGAACCATCTCATAATAAACCAACATTGTAGTAATAATATTTTGCCCCCTCTTGTAGTAAAACAAATTGGCTTTATGCAAAACTTACTACCCCACCTGCCAAATATGCATATAGAATAGATGATTTACTTGACACCCCCTCTCTTTTGTGACATTGCCAGCATATTCAATATGCTGACCTATATGGCTGCAACGTATCATGTTGCAGAGTATTTTTCCGACCAGGAGTGAGGATACGCTCTATGCTCGGTGAGATGCCCTTGTAGTTAGATGGATTCAACTACCTTTGAAGCTTCCGCAAGATTAGTTATTCTCATGAGTTGGCTTTTAGCCACTTTATTGTAATTCTTATTGTAATAAAGGACTCGATATGAGATTTTGATTTATAAAGCTGCATGATTTCCCTTTGATATATACATTGATGTACCTTGCGTGTACCAGCATGATCTTGGGATGGTACGGAAACACCGGAGATTCGACCTTTCAAGTCGGGTCGCTACAGAGATGGTATCAGAGCACACGCTGACCGTAGGATGTAACCTCTAGGATTGGAAAAGCCTTAGGATTTATTTTCTCTTTAAAATTCTTATACGCTCATCTGCTTGTTTCTGACTTCCCTCCAATTTATTTCAAAATTTATAGATGGCCACCTTCATCCCAGTTTTGATCACGGAGTTTTGCCAGCCTGACGCGACGATGCCCTTTGGCAAGGAGCTGGTGAAGATCGTCAGGAACATAAGGATCTCTTTAACAAGCATTACTAGGACTCCTATCATGTATTTTCCACAAGACGGTCACTACAGGATCGAGGTGCACATCCCCGGAAAGACCTTTGGAAATCGTAAGGAACCATCGACTTCAAGTTTGTGGCACCCAGCTGGATTCTTGGGAGGGACATGGCAATTAACCGTGCCCTTGGATGTATTCAGGAGGAATACAGGGGTGGTCCCATTTCACCAGGACTCAGCGTGGTTTCTCGCAGGGATGTCAATGGAAATATCATGAACACTCCCACTGAAGACTCCACCATTTCTTATATCCAGACTTTGGAGACGCACATTAGGACCTTGGAGCTTCGGGTACGTCTCGACACGAAGATGATCAAGAGGCTGATGAACCGCGAGATTGACCTCGAAGCTGACCTACGGGAAGCCAAGTACGAGCATGAGCATGAAGTGAAGGATTTCTTAGAGAGGATCGATAGGATGAACACTCACATTGCAACTCTGGAGGAACAGTTGGATATGGGGGAAAATCTCCACCCAGAAGGAGACATGGCTCCCTTGATTAGCAACGATGATGACTATGAGGAGAGCGTCACTGGAGGAGGCCACTTCACCATGTACTTTTGAGGAGAACTTTAGTGATGCCCCCATGTATCTTTATTTTCGTTGTTAAAGCGTAGGTCGATGCTTAGTTTGATTTGGAGATTTGTACCTCGATGTTTGAACCTTGAGTTGAATAAATGAATGACTGTTTGGTGTGATATGTTTGTTGCATTACATATGGATAGTGAAATTTTGTTTTAGGTCCTTGTTCTATTCTAATTCTCACCCCTCTGAAAACAGCAAGATGCCTCCGCGACGTGAGCCCGACTTCACCTTCCTGCCGGAGCTCACACAACTTCTCCAGCAGCAGAATGCCCTGATGCATCTGTTGATCCAGAACCAGACCAACAACCACCCTCCACCTCAAGGCGACAACCTCACCCGTTTTTTGAGGCTGAATCCACCAACTTTATCCAGCAGCACTGAGCCCATTGTGGCAGATGATTGGCTCCACAAGATGGAGAGGGAACTCACCACCGCTGGATGCACTGAGGCTGAAAAGGTGCGCTTTGCCGCCCATCAACTAGAGGGACCAGCAGCTTCATGGTGGGAGAACTACACCACCACGTACCCCATTGCTCATGTGACTTGGGAGCAGTTCAAGCTAGCTTTCCGCACCGCTCATGTCTCAGCTGGAGCCATGAGTCTGAAGAAGCGTGAGTTTCGCAACTTACGCCAGGGGAACCGCTCCATGGCCCAGTGTGTGGATGATTTCAGCATGTTGGCTCGTTATGCACCAGGAGATGTGGCCGATGATGCAGCCAAACAAGAGAAGTTCCTGGAAGGACTCAACAATGAGTTGAGCGTGCAGCTGATGGTGGCTACTTTCAACAACTACCAGGAGCTGGTAGATAAGGCCCTAATCTTGGAGGGGAAGCAGCAGCAAATCGAAAACCGCAAGAGGAAGTATGGACAGGGGAAGTCTCACTATGGAGCTCAACAGAAGCCCCTCTACTCCCCGTACTCAGGAAATACCAGATCAGGGACTGGTAAGTATGGAGGACACACTCATCACGTGCACAACCATGGAGGAAATGGGAATAATCGTCCCAACAATGGCAACTTCAAGAATGGAAATGTAAGTGGGAATGGCAACCAGCACCGTTCCGCGCTAGCCAAGAAGGATCTGAATCAGATCACCTGCTTCAAGTGCTAGAAGACAGGGCCCTATGCCACTGAATGCCCTCAGAACAAGCAAGGAAATGGAAATGGCAACAACAACGGCAACTCCGCAGCTAAGAAGCCAAATCCTTTTCCTCGTGCTCAGGTGAACCACATGGATGTGGAAGAAGTCTATGATCAGCCCGAGACTGTGGTTGGTAAGTTTTTATTGCATTCACGTCCAATTATGGTATTTTTTGACTCTGGTGCAACTCACTCATTCATATCAAGGGTAGTTGTGGAAAAGTATGGTTTACCCACCAGAACCCTTAGTCGGCCCATTAAGGTCAATTCCCCAGGAGGTATGATGATGGTAGGGATAGGATGTCACGCCTTGAAACCGACCTCATCGTATTAGAATCCCAGGGATTGGATGTAATCCTAGACACGGATTGGATGACCAAGTATGAAGGAAATCTTGATTGCCCCAGAAAGTCTATTTTACTGACCACCCCAGAGAACAAGAGGATTAAGTATGTATCGTGACGCACACGGATGAGTGCTCAGTTAAATTCCCTCACAGGAGTTGTTCAGGAGGAAGTGCCGGTGGTACAAGACTTTCCAGATGTATTCCCGGAGGAATTACCAGGCATGCCACCAGATAGAGAGATTGAATTTCTGATAGACTTACTACCAGGAACCGCCCCAATTTCTAAGAGACCCTATCGGATGCCCACAAATGATTTAGTAGAAATCAAGAAGCAAATTAAGGAGTTATTGGATAAGGGATATATTCGCCCAAGTTCTTCACCTTGGGCAGCCCCAGTTCTTTTGGTGGAGAAGAAAGATAAAACCTTGAGGATGGTAGTCGATTATCGTGCAACGAACGAGGTGACTATCAAGAACAAGTACCCTTTGCCGATGATTAATGACTTGTTTGATCATCTAGTAAGAGCCAAAGTATTCTCCAAGATCGATCTTCGATCAGGGTATCACCAATTGAAAAATCGTGAACAGGATATACCCAAAACAGCCTTCACCACAAGGTATGGCTTATATGAGTATATAGTCATGTCTTTTGGTTTTTGGTTTGACTAATGCTCCTGCCTACTTCATGAATATGATGAACAAGGTGTCTATGGAATACCTAGACAAGTTTGTCGTGGTGTTCATCGATGACATTTTAATATTCTCCAAGAGCGAGGAAGAACACAAGGAACACTTGCGTTTAGTTCTGGAGAAGCTTAGAGAGCATCAGTTATATGCCAAGTTCAGTAAATGTGAACTCTGGCTGACGAAAGTCAGATTCCTTGGACACATTATTTCCGGAGAAGGAATAGCAGTTGACCCCGCTAAGGTTGAAGTAGTCACTGAGTGGCAGTCACCCATCTCAGTTAAGGAGATTCGTAGTTTTCTCGGACTTGCCGGATATTACCTGAGATTCATTGAGAATTTCTCAAATATTGCCAAACCCATGACGGAATTGTTGAAGAAAGAGTCTAAGTATATCTGAACCGAGGAATGTGAGGCTAGTTTCCAGGAGTTGAAGAAACGTTTGGTCACAGCCCTAGTGTTGATACTACCAAACATTCGGAAGGACTTCCAGGTTTATTGTGACGCATCACGTCAAGGACTTGAAGGAGTACTCATGCAGGAGGGAAGAGTTGTAACCAATGCATCTAGACAGCTACGACCCCATGAGTTGAATTATGCCACCCATGATTTGGAACTAGTAGCTGTAGTGCACGCACTCAAGACCTGGAGACATTTCCTTCTCGGAAATAATTGTGATGTTTACACCGATCATAAAAGCCTGAAGTATATCTTCACACAGAAGGAGTTGAACCTCAGACAGAGGAGATGGTTAGAGTTAATCAAGGACTATGACATGAGACTGCATTACCATCCAGGAAAGGCAAATGTTGTAGCAAATGCTTTGAGTCGGAAGAGTTATGTGAACACACTCATAACAGGAGGATTACCCCAGGTATTAACCGATGATCTCAGAGAGCTCTAGCTAGAGATAGTTCCAAAAGGATATGTTGCCACACTAGAGATCCAGTCCATCTTGACCGAAACAATTCGTGAAGCCCAGAAATCGGACAAGGAGATAGCTGAGATAAAGCAAAGAATGAAGGATGGAAAAGCTAAAGACTTTCGTGAAGATGAACAAGGAACTCTTTGGTTTGAGAACCGAATCTATGTGCCCAATGACCCAGAGCTTAGGAAGTTGATACTTCAAGAAGCCCGCGATTCACCATACTCGATACATCCAGGCAACACCAAGATGTACCTGGATTTGAAGGAAAGTTACTGGTGGACAGGTATGAAGAAGGATATTGCCGAACATGTTGCGGTATGTGATGTTTGTCAGCGAGTAAAGGCGGAACATCAGAAACCAGCAGAGTTACTCCAACCTTTGCCGATACCCGAGTGGAAATGGGATAATCTTGGTATGGACTTCATCACAGGATTACCCAGGACCCGTTCAGGTTATGATTCCATATGGGTAGTGGTCGATCGCTTGACCAAGGTAGCTCATTTCATTTCGGTGAAGACCACCTATACCAATGCTAAGTTAGCCAAGATATATATGACCAGGATCGTATGTTTGCATGGAGTTCCGAGGAGTATCGTGTGAGATAGAGGAACACAATTTACATCAAAGTTTTGGCATCAGTTACATGAAACTTTGGGTACAAGGCTGGAATTCAGTACAACTTTTCATCCGCAGACCGATGGATAGACCGAGTGAGTCAATCAGATTCTGGAGGACATGTTGAGAGATTGTGTGCTAGACTATGGGTCTAGTTGGGATGAAAAATTACCTTACGCAGAGTTCTCGTACAACAACAGTTATCAAACGAGTCTGAAGATGGCCCCTTTTGAAGCTTTATTCGGAAGGAGGTGCAGAACACCATTGATGTGGGATGGTGTTGGAGACCGACAACTTTTTGGTCCCGATCTTATCCGAGATTCTAAAGAAAAGGTCAAACTGATTCGAGACCGACTCAAGATAGCCAATCCAGGCAGAAAAGCTATGCTGATAGCAAACGCAAGGAGGTGACGTATGAAGTGGGAGACCGAGCATATCTTCGTGTGTCCCCACTTCGAGGAATCAAGAGGTTTGGTGTTAAAGGAAAGTTAGCACCCAGATTCATAGGCCCCTACAAAATTCTTGAACGTAGAGGCGAAGTTGCATACAAGCTAGAATTGTCGGACGGATTGTCCGGAGTTCATGATGTTTTCCATGTTTCCCAGCTGAAGAAATCCCACGCAGAGATGGTTGATATTCCTTTGAGAGACACAGTGCCCCTAGAGGCCATACAACTTGACAGTGACCTGACCTACGAGGAGAAGCTTGTCAGAATCCTTGAGACTACCAAGAGAGTTACCCGTAGCAAGACCATCAAGTTTTATAAGGTTCTATGGAGTCACCACACCGAGGAAGAAGCCACCTGAGAACGCGAAGAAGATCTTCGTAGAGACCACCCGCACCTATTTTCTAGCCAACCCGAATCTCGAGGGCGAGATTCATCTTAAGGTGGGTAGGTGTGTAACATACCAAAATTTCATTTTGGAATGTTATGATATATAGCTATGCATCATCATCACATTGTTTGAATGAAGTGAATTGTTGAAGTTTTTCTTTTGGAATTCTGAAAGGCCATTTCAATTTCTTCTTATACTTGTTTCCTCCTATTTGAAAACCCTTTGAATATTCATAAAAAGAGAGGACTAATATGACACTCCACACCAGGGGCATCTTGGTGTGTTATTTGAACAATAAAACTAGGGGGTTATTTGAAAGTTTATCTGAAAAGAATTTAAAATCAATTAGGCATTTTGTGAAGAATTTTTTTAAAAGTATTTATTTTGACAGAGGAAAAATGTTCATTAAGTAGCATTTATTCCCCTAATCATTTTGATATATATATTCCCTATGTTTGGAAATGATTTGAATGCATTAAAGAGTCTTAAACACTCTGGAAAAATAGAAAAGGACACAGATTTAAAGTGTTTAATTAGAAAACCGGCCAGCCCATAGCCTTTAAACCCCGAGATCCCTCCGGATTTGTCACCGACGCACTAACCTCGCCCTCTCTCTCACTAACGTGTGGGATCCACTGTCCGACAGTGTCATCCGCGCGCCCGTCTCCTTCCTCGCGCGAGACCACGTCGCCGGAGATCTCTCCCCTTCGGATCTCCCTCCTCTCTCCCTCTCCCGACCCCACACCTGGCCTATAAAAAGCCCTTCCCTTGCCGCTCTCCATTCCAACCCGCTACCCCCTCTAACCTCGCCAGAACACCACCGCACCACCTCACCGGAGTTCTGACTCCACCCGAACCTCCCAGAGCTTCTAGCCGTCGCCACACTCACCCCCACTCCCCTCTGACGCCACCATTCGATGATGTATCTTCGCCACCGTCACCTGAGCATTTCGGACGCCGCCCTTGACCACCACAGCACCATCCCGAGCATCTCCGACCACCGGCCGTCGTCGACGTCGCCAGAACTCCGACCCCCTCCTCTGTAAGCCGCCACCTCCGCCCGCAACCGTCAGATCTAGGATCTACGCTCCAGATTAGAAATTTTATAAAAACGAACCGATACACGTTAGTTTTCGGTCGTCCACCGCAAACACCCTGCACGCTCACGACCTCGGCAAATCACAGCACACCACGTAGCCCTATCCGTTCGCTAGGAATTTTGTTCTTTTCTGTTTTGTTTTACAAAATAGAATGTTTTCTGTTTTGGTTTTAGTTGTAACTTTTAAACTAATTAGTGTTTTTAATTGATTCTTTTTTCATTAGGTCACAAATTTCATGTAGTTTCATCCTGCGGTCTTAGATTTCAAATTTGAACTTTTAAATTTGAATGTAACCAAATTTTCTTAAATTACTAAAATCTGTATAACTAGAGTTTAAAAATATATTTTTGTAGTCATTTGAGTACGAGGATCGTCAACAAGGCAAGTCACTTTGATCATGTTTACCCATGTTTTTATTGCATTAGTTCTACCATCTCCCCAATTGCATGCAAAGTAGGTAAGTTGGAAACTTGGTTACTTGATGTAGTATCATGTGGTAGGATCCCCTCAACCCTTTTGACACATTGGCCTCGAGAAACGTTGATTTATATTTTGCTATGCTAATAGTAGACGGGGTTGGTTGTGTGATTCATGAGAGTTGTGAGATAATAATTTCAAGACCTACAAGATGATCAAGACTTCAAGACCTGAGTTTTCAACATACCTCTGGGTGGATGATGGTTGAACGGCGCCCTGGAGAAACCAGTGGTTAGCCTAGGTGTTGTTGGAGAAGTGTCAGTATTCACGCGGAAAGGTCCACCCAGGCAAAAAGAGATGGATGGATGCTTCAAGACCAAGGCTTACCTGCACATCCACAAGCCATTATGGGCTCTGGCTTGGTTGGATACTGTGGTGACCATGGACAGGCGATGCTACGAGATATAGAATAATGGTAGGAAAGGATGGGCACCGACAGAGTCTCAGGGAAACCCTTTAGAAGACCATGTTTTGGTCATCCGTTTCTCAAACACCCAGAAGTGCGAGAAATCCAACGGAGGCGATCAAATCTTGTGGGGAACGTGTGCAAAACTCTGCAGAGTACCCAAACCTAATCGATTAGCCGTGTCCACGGTCATGGACAACTTGAGCCAAAGGAACTGAAACTATCTGGAATTCTCAACACAAATCATGATATTGATGTGGGTATAAATGACAACTTGGGTATGAGAATTGGTTGGTGGAACCATCTCATTAATCAATCAACATTGTAGTAATAATATTTTGCCCCCTCTTGTAGTAAAAAAATTGGCTTTATGCAAAACTTACCACCCCACCTGCCAAATATGCATATAGAATAGATGATTTACTTGACACCCCTTCTCTTTTGTGACATTGCTAGCATATTCAATATGCTGACCTACATGGCTGCAATGTGTCATGTTGCAGAGTATTTTTCCGACTAGGAGTGAGGATACGCTCTACGCTCGGTGAGATGCCCTTGGAGTCATATGGACTCAACTACCTTTGAAGCTTCCGCAAGATTAGTTATTCTCATGAGTTGGCCTTCAGCCACTTTATTGTAATTCTTATTGTAATAAAGGACTCGATATGAGATTTCAATTTATAAATCTGTGTTATTTCCCTTTGATATATACATTGATGTACCGTGTGTGTACCCGCATGATCTTGGGATGATACGGAAACACCGGAGATTCGACCTTTCAGGTCGGGTCGCTACAGGTATAAGCTTGGGGGAGTTGATACATCCATTTTGCATCATGCTTTTATATTGATATTTATTGCATTACGGTCTGTTACTACACATTTTGTACAATACTTATGCCTTTTCTGTCTTATTTACAAGGTTTTCATGAAGAGGGAGAATGCCGGCAGCTGGAATTCTGGACTGGAAAAGGAGCAAATCTGATATACCTATTCTGCATAACTCCAAAAGTCCTGAAAATCTACATAGAATTATTTTGGAATATACAAAAATTATTGGGTGAATGAAATACATCAGGGGCTCCACCAGGTAGTCACAAGCCGAGGGGGCGTGCCCTACCCCTCTGGGCGCGCCCCTATGGCTTGTGGCCCACTTGGCAGCCCTTTGATGCCCATATTCTGCTATATGGAGGGGTTTGACCTGGAAAAAATCATAACAGAGCTTTTGGGGCGAAGCTCCGCCGTCTCGAGGTAGAACTTGGGCAGAACCAATCTAGGGCTCCAGCGGAGCTGTTCTTCTGGGGAAACTTCCCTCCCGAGGGGGAATCGGAGCCATCATCATCACCAACAATCCTCTCATCGAGAGGGGGTCAATCTCCATCAACATGTTCATGAGCACCATCTCCTCTCCAAACCCTAGTTCATCTCTTGTATCCGATCTTTGTCTCAAAACCTCAAATTGGTACCTGTGGGTTCCTAGTAGTGTTGATTACTCCTTGTAGTTGATACTAGTTGGTTTACTTGGTGGAAGATCATATGTTCAGATCCTTAATCATCATTAATACTCCTCTGATTATGAACATGAATATGCTTTGTGAGTAGTTATGTTTGTTCCTAAGGACATGGGATAAGTCTTGTTATAAGTAATCATGTGAATTTGGTATTCGTTAGATATTTTGATGAGATGTATGTTGTTTCTCCTCTAGTGGTGTTATGTGAATGTCGACTACATGACACTTGACCATTGTTTGGACCTAGAGGAAGGCATTGGGAAGTAATAAGTAGGTGATGGGTTGCTAGAGTGACAGAAGCTTAAACCCTAGTTTATGCGTTCCTTCATAAGTGGCATATTTGGACCCACATGTTTCATGATATGGTTATATTTATCTTAATTCTTCTTTCGTAGTTGCAGATGCTTGCAAGAGGGATTAATCATAAGTGGGAGGCTTGTCCAAGTAAGGGCAGCACCCAAGCACCGGTCCACCCACATATCAAATTATCAAAGTAACGAACGTGGATCATATGAGCATGATGAAAAGTAGCTTGACAAAAATTCCATGTGGCCTTGGGAGCACCTTGCTTTATATAAGAGTTTCTCCAGGCTTGTCCTTTGCTATAAAAAGGATTAGGACACCTTGCTACACCTTTTTTACAATTGTTACTTGCTACCCATTACGAATTATCTTATCACAAAACTATCTGTTACCAACAATTTCAATGCTTGCAGAGAATACCTTACTGAAAACCGCTTGTCATTTCCTTCTGCTCCTCATTGGGTTCGACACTCTTACTTATCGAAAGGACTACGATAGATCCCCTATACTTGTGGGTCATCAGTAGGTGTGACCTTATTCAAATCAAGTCTTCTATAAAGAGAAAGTCATAACATTATCACCGACTCCTAAATCACATAAAGAAGTTTTAACATAACTTCGTTTAATGGAGCAAGGTATAGTAGGTATCCCGTGGTATCCCAATTTCTTAGGTACTCCACTCCCAAAAGAGTAATTAGGAAGCATGATGGAAATCATAACTTCAAGTATCTTTATTTTGTTAGTGACAATGTCTTTCATATATTTTTCATTAGAGCCACCTTTAAAATATTTGTCAAAAGTGTTCACAAAAAACACTAGCATAAGCATTTCAAGAAAGCGCTCAAACTCTTCCTCGTACTTATTTTTTAGAAGGCTTACGAGGGAATGGCATGGGTTTTTGAACCCATGGATCTCTTTCCTTACCATGTTTTCTACCTATGAAATCTCTCTTATCATAATGTTTATTGTTGGGAGGTGGGTTATCAAGACCATCTGCAGGTTCTATTTCTACATCATTATCAGGTTATTTATCATTATCTGGTTGAATTTCAACATGAACATCATCATTTTCATTATTCCTAGGTGCATGTTCACTACAAGATTGTGTCTCAACGTCACAAATAAGAACGTCATTATGATTTTCAAAAGGTTTTTCTATCACAGGTTCACTAGAATCATGTAAAGTCCTATCATTTTTCTTTTTATTGTTATTCTTAGATGGACTAGGATTATAATTATTAATGTTGTGAGAATTTTTCTCATTCTTTTTAGGATGTCCTTCAGGATAAAGGGGTTCTTGTGTCATTATACCCCCTCTAGTCACAACTCTAATAGCATGACCATTCAATTTATTATTCATTTCAGTAACCAAATCATTTTGTGACTTAACAACTTGTTCCAGCTAAGTACGAACCATGGACGAGTGTTTACCTAGATCTCTAACATCATTAGCAATTCTAAACATCGAGTCACTCAAGCGATTAATCATAATGGCATTTCATTTCAATTGATCGTTAACATACATATTGAAATGTTCTTGCTTAATAATGTAATTATCAAATTCATCCTTGCATTGTCTAGCAGTTTTCTTATAAGTTATATCACCTTCATCAAATCTGCAAAGAGAATTTACCTCTACTACCTATGTAGGGGCATCAAGTCCTTGCATTTCTTCAATAGGTGGTAGATTCTTAACATCTTCAATTTTAATACCTTTTTCTTTCATAGATTTCTTGTCTTCTTACATATATTCTAGATTGAGGAATAGAATACCTCTCTTCTTTGTAACTGGTTCAGGAGGTGGTTTAGGAAGTGTCAAATCATTAGCATTCTTCAAAATATTATTCAATAGTTCTTTAGCTTGCCCAATAGTTTGTTCCCTGAAAACACAACCTTCACAACTATCAAGGTAGTCCCTAGAAGCATTAGTTAGTCCACTGTAAAGGATATAAAGTATTTCATTTTTAAGAGGATAATTAGGCAAAGCTTTAAGTAGCAGCAGAAGCATCCCCAAACTTGAGGGATATTCTCTTGTTCTATTTGCACGAAGTTAAATATTTCTTGTAAATCAGCTTGTTTCTTATGAGCAGGAAAATATTTTTCAGAGAAGTAATATATCATTTCCTGGGGGCTACGCACATAACTAGGAGCAAGTGGAAGATACCACTTCTTAGCATCACCCTTTAGTGAGAAAGGACAAAATCTTTAGAATATAGTAATAGCGATTTTTTTCCTCATTAGCAATTAGGGTGGCAATATCATTTAATTTGGTAAGGTGTGCCACGACAATTTCAGATTCATTACCATGAAAAGGATCAGATTCTACCAAAGTAATTAGCTCAGGATCAACAGATAATTCACAATCATTATGAGTAAAAAATATAGGAGAAGTAGCAAATTTAGGATCATATTTCATTTTCTCCTTCATACATTTTTCTTTCAGTTTACTCAACAATTTCTTAAGATTGTATTTATCATTATAACCAAGAAACCCCATCCATAACATAACCATCAAGTACATCAGGCATTTCAATTCTAGGAGCAAATCTAGACATCTAGGTAAATCATAGTTTTCATCAATTTCAGCATTCTCAAGTTCTTTAGACTTAGCAATATGAGCATCAAGTAGATCACCTAGTGGCACATATTCAGTTTCATCTAGCATAGTAGTAACTTCCTCACGAGTTTATTCAAAATAGAATAAGTACCATCAATTACATGTGACATATCAGATTGAATAGAAGGTGGTGGTGTTGAAAGCTTACTCAAAACGGAAGGTCAATCAAGTGCAAAGCTTGATCGCAATTCCTTACATGCCCTTGTCCTAGAGGGTACAATCTTGGTTTTAGTATCTTTTTGATTCTTCATAGTGACAATTCAAAATCCCAAGTGAACTCAACAAATAGAGCTATGCTGCCCGGTAACATCGCCAGAAAAATGTCATGAGAACCCACAAATATAGGGGATCGCAACAGTATTCGAGGGTAATATTTCACCCAAATTTATTGATTCGACACAAGGGGAGACAAAGAATATTTATTGGTCTTACAAATTGAGTTGTCAATTCAACCACACCTGGAATTTCTTTTTGCACTGAAGTTTTTAGTAGCACTGTAACAAAAGCAATAGGAACACTAATTGCAACAAATTTTATTGATTGTAGCAGCAATATTAATGAAAGTAACTTAACAAAAATCAATGTACGAATAGCGTAAGCCATGGATCAATGATGGATAATTGATTTGGATGACATTCATCCTGTAACTATTACACACAAGAGCGACACGAAACTAGCTCCAATTCATGAATATAATGTAGGCATGTATTCCGTATATAATCATACGTGCGCTTATAATAAGAAGTTGCATGACATCTTTTGTCCTACCCTCTTCTGACTGCAGGGTCCATATGGAAATTAAGATATATTAAGGCCTTCTTTTAATAGAGAACCAGAACAAAGCATTAACAAATGGTAAGTACATGAACTCCTCAAACTACGACCATCATCGGAGATGATCCCAATTATTGTAACCTTGGGGTCGACGGATCATAACACATAATAGGTGCATGCAACTTGCAAGATAGAATCCAAAACACTCTCATATTCGTGAAAACATAATAGGTTAAGGCCTGAAATCATGGCACTCGGGCCCTAGTGACAAGCATTAAGCATATCAAAGTCATGGGAACATCAATCTCAGAATGTAGTGGATACTCGGGATCAAGCCCTATCAAAATAACTCGATTAACTGGTTAATCTCATCCAATACCATCACCGTACAGCAAACCTATAAAGGAATTACTCACTCCCGGTGGCGAGCATCATGGAATCATTGATGGAGAAGGGTTGGTGATGACGATGGCGAGGAATTCCCCTCTTTGGAGCCCCAAACAGACTCTAGATAAGCCCTCCTGAGGAAGAACAGGAGGAGGTGGCGGCTCCATCTCGTAGAACGCGTTGAAAACTTCTCTCCTATATTTTCTTGGGAAATAGAAATATATAGGCTTGAGATTAGGTTATGCGAAGCCTCGTGGGCCCCACAATGGAATAGGACAAGCCTAGGTGGGTATGCGCGCCATGTTGCCTTGTGACCAATAGGTGCTGCCCCCATCTGCTGGATCTTTGGTCCAGTATTTTTATACGTTCCATAAAAAATCTCGAGAAAGTTTCATCCAATTCCGAGAACTTTTATTTCTGCACAAAAACAACATGGTAGTTCTCCTAAAAACAGCGTCAGTCCAGTTTAGTTTCATTTAAATAATGCAAATTAGAGTCCAAAAAAAGACCAAAAGTGGTTGCAAAAGTAGATACGTTGGAGACATATAAAACACCTATACAAAAGAAGCTTAAGATAAAACCACATTTACTTGTCGTTTTGGAAGCTATGCTTATAGATGTATGCATTTTGGTTCTCTAATTTTTGTGGAAAGATTGTTGAAATATTCATGGGTGATTTTTCCGTTCACGGAACCTCTTTTGATGATTGTTTAAGAAAAATTATCGAGTTATGCAGAGATGTGAAGAAACTAATCTTGTCTTGAACTCAGAGAAGTGCCACTTTATGGTGAATGAAGGTATTCTTTGGGCATAAGATCTTTGAAATATGTATTGAGGTAGATAAAGCTAAAGTTGATGCAATTAAGAAAATGCCTTGTCCTAAAGATATCAAAGGTATTCAAAGTTTCCTTGGTCATGTTGGTTTCTATAGAAGGTTCCTAAAAGATTTCCCTAAAATTTCTGTCTACCAATCTTCTTCAAAAAGATGTTCCATTTGTTTTTCACGATGATTGTGTATAAGCCTTTGAAATACTTAAGCAATCCTTAATTTTTGCACCTATTGTTCAACCACGTGACTAGAACCTGCCCTTTGAAATAATGTGTGATGCTAGTGATTATGTTGTTGGTGTTGTTCTAGGACAAAGAGTTGATAAACAAACTGAATGTTATTCATTATGCTAGTGAAACCCTAGGCAGTGCTCAAAAGAATTATGCTACTACTCCAAAATAATTTCTAGCAATTGTGTTTGCATGTGATAAATTCAGATCTTATATTGTTGATTCTAAAGTAATAATTCACACCTTTCATACTATTATTAAATATCTTATAGAAAAGAAAGATGATATACATATACTCATTAGGTGGGTTCTTTTATTACAAGAGTTTGACTTGCATATTGTTGAGAGGAAGGGAGCTGAAAATTCTGTAGCAGATAATTTGTCTAGGATTGGCAATGTTCTTGATGACCCACTGCCTATTGATGATAGTTTTTTCAAGAGCAATTAGCTATTATAAATCATTCTAGTTCTCACAATAGTCATTGGTATGCAGATTATACCAATTACATTGCTGCTAAATATATACCACCTAATTGCACATACCAACAAAAGAAAACTTCTTATTTGACTTGACACATTACTATTGGGATGACCCACATTTACATAAAGAAGGACTAGATGGTATTATTAGATGTTGTGTACCTGAGCATGAAGAGGAACAAATCCTACAGAAGTGTCAATCCGAAGCATGTGGAGGACACCATGTGGGAGACAGAACTACACATAAGGTATTATAGTCTAGTTTATATTGGCCTACTCTCTTCAAGGATGCACGTAAGTTTGTCATTTCATGTGCCGAATTTCAAATATTGGTAATATTGGTTGATGTCTGGAAATGCCAATGAATTATTCACTTGTTAACCATTTGATGTTTGGGGCTTTGATTATATGGGACATTTTCCTTCCTCTAATGGGCATGCTCATATTTAGCTATTGTTGATTATGTTACTAAGTGGGTATAAGATATTCCTACTAGTAGTATTGATCACAACACCTCTATTAAAATGCTTAAATAAGTTATCTTCCTGAGGTTTGGAGTCCCTAGATATTTAATGACTGATGGTGGTTCACATTTTATTCACGAAGCATTCTATAAACTCTTAGCTAAATATAATGTTAACCATATAATTGCATCTCCATATCATCCTCAATCTAGTGGTCAAGTTGAACTGAGAAATAGAGAAATAAAGTTAATTTTGCAAAAGACAGTCAATAGATGCAGGAAGAATTGGTCTCAAAAACTAGATGATTCATTGTGGGCATATAGAACTGCTTACAAAAATCCTATGGGTATGTCCCCCCTATAAAATGGTTTGTGGGAAATCTTGTCATTTACCTCTAGAATTACGGCATGTTGTCAATTAAAGAACTTAACTATGATTTTAAACACTACGGCGAAAAGGGCTTATTTCATGTGAGCTCTCTAGATGAATGGTGGACACAAGCCTATAAAAATGTCAATTTGTTTAAATAAAAGGACTAAAAGATGGCATGACAAGAGAATACAAAAACTAGAATTAAACATTGGTGGTCATGTCCTATTATACAATTCCCTTTTCAGATTCTTTGCAGAAAACTTCTCTCCAAATGGGAAGGGCGCTATATTATCAAGGTGGTTTGTCGCTTCGGAGCCATCAAGATTAATAATGATGAAGGCACAAAACCTAAGGAGGTTAATGGGAAAATAATTAAACAATATATTTTAGGTACACCCATTAACAAGTAAACCAACATTATTCAAACAATGACACCGAAGGAGCACATAAAAGAGACCTTCCAGAACACTCCAGAATCTTGAAAAGGGGTAGGTATGTGGTACGATAAATAAAACGACTCCAAAAATTCCATAAAACATATTTTTGTTCATTTCAGAATACATAAAAGAATTACAAATAATAACTAGCCATGAAAGAGCATGAAGAGGCCGCGATATTGGGGGCGCGCCTATCGAGCTTGTGTACACCTCGTGGACTTTCCAAACTCCTTTTCCCTTTCATAGACTTGTCCTCCATGGGAAAAATTCATAATATATACTCCTTTATGTGTTGACCTCTGTATCACAAGTTTTTCGTGTGTTCTTGTTTTGGCTTGTTTCAATCGGATCTAGATCACTATGTATTCATCAAGCTAGACCAAGGACAAGTTCTTTGAGGAGATCATCAACCCCTACCTGCCGGAGGTGATGAAGCACCCTCACACCATTGATATGCATGAGGGTGTGCACCACATATGGGATGTTCAAGGCCCAAAGAAGGGGGGAAGCGAGAAGGTCGGGCTTCAAGTGGCAGATAGGAAATCTTCAAGTGCCATAGGATGGTTGAACGTGGTCTGAAGGCTAATCACTCCATGATGATGGAACTCATCTAAGAGCATAAGTTGGACAACAAGGACGTTGGAGAAGCTATGTTCAAGCTTCATGACCAGATTGAGCATCTTCAAGCTCAAATCTATGACCTACACAAACAAAATTATGAGTATCAATCTAGCTTTAAAAGGATGTGCATAGCTATAGATTTCAGGATTCTAGAGACACGTTCTTCTTTCTTCGATGGGGAGCCCATGCCTTGGAATATGGAGGACAAGCCCACCACTTCATGACCAACATCACCCATGAAAGAAACTTGAGTACATGGGTATGGGCATCACCCTAGGCTTGTTCTAAGATTGGGGGAGGTTCCCCGGTATCGTATCACAATCACTTTTACTATCCTTATCTATCTTAGTTTGATCGTTAGTTATTATATGATTTATAAGAATAAAGTTTTAGTATAATCTAGTTTCGAGTGCCTGCTTCATGATCTATCTATCTAAGTAATCGAGTGTCAGAGTTATATAATAAAGAGTAGTTTGAGTTTGTTTTCTTTACCTTTTTGCATCAATATTAGCAATGAAAAGGATAAAAAGGTCATCAACAACTGTCTTCAGCTAGTGCACCAAGAGAACAAACATTTGCACCCAATGCGGCAAGAGGGTTGTCAATCCCCTTGATCTCGTTACTTGCAAGCAAATGAAGTGTGTAAATTATAGTAGATAATTGTAAATTGAAAAATAAAATAAAATCAAATAAATGGAAGCAAGGTAATGAAAGTGTTTGTAAATATATGAGTGAATAGACCCGGGGGCCATAGTTTTCCCTAGCGGCATCTCTCATGTAGGAAGCATACAGTGGGTAAACAAATTATTGTTAGGCAATTTATAGCAAAGCTCATAGTTATGTGATATTCGTGGCAATGATCATGTATACATAGGCATCACGTCCATAAGCAAATAGGCCAACTCCTGGTTGCACCTATTACTATTACTCCACCCATCGACTTCTATCCAACATGCATCCACTGTATTAAGTAAAACAGAGTAATGCTTGGAGAACATTGACATGATGTAGACAAATATAATTCAATTAATATGAACTAACCCCATCGTTTTATCCTTAGTACGAACAATAAAAAGACGTTTCTTGTCCCTTTTTGTCATTGGGATTAGAGCATCGCCATATTGAACCCACTACAACGCACTGCTCTCACTGAAGAAATATCAATCTAGTTGGCCACACTATTTGAATAAATCAGAGAGATTTATGAATATGTAATGATCATACAAATAAGAATCATAATATTCAGAGGCAACTCAAATACTTTTCATGAATAATCTGAACATAATCCCACAATTCAATGGATCCCAACAAATGCACCGTACAAAAGAATTACAACGGATAGATCAAAGCAAAGATGCAATGATCATTGTATTGAAGATCAAAAGAGAGAGAGAGAGAGAGATCCATCTAGGTACTAACTATGGATATGTAGGTCTATGGTGAACTCCACACACATCATCATGAGGGCATCAAGGTTGAAGAAGAGGCCCTCTATGATCAGTCCCCCCTCCGACAAGTCACCGGAACGGAGCTCCAGATGGGATCACAGCGAAAGAGAGACTTGTGGCGGCGGAAAAAGTGTTTAGGGATGCCCTCTAGGGTTTTTGGAATATATGTTAATTTATAGGCTAGAGAACGTGGGTAGGAGCCAATAGGGAGGGACAATCCATCAGGGCATGCCGACCCCCTAGACACACCATGTTGGCTTGTGCCTCCCTCGTGCGGCCTCCAGTCTCGTCCCGAATCTTCCAGGTCTTCTTTTGGTCCGATAAAAAATCATAAAAAATCAAGGAAATTGGACTTCGTTTTGTACAGTTGGCACTGGGTCAATGGGTTAGTGCTCAAAAATAATATAGATTAGTAAATTAATACAAAAAAAGCATCCCAGAATGATAATGTAATAGCATGGAATTATAGACACATCGGAGATGTATCAGCATCCCCAAGCTCAATTCCTGCTCGTCCTTAAGTAGGTAAATGATAAAAATAGAATTTGTGATGTGACATGCTACCCAATATGTAATCTTTTGCATGTATGCTCATTGAGAAATGATGAATTAACAAACATCAACATAGTACTATTTATAAGCACAAGCAACATAATCATAAATATTTGGAAATATATGATCCTTGAAGAATGTTTATCCCCATCCAACTTATCATATTAGTAAGGCATGCCTCCGTCTTCACCACAATAATAAAAATGTCAAGCACCACTATGTCCAAGTCAGGCAATTGGATCATACTTTTTTCAATACATGAGCATCAACTTTTTGTTCTTCTTGCAATACATGAGCATGAACCATGGACATAGCATAAAAGTGGAATAGAATATGGTGGTAGATATCAAAGTGGTAAAAAGTGGAGAAGAAAGTCTTGCGTCAACTAGGCGTACCAACGGGCTATGTATATGCCCATTGATACGTCTCCAATGTATCTATAATTTATGAAGTATTCATGCCATATTTGCAATAATTATATATGATTTTGATATGATTTTATTAGAACTAACTCGGATTGACGTTGTTTTCACCAGAACTACTGTGGTGGTGTTTTTGTGCGGAAATAAAAGTTCTCGGAACAAGGTGAAAATTTACGAAGAATATTTTTGCAAAATATAAAAAATACTAGAGCGAAGAGTCACCCGAGAGGAAGGCCGAGGAGGCCACAATCCCCAAGGGCGCGACCACCCCCTACGCGCGGCCACCAGGCTTGTGGGCCCCTCGAGAGTCCACCGACCTCCCTCTCAGCTCTATAAATCCTCCAATAGTCGAAAACCTCTGAAGAATAACCTAGATCGGGAGTTTGTCCGCCGAACACCTCCAAAGCCACGAAAAACCAATCTGGGCCCTCTCCGGCGCCCTGTCGGAGGGGGGTCACCATCACCAGAGGCCATGTTCATCGTCTCAAAGGATCCATCAACACATTGGAGGCCAAGGACCAGAGGGAGAACCTCCAACTACAGAGGGGGAGCCCATGTAGAAGGAAGGACAAGGGGGAGACCATCTCCCCCTCTCTCCGGTTGGTGCCAGAGTGCCACCGGTGGAACCATCGCCGTGGTGATCGTCTTCATCAACATCATCTTCTTCATCACCCTCCTCATCTCCTTTTGGCATTCCACTCTCCTGCACCCTGCTGTAGTCACCTACTTGAACATGGTGCTTTATGCTACATATTATGATCCAATGATGTGTTGCCATCCTATGATGTTTTGAGTAGATTACTTTTGTCCTTTGGGTTGATTGATAATCTAGATTGGTTTGAGTTGCATGTTTTATTATTGGTGCTGTCTATGGTGCCTTCCGTGTTGCGCACATGTTAGGGATCCCTGCTATAGGGTTTGCAATATGTTTATGATTCGCTTATGATGGGTGGCGTGAGTGACAGAAGCACAGACCCGAGTAAGTAAGTTGTATGCGAATACGATAAAGGGGACTTGATGCTTTAATGATATGGTTGGGTTTTACCTTAATTATGTTTAGTAGTTGTGGATGCTTTCTAGAGTTCCCATCATAAATGCATACGATCCAAGTAGAGAAAGTATGTTAGCTTATGCCTCTCCCTCATATAAAATTGCAATAATGATTTCCTATCTTGTTAACAATTTCCTATGATAATTCCGCACAGCGACCCATCATTATTCCACACTTGCTATTTGTAATATATTGTAATTTTATGATAACAACACCTATATTTATATTTTAGTTCTCCGATATCATGCAAATCTATCCTCTTCATACCCACAACGTAGTTTTATTTCTCGTTTCTAGTTGGAAGCAAACGTTCGATGTACGTAGAGTCGTATTGGTGGCAGATAGGACTTGAGATAATATTGATCTGGCCTTTAGATCCTTGTGGTTTCGACACTCCATACTTATCACTTCCACCTTTGGAAATTGCTACGATGATTCCTTTCACTTCGGGACTATCAAGCTCTTTTCTGGCGCCGTTGCCGGGGAGCGATAACGTGGGGTTGATATTCTCATGTATGCTTGTTTGCTTTATTCACTAAATAGATTTTGTTTTCCCTTTTTACTTTCTTTAGTTGTCGGTGAAACAAACAAAAAATGAAAAATGAAAACTACAAAAAGAGTTACTTGCCCCTTTTGCCTAAGAAGTTTTTCAAAAAGACAAGTGACTAGAAGGTTGTGCATTAGGGAAGTGAGGGTCGACCTTGAACACTTGTGTTCATGCTCATGGAAACAATGTAGAATTTTCATGGAAACTTCGGTAAAATAATTATCACCTTTTATATATCCATTGTATTATAAAAATAATGTTCCAAAATTTACTTTGAGGATGATTAGATTGCTTGTTTGGTGTGTGCAATGCAAAAACAGAAACTTTGGTTGTACTGTGTGAATTTACATTTTTTACTAGAACGTAAAAAGTTTCTAGAAATTTTACACAGTACTACTATGCATTTTTTTAATTTTTCCTAAATTTTCAGAATTTTTTGAGTTACAGAAGTATATGAAGTTTCCAGATTACTAGAGATTTTCTTGTTTTTAACAAATTATGTTTTCTATGCATTGTTCTCATATTTTGATGAATCTATGGCTTGTATCGGGGGGTATGAACCATGGTGAAGTGGGACTATAGTATATATAATGCTAATAGGAATTTGGAATGAGTTCACAACAGTACTTAAAGTAGTAATTTGCTTTATTATAATAACGGATCTCACAAGGGTATTGTTAAGTTTGTTGTGAATGAAGTGTTCAAAGATCACGGAGGTATCGATATAAGAATAGTATGGAGAGACGAGATTTCAAGCTTGGGGATTCCCAAAGCACCCCAAGTAAGTATTTCAAGGAGACTCAAGCACCTAAGCTTGGGGATGCCTCGAAAGGCATCCCATCTTTATTCTTCAACAATTATCGGTATGCCTTGGTTTTTGTTTTGTTCACATGACATGTGTCTTTGATGCTTGTATTTTACTTTATGCTCCCTTCTAGTATGAGATAGTACTTGATGGATTTTTAGAATGCTCTTTGTTCTTCACTTAAATCTTTTGAGTACGGATTTGTAGAATGCTCTTTGTGCTTCACTTAAATCTTTTGAGTATGGAGTTATAGAATGCTTCATATGCTTCACTTATATATTTTGAGCTTGGATGTTGGTTAATATATATTAATTAATAATGCTCTATGAAATTAACTTATATCTATAGAGTATGAATTTAATGGTCATCGGAATTTGGCTTGGAAAAGTATCATTGTAATATCATGTCTAGCTAAAAAGGCATTAAAGAAAAGCGCTTGTTGGGAGACAACCCAATACTTTTACTTTCTGTTTTGATGTGTTAACATGATTAATCTAGTGTAGTAAGCATGTTTTTTTCATTTCATTTTAATAAAGTGCCAAGCAAAGCCTTTGTGATAGTATGGATACTTGCTTGTTTGATTCTGTGCAAAAACACAAAGTTTTACGTCTACTATTTGAATTGTCTGATTTTACTAGAGAGTCAAAAAATTCTTAAATTTTTACACATAATACTATGCAAATTATGTGATATTTCCTAATTTTAAAGAATTTTTAGAGTCAAGAAAGTATGGTGATGATTCAGATCTTTACAAATTGTTCTGATTTTGACATATTCTATTTTGCATGCACAGTTTGCTTGTTTCAAGTGTTCCTATAGCTTATATCGAGTAATATAAATTATGGGAATGATATAATACAGTATTTATCATCGGTTAAAAATTATGAATCCTTTCTTGACAATATCTAAGTGAATGATTTATCTTTATTACACTAACCCTTCTCACGAAGTTCCGTTAAGTTTTGTCTGATTGGAGTTTTCAAGTTTTGGGTGAGATACTGATATGCGGGGAATAAAGAGTGACAAGAACCCAAGATTGGGGATTCACAAGGCACCCCAAGGTAATATTAAAGGACCAATCAAGCGTCTAAGCTTGGGGATGCCCCAGAAGGCATCCCCTCTTTCGTCTTCAACACTATCGGTATATCTTACTTGGAGCTATATTTTTATTCGTCACAAAATATGAGTTTTGCTTGGAGCATCATTTTTATTTTTGTTTTTATATGTTAGGTGTTATTTATAATCTTTTTTTTCAATAAAAAGTTCCAATAATTGCCTTAGGTTGCTTGCATTGCATGTTTTATGAGTGTTGTGTAAAAAATAGAAACTTTCTCTGTAGTGTTTGAATTTTCATATTTTACTGGAACATAAAAAATTTCTAAAATTTTTACACAGTATTTTCATATAAATTCCTTAGCATGTCCAAAATTTTCATAATTTTTATAGTTCAATAGGTACACTTGTTTAATAAATTACTACAAACGGTTCTGCTTGGACAGATTGCTGTCATAGTTTTGCTATCTACTTATCCTATAGTTTCCATAGCCTATATTGGTAGATATAAATTGCGTAAATGATAGTATACAGTACCTAACGTTTGAAAATTATTGTGCAACTTGTCTTGGCACTACATTATGTGTTTATTTGTTCTTATGTGTACTAACCTATCTCACGAGTTCTTTTTGAGTTTTGTGTGGATGAAGTTTTTGAGAATAGGTGAAACCCATATATGAGAGGATTGAACAAGATACAAAATCTCAAGCTTGGGGATGCAGAAGGCACCCTAAGAAAATATTTCAAGAACTCTCAAGTATCTAAGCTTGGGGACGCTACGCATCCCACCTCTCTTCTTCAACAATTATCGGTTAGCCTATGTTGAGCCTAAATTTTTATTCGTTCACATGATGCATGCTATTATTGGAGTGACATTTATATTTTGTTTGTTGTTTCAATAAAATCATTGGATCTGAAATTTTTAATAAGAGAGAGTACCCACATGGATATTTATCTAATTAACTAAGGATTCATCTTCACTTATATCTTTTTGGAGTAGTTTGTCATTCATTCTCATGCTTCACTTATATCCTATGAGCAAATGGTCAAATGAATTGAATATCATAAATATGAAATTTAAAATGCTTCATATACTTATCCCATGGGTAGTAGTGAATTCACAAATAATAGGTATAGGTGGTGAAATTTATTGAAAGTTAGCAAACATCACGTTGGTCACTTTAACAATTCATGAAAGAATATTGAAGGAAGAGAGGTTTCACATATAAATATACTATCTTGGACATCTTCTATGATTGTGATACCCATTAATTATTTTCAAACTTGAGAAAATTAGTTGAAGTTGGACAAGGAACACAACGTGATGAGTTATGGTTGAATATATTTGCATAGAAGTTATATTGTTATGGATCCTCCAACATGTGGTGCTTGCTTCCACCTCATACTAGCCAAAACTTCCGCACCAAGTAGAAATAGTACTTGTGCACCCAAACATGCTTAAACCACTTTTGCCATGAGAGTCCACTATACCTACCTATGGATTGAATAAGATCCTTCAAGTAAGTTGTCATCGGTGCAAAAATCAATAAAAATTGTTCCTAAATATGTAAGATATTTTATTGTAAGGGAAAATAAGCGTTGTACGAATTTGTGATGACAAACAAATAAAAGTGACGGGCTGCATAATAAAGGTTGCTATCGCAAAGGGCAATACAATGTGATGTTCCTTTACATTAAAAGTTGGCGCATCTAAAAACAAAAAGCGCATGACAACCTTTGCTTCCCTCTGCGAAGAGCCTATATTTTATTTTATAGTACTTACCTTTATTCCAGAAGCTTAATTCTATACAATTTTACTAGAACTAACCTAGACTAACGATGTTTTCAACAGAACTAAAGTGTTGTTGTTTTTGTGCCGAAATAAAAGTTCTCGGAACGAACTGAAAATTTACGGAGAATATTTTTGGAAAATATAAAAATTACTAGAGCGAAGAGTCACCCGAGAGGAAGTCCGAGGAGGCCACAAGACCCAGGGGCACGGCCACCCCCCTAGGCGCGGTCACCAGGCTTGTGGGCCCCTCGAGAGTCCACCGACCTCCCTCTCAGCTCTATAAATCCTCAAATATTCCAAAACCTCCTAGGAATAACCTAGATCGGGAGTTCCGCCGCCGCACACCTCTAGAGCCACAAAAACCAATCTTGGCCCTCTCCGACGCCCTGTCGGGGGGGGGGGGTTCACCATCACCGGAGGCCATCTTCATCGTCCCGGAGGGGCCATCAAGACCATGGAGGCCAAGGACCAGAGGGAGAACCTCCCCCTATAGAGGGGGAGGCCATAGAGGAGGAAGCACAAGGGGGAGACCCCTCTCCCCCTCTCTCCCCGTGGTGCCGGAGTGCCACCGGGGGAACCATCACCGCGGTGATCGTCTTCATCAACATCACATTGTTCATCACCATCCTCATCTCCTTTTAGTGGTACACTCTACGCACCCTACTGTAATCACCTACTTGAACATGGTGCTTTATGTTACCTATTATGATCCCATGATGTATTGCCATCCTATGATGTTTTGAGTAGATTACTTTTGTCCTTTGGGTTGATTGATGATCTAGATTGGTTTGAGTTGCATGTTTTATTATTGGTACTGCCCTATGGTACCTTTTGTGCCACGCATACATGACGGATCCCCATTGTAGGGTTTGCAATATGTTTATGATTCGCTTATGGTGGGTGGTGTGAGTGACAGAAGCACAAACCCAAGTAAGTAGGTTGTTTGCATATGGGATAAAGGGGACTTGATGCTTTAATGCTATGGTTGGATTTTACCTTAATGATCTTTAGTAGTTGCGGATGCTTGCTAGAGTTCCAATCATAAGTGCATATGATCCAAGTAGACAAAGTATGTTAGTTTATGCCTCTCCCTCATATGAAATTGCAATAATGATTTCCTATGTTGTTAACAATTTCCTAGGATAATTCCGCACACCGACCCATCATTATTCCACACTCGCTATTTGTAATATATTGTAATATTATGATAACATCACCTATATTTACATTTTAGTTATCCGATATCATGGAAAGCTCTCCTCTTCATACCCACAACATAGTTTTATTTCTCGTTTCTAGTTGGAAGCAAATGTTCGGTGTACGTAGAGTCGTATCAGTGGCAGATAGGACTTGACAGAATATTGATCTTACCTTTAGCTCCTTGTGGGTTAGACACTCCATACTTATCACTTCCACCTTTGGAAATTGCTACGATGATTCCTTGCACTTGGGGACTATCACCCATCGATAGATGTCAATGCAAGGAGTAGGGATTGCCATGCATATGATGCACTAGAGATATGAGTCAACTGAAGCTAACTGGGTGTGCATCCAACTTGTTTGCTCAAGAGACCTTAGGAATTTTAGGATGCCCGTCATAGGAATGCAAGTTTATAATAATGAAAAATAACTCCCACTAGCATATGAAAATGACATAACATGAGACTCTCTATATGAAGAACAAGGTGCCACTTTCAGGCACAAGTGTGGTAAAGGATAACAACAAAGTACCTTCTCTCTTTTTATCTCATTTTTTTTATTTTTGGTGGGCTCATTTGGCCTCACCCATTTTTATTTCATCACTGGGACAATGCTTTAGTAATAATTATCATCACACTTCTATTTACTTATAACTCAATATGAAAACTCGATATGAAGAACTATGTAGCGATTTGACTTGGTATGAATGCCTCTGGCAATGTACCAGGATGTGTAATGATCTAGCATGACATATATCAAAAATATGATGAACGGTGGCTTTGCCATAAATACTATGTCAGCTCTATATGATCACGCAAAGCAAGATGATGATGAATGAACTAGTCATATGATGTAACGGTGAAATTTGCATGGCAATATATCTCATAATGGCTATGAAAATGCCATAATAGGTAAGTATGGTGGCTGTTTTGAGGAAGATATAAGGAAGCTTATGTGTGACACAACATATCATGTCATGGAGTTTAGATGCACCGGTGAAGTTTGCACCAATCCTCAAGGTGAGAATGGGCAATGCACGGTACCGAAGAGGCTGGCAAAATATGAGGTGGTAAGATTGTGTATGTCCAAAGGTTCACATTAGTCATAAAGAACTCATATACTTATTGCAAAGTTTTATTAGTTTTATCACAAATCAAAGTACTACTCGCGTGCCTCGGGGGAGGAGTTCGGGAGGAGTTAACCATCGCGCGCCCTCGACCCGAAACAAAACTACGATTTGAACGAGGAATAAAAATGCTCACACATATCCACCATGCCTTTTTCTAATATTTAGACAAACAGGAAATTGACACCACTTAATACCGATACTTATATGAACCGACAACCATGCACTCACACCCTTTCACATTACCACATCAATATCATTAACCCAAAATTTCTCTTTAATGTGCTACATGATGGTTTTGATTATCACTCATTGAGTACCTCTTATTTTTGGACTAGTCTTATGAACCATGCAAATTATTGTCACTATTTATTAACTCTCAAAAAAATACAAGTGAAGATCGAGAGTGCATTTATTTCTACAAAATATATACACCATCGTGCTAAAAAGTTATAAGTGAAGTACTAGAGCAACTACTAAGCTCAAAAGATATAAGTGAAGCCCATAGAGTATTCTAATAAATTATGATGAAGGTGTGTCTCTATCAAATAGGTGTGTCTATCAAACTAAGATTGTGGAAAACTAAAAATAAAAGAAAACAAAAGCAAACGATGCTCCAAGCAAAACGCATATCATGTGACGATTAAAAGTATAGCTCCAAGTGACATACCGATGGATTGAGACAAAAGAGGGGATGCCTTCCGGGGCATCCCCAAGCTTAGACACTTGAGTCTTCCTTGAATATTACCTTGGGGTGCCTTGGGTATCCCCAAGCTTAGGCTCTTGCCGCTCCTTATTCCTTCGTCCATCGTGATAACACCCAAAACTTGAAAACTTCAATCACACAAAACTCAACAAAACTTCGTGAGATCCGTTAGTATAAGAAAATATAAGATACTTTAGGTACTATTATAAATTGATTCATATTTCATCATTGCATAATAGTTACTCTATTCTAACTTCTCCATGGCTTATACCCCCTCGATAAAATCCATAGCATCATCAAAACAAGAAAACTATGCATGTTGGCTACATGGAATATTTGGAATCAGCGCAACCGGACTATATTTGATGGAGTACTGGCAACACAACAGGAATGCATTAGGATGTTGAGATCAGATTTGGAAATCCTTCAATATAGACTTAAGCGTGACAAATCTACTTTTATAGATAGATTTCTTCCAAGAATCCACTTGTAATTTCCTTTGTTCTATTACTGCTTGATCCTTGTTGTTGTTGCATGGATTTGTAAAACCTTGTAACAGTCCTCAGTATATATAGCCATACTTTTATAACCTTGTAAAACCTTGTAAAACCTTGCATGGATCCTTTCTTCCAAGCATGTCACAAAGAGATTTAGGTATAGTTGAAACACTACCACCAAGGTCACACAAAGCATTACATCATATTTATTTATCCTTATTTTAATAGTAGGTTCCCACTCATCATGCAATTTTCTTGGAATAGAAACTCCAAGCTCAAGTTTATCATCATAAGCTTGTATCATCACTTCCACTATGTGATTAGGGAAAGTCTTGTTTTTTCATAAGCATTGGGTGAGATAATAATTGTTTGCAACAAGGAAATACATTATTACTAAAGAGAAACTTTCATAATTAAATTCCTTGTAATCCAAGATAGTGGGCACATCACTAGTTAAAGTTTTAACCTCTCCAAACCCACCTTTTCTGTTGTAGCATTAGAATCATCATCCTCCAAGCAAATAAGGTGCTCTCTAGATAGAGTTGACTAATCTTAAGTCCCTCTATAATTTAATTTAGATTAGTAAATAAATATTCAATAGGAGAAGTACCAATCATTTTAAGATCTTCATCATGATTCCGGTAAAAGCCGGGTGAAAGAGCCTTTTGTAAGAATTCCCGGTTAGTTTTTAACTTAGTGGTCCTCTCCTTACTTTCATTAATATTTATTTGGATATATTTAATAGTCTCATTAAAATCATACTTGGGTGACAAAGTTTTACTTTTAAGAGTTTCAACATCAAGAGCAATTCTATCCATGTTTTTAGCCAAAGCATGAACCGTATGCAAGTTTTCTTCTACCATAGTATTAAAAATATTTTGAGAAGTAATAAATTCTTTAACTATGTTCTCAAGATCAGAGGGCATCCTATTAGCATTTTTAGAAGAATTTCCATACTAATTACCATAAGAGTTTCCATAGTTGTTAGAGGAATTACCAGGATACAACCTAGCATTGAAATTTCCTCTATAAGCATTGTTGTTGAAATTGTTTCGCGAGATAAAATTCACATAAATAGCATCATTATCTTGATCAATCAAAGTAGACAAGGGCATATCATTTGGATCAACATGAGTATTTTTGCTAGCAACCATATTCGTAAGAGCATCCACTTTTTCAGTCAAAGTAGTGATTTCCTCAACAAAATTTACCTTCTTACCAGTTGGAGCTCTTTTGGTATGCCATTGAGAGTAATTTGTTATGATGTTGTCCAGAAGTTTTGCAGCCACTCCTGAGGTTACATCCATAAAGGTTCCACCTACAGTAGAATCTAGGAGATTTCTAGACACGGAGTTTAGTCCAACATCGAAATTTTGGATAATCATCCACAAGTTTAAACAATGAGTAGGGAAATTTCTAATCATCAATTTTATCATCTCCCTAGCTTTTGCAACATGTTCTTGATCATGTTGTTTAAAATTAATAATTTGATTTCCAAGGGAGATGATCTTAGTAGGAGGAAAATACTTGGAAGTAAAAGCATCTTTACACTCATCCCATGTTCCAATACTATTACGTGGTAAAGATGAAAACCAAGAATTAGCTTTAGCTCTTAGTGAAAAAGGAAATAATTTCAATTTCACAACATCATTATCCATATCCTTTTTCTTTTGCATCTCACAAAGTTCAACAAAAGTATTAATATGAGCAACGTGATCCTCATTACACTACTAGGGAAAACCCTAGTAGTAGAGCTCGAAATATGCATAGTAGTAGCGCTAGGTCCAGTGCTACTGCTATCGTGCTACAGCAAAGTTTTAGCAGTAGCACTAGCCTGGCAAGCACTACTACTATGTGTTGTTAATAGTAGCGCTTGATAGGCCAGCGCTACTACTAACTATCTGTAGCGCTTGGACAAACGAAGCGCTGCTGCTAATCCAGCGCTGCTATTAGATGATTTCCAGCGCTACTTCTAGTATTCCTGCTTTTACAGATTTACACCCTCTACGTATTTGTGATGTATTTATACAAGATCTATATAGTAGTGTCATCAGATCATACTAAACATACACTATTATCATCATATCATAGACATATAGTACTCTCATGATACCATCATCATCATTCAACACAAATATCATCACATCTCAAAAATAGCAATACACAACAGTGATCATGTCATGTCTCAAATAAGTGCAAATGCATGGTCATGGCACAAACACAAGTTTTCATCATCTCTATCTAAACCATGATGTAGCGGAGAAGAGCGATCAGCATGAGCAAGAGCGCGACTATGTAGTACTTGAGGCACCGGCGGTCCCGCCCCCGCTCGTGCCAGAGTGTCCACCTCAAGTAACTACTTTCCGCTTCGGCTCTGCCGTCGAACCCTCTGTGGCTAGCACCCGGGTACCTGTGCACCTGGGCCTGAGCGTGTGGCATGTGGTCATAGACTCCTAGAACCCTCCCAACGAACACGACATGCTAGTCCTTCGCCATCTCTAAACTTTGTACCTGCATTGACAGTTGATCAATTGAACAATAATATGCAACCTAATGTACTTAAGAAAACAAAGAGGCATAATTAGCAAAATACAAGCAACTTATAGTAAACATAAGTGACAAAGTTCCTGATATATACCCAAACTAATTAACTAGCTAGAGCGATTAGTCCTCCATGTCGGCGGTCCAATCTTCATAGTCAGGGATGAAGCATCCGAGCTTTGTGAAAGGCTTAAGGTCCAGACGCTAAGCGAGTACCAGTGCTCGGTCATCATCCCGAGTCATTGTTGGCCCATGGTAGAACATCCCTGTTGGTTCGAGGACCTGCTTCATCATCACTTGGGCAAGTTCACACTGTACGTGATAAAACTCAGCTCGGAGTCGATGATCTGGTGTCTGTCCTATGCTTGTGGCCCAGCTGACAATCTCGGCATCTTAGGTAGTAGGTGAAATGCGAAGGCGTTGATTATCCCTTCCGTACTCGAGCAGGTGATGCATGAGGTAGAATCCATCAGCCTGACTGGTGTGCGGTTGCTGGATGCAGCAGAAGTCGGTCTTATGGCGGAAAACTAGCCCGTACTTCCTGTTCCTTTTCACCTTTATATATCCACCAGACATGTTGAAGGTAAATAGGGCACTATTGAGAACTCTCTTTATGTGCGTGTAATCCTTTTTCTTGATGTTCTTCGATGAGTCCAAGTATATAGCATGGGAGTATTCCGGGTACAGAACGATGAGCACGGCGCCGCCCCCGCTGCACAAATGAAGTACACCTCTAATTAGCCTCCATGCTTGCAAAGGAATGATTAACACTGACAAAAGCATATGCGTGGATGAATTAAGTGGGATGATAAGGGAGGATAAGCGCTTCATTGTCCTTATTAGCGATCATGAATCTGCCGAGGTACTTGCTCGCATAGTCACGGTGCTCTTTGCAAACTGGCAAGTAGCTCTCATGCATATAGAACGGGTCCGCGACGCAGATATATCGTATGTTCTCTATCCTGATGAAGTAGTTGAGATACATCGCACACATGCGGATGAACTAGAAATCCATCTTGGTCATGTGGAACATGTTATAGATGTAATCAAATCTCAGGATGAACTGATTCGCGGGCCAGGTGTGGACGTACAACTTCCCACCCGACACCTGAGCCGCGTAAAGCGGGTATCCTGGTTTTTCCGCGATCAGAAGGCTTTTCTCTATGGCCAGCACATCTTCATGGAGTCTCCTTAGATCATTGTTTAGTATGTTATCTAGCGCTTTGGGGGGGTAGGATCGGCTCGCCGGTGACATGGAAACGATTCTTACCTTTGACAGGTATTTTGTTTAGCACCCAGGGCTTCAGAGGTGGCTGGCTGCTTGAAGCAGCTCTGGCGCCTTTAGGGTCTTTCTTTTCTGGTCTCCTCCTTGGCTTCTTGGTGGGTGGCAGCGGTAGTGAGCCCAACATACCTTCCCTAACCACCCCCAAAACATTGGACGGGCCTCGGAGGGTTGCTGGGTAGAGGCAGCATCTGGAGGCGTCTCCTGCGAGGATTGCTTGAAGAGAGACTTTTTGCATTCCGCCTTAGGATGCTCCGGCTCCGGCAAATTAGGCAGCATCAAGTCATCATCTCCACGCTCATAGCCTGAGTCTTCGTCAACCTGAGCCATCAACCTAGCATCATCGTAGGTAGTATTGAAATACTTGTCTGGGTCATCATCATCATCCTCCATGTCATCAACATTTGCTTCTTCAACAGCGGGGGCGACATGATCTGGCACTAATGGAGGCTCTCCCTCGCGTCGTCCGCTACCACCCGCCACGACAGGTGCTAGTAATGTGGTAGGTGGGGTGGTGTTCATACCTTCCTAAGAAGGTGGCATTGGCGTGATACTGGGCGCCTCAAGACGAAGAAGAGACTTCAGCCAAGGCAAGAACCAGCTCTTGCATGCACCAAACCTTAGGGGGGGTGGGGATCTCGTCATCATCGGCTGGTACTGGAGGAGGCAAATCCTCGAAGCCCGCTAAGACACTGGCCACGTTAACCTTGACGATGCCATCGGGCATATCTCGGTTGTGGAACATGCGGTCCTTCGGCTCCACGATCGTTGCCTTTCCCACGGCCACCTTCTGGCCCTTGATGTCGTATAGTAGGGTGCACGGGGTATCGTCGGCCTACGAAGAAGACATGTCTGTGATGTCAAACATCCGAAAGGCAACTGAAACGGAAGACTATAGACATGCTGGTGAAAAGGGTATGATGCGTAATTACCGTGAGGGCGTCGAGCTCAGCCAACGATGAAGGCCCGCCGAGCATCCAAGAGACGGAGGTCGGGCTGCTATGAATAGGAGCGGGACCTTTTGTGGTTGCTTGAGCAGGTGCTAGTGTTGTGGTGTTAGCCGAATTGCTCCTAACAAAGCTGGGAAGGGGAAAGTCCTCCGACCGTGCATTTGGATAGTTCTTCGTGAAATCGAAAAGTGTCGGAATCAAGCTGACCACCGCGTCAGTGACCGCTGCATTGACGGCCCCACGCAACTCTTCTTTGGTCTTAGCTTTGGTCTTATTGACCGCAATTGCGATCTTCTCGTCAATGGTCTGCTGAGTGATGACCGACCGTCTCTTCCTTATTTCCTCTGGCTCCTCACGGTAGCACGTCTTCCACGAGGCGCCATCTCCAATGTCGTGCACATGTCCATAGGACGGCGGCTTTTCCACCTAGACCTTTTTCAGTATGTTTAGGGCCCGATTGAATGGGGTGTCCCACTTGGGCCTCGCCGACGACTGTGATGACTCGTCGCTTTCGGCTGCCTTTTGGTGCTACTGTTTCTGCAAAAGTGACTTGGATGGTTTACAAATGTGACAAAACTTGTAGTCGAACTGATTGGAAGCTAATATGATAATGTGTTAATATAACAATTACCAGAAGTCTCATGAAATCCCTCGTGTTCGGGTCCGTGTAAAAGATCTTGTTGACTTTGTCCCACCTGTACCCGGCCCTAATCCAGTCATGCTCTAGCGGGTCGGTGAACTCCGCCAATGGGTCTGGGATTCCATGACTTTCATGGTCGGCGTCCTGCTTGGCCCATACGTGCCTCTTCCCCTCGTAACCACGGCTTCCGAGGCGGTGGGGAGGCGTGTTCCTGGCCTGGAGCACCTTCATTTTCTCCGACCTTGCCTTGACTTCTTCTTTACCGCAATACTCCTTGAATTTTTCAAAGTCCTCTTCCGTTATTGGTGGATTATCAGCATGAATATTGGACCACGGTTCATTCTTCGCAATCGCTCTTTTCACCCAAACTTTCCAGGAGGACAAGTCATTGGTGAACGTCACCATCGCCATGGAATTTATCTTTGTCATGGCGACATCGTCCCATGGGTCTTTAAATGTGCTTTCATCCCGGCCGGGGAACAAGAACCTATTGTGCAACTTCTTTAGGAGCATGTGCTCCATATGTGGTATCTTCTTCGACAGAACGTCATTGATGTTCGTGATTTCCCTAAGGATGCATCCTAGTTGATTGCCCCAGCATGAGCGCGCTTCCTCCAGCGCCATTGGCTCTAACTTCTTGGGGTGCATCTCTATGACCACAATTTGTTCGATGTCGAGCTCGTTTGGTTTTCGTGACCTCTTCTTCTTTGGTGCTTTACAGGCTACGACAACATCGTTGCCGGTCTCGGGGGTGGTGTCAGTGCCGGTGCTAGTGTCGGTGTCGGTGTCAGGGTTGGTGCCACTTCCGCCACCATGCAACCCCATCTGGTGTTCGTCGAGGTAATCGGAATAGTGATTTGTTGCCTTGTGGGGATCTACTACGAGGCGAGTAGAAACCCCGGCTTCGGCATCGGTAGACATGTTTCCTATTCAATAGTTGTAAATAAAAGATATAATGAAGAGGAAAAAGGGGCCTATATATATTTGTTTGGAGTGTTGATTCATTCCCCTTCCGGCAAATCCCGGGTACTCCATATGTCCTAGTTTCTAGCAGAAGTTGCGCCTGAAAGTTTTGGCATGACCTTTGCTAAAAAGTGGACATATGGAGCACATGAAATTTTCCGAAACGGAAATGAATCAACATTCCGGCAAAAAATAGGACACTCGGATATTTTGCCAAAACATGGCTGCCTCATTAGTACAGTGATTTACATGCTTGAACTTACAAGATAAAAGCAAGATACCATGGCTTCATTGATAGCGAGTTTCTGTTCACTCCATATTTTATGGGAAAGCTCCTAAAAGGGGCAATACACATCTAGGAGAAAATCCTAATCTATAGCAACAAGTTTGATTCCAAGAAAAAATATCATAAAAAGGTGAAAGCTTAGTTGATTTACATAACCACACAAATACATAAAAAAGTCGTCAAAGCTTGCGCTTATGGGATTGGCCATTTTGTTTCTTAGCATTTATTGTATGCTCATGTCCAAGCCATCAACGCAGAGTAAACCACTCACACCAAAGCAGAGTGCATGTCACATGGGAGGTGTCCCAGCCAACCTCTCTAAATAAAAAACCCAAAAACTTAAATCCCAGCCAGCCATGGATCATGCTGCTGGAGCTAGGGTGACCTCTCACAAGACATTGCTGCATTGCTACCCCCTCCGTACCTAAATATATGTCTTTCTAGAGTTTTAGATATGGACTACATACGGGGCACAGTGAATGAATCTACTTTAAAAAATATATATCTAGTCTATATTGAAATGTCTAAAAATAACATATATTTAGAAATGGAGCTAGTACTTGACATTTTTAGATGTATTATTATACATTGGCATTCTCAATCAACTTCCAATTTGACTTGAATAAATACCTGAGGAGGAGGTGGGGGCAGGGGGCAGTACCTGAGGAGGAGGCCGGAGCGGACGAGGAGGAGGAGACCGGTGCGGCAGCGGCACGGACGAGGAGGAGGTCGGAGCGGCGGTGGCGCTGACGAGGAGGAGGTCGGAGCAGCGCGGATGAGGAGGAGGCCAGAGGAGGCCGGCGTCGAGGCCGAGGGCGGGCAGGGGCTCGGGCGGGCGTTGGGGTCCAGGACGAGGAGGAGGCCGGAGGAGGCTGGCGTCGAGGCCGACGGCGTCGCGAGCGACGATAGTGCAGGGAGAGGAGAGGTGGGAGTGGGGGCAGAATGGGAACTAGCAAAATTTTGATCCCGCGTGGGTGTTAACCCCAAATAGCAGTAGCGCTAGTTTAGGAACCAACGCTATAGCTAAGTCAGCTATAGCGTGGGTTCCTAAACCAGCGCTACTACTAAATATTCTAATTTTATTTTTTTATTTTTCCTTTTCTAGTTTTTAGTTTTCTTTTATTTTATTATTTTACTTTTATTTTCTGTTTACTTTTCTTTTCTTTTATATTGCTTTCTGCCTTTTGTTTTTGTTTTTTTGTTTTTTGTTTTTCTCTCGACGACGGCATCTCCCTCGCACACTGCGCGAATATTATCACTGGAACCATGCATGTGGTGGTAACATATCAGTTGACTGATAGCGGTTACTTAAGTGCGTACACAAAATAGATACATATATATAAATGATGGTTTCTGATCAGCTACGTCGACGACGTTTCACATTGAGCTTCTTCCCTTTCTTGTTCGTTGCTCAGTAATTGAGCCCCTCCTTGTGAATTTACCGGAGCCATGGAGTACGATCTTTCTTAGGTAATGTAGTATTTATTCTTATTTTCACGGATGCTTCATTGTCATCACCATCTTCCCTCATTGGGTTGTTGTATTGGTCGTAGTCTTCCTCGTTGGCGACTCCATCCATTCCGATGATGCTCCTTTTGGATCTCCTCATGACAACACGGCTGGGATTAGCCGGGTCGGTTATGAAGAAGCATTGTGTCACGTGCTTAGCATGTACCCATGGCTCATTTTTGGCAATGACGTTAACATTCACGGGAATGCTCTTCGCATCGGGTATAGACATGGTGGTGAAATACTTGTTTTCTCTTATGACGTCCCTGGCCCATCTGACACGGAACATCATCGCATGGTGCATTCCAGCATAGTCAAGCTCCCAGATCTCTTCGACCCTTCCGTAAAATCTTTCAGTTGTGCCGTTGGCGTCGGTCACGCATTGAATTGTCACCCCAGAGTTCTGGTAATCACTATCCATGTCTTTGGCCTCCGTGTAGAACGTGTACCCATTGATATCGTAGGACTGATAGGTCGCGAGCTTGGGCGCGGGGCCATGTGCTAAGGAGTGTATTAGCAATCCATTCGAACTGCCCTCTTCCGGGGGATTTTCAAGAACTTGCTCTTTGAACCAACGCAAGAAAGTGGCGTTGTGCTCTAAAGTAACTTCTCGTCCGACTTGAGCATCCCCTTATCACGGTACTTCTTTGTGATGCTTTCTTTGTGTCGTGCCACATAATCATCTACCACATCTAGGTGTTGTAGCACTACTAAGTTAGCCATGTCAAAGTCGTTCCGTCGATCCGAGTAGTCCACGTGCAATTCCCTTCGGCCGTTGTTATGACCATCTCCTTCGAGCTTCCCATCATGCTTCTTGACGGGAAAACCAACAACAGGGTCTCCGACGCCTATATAATTCTCGCAAAAGGAGACACACTCATGCGTCAGATACCCCTGGATGATGCTCCTTCGGGACGGGACATGTTACGAATGAATCCTTTGATGACCCCATTCATCCTCTCGAACGACATCATGTTGTGAAGGAATGTTGGCCCGAGGTCAATGATGTCATCCACAATGTGGACACACAGATGCACCATGACGTCAAAGAACGCGGGCAAGAATTACATCTCAAGCTCACATAGTATGACAACGATCTCTTCCTATAGCCTTTGGAGCTGCTTCACACTTATGGACTTTCGGGAGATAACGTCAAAGAAGTTGCAAAGACCAGTAAGCGTGTCATAGACGTGCTTCTCCAATATCCCTCTAATGGCAACCGGGAGTATCTGCGTCATCATCACGTGACAGTCGTGAGACTTCATCCCGCTGAACCTTTTCTTCTTGGGGTCTAGAAATCTGCTTATCTTCCCACAGTAACCAGAACTGACTTTGATTCCCATAAGGCACTTGATGAATTGATCAATCTACTTCGCACTTAAGGTGAAGCAAGAAGGGGGGATAATTCTCCTCCTTCTTGTTGACTTTTTTTACCCTTTCCCCCTCCTCCGTCTCTATCTCCGTCTCCTCCGTTGACTTTTTATTGTGGAGATCTTTCCTGATCTTCAAATCTTCCAAGTCTTTCCTTGCCTTCGGCCCATCCTTGGTCTTCCCCGGCATGTTAATTAGTGTGCCAAGCAAGATCTCGAGGACATTCTTCGTGATATGCATTTGATCAAGGCAATGAGGCGTGTCGTGATTGGGCCAGTACTCCAAGTCCCAGAAAACAAACCTCGTTTTCCATACCTTCAGCAGCGGCTCCGGCGCCTTTTTGATCTTTCCCGACGCAGGGCATTGTTCCCTGTTTCTCAACAGCTTGTCGATTTCTGTGCCGCTCCTCTTATGTGGAGGTACACGAAGCTCATCCAACCCATTGAATAGATCTCCACGCTTTCTCCACGGGTCATCCTTCTTGAGCCATCTACGATGCCCCATGTACACGATTTTCCTGGACCCGCCATCTTTCGTTGACGTAAGCTGCTAGGACGTTGTATCATCCATGCACCTCATGCATCCGCAGTATCTGTGGCACACTTGGCCTGAGGTGTACCCGTAACCGAGATAGTCGTGCACCGTCGTCATCAGCGCGGCTCTCATATGGAAATACTCTCCTTTGCTGGCGTTCCATGTCCATGCCGGTGCTTTCCATAACATGTCTAGCTCCTCTTGCAGAAGCCCCATGGATAGGTTAATACTATTTCCCGGTTGTTTCGGCCCTTGAATCAGCATGCTGATGTGTACGTACTTTGTCTTCATGCACTTCCATGGGGGAGGTTGTACATCCATACAAACACGGGCCATGTGCTATGGTTGGTGTTCTGGTTTCCAAATGAATTCATGCCATCGGTACTCGAACCAAGCACGATGTTCCTTGGATCTTCTGCAGCAAATCCATATACGGCATTGAATTCTCTCCACTGGCTACCATCTATGAGGTGTCTCAGCTTCGGCTCATCTCCATCGTCGGTCTTCTTCCTCTTTGCCTGCCAGCGCATGAGCTTTGCTTCCTTACGATCTATGAAATACCGCTATAGACGAGGAGTGATCGGAAAGTACCATACAACTTTCCGAGGAGCTTTCTTTCCTGCCTTCTTGTATCGAGAAGTATTGCACACCGGACAGCTATTTTTTTCCGCGTTCTCCCACCGATAAATGATGCAATCGTTGATGCATGCATGGTACCTAATGTGTGGCAAATCAAAAGGGCAAATTATTTTCTTGGCCTCCTCGACACTAGTAGGACACAGGTTCCCCGTGGGAAGAACTTTATTATGTAAATACTTCATATGCTCATCGAGGCTTTTGTCTGTCCATTTGGTTTTGGCCTTCATCTTCAGAAGTTCGAGCGTGAAACTCAATCAGGTCACCTCGGGATTGCAACCATCATACAATGGAGTCTTTGAGTCTACTTCAAGTTGCGCCATCTTGGCCTCCTCTCTAGAAGCAGCTCTCTAGCTAGTCGTACTCTTGCGAAGGAGGTCTCGAACATGAGGGTCCTACATGACTGCACTTAGTGGCATCGAAGACTGTGGCGTGACCTCTTCTCTGCCATGTCCGGACTCTTCTTTGCCGTGTCTGAAATCTTCTCTGATGCTGTCATTTCTAGACTCTTCCCCGGCGCCATCGTCGTATCGATCGGCCATCTCTTCGTCGAGCCCCATGTCGTTATTCCCTGCCATGTGGATGTCCTCATCATCAGCAGCTTCTTCACTTATCCACTGAGTATAGCCATCCATGAAACCATTCTTCAGCAGTTGCGCTTTCAAAGTGCCATGATCAAAAGGGTCCAAAAGGATTCCTTCCTTGCATCTTGCACACGGACATCTAATCCTAGTCCGATTATTTGCATACATGTCCATCATCGCGGATTGCATGTACCGCTCCACCTTCCATCCACTCACCTTCATGACTGACTGCACGGTATAACAAGCAAAAGGGTTATAAAATAAATTATGCATGCATGCTTCAAAGTCATATAAATTTTTGGCATGACCTTGCCTAAAAATAGGACATGTTGAGTTTGATCGAAATTCACCGAATTGGAAATAAATCGACATCTCGACGAAACATAAGCAACTCAAGGGAATGTCACTCACACAAATCTCTCCATATATCCCAAACACACATATTCGCGTTCACACACATATTCCCATTCTTGAAATGAACAACTTTTTACTCACCTATATATCTCTCGAGAGCGATACCGATCGAGAGAGCATGCTGTTAATTAGATGATGAGAGAGACCGATCAAGACGTGTGGATGGCTAAATAGCTAGCTAGATCTAGTTCTTGGGGAGGAGAGGTGAATCTAGCTATCTAACTAATGGAGAGGGAGTTATGTTGGAGGGGGACACTAATGGGGAGAGAGGAAGAGAGGTAGGTAAAAGAGAGACAATGTGAGAGAGGCCATTTATGGAGGAGAGTTATGGTGGAGGGGGACATTAATGAGGAAAGAATTATAGAGGTAGGAGGAAGAGAGAAGAAGAGCAACAATGGTGGAGAGTGGAGATGGGAAAGGAGGGGAGAGGGCAAAGTGGGGGAGAGGGAGGGGGTGAAAAGGTGGCAGCAGCTGCAACTAGAAGTAGCGCTACTTACAAACACGCGCCGCTACTATGGTACTTAGTAGTAGCACTTTCCTGGAAAAGTGCTACTACTATGTGTGGCACATTATCTATAGCGCATGCAAGTCAGAAAGCAGTACTGGTAGTGGTCTTAGCAGTAGCGCGTTCTCCCTCCCAACGTTGTTACTATAAATAGTGTTGGTGGGGTCGTCAGGGCCACCTCAGCAGTAGCGCTTTCTTAGAACCCAGTGCTACTGCTAATCCTTAGTTGTAGCGCTGCCGGAATATAGCGTTACTGGTAATTAGCAACAGCGGTTTTATTTTTCCAGCGCTACTAGTAGGCTCCTGTCTATAAGGTTTCTCCTACTAATGTTAGGACTTCCCAAATATTGATCTTTCATCACAAGATTCAACAATGCAGCATTAATATAAAAAGCCTCCACACTAGTGATAGGTGGTATCGGATTACTAATAAAATAATTTTTATTAGTATTTAAGAAGTCAGACAACTTAGTAGTATCTTGAGACATGGTGACTGAGAAAGCAAAATAACAAGTAGGACAAGTACACTAGCAAGCAAAGAAGTAGACTAGTAACAAGAAGAGATAAATATTTTTGTATTTTTGATATGAAGCAAACTAAATATAACAAAAAGTAAAAATAAGAACAAGTGAATGATAATTTTAGCAAAGTTACTTGATAGTTTGTGATGGTATTCCCCGTAAACTGCGCCAGAAATCCTCCCTGATACTTGTGATATGTGTGTGTTTTCCGTGAAGAGGAACAGGTAATTGTAGCATTTCCCTCAATTAAGAACCAAGGATTATTAAACCAATATTAATACCAATAAACAACCATCTTCAACGACTACACATAAAGGAGCAAACACTTGCACCCAATGCGGCAAGAGGGTTGTCGATCCCGTTGATCTCGTTGTTTGCAAGAAAATGAAGTGTGTAGATGATAGTAGATAATTGCAAATTTAAAAATAAAATAAAAACAAATAAATGGCATCAAGTTAATGAAATCATTTGTAAATATATAAGTGAAAAGACTCGGGGGCATAGTTTTCCCTAGGGACATCTCTCATGTAGGAAGCATACGGTGGGTAAACAAATTAATGTTGGGCAATTGATACAAAAGCGCATAATTATGTGATATTCACGGCAATGATCATGTATATATAGGCATCCCGTCCAAAAGAAAATATGTCGACTCATGCCTACACATATTACTATTACTCCACCCATCAACCGCTATCCAGCATGCATCTAGAGTATTAAGTAAAACAGGGTAATGCTTGGAGAATGTTGACATGATGTAGACATACAGAATTATGTTAGTATAAACTAACCCCTTCATTTTATCCTTAGTGGAAACAATACAAAGATGTGTCTTTTCCCTTTATGTCACTGGGATATAGAGCACCGGCAGATTGAACCCACTACAACGCACCCCTCTCACTTTAGAAATATCAATCTAGTTGGCCAAACTATTTCAGTAGATCGGGGAGATTTATGAAGCCATAGTGATCATGAAATAATAATCATAATATTCGGAGGTGATTCAAATACTTGTCATGAATAATCTGAACTTAAACCCACAATTCACCGGATCCCAACAAATGCACCATACAAAAGAATTACATCGGATAGACCAAAGCGAAGATGTGATGATCATTGTATTGAAGATCAAAAGAGAGAGAGACATAGCCATCTAGGTACTAACTACGGACCCGTAGGTCTGTGGTGAACTACTCACACATCATCATGAGATCGGCAAGGTTGATGAAGAGGCCCTCTGTGATCAATCCCCCCTCCGGCGGGCACCACACTGGAGCTCCAGATGGTATCGCGTCGGAACAGACACTTGCGGTGGCGTAAAAAGTGTTTCGGGGTGACCTCTAGGATTTTTGGAATATATGTGAATTTGTAGGCCAGAGAACGGGGGTATGAGGGCCACTAGGGAGGGACAAGATATCAGGGCACACTGACCCCCTAGGCACGCCTTGTTGGCTTGTGCCTCCCTCGTGCGGCCTCCGGTCTCATCCCAAAGCTTCTGAGTTTTCTTTTGGTCCCGAAAAAATCATAAAAAACTTCGGGGCAATTGGACTTCGTTTGGCACTGTAAACCTGAAAATCCAAAAACACGCAAAAAACAAAAACTAACACTTTACACTAGGTCAATAGGTTAGTTCTCAAAAATAATATAAATTTGTAAATTAATACTCAAAAATATCCTAGAGTGGTAATATAATAGCATGGAATAATAAAAATTATATACGTTGGAGACGTATCATTGTTCTTTGGTGTTGTTCTTTGAAAACGTAATAATGGAAGAGAGGTCTCACATATAAATATACTATCATCTACATCTTTTATTATTGTGAGCCTCCATTATATTCTATGCATGATCAACTAGTTGACGTCAGACAAGGAAGACAATGTAATGCATTTTGTTTCCTATATTCACTTAGAATTATATTGTCATGGATCCTCTAACATGATGTGATTGCTCATAACCTTTTGCTAGACAAAACTTTGCACCAAGTAGAGATACTACTTATACATCCAAAAACCCTTAAACCTAGTTTCTTTCCATGAGAATCCACCATATCTACCTATGGATTGGATAAGATCCTTCAAGTTAAGTTTTCATCGGTGTAGAAGCAATAAAAATTTCTCCTAGATATGTATGATCTTTTATTGTAAGGCAAAATTAGATTTGTACGAACTTGTGATGGTGAAGAAATAAAAGCAACAGACTGTAGAATGAAGTTTGCTATCATAAGGGACAATATAAAGCGATGTTCCTTTCCATTAAGAGCTTGCACATCCCAATAAAAAGTGCATTTCAACCTATGCTTCCCTATGCGAAGGGCATGTATTTTAGTTTTTTGATTTACTTTCATGCAAGAGTCATTACTGTTTATCCCTATTCCATCCTTATTTATTCTCCACTTGGCAAGCATCATGTGATGGAGAACGATCCAGGCATACTTATATAGTTGGATGCAGGTGGTCATGAGTTATTATTGTTGATATTATCCTTGAGATAAATAGTTGGGAAGTGAAAACTATAAACCCCTATCTTCCTATGTATCTGATAGAAACTTTTTTGCTTCACAAATATCCCGTGAGTGCTAGCAATCATAGAAGACTAAATGATAGTTGAGTATGTGAACTTTCTAATCAAAGCTCTAACATAGACTCTTTCTGAAAATATGATGGTTTACAATTGTTTCAATGACTAAGAGCATGGTTTGTTAGCTTTCAATGAGGTTTATGGTTCATACTTCAGTTTGTGAATGAATTGTCACTTGTTCATGAGAATTTTTTTTGATACTATGTTGCTGCTGTGATAATGGTCATGATGCCCTCATGTTCGTATTTTGTTTTATCTTATAGACACATCTCTCTCTAAGCATGTGGTCATGATTATCAAGTTTGGCTTTCGCTTTGGGACAAGCGAGGTCTAAGCTTTGGGGAGTTGATACGTCCACTTTGCATCATATTTTTTCATTGATATTTATTATGTATTGAACCATCATTTAATTTTATGATGCAATCCTAATGCCTTTTCTCTCTTATTTTGCAAGTTTCGTACAAAGACGGAGATTGTGGGCAGCTGGAATTCTGGAACGGATAAGGCCACCGAAGAGTTGGATATTCTCCCGAACTCCAACTGAGCTAAAAATTTAGAGAGAACTATTTTCACATACATAAAAAGTATTGGCGAAAGAAATACCAGAAGGGACATAGCAGGAGGCCATGAGTCTAGGGGCGTGCCCCCAGAACATGTGGGCCCCCTGGCAGGCCTCTAGTGACCATCTTCTCCTAGATGAAGCTATTTTCCCTTAAAAATCATAATAAGACTTTTGGTATGAAGCGCCTCCATCTCGAGGTGGAACTTGGGCAAGAGAACTTTTGCTCTCCGACGATAAGATTCCACCAGGGAAACCTCCCTTTGGGAGGGGGACATCGAAGCCATCATCATCGCCAATTGTTAGTGCACTAGGACTAGGGTACCCAGTGCCCCTGACTTTTGCACATGTAGTAGTAGCTGAACCCATCAAATAAGTACAACCAAGGCCAGTCCAAGCCAAAGAAGCCGCTCTAAGTGAGATCAGGGAGCGCATCAAGAAGACAAATCAACATTCAAGGCCAAGACTACGGCAGATGCAACCTATGTGGCTAAGCAACGCTGGCAAGGTCAATGCAATCGACAAGAGCAGGCCCGAACTGCATCAGTCACGTCCCCGGTGCTTGATGCGGACTGAGGCACACCCATCTTCAGGAAGACACAGCAAGCCATCCCTCGGCAGGCTCGAGCCGATCGACACTGCTCCACTGCATCGCAACGCCACTCACCTGTCGATGCGGTGCCGAGCCCTCAGGTGGCTAAGTGGCTCCCGCTAAGCACGTGGCGGCTCGCTAGAAGAAGGATTATGCCTGCTTCACACTCGTCCCGAGGCGTGTCGAGATATTTGGAAATAGTTAGCTTAAGCGGTGGAAGAAGCTTGCCGAGAATGCATTCCCACACGCCACCTAGACTAGAATTTATGGCATTTTGTCCTTAATGCCAGAGTTAGGTATGATAGCACTATTGTCGATCTAATCACTAGAGAATGTCTGTTTTGCCACTGTGGTTGCCCTTGTGCTATAAAAGGAGGCCCAAGGCAACCTAACTAAAGATTAGAACCCTTGGACACTTGTACTTGCGTAGCAGCTCTATGTGAGGCAACCTTGTCGGGTTTGAGCAATGTGTGCACTTCGTGTTCCTCTGATCAATCCACCAAAGCAGGAGTAGGGTTTTATGCTTCTCAGTGGCTCGAACCTAGGTAAAACACCAGTGTCATCGTGCTATCTCACTAGCTCTACTCTTTGTGCAACGTGATCTCACCTCTACCGAACCACAAAGGGCCATGTGGCCCCATAGGTGATCGTGTGCATCCATCCCCGACATCATTGGCATGCTAGGTAGGGGGCGTCATTTGTGCGAATCTAAGATCGTAAGCAGCATGTCGATCTTCATTGTCGTCTTCTTCAACCATGGCTCCCAAGAAGAATCCCGGCGCAACCGCGCATCCCTCCACTTCGAAGGGCCCCTCGAACGTAACTTTGGACGCCGCTGGCATCGCGACGGCGACTAGTGAGGTGGGTATCGTGGGCAATGCGACTGGCACAGGCGGCGCCACCATCGTATCTCCCCCGGTTGAAGCTGGAGTGGGGAACGCCGGAGAGGAGCAACAATAGCAACACCCTCACGAGCTCGTCCCTAGCATCACGGACGGAGGAAACATTCAGTCTCCCCCTCCCTGCCGCACTGGTGGCCGTGGCCGCAACAGCGGCACCCGATCTGGGGCAAGCCGTGATCCTCCAGCTCTGCCTGTCACAGGCGCGGATATTGGGCACGCGCCTCACACAGAACAGAATGGAGCACCAAGTGAAACTGTGGACCCACCAGCTCGACCTCCTCCACGTCAGACCGCCCCGGCGACCGGTGCACATCGGCAAGGATGCAACAATGCCCCTCTTGGTTCCACCGAGAGTCCAACGACATCGCGAGCCGCCTCTCTTGTCATGCTGGCTATGACAGCTGCTGTTAAACTTCTCGCCGGCGGCTGACAAGATGGACGAGTGGAGAGCCACCATTCAAAGTTTGATTCCCTTCGCCAAAGCTAGCAAATCACAACATGCAGATCCATCACGATGCCCGTGGATGGAGACAGCGGCCTAGGCTGACAGTCATGTCGAGTGGGGTGCGCCAATGGTGCAATCCCCTCCGTTACAACATACCGAGCGGCAACAACAACAAGCTTCACATTTCGACGAGCCTGAGGAAGCATACATGGCCTCGTCCGGCCCGCACGATCGCTAAGATCAGCAGCGTGTCCTGGAAGACCAGCGGAGGGAGGATGCGCGCATCACCATAGAGCGACATCGGGAAGCACACCATCAATCAGACAGGCGCAACGGCCCAGATGCTGGCGCCCCCGCACCCAGTTGGGTGCCCTGCCTTCACTCATGAGCTATGACAGGTCCACTAGCTATCGGCCTGAGATTTCAAGCCTGAATTGAACCCGACGAAATACGACGGAAAACTGAACCCGACGGAATTCTTGGGCATCTATACAATAGTCGTTCAAGCTGTCGGGGGAACAGTTCAGAAGTTGCTCGCCAACTATTTCCCCTTGGTGCTCAAGCCAAATGTGTGATCATGACTGATGCATCTGCCGGAGAACTCCATTTCATCATGGGCTGACTTGTGCAACAAGTTTGTCGCGCCTTCACAGGTGGCTACCAGGAGCTAGGACAGCCCAGCGACCTGCGAGTCCTTCCGCAGAAGGAGGGTGAAAGCTTGTCGAAGTACATTCAGAGATTCAGTTGAGTGCATTGGAACATTCCAGAGATACACACCCCAGTCATGATTGCCATAATCCATTCGACCATGCGCAACATGAGGATGTAGGCCAATATGAATGTTAGACTCCCAAAAATTGGCAATGAGTTGTACACGTTGGCGGACAAGTGTGATCGTGCCAAAGAAGGAAGGAGACTCCCTGAAGAGGAGGTTGGCGTCAAAGTCAACTCAGATGATGATGATGATGCCCCTAGCCCGAAAGGGAGAATCTGAAGGCGTAATAAGAAGCATAAGGGAAAGGCACGTTGGTCGTTCAGAGCTCTGGTGATCTCAGCGCCGGCAAGAAGGCCAAGGCCGAGGCCTCCAGCAAGGGAGCTACCGCATGCGCTGATTGCCGAGAGGCCGCGACTATAGAGAAAACCGGAAGGTTCGACGGGCCATACTGCAAAATCTAGCGCACCAAAGATCATGATCTCCAAGAATGTCGCCAAGTTGAGCAACTTGCTGAGAAGAAGAAGGCTGAATATGACAAACGCGACAAGGAGAGAGGCAAATATGGTGCTGCCGGGAAGGGTCATGGTGGTAGAGGAGGCCACCGCGACAAGGCCCCGCAATAGAAGGAAAAACCTACTAGAGGCCGTGAGCAGAAAGAAGGAGATGATATGAGTGATGACAAGGATGATGGAGAAGAGTCTAGTGATCGAGAATTCCAGAAGGTAACTGAAGCCATGTGTGTTGACGGGGGTGCGTCCTTGCATTCCTCTCATTGCCAACTCAAGAAGTGGGCACGTGAGATCAACACCGTGGAGCCAGCTGTAGAGTCCAGAAGGCCACTCAAATGGTCCCGCACGCCTATCATCTTTGATGAAGAGGATCATACTGACCGCACCACCATGGTCGGATGTTTCCCGTTGTTGGTCTCCCCAACAATCCGCAACCTCAAAGTACCCAAGATGTTAGTTGATGGCAGGGCGGGGTTGAACTTGATCTCCCCTAAAGTGGCTGAGAAGCTGCAGATCCCTAATGAAGAGCTCGAAACTACGGGTACGTTCCAAGGAATCAACCCTGATAGGAGCCGACCCAAGGGAAGATCACTTTGCCTATGATGTTTGGCGAGGAATTGAACTATCAGACTGAGAAGGTGTTGTTCTATGTGGCTGAAATCCCTCTACCTTACAATGGAATTCTCGGCCGCCCAGCTCTAGAAAAATTCATGGTAGCATCCCACTATACTTACAACACTTTGAAGATGCCAGGACCCATGGGAATCATCTCCATCCCATCTGGTAAGAAGAATGCAGTCATATGTGTGGACAAGACGTATCAAGACGCCGTAGTAGCTGAGGTCGTGGAAGCCCTAGCTCCCGCCAAGGAATCAAAGAAGGGAAAGAAGCCTAGCAGAGATGCCGGCAAGGACTCTAGGAAGCGCGCCTCTTTGGAGTGCGCTGCACCCGTCGATGACCTGCCGAAGAGTCCCACTAGCAAAAGATCCAAGGTCACCTATCCTGCGACAAAGAAGATCCCGGAAGGGAAGGATGGCGTTGGTGGTATGTTTACAATCAGTGCCACCCTTAATGACAAATAGTAAAGCGTGCTCGTTGCCTTCCTGTAGGCGAATGTCGATGTGTTTGCTTGGCAACCATCTGACATCCCCAGTGTTCCCAGGGAGGTAATTGAGCACCACCTTGCTGTCTGCCCTCATGCCAGGCTCGTCAAGCAGAAATTTAGGAAGCAAGACTTGGAGTGGCAACAGTTCATTGCTGAGAAATCAAGAAGCTTGAAGCAGTTGTTTTGGTCAAAGGAGTGTTGCATCCAACTTGGTTAGCCAACCTGTAGTTGTGCGCAAGGCGAATGGGAAATGGACCCTTTTCCCTTGCCGCGCATTGATCAGATTGTTGATGCCACTTCCAAGAGTGACTTCCTCTCCTTCTTGGACGCATGCTCTGGGCACCGGTAGATATGCATGGCCAAGGAAGATGAGGAAAAGTCTGCGTTGATAACTCCGTGTGGCACATACTGCTTTGTACGTATGCCCTTTGGGTTAAAGAGCATTGGTTCTACCTTTTCAAGAGACATGCAGATTGGATTTGAACCTCAGTTGCATAGAAATGTGGAAGCTTACATGGATGACATAATAGTCAAGACCAAAGATGAAGCAACTCTCATTCAACACTTGGAAGAAACTTTTATGAACTTCCACAAGATCAACTTGAAGCTCAACCCTGAGAAGTGTGTGTTTGGTGTCCCATCCGGCAAGCTACTTCGGTCCTTTGTGTCTCAGTGAGGAATAGAAGCCAATCCGGACAAGATCAGCAATCAAGCAGATAAAAGCACCCAAGACCATCAAGGACATAAGACGCTTGACCGGATGCATTACCGCATTGAGTAGGTTCATCTACAAATCCGTTGAACGTGCCCTGCCATTTTTCAAGATTTTGAAAAAAGCGGGGTGGATGAAGTGGGCCATAGAAGTAGAAGCAGCGCTGCAAGATCTGAAAGCTTACCTTTCCTCCGCTCCCACCTTGGTCGCGCCTAAGTCGCAAGAACCGTTGTTACTATATTTAGCGGCAATGAATCAAGTGGTTAGTACAACGCTGGTGGTGTAGCGAAAAGTGGATGAAGATGCAGCCAGGGTGCCTGATTGCACCAGGGGTGGAACCGAAGCATTCGCGGCAGGATCTGATACAAGCCAAGGGGAACCAAAGCAAGTAGACCAAAGCAGTTTCAAGGAAGTGGTGAAGAAGAAAGTGGTGTAGTGAACAGTGTACTTGTCAGTACAAGGGGCTAGGTCATGGTACTCCGGAGTGCAAAAGTTGATCTTCGTCCTTGTCATTGCCACGAGGAAACTGCACCACTACTTCCAAAGCCATGAGATCACAATTGTCACCTGCTTTCCGCTACAGCGTATATTGAGGAACCTCGAAGCCACTGGCAGGATAGTTGAGTGGGCGCGAGAGCGGTCAAGTTTTGGTTTGAAGTATGAGAGCACTACCACGATTCAGAGCAGGGCGTTGGCGGAGTTCATTGCATAATGGATGCACACGCCAGACGAAGTGGTTCCAGAGACAATTCTTCTTGGTAAAGAAGCGCCTAAGGAATGGATCATGTATTTTGACGGTGCTTTCTCACTTCAAGGCGTCGGAGCAAGCGTGCTAGTCGTCGCCCCCACCGGAGAGCATCTCAAATATGTGGTTCAAATGCACTTTCCCCAAGAGTAGGCCACCAACAACACCGTTGAGTATGAGTGGTTCCTTGCAGGACTCAGAATTGCGGTGGAATTGGGAATCAAGAAGATGATCATTCGAGGAGATTCTCAACTCGTGGTGAAACAAGTGAGCAAATATTATCAGAGTCCGTTGATGAAAACATACGTGGAAGAAGTGAGGAAGCTGGAGGAGCAGTTTGATGGATTGCAAGCAGAGCATGTGCCATGAGCAGAAAACAACATCGTTGATCATCTATCGAAGCGAGACGCACAGAAGCTTCTTGTGGAACCGAGAACTTTTGTCCTCCACATCACTCAGGCATCAGTATCACCATCAACGATGACCAGGAAAAGAAGAAAGCTAAACTTCAGCAAGCATTTCTCGGTAGAGCTTCCTCAAGCCGTTGGTAGAGAGGTTGTCGGGGACAGTCTTGTTTCGCTTGGTGAGTAGCTACCTCCTGAAGAACCCCGGGTTCTTGTGGTTGAGGTAAGCGCTCCCACGAATGAGGAGATGCCTTTAGTCCTTGTTGTCGAGCCACAGGCTCCAGCTTGGGCGCAGCACGTAGCCTATTTCCTTCAAACAGGAGAACTTCTCAAAGAGCAGGAAGAAGCTGAAAAAGTAGCCCGTCTGTCGAGTATGTACCAGTTTGTTGATGACACTCTGTATAGGAAAAGACTAAACAGTGTGAAATGGAGGTGCATTCCCCAGGAAGATGGACTGAAGCTGTTGGCAGAGATTCACAGAGGCGTGTGTGGGTCTCACATTGGATCAAGGGTCGTTGCCACGAAAGTCTTCCGGTAGGGTTTCTATTGGACCATTGTCCTATAAGATGCAATTGAGCTGGTCACCAAGTGTGAGGCCTGCCAGTTTCGTTCCAAGAACATCCATCAACCAGCGCAAGCTCTCCAGATGATCCCTTTATCCTGGCCATTCTCGGTTTGGGGGCTCGATATTTTGGGCCCTTTTCCCCGTGTTGTCGGGGGTTTGAATTCTTGTTCGTAGCAATCGACAAGTTTACAAAGTGGCCTGAGGTGGAACCATTGAGGAAGGTGATGTGCAGTCAGCTATCAAGTTCATGAAAGGGCTGGTGTGCCATTTTGGGGTGCCTAATAGAGTGACCACCGACAACGGCACCCAGTTCACGAGTTGCACCTTTGTGAAATACATACAAAACCTTGGAAGCAAGGTATCCTTCGCCACTGTTGCACACCCAAGAATCAATGGGCACGTTGAGAGGATGAATGCTGAAGTGTTCAGTGGTCTCAAGACAAGAACTTTTGATAGACTGCGAAGAAGCGGCAAGCACTGGATAGATGAGCTGTCGGTAGTTCTTTTGTCCCTTAGAACGACACCAAATCAAGCTATCGGCCAGATGCCTTTCTCCCTAGTGCACGGGGCAGAAGCAGTGCTCCCCGTGGAACTCATATACGGGCCACCTCGAGTACTTGCCTACGATGAAGTAGAGCAAGAGCAGCTACCGCATGACAATGTCATGCTCCTCGAGGAAGATCGTCTCCGGACCGCTGTACATGTTGCATGCTACCAGCAAGCCCTGCGCTGCTATCACAACCGTAGGGTCCATGCCCAGAGCCTTGAGGAAGGCGACCTTGTCCTTAGGCACGTTTAGTCCGCCAAGGGTACCAACAAGTTGAGGCCAAAGTGGGAATGCCCTTATTGTAGAGCATCTTTATAGTCACCCAGTTACGTTGTTATGTTTGATACACACAAAGTATTTCTCTGGTGTCAGTGAGTTGCATGATATCATGGTCATAGGAACAGATACTTGACATGCAGGAAACTATACCAATAAACTGACACGATCATATGCTACGAGGTCTTGTCCATCACATCATTCTCCTAATGATGTGATCCCGTTATCAAATGGCATCCCATGTCCATGGATAGGAAACCTTAATCGTCTCACATCAACGCGCTAGACTACTAGATGCATACTAGGGACACAGTATTGTCTATATACCCACACATGTATTTAGTTTCCAATCAATACAATTATAGCATGGACAATAAACGATTATCATGAACAAGGAAATATAATAATAAACACTTTACTTATTGCCTCTAGGGCATATTTCCAACAGTCTCCCACTTGCACTAGAGTCAATAATCTAGCTCACATCACTATGTGATTTACATTGTAATGAATCTAACACCCATACAGTTCTGGTGCTAATCCTATTTAGCCCGTGGAAGAGGTTTAGTCAACGGGTCTATAACATTCAGATCCGTGTGCACTTTGCAAATATTTATGTCCTCCTCCTTGATGTGATCGCGCATGGAATTGAAGCATCGCTTTATGTGCCTGGTCCTCTTGTGAAACCTTGGTTCCTTGGACAGAGAAATGGCACCAGTGTTGTCACAGAACAGAGTCATTGGATTCAGTGCACTGGGCACTACTCCAAGATCTGTCATGAACTCCTTCATCTAGACACCTTCCTTCGCTGCCTCCAAGGCTGTGATGTACTCTACTTCGCATGTAGAATCGGCTACGACGCTTTGCTTGGAACTGCACCAGCTTACCGCTCCCGCATTGAGAATAAATACATATCCAGTTTGCGACTTAGAGTCATCCAGATCAGTGTCAAAGCTTGCATCAACAAAACCCTTTAGGACGAGCTCTTGATCACCTACATAAACGAGAAACATTTCCTTAGTCCTTTTTAGGTACTTAAGGATATTCTTGACCGTCATCCAATGCTCCATTCCTAGATCACTTGGAAACCTTCCGGACATACTTATGGCAAGGCTGACATTGGGTCTTGTGCACATCATTGCATACATGATAGAGCCTATGGCTGAAGCATAGGGGGTCACACTCATCTTCTCTCTATCTTCTGTAGTCACTAGGCATTGAGTCTTACTCAACTTCACACCTTGTAACATAGGCAAGAACCCTTCTTGGATTGATCCATTTTGAACTTCTTCAAAACTATGTCAAGGTATGTGCTATGTGAAAGTCCTATTAAGCATTTCGATCTATCTCTGTAGATCTTAATGCCTAATATGGAAGCAGCTTCTCCTAGGTCCTTCATTGAAAAACTCTTGTTCAAATATTCCTTCATGCTTTCCAGCATTTCTATATTGTTTCCAATCAGCAATATCTCATCCACACATAATATTAGAAACGCTATAGAGCTCCCACTCACTTTCTTGCAAATACAAGCTTATCTGTAAACTTGTATAAACCCGAACGCTTTGATTACCTCATCAAAGCACAGATTCCAACTCCGAGATGCTTGCACCAGTCCACATATGGATCGCTGGAGTTTGCAAACTTTGTTAGCATTCTCTGGATCGACAAAACCTTCCGGTTGTATCATATACAACTCTTCCTTAAGGAAACCGTTAAGGAACGTTGTTTTGACATCCATCTGCAAAATTTCATAATCGAAAAATGCAGCTATTGCTAACATGATTATGACGGACTAAAGCATCGCTACGGGTGAGAAGGTCTCATCGTAGTCAACTCCTTGAACTTGTGAAAAACCCTTTGCCACAAGTTGAGCGCTATAGATGGTGACATTACAGTCTGCGTCCGTCTTCCTCTTAAAGATCCATATGTTCTGAATGGTTTTTCGCCCTTTAGTAATACTTCCAAAGTCCATACTTTGTTTTCATACATGAATCCTATCTCAGATTTCATGGCCTCTAACTATTTCTCCGAATCCGGTCCCATCATCACTTCTCCATAGCTCGTAGGTTCATCGTTGTCCAACAACATGACCTCTAAGACAGGGTTGCCATACCACTCAAGAGCAGTACACGTCCTTGTCGACCTATGAGGTTTGATGGTAACTTGATCCGGAGCTTAAGGAAACCGTTAAGGAACGTTGTTTTGACATCCATCTGCCAAATTTTATAGTCGAAATATGCAGCTATTGATAACATGATTCTAACGGTCTTAAGCATCGCTATGGGTGAGAAGGTCTCATCCTAGTCAAATCCTTGAAATTGTGAAAAACCCATTGCCACAAATCGAGCTTTATATACGGTGACATTACCGTCCGCGTCCGTCTTCCTCTTAAAGATCCATTTGTTCTAAATGGCCTTTCGCCCTTCAGATAATACTCCCAAACTCCATACGTTGTTTTCATACAAGGATCCCATCTCGGATTTCATGGCCTCTAACCATTTCTCGGAATTTGGGCCCATAATCTCTTCTCCATAGCTCATAGGTTCATCGTTGTCTAACAACATGACCTCCAAAATAGGGTTGCCGTACCACTCGGGAGCAGTATGTGCCCTTGTCGACCTACGAGTTTCAATAGTAACTTGATCCGAAGCTTCATCATCATCATCATTAACTTCCTCTTCAACTATTGTAGGCTCCACATAAACAGATTCTTTATGCGCTATGCTACTCTCTGGTTGAAACAAAGGTTCGACAACCTCATCAAGTTCTATCTTCCTCCCACTCAATTCTTTCGAGAGAAACTCTTTCTCAAGAAATGTTCCGTTCTTAGCAATAAACACTTTGCCTTCGTATCTGAGATAGAAGGTATACCCATTTTTATCTTTTGGGTATCCTATGAAGACGCATTTCACCGCTTTGGGTTCCGGCTTTTCAAGTTGAAGCTTTTTGACATAAGCATCACATCCCTAAACTTTAAGAAACGACAACTTTGGCTTCTTACCAAACCACAGTTCATATGGCATCGTCTCAACGGATTTCGATGGTGCCCTATTTAAAGTGAATGCAGCTGTCTCTAATGCATAACCCCAAAACGATAGTGGCAAATCAGCAAGAGACATCATAGATCGCACCATATCAAATAAGGTTCGATTACGATGTTCGTACACACCATTACGTTGTGGTGTTCTAGGCATTGTCAATTGTGAAACATTTCCACACTGTCTTAAGTGACTGCCAAACTCATAACTCAGATATTCACCTCCTCGATCATATCGTAGCATTTTTATCTTCTTGTTACGATGATTCTCAACTTCACTCTGAAATTGCTTGAACTTTTCAAACGTTTCAGACTTGTGTTTCATTAAGTAAATATACCCATATCTACTTAAGTCATCAGTGAAGGTGAGAAAATAACGACATCCACCGCGCGCCTCAATGCTCATCGGACCGCACACATTAGTATGTATGATTTCCAACAAGTCACTTGCTCGTTCCATTGTTCCAGAGAACGGGGTTTTAGTCATCTTGCCCATGAGGCATGGTTCACATGTGTCAAGTGATTCAAAATCAAGTGACGCCAAAAGTCCATCAGCATGGAGCTTCTTCATGTGTTTTACACCAATATGACCTAAACGGCAGTGCCACAAGAAAGTGGTACTATCATTAGTAACTCTACATCTTTTGGCATCAATGTTATGAACATGTGTATTATCACTATCAAGATTCAATATGAATAACCCCCTCACATTGGGTGCGTGACCATAAAAGATATTACTCATATAAATAGAACAACCATTATTCTCTAATTTAAATTAGTAACTGTCTCGCAATAAACAAGATCCAGATATAATGTTCATGCTTAACGCAGACACTAAATAACAAGTATTCAGGTTCATCACTAGTCCCGATGGTAATCGAAGAGCGAGCGTGCCGACGGTGATCACATCAACCTTGGAACCATTTCCCACGTGCATCATCACTTCATCCTTTGCTAGCCTTCATCTATTCTGTAGCTCATGGTTTGAGTTGCAAATGTGAGCAACCGAACCGGTATCAAATACCTAGGTACTACAACAAGAGTTGGTAAGGTACACATCAATAACATGTATATCATATATACCTTGTTTGGTGTTGGTCGCCTTCTTGTCAGCCAGATACTTGGGGCAGTTCCGCTTCCAGTGACCAGTTCCCTTGCAATGAAAGGACTCAGTTTCTGGCTTGGGTCTAGCATTGGGTTTCTTCATAGGAGGGGCAACTGATTTTGCACCCTTCTTGGAGTTACCCTTCTTGACCTTGCCATTCTTCTTGACACTAGTGGTTTTATTGACCATCAACACTTGATGTTCTTTCTGGATTTTAGACTCAACGACTTTCAGCATCGCAAACAGCTCGGCGACTGACTTGGTCATCATGTGCATGTTATAGTTCAACACAAAGCTCTTGTAGCTAGGTGGCAATGATTGAAGAACTCTATCAGTGATCGCCTCCGGTGGAAGGGGCATACCTAACTCAGCTAGAAGGTTCGAATACCCAGACATTCTGAGTATATGTTCACTAACAGACCTGTTTTCCTCCATCTTGCTAGCATAGAACTTATCGGAGGTCTCATATCTCTCGATCTGGACATTCTTCTCAAAGATAAACTTCAATTCCTTGTACATCTCATATGCTCCATGACGTTCAAAACGTCTTTGAAGTTTTGGTTCCAAGACGTACAACATTGCACACTGAACTATTGAGTAATCTCCAGAATGTGCCTCCCAAGCGTTCTTAACGTCTTCGGACGACACGAGAGTGGGTGGATCACCAAGCAGTGCATCAAGGACATAAGCCTTCTGGGAAGCCGTGAGGATAATCCTCAGATTACGTGCCCAATCCACAAAGTAATTCCATCATCTTTCAACTTAGCTTTCTCTACGAACGCATTAAAACTCAGGAGTGATACGACGCGAGCCATTGATCTACAACATAAATATGCAAAGGTTACTAAGACTATTGTTCAAGATAATGAGTTTAGTTAATAAAATTACTAAAGCAACCACTCAAATTGACATCCCTCCGGTCATCCGAGTGTTACATGATCCAAATTCACCAATTCAAGTCCGATCATCACATCAGTTGAGGTGGCTTCAATGGTGAACAACATCATGTTGATCATATCTACTATATGACTCATGTTCGACCTTTCGGTCTCTTGTGTTCCGAGGCCATATCTGTACTTGCTAGGCTCGTCAAATTTAACCCGAGTGTTCTGCACGTGCAACACTGGCTTGCACCCGTTGTATGTGAACGTAGAGTATATCACACCCCGATCATCACATGGTGTCTCGACACGATGATCTTTCGCAACGGTGCACACTCAGCAAGAATACAATTTTATCTTGAAATTTTAGTGAGGGATCACCTTATAATGCTACCGTCGTTCTAAGCAAAACAAGGTGCATAAAAGGATTAACATCACATGCAAATCATAAATGACATGATATGGCCATGATATTGTGCTTTTGATCTCCATCCTTAAGGCACCAGCATGATCTCCATCGTCACCAGAATAACACCATGATCTCCATCATCATGATCTCCATAATTGTGTTGCCTTTGGGGTTGTCGCGCCCACCATGCTTATACTACTATTGCTACCTCTTAGTGACAAAGTAAAGCATTACATAGAGCTTAATGATTCACACGCAGGTCATACAATAATTAAAGACAACCCTATGGCTCCTGTCGTTTGGTGTACTAATCGACATGCAAGTCGTGATATTCTATACAAAACATGATCATCTCATACATCTCATATATCTCATCGTGTAATTGGCCATATCACATCACAACGTACCCTGCAAAAACAAGTTAGACGTCCTCTAATTGTTGTTGCATGTTTTACGTGGATGGTACGGGTATCAAGCAAGAACAATTCTCACCTACGCAAAAACCACAATGGTGATACAAAAATTGTTATTCAACCTTCTGAAGGACCACCTTTGTCGAATCTGATCCAACTCGAGTAGGAGAGACAGACAGCCACCAGCCACCTTTATGCAACAAAGTTACATGTCAGTCGATGGAACCGGTCTCTCGTAAGCGTTCGAGTAAGGTTGGTCCAGGACGCTTCATCCCAAAATACCGCTGAATCAAAAAACAACCAAGGGAGGAAGAAATCTGAGCATCAATGCCCACAAACTCCTTTGTGTTCTACTTGTGATCTCATCTACACATAGGCCTAGCTCATGATGCCACTTTGGGGAACGTTGCATGGGAAACAAAAAAATCCTACGCTTCACCAAGATCAATCTAGGAGGTGAGCATCTATGACAGGAGAGATCGGATCCACATACCCTGGTAGTGTTTGAAATATGCCCTAGAGGCAATAATAAAATGATTATTATTGTATTTCCTAGTTCATGATAATTTTCTATTGTTCATGCTATAATTGTGTTAACCGGAAACCGTAATACATGTGTGAATACATAGACCACAACATGTCCCTAGTGATCCTCTAGTTGACTAGCTCGTTGATCAATAGATGGTCACGATTTCATGGCCATGGACATTGGATGTCGTTGATAACGAGATGACATCATTAGGAGAATGATGTGATGGGCAAGACCCAGTCCTAAGCATAGCACAAGATCGTGTAGTTCGTTTGCTAAAGCTTTTCAATGTCAAGTATCGTTTCCTTAGACCATGCGATTGTGCAACTCCCCGATACCGTAGGAATGCTTTGGGTGTGCCAAATGTCACAACGTAACTGGGTGGCTATAAAGGTGCACTACGGGTATCTCCAAAAGTGTCTGTTGGGTTGGCATGAATCGAGACTGGGATTTGTCACTCCGTGTGACGGAGAGGTATCTCTGGGCCCACTCGGTAAGACATAATCATAATGAGCTCAATGTGACTAAGGAGTTAGTCACGGGATGATGTATTACGGAACGAGTAAAGAGACTTGCCGGTAACGAGACTGAACAAGGTATAGAGATACCGACGATCAAATCTCGGGCAAGTATCATACTAATAGACAAAGGGAATTGTATACGGGATTGATTGAATCCCCGACATCGTGGTTCATCCGATGAGATCATCATGGAGCATGTGGGAGCCAACATGGGTATCCAGATCCCGCTGTTGGTTATTGTCTGGAGAGTTGTCTCGGTCATGTCTACATGTCTCCCAAACCCGTAGGGTCTACACACTTAAGATTCGATGACGCTAGGGTTATAGGGAAATGGTATACGTGATTACCGAAAGTTGTTTGGAGTCCCAGATGAGATCCCAGACGTCACGAGGAGCTCCGGAATGGTCCAGAGGTAAAGATTGATATATAGGAAGTCCAGTTTTGGTCACCGGAAAGTTTTTGGGCTCATTGGTAGTGTATCAGGAGTGCCGGGAGGGTGCCAGAGGACCCCCGGGAGGGGTGTGACGACCATAGGACTTTGTGGGCCCTTAGAGGAGGTGTGAAAGCCCTTATTGGGCTGGCCAAGACCTTCTAAAAAGGCCCATGTGGCTGGGATCAAGAGATAAAGGGCAAAAGGGTTTTAAAAGAGGAGATCCACCTCCCTTGTGGGAGGTGGACTCTCCCCCTAGTTCGGTCGAACCTCTCCTCCTTGGAGGAGGGGCCAAGGAAGACCTCCCTATCCCTCCTCCTATATATATGCAAGGGTTTGGGCTGATTTGAGACATGACTTCTCTCTCTCGGCGCAGCCCTACCCTTCCTCTTCCTCGTTCTCCGTAGCGCTTGGCGAAGCCCTGCCGAAGTCCACGTACCTCCACCGTCACCACGCCGTCGTGCTTCCAGAGCTCTCCCTCAACCTATCCTTACTCCTTGCTGGATCAAGGCATAGGAGATGTCATTGGGCTGCATGTGTGTTGAACGCGGAGGCGCCATTGTTCGGCGCTGAGATCGGAATCCACCGTGATCTGAATCACTGCGAGTACGACTCCACCAACTGCGTTCTTGTAACGCTTCCGCTTAGCGATCTTCAAAGGTATGAAGATGCAATATCTCCCCACTCGTTTCTGGTTTCTCCATAGATAGATCTTGGTGATACGTAGGAAATTTTTTGATTTACTACTACGTCTCCCAACAGTGGCATCATGAGCTAGTTCTATGCGTAGAATCTATGCACGAGTAGAACACAAGTTGTTGTGGGCGTCGATTTTGTTAATTTGCTTACCACTACTAGTCTTATCTTGATTCGGCGGTATTGTGGGATGAAGCGGCCCAGACCGACTTTACACGTACGCTTACATGAGACTGGTTCCACCGCCTGACATGCACTTGTTGCATAAGGTGGCTAGCGGGTGTCTGTCTCTCCCACCTTAGTCGGATTGGATTCGATGAAAAGAGTCCTTATGAAGGGTAAATAGCAATTGGCATATCACGTTGTGGTTTTGGCATAGGTAAGAAACGTTCTTGCTAGTAACCTATAGCAGCCACGTAAAAACTTGCAACTACAAATTAGAGGACGTCTAACTTGTTTTTGCAGCATATACCTTGTGATGTGATATGGCCAAAGGATGTGATGTGATGCATTGTGATGTACGAGATTGATCATGTTCTTGTAATAGGATTCGCGACTTGCATGTCGATGAGTATGACAACCGGCAGGAGCCATAGGAGTTGTCTTATTTTATTGTATGACCTGCGTGTCAATCATAAACGCCATGTAATTACTTTACTTTATTGCTAAACATTAGCCATATTAGTAGAAGTAATAGTTGGCGAGACAACTTCATGAAGACACAATGATGGAGATCATGATGATGGAGATCATGGTGTCGTGCCTGTGATAGTGATGATCATGGTGCCCCAAAGATGGAGATCAAAGGAGCAAGATGATATTGGCCATATCATGTCACTATATTGATTCCATGTGATGTTTATCATGTTTACATCTTATTTGCTTAGAACAACGGCAGTAAATAAGATGATCTCCCAATAAAATTTCAAGAAAGGTGTTCACCCTAACTGTGCACCGTTGCTAAGGATCGTTGTTTCAAAGCACCACGTGATGATCGGGTGTGATAGGTTCTAACATTTGCATACAACTGGTGTAAGCCAGATTTACACACGCGAAACACTTAGGTTGACTTGACGAGCCTAGAATGTACAGACATGGCCTCGGAACACGGAAGACCGAAAGGTCGAACATGAGTCGTATAGAAGATACGATCAACATGGAGATGTTCACCATGAATGACTAGTCTGTCTCACATGATGATCGGACACGGGCTAGTTGACATGGATCATGTGTCACTTGGATGACTAGAGAGATGTCTATCTAAGTGGGAGTTCATTAAATAATTTCATTATGTGAACTTAATTATCATGAACTTAGTCTAAAATTATCTTTACAACCTATATTGTAGATTCAATGGCCAACGCGAATGTCACCCTCAATTTCAACGCATTCCTAGAGAAAACCAAGCTGAAAGATGATGGAAGCAACTATGCGGACTGGGTCCGTGGCTTGAGTATGATCCTCATAGCTTCCAAGAAATTGTATGTCCTTGATGCACCACTAGGTGACCCACCCCTTCTCCCAGCAGAGCAAGACGTTGCGAACGCTTGGCATTCTTGCTGCGATGATTACTCCCTTGTTCAGTGCGGCATGCTTTATAGTTTAGAACCAGGGATCCAAAAGCATTTTGAGCAACATGGAGCATATGAGATGTTCCAAGAGCTGAAACTGGTTTTCCAAGCTCATGCCTGGGTCGAGAGATATGACGTCTCTGACAAGTTCTTCAACTGTAAGATGGAGGAGAATAGTTCTGTTAGTGAGCACATCGTCAAGATGTCTGGGCTACACAACCGCTTGACTCAGCTGGGAGTTAATCTCCCGGATGACTCAGTCATTGAAAGAATCCTCTAGTCGCTTCCACCTAGCTACAAAAGATTTTTAATGAACTACAACATGCAGGGGATGGAGAAGTTCATTCCTGAGTTGTACTCGATGCTGAAATCAGCGGAGGTCGAGATCAAAAAGGAGCATCAAGTGTTGATGGTGAATAAGACCACTAGTTTCAAGAAAGGCAAGGGTAAGAAGAACTTCAAGAAGGACGGCAAAGCTGTTGCCACGCCTGGTAAGCAAGTTTCCAGGAAGAAGAAGAACAAGAATGGACCCAAGCCTGAGACTGAGTGTTTATATTGCAAGGGTACCGGTCACTAGAAGCGGAACTGCCCCAAGTACTTAGCGGATAAGAAGGACGGCAACATTAAAGGTATATGTGATATACTTGTTATTGATGTGTACCTAACCAGTGCTCGTAGTAGCTCCTGGGTATTTGATACAGGTGCAGTTGCTCACATTTGTAACTCCAAGCAGGAGCTGTAGAATAAGCGGAGGCTGGCAAAGGACGAGGTAACGATGCGCGTCGGGAATGGTTCCAAGGTCGATGTGATCGCCGTCGGCACGCTACCTCTACATCTACCTTCGGGATTTGTGTTAAACCTTAATAATTGTTATTTAGTACCAGCTTTGAGCATGAACATTGTATCTGGATCTCGCTTGATGCGAGATGGCTACTCATTTAAATCTGAGAATAATGGTTGGTCTATTTATATGAGAGAAATATTTTATGGTCATGCTCCGCTGGTCAATGGTTTATTTTTGATGAATCTTAAACATGATGTTACACATGTCCATAGTGTGAGTGCCAAAAAGTGTAAGGTTGATAACGATAGTCCCACTTACATGTGGCACTGCCGCCTTGGTCATATTGGTGTCAAACGCATGAAGAAGCTCCATACTGATGGACTTTTGGAGTCTCTTGATTTCGAATCATTTGACACGTGCGAACCATGCCTCATGGGCAAGATGACCAAGAATCCGTTCTCCGGAACAATGGAGCGAGCAACTGACTTGTTGGAAATAATACATACCGATGTATGTGGTCCAATGAGTGTCGAGGCTCATGGTGGCTACCGTATGTTCTCACCCTCACTGATGACTTGTGTAGATATGGGTATGTCTACTTAATGAAACATAAGTTTGAAACTTTTGAAAGGTTCAAGGAATTTCAGAGTGAGGTAGAGAATCAACGTGACAGGAAAATAAAGTGTCTACGATCTGATCGTGGCGGAGAATATTTAAGTCACGAGTTTGGCACGCACCTAAGGAAATGTGGAATTGTTTCACAACTCACGCCGCCTGGCACACCTCAGCGAAATGGTGTGTTTGAACGTCGTAATCGCACTCTATTGGATATGGTACGATCTATGATGTCTCTTACCAACTTACCGCTATCATTTTGGGGATATGCATTAGAGACTGCCACACTCGCTTTAAATAGGGCACCGTCAAAATCCTTTGAGATGACACCGTATGAATTATGGTTTGGAAATAAACCTAAGATGTCGTTTCTAAAAGTTTTGGGATGCGATGCTTATGTGAAGAAAATTCAACCTGAGAAGCTCGAACCCAAAGCAGAAAAGTGCGTCTTCATAGGATATCCCAAAGAGACTATTGGGTATACCTTCTAACTACGATCCGAGGGCAAAGTCTTTGTTGCCAAGAATGGATCCTTTCTCGAGAAAGAGTTTCTCTTGAAAGAAGTAAGTGGGAGGAAAATAGAACTTGATGAGGTAACTGTACCTCCACTCGAACCGGAGAGTAGCACAGCACAGGAAGTTGTTTCTATGGAGCCTACATCGGCTGGAAAGGAAGTTAATGATGATGATCATGAAACTTCAGATCAAGTTACTATTGAACGTCGAAGGTCCACTAGGACACGTTCCGCACCAGAGTGGTACGGCAACCCTATCCTAGAGATCATGTTGTTAGACAACGGTGAACCTTCAAACTATGAAGAAGCGATGGCGGGTCCGGATTCCAACAAATGGCTTGAAGCCATGAAATCCGAGATAGGATCCATGTATGAGAACAAAGTGTGGACTTTGGTGGACTTGCCTGATGATAAGCGAGCCATTGAAAATAAATGGATCTTTAAGAAGAATACTGACGCGGATGGTAATGTGACCGTCTATAAGGCTCGGCTTGTCGCTAAGTGTTATCGACAAGTTCAAGGAGTTGACTACGATGAGACTTTCTCACCCGTAGCGATGCTGAAGTCTGTTCGAATCATGTTATCAATTGCCGCATTTTATGATTATGAGATCTAGTAGATGGACGTCAAAACTGCATTCCTCAATGGTTTCCTTAAGGAAGAATTGTATATGATGCAGCCGGAAGGTTTTGTCGATCCTAAAGATGCTAACAAGGTATGCAAGCTCCAGCACTCCATCTATGGGCTGGTGCAAGCATCTCGGAGTTGGAACATTCGCTTTAATGAGGTGATTAAAGCGTTTGGGTTTGTACAGGTTTATGGAGAACCCTGTATTTACAAGAAAGTGAGTGGGAGCTCTGTAGCATTTCTCATATTATATGTGGATGACATACTGATAATGGGAAATGATATAGAACTCTTGGAAAGTATAAATGCCTACTTGAATAAGTGTTTTTCAATGAAGGACCTTGGAGAAGCTGCTTACATATTAGGTGTTAAGATCTATAGAGATAGATCGAGACACCTCATAGGTCTTTCACAAAGCACATACCTTGACAAGATATTGAAGAAGTTCAATATGGATCAGTCCAAGAAGGGGTTCTTGCCTGTGTTACGAGGTGTGAGATTGAGTACGACTCAATGACCGACCACGGCAAAGGATAGAGAAGAGATGAGTGTCATCCCCTATGCTTCAGCCATAGGCTCTATTATCTATACCATGATGTGTACCAGACCTGATGTGAACCTTGCCATAAGTTTGGTAGGGAGGTACCAAAGTGATCCCGGAGCAGAACACTGGACAGCGGTCAAGAATATCCTGAAGTACCTAAAAAGGACCAAGGAAATGTTTCTCGTATATGGAGGTGCCGAAGAGCTTGTCGTAAAGGGTTATGTCGATGCTAGCTTCGACACAGATCTGGACGACTCCAAGTCGCAAACCGGATACGTGTATGTTTTGAACGGAGGGGCAGTCAGTTGGTGCAGTAGCAAGCAAAGCGTCGTGGCGGCATCTACATGTGAAGCGGAATACATAGATGCTTCGGAAGCAGCAAAGGAAGGAGTCTGGATGAAGGAGTTCATCACCGACCTAGGAGTAATTCCAAGCATGTCGGACCCGATGACTCTATTATGTGACAACACTAGGGCTATTGCCCTTGCGAAGGAGCCCAGGTTTCACAAGAAGACAAGACACATCAAGCGCCGCTTCAACTCCATCCGTGATTACATTCAGGAGGGAGATATAGATATTTGTAAAGTGCATACGGATCTGAATGTCGCAGATCCGTTGACTAAACCTCTCTCGCGAGCAAAACATGATCAACACCAGATTGCTATGGGTGTTCGATTCATCACAATGTAACTAGATTATTAACTCTAGTGCAAGTGGGAGACTGTTGGAAATATGCCCTAGAGGCAATAATAAAATGGTTATTATTGTATTTCCTAGTTCATGATAATTGTCTATTGTTCATGCTATAATTGTGTTAATCGGAAACCGTAATACATGTGTGAATACATAGACCACAACATGTCCCTAGTGAGACTCTAGTTGACTAGGTCGTTGATCAATAGATGGTCACGGTTTCATGGCCATGGACATTGGATGTCGTTGATAATGGGATCACATCATTAGGAGAATGATGTGATGGACAAGACCCAATCCTAAGCATAGCACAAGATCGTGTAGTTCGTTTGCTAAAGCTTTTCAATGTCAAGTATCGTTTCCTTAGACCACGAGATTGTGCAACTCCCGGATACCATAGGAATGCTTTGGGTGTGCCAAACGTCACAATGTAACTGGGTGGCTATAAAGGTGCACTACGGGTATCTCCGAAAGTGTCTGTTGGGTTGGCACGAATCGAGACTGGGATTTGTCACTCCATGTGACGGAGAGGTATCTTTGGGCCCACTCGGTAAGACATCATCATAATGAGCTCAATGTGACTAAGGAGTTAGTCACGGGATGATGTATTACGGAACGAGTAAAGAGACTTGCCGGTAACGAGATTGAACAAGGTATAGACATACCGACGATCGAATCTCGGGCAAGTATCATACCGATAGACAAAGGGAATTGTATACGGGGTTGATTAAATCCCGGACATCGTGGTTCATCCGATGAGATCATCGTGGAGCATGTGGGATCCAACATGGGTATTCAGATCCCACTATTGGTTATTGACCGGAGAGGTGTCTCGGTCATGTCTACATGTCTCCCGAACCCGTAGGGTCTACACACTTAAGGTTCGATGACGCTAGGGTTATAGGGAAATGGTATACGTGATTACCAAAAGTTGTTCGGAGTCCTGAATGATATCCCGGACGTAACTAGGAGCTCCATAATGGTCCGGAGGTAAATATTGATATATAGGAAGTCCAGTTTTGGTCACCGGAAAGTTTTCGGGCTCATCGGTAGTGTACCGGGAGTGCCGGGAGGGTGCCAGAGGACCCCCGGGAGGGGTGTGACGACTATAGGACTTTGTGGGCCCTTAGAGGAGGTGTGCTAGCCCTTATTGGGCTGTCCAAGACTTTCTAGAAAGGCCCATGCAGCTGGGATCAAGAGATAAAGGGCAAAAGGGTTTTAAAAGAGGAGATCCACCTCCCTTGTGGGAGGTGGACTCTCCCACTAGTTCGGCCGAACCTCTCCTCCTTGGAGGAGGGGCCAAGGCGGCCCTCCCTCTCCCTCCTCCTATATATATGCAAGGTTTTGGGATGATTTGAGACACGACTTCTCTCTCTCTCTCTCTTGGCGCAGCCCTACCCTTCCTCTTCCTCGTTCTCCGTAGCGCTTGGGGAAGCCCTGCCGGAGTCCACGTAGCTCCACCGTCACCACGCCGTCGTGCTGCCGGAGATCTCCCTCAACCTCTCCTTCCTCCTTGCGGGATTAAGGCGTAGGAGATGTCATCGGGCTACACGTGTTTTGAACGCGGAGTCGCCGTTGTTCGGCGCTGAGATCGGAATCCACCGCGATCTGAATCGCTGTGAGTACGACTCCACCAACCGCGTTCTTGTAACGCTTCCGCTTAGCGATCTTCAAAGGTATAAAAGTGCAATCTATCCCCACTCGTTTCTGGTTTCTCCATAGATATATCTTGGTGATATGTAGGAAAAATTTTGATTTACTACTACGTCTCCCAACAGGTAGATCGCTAAGCGGAAGCGTTAAGGAACACGGTTGATGTAGTCGAACGTCTTTGCGATCCAAATCGCAAGCCGTCCCACGAACCCCCGATCAATTGTCGAACGGACGGCACCTCCGCGTTCAGCACACGTACAACTCGATGAAGATCTCCGCCTTGTTGATACACCAAGTGGGAGCAGATAAGTAGATGGGTTCTCCGGCAGCACGACAGCGTGGCAGCGGTGGTAGTGGAGTTGATCCGACAGAGCTTCGCTAAGCGGCACCGAACCAATCTACTAGAGGAAAAGCAATCAGGGAGGGAGGAAGGGCTGCGCCGTAGCTTGTGTTGCGGCTGCCCTCCTCCATCGCTCATATATATAGGGGGAGGGGTGTGGCACCCAACCCCTAGGGTTTCCCCCTTGGGGCGGCAGCCAAGGGTGGAGGCGCCCTAGGTTGGCTTGCCACCCAAGGAAGGGTGGTGCCACCCCTAGGGTTGGCCCTCCCACCAGCCCTAGCTGCATGGTCCTGGGTGGGGAGGTGCTCCGAGCCCACCAGGGGCTGGTGCGCACTCCTCAAAGCCCATGTGGCCCCGCCGAGGCTGGTGGCCCCTTCCGGTGGACCCCCGGAACCCTTTCGGCACTCCCGGTAAGCTACCGGTGACGCCCGAACTTTTTCCGATGATCAACACGAAACTTCCTATATATGAATCTTTACCTCTGGACCATTCTGGAGCTCCTCGTCATGTCCAAGATATCATCTGGGACTCCGAACAACCTTCGATCACCAACATACATAACTCATATATACCAATTCGTTACCGAATGTTAAGTGTGCAGACCCTGCGGGTTCGAGAACTATGTAGACATGATCGAGGCACCTCTACAATCAATAACCAATAGCGGAACCTAGATTCCCATATTGGTTCCTACATGCTCTACAAAGACCTTTATCGGTTGAACCCCTATGTTAAGGATTCAGATAACCTCATACGATGTTCCCCTTGTCTATCGGTATGTTACTTGCCTAAGATTCGATCGTTGGTATCTCCATACCTAGTTCAGTCTCGTTACCTACAAGTCTCTTTAATCGTTCCATAATACAAGATCATGTGGCTAACACATTAGTCACTTTGCTTCAAGGCTTCTTGTGATGTTGCATTACCGAGTGGGCCCTGAGATACCTCTTCGTCACATGGAGTAACAAATCCCAGTCTTGATCCATGCCAACTCAACAAACACCATCAGATATACCCGTAGAACATCTTTATAGTCACCCAGTTACGTTGTGATGTTTGATACACACAAAGTATTCCTCCGGTGTCAGTGTGTTGCATGATCTCATGGTCATGGGAATAGATACTTGACATGTAGAAAACTGTAGCAATAAACTGACAAGATCACATGCTACGTTCATAGTTTGGATCTTATCCATCACATCATTCTCCTAATGATGTGATCCCGTTATCAAATTACGTCCCAGGTCCATGGCTAGGAAACCTTAACCATCTTTGATCAACGAGCTAGTCTACTAGAGGCATACTAGGGACACAGTGTTGTCTATATACCCACATATGTATTTAGTTTCCAATCAATACAGTTATAGCATGGACAATAAATGAGTATCATGAACAAGGAAATATAATAATAAACACTTTATTTATTGCCTCTTTCCAACACTTACCGGGTAGCACGATTCACCAGACCTATCGCAGTCCGTCTCGAGACCGAAGATGGCATCAAAATGCTTAACTCATGGAATATTGAGCATCTTCGTAAGTTCTACCCATGAGGCACGGTTGCCGGGCGCAGTCCCTGGCAACCACCTTTTGTACAATCCTTTTGGAAGCACATGTAACCCTTTGTACAAAGCCAGGCGCAGACCCTGAACAAGCAATAATAAAGCTAGGCATTGCATCATACCATCCAACTGCATGTTTACTATGCATTTTTATGTTGTAATGTTATCGCTTTTAAGCTTTAGAAATTTTCTGGAGTACGTGATAAGCTATGATCATTATTAACACATTGTCTCTCTCCAAAAGACAGAGGCCTCTTGCCCTGCATGTTTACTGACAGGAATATGGAGAAGAAGGGTAAAGGAAAAAAGGACGGCGGCACATTGTACTCCAGAAAGGGATATTGCTTGGAAAGATAAGTCTAATCACATATCCCAAGCTTGATGCCATTTGCTCCCTTAAGAAACCATTTCTATCCTTTCGATTGTGGTCAATGGAATCCTTCACGCAATGGAAACCCTTGTCGGGACAAGCCGTCCCCCAGCTCATGTTGCTTAGTAGCGCTGGGGGTGCACCAATACCGAGAAGGGGCCTTGCCAGGGAACGATACCAGCCTACTGCCGGGAGATCACTCCCCCTTGGCACTCATGGTTAATACTAACCCGACAAATGGCTCCATGCGGCAACGACAAACATATTGATGCAGTATAAACAAGATGAAAAGACGATAGTACTTAACGAAGAGAAATAGCATTCTTTCATTCATTTTCGGTACAAAATGGATAAAGATTACATTGGAGGACACCTCTTAAATAACTCTTTATTGTACTTCCACCCCTAGGAACAAGCTACTAAAAGGAGGAAGGACGAAAGGAGGGCCTCGGCACAAGCCCAGCCTGATCCTGTCAGGACCAGCAGGGCATGGCTCGACAGGACCACCGGAAGGGAAGACGAAGCTAGAGTCCACGAGTCTGCCAGGATCTAGCTGGGGAGGAGGCGGCTCCCAAGTCAAGAACCCCCGGCAAATCGCTCTACCAGGGGACCAGCTGACGGTGATGGTGCGACCGATGATCATCTAGAGTGTGAGTCATCGACCAAGGGCTCGCTACCATCGTCTTCACCAACATTGTCCTCCTCGTCGTTGTCGCTCAAGGAGGAGCTTTCATCGTTGCTCAAGCTCTGTTCGTAGAAGCCAAGATGGATGCCCAAATGCCCATAGATATTGATGGAGAGCACGTCGGCATCCACCAGCTTGAAGCGAAGGACGTGCCCACCCATGAAGTTATGGGCATGTGCAAAGGTTTCCCACAGGTGCCTGAGAAACATGACGCGGGACGCCAAAAACTCAACATCAGCCTGCACGGCGCCATTACAGCAGCCATGCACCCGCAGCCACAAGCATGTGGGTTTTCGACCTCCATCACCCTGGCGAAAGGGCGAGGGAGCCGCAAATGACTACGGGGAAGGCCACACAACTTTACGATGAACTCTAGTGCCGTACCTTCAGTATGCCCCATTACTGGGGGAGGAACCGCCGGCGGAGGACGGTGAAGTGCAGCGCTCCGCCATCCCCGGCCGCGAGCCCCGTGCCAACCCCGACCTCTTCCAGCGCTTCCACCACGCACACTGGAACTGCCCTTCGCCACCACAGCTAAAGCAGCGGCATGATCCCGAGGGAAATCTCTCATCGCTGCGTTGGAAGTTGGGGGTCGTCCTCGCCCCCTCGTCATGACGGTGACTGACGACCCAAATACGGGAGAAGAAGGGCAAGTTGTATGAACCTAAGGTCGAAGAGGAGAAGGGAATGCATGAGCATCGCCGTCGTGACCCCCCAATTTTTAGAGGAGGATACGGGGGCTGGCTCTCCTCCGCTCCAAGGCGATCGCCCATATCCACCAATCCCAGTACCCACGATCATGGCCGAACAGGTAACCGCCCCATTGCTCTAATCCCTGGCGCTACAGTTTCTGCCACACCCACGCCTTTAAGCCATGCACATTCACCGAAAAGTCCCTATAATGCATGCGCCACGCATGGCAGGAACATCCTGAGGTAGTGGATAAGTGCTAGATTAAAAGTTGGCGGTTACAACCTCATATTGCGTGCACGTGCATAAATTTTGGGCCTGACCCAACGACGTTGGGCGAGCGCGTTTGGGCCAGACCCGGGGGCTCCTGTCGGTGGACTAGGATTGGGGTACCAAGTGCCCCTCACATATGCATAGGTCGTAGTAGTTGAACCCATCAACATAAGTACAACCAAGGCCAGTCCAAGCCAAAGAAGCCGCTCTAAGTGAGACCAAGGAGCGCATCAAGAAGACAAAACAACATTCAATGCCAAGACTATGGCAGAGGCAACCTACGCTGGCTAAGCAATGCCGGCAAGGTCGATGCAATGGACCAGAGCAGGCCCGAACCATGCCAGCCACATCCCCGGTGCTTGCCGGGGACTGAGGTGCACCGTTCTTCAGGAAGACCCGACAAGCCTTCCCCCAGCAGGCTCAAGATGATTGGCCACCGCTCCACCACATCGCAACGCCAGTCACTTGTCGATGCAGTGTCGAGCCCTCACGTGTCTAAGTGTCTCTCTCTAAGCACGTGGTGGCTCGCTGGAAGAAGGATTACACCCGCTTGACACCCGTCTAGAGGCGTGTCAAGATATTGAGCAATAGTTACCTTAAGCAGTGGAAGAAACTTGTCGGGAATGTCTCCTCGCACGCCACCTAGACTAGCATTTATGGCATTTTGTCCTTAATGCCAAAGTTATGTAAGATAGCACTTTTGGCTATCTAATCACTAGGGAATGTCTATTTTGCCACTATGGTTGCCCCATATGCTATAAAAGCAGGCCCAAGGCAACCTAGCTAAAGATTCGGACCCTTGGACACTTGTACTCGCGTCGCAGCTCTCCCTGAGGCAACTGCTACCTCTTGAGGTTGCGTTGGTTTTCCCTTGAAGAGAAAAGGGTGATGCAGCAAAGTAGATAAGTATTTCCCTCAGTTGATGAGAACCAAGGTATCAATATAGTAGGAGGATCAAGCAAGTCACCAGTCGATGCACCTACACAAACAATCAAACTCTTGCACCCAACGCTATAAACGGGGTTGTCAATCCCTTCATGTTATTTGCAAGGATTAGATATGATAGAGATAGATGTAAATGAGTAAAAGATAAATAAATTGCAGCAAGGTATTTTTGGTATTTTTGGTTTATAGATCTGAAAAGATATTATGGAAAGTAGACCCGGGGGCCATAGGTTTCACTAGAGGCTTCTCTCTTGAAGGAAAATATCACGGTGGTTAACAAATTACTATCAAGCAATTGATAGAAAAGTGAATAATTGTGTAGATATCCAAGGCAATGATCGTGCATATAGGCATCACGTCTGTCTCAAGTAGACCGAAACGATTCTGCATCTACTACTATTACTCCACACATCGACCGACTCCTGCCTGCATCTAGAGTAGTAAGTTCATGAAGAATAGAGTAACGCATTAGGTAAGATGACCTGATGTAGAGGGATAAACTCAAGCAATACGATGAAAACCCCATCTTTTTACCCTTGATGGAAACAATACAATATGTGCCTCGCTACCCCTACTTTTTCACTTGGTGAGGACACCGCAAGATTGAACCCAAAACTAAGCACTTCTCCCAATGCAAGAATTGTCAATCTAGATGGCCAAACCAAATAAATAACTCAAAGAGACTTGCAAATATATTAAATCATGCATATAAGAATTCAGAGGAGATTCAAATAAGATTCATGGATAATATGAACATAAACCCACAATTCATCGGATCTTGACATACACACAGCAAAAGAGTATTACGTCCGATAGATCTCCATGAAGATTATGAAGAACATGGTATTGAAGATCAAAGAGAGAGAAGAAGCCATCTAGCTACTAGCTATGGACCCGTAGATCTGTGATGGACTACTCACGCATCATCGGAGGGGCAATGAAGTTGATGTTGATGCCCTCCGTGATCGGATCCCCCTCCGGCAGATTACTGGAAAAGGCTCCAAGATTGGATCTCTTGGGAACGGAGGCTTCTGGTGGCGGAAAAGTATTTGTGTGGCTCTTTTTGGTGTTGAGGGAATATTTGGGTATTTATAGGACGAATAATAGGTTTAGGAGACTTGCCAGGAGACGGCAAGCCTGCCATGCACGGCTAGGGGGTGGCCATGCCTCCAGGGCTTGTGACCTCCTGGCAGGTGCCCTGGCGTGCACTCCAAGCCTGGTGGATTTGTATCCTTCCATAAAAAATCATTCCGAAGATTTTATTCCATTTGGAATCCGTTTAATATTCCATATCTGCAAAACTCAAAAACAAGGAAAAAACAAAAACTGGCACTAGGCTCTAGATTAATAGGTTAGTCCCCAAAATAATATAAAATAACATATTAATGCATATAAAACATCCAAAACAGATAATATAATAGCATGACATCATCAAAAATTATAGATACGTTGGAGACATATCAGCATCCCCAAGCTTAATTCCTGCTCGTCCTCGGGTAGGTAAATGATAAAAATAGAATTTTTGATGTGGAGTGCTACCTAACTTATTTATCCATGTAATATTCTCTATTGTGGCATGAATATTCAGATCCATAAGACTCAAAACAAAAGCCCAATATTGATATAAAAACAATAACATTTCAAGCATACTAGCAAAGCGATTGTATCTCTTCAAAATATAATGGCCAAAAAAAGTTATCCCTACAATATCATATGGCTTGGCTATGCTCCATCTTCTCCACACAAAGTATTTATATCATGCACAACCCCGATGACAAGTCAAGCAATTATTTCACACTCATTATGTTCTCAAACTTTTTCAACTCTCATGCAATACATGAGCGTGAGCCATGGATATAGCACTATAGGTGGAACAGAATATGGTGGAGGTTGTCAAGGAAAGGGAGAAGATAGTCTCACATCAACTAGGCATATCAATGGGCTATGGAGATGCTCATCAAGAGATGTTAATGTGAGTGAGTAGGGATTGTCATGCAACGGATGCACTTAGATCTATAAGTGTATGAAAGCTCAAAAGGAAACTAAGTGGACGTGCATATGGAAGAAAAATTCCACTAGTTATATGGAAGTGACAAAATAGGAGACTCTCTACAATGAAGATCATTGTGCTACTTTGAAGCACAACTGTGGAAAAATATAGTAGCAATGTCCCTTCTCTCTTTTCTCTCATTTTTTTGTGGGCATCTAAGGCCTCTTTTATTCATCATTTTTATTTGGGCTTCGCTGGCCTCTTTTATTTTTCATAAAGTCCGGAATCTCATCCCCAATTGTGAGGGAATGATAGCTTCCATCATCCTTTCCTCACATGGGACATGCTCTAATAATGATAATCATCACAGTTTTATTTACTTACAACTCAAAAGAAAAATTACAACTCGATACCTAGAACAAAATATGACTCTATATGCAATATGAAGGTGGTGGTGCATGTCATGATAAAAGGAAACGGTGGGAGTTGCATGGCAATATATCTCGGAATGGCTATGGAAATACCATAATAGGTAGGTATGGTGGCTGTTTTGAGGAAAGATATCTGGTGTCTGTTTTGAGGAAGGTATATAGTGGTTGTTTCAAGGAAGGTATATGGTCGTTGTTTTGAGGAAGGTAGATTTGTTGTACCGGTGAAAGTTGCACGGTACTAGAGAGGCTAGCAAAGGTGGAAGGGTGGGAGTGCGTATAATCCATGGACTCAACATTAGTCATAAAGAACTCACATACTTATTGCAAAACTCTATTAGTCATTGAAGCAAAATATTAGACGCAGGCTCCAAGGGGAGAGGTTGGTAGGAGTTAACCATCGCACGCTCCCGACCCTCACACAAAGGACGACAATCTATAAACAAGTCATGCTCCGACTTCCTTACAGAACGGTTCACCATACATGCATGCTATGGGAATCACAAACCTTTACACAAGTATTTTTACCAAATCACAATCACTTCCTAACATTACTCTTAACATTACCATCTTTATATCTCAAAACTTTATGCAAGGAATCAAACTTCTCAAAAGATACTCAATGCACTTAATATGGAAGTTTTTATTATATCCCCTTGGATGCCTATCATATTAGCACTAAATTCATTACCTAGACCAGTTACCATGATGTTTAAAGACTCTCAAAATAATATAAGTGAGGTACGAGAGTTCAATTATTTCTATAAAACGCAAATACCACCGTGCTCTAAAAAAATAAGTGAAGCATATGGAGCAAAATTGTCTATCTCAAAAGATATAAGTGAAGCACATAGAGTATTCTAATAAATTCACGATTCAGCATGTCTCTCTCAAAACGTGTGTGCAGCAAGAATGATTGTGTAAAACTAAAAAGCAAAGACTCAAATCATACAAGACGCTCCAAGCAAAACACATATCATGTGGTGAATAAAAATATAGCCTCAAGTAAATTTACCGATGGATTGAAGATGAAAGAGGGGATGACTGCCAGGGCATCCGCAAGATTAGGGTCTTTGTCCTTTAATATGACTTGGGGTGCCTTGGGAATCCTCAAGCTTAGGCTTTTTCCACTCCTTATTCCATAGTCCATCAAATCTTTACCCAACACTTGAAAACTTCACAACACAAAACTCAACAGAAAACTCGTGAGAACCGTTAGTATAAGAAAATAAATAACCACTTTAGGTACTGTTTTGAAATCATTCCTTATTTATATTGGTTTAATACCTACTGTATTATAACTTCTCCATGGTTCATACCCCATGATACAACCCATAGATTCATCAAAATAGGTAAACAACTCAAAGAAAACAGAATCTGTCAAAAACAGAACAGTCTGTAGAAATCTGAAAACTTCGTATACTTATGTAACTCAAAAAAATATGAAAACTTAGGAAAACCTGGGAAATTTATATATAAATCTTTTGTAAAACTTTCAGACTCATTCGACGCTCTGAAAAATTTAGACAATACCTGGACTGAGCGCAAAAGTTTGTATTTTTCAGCAAGATCAAATCAACAGGCACCATAGATCACCCCAAAGGATTTACTTGGCTCAAACACTAATTAAAAAACCAAAACACAATTACTACATAAGTAATAATGTGTTAAACACTCAAAAACAGAAGCAAAAATCAGAACACAAAAATAAAATTGGGTTGCCTCCCAACAAGCGCTATTGTTTAGCGCCCCTAGCTAGGCAAAACACAATAGATCTAAGTATTGTCATCTTTGGTATGAAATCCAAAAGTAGCTATCATAAAATATTAATAAGGCAATCTTATCTTATTCTAGGAAAGTGTTACATGCCTTTCCTTAATTGAAATTGGAATCTAACGTTTCCTTCTTTCATGTCAATAATTGCACCACTCGTTCTAAGGAAAGGTCTACCAAGAATAATAGGACATATAGGATTGTTATCTATATCAAGAACAATAAAATCTACGGGCACATAATTCCTATTTGCAACAATAAGAACATCATTAATCCTTCCCATAGGTTTCTTAATAGTGGAATCCGCAACATGCAAATTTAAAGAGCAATCATCAAGATCATGGAATCCTAGCACATCACATAAAGTTTTCGGAATCGTGGAGAAACTAGCACCCAAATCACACAAAGCATGGCACTCATAATCTTTAATTTTAATCTTAATAGTAGGTTCCCACTCATCATGGAGCTTCCTAGGGATATAAACTTCTAACTCAAGTATTTCTTCAAAAGATTTCATCATAGCATCAACGATGTGTTTAGTAAAAGCCTTATTTTGACTATAAGCATGCGGAGAATTCATAATGGACTGTAACAGGGAAATACAATCAATCAAATAGAAACTATCATAATTAAAATCCTTGACTTCAAAAAGAGTGGATTCATTGCTATTTAAAGTTTTGACCTCTTTTATCCCACTTTTATCAATCTTAGCATAAAGATCTATAGACTCTGAATCATTGGGACGCTCTTTAACTAATGTTGACTTATCTCCAGTCCCATCCTTATCAAGAATTATATTGGAAAACAAAGATTCAATAGGAGTCACATCAATCACTTTGAGATTTTTATCATTATTAAAGATTCTGGCTTAGCGGCCATTTTATTGACTAAGGTAGATTGTTTATCAGAAATTTGGCCTACTAAATCTTCAAGATGAGCAAACTGAGATTTCAAACCATAAAACTCCATAGACATATCATCAAGTTCTTTATTCATGTATTCAAGCATACCCTTTTGTTCTTTAAGCTCATTTTTAAAGAAATTATTATGGTCAAATTGGAGTGACATGAATCTCTTGGCATTATCCTCAATATCTTCCAGCTTTCTAAGATAAGGATCAAAAATTTTGGGTTGAGCCATTAAGACGAGCAGCGATCTAACACCCAAGCAAACAAAAGACAAGCGAAAAGGCTGACGGAAAAAGGGTGAATAAAAAGGCAAATCTTTTTGGTATTTTCTGAAAATTGTTTTAGAAGTGGGGGACAAGAAAACGGGAGGCAAATGGCAAATAATGTAAATGCAAGAGATGAGTTTGTGATGGGTTCTTGGTAGGCTTGATGTAGATCCAGCAACGAAACCAAAAATTGGCAAGTTGACGGGAGAGATCTTGACTTGACTTGCTATGTATCCTCCCCGGTAACGGCGCCAGAATTCCTTCGTGCTACCCCTTGAGCTGTCATTGGTTTTCCCTTGAAGAGGAAAGGGTGATGCAGGGAAGTAGATAAGTATTTCCCTCAGTTGATGAGAACCAAGGTATCAATCCAGTAGGAGGAACAAGCAAGTCACCAATGGATGCACGTACACAAACAATCAAACTCTTGCACCCAACGCTATAAAAGGGGTTGTCAATCCCTTCATAGTTATTTGCAAGGATTAGATCTGATAGAGATAGATGTAAACGAGTAAAAGATAAATAAATTGCAGAAGATATTTTTGGTATTTTTGGTTTATAGATATGAAAAGATATTATGGAAAGTATACCCGGGGGCCATACGTTTCACTAGAGCCTTCTCTCTTGAAGGAAAATATCTCGATGGGTAAACAAATTACTGCCAAGCAATTGATAGAAAAGTGAATAATCATGTGGATATCCAAGGCAATGATCATGCATATAGGCATCACGTCCATGTCAAGTAGACTGAAACAATTCTGCATCTACTACTATTACTCCACACATCGACCGACCCCTGCCTCCACCTAGAGTATTAAGTTCATGAGGAACAGAGTAATGCATTAGGTAAGATGACATGATGTAGAGGGATAAATTCAAGTAATATGATGAAAACCCCATCTTTTTACCCTTGATGGCAACAAGACAATATGTGCCTCCCTACCCCTACTTTGTCACTGGATGAGGACACCGCGAGATTGAACCCAAAACTAAGCACTTCCCCCATTGCAAGAATTACCAATCTAGTTGGCCAAATCAAATCAATAACTCGAAGAGACTTGCAAAGATATGAAATCATGCATATAAGAATTCAGAGGAGATTAAAATAAGATTCATGGATAATCTGAACATAAATCCACAATTCATCGGATCTTGACAAACACACCACAAAAGAGTATTACATTGGATAGATCTCCATGAAGATCATGAAGAACATGGTATTGAAGATCAAAGAGAGAGAACAAGCCATCTAGCTACTAGTTATGGACCCATAGGTTTGTGATGGACTACTCACGCATCATCGAAGTGGCAATGGATTTGATGTAGATGCCCTCCGTGATCGGATCCCCCTCCGATAGATTACCGAAAAAGGCTCCAAGTTTGGATCTCTCGGGAATGGAGGCTTCTGGCAGTGGAAAGTATTTGTGTGGCTCTTTTTGGTGTTGGGGGAATATTTGGGTATTTATAGCACGAAGAATAGGGTTAGGAGACCTGTCAGGAGACGACAAGCCTACCAGGCACGGCCAGGGGGTGGCCGCGCCTCCAGGGCTTGTGCCCTCCTGGCAGGTGCCCTGGCGTGCACTCCAAGCCTGGTGGATTTGTTTCCTTCCAGAAAAAATCATTCCAAAGATTTTATTCCCTTTGGGCTCCATTTAATATTCCATATCTATAAAACTCAAAAACAAGGATAAAATACAAACTGGCACTATGATCTAGATTAATAGGTTAATCCCAAAACTAATATAAAATAGCATATTAATGCATATAAAACATCCAAACAGATAATATAATAGCATGACATCATAAAAAATTATAGATACGTTGGAGACGTATCAGCAACCTTGCCGGGTTTGAGCACTTCATGTTCCTCCGATCAATCCACCAAAGCAGGAGTAGGGTTTTACGCTTCTGAGCGGCCCAAACCTCGGTAAAACACCAGTGTCTCGTCGTCGTGCTGTGTCACTACCTCTGCTCTTTGTGCAACGTGATCTCGCCCCTGCCGAACCACAAAGGGGACCATAGCCCCATAGGAGATCATGTGCATCCAGCCCCGACACCACCACTTCATTGTGGGAGCAACAATTATCATCAACATCTTCACCTCCACCATCTCATCTGAAACCCTAGTTCATCTCTAGTATTCAATCTTTCTCTCCAAACCTCAGATTGGTACATGTGGGTTGCTAGTAGTGTTGATTACATCTTGTTGTTGATGCTAGGTGGTTTAATTGGTGGAAAATTATATGTTTAGATCCTTAATCATATTCATTACACCTCTGATCTTGGACATGATGATGATTTGTGACTAGTTACTTTAATTCTTGAGGACATGAGAGAAGTCTTTCCCTAAGTAATCATGTGATGTTGGTATCCATTCGGTATTATGATGGTGTGTATGTTTATCTTCCTTTAGTGGCGTCATGTGAACGTCAACTACATAACACTTCACCATACTTGGGCCTGAGGGAAAGCATTGGGCAGTAATATGTAGGTGATGGCTTGCGAGAGTGACAGAATCTTAAACCAAGTTTATATGTTATTCCGTAAGGGGCTGATTTGGATCCATATGTTTCATGCTATAGTTAGATTTATCTTAATTCTTATTTCTTAGTTATGGTTGGTTGCAAGAGGGGGTAATCATAAATGGGTTCTTTTTTCAAGTAAGATTATCACCCTAGCACCGGTCCACCGACACATCAAATTATCAAAGTACCGAACGTGAATCAACTAAACATGATGAAACGTGACTAGACAAAATTCACATGTGTCCTCAAGAGCGTTTTACTTTATATAAGAGTACTTTCAGGCTTTTCCTTTGCTACAAAAAGGATTGTGCCACCTTGCTACACCTTGGTTACTATTGTTACTTGTTACTTGTTACAAATTACCTTGCTACAAAACTATCTATTAGCGCTACATTGTTGAGTCGGCTCGGCATGCCCAACCCGGCTAGCATAAGGCTGGCCGGCGTCACGCCTTCGTCAGTTTTACCCAAGGACTCAACCTCCCAGAAGAGTCGGCGGGTGATGGAGACACCACCGTTAACTCCGACGACAAGTCATCTATGAGGGATACCGGATCGATCTACCCTCTTCACGATGAGAGATTGGGGGCTTTTCAAAGATGGAAGTCAACGAGGAATCTCCTAAACCGTCCCGCCAAGTCGCCATCTACATGGTTGGGACTACATCGGCTCAGATCCTCCAAAGGCAGCGGCCACAAACAAAGCATCCGGGTCAGGCAAGACGCCAGCTCAAGCCATGACAGATCTAATGGTAGAGATGACCAAACTCATGGCAACACCAGTTACCGAGGAGAACCAGAAGGAATGCAACGCGGAACTAACAAAACTCCGTGAGGAGATGGCCGGAATTAAACAACAAATCAACCTTGAGAACACCCGGATGGCGGAGCTATAGGCTCGGATTTATAATGAGTCGGGGCGCCTGAAGGCCGAGGCTTGGCAATTAGGGTTGCAGCAAAACGCTTCCGATGTAGTGCATCAAAGGACACATCGGATCCGGCTGCCGGGAAACCTCGAGCCGACTTGCTTATTCACCAGGCCGCATACTCCGGGGGCTGAGCAAGACCCGCCACATCACATGGATCGATAGGTAGAGGCGGCTCAGCCTCCCCCGGTTTAGTCAATGGATCAACATTTCCAGACACCCCATGGTCACTTCTCCAACCCAGTCGATAATATGTTGGCGAAGACTCGCAACCTGGACGCACTCCCTATTTACGAGAGCACCCCAGTTGAGATCCCGGTTAGGAACGCCATTGAGATGTTGAAAACTGCAGTGGCACAACAGGCGCAGTACTCTTGCAGTCAGGATCGAATACACTCCCCGCCATATGCTAGCCATAGTAAGAGCCGCCCTATGGAGTCTCTGGCTATTTCTAGCAGCGGACGTCGGCCACTGCCTCAAGTGCCCCCAAACCGGCCTCCCCTATCTGACGCTCAAGCACTTGTTAATGCGGCCTGGGCCACATGCCAGGCAGAAGCGGAAGCGGCAGCAGCATTGGCGGGTCAAGTAACCCCAGTTAGCCCTCAGCCGGCTTTCACCATGTGCGGTCAAGCAGCAAAACCATGGGGGCTCCTTGTTTGTCCCTGCTTCTCCATAGTGAGCGCATGCCCAAGGACTTCAAGGGACCTCGTAAGGTGCCTAATTATATGGCGAATCTCGAGCCCACAACATGGATCGAGAGCTACGAGCTGGCCATGGATATGCTAGACGTCAGCGATGCAGTTTGTGCTAACTACTTAATAATGATGTTGGAAGGGCCGGCTTGGACTTGGTTAAAAAATCTTCTGCCTAATTGCATCAACACTTGGGCAGAGCTGAAAGAGCGTTTCATAAAAAAACTTCTAGGGCACGTGCAAACGGCCTATGACAATAGTGGATCTTAGGCATTGCGTGAGCGTGTGGATGAGTCGGATCGTCATTGGACCCGCCGGGTCTCCGAAATTACTCACTCGTCAGATGGTATCATGGAAGCTCAAGCCATACTGATCTTGGACAAAAATTGTCACTTTCAATTGCTGGTTCTGAAGCTCGGCCGTTTGAAACGAAAGGTGCAGGATATGGGCGAGTTAATGGAAACCCTTACCAGGTATGCCGATTCAGATGGCATGAAGGATCCTGGCTCTGACGAGGACAAGGCTAGCAAGGGCAAGAAAGGCGATGGTGGCAAGGGTCATCATCAGAATCATGGGCACAATGGAAATCCAAGAGTCCAAGGTTATAACAGAAAGCGGAGCCAGTCTGACGGTGGGTCAGAGTTGGTTGCCAACACCCGTACTGGTTTCAAGAACCAATGCTGAAACAATTGTCCTGGAGGAGCATACAACAGGACTAAGCCACGGAATTATGAGGAGGCATTAAAAGCGTCATGTCCCAAGCATAGTACCCCTGATGTCCTAGCTACTCATTCATGGGAGAATTGCTATATTATGCAGGAGTTCCGTAACCAGGCATCTAGAAACCTTCAAGGTGGCAATGAAGGAGGACATCCGGGTCAGCCGGGACCTGGCAGCTTCTAGGGCGGCTCATCCGGTGGCTTCCGACGATCGGGTTTCCATGGACAAGGCGATTCGAGTAACGGCAGCGGGCAGCGTTCGGATGAGAATAACCAACAACATAATGGCCAAACTGGTTTTCAAAGCAACCCCAAGCTATTGAGCAGCGGTCAGTACCACGTATTCACCACCCAAATTTGCAGACGGGACAATGAACTCAAAAAATGAGCCACCCACGTGGTTGAGCGATGGTGTCCAGGTATCTCAACTGGTCCTAATATGAGGTCACTTGGAGCAAGGCGGATAACCCCTCCCGCGTGGATAACCTAGGCGATTTGGCTTTAGTGGTGGTGCTTCAGGTTGGTGGGTACCCTCACGAATGTTCTCATGGATTGGGGAAGCAACATCAACATCCTGTACTATGACACCTTACGGCGGATAAACCTCTCTGAGAACAGCTTATTACCTTCGACCATGGTCTTTCATGGTATTGTGCCAGGGAAGTCGGCGTATTCGATCAAGAGGATTAAGCTAGACGTTGCTTTCGGAGACGAATTTAACTAAAGATGTGAATCTTTGATGTTTGAGGTGGTCAAGATCAAAAGTCCCTACCATGCCTTGTTTGGGAGGCCGGCATATGCTCGTTTCATGGCCTGCCCCTGTTATGTGTACCTCAAGCTCAAGATGACGGGTCTTAAAGGTACTATTACCATGGACGGAAGCCGGAAAAGAGCTCAGAAGTGTGAGGAAGGGGATGTTGCTTATGCAGAATCGGCATGCGCAGCTGAGGATTTAAAGTTCTACACAACCAATGTTGACCCGACGGACATGAGCCCCCTCAAGAAGCCCACCACTAGGTCTGAGCTGCCCTTGAAGTTCAAGTCGACTAACAACACCAAACTAGTTGATTTGAACGAAGGCGACTCTTCTAAGTAGTTCACCATTGGGACTGGTCTGGACACCACATAGGAAAGCATGCTCATTGAATTCATCCATGAGAATCGAGACATCTTTGCATGGAAACCATCAGACATGCCTGGAAACTGAGAGAATTTGTTGAGCACCACCTTAATGTGGATCCAAATATGAAACCAGCCCGGCAATACCTCCGTTGTTTTAACGAGGAGAGATGCAAGGCCATGGGGGAAGAAATCGCTTGGCTCCTAGCTGCTGAGTTTATTGTCGAAGTTTTTCACCTGGAGTGGCTGGCTAACCCGATGCTTGAATGGCACCTTTCATATGTGTATTGATTACACCGACCTCAACAAAGCCTGTACAAAAGATCCCTTTGCTCTCCCTCGTATTGATCAGATTATTGACTCTACGGCGAGTTGCGAGCGCCTCTGTTTCCTGGATGCATACTCAGGTTATCACCAGATCAAAATGGCTAAGGAGGATCAGGAGAAGATGGCTTTCATAACGCCTTTCGACTCCTTCTGCTATGTCTCTATGCCTTTTGGACTCAAAAGCCCTCGGACGACTTATCAACGACGTATTCACAATTTTCTGCACAGTCAGATTGGGCACAATGTTCACGCTTATGTCGATGACATCATGGTGAAATCTTCAAAGAAGGAAACGCTCTTGGTTGACCTCAAGTAGACGTTCGACAACCTTCGAGTATACCAGATGAAGATTAACCCGGCAAAGTGTGTTTTTGGTGTTCCTGCAGGAAAGTTACTAGGTTTCCTGGTCTCCGAGCGAGGCATTGAAGCTAACCCGGACAAGATCAAGGCAATAACCTCACTTGGTAAGCCGACCACTATCAACAAAGTCCAGCGTATTGTGGGTTGCATCATAGCATTGAGTCGTTTCATAAATCGCCTTAGAGAGAAGGCAATCCCTCTTTATCAGTTGCTCATAAAAACAGAAAAATTTGTTTGGACTGAGGCGGCTAATGATGCTTTCGAAGCCCTCAAAAAGCAGCTGTCAAAGCCGCCTGTTTTAGCCGCCCCAACTGACAAAGAGCCCATGCTCCTGTACATTGTTGCTATTTCTAAAGTAGTGAGTGTTGTAGTTGTCACTGAGCGTAAGGAGGGAGGGAAGGAATACCCAGTTCAGCAACCCATCTATTTTGTTAGTGAGGTCCTGACCCTGGCCAACCAGCGATACCCACATTGGCAGAAGCTAGTTTTCAGAGTCTTCATGGCCATCCGAAAGTTGAAGCATTACTTTCAGGAACATCTGATCATTGTGGTCATCTCGGCACCCTTGGGTGATATCATTCAAAATTGTGAGGCTACTGGTCGAATCGCCAAGTGGGCAATCGAACTTGGCCCTCACCATGTGAAGTATACACCCCGCACGGCAATCAAATCTCAAGCCTTGGTGGAGTTCATCAATGATTGGACGGAGCTTTAGATCCCACAAGATAGACTGGACAATATGTATCGGGCAATACATTTTAATGGGTCCAGATAGTTGGAAGGCTCGAGGGGTGGAGTAGTGTAATCTTCTCCGAGAGGTGACAAATTTTGTTATGTTTTACGGCTCATGTTCCCTGTACTAACAATGTAGCTGAGTATGAGGCCCTCTTTCACAGGGCTTAGGATTTCCAAAGAGATAAACCTCAGTAGGGTCAGGTTTTTGGGCGACTGAGACCTCGTAGCTCACTAGGTCTCAGGAACTTGGGACTCGAAAGATCCCCTCATGGCGACTTATCGCCATGCGGTTACCAATGTGGAGGGTCACTTCCAGGGTTACCTGGTGGACCACGTCAACCGCCGGCATAGTGAGGTGGCAGATGCACTGTCACGACTTGGCTCTCGACGCAAGACGGTTCCCACCAATGTGTTTCTGGACGTCCTCCACAACCCTTTAGTAAAACTATCTTCTGAAGAGGATATAGGTATTTTTGACCCGAAATCGCACCTGGTGGCAGCTCTCCATGCTACTCCTGATTGGATGCTACCATTCTTGGCTTATTTGGCTCGAGGCGAGCTCCCAGCTGAGGAAACCCTTGCCTGACAGATAGTTCAGCGGTCCGAGTCCATGACTATCCTCAAGGGCGAGTTACACAAGAGAAGTCGCAGCGATGTTCTTCAATGTTGTGTTCCTCCCGAGGAAGGATGGGAAATTCTCAATGAAATTCATGTGGGCGACTATGGACACCATGTCGTCTCACGGTCATTGGTGGCGAAGGCTTTTCGCCATGGATTTAATTGGTTAATGGCTCATGCAGATGCAGAGGACATCATGCGCATGTGTAACGGATGTCAAAAATTTGCCAGACAATCTCATGTGCCGGCTCAAGAATTATGCATGATCCCAGTCACTTGGTCGTTCATAGTTTGGGGCCTCGATATGTTCGGTCTGTTCAAGATGTCTTCCGACAAGAAGACTCACCACCTGGTGGCAGTTGACAGATTCACCAAGTGGGTTGAGGCGGAACCTGTCAGCAACTGTGATGCAGATAGAGCAGTCAATTTTTTGAAAAAACTAATCCACCATTTTGGCTACCCTCACAGCATCATCACTGATAATGGTACAAATCTTTCCAAAGGAGACATGGAGCAGTTTTGTCCGCTTGAGCATATTTGGCTTGATTTAGCCGTCGTGGCACATCCATAGTCCAATGGACAGGCCGAGCAAGCTAACCAAGAAATTTTGAGAGGAATCACGCCCCGGCTCATGGTACCATTACCGTGCACCCCTGGTTGTTGGGTCGAGGAGCTCCCATTAGTACTTTGGTGTATCAGGACAACTCCAATTAGATCCACTGGTTACATCCCCTTTTTCCTGGTCTATGGAGCCGAGGCAGTATTACCAAGTGATATTCGGCATGAGTCTCCTCGAGTCACCGCTTATGTTGAAGCCGACAATGAACAAGCACGTCAGGACTCCATGGACGCCTTGGAAGAAGAGCGTGACTTGGCAGCAGCGAGATCCACAATATATCAACAAGACCTACGTCGCTATCATAGTTGTAGAGTCAAGAGCCACACTTTTCATGAGGGTGACTTGGTGCTCCGGTTGATTCAAGATCAAATGGGCATGCACAAGCTTTCACCACCCTGCAAGGGCCCTTTCGTCATTAGCAAAAACCTCAACAACGGTTCATACTACCTGATAGACCTTCGACCAAACACATACACCTCTCAAGCAGAGACAAGCCGGCCATGGAACATTGCTCACCTTTGGCCCTATTATACTTAAGAGCTATTAGCTTCTTACTCTTGTATCTTCCAAGTTTTTGTACATACATCCTTATGTTTAAAACAATAAAGCCGGCACCCCCGAAATTCGGGGTCTTTGTCGTTTCAGCCTATACATTGAGTTTGAGCCTTTATTTATTGACACATAAGTCGCCTAAGAGGACGAGCCGCCGTAATGTGTCTGTCCACACATGAGCGCGCTACCTTATGGATAGGATGTTTTAAGTCACCCAGGAGGACTAGCCGCCCTAGTGCGACCGTTGACACATGAGCGCCCTACCTTGCTGACAGGATCTTTAAATTCGCCCAAGAGGGCGAGTCGCCATGATGTGGCCGTCCAAACATGAGTGCCCCTGTTTTCAGGGTCAAAAGATTCCAAAGAGGATCATCTGCCCTGATGCGCGATTCAAACATAGGTATTCTATTATGATCACTTGAATCAAGCCAGTTCTATCTGGATAATAGATGTTTTGCAGTAGTAGCATTGTGTCATGTAATCCTCAGCTGAGCTTTTCCCTAACCATAGGTCACTTGGTGGCTTCCAACTCACTGAGTTTAGCTTTCTCACCCTCTTGATTCGGCAAAAAATTAACGCCACAAAATGGTTAAACCTACCTGTATCCTTGTGCGACTCCGATTAGGTGACCCCATGTACTCTTGACAAGTCAATCCATCTTGGACCCTGAACTTGTCAAGGTTAAAATATCGAGATGCGTCGCGTGAGACCCAGCATACTAAAAGCCTAGGATAAACCATGGGTTATCATACCTGCTTCACTGAAGCAAGACTTGAGCCTCGGAAGCCAGTCTCCTTGCCGAGTCTCACTGAGCCGGCTTATTAAGTTACTTTTGCAATTATCAGTTATGAGACCGCCTTCCTACGCTCAAGCTTCAAGACCGGTTTTCCTCGCCGAGTCTCATTGAGTCGGCTTCTTAAAAAGTCCTATTATGGTAGGTTCAGTTATCTAACCGAAAGTGTGCAAAGATTTTAGAAGGATGACTTTTGTTGACTCGCCCTTCATGGTTCAAACTATAAATCACTTGATCAAGGACACCAGAGTTAAGCCATGAGGCAATCATGTTTGGCTTGCAGCAGGTGATCAATCTCAAGAGCCCAATGGCGACTTCGCCACAAGGTTAACTAAGTGCAATTCACAGGATGTACAGATCCTAAGCAAGAGAATAAAGCGGAGGAGTGATACTTGATCATCTAAAATATCCCTTGGCAATCTAAGATGAAGTCAACAAGCATAAATCTGCATGAAGGCACAACACAAGCAATAAGTTTTTACCTAAGTCTATTACACGGCTACATGGAGCCACAAATTCTTGGTCCAAAGTTTTCAAAAGGAATTAACATAACCTGGCTATCAGCTTGTCCTGGTTAACTTCATATAGGTTAGCCCTTGGCCGATTTCTCGCCTACATCGCCTTCGGGTCATCCTCCGCCGAGTATTCTTCCTGGATCTGAAAGTTATCCACATCCCAGTTGCAGTTGGTTAAGGCTTGAAATTCAGCTTCTTCATGCAAGATGGGGGACGGCTCAACATCAGGGGCAAAGATATGCTTACGACGTTGAGGAGTCAGATTCACTGTTGGCGTCGTAAGCCGCCTGATATGTCTTATGATCTGCCTTTGCAGCCACTTGACTCGCCAACACTGAAGACGCCTTGATGCATAGAGCATAATCCTCTTGTGTGAATTCTGACTAGTCATCTTTGAGCTGCGGAAACCCTTCAGCCATCTCTTCTGGGTTGAGTTCTGGGGCATAAGCTGACGGGGTTATTACCCCTGGGTAGGCCAAAGGAATAGGGTTCCTCCTCCCCCTGCTTCAAAGAAAAACTATGCGACCGGCTGCCCGCGGTCGGCTGGGACACGGCCGGCTCGAGCTGCCGCCGTCTGGTGACACAAACGGATTGACGAGGAGCCGGCTTGACCCCCGACCAGCTGGGCACGGCCGGCTGCCTCCGGGCCACCCCCTCCATTGACCCTAGGGCGGACATGCAATGTCTCATCCCTCTACGCATGGGTACGATGACACGACGCGGCCGCCATGAAGGGTGGCACTATGGCCACAGTGGCCACTGACGCACGGGTGCGCATGGCTACAGTCCGGCCGTCCAGGCCACTGACCTTGGCGAGCGCGACCGAGCGGGGGAACAGTGCCTGCACACCCTCGCCCACTTGATTACCTGCTCCGGCGTGGCTACAGTGCAGCCGGCCATACCGGAGACTTCACCGGCTGGCACTAGGCGACACCTCCGTGGCAGATGGGCGAGGGCCAATGGCAGAGCCAGCTGGTAGGCCCCAGCGGGCGACAAGACTGCCCAGCCGGTGGACCCCACCGACGACGAGACGGCTCGAAGGGCGGGCCCCCCTGGTCAGCAGGAGAGGATGCCAGTCGGGTCCCCCCACCTTTGTACCATAGGAATATTATAGAGCCAGGGGTTGGCCTATAAAAAACCCGAGCCCCCCATGTAACGGGGACGGACGACCACTCGCACACACCCACACTGGACTCTCCTTGCATATCATCTCTAGAAACAGAGGAAGACAAGCCGGCTGCTTCTTCTTCCTCCTCTAGACACAGCTCTAGGAGCACCTTTGTATAACACATCAATCCATCCAACTAGACCAAGCAGGACTAGGGGTGTTACCTCCCACAGAGGGCCCTAAACCTAGGTACATCGTGTGTCACCACCGCTTGTGCCCAATCTCACACCCGGAGCCTGTCGGCGTCCTCCGGTCCCAACCAGCTATGATAAGCCTACCCATGGCATCTATCGTGAGAAAACGACGAGAGTTGGCGCCCACCGAGGGGACGTACGCAGCACCGGCCGGATTCATGCTCCCGGCGGGACCCCTCGCCATTCCCCGTCGTCGCCGCACGTCCAGGCAAAACCGAGGGCTCATGGGGCTTGCTCTAGCACGCCATGCGGGCGGCTTCACTGACCTCGTGCTCGACATCGAAGCGCTCACCGAGCATTTCGGCGGGCTTAGCCTCGCCAAAACTCTAGCCGCCGACGAGTACCCCAGCCAGGTGCTCGTCTGCACCGGTTCGCCCATGGCTCTGGGCGCACTTGCTACGACCCAGTCCAGCGGCTCCCACGATCGCGTGGGGGAAATGACCATCATCTCCTCCACATCCTCCGGACGTGCGCGGGCCAGGTCTGACGCTGCCGTGGCCCGCGTCGGCACCTTCGACCCGCTCGGTGTGGCCCTTCGGGGCTTGAGCACTCCTATTGTGCCGACGACAAACCCCGACGACGTTGCGGCCGACCTCGAGGCGGTTCGCCGCGTCCTGTTCGAGGACGCCACCGCCCGCGCGGACACGCGGCGCCACATGGACGCCGCCCAGCGGGAATACGCTTCCGCCTATGGTCTCACCCCGGCTGGCACTGAGCCCAGCTGGCGTGGGGCTGTGCGCGACCAAGGTCGCGTGGTCGCCAAAATCCTGGGCGGCAAGATGCTCGTCTACGACACCCCCGCATCCACCCTGCGGGCCCTCAAGGTGGCCTACGAGGATTTGGCCACCTTGGAGGGCGAAGAACGTGCCGCTCACGAGCGTCACATCAAGGAGCTCATTGACGCTGCCAAGGCGCAGCAGCATCTACTCGCGTTGGGCGGCACCGCCTCCGGAGGCCCACAGCTCGAGCACGAGGGCACAGGGACTGCGGACCGTCAGCCGGCTCAGCACTCCTACTCCCCTCACGTCTCCGGCCACCGGGCCGAAACAAACAACCCCCGGCCCTCTAAGCAGCCGGGAAGCGAGCAGCCGGCTGTTAACAGCTGGCGCACCAACAACCCGCCTCAGAGTGGCCGCCACCACGAAGCGTCAGCAGGCGGCAACCGGCGCAGCCACGGGCACACTCCACCCCCGCGGCGCGAGCCGAAACGGTCGGTTTCGCCCGTCATCCGCCCCAAGCTCTCGGCCCGGATTGGGCCGCGTGTCCCCTGTAGCAAGAACGACGCCCACAACTGCATCGACCAGCTCGCGCAGTCTGCCCTCCTAGAAGAGGAGGGCTCGATTGGCCCGGCCTGTTTCGGCCCTCGGATCCACAACGAGCCGTTCCCGACCGTCTTCACACTCCCCCGAGACACCCCGAAGTACAACGAGGCCGCCAAGCCCGAGGACTGGTTGATCGACTACACTACCGCGGTCGACATTGCCAGGGGGAACAAGCAATTAGCCGTTCGCTACGCTTCCCTCATGTTGATCGGCTCGGCCCGTACCTAGCTCCATAGCCTGTCGGCCGACAGCATCAACACCTGGACGGACTTCGAAGAGGCCTTCGTCCGCAACTTCACCGGCACCTACAAGCGGCATGGCTGCCCCAATGAACTCGCCATGTGCGCTCAGGGGCCGGACGAGTCCCTCCGCGACTACCTCACTCGGTGGACCGAGCTACGCAACTCCTGCGAGGGGGTGCACAAGGTGCAAGCTATACAGTACTTCATCGAAGGCTGTCGAGACGGCACCCCCCTCAAGCACAAGCTTTTGTGCTCTGAGCCGGCCACGCTTACCGAGCTCATGACCAAGGCAAACAAATACGCCACAGCTGATTCAGCCATCCAGGTCAAGACGACCCCGCCCGCCAAGGCGACGATAACACTGACAACATCCTGGCCGGCTACCGACAACCGGCAGCCGCAGAACAACAAATGCAAGAATGACCAGCCGGATCCCCGCTACGGGAACCGGCAGGTCGCACCATCGAGGAGAAGGAGCCGGCTATCCATTCTTCCAGCCAGTGCCAGCGCACTAGCAAGGCTGCCTGGCAGCCGAAGCTCACCTTCGAGCAGATGCTCGACCTCCCCTACAAGAAACACGCAGGTGCTAAACCCTCTACGCAAACGCTCCGGCAGTGCAGCTTCTCATAGCGATTGGCCCAGGGTGTTGGGACACCGATCCTAAGCCATAAAATCCAGCCTGTAACACATCACATCACTTTGCGGTCTCACGCACGGTTAACTCCACGGCTGCCACCTTACCTGGGTCGGGACCACTTGCGTCTTTTGACTCACGTATGTGAATGTGTCGCTAGCATTCAAATGTCAAAGAACCCGGGCCGACATGACTAGTCGTAGAACCCAAGTGGCACATCCGTATAGGGACAGGCATACGTAACCCAGCAATGCAAGTGTCGATCTCTAGCGTGTGTAGATGAGTCATAGCAAGCCACAAGGACTCCATTATGCCGTGGGACATAAATTTCATCACTGCACATAGACGAGTCATAGCAGGCTACAGGGACTCCATTACACTGTGAGACAATTCCCCGAAGGGACAGACACAGCAGCAAAGAAGGATACATGTCGGTCGATCAATGTGTCCGGAGTAGTAGCAAGCTACTAAGGCTCGGTGGAAGCACAAAGAGGCAGTTCCCCATAAAGAGTACTACTAAAGGCACACAACTAGGTGTCGAATCCCATACATACCGTTGCACGTCACACGTACGTACGACATGCCCGATATGCATAGATACAACTATGGCATCACAACACAACCATACAACATTACAACATTTATTTAGAAGGCTCGGAAGAGCCAATACAATAACATGTTACAAACAGGGGTCACAAGACCCAACATTCAGAGCATTCAATCAAATAAGCGGAAGTTTAAATATGTCTGGGTACAGACATCTACAAAAGTGGCTAGAGGAGCCTGAAAAGCTACAACGACCCTACCAAAGGAACCAGACCTCTGTCTGGGATTCCCAAGCTAATCTGGTCAACATCGAACCTCACGTCATAAATACCACTAATGAGACTGGCGTCTCCTATGCAAAAATCATAAATTAAGCAAGCGTGAGTACAAGGGTCCTCAGCAAGACTTACATCAGAACTATCTACATATGCATCAGTATCAATGAAGGTGGTTGTGGAGTTTATTGCAACAAGCCAGCTTTGACTCTTGGCTAACCTATACTACGACTACAAGTAGTATCTTCGAGCTGGAATAGTGCACACGAGTCCACATATTCACCAATCAATACACCACTATGGATCCACTCTCGTCTCCTTACGAGAAGGCCATCCATAGCACTCATGCTTATCTTGCGTATTTTAGAAGTATCCATTTCACTTATCTATAAACCACATAAGCAATCCAAGTAGTCCATATCCGAGGACGCGGCTATTCGAACAGATTATTTCACACTGCAGGGGTATACTTCTTCACACACGCTCTCGCCACTTAGCACCATATGCACGTCATGCATATCGGCAACCTTCAAGCGGAAGCACTGGCGTGGGCGTCGGCCACGACCGTCAACCACACAAGGCCCTAGTTCAGGTTTATCGCCTATTTGAGACTGAACCCGCACGGAAGTCCAGCCGAAGTTTCCGCTACGGCCTCAAATGATGTGCGCAAGGTTCCCAAGCCCACCGTTCGGGTGCCACTTGGTACACCGTGCCATTGTGCATCTATCGCATCACAGCCCACCCCGTTGGGTAACGCTATGCACGACCGCCAACACTTTTCTACAAACACCAGAAACTAGTTGTGACTCCTGGACAGAGGTCTAAGCGATTAATAAGTCGAGAGGGGTCGAGTTACTGGAACCCAATGTGTGGTAGTATCTTGTCTTGGATAACATACACAGAACTCAGTTCTTAGGGACGGTCCCAATGAGACAACCCGCCATGTACTCCTACATGACCTCTCATCGCTCCCTTTACCAAATTGTGTTCACACACTTAGCTCTCACACTGTAGGACATGAACACTGCCATTCCGATTCATCACCCGGATGGATCAGACCCGACACGACATGACTCTAAGCATAGCAGGCACAGTAAGTAAGTAAGCATGGATGAGTAAGCACAACAAGGCTCAAGCAGTTGCTACTCATGCTAAGTGGTTTCAACTATTTACTGTGGCAAAGACAGGTCATGCAAAGGAATGGGTTCAACTACCGAGAACATGTAACAGTTGAAGCGTGATTGTCCTAATGCAATAAAAGAGAGTAGGAGCAGGAGAGTGGAATCATATCAGTATGCTCAAGGGGTTTTTTCTTGCCTGACAGTCCTGAAGATATCATTTCTCTTCATCAGTGTCAATCATCACATCGTAGGAACCATCGTCTACCGAGAGGGAACAAACACCGACAAACAGGAAGAAGGAACACATTCAATGTGATGCAACAAACATGATGCATGATATGACAAGTTAAGGTACTGAATTTACGTAGAGTAATAATTAGCCAGGTTAGTTGAAGTGGGGTTCAAACAAGTTTGAATTCCAACTCCAAATGATATTTCCTATATTGCCCTAATTATAAAATGCCCTACTTGGTGATGTTAACTTGTACAAACATGCATGATCATGGCATAAACACATTCATTGGATTTTTCTGATCATTTTTCATATATAAATTATTTTCATCTGACTTACAGATTATTTTCTATGATTTTTAGAAGTTTTAAATATTTTCTGAAAATATTAACCCATTTTCTGATTTGTTTTAATTCCAGAAATAGATACTTCGTCATCATGACGTCAGCATTACATCAGCAGTCAATAGGGCCAGGTCCAGGTCAACCTGACGTGCAGACCCCACATGTCAATGAGACAGGGTCAACTCGAGAGGCTGACTGGTGGGGGCCAGGTCAACCCTGACGTGGTCAGGTCAAAGCTGGCCTAAGGAACCCGCATGTCATTAACTTAGAGTTAACCATTGGGTTATTTTAGATTAAATAACTAATCTGGTGTTTTAATTAGTGGGTGGGTCCCAGCTGTCAGCGGCTAATGGGTTAACTAGCCTGAGCCTTAACCCCTAATGACAGGCCACGTCATCGCCACCGGCAGGCGACGCCGTCGACCAACAAAGCAGCGGAAGCTCGCCGGAATCGCGGCTCCGGCATCCATTCGATGTGTGGATGGGCGGAATGGGTTGCTGGCGAAGCGCCGCATCCAGCAGGGGTAATGGAAGAACGCGGGGAGGTCCGGTTAGAGCATGGCGTCGACTACGGCGGCGACCGGAGCTCGGCCATGGCGAGGTCATTGGCTAGGGGACGGGAGGACCATGGGGAGAGGGGGAAAAGAATGGCGAGCTGACAAGGAGTCGGATGGGGCGCTCGGTGGGCTCGGGGATGCGTCAGCACGGTCGAATCTGCAGTGACGATCTCCGGCGGCCGAGGCTTGAAGAAAAGCTCGGGGCGGCGATTGGCGACGTTTGGCATCGTGTGTCTCGGCGAGGAGCAGCAGTAGGACGGGGCGGTGCTTCTAGGCTGCTCGGGGCGAGAGGGAGCAGAGGGGCTAGGCTAGAATGGCGAGCTCGAGCAGTGGCGATGGCAGAGCAAAGAGCGAGGGAGAGAGCGAGGAGGAGGGGAGAAGAGGGTGGGAGAGAGCTCGTGCACGTCTCCTTGCGCGGGAGATAGGCTCAGGCGGCCTTCTCCGTGGCAAGCAGGAGGTGGTGTCGTGCGCGTGCATGCGTGACACGCCTCTCATCCTACTGGCGAGAGGTGGAAGAAAACCTCTTCGCCCCAAGTTGCTAGGCTGCACTAGTGGGCCGCACGTAAGTTTTTTTCTTTTATTTCACTTTTTTTTAATTCTTGCATTCTATTTTATAATGTTTGGGCCAAACTGCTAAAGTCAAAATCCTGAAATAATTCTTGGGGTTTATGAAAATTATTTCTATGCCCCACAATAATTATCAGAATTTTGGAAGCAATTAAAATAGTTATATTTTGTTATTTGCCATTTTCAGCAACATTGTTGGTTTATTTAAAATGCCAAAAAGAGTTGGAAAAGGTATATCACCCCTGGTATGTTGTTTCCAACATTTATCAAAGAGGGGGAACATTTTAAATAGCATTTTAGAATTCATTGAAAAATTCAATTGTTGGAATTTTATTTATTCCATGAGGTGCTAGGGTTTAACATCCCCATTTCAAATTCAGATGAAATTAAACATGATGCCATGATGCACAATGCAGAACCAAATAATATCTCGCTAGGGCTGTGACACGGGGGGGGCGGCCTTCCGGCTCCTCCCGCGCCGCCTGTCCACGCGCCGGCCTCGGCCCCAGCTGTCGCCCCGGCGCCGGCTCTGGCTCCGGCCCAAAACGACGATCGTCTTCATGACCAGTTCCCCAACCAGGATGGTTGCTATGTCGTCTTCACCAGTGAAGAGATGAGAAAACATGCTCAACACCGGCTCCATCATGAGGTGAACGCCACCATGTCGGCAACTCCCTAGTTCATGCACTGGTCGGAGAAGCCGGACACCTGGAGCCGGGCCGATCACCTCACCGTGATGCCGAGTCCCGGCAGCTACGCCCTGGTCCTCGACCCCACCATCACCACCAAAAAGCGCACCTACCGCTTCTCATGGGTGCTGGTAGATGGTGGCAGCACCATCATCATCCTATACCTCGACACGATGCGCAAGCTGGGGCTGAAGATAGAAGACCTGCAGGCGAGCCGGGCGGTTTTCCATGGCATCGTGCCTGGGAAGTCCTGCTCCCCTATCGGCAAAATCACGCTTGACGTCCTCTTCGGTGGACCCGGCCACTTCCGCCATGAGTCGGTGTTGTTCGAGGTCGTGGACCTCGCAAGTTCCTACCACGCGCTGTTGGGCTGGCCGGCCCTTGTCAAGTTCATGGCGGTCTTCCATTACGCCTACCTCAAGCTCAAGATGCCAGCCCCAAGGGAATCATCACCATCACGGGTGACTAAAAGATGTCGATTGAGTGTGCTCGAAACGACAGACGGCTGGCTGAGACCTTGGAAATCGCCAAGGAGAAGCGACAGCTTGACCGGCTCGTGGCCCTTGTCGCCAGCCAGCCGGCCGTGCCGGCTCCCCCCCTCGCAATCCGTCGGCGAGGCCTCCTTCCAGCGTCCAAGGACACCGAGCAAATCCCGCTCGACCCGGCCAACCCCGCGCAGTGCGTCACCATCGGCTCCTGCCTCGATAGCAAATAGGAAGGTGAGCTCGTCGACTTCCTCCATGAGAATCGGGACATCTTTGCATGGTCCCCCAAGGACATGTCGGGTGTTCCGAGGAAGTTCACCGAGCACAAAGTACACGTCCGGTCGAGTATCAAGCCAGTCAAGCAACCCCTATGCCGTTTCTCAGAGGAGAAGCGGCGTACCATAGGAGAAGAGATCGTCCAGTTGCTCGCAGCCAAGCATCATGGAAGTTTTCCACCCGGACTGGCTGGCCAACCCAGTCTTGCTGTTGAAGAAGAACAAGACCTGCCGCATGTGCATTGACTACACTAGCCTGAACAAGGAGTGCACCAAGGACCCATTCCCCTGTCATAGATCGATCAAGTCATCGACTCCACGGCCGGCTATGACTTGTTGTCCTTCCTGGACGCCTACTCCGGCTACCACCAGATCAAGCAGGATCCAAAAGATCGGCTCAAGACCTCCTTCATCACGCCCTTCGGGTCCTACTACTACATCACCATGTCCTTCGGCCTGAAGAACGCAGGCGCCACCTTCCAACGGTGCATGCAGAAGTGCCTCCTGCCTCAGATAGGCAGGAACGTCCATGTCTACGTTGATGACATCGTCGTCAAAACCAAGAAGCACTTTAGCCTCCTCGACGACCTCCGAGAGACCTTCGCGAATCTGCGCGAATACAAGATCAAGCTCAACCCTGAGAAGTGTGTCTTCGACGTCCCAGCCGGCCAGCTCCTAGGTTTCTTCGTGTCCGCCCGCAGCATCGAAGCTAACCCCAATAAGATCAGCGCAATCGGCTCCGCGATGTCTAGAAGTTCATCGGTTGCCTCGCCTCACTCAGCCGGTTCATCAGCCGGTTGCGGAAGAGGGCCTTGCCCCTCTACGGGCTCCTTCGCAAGATGGCTCTAGTCGAGCCGGGTCACACCAAGAAGCCGGGCATGTTCAATTGGCCCGACGAGGCGGATGAGGATTTCCGTGGCTTCAAGAAGGCTCTCACCCGCGCGCCCATCCTGGCCGCGCCAGCTGAGAAGGAACCCTTGCTCGCCTACATCGCAGCGACCACTCGCGTCATCAGCGTCGTCTTGGTGGTCGAGCGACCGGAGGAGGGAAAGTCCCTGACGGTCTAGCGCCCCGTCTACTACCTCAGTGAGGTCCTCTCCGCGTCCAAGCAAAACTACCCCCACTACCAGAAGATGTGCTACGGCACATACTTCGCCACAAAGAAGGTCAAGCAGTACTTCCAGGAGCATGCCATCACCGTGGTGAGCATGGCCCCGCTCAGCAAGATCATGAGTGGCCGGGACTCCACCGGTCGGACTGCCAAATGGGTCATCGCCCTCGCTGATCACGAGATCCGGTACGAACCTCGCACCGCCATCAAGTCACAGGCGTTGGCCGACTTCCTCGTCGGCTGGGTAGAAACCAAGTTCGTGCCGCCTCCCCCAGACTCCACACATTGGTGCATGCATTTCAACGGCTCAAAAATGAGGACCGGCCTGGGTGTCGGCATAGTCCTCTCCTCCGCGAAAGGCGACCAGCTCAAGTATGCCCTCTAGATCCACTTCACCGCCTCCAACAACATGGCCGAGTACGAGGCCATCGTCCATGGCCTCCGGCTCGCCAAGGAGATCGGCATCAGGCGCATTCTATGCTTCAGCAATTCCGACCTCGTGGTGCAGCAGGTCTCTGACGAATGGCACACCAGGGACGCCAACATGGCCAGCTATCGCTTCCTCGTACAACAGCTCACAGGCTCCTTTGAGGGTTGTGAGTTCCATCATGTCCCACGGGTGGACAACGAGGCGGTCGATGCGCTGGCAAAGATTGGCTCCACTCGGCAGGCCATCCTAGCCGGCATCTCCCTCGAGAAGCTGCTCAAGCCATCGATCAAGCCCTCCCCAGAATTAGAATCCATCTTCGTGCCGGCGGACGCCGCCGGCCCATCGGCGGCTCCGACTGCCCCTTTGGCATCTTCGCCACCGGCTCCCTCAACCTTGGCCACCCTGCCGGCACCAGTTGAGCCGGCTGCGTCCGAGGCCGCAGGATCCAACGACACGGTTATCACGATGATAATCGACCAGCCAGCCTCGGGGGCTGGCGAGCCGGCCCCGGGGGCTAATCATCCAGGTCCGGGGGCTCCCGAGCCGGCCCTCGTCTCAGCTCCCTTGTGGGCCCAGCCTATCTTGGCATTCCTCCTATGCGGCGAACTCCCCCCGGACGAGGCCGGGGAAAGGCAAATCCAGCATCAGGCCACGGCATACAGCATCATCAACAATGAGCTCGTCCATCGCAGTACCACCGGCGTCTTCCAGCGGTGCGTCGAGCTGGAAAAGGGTCTGGAAATCCTCCTCGACATCCACTAGGGCGAGTGCGGGCATCACGCCGCCTCCAGGACCCTGGTGGCCAAGGACTTCTGCCACGGCTTCTACTCGCCCACAACTCTTGAGGCGGCCAAGAAATTGGTCGACGAGTGCGAGGGATGCTAGCGCTTCAGCATGCAGAGCCACCTGCCTGCATTAGCCCTCCAAACCATCCCCCTCTCGTGGCCCTTCATCGTCTGGGGGCTATACATGGTGGGCCCCTTCAAGACCACATGAGGCGGCATGACATACTTGCTGGTGGCTGTCGACAAATTCACCAAGCGGATCGAAGCACGACCAATCAAGAAGCTGGATGGCCCCATAGCCATCCAATTCATCGATGACATCACGGTTCGCTACGGCATCCCCCACAACATCATCACCGACAACGGCGCGAACTTCGCCAAGGGCACGCTCACACGTTTCTGCTCCAAGCAAGGAATCCAACTCGACCTGGCCTCCGTCGCTCATCCACAGTCAAACAGCCAGGTCAAGAGGGCAAACGGCCTCATCCTGGACGGCATCAAGCCCCGGCTCATGACACCACTGGTAAGGTCAGTCGGTTGCTGGGTCGACGAGTTGCCGGCTATCCTTTGGAGTCTCGGGACCACCCCCAACCGATCAACCGGCTACACGCCCTTCTTCCTTGTGTATGGGTCCAAGGCGGTCATCCCCACCGACATCGAGTTCGACTTGCCTCGGGTCGCCCTATACACGGAGAAGGATGCAAAGGTGGCAAGAGAAGACGACGTATACTTACTCGAAGAAGCCCGCGAATTGGCCTTGATCCGGACGGCAATCTACCAGCAAAAGCTCCGGCACTACCACAGCAAGCGGATCCCACAGAATTTCTCAAAGATTGCCAAGCCCATGACAGAGTTGTTGAAGAAAGAGTCTAAGTATATCTGGACTGAGGAATGTGAGGCCAGTTTCCAGGAGTTGAAGAAACGTTTGGTCACAGCCCCAGTGTTGATACTGTCAAACATTCGGAAGGACTTCCAGGTTTATTGTGATGCATCACGTCAAGGACATGGAGGAGTACTCATGCAGGAGGGAAAAGTTGTAGCCTATGCATCCAGAGAGCTACGACCCCATGAGTTGAATTATGCCACCCATGATTTGGAACTAGCAGCCATAGTGCACGCACTCAAGACCTGGAGACATTTCCTTATCAAAAATAGTTGTGATGTTTACACTGATCATAAAAGCCTGAAGTATATCTTCACACAGAAGGAGTGGAACCTCAGACAGAGGAGATGGTTAGAGTTAATCAAGGACTATGACATGAGACTGCATTACCATCCAGGAAAGGCAAATGTTGTGGCAGATGCTTTGAGTCGGAAGAGTTATGTGAACACACTCATAGCCGGAGGATTACCCCAGGAGTTAACCGATGATCTCAAAGAGCTTCGGTTAGAGATAGTTCCAAAAGGATATGTTGCCACACTAGAGATTCAGTCCACCCTGACCAAAAGAATTCGTGAAGCCCAGAAATCGGACAAGGAAATAGCTGAGATAAAGCAGAGAATGAAAGAAGGAAAAGCTAAAGACTTTCGTGAAGATGAACAAGGTACTCTATGGTTTGAGAACCGAATCTATGTGCCCAATGACCCAGAGCTCAGGAAGTTGATACTTCAAGAAGCCCACGATTCACCATACTCGATACACCCAGGCAACACCAAGATGTACCTGGATTTGAAGGAAAGTTACTGGTGGACAGGAATGAAGAAGGATATTGCCGAACATGTTGCGGTATGTGATGTTTGCCAATGAGTAAAGGCGGAACATGAGAAACCAGCAGGGTTACTCCAACCTTTGCCGATACCTGAGTGGAAATGGGATAAGCTTGGTATGGACTTCATCATAGGATTACCTAGGACCCGTTCAGGTTATGATTCCATTTGGGTAGTGGTCGATCGCTTGACCAAGGTGGCTCATTTCATTCCAGTGAAGACCACCTATACTAGTGCTAAGTTAGCCAAGATATATATGACTAGGATCGTATGTGTGCATGGAGTTCTGAGGAGTATCATATCAGATAGAGGAACACAATTTACCTCAAAGTTTTGGCATCAGTTACATGAAACTTTGTGTACAAGGGTGGAATTCGGTACAACTTTTCATCCGCAGACCGATGGACAGACCGAGAGAGTCAACCAGATCTTGGAGGACATGTTGAGAGCTTGTGCGCTAGACTATGGGTCTAGTTGGGATGACAACTTACCTTATGCAGAGTTCTCGTACAACAATAGTTATCAGACTAGTCTGAAGATGGCCCCTTTTAAAGCTTTATACAGAAGGAGGTGCAGAACACCATTGATGTGGGATGGTGTTGGAGACCAAAAACTCTTTGGTCCCGATCTTATCCGATATTCTGAAGAAAAGGTCAAGCTGATTCGAGACCGACTCAAGATAGCTTAATCCAGGCAGAAGAGCTATGCTGATAACAAACACAAGGAGGTGACATATGAAGTGGGAGATCGAGCATATCTTCGTGTGTCCCCACTTCGAGGAATCAAGAGGTTTGGTGTTAAAGGAAAGTTAGCACCCAGATTCATAGGCCCCTACAAAATTCTTGAACATAGAGGCAAAGTTTCATACAAGCTGGAATTGCCGGAAGGACTGTCCGTAGTTCAAGATGTTTTCCATGTTTCCCAGCTGAAGAAATGCCATGCTGAGATGGCTGATATTCCTTTGAGAGACACAGTGCCCTGGAGGCCATACAACTTGACAGTGACCTGACCTACGAGGAGAAGCCTGTCAGAATCCTCAAGACTACCAACAGAGTTACCCGAAGCAAGACCATCAAGTTCTGTAAGGTTCTGTGGAGTCACCACACCGACGAAGAAGCCACCTGGGAACGCGAAGAAGATCTTCATAGAGACCACCCACACCTATTTTCTAGCCAACCCGAATCTCGAGGGCGAGATTCATCTTAAGGTGGGCAGGTTTGTAACATCCCAAAATTTCATTTTGGAATGTTATGAAATATAGCTATGCATCATCATCACTTTGTTTGAATGAAATGAACTGTTGAAGTCTTCCTTTGAAATTCTGAAAGGCCATTCAATTTTTCCATGTATTTGTTTCATCTATTTGAAAACCTTTGGTAATGTTCAAAGAAAGAGGGGAGTAACATGACACTCCACACCAGGGGCATCTTGGTGAAATATTTGAGCAATAAAACCAGGGGGTTATTTCAAAATTTATCTCAAAAGAATTTAAATCAATTAGGTATTTTGTGAAAAATATTTTTTTAAGTATTCATTTTGACAGAGGAAAAATGTTCATTAAATAGCATTTAATCCCCTGATCATTTTGATATATACATTTCCTATGTTTGGAAATGATTTGAATGCATTAAAGATGTTTTAAACGCTCTGTAAATAGAAAAGGAAACGTATTAAACAGAAACGGGCCGGCCCACAGCCTTTAAGACCAGAAATCAATCCGGGTCGGCCACCTCTATTGTGCAGTTTGATCAAAGGCATTGTGGAGCCATCAATATCCACATCCTCCTCTATTTCTTCAACACCAGCCTCTTCACCAGTTAATTGAGGTTGGGGCGATGATACCATGGGAAGTGAGGCATTTGTTTCCACCTCAATTTCTTCATCCACCTAATCCGAGGAGGCAATAGAGTGGGTTTCTTCATCATCATTTGGGATGGCATAGTCTTCACCAATTAGAACAATGCCCTTGTTAGTTATGAGTTGGTAGGGAGGTGTTGACGCCAATGGTGGTGCACCAATTGGTTCTATTGAAGATATTGAAGCCGTCTTCAACTTCTTCAAAGCGCGCCTCAGAGGAATCTCAAGATTTTCTCTTTTTGGCAGCTTCCTTTTCAGCTGCCTTGGTTTTCTTCACTTCTGATGTAGAAGGAAGTGTGATATTCTTCATCTTTGAATAACTGGATGGAGCAGTTGAGGATGAACATGGAGCATTTTCCTCGGGTGCAACTGATACAGTCTTCCTAAGAATTTCTTCATGCGCGACAATCACTAATGGCATTTCTGATTCAGATCATGCAACATCTATCGTCCTTTCAGTTTCTTCATGTGCAACAATTTCATCAGCTGCCCTGGTATGCTCTTCAGGTACAATAGTGGAGGTTTCCCTAGCAGTTTCATCAGGCACAACATTCTTTGATGCCCTTGCAGATTCTTCAGATACAAATGTATTTTTGCCCTTTCAGTTTCTTTAGCAGGCAGAGTTGAGGAGCTCGCTTGAGGAACTTGTGGTTGTGCAGCATCAGCAATTCGAAAATGTGCTCTTCTACAACTTCATTGGTTCTATTCATTAATATGTCCTTGACACCTTTGTAGTGTGCATATCTATGATGAAAATCATCACTGAGATTTTTGATCTCACATTGCATAGCAACAAGCTACTCTTGTCTCATTTTGAGGATATTGTTCTTGAGCCCACAAACCTTCTTGTATTGGGCCTTCTTGACCTGACGAGCTTGGTCAACTTTGTACTTTTCATTCATAATGGAAGCCATTAGTACATGGCATGGACCAGGAGGGAGATTTAATTAGTTAAGAGGTGTGTTGGGATACTTCTGCCATACATTAATGAAATCAAGTACCTTATCGGGATCCAAGATGAGAGGGACTAGATAGTCCTTTACAGAAGCATCTCTTTCTTATCTATTTCTCATGATTCTTGGAAGTTCTTCATCATCAGCTTCATCATCGGTATCAGTAGGCCCAGTAATGATGATTGATTTCTTCTTGGGGCTGGGTCTAATGCCTCTCCGTGCTAAGGCCTTAGTCTTCAGTATAGTAGAACTTGAGGAAGTGTGATCAATGGCTGAGGCACAAGCAAGTGCCCCAGAGGCAATTGAAATTCCTGTAATGCACTGACTCCTGAGGGAAGGAGCCCTCCGAGATTGTATCTCGCCCTCTTCTCTTATGTTTTGCACTCTTGTTTTCTGGCATGTCACCGTTTCTTATATTCCCAGAGATCCATAACTCCGATTGGGATGAAATTAAGAAAGAATTTTGCTCGGGAAATTATCTTTTGTGTGGCAAAAGAAGGGGCCCAACTGACTGACGAGCGAGTCACATGCAGCACGGCATGTCCATACCTCTTGGTTCCTTGTGGCCACCTCGAACACCACCTTGTGTTGATTCCACCTCCTGAAAATCACATATATTCCTACATAAATCTCTGTAAATTTTTATCGTGTTTGGACTTTGTTTAATTTGGATTTTCTACAAAACAAAAAACATGCAAAAGACAAGAACTGGCACTCGACACTGGATCAATATGTTAGTCCCAAAAATAGTATAAAATATTGTAAAAAGTATATGAAAGTTGTAGAATGTTGGAATGGGACAATCAAAAAAATTAGATACGATGGAGACATATCAATGAACTAGAAAGCAAATAAACTTGCAAACTCTAGTCGGTAGCTAGTTAAATGCATGGTCTTACAATAAGCAAACAGAGTTCATAATAAGCGGAAACGAAAGAAAAACTAAGGTAGATGTCTTGGTAAGCTATGTTAATGCCACAAGAAAGCATATCGAGTGGAGGCATGAAACCCTACATAAGTCACTCCTCATAATAATAAGTCGCAACATGATATGTTGCGGCCACTAGGGTCAATACATTGATGTATGGGCAATTACACAGTTAATGAAAATATGTCCATCTACATGCACTTTAGCTGGTGGGTTTTAAGGCTCTTTCTAGAAAACATAGTTTTACCTTATATAATGTATAGTGGTCTACTCCTAATAGCAATATGACACTTCTGGTAACCCCGATCATGGCATAGAGTTACTCCAGTAACCCTGGTCGTAACTCCAATGCAGTTTGAGCATGTGGACTCCCGGTAACCCCGGCCATCCCAAACTTCTCTCTAGAGACCCTGGTAGCCCCAATCCTCTAAAATCATCTCAATAACTCACCATTGTGTTAACTCATTGCTTTAAGATGGAAGAGGTGAATGAGATCAAGCTGACAATTATCAGATGAGTTGCTCAAAATTGTCCGTAACCAGGGACACAGCTGATCATTAACAGTTTTATAGACTCTGCAAAGGTTTGTGTACTTTACCCATGATTCCCAATCACACCTTCCTACTACTAAAATTCAATTTTGAATTAGTTATGTAGATCAATACAAGACTTTTTGGAAGTAGTCTCCCTCTCCGAAAAGACATACCTAGGCCAACCTATACACCTACATTTGTGGGTCTACTATAGGAGGGTTCCCACAACTTACTCGATCCTGGAAGAGTCGATTTTGTCTCACGATCACACATGGAAGCTACTCAACTTTTGAACGTGTATAATCTCTAGTACCTGGGTGGTATTCCCCACCAAAGACTAAACTCCGATGACACAATCAAAGCTAGTCCACAAAGATTGATTTGTTAATTAAGTAGTAGTTAAGTAGTCAACCATGTGGTTGTGTGGTGGAATAAACATTGGTGATTTCTCAATCCACATCATACCAACTAAGAAACTACTCGATGGCTACAAGGTCAGGGTAAGTTTGGACCTAAGTTGTCAACTATTGGGTTGTACATAATTTAGCATACTAAACTCACACACCTACCATGGAAAAACTACAATGCAATAAATATTGGGTGATATGATCAAGTGGAACTTGCCTTGGTTGTTATTGTCTCCGGTGCACTCCTCACAGTCATAGGGATTGCACTTCTCGTAATCGAACATCAACAAACAATAACACATAGCAATCATAAGCAAACAATTCATGCAAAGGGAAAACACGCATCAATGCAAATACACCACACACACACAATACTAGTGTTGGGCTTGTGGCTTGGTTTTGGTCAATTTGTGTTCCCAATTTGAATTTTAGAATTTGACTTGCATTGCCTAAGATTTTAATTATTCACAACAACTTAATTGAACACATTCAACAAATGAGTTATGCTAGTCATTTAAAAGTAGTTCACAAGTTTGAATTATGTTTGAATCCTAGTTGACCCTTATCTATATTTGATTTCATTTAATAAAAAATTCAATTGACAATCTTTGTTTAAATATTTGAATTAAGGGTTTAATTCAATTTGATTTGAATTTGAATTCATTTGAAGATATTTGACTTATGTTTGACTTGTCTTCATTTGAAAATATTTGACCCAATATGACTTGCATTTGATTTGAAAACAAATGCATTGTATTTTGAAAATAATGCAATCATAATCTGTCATGAAATGATTTGGATTTACCTCATTTAAAATCTTGAATTAAATTCAAATGTTTTTGATTGCCTATTTGATTTCATTTCAAATTCAATTAAACTTCAAATTATTTCAAAAATAATTTGACATGTCCTAAGAAGTCACGAATTAGCCTAATAATAACCTGAATTGTTTCTAATTTATTTTTATTTTTTATTACATAGAAATAATAAAGATCCTTTGAAATTAGAGCCTACATGTTTCTGTCTAGAAAATGTTTTAAATTATTTTATAATTTCAAAAAAAATGAACTCATTTGATCCACAATTCACTAGTTCCATTTTCCAAAAAGAATTAACTCGTTTGGAACTATAATTTAAAAGTTATGGATTATTTGGTATTTGAATGATATGCTTGAATTTCAAATTGATTATTTCTAAAATTATTCTGAAACTACATGTCCTAAGGTTCCATTTGCAAAAAGAACCATTCAATTGGACCTTTCGATAATTAGTTATAATGAATTCAAGTTCCAGGGGCTTTTCTGCAAAACTATATTTTCTTTTTAATTAACAATTTCCCTGGATAAGCGTGAGACAGGGGGCAACACGTGGCGCGTTCCTATTGTCTGGAAGGCATCCGAGCCTAGCTTCGACGATGAACAGCCAAAGCTTAAAGGCAAATGATTCAGTGTTTTAAGTGTCTAAGCATGGGCGTCCACGCTTGTCAGGACCCGGTCCCTGATAATGGTCCCGAATCTCTATGCTTACTGTGTTAGTCCCTGGATCAATAGGTGGCATTCACAGTCGATGATGAAATACCAAGAATACATCACATTTCATAGTATTTACATGAAAGATCGAGCAATTAGAATACACACCTTCTTAGCTCATGGGCTAGATTATGATACAATCATGTAGCGGAGATAATATTGTCGTCTTGTGGCATCCGTCCACTCACAAGCAAGATTTGAGTATAGCATTGTAACCCTACTTTGTACCTTCTCTTTGATATGGTAAACCTGCAACATGATATGTTGCATCCACTAGGGCCGATACATTGAATGTATTGGCAAGTCCGCGGTTAATGGAATGCATGTTCACCTACATGCACTTTGGCTGGTGGGGTTCAAGGCTCTTTGCATAAAACATACTTTTGTCCTACATATTATATAGTGGTCTACTCTAATAGCGATATGACACTTCCAGTACACCACGGTCATAATCTAGAGGCACTCCGGTAAATCCCGGTTGTAACTTGAATTCATTTTGAGCATGTGGACTCCCGATACGCCCCAGACATCCAAAGCATCTCTTCCGACCCTGGAAAACCCCAGACCTCTGAGATCATCACCAATACTCCCCTTTGGTTCAACCCATGGCTTTTAGATGTAAGAGGTGAATGAGATCAATCTGAGAATTCTATGATGAGTTTCTCAAAGTTGTCCTTAACCGGGGACACGACTAATCGTGATCAGTTTTTACACTCTATACAGGTTTGTGTACTTTACCCATGATTCCCAATCACACCCTTGTGCCACTAAACCTCATATGTGAAGTAGCTAGGTAGATCAAGACAAGACTTTTGGGAAGTAGTTGCCATCTTCAAAAAGAGACACCCAGTCCAACCTACATGCCTACTTCTGCTGGTCTGCCACACGAGGGTTCCCACAACTTACTCAATCCTAACAGGGCCCATATTGTCTCACAGTCATATATGGAAGCTACTCAACTTCTCAAATCATACAGTCTCTGGTGTTAAATAGTCAACCATGCAGTTGTATGGCGGAATAATAATGGTGTTTTCCAATCCACGTTATAGCAGTTAAGCATCTAATCAATGCTTACAAGGTCAGGGTAAGTTTGGTCCTAAGTTGTCAACAACTGGGTTGTATAGAATTTAGCATTCTAAACTCACACTCTTATCATGGAAAAACTATAGTGCAAGAAAATACTGGGTGATGTGATCTAGTGGAACTTGCCTAGTATTGACTATTCTTCAATCTCACAATATTTATCGAGTTACTCTTTGCTCTCCGTATGATCTACCATAAGTAAAGAGCAATCATAAACAACCATACAATAAGTGTTGTGCATGGTGTCATTATATTGTGTTGTGAGATCATGTGTCAGGGTTAACTCATAAGAGTTTGGAAACTACATAGTGGTTGTTAATTTGAATGCATGTGATGTGGCATTCACATGCAAGTTTCAACAATGGTTCATCACGTAAGAAGTATGTGATGTCAAGTTGTGGTTGTTAGATCCAATCGAAGAATCATAACAACACCTAGTTTCAGTTTGAACCTAATTTAATTTGACTTCATCTTTCCCTAAATTCAAACATTAACTCCAAGAAAAATACTATATTTAATTTGATTTAATAAACTACTTGAATTAGTTTTATTCAATTTAAACTTAGGGTTTCAAATTTATATTCAAACTAGGTTTGAATTAATTGAAATGTCATCTGAATTTCCTAAAGTCAAATAATAATCCAAAGTATTTACTAAAGTTCAATTTAAGGTTCTCATCTCATTTCATTTATAATTGTTTCATTAAACTATTCTTAGTTCAAATCAAACCTAATAAGGTTTTATTTTCTATTTGACTTTTGGCCTCTACTATATTCTATTTAGAAAGTACTTTTAAATTATTCAAATTTGAACTAAATTTTTCTATGACGAAAGTGTATTTCATTAGGTTCAATTTTCAAAAAGAATTAATTGATTTGGATTTATACAATGCAGGTTATGTCCTATTCAAATTCAAATTCATTCTATTTGAATATGAAATTTAAAATATTCATACATGAAATATTTTTGGATAGGGTGAAACTAGATTTAATAAGGGTCATTATGCAAAAAAGAATCATCTAATTTGGTCATGCAGATAATTAGTTATGACGTTTGAAATTGAGGGCTTTTCTGCAAATCTGCCATTCAATTTAATTAATAGAGAAACTGAGCGAATAAGGTCATACACGTGGCACGTTGTGATTGATCGAGGGGGTGTCCGCTGCGGTTCTAAACGGCGTATGACCGATTCTAAGAGAAAAATGGTTCGTTTAGGTGGCTTCTAATCGTGGTCGTTGATATGTAGATGGATAGCTCTGGTGCTCATCGGGAATTTGGTCGTCGGAATCTCGCTGGAGACGGAGATGACTTTGGCGCCGCAGCTCGGGTTCGGTGCTTGTGTCATCTCAGGTGGTCTTCAAAGACTGAAGTGGTGTCAACAGGGATCAACGCGATGTGGCGGTCACGCTGGTGGTCATGGGGTCCTTGGGGGCGTCCTCGCACGACAACATGGAGCGGATGAAGCAGTGGTCACGCTCGGTTGCTTCAGGTGCTCATCGCTGCACTCGACCTGTGTAGAGAGAGAGGAGAAGTGAGGGAGACAGAGGACGACGAAGTGAGTTGGGGAGAGGTCAAAATGGCGGTGGGGCTCACCAGCGGCGGTGCAATCGCTCGGGGAGCAGAGTGGGTGGCGGCGATGCACGCTCGAGCTCGGTCAGCATGGAGGTGGGGCTGTGTGGGTGAGTGGGGTAATGGAGAGAGGGAGTCGAGGGCATTAAATGGAGGGGTTCGGGGGTTGCGGCCGATACCGGAAGCATGGGCGTCGTTGGGGAAATCACCGGGCGTTGCGGGCGATGTGGGGGGTCGTGCGGGAGGAGGGAGAAGACCTGACCAGTGGGGCCAGTCGGTCAAAAGAGGGGGAGAGAGAGGTGTGTGGTGCTGGGTTGCGGGCGCTCACCGGCTAGGCCGCTGGCTGAGTTGGCTGGCCTAGATGGCTCCCTTTCTCTTTTTTTATTCTTTCTTTGGTTTTCTCTTTTCATTTTCTGCTTTCTGTGTAATTTCAAATAGGTTTGGTTTTTCTATCAGAAACAAACTTGTCCAAAATTCATTAATGAATGTTTGTCATTGTGTGAAATTTTTGTTGGGGTAGAATGGGCATAAATTATCTGCACTTGCATTTCCTTTGAATTTGAATTTTTCAAAACCATTTTTGAAAAATGGCAGAGGTTCATCATGTCATTTGTACATATGGAAATGCTCTTCCATGTGAAAATAACTACAAGGTCATTTGTTTCATATATAAACTCCTTTGATTTGCATTGATTTCAAAATGAATCTGATTCAATTTTGGGAAGGTTACTTTGGCTTGAAATTTCTTGGAACTTAATAGGGATAATCTTATACCCAACACTACTTCAAAATGGTTTTGTTTCATCTGATGGCTAGCTAGGTTTCCACTTGTTGCATTAGGGTTTTAACCCTCCTAATCAAACATTCAACAAAATTCAACCAATTTGGCTAACAAGCATTCAATTAAGGGCTTTTGTTTGGAAAAAAATTAGTTACCTATGTCGTGGATTTGTCACGGCAGATGTCCGGGTCAACGGACTTAGGTTCGGGGCGATCGCAACTATGTGGCGGCTTGAGAGGGGTTGGTCAGAATCGAGAGACGCGAGTTTACCCAGGTTCGGCCCCTCCGATGGAGGTAAAAACCTACGCCCTGCTTGTCTGGTATTGATGATGAAGAAGATCTCTCGGTTAGAAGGGTGCTGTTTTGCTACCTCTAATCACGAGAGTCTCTAATCTCTTGTCTATCTAAGACATGTCTATTGAGACGTCTAAAAACTTGACCCTCTCGGGGTGACCCGCCCCTCCTTATATAAGCTGAAGGGGCGGCTTACATGTAGAGTCTAAGTCGGATTGAGACAACCTATTATGACTTCCCATCGTGGGCTTCTCTTCATGGGCTTCTGAGTCACTGGGCGGCTTACGCAGGGCGGCTTACACCGGGCGGCTAACGCAGGGCGGCTTACACCGGGCGGCTTACAACCGGAGACTCATCTTCAGGGACTTATAACCGAAGACTCATCTTCAGGGACTTACAACCAGAGAGTCATCCAGGGACTCACAACTGGAGAGTCATCCAGGGACTCACAACCGGAGAGTCATCCCCGGAGAGTCATCCAGGGACTCACACCCGGAGAGTCATCCAGGGACTCACAACCAGAGAGTCATCCAGGGACTTACAACCGGAGAGTCATCCAGGGACTCACAACCGGAGAGTCATCCAGGGACTCACAACCGGAGAGTCATCCAGGGACTCATCAGGTCGGGTCATAACTATCACTGGGTTATAACTGTCTCCCGGGTCATACCGTGGGGTATATCCCCGACATTAGCCCCCAGGTTAGCTTGAATTTATTCATGGTAGCCTCCTGAAATGAGAATAGTAAATATGTTAAGTGGCCGGCTTGCCCCTTTGGCCGGCTTATAAAGTGGCTCCTCAGAACTCCGAGTTTTTTCAATATGCCATTGAGTCGGCTTCCAATACTTTGGCTTAATGAAAAGCTTGAAAAATAAGAAATCCTCATGACGTAGATCCAGACTTCCATTGTTATGAAACAAGGCAACTTATATAAACTTCGGCGGGTTATGATCTTTTGATAACGCCGGGTCATGAATGTTGGTGACGCCGGGTCTAACAACTGAACTCCATAATTAACATTTTGAAAATTCTCCTCAAAGTTTTTGATATGTCCATATTACCTGTAGCTCCCAAGCTCCGAGATTATCCATGATAACTTGGTGCTTTGCAATAATATATTGGACTGTGTAGCCCCCAAGTGTCGGATTGTCTTGCCTGCAGCAACCTGGGACTTATAAGTGTGTTATACCTTATAAAGCTTTGGCGGGTGTAGCCCCCAAGGGTCGGCTCATTAGTATGTGATGGGCTGGGTCTTTAATTTGAACCATATAATCTGTTTGAACAGCTGAATACTGTAGCCCCCAAGTGTCGGGTCACACGCTTGCGGCAACTTGGGACTTCAAAAAAATTTGATCTAAGCGGTATAGCCCCCAAGTGCCGGGTCAGTAAGAATTACTGGGCTGGGACATTAGAAAAATATAAAAAGGCCGGCTCATCTCCTTGATATAATAGGGTCTTGCCGATAATGTAATGATTTGAAAATCAGATTGCATTAGGCCCCAAGTGTCGTGGTGCGTGCTTGCAGCGACATGGGACTTGCATAATTAATATAACCTTGGACTTGAATAATGTAGCCCCCAAGTGTCGGGTGGTTTGCCTGCGGCGACTCAGGACTATATGAGAATAATATGACTCATCACAATTTGTTGAATGAATCCTTGACCGTGGTTGTAATATAACCCGAAATGAATATCCTGGAATAATTCCTGTCCTTGACATGAAATCCCTACTCGTGGTTCCGGTGCAACCCGGCAAATATATGTTTGAGAAATTCATGAGTGTTGTAGATTACTACAGAGCACATTTTAAGAAATCCGAGAATCGATCAATTAGATGACACGGCATTATATTTGACAGGGCGGCTCTTTGAAAAATAATAAATTCTCCGAGCTGGCTTGAAAACCTAATCATTTAGTACTGGTTATGATAAACCATGAAGATCCAGCCAAGTTGGCTATTAAAAATCCATTTGCTCCTTGCAGAAGTTTTTTCATCATACTTAATGGCGGTTCATCTTAAGAGATAAAACCTGCACAAATAAACAAGGCAAAATATATTCTGCATTGTTGTAAGGGCAGCTTAAAAAAGCACAACCCGGAGATGTTATAGCTTTCTTGATTTGTTTTTTGAATTTTTTTGAACAACTCATGTGCCGGTTCTACTGGGCTGACTCGCCACTTAAAACTCCTTAGCAGTACAGGGTCTCTATCGAGATTGGTCGTCAATTTCTTTGAACGGCTCAAGGTCTTTAAGCGAGATTAACTGAAAGGAAGTGTGACGTCCTAGAAGAGACACGGCAGGGCATGAGCACCCTGATAGCCCATAAACTGCCTCTCACGTGACATAAAATCCATTGTTTTAACCTTAAACAGTACAAGGTCCTTGAAGGATTAACTGTCTAAGAGTACAAACGGGCCACATAGCGGAGAGTCGGCAGTATATGGGAGAGTTTATCCTTGCTTTCCGTAAGTTGGCCCTCACATAAAAAGAGCCGTTGTTTTAACCTTAACCAGTATAGGGTCTCTAAGCGAGATTAACTGGTAAGAGTTTGGTGGGTCACCTAGCGGAGCAACATCAGCTTATAGGCAGGTTTAACCCTGTTTGGCTTAAGAGCCGATCAAGAGGGTGTGTAAGCTAAACCTGGTGGGTTGGAATCCCCCAAGTGATCTTCGTTGATGGAGTCAACTGTTTGGCATAAGAGCCGACCGATAGGGTGTGATAAGCTACACCGGGTGGGTGGGAAGCCCCCTGGACGATCATGCTGACGGAGTTAACTATTTGGCTTGAGAGCCGACAGATAGGGTGTGATAAGCTACACCCGATGGGTGGGAAGCCCCCTGGATGATCATGTTGACGGAGTCAACTATTTGGCTTGAGAGCCGACCGATAGGGTGTGATAAGCTACATCCGGTGGGTGGGAAGCCCCCTAGACGATCATGTGATAGAGTCAACTATTTGGCTTGAGAGCCGATCGATAGGGTGTGATAAGCTACACCCCATGGGTGGGAAGCCCCCTGGATGATCATGTTGACGGAGTCAACTATTTGGCTTGAGAGCCGACCGATAGGGTGTGATAAGCTACACCCGGTGGGTGGGAAGCCCCCTGGACGATCATGTTGACGGAGTCAACTTTTTGCATCATCTTGTAAGTCGCCATCTTGTAATGAAGAAAACGGCAGAAGCCTCCAAGTGAGATTATGATGATCCAATGAATCTGGGCACCCGTGTTTGAATGGTATATCTCGGTGGTTCGTCCTCTTGGGCAACTTTTAATTCTTCCGCCAATAATGTAATAGCTCCCAGGATTGGGTTTTTCTCTTGCAAAGACCCGGGGTTCTCCTTGAAAAAATGACCAAATGTGTCTCACCGTGTCTGTAGCCCTCGAGTCTTAAGTTGACTTGAAAAGGCGGTTTGAGAATCTCCACTGAAAGTTGAGGTTGGCCATGGCGGGTTATAGATGATCCCGTTTTGTTTCAAGAATCCGGTCGATGGTTTGTCCCGGCTGGTTGTTGAAATGAACCAAAATGTAATGGCGGCGATTTGTGCGCCTGTCCGTTGAGCGGCTTGTATCGACGAACACTGCACTGATATGTTGATGTAGATCAAACTGTGGGTGGCGTCTTGCACGCATCCGTTGGGAGGCTCGTACAGGCAAGCAATGCACCGATATGTTGATGTAGACGTAGAAGTCAGCCGTAGCATTTGAAGACGGCGTGGTCACAAGAGACAGTCGTAGTGTTTGTAATCTGGTGTGGACGGTCAAGCCGGCCGTGGCGAGTTGATATAATCCCGAGGCCAAAGACGACAGCTTGCGCATGTGCTCATTGAGAAGTGTGACTCGGACGGATGCCAGCGCACGACAATGTTGGCGCGAGCTCCATATTTCCGATCCAATGCCACACCACCTTTATCGTAATTTTTCCTGCATAAAAAATATTACAACCCAACGTAATTTTTTGAGCAGATTAATACGCATTAATAAAAATAGTCTGGATGGGTGTCAACTTGATTTTAGAGGACAAACGACCCGTGTAAATAGGCCACAAGCAGCTATCCAGATCATCATTACATGTGCAGATCGTGCCTATGGGAAACACGGCTCGCCCGCTGCTAGAGGCGGCTCAGGGCCAAGACAGCTTGGCAAAAAAGCAAGACTGGCGCGGAGGCTCTTCGCAGAGGTGAGACGGTCGCCTCCGCCCACGGCGACCCGTAGCAGAAACGCCAGTGGGTGGCTCAGCTGAGGCGGCGGTTCGAGGTCCGGTTCGGTGTGCGAGGTGCGGGAGCGGCGGGCGCAAGAGCCATGGTGCGACGGGAGCAGCGCAGTGGCTGGTATGGCAAGGGGCGCGAGCCGTCTCATAGGCACGGCAAAGGCGGTGGCTCGCGCGCGCGTGGACGCAGCGATGGCGGAGCTATCCGGCTTAGGGAGCGGAGGCGTAAGCCATGACGGCTGCAGGTGCAGCAAAGCCCGACGTCCGACAGCTCAAAGTACGGCAACTCAAGGTGCAAGAGCAACTCAAGGCAGAGTGACTCGGCCGGGGCGGCTTACTGCGTGAACCGGCGTGTAGGAGGGAAGGCGACGTGAGGCGGATGGTGCGGCAAGGCAGGAGTAGCGCGACGGGGTCGGCTCGAGGCGGCCACGGCACAGCGGTAAGCTGACCTGCGGCCAAAACGGGGAGGCGGCTCGTATGTGGAGGCGGAGCCGGCATGGGCGACTTGAGGCAAAGGCGGAGTCGGCGTGGGCGACTTGAGGTGAAGGTTGAGTCGGCGTAGGTGACTTGAGGCGAGGCGCGATGGCTCAGACCCAAGGCGACAGCGGGCGGTATCGTGGCGGCTCAAAGCACAGCAAGGCAATGGCGGCTCTAGCGCAGCAGAGCAAGGTAGGTGTCGTCGGACCGGACGCGTGGCCTAGTAGCCATGGTAAGCGCCGGCGGAGCAAGGACACAGAGGAGGTGGCGAGGCGGACATGGAGCGGAGTGGCCGGCCGACTAGCGGCTTGAAGCGATGGAGGCCGAGGTGGTACGACGCAAAGGTGACTTGCGGAGCCGGCACAAGGCGACCAGAGGCGTGGAGCAGCAAAAGTGGCCACAGCGGTGGTCTCCAAGTCCAGATGCACCGTAGGGGCACACGGCGGGGCAGCGCGGCGAGCTGGCGAGGCCACAACAGAGGTGAAGTATGGTGGAACCGCGAGGCTGGTGGCTCCCGGGCCGGAGGTCAGACGCTGACGCGACCAGACGCACGGGCGTATCCGGCGGATGCGAATGCCTCCCCCTGCCCGTGCCGACTCATTGGTGATGATGGGCAAGCACGCGAGCGCCTGGTGGATTTCCATGGATGTGCCATAGGCGAAGACGTCGACGATGCCGAGTCCAAGGGTGATCCGTACTCGGGTCGTGGCTCTTTTTTTTGCTGTGAGGACAAACTGAGCACTTTTTCCGGGCTGCTGACATTTCTTCTGGTTGTTCGGTAGTAGCGGCAATCAACTTGGTAGTACTTACGTCTGATCTCCAAGGGAGCAGCAACTGCGACTCGGTAGAATAACTAACAGCTAGATGCGCTGGAACTCGTGATAATTTGGACAACGATCGGAAGTAGTAGCGGAAATTGGATCTGCTCTCAGATTCGACGGATCGCCAAAATACGTGCGTGCAGTGGCTCACGCAACCCTTAATTTTTCAAACTCAATCTTGTATCTACCCACTCCAAAACAAACCATGAATTTGATCAAAAAACAACAAATTTTTTGTTGTGCCCATAGTTGTCCCATGGCGGGTTATCCCGCATGGTTACTTCGGGCCGTCTCTTCTTTGCTTGATGAATCGTGAGCTTCTTGATCCCCTTGAGTTCTTCCTCCAAGAACACAATACCACCGTGCGTTGCCCCACAGTGGGTGCCAACTGTCGTGGATTTGTCACGGCAGATGTCCGGGTCAACGGACTTAGGTTCGGGGCGATCGCAACTATGTGGCGGCTTGAGAGGGGTTGGTCGGAATCGAGAGACGCGAGTTTACCCAGGTTCGGCCCCTCCGATGGAGGTAAAAACCTATGCCCTGCTTGTCTGGTATTGATGATCAAGAAGATCTCTCGGTTGGAAGGGTGTTGTTTTGCTACCTCTATCACGAGAGTCTCTAATATCTTATCTATCTAAGACCTGTCTGTTGAGACGTCTAAAAACTTGACCCTCTCGGGGTGACCCGCCCCTCCTTATATAAGCTGAAGGGCGGCTTACATGTAGAGTCTAAGTCGGATTGAGACAACCTATTATGACTTCCCATCGTGGGCTTCTCTTCATGGGCTTCTGAGTCACTGGGCGGCTTACGCCGGGCGGCTTACAACCGGAGACTCATCTTCAGGGACTTAGAACCGGAGACTCATCTTCAGGGACATACAACCGGAGAGTCATCCAGGGACTCACAACCGGAGAGTCATCCAGGGACTCACAACCGGAGAGTCATCCAGGGACTCACAACTAGAGAGTCATCCAGGAACTCACAACCGAAGAGTCATCCAGGGACTCACAACCGGAGAGTCATCCAGGGACTCACAACCGGAGAGTCATCTAAGGACTCACAACCGGAGAGTCATCCCGGGACTCACAGTCAGAGAGTCATCCAAGGACTTACAACCGGAGAGTCATCTAGGGACTTACAACTGGAGAGTCATCTAGGGACTCACAACCGGAGAGTCATCCAGGGACTCGCGACCGGAGAGTCATCCAGGGACTCACAACCGGAGAGTCATCCAGGGACTCATTAGGCCGGGTCATAACTATCACCAGGTTATAACTGTCTCCCGGGTCATACCATGGGGTATATCCCCGACACCCTATGAATTTCTAAACCTTCCAATTTTGGGAAGGATCTGGGATAGGATAACACTAGGCCTAGTGGTCGAGATAGAAGGGAGCTCACTAGGCGGCGCGGGTCACTGGAGATGGAGGGAACAATAGTGTTCTACTTGTGATATGCGTTGGGATTTCCCCCAAAGAGTGGGGAGATGCAGTACAGTAGAGATAAGTATTTCCCTCACTAAGAACCAAGGTTATCGAACGAATCAGAGAACCAATGCAAATTCCCTTAAACAGCACTACACTTACAAAACCAAACACTTGCACCCAACGTGGGAAAGAGGGTTGTCAAGCCCCTTGAACTCGTCACTTGTAGGGAATAAATCTTAATAGAATAAATTTTTAAAAGCAAAAAACAAAAATTAAATAAAGTGCAGCAAGGTAATTTTGGATTTTTAGTTTTTATGTTTAAGTAGACCCGGGGGCATAGTATTCGTTTGAGGCCTCTGTCTTGAAAGTAGCATATGGTGAATAGACAAATTACTATTGGGCAATTGATAGAAAAGAGCATAGTTATGGCATGTTATTCACGACAATGATCATGTATATAGGCACATGTCCATAAAAAAGTACACTAAAACGATTTTGTATCTACCACTATTACTTCACCAATCGATCGCTATCCGACATGCATCTATGTTAAGTTCATAACAATCGAACTAATGCTTGGAGCAAGATGACATAAGGTAGACAAAGTAAGACAAGCAATATTTTCAGACCCTGATGTTTTATCCTTAATGGAAACGATACAAATATGCGTCTTGACCCCCTTCTATCAGGAGGATAAAGCACCGCAAGATTGAACCCTCTACAACGAACCACTCCCACTGAAGATGAACCAATCTAGTTGGCCAAACCAAATCAATAGATCGGAGAGTAATATTAAGCTATAAGATCATATATATTGAAATTCAGAGGAGACTCAATAACTTCTCATGAATAATATGATCATAAACCCACAATTCTTCGTATCCCTACAAACACACCGCAAAAGAAGATTACATCGAATAGATCATCGTGAAGATATGGTGAAGTTTGTATTGAAGATCAAAGAGATAGAAGACGCCATCTAGGTACTAGCTATGGACCTATAGGTTTGTGGTAAACTACTCATGCATCATCATGGAGGCTGCAAGGTTGATGTAGATGGCCTCCGTGATCAATTCCCCCTCCGATAGATCACTATAAAAGGTCTCCAGATGGACTCCCGTCGGAACAGAGGCTTGCGGAAGCGGAAAAAGTGTTTTGGGTGGCTCTCTGTTGGTTTCCCGATATTTGAGGATTTGTAGAAGTGGAATTAGGTCAGGACTAGCCATGAGGGGCCCACAAGGCAGGTCGGCATGCCTACCCCCTTGGGTGCGCCGAGGTGCCTTGTGGCCTCCTCATGAGGCTTCCTGGCAGCTCCTAAAGCTTCCTGGGTCCCTTTTGTCTAGAAAAAAATCGTCAAAATTTTACGTAGCATTTGGAGTTTGTTTGGTATAGACTTCTTGGAAAACCAAAAACATGTAGAAAAACAGTAACTGGCACTTGGCACTTGGTTAATAGGTTAATTCCCAAAAATGGTATAAAATAGCATATAATTTCATATAAAGTATTCTAGATTTACAATATAATAGCATGGAGCAATCAAAAATTATAGATACGTTGGAGACATATCATCATCCCCAATCTTAATTCATGCTCGTCATCAAGTAGGTAAATAATAAAAACATATTTTTTGATGTGAGATAACCAACATGTAATCTATTTATAGTATGATCACTCAGAAACGATGACGTAATTGATATCAACATAATAATATCCATAAACATAAATAACATAATTATTACTTTTCAAAATATATGATCCTTAAAGAATGTCATTCCCTACTCATTTTATCATATCAAGCATGGCATGACTCCCTATTCACCGCATAAGTATAAATCAGGAGAACCCCGGATGTTATTACCTATTCATTTTATCATATCAAGCATGGCATGAGTCCCTCTTCACCACATAAGAATAAATCATGAGCACCCCGGTGTCAAATTAGGCAATTCGATCGTACTTCCAATGCGCTTCAGCATTTTCAACTTCACACGATACATGAGCATGAACCATGGATATAGCATATGGGTGGAATAGAATATGGTGGTAGATATCAAAGGAGTCAAAGTGGAAAAGAAAGTCTCGCCTCAACTACGCGTAACAAAGGCTATGGAGATGCCCATCAATAGATATCAATGCGAGGAGTAGGGATTGTCATGCAACAGATGCACTAGATCTATAAGTGTATGAAAGCTCAACGGAAGCTAAGTAGGTGTGCATCCAACTTGCTTGCTCATGAATACCTCTAGCACTTGAGGAAGCCCGTCCACGGAATATACAAGCCAAGTTCTATAATGAAAAATTCCCACTAGCATATGAAAGTGACAAAACAAGAGACTCTATACATGAACATAGTGCCACCTTGAGTCACAAGTATGGAAAAAGAGGAAGTAGCACTATCCCTTCTATCTTTTTCTCTCATTTTTTATTGTGGGCTCATTTGGCCTCCCCCTATTTCTCTCTTTTTTTCGTCTGGAGCTCATACGACTTGTGGGGGAATTATTTCCTCCATCATCCTTTCCTCACTGGGACAGTGCTCTAAGAATGATGATCATCACACTTTTATTTACTTACAACACAATATAACAACTCAACAGAAAATAGTTATAACTCTATATGAATGCCTCTGGCAGTGTACCAGTAGGTGCAATGATCTAGCATAACTTGTAAACAATGATGAACGGTGGCATTTCCACAAATACTATGTCAGCTATATGATCATGCAAAGCTATATGATGATGAGCACACAAGTCATGTGACGGAACGGTGGAAGTTGCATGGCAATATATCTCGGAATGGATATGGAACAGGTAGTATACCTTGGCATCTGTTGGGCTGGGCTGGGCCAAAAAAGCCCGGTGTTGAAAACCTAGGCACGAGCCCAGCCCGGCCCGACCGTCAGGCCTACCAAATCGGGCCCGAGCTCGAAAAAAGCTAAATCGGTCCGATCGGCCCGACCCGACTATGGCTAAAATCATGGTTTTCACAAGCCCAAGTCTGGCCTGGCCATCAGGCTCATTTACTAGGCCCGTTCCTGACCCATTGGGATGACTAGGCCCGACCCGACCCGGCTCGGGATTTTCGGGTCGGGTCAGGTCAGGCCGTTCGGGTCGGGCTGCCCATGGCCAGGTCTAATAGGTAGGTATGGTGATTGTTTTGAGGAATATATAAGGTGGCTTACGTGTGATAGAACGTATCATATCACAGGGTTTGGATGCACCAATGAAGGTTGCACCGACTCTCAAGGTGAGAATGGGCAATGCACGGTATCGAAGAGGCTAGCAAATACGAAAAGGTGAGAGTGCATATATACATGGACTCACATTAGTCATAAAGTACTCACATGCTTATTTAAAATCCTATTAGCTCTCTCGAAGAAAATTACTACCGCACACCCCTAGGGAGGAGGTTGGGAGGAGTTAACCATCGCATGCCTAGGATTCAAACAACACGATAGGATTTCATTTCAGACGTAAAAATGCTCACACATCATAACCATGCCATGTTAATACTTAGATGAATAACAAGATCTAATTACCAATATATCTACTAACTAACAATCATGTACTCATGTCCTTTCATATTAGTACATCAATATAATCAACTTATGTCCCTTCTTTAGTGAGCTACATGAAAGTTTTTATTATATCCCCCTCGAATATCTAGCCTTTTTGGATTAGTCTTAATTTTTCATTATACTCTCAAAAATATTTAAGTTAAACAAGAGAGTTAAATCATTTCTACAACATTTAGATGCCACCATGCTCTAAAAAGATAAAGGTGAAGCACTAGCACAACTGCCTTGCTCAAAAGATATAAGTGAAGCATATAGAGTATTCTAACAAATTATTATGACCATGTGTCTATATCAAATATGTGTGTCAGAAAAACAATGATTGTGACAAATGAAAATAAAAACAAAATATAACACATGACGCTCCAAGCAAAACACATATCATGTGATGAATAATAATATAGCTCCAAGTGACATGCCGATAGATTGGAGACGAAAGACGGGATGCCTTCCCGGGGTATTACTTGAATATTACCTTAGGTTGCCTTGGGAACCCCAAATATTAGGGTATTTTCACTCCTTATTCCTTCATCCATCATTCTGTCACCCAAAACTTGAAAACTACATCACACAAAACTCAACAAAACCTTGTGAGATCCGTTAGTATTATCAACATATCAAATACTTTATGTACTGTTATAAATTGATTCATATTTCATTATTTCATAATAGGTATTGTGTTCTAACTTCTCCATAGATTATTGTTGGAAATATGCCCTCGAGGCAATAATAAATTAGTTATTATCATATTTCCTTGTTCATGATAATCGTTTATTATCCATGCTATAATTGTATTGATCGGAGACTTAAATGCATGTGTGGATACATAGACAAAACCATGTCCCTAGTATGCCTCTAATGGACTAGCTCGTTGATCAAAGGATGGTTAAGGTTTCCTAGCCATGGACATTAGATGTCATTTGATAACGGGATCACATCATTAGGAGAATGATGTGATGGATAAGTCCCAAACTACAAACATAGCATATGATCGTGTCAGTTTATTGCTACTGTTTTCTGCATGTCAAGTATATGTTCCTATGACCATGAGATCATGCAACTCATGGATATCGGAGGAGTTCCTTGTGTGTATCAAACGTCACAACGTAACTGGGTGACTATAAAGGTGCTCTACAGGTATCTCCGATGGTGTCTGTTGAGTTGGCATGGATCGAGACTGGGATTTGTTACTCCGTGTGATGGAGAGGTATCTCAGGGCCCACTCGGTAATACAACATCACAACAAGCCTTGCAAGCAATGTGGCTAAGTGTTAGTCACGGGATCTTGTATTACGTAACGAGTAAAGAGACTTGCCAGTAACGAGGTTGAACTAGGTATGGAGATACCGACGATCGAATCTCGGGCAAGTAACATACCGAAGAACAAAGGGAACGTTATACGGGATTAACTGAATCCTTGACATAGAGGTTCGACCGATAAAGATCTTCGTAGAATACATAGGAACCAATGTGGACGTCCAGGTCCCGCCATTGGTTATTGACCGTAGAGGTGTCTCGGTCATGTCTACATAGTTCTCGAACCCGCAGGGTCTGCACACTTAAGGTTCGGTGACGTTTCGGTAGTGTAGAGTTATGTATGGTGGTGACCGAAGTTTGTTTGGAGTCCCGGATGAGATCCCGGACGTCACGAGGAGCTCCGGAATGGTCCGGAGGTAAATATTAATATATAGGAAGTCCCAGTTTGGTTTCCGGAAAAGTTTCGGGCTCATCGGTAGTGTACCGGGAGTGCCGGTAGTGTACCGGGAGGCCTCCGGGAGGGGTATTTCGACCCCAAGAGGTCCATGGGCTGTGGGAGAATAATAACCAGCCCTTAGTGGGCTGGGAAAACAGCCACAAAGGCCCATGGTGTAGGAGAGAAAGTCCTAAAGCAAAAAGTGGAAAATCAGCCAATAGGAGGCAATCCTACTCCAACTAGGATTGGAGGTGAAGTAGGATTGCTTCCCACCTCCTATTTAGGCCGACCCAAAGTCCTTGGTTGCCTCTCCTCTCCTCTCCTCCTATATATACTAGTCGATTGGGTGGTTTTTGGACAGAATTTCCGGCCACGTGCTACCCGTTACACCGATGCATAGTTTCTCCTCTAGATCGGTTTTCTGCAGCGCTTACGCGAAGCCCTGCCGGAATTGCTCCACCACCATCACCGGAGCGCCGTCACGCTACCGGTGAACTCTCTCTCCTCTCCACCTCCTCTCGCTGGATCAAGACGGTGGAGATCGTCATCAAGCTACACGTGTGCTGAACGCGGAGGTGCCATCCGTTCGGCGCTAGATCGGAAGGACCGTAATCGAGATCGCGAGACGGTTCATGATGTGATCACGGAACGGATCGTGATGAGTTCGCGGGACAGATCGTTATCAAGATCGTGAGACGGATCGTGATGAGTTCGCGGGACGGATCATGATGTGTTCGCCGGACGGTTCGTGATTGGATCGCGGGACGCTCGGCGATTTGGATCGCGAAGAAGTTCGACTACACCAACCGCGTTTCTTAACGCTTCCCGCTTAGCGATCTACAAGGGTACGTAGATCCACTCTCCCTCTCATAGATGCTCATCACCATGGATAGGTTTGCGTGTGCATAGGAAAATTTTTGTTTCCCATGCGACGTTCCCCAACAGTGGTATCAGAGCTAGGTTGATGGTTCGATGAGATCTCGAGTAGAACACAAAAGGTTTGTGGGCGTTGATGCTTAGATTGCTTCCTCCCTTGGTCGGATTTTGGTTCAGCGGGATTGTGAGATGAAGCGGCCCGAACCAACATTACCCGTACGCTTACGAGAGACCGGTTCCCTCGACGCAACTTGTTGCTTAGATGGCTTGCGGGTGACAGTTTCTCTCACTTTAGTTGGATCGGATCCGACAAAGGCGGTCCTTGAGAAGGTTGAAAAGCAATCTATGTATCACCGTTGTGGTTTATGCGTAGGTGAGAATCGTTCTTGCTAGATACCCGTAGCAGCCACGTAAAACATGCAACAACAATTAGAGGACGTCTAACTTGTTTTTGCAGGGTATGTTGTGATGTGATATGGCCAATTACATGATGAGATATATGTGATGTATGAGATGATCATGTGATGTATAGAATTTCACGACTTGCATGTCGTTGAGTACAGCAACCGGCAGGAGCCATAGGGTTGTCTTTAATTATTGTATGACCTGCATGTCAATCATTAAGCGCTATGTAATGCTTTACTTTATCGCTAAGCGGTAGCAATAGAAGTAGAAGCAGGGCTGGCGCCACAACCCCAATGGCAACACATTGATGGACATCAAGATGATGGAGATCATGGTGTTGTGCCGGTGACGATGGAGATCATGTCGGTGTTTCGAAGATGGAGATCTTAAACACAAGTTCATGGCCATATCATGTCACTTATGAATTGCATGAGATGTTAATCCTTTTATGCACCTTGTTTTGCTTAGTACGGCGGTAGCATTATAAGGTGATCCCTCACTTGAATTTTAAGATGAACTGTGTTCTCCCCGAGTGTGCACCGTTGCGAAAGTTCGTCGTGTTGAGACACCACGTGATGATCGGGTGTGATAGACTCTACGTTCACATACAACGGGTGTAAGCCAGATTTGCACGCGCAGAACACTAGGGTTAAACTTGACGAGCCTAGCATGTACACACATGGCCTCGGAACACAAGAGACCGAAAGGTCGAGCATGAGTCATATAGTGGATATGATCATCATAATGATGTTCACCATTGAAACCACCTTAACTCACGTGATGATCGGACTTGAGTTGGTGAATTTGGATCATGTATAACTTGAATGACCCGAGGGATGTCAATTTGAGTGGGAGTTCTTAAGTAATATGATTAATTGAACTCATTATCATGAACATAGTCAAAGTGTCTTTGCAAATTATGTTGTAGATTACTAGCTCGCGCTGTAGCTCCCTTGTATTTTTATATGTTCCTAGAGAAATAGAATTGAAAGATGTTGGTAGCAAAATTGCGGATTGGGTCCATGATCTGAGGATTGTCCTCATTGCTGCACAGAAGGCTTATGTCCTTAATGCACCGCTCGGTGCGCCACCCCATCTAGCGTTGTCTGTAGATGTTGTGAACATCTGACAGGCACGTTTCGATGACTACTTGATAGTGTAGTGCGTCATGCATTACGGCTTAGAATTGAGGCTCCGAAATGTTTTGAACATCACGGAACATATGAGATGTTCTAGGAGCAGAGATTGTGATCTCAGGCTCGTGCCTGTGTTGCGAGATATGAGATCTCCAACAAGATTCTTTGCCTGTAAGATGAAGGAGAATAGCTCAATCGTTGAGCATGTACTCAGATTGTCTGGGTACTTCAATCGCTTGAATCAAGTGGGAGTTGATCTTCCAGATAAGATAGTGATTGATATAGTTCTCCAAGTCACTGTCACTAAAGCTACTAGAACTTAGTGATGAACTATAATACACCAGGGATAGAAGTATTGATCCTTGAGCTGTTCGCGATGTTTGACACCGCGAAGGTAGAAATCAAGAAGGAGCATCAAGTGTTGATGGTTAATCAAACCACTAGTTTTGAAAAGGGCAATAGCAAGGAGGGAAACTTCATGGATAGCAAGTCAGTTGCTGCTCCAGTGAAGCAACCCAAAGTTGAACTCAAACCCGAGACTAAGTGCTTCTGTTATGACGTGAGCGGTCGCTGAAGCGGAACAACCCTAGATACTTGGTAGATAAGAAGGCTCGCAACATTGATAGAAGTATATTTGATATATGAGTTACTAATGTGTACCTTGCTAGTACTCTTACTAGCACCTGGGTATTGGATACCGGTTCGGTTGCTAAATGTTAGTAACTCGAAATAAAAGCTACGGAATAAACGGAGAACTAGCTAAGGGTGAGATGACGATATGTGTTGGAAGTGTTTCCAAGGTTGATGTGATCAACATCGCACGCTCTCTCTACCTTCAGGATTAGTGACGAACCTAAATAAATGTTATTTGGTGTTTTGCATTGAGCATGAACATGATTAGATCATGTTTATTGCAATACGGTTATTCATTTAAGTTAGAGAATAATGGTTATTCTGTTCACATGAATAATACCTTCAATGGTCATGCACCCAGTGAGAATGGTTTGTTGAAATCTTGATCGTAGTATTACACATGTTCATAACATTGATGTCAAAAGATACAAAGTTAATAATGATAGTACCACATACTTGTGGCACTGCCGCTAAATGTCATATTGGTATAAAGCGCATGTAGAAACTCCATGCTGATGGATATTTGGACTCATTCGATTTCGAATCGGTTGAGACATGCGAACCATGCCTCTTGAGCAAGATGACTAAAGGACCCCGTTGGATGGAGCGGGCAAGTGATTCATTGGAAATGATACATGTTGATGTATGCAATCTAGTGAGTCTTGTAGCGTGCAGTGGATATCGTTATTTTCTTACCTTCACTGATGATTTGAGTAGATATAGTGTATATTTACTTAATGAAACACAAGTCTGAATCGTTTGAAAGGTTCAAGCAAATTCAGAGTGAAGTTTAAAGATCATCGTGACAAGAAGATAAAAATGACTGCGATATGATCGTAGAGGTGAATATCTGAGTCACGAGTTTGGCATAGAACTTAAGACAATGTGAAAGTTGTTTCACAACTAAACGCCACCTGGAACACCATAGTGTGATGGTGTGTCCGAACATCATAGTTATGCTCTATTGGACATGGTGCGTGCTATGATGTCTCTTATCGTTTTACTACTATAATTTTGGGGTTATGCATTAGAGACAAATACATTCACTTTAAATAGGGCACCATCTAAATCCGTTGAGATGACACCATGTGAATTATGGTTTGATAGAAACCTAAGCTGTCATTTCTTAATACTTGGGGCTGCGACACTTGTGTGGAAAATGTTTTCACCTAATGAGGTCGAACCCAAGGCGGACAAATGCATCTTCATAGAATACCCTAAGATCAGTTGGGTGAACCTTCTATGTCAGATCCAAGTGCAAAGTGTTTGTTACTAAAACGGATCCTTTCTCGAGGAAAAGTTTCTCTAAGAATTGAGTGGGAGGAAGATAGAACTTGATGAGGTTGTTAAACCTTTGTTCAACGAGAGAGTAGCGCAGCGCAGGATGTTGTTTCTGTGAAGCCTACATTAGTTGAAGAGGAAGTTAATGATGATGATCATGAAGCTTCAGGATCAAGTTACTATCAAACTTCGTAGGTCGACAAGGATGTGTACTGCTCCTAAGCGGTACGACAACCCTGTCTTGGAGGTCATGTTGTTGGACAACGATGAACCTACAAGCTATGGAGAAGCTATGATGGGCCCGGATTCCGACAAATGGTTGGAGGCCATGAAATCCGAGATAGGATCCATGTATGAAAACCAAGTGTAGACTTTAGTAGACTTGCTCGTTGGACGGCAGGTCGTTGAGTACAAATGGATTTTTAAAATGCAGACAGGCACTGATGGTGAATGTCACTATTTGTAAAGCTCGACTTGTTGCAAAGATGTTTGTGACAAGTTCAAGGAGTTGACTATGATGAGACTTTCTCACTCGTAGTGGTGCTAAAGTCTGTTGGAATTATGTTAGCAGTTGTTGTGTTTTCAATTATGAAATCTGGCAGATGGATGTCAAAACATCGTTTCCTTAACGGTTTACTTGAGGAAAGGTTGTATGTGATACAACCAGAAGGTTTTGTCAGGCCTAAGGATGCTAAAAGGTGTGCAAGCTTCGGTGATCCTTCCATGGACTAAAGCAAGCATCTCAGAGTTGGAATATATGCTTTGATGAGGTGATCAAAGTTTTGATGTTTATACAAAGTTTACGAGAAACTTGTATTTGCAATAAAGTGAGTGGGAGCACTATAGAATTTCTGTTGGGGAACGTCGCATGGGAAACAAAATTTTCCTACGCACACGCAAACCTATCCATGGTGATGAGCATCTACGAGAGGGAGAGTGGATCTACGTACCCTTGTAGATCGCTAAGCGGGAAGCGTTAAGAAACGCGGTTGGTGTAGTCGAACTTCTTCGCGATCCAAATCGCCGAGCGTCCCGCGATCCAATCACGAACCGTCCCGCGAACACATCATGATCCGTCCCGTGAACTCATCACGATCCGTCTCACGATCTTGATCACGATCTGTCCCGCGAACTCATCACGATCCGTTCCGTGATCACATCACGAACCGTCTCGTGATCTCGATCACGGTCCTTCCGATCTAGCGCCGAACGGACGGCACCTCCGCGTTCAGCACACGTGCAGCTTGATGACGATCTCCACCATCTTGATCCAGCAAGAGGAGGTGGAGAGGAGAGAGAGTTCACCGGCAGCGTGACGGCGCTCCGGTGATGGTGGTGGTGGAGCAATTCCGGCAGGGCTTCGCCTAAGCGCTGCAGAAATCCGATCTAGAGGAGAAACTGTGCACCGGTGAAACGGGTAGCACGTGGCCGGAAAATCTGTCCAAAAACCACCCAATCCACTAGTATATATAGGAGGAGAGGAGAGGAGAGGCAGCCAAGGCCTTTGGGTCGGCCGAAATAGGAGGTGGGAGCAATCCTACTTCACCTCCAATCCTAGTTGGAGTAGGATTGCCTCCTATTGGCTGATTTTCCACTTTTTGCTTTAGGACTTTCTCTCCTGCGCCATGGGCCTTTGTGGCTGTTTTCCCAGCCCAATAAGGGCTGGTTATTATTCTCCCACAGCCCATGGACCTCTTGGGGTCGAAGTACCCCTCCCGAAGGTCTCCCGGTACACTACCGGCACTCCTGGTACACTACCGGCACTCCCGGTACACTACCGATGAGCCCGAAACTTTTCCGGAAACCAAACTGGGACTTCCTATATATGAATCTTTACCTCCGGACCATTCCGGAGCTCCTTGTGACGTCCGGGATCTCATCCGGGACTCCGAACAACCTTCGGTCACCACCATACATAACTCTACACTACCGAAACGTCACCGAACCTTAAGTGTGCAGACCCTGCGGGTTCGAGAACTATGTAGACATGACCGAGACACCTCTACGGTCAATAACCAATGGCGGGACCTGGACGTCCATATTGGTTCCTACATATTCTACGAAGATCTTTATCGGTCGAACCTCTATGTCAAGGATTCAGTTAATCCCGTATAACGTCCCCTTTGTTCTTCGGTATGTTACTTGCCCGAGATTCGATCGTCGGTATCTCCATACCTAGTTCAACCTCGTTACTGGCAAGTCTCTTTACTCGTTCCGTAATACAAGATCCCGTGACTAACACTTAGCCACATTGCTTGCAAGGCTTGTTGTGATGTTGTATTACCGAGTGGGCCCTGAGATACCTCTCCGTCACACGGAGTAACAAATCCCAGTCTCGATCCATGCCAACTCAACAAACACCATCGGAGATACCTGTAGAGCACCTTTATAGTCACCCAGTTACGTTGCGACGTTTGATACACACAAGGCACTCCTCCGATATCCGTGAGTTGCATGATCTCATGGTCATAGGAACATATACTTGACATGCAGAAAACAGTAGCAATAAACTGACACGATCATATGCTATGTTTGTAGTTTGGGTCTTATCCATCACATCATTCTCCTAATGATGTGATCCCGTTATCAAATGACATCTCATGTCCATGGCTAGGAAACCTTAACCATCCTTTGATCAACGAGCTAGTCCATTAGAGGCATACTAGGGACATGGTTTTGTCTATGTATCCACACATGCATTTAAGTCTCCGATCAATACAGTTATAGCATGGATAATAAACGATTATCATGAACAAGGAAATATGATAATAACTAATTTATTATTGCCTCTAGGGCATATTTCCAACAGTCTCCCACTTGCACTAGAGTCAATAATCTAGTTCACATCACCATGTGATTCGCATTGTTATGAATCTAACACCCAATGAGTTTTGGGGCTCGATCATGCTTTGCATGTGAGAGAGGTCTTATAGTCAACGGGTCTGCGATATTCAGATCCGTGTGTACTTTGCAAATCTCTATGTCAAACCGTAATCACTGCTACCACACTCCACTTGGTACTATTTCCAAATGGCTGCTCCACTATACGTATCCAGATTGCTACTACTAGTCATCCGGATAGGTGTTAAAGCTTGCATCGACGTAACTCTTTACGACGAACTCTTTATCACCTCCATAATCAAGAAACATTTCCTTAGTCCTCTGGTTACTAAGGATAATTCCGACCGCTGTCCAGTGATCCACTCCTGGACCACTCTTGTACCCCTTGACAGACTCGTGGCAAGGCACACATAGGTGCGGTACACAGCATGGCATAATATAGAGCCTATGGCTAAGGCATAGGGGACGACATTCATCCTTTCTCTTTCTTCTGCCGTTGTCGAGCTTTGAGTCTCACTCAACTTCACACCTTACAAATCAGACGAGAACTATTTCTCTGGCTGATCCATTTTGAACTCTTTCAAAATCTTGTCAAGGTATGCACTCATTGAAAGTCTCATCAAGCATCTTGATCTATCTCTATAGATTTTGATGCTCAACAATTAGGTAGCTTTATCCAGGTCTTCCTTAGAAAAACACTTTTCAAACAACCTTTTATGCCTTCCAGAAATTCTACATTATTTCCGATCAACAATATGTCAACCACATATACTTATCAGAAACTCTATAGTGCTCCCACTCACTTTATTGCAAATACAAGTTTCTCGTAAACTTTGTATAAACATCAAAAACTTTGATCACCTCATCAAAGTGTATATTCCAACTCCGAGATGCTTGCTTCAGTCCATGGAAGGATCACCAAAGCTTGCACACCTTTTAGCATCCTTAGGGCTGACAAAACCTTCTGGTTGTATCACATACAACCTTTCCTCAAGTAAACCGTTAAGGAAATGATGTTTTGACATCCATCTGTCAGATTTCATAATTGAAAACGCAGCAACTGCTAACATAATTCCAACAGACTTTAGCACCACTACGAGTGAGAAAATCTCATCGTAGTCAACTCCTTGAACTTGTCACAAACAACTTTGCAACAAGTCGAGCTTTACAAATGGTGATATTTACCATCAGCGTCTGTCTTCATTTTTAAAGATCCATTTGTACTCAACGACCTGCCGTCCAACGAGCAAGTCTACCAAAGTCTATACTTGGTTTTCATACATGGATCCTATCTCGGATTTCATGGTCTCATCCATTTGTCGGAATCCGGGCCCATCATCGCTTCTCCATAGCTCGTAGGTTCATCGCTGTCCAACAACATGACCTTTAAGACAGGGTTGTTGTACCACTCAAGAGCAGTACACGTCCTTGTCGACCTACGAGGTTCGATAGTAACTTGATCCGAAGCTTCATGATCATCATCATTAACTTCTTTCTTCAACTAACATAGGCTTCACAGAAACAACTTTCTGCGCTGCGCTACTCTGATTGAAACAAGGTTCAATAACCTCATCAAGTTCTATCTTCCTCCCACTCAATTCTTTCGAGGGAAACCTTTTCTCAGGAAAGGATCCATTCCAGCAACAAACACTTTGCACTCGGATCTGAGATAGAAGGTATACCCAACTGTTCTTGGCGTATTCTATGAAGATGCATTTGTCCGCTTTGGGTTTGAGCTCATTAGGTGAAAACATTTTCCACACAAGCTTCGCAGCCCCAAACATCAAGAAATGACAGCTTTAGGTTTCTATCAAACCATAATTCACACGGTGTCATCTCAACGGATTTAGATGGTGCCCTATTTTAAAGTGAATGCGGTTGTCTCTAATGCATAACCCTAAAACGATAGTATTAAAACGATAAGAGACATCATAGTATGTGCTATATCAAATAAGGCATGACTACGACGTTCGGACACACCATCACACTATGGTGTTCCAGGTGGCGTGAGTTGTGAAACAACTTTCACATTGTCTAAATTTGTATGCCAAACTCGTAACCCAGATATTCACCTCCACGATCATATCGCAGAAATTTTTATCTTCTTGTCACGATGATCTTTAAACTTCACTCTGAACTTTGCTTTGAACCTTTCAAACAATTCAGACTTGTGTTTCATTAAGTAAATATACACTATATCTACTCAAATCATCAGTGAAGGTAAGAAAACAATGATATTCACTGCAAGCTATAAACACTCATTGGATCGTATACATCAACATGCATTGTTTCCAATAAGTCACTTGCCCGTTTCATCAAGCCAGAAAACGGGGTTTAGTCATCTTACCAAAAGGCATGGTCCGCATGTCTCAACCGATTCAAAATCGAATGAGTCCAAAGATCCATCAACATGGAGTTTCTTCATGCGCTTTATACCAATATGACATTTAGCGGCAGTGCCACAAGTATGTGGTACTATCATTATTAACTTTGCATCTTTTGGCATCATTGTTATGAACATGTGTATTACTATGATCAAGATTCAATGAACCACACTTACTAGGTGCATGACCATTGAAGGTATTTATTCATGTAAGCAGAATAACCATTATTCTCTAACTTGAATGAATAACCGTGTTGCAATAAACATGATCTAATCACGTTCATGCTTCAATGCAAAACACCAAATAAAATTTAGGTTCGTCACTAATCCCGAAGGTAGAGAGAGCGTGCGATGTTTGATCATATCAACCTTGGAAACATTTCCAACACACATCGTCACCTCACACTTAGCTAGTTCTCCATTTATTCCGTAGCTTTTATTTCGAGCAACCGAACCGGTATCCAATACCCAAGTGCTACTAGGAGTACTAGCAAGGTACACATCAATAACATGCATATCAAATATACTTTTGTCGACTTAGCCAGCCTTCTTATCTACCATGTATCCAGGCTTGTTCCGCTTCAGTGACCGTTCTCCTCATAATGGAAGCACTCAGTCTCGGGTTTAGGTTCAACTTTGGGCTGCTTCACTGGAGCAGCAACTGACTTGCCATCCATGAAGTTTCCCTACTTGCCCTTGCCCTTCTCGAAACTAGTGGTTTTTACTAACCATCAACACTTTGATGCTCCTTTTTGACTTCTACCTTCGCGGTGTCAAAACATCGCGAGAAGCTCAGGAATCATTTCTATCCCTGGCAATTTATAGTTCATCACCAAGTTCTAGTAGCTTAGTGATAGTGACTTGGAGAACTATATCAATCACTATCTTATCTGGAAGATCAACTCCCACTCGATTCAAGCGATTGTGGCACCTAGACAATCTAAGCACATGCTCAACTATTGAGCTATTCTCTTTCGTCTTGCAAGCAAAGAATCTTTGTTTGAGATCTCATATCTCATAACACGGGCACGAGCCTGAGATCACAATCTCAGCTCTTAGAACATCTCGTATGTTCCGTGACGTTCAAAACGTCTTGGAGCCTCAATTCTAAGTCGTAATGCATGACGCACTAAACTATCAAGTAGTCATCAGAACGTGCCTGTCAGATGTTCACAACATCTACAGACGACGCTAGAGGGGGTGGCGTACCGAACGGTGCATTAAGGACATAAGCCTTCTGTGCAGCAATGAGGACAATCCTCATATCACGGACCCAGTCCGCAATATTGCTACCATCATCTTTCAACTCTATTTCTCTAGGAACATATAAAAACACACGGGAGCTACAGTGCGAGCTAGTAATCTACAACATAATTTGCAAAGACACTACTGACTATGTTCATGATAATGAGTTCAATTAATCATATTACTTAAGAACTCCCACTCAATTGACATCCCTCAGGTCATCTGAGTGTCACATGATCCAAATTCACCAACTCGAGTCCGATCATCACGTGAGTTGAGGTGGCTTCAATGGTGAACATCATTATGTTGATCATATCTACTATATGACTCATGCTCGACCTTTCGGTCTCTTGTGTTCCGAGGCCATGTCTGTACATGCTAGGCTCGTCAAGTTTAACCCGAGTGTTCCGCATGTGCAAATCTGTCTTGCACCCGTTGTATGTGAACGTAGAGTCTATCACACCCGATCATCACGTGGTGTCTCAACACGACGAACTTTCGCAACGGTGCACACTTGGGGAGAACACAATTTATCTTGAAATTAAGTGAGGGATCACCTTATAATGCTACCGTCGTCCTAAGCAAAACAAGGTGCATAAAAGGATTAACATCTCATGCAATTCATAAGTGACATGATATGGCCATCAACTTGTGTTTAAGATCTCCATCTTCGAAACACCGGCATGATCTCCATCGTCACCGGCACGACACCATGATCTCCATCAACGTGTCGCCATCGGGGTTGTCACGCCCTGCATGCTTCTACTACTATTGCTACCGTAGCGATAAAGTAAAGCATTACATAGCGCTTTAATGATTGACACGCAGGTCATACAATAATTAAAGACAACCCTATGGCTCCTGCCGGTTGCCGTAATCACCGACATGCAAGTCGTGATAATCTATACATCACATGATCATCTCATACATCACATATATCTCATCATGTAATTGGCCATATCATATCACAACATACCCTGCAAAAACAAGTTAGACGTCCTCTAATTGTTGTTGCATGTTTTACGTGGCTGCTACGGGTATCTAGCAAGAACAATTCTCACCTACGCAAAACCACAACGGTGATACACTAGTTTGCTTTTCAACCTTCTCAAGGACCGCCTTTGTCGGATCCGATCCAACTAGAGTAAGAGAAACTGTCACCCACAAGCCAGCTAAGCAACAAGTTGCATCGCAGGAACCGGTCTCTCGTAAGCGTACGAGTAATGTTGGTCCGGGCCGCTTCATCTCACAATACCGCTGAACCAAAATCCGACCAAGGGAGGAAGCAATCTAAGCATCAACGCCCACAAACCTTTTGTGTTCTACTCGAGATCTCATCGAACCATCAACCTAGCTCATGATGCCACTGTTGGGGAACGTCGCATGGGAAACAAAATTTTCCTACGCACACGCAAACCTATCCATGGTGATGAGCATCTACGAGAGGGAGAGTGGATCTACGTACCCTTGTAGATCGCTAAGCGGGAAGCGTTAAGAAACGCGGTTGGTGTAGTCGAACTTCTTCGCGATCCAAATCGCCGAGCGTCCCGCGATCCAATCACGAACCGTCCCGCGAACACATCATGATCCGTCCCGTGAACTCATCACGATCCGTCTCACGATCTTGATCACGATCTGTCCCGCGAACTCATCACGATCCGTTCCGTGATCACATCACGAACCGTCTCGTGATCTCGATCACGGTCCTTCCGATCTAGCGCCGAACGGACGGCACCTCCGCGTTCAGCACACGTGCAGCTTGATGACGATCTCCACCATCTTGATCCAGCAAGAGGAGGTGGAGAGGAGAGAGAGTTCACCGGCAGCGTGACGGCGCTCCGGTGATGGTGGTGGTGGAGCAATTCCGGCAGGGCTTCGCCTAAGCGCTGCAGAAATCCGATCTAGAGGAGAAACTGTGCACCGGTGAAACGGGTAGCACGTGGCCGGAAAATCTGTCCAAAAACCACCCAATCCACTAGTATATATAGGAGGAGAGGAGAGGAGAGGCAGCCAAGGCCTTTGGGTCGGCCGAAATAGGAGGTGGGAGCAATCCTACTTCACCTCCAATCCTAGTTGGAGTAGGATTGCCTCCTATTGGCTGATTTTCCACTTTTTGCTTTAGGACTTTCTCTCCTGCGCCATGGGCCTTTGTGGCTGTTTTCCCAGCCCAATAAGGGCTGGTTATTATTCTCCCACAGCCCATGGACCTCTTGGGGTCGAAGTACCCCTCCCGAAGGTCTCCCGGTACACTACCGGCACTCCTGGTACACTACCGGCACTCCCGGTACACTACCGATGAGCCCGAAACTTTTCCGGAAACCAAACTGGGACTTCCTATATATGAATCTTTACCTCCGGACCATTCCGGAGCTCCTTGTGACGTCCGGGATCTCATCCGGGACTCCGAACAACCTTCGGTCACCACCATACATAACTCTACACTACCGAAACGTCACCGAACCTTAAGTGTGCAGACCCTGCGGGTTCGAGAACTATGTAGACATGACCGAGACACCTCTACGGTCAATAACCAATGGCGGGACCTGGACGTCCATATTGGTTCCTACATATTCTACGAAGATCTTTATCGGTCGAACCTCTATGTCAAGGATTCAGTTAATCCCGTATAACGTCCCCTTTGTTCTTCGGTATGTTACTTGCCCGAGATTCGATCGTCGGTATCTCCATACCTAGTTCAACCTCGTTACTGGCAAGTCTCTTTACTCGTTCCGTAATACAAGATCCCGTGACTAACACTTAGCCACATTGCTTGCAAGGCTTGTTGTGATGTTGTATTACCGAGTGGGCCCTGAGATACCTCTCCGTCACACGGAGTAACAAATCCCAGTCTCGATCCATGCCAACTCAACAAACACCATCGGAGATACCTGTAGAGCACCTTTATAGTCACCCAGTTACGTTGCGACGTTTGATACACACAAGGCACTCCTCCGATATCCGTGAGTTGCATGATCTCATGGTCATAGGAACATATACTTGACATGCAGAAAACAGTAGCAATAAACTGACACGATCATATGCTATGTTTGTAGTTTGGGTCTTATCCATCACATCATTCTCCTAATGATGTGATCCCGTTATCAAATGACATCTCATGTCCATGGCTAGGAAACCTTAACCATCCTTTGATCAACGAGCTAGTCCATTAGAGGCATACTAGGGACATGGTTTTGTCTATGTATCCACACATGCATTTAAGTCTCCGATCAATACAGTTATAGCATGGATAATAAACGATTATCATGAACAAGGAAATATGATAATAACTAATTTATTATTGCCTCTAGGGCATATTTCCAACAGATGACATATTGTTGATCAGAAATAATGTAGAGTTTCCGGAAAGCATAAAATGGTTATTTGGAAAGTGATTTTCAAAGGAAGACCTGGATGAAGCTACCTAATTGTTGAGCATCAAAATCTATGGAGATAGATAAAGATGCTCGATGAGACTTTCAATGAGTGCATACCTTGACAAGATTTTGAAAGAGTTCAAAATGGATCAGTCAGAGAAAGAGTTCTCGCCTGATTTGTAAGGTGTGAAAGTTGAGTGAGACTCAAAGCTCGACAATGGCAGAAGAAATAGAAAGGACGAACGTCGTCCCCTATGCCTTAGCCATAGGCTCTATATTATGCCATGATGTGTACCGCACCTGTGTGTGCCTTGCCATGAGTCCGTCAGGGGGTACAAGAGTGAACCAGGAGTGGATCACTGGACAGCGGTCAAGATTATCCTCAGTAACTAAGAGACTGAGGAGATGTTTCTCGATTATGGAGGTGATAAAGAGTTCGTCGTAAGGAGTTACGTCGATACAAGCTTTAACACTAATCCGGATGACTCGTAGTAGCAATCTGGATACGCATAGTGGAGCAGCCATTTGGAATAGTACCGAGCGGAGTGTGGTAGCAGTGTTTACAGTTTGACATAGGTATTTGCAAAGTGCACACGGATCTGAATGTTACAGACCCGTTGACTATAAGACCTCTCTCACATGCAAAGCATGATCGAGCCCCAGAACTCATTGGGTGTTAGATTCATAACAATGCGAATCACATGGTGATGTGAACTAGATTATTGACTCTAGTGCAAGTGGGAGACTGTTGGAAATATACCCTAGAGGCAATAATAAATTAGTTATTATCATATTTCCTTGTTCATGATAATCGTTTATTATCCATGCTATAATTGTATTGATCGGAGACTTAAATGCATGTGTGGATACATAGACAAAACCATGTCCCTAGTATGCCTCTAATGGACTAGCTCGTTGATCAAAGGATGGTTAAGGTTTCCTAGCCATGGACATTAGATGTCATTTGATAACGGGATCACATCATTAGGAGAATGATGTGATGGATAAGACCCAAACTACAAACATAGCATATGATCGTGTCAGTTTATTGCTACTGTTTTCTGCATGTCAAGTATATGTTCCTATGACCATGAGATCATGCAACTCATGGATATCGGAGGAGTGCCTTGTGTGTATCAAACGTCGCAACGTAACTGGGTGACTATAAAGGTGCTCTACAGGTATCTCCGATGGTGTCTGTTGAGTTGGCATGGATCGAGACTGGGATTTGTTAATCCGTGTGATGGAGAGGTATCTCAGGGCCCACTCGGTAATACAACATCACAACAAGCCTTGCAAGCAATGTGGCTAAGTGTTAGTCACGGGATATTGTATTACGGAACGAGTAAAGAGACTTGCCAGTAACGAGGTTGAACTAGGTATGATACCGACGATCGAATCTCGGGCAAGTAACATACCGAAGAACAAAGGGAACGTTATACGGGATTAACTGAATCCTTGACATAGAGGTTCGATCGATAAAGATCTTCGTAGAATATGTAGGAACCAATGTGGACGTCCAGGTCCCGCCATTGGTTATTGACCGTAGAGGTGTCTCGGTCATGTCTACATAGTTCTCGAACCCGCAGGGTCTGCACACTTAAGGTTCAGTGACGTTTCGGTAGTGTAGAGTTATGTATGGTGGTGACCGAAGTTTTTTCGGAGTCCCGGATGAGATCCCGGACGTCACTAGGAGCTCCGGAATGGTCGGGAGGTAAAGATTCATATATAGGAAGTCCCAGTTTGGTTTCCGGAAAAGTTTCGGGCTCATCGGTAGTGTACCGGGAGTGCCGGTAGTGTACCGGGAGGCCTCCGGGAGGGGTATTTCGACCCCAAGAGGTCCATGGGCTGTGGGAGAATAATAACCAGCCCTTAGTGGGCTGGGAAAACAGCCACAAAGGCCCATGGCGCAGGAGAGAAAGTCCTAAAGCAAAAAGTGGAAAATCAGCCAATAGGAGGCAATCCTACTCCAACTAGGATTGGAGGTGAAGTAGGATTGCTTCCCACCTCCTATTTCGGCCGACCCAAAGGCCTTGGCTGCCTCTCCTCTCCTCTCCTCCTATATATACTAGTCGATTGGGTGGTTTTTGGACAGAATTTCCGGCCACGTGCTACCCATTACACCGGTGCATAGTTTCTCCTCTAGATCGGTTTTCTGCAGCGCTTACGCGAAGCCCTGCCGGAATTGCTCCACCACCATCACCGGAGCGCCGTCACGCTGCCGGTGAACTCTCTCTCCTCTTCACCTCCTCTTGCTGGATCGAGACGGTGGAGATCGTCATCAAGCTACACGTGTGCTGAACGCGGAGGTGTCGTCCGTTCGGCGTTAGATCGGAAGGTCCGTGATCGAGATCGCGAGACAGTTCGTGATGTGATCACGGAACGGATCGTGATGAGTTCGCGGGGCAGATCGTGATCAAGATCGTGAGACGGATCGTGATGAGTTCGCGGGACGGATCATGATGTGTTCGCGGGACGGTTCGTGATTGGATCGCGGGACGCTCGGCGATTTGGATCGCGAAGAAGTTCGACTACACCAACCGCGTTTCTTAACGCTTCCCGCTTAGCGATCTACAAGGGTACGTAGATCCACTCTCCCTCTCATAGATGCTCATCACCATGGAAAGGTTTGCGTGCGCGTAGGAAAATTTTTGTTTCCCATGCGACGTTCCCCAACAATTATAACCCGATACAATCCATAGCATCATCAAAACAAGCAAACTATGCAAGCAAAAACAAAATCTGTAAGACAAAGCGGTCTGTAAAGATCTGTAGAAAAACTATACTTATGTAACTACGAAAATTCTAAAAAATATGGAAACCTAGGAAATTTGCATATCAATATTGTGTAAAAAAATTAGATCAAAAAGAAGTTCCAGTAAAATCATAGAAATTCTTCACTGGATGCAAAAGTTTCTGTTTTTGCACCGTATCAATTCTACTATCTTTCAAATCATCCCAAAGGCTTGACTTGGCACAAACACTAATTTAAATATATAACACAATCATTATAGTAGAAATACTCATGGCAACGCACCAAAACAGCAAGTAAAACAAAAAATTAAAGATACCTATTGGGTTGCCTCCCAACAAGCGTTATTGCTTTATGCCCCTAGCTAGGCATAATGCATAGCATCAAGTGTTACCACCCTCAGATTTTTCCTCTTGGGATGTGTGTTCATCGGGAGGATTTTCAAAAACAATGGGAAACACATCATACAATAAAATTTTAGCACTCTTAATGCTACTATCTTTAAACCCTTGTTGGTTGCCTTTACTATCCATGAATATTGTCGATTAATACCATTGAAAACTTGTTGGATAATATGCAAAGGAGGAACTTCATTTTTTGTATTTTCACCAAAAGTATGATTATCACGAAACATATATCTCATAATATAATCCTCATCATATAAAATTTCATCGATCATAGGATGTTCATGACTCATATTATAAAAATCAAAGATCTCGCGAGCCTCACGCACTATAAATAAAGTCATATTCATTCATGAGGATAAGAGTAGCAATATTTTTAGACTTGGAGTTATTTATAACCGGTAACTCATAGAAAAGACTTTGCAAAGTGGGATGAGTATGCACAAATCTTCTTTCAAGTTTAAGAACAAGAGCTAAACTAGCTTCGGAGTAACTTTTGGTTCTTTTAAGGATAGGAATATCATTGCAAACCAGAGTTCCAGTACGATTAAAGAATTCCTGAATATTGTTCTTCCCTATGACATTCCCACTTCCCATCACAAAGAAATAGTATCCAAATTTGTGGGAATTTCTTCCTTAGGGATATTTCCATCCTCACTTTTTTGGATGACAAACTCAAACATGATAGCAACTTCAAATAAGTCAACTAACAAGTAAACTAGATGACTAAGCAAGCAAATAGAAATATTTTTGTATTTTTTATTTTTATATAAAATAAAATATAACAGCAAGTAAAAATTAGAACAAGTGAAAGATAAGTTTTGTGTAGGGACCTAACAAGAATTTGATGATGCACCCCGGCAACGGCGCGAGAAATTCTTCCTGCTACTTGTGACCTATGTTGGGATTTTCCCCGAAGAGGAGGGGAGACGCAGTGCATTAGTGATAAGTATTTCCCTCAATGAGAACCAAGGTTATCGAACCAATAGGAGAACAATTGCAAATTCCCTTAAACAACACCTACACTCACAAAACCAAACACTTGCACCCAACGCATGCAAGAGGGTTGTCAAGCCCCTTGAACTCATCACTTGCAAGGATTAAATCTTGATAGAATAGATATTCTAAAATAAAAATAAAAGTAAAGTAAATAAAGTGCAACAGGTTAATTTAGGATTTTAGTTTTTATGTTTAAGTAGACCCGGGGGCATAGTGTTCGCTAGAGGCTTGTCTCTCAAAAGTAGCATACGATGTGTAGAAAAATTGTTGTTCGGCAATTGATAGAAAAGCACATAATTATGACTTGTTATTCACGGCAATGATTATGTATATAGGCATCACGTCCATAAACAAGTAGATCGAAACGGTTTTGCATCTACTACTATTACTTCACCAATCGACCGCTATCCAACATGCATCTATGGTATTAAGTTCATAACAAACGAAGTAATGCTTGGAGAAAGATGACATGTTGTAGATAAGGTAAGACAAGCAATACGTTCAGATCCCATCGTTTTATCCTTAATGTAAACAATACAAATACGTGTCTTGACCCCTTCTGTCATGAGGATAGAGGACCACAAGATTGAACCCACTACAGCGCACCACACCCACTGAAGATAAACCAATCTAGTTGGCCAAACCAAATTGGTAGATCAAAGAGAAATACGAAGCTATAAGATCGTGCATATTGAAATTCAGAGGAGACTCGATAACTTTTCATGAATAATCTGATCATAAACCCACAATTCATCGGATCCTAACAAATGCACCGCAAAAGAAGATTACATCGAATAGATCATCGCGAAGATGCGATGAACTTTGTATTGAAGATCAAAGAGAGAGAAGGAGCCATCTAGGTACTGGCTATGGACCCGTAGGTCTATGGTGGACTACTCACGCATCATCATGGAGGCATCAAGGTCGATATAGATGGCCTCCGTGATCGATTCCCCCCTCGGTAGATCACCGGAAAAGGTTCCAGATGGCCTCCCATCGCGGCGGTGGAAAAAGTGTTTCAGGTGGCTCTATGTTTGTTTACCAATATTTTAGGATTTATAGAAGTGGAATTAGGTCAGGAGGAGCCACGAGGGGCCCACAAGGCCAATCGACGCGCCTACCCCCTGGGCGCGTCGAGGTGCCTTGTGGCCTCCTCGTGAAGCTTCCTGACACCTCCCGAAACTTCATGGATCCCTTTTGTTCAGAAAATAAGCTTAAAAAAGTTTTGTAGCGTTTGGACTTCGTTGGTATGGATTTACTAGAAAACCAAAAAAATGCAGAAAACACCAACTGGCACTTGGCACTGGGTTAATAGGTTAGTTCCCAAAAAATGATGTACAATAGCATATAATTGCATATAAAGTTTCATAACTTGATAATATAATAGCATGGAACAATCAAAAATTATAGATACGTTAGAGACATATCACGGTGCGAGCGGCTTAGGTTCGAAGTGGACGAGCTCTCAAGTGGTCGTCGGAGCACGAGGAGGGCATGGAGAGATCGGACTATACGTAGTGGTCCTGTTGGTGGCTAAGGCGGTGCTCGGGAGCGATAGTGTCGATACGGACTTCTCGCCAGAGCACGGAGGCACGTCTGGTGGCTCGAGCCCTTGTCACAGGGCTCGTCTTGGGGCTCTCCTGGGCAAACAGAGGGGTGGGGGAGATAGAAGAGGTTGCGGCGAGGTCATCGGTGACCAAACGAGCAGCGAAGGGTCACCGGAGCGGGCGGAATGCCTCACCGGAGATGACGTACACAGCGGCGATCCGAGCTCGCGCATGGGTAGCCTGGTGGTGAAGAGCTTCGGGTGAGAGGGGGAATGGACCTAGGGGTCTAGGGAGTTTTATAGGCGGGGCATGGGGTCTTGGGGAGGGCTGTAGCATCGTGGGCGACGTGGAGGTCGTTGGCGGTTGCGGGAGGGGAGTGGGGGTCATGGGCGCGAGAGTGGTGGGGATGACGGGTGGGTTCGGGCCGTCAACGAGAGGGAGATAGAGAGAGAAAGCGGGCGAGCGCACGGCTGGCTGGGCCGGCTACGAGGGTTGCGGCCTGGTTGGCTGGTTGGCTGGCCCTTTTTCTATTTTTCTATTTTCTTTTTTTGTTTTCTTTATGCTCTCTGTTTTTCACTTTATAAAAATTAATTTGAATTTTCTTCAAAAATAAAATAGTATCTAAATTAACTTTGGAATATTTCTGAATTATTGAACATCTCCAAAGTATTTTTGCTCACTGAAAATATCATCATTCCTAGTGGGCCTATTTGAATAGTCTCAATTTGCATTTTTTATTTTTTATTTTTTTAATTTCCAGAGTTTTACTTACAGATTATTTGCCCAAATTAAACTATTTTAAAATTTTGGTCCACTCAAAATAAAATAGGGCACCTTTGAATTCAAATGATCATTTGAATTTAATGTTGGCCTTGTTGGCCTCAAGACCAAATATTCACATAAAATATGGATTCATATGATTCTAATTTTCACAACCAAAATTTAGGAGAAATTTGGGTTGTGATAGAAATCCCTGTTCCAGCGAGGGTTTTCTCCACGGTCGACGTACGCTCCACCGGCAACCACCCCGGTAAGCTTCCAATCCCCCCCCCTACATATGAGTTTGTAGTTAGGGTGTTAGATTTATTAGTTCACATTGGATTGGATTCGATCCGATTCGATTTGATTCGAGTGGATCCCATCCGAATCACAATGCATGCCAGTGTTGCTAGTGCTTAGATGACAAGGTTCTGCCTTAATCATGCTAGATGATGTGTATGTTGGCACATTGTTACTACCTAGGGTAGATTCTTTTGTTCACTACACATTCATACTACCTACGATGCTAATTAGGTGTTGTTTATTGTTGTTTTGTTATTGTTCTTGTTGTTCTTGCTGCTGTTAGGTGTTGGTCTTGTTGTTTTCGTGTTGTACTTGTTGTGTAATTGTGTATGTTGCAACATTCATAGTGCCTAGGATACGTAATTGCATGAGCAGCATAAGACAATGCATGTGCATGCTAGTAGGACAAACCTGAATGCCAAAACAGAAGTAGGGCCAACTTGAGCATGTGCATTTGGCATGATCTGATAGCACTAATGATTGATAGCACTGATGATTATTAGCACTGATCATTGCATTTGCACTTTGCGGTGCTATGATCTGATCGCAGTACCACTGAAGTGCAAATGCCACTAATCAGCAGTAGTCGCCATTGATCAGTGTCAATGATTGTCCCTCTTTTGCTAATTTTTCATCCATTGTACTGACAAGATAATGAAGACGGAGTGGGACATAACTGGCGGAGGAGCGCAGGTCGTCGTCGGTGCCGAGAATGATGAGGACCTCTTCCCCACAAACCGCTGACTGAAGAGGAAGGTGGTTCCCGGCAGGGTGGCATACATGAGTTTGTCGCTCGGCGCTTGCAGGAGACCAAGGACCGACCACGAGGAGGGTGCACGGGAGCCTATTAGATTCTACATGTTGATCCAGGACCATGAGGAGATCGACATGTTGGTCATCCCGACTGCCTTCAGCCCGGTGATGAAGCAATGGTTGGTCGTCAACCCTCCTCGTGTCGTCAACGTCTCTACCAACAAGTGGTGTGAGTTCTGCGTCCAGGTGTAGATCTTCCAGGGCCAGATGGTGCTCGTGCGCGGCTGGTAGTACTTCTGCCGACGATACAAGATTGTCCCGCCGACATGCTGGTCTTGCGGCTCTCTTGGCGGGAGCTCAAGGTGTAGATCTTCAACATCAATACATCGAACGCCTGCACGGTCCAGTGCTCCAAGCATAGCTACGTCGGCGACATCTCGCATGCCCTCTAGGTTGTCTTTCTGTAGGTCGTCTGTCAAGTATGAACTAGTGTAGGTCTGAACTGAAGTTTGTATTCTCTTTTGTTGTGAACTTGACTATATTTTTTCCCAAGGAGCAGCACCCTGGGTCCAGGAGGGGCATGGGATGCCATGATGTTTTAAACTTATGCCTGGTACTACTTATGATATGCGTGTTCTTGATGTTCCGGTGTTGTTCTTGTTGTTCTTCTGCTATTGTTCTTGCTTATATTCTCTTGTGTGTGTATGTTGTGTGCTGCAAAATGAATGGTAAGTTCATCACATTTAAAAGGGGTGAGCGGAAGGAAAGTACCCTTTTGAGCTCGAGCTCAAATGCACCCGGCTGAACAGTAAAATCAAAAAAATCAAAAAAAATTCAAAAAATTCAAATTTTTTTATGATGAACTTTGACAAAATTTCTAAGTGCTTGCACATTTTTATCATTAGATCACATTCGAGTAAGGCGTGACAAAAAAACAAAATTAGTGTTTCAAAATGCTTTCGAAAGTAGCATTTTTAGAACATCGTTTTTTTTTGTCACGCCTTACTCGAATGTGATTTCATGATGAAAATGTGCAAGAACTTAAAACTTTTGTAAAAGTTCATCACAAAAAAACCAGAATTTTTTGAAATTTTTTTGAATTTTTTTTATTTTGCTGTTCATCCGGGTGCATTTGAGCTCGAGCTCAAATACTCCACGTCCTGAGCAGAACAACTACTTGCACACTATCAAACAGTCGTGCTTTGCATCGCACACCCCTAAAGCACAAACACTGCCAACCAAACAACATGCTACCATCCGCGCGCAATGCCGACAACCAATCAACTTGTAAATATATTTTTTTTGCCTGCATCACCTCAACCAGACCCAAATGGGTCATGCAAAGTGGCAAAAAAAGATGGAGGTAACTAAACACACCCAGGACGATTGCATTTTAGGAGTGTATATAGAAAGTCTATTCATCACTCAGGATGCAGAATAAGTTATTCTTCACCCGAGTTAATGTTACGATCGTTTCATAAATAAATTACATTTGGAATAATAAATAGTTACAATTTTATTTATTCAGTATATAAAATTTTGTATAAGAAAACAAAAATATATGTCATAAGACTAGAAAAAACATATTTTATGTATATTTTATACTATGTTTCTATGTTTGTAATTTTATTTGATATAAAATATTTTTTACGTCGACTATATATTCCTTACGGTCCCTTTTTACTTATGAAATAAGACAAAATTTACGAAACGTAAAATTACAGTGTATTGATGTGAAAAAAGAAGAGGGGTGAACAATAATTATTCCTCCCCTTGCGCTATTGTGAGCGAGCGCGTAGAATGTCTTATCGTGCGCTCCGGCCTAATTAGGTGGGTAGGTCATATCGGGAGTAGGTTTCTAGATCGCTAAAATATTTGAGGGTAAAACATTTTGTAAGAAAAAGTATGAGATTTAATTTGGTTACCATGCATCGTCTGCGACGTCTTGTTTCATAGGTCACTAATTTTTTGCCGTAATATAGATATAAGAGATGGTAATGGACGAGAATCTTTACCAAGCAATGAAATGGTTTGATCCCTCGGCCTTGTAAACCTATTAAATACATTCTACTATGTAGTAATGAATTACCAGAGTCTCACTAATTATTAGCCGTAAACAGGATGGAGTGGATGGTAATGAAATAAAAATTGTTTTACCAATGAAGTAAATAGAGATGAATCAATCCTGGAATGTAGTAAAAACAGGCTTGTATGTAGTAACACATTACTGCATGTTCCTTTTCGTTAAAAGAATACATGCCCCTGTTTGGTTAACGCATTGGGGGCAGCTACGCGTCCGTCAGGTGATGTTTAGAAAACATTCGTCGCCTTGGTAGCCGTAGGATCATGAGCTTGCCAACCGTCTGATCTTTTTTCAGTGGGTTGGTCGTCTGATCTACGCATCCACGAGCGTCACTTTTTTTGCAACAAGAGCGGTGTTACAGAAACATTGATAACATATGTCGTGTTGTACAAACCTTTGCGATGGAGATGATGTTGTAGAAATTTTTGCAACAAATATCATGTTGCAGAAATAGTATGAAGATTTTTTGCAACAAAATTGATGTTACATAATTTTTCGTAACAAAGATCATGTTGCAGAAAATGTATGTAGATTTTCTTTTTGCAACAAAGATTATGTTGTAGAATTTTTTGCAACACAAATCATGTTGCAGGAATTCTTGCAACACAAATGATGTCTTAGAAACGCTCGTCATTTACGTCCGTCATCATTTGCAACTCCCTCAACAGGAAGGCGTCATCATTTGCAATGTGTGTGTGGATGGTTCGGGTGTGATGCGTGTTCAGAAGACGCTACATGGTCTAAACAACGTTGTGTGCACTTCATACCACACGATCAAACGAATCGGACGACGTACAAGGCGGCCGATGTGTGAGAATTATCCGCCGGCTGAACTAAAGCTTTTCCCTGACGCATTACTCCATTCTTTTATTATGTAGTAAGAGTTACTACATGCTCATTAATTGTTAACAGTAAAAATGATGGACTGGATGGTAATGAAAGAAATTGTTTTACCAACGAGCTTCAATCCTCGCGCATGGTAATGTATTACTGCTATGTGATAAAGCATGGACAATATGTAGTAATTGTTTTCCCTTCTGGGTAGTTAGCGGGTACCGGTCGGTTGGGTCGAACCGGCCGGAGCGTACGGTAAGAAATATTTGCATTTTTTTCAAAATTTATTACAAGCCTTCTTTTACAACTTCATCAATTTCAAATAATGTGTCAGCTAAGTTTTTTAAAGGTGTTCATAGAAATAGGATGTGCGTTGTTACGTTCGAAGCAATGAGCGTATATGCATATGTATGTTTGTACTCTGTTGGGGGGGAAAAAGAAAGCAGCATAATTCCTAAAGACATGAGGATGATAAAAAGCACCATTCTGGTAAGAAATTAGGTTCCCTGCAATTCAGCACGATCTTAGCAACTGTTCGCCAATTGCAGCAGCGATGAAACAAAACAGACGGATCAACACTTCACACATGTTCCAAAAAGGTACAATGAGAACCATATAATAGTTCATAAACGCAATCCGACGGTGCTTTATTTATTATTCCTCAGAGCAAAGTTCGTGCAAATAGTTTATGCTCGGCAATAATAATGAACAAATAGGTAGTGTTTACATAAGAGGGTAGAATACTTTAAACAATCAATGTTCGCAAAACCGGGCGGAGTTTGTTGCACCTGCTGGGGGTCAAACCAGCAGACATTTTACATAGAAACAGCTGTACCATCACCAAAATACACGCGCGATTATGCCGCAACAAGAAGCTTCCGGATCTGCAAGGGAACAAGGATATTAAAATATTTTACATGTTGAAGGATCAACTGTTTTGTATGTAAAATAGACTCTGTGATGTTAAGATAATTTTAGTGCTAAGGATCAACTGTTTTCTCTGAAAAATAGGGTATGATGTTGGTTGGTTGGGTTGGGTTGGGTTGGGGGGGGGGGGGGGCTATATACCGTTACGGAAGAATCATTACTATTCATTAAAGTAAAGCAAAAAGGCCATAGTATTCCTCCAAAGTATTTCCAGATAACCCTGAAGGGAACTGGTATAACATGCAGTTTCTTCCCATCAGGGGTTGCTTGTCAAATAAAACTGTGACAAGTCGGGGAGTATAATGGACATTTCCTACAACGAACTAAATGACGATGTCTACTTGGAACACTTCCATATTTCACGAACATTGTTGATTTATCCAGAAAATTGTGACAAGAAGCACGCTGAAATGGCATATTCAGTAATCAACTAATCATAATGAATGCAAAACCATTTGTAATATTGCTTATTTGCTTCTATGAGGTTCATTCTAGCACTAAATGAGACTAATCCTAGCGAGAGATGCAGAACGTTAGACCGGAATCACAATAGAATCGGTTTCTTTAGCATTGTGCACACTAAATGAGACTAATCCTAGCGAGAGATGCAGAACGTTAGACCGGAATCACAATAGAATCGGTTTCTTTAGCATTGTGCACAATGAGGGGGGTGGCAAAACAAAATAAATTGAAAGATGAGCTGAATGAACGCACCTCTGGCAACTTCTTGCGGAAGACAACTTCAAGCCTTGCATCAACTGTATTCTCGAACACAATCTTTCCATCTCGAGAAGCCAGCACAACACCTCCATGGCTGCATAAACAGCACAATAATGACAAGGACTGAGGTCAATAACTAGCATGAAACTATTAAAAGACTACGGATTTCAAATGTCTGTTGCAATCCGGATTTTATGTGAATACAAATAGAGTTACAGACAAATCGAGAAGCACACAATTAGATGCATATGTAGGGAAATCTGTAGACCAAACGGTAAGGAATCAGTAAAGGAACACCAGAAATAACTTGCAATGCATTACCAAATCTGGCCGTGCTTATCATCATGGCTTGGAGAAGGTGGCAGGTAGACACTATGGTCAACTAGTATCTCTGGCTCATGGACATCTGCTTTTGATGCATACTCATTCTTTGCTGAATGCAGTACAGATTCCACATTATGGTGATCTTCTTTGCGGCAGCGGAGCAGTACAGCTGGCTCTTTCAACCGAAGCAAGCCCTGTATATTATGCGGTAAAACAAGAATCGTTATTATATGAGTTAGCCAACAATAAGAAGAGATGAGGAAAAGGTTTGTGTTTGGTACACTCAAACAAACCTGAACAACGAGTTCTTTTAACAGATTCCTGTATTCATGGTGGTTGCTGCTGATATTCAGGAGTTCCTTCATTGCATCCTCTTTCATTTTATTAACCAGGTCATCCTGGGCCTGAAGCACTTTGATGCGAGAAGCATTCAGCTGCATAGAGTACTCGCTGACAGAAGAATAACAACGCCCATCAGGTAATGTAGGGATAACCTCAAAACATCAATGCAGATGCTTGCGACGAACCGAGGACTTAACTAATGTTTCATCTACGGTCACAAAAAGAAAAATATCTCATACGTAACAATCAGCACTCCGCTTTAATTATAACATCATACTAAGGTTACATTGTTCTTGTATTACATTTCTTAATCTTCCTGTGCTGCTCTGTATTTACCTTGCCATCAACAGTACCTTTCTTTTCATCATTGATTTTAAGTTTTTAACGTATGGAATATTCTACTTTAAAGTTCATACTACTTAAATATATCTCCTATTTATTGCTGAGACCGAATGCAAGCTGCAGTTCACAGTTTTACACAACTTTGTCTTCACTTTTCAGGATAAATCTTCAGTCAACAGATAAGTTTAGTGCAATCAAGTTATGTAAGTATTGCAAACTGCTTGAGCTCGTATATAATACGAGCATATATATTATTAAGTGTCGAGAATTTCAAGAAGTTAACCGATGGTTATCACCAATGAAGCTGTGAGGGTGAAGCAATTTACAGTTATCCTGTGCCGTGTTGGTTCACATCAATGATATAAATTTGTTGTAACATGCCGCTCAGCTCTATCTACAACATATTGCGATATATGGAGTGGAATATGTTTTCAAATTTCTCAAGGAGAAATGCAGTTGATAGCTTATACCATTCTACAATGATAATGGAGAAAGAGATGATTAAGAGAATTAAAGCCTCACATTTTCTTCCGAACATCAACCTGCTTCTCTTTCCGCTCATATTCTTGCCTGATCTTCTTTTTCTCAGCTTCAACAAGTTGCAGCTTCTCAATGTTGAATTCCTGCAAATAATTATAAGATGAGTAAACAACTTCCAGCAAAGAAAAGAGGATAAAACCAAAACACACATGGCCAATAATCATGAAAAGTGGGACGAAAATCATGGAAAATATGACAGAAAACAGACATATCTTTCCAAGGTGAGTAACTTCAGGAAAGGAAACAGCTCTTGTCACAAAAGGATGGCCGGCTTCACAAACAAAGCATTCTCCTAGCTCTGGAAACTCAGAATGCTGACAAATCATGTCTCCTAGGCTTGACAACAGTATATTCTATATGGCATGATTTTACATGGGAACATGATAATAAATCTTGAAAACCCAGAAATTATACGTACAATTGCATGTGGTTTGTACTCAACTACAAAGACAGATGAACAAATAAAGAAGGGCATAATGATACATCGCAAACATTAGGCAATGTTTTGCTCAACATCCAGTATACGCCAACTCATCCTGCAACCAAACAATACTGGTACTTACAGCATCTGTATTCAAAGATCTATTACCCTTTATAGTTACTTGCATGAATAAAATGGTGCTACGACTCGCGATGGTTAATGGTGCCGCCTACAAGAGTTGTGGATCCGAGGTCTGGGTGAGCAGAGCTAAAGATCGTAAGGTAGCAGGGAATGAAGGGTGCTGAACAGCTGATTCGAAGACTCTTTGCAACATGTTTTAAGCGCGTAACATTTTTCTCATCAAGATTTAAGCTCCAGATTTGCTTCTAGTACCACCAGAAACAAATGGAAGAATCGATGTACAAACTTAAGTTCCTGGTTCAGCTCAAGCTCCAGTTTGCATCCCGTCATCCAAAATCACGCAGTATCGATTCAGCCATGTAGGTACCTCTTCCTGAATTCATTTAACTCGAAAAGGGGAGGGGAGAGTACCGCAATCTGGTGGCTCTAGCTTTATCCCGTGCACTAAGATCAGCTTAACCGATAGAGCCCAGATTTAGACGCTTCTCGATCTACGTAGGTACTAGCGCGCTTTGTCACTTCAACACAGATCTTACAATCCCAAAATTGAAACCTTAGGCTTAAACAATCGAGCGTTCCCTAAGGCTGGATGCTTCGAGATGACAGGGCGCGATGAACAGATCGAGCATTAAAGAACTAGGAGGCGCGGATCCCGAAGATTCTGGAACCTTCGAGGTGGGAGAGTAAACGGGAAAGGAAAAACTAACCTCCTCGGCGGAGACGGAGATCTCGCCAGCCTTCTCCTCGGCTTCCTGGCGGATGAACCGCACCATCTGCTGGATCTGCTTGGAGACATCGGTGTCGTTCATCTTGGCGTCGGCGGCGGCGGATCTGACGATCGTCCGACTGTGGTGCTCTGCTTCCGGCGACCACCGCGCGGGGGGGTGGGAGGAGACGACAGGAGGAGGGAGGGCGCGAGGGAGTCCACGGGAGTGGTCGAGATGGGAGTCGTGGGGGCTAGTCTAGGCTAAGCCGCAGGGCAACGTGATCGGTTTGGTTCCGTGGTTGCCGCTGCCTGTCTGTCTTGCTCGCTATTACTTCGTGGACCCGGATCACAGATCCGTGATCCCTCTTTGCTTTTCGCTCGTTGCCATCTGTTTTGCTGGCAGTACATATGTATTGTGCAAAAAAAAAAATGCGTCTATTCATCTGTCCTTTCAAGTTTCATAGGGGCGCTACTATGATCACATGGTGTTATTTGGAAATAAATCGTATCATTTGGTTCTCTATTTTATCTCTGTTTTTACGAGTCGAAAGTCCGTGCATTGTCCTGAAAATAAGAAAAGAAGATTGATTTGTTACGGTCCAGCGGCGATCGGCCGGCAAGAACTTATTCCTGTCGTACGTGTGACATCAGATCTTTTCGTCATGCGTTTTTTTACTCTCTTTTTCTATGTTATTTTTTTCCTACCTCTCGTTTCTTGTTCTTTTTTATGGGTTTTTTCTTTCTTCAATTTCTCGTCGGGGGTGACTCAACTTCGGTGTATCACCATGACGCCCCCATCGAGACGAACGTAGGCGACACTGTTGTTGCCTGCTCCTAGGATGAGCCACCGTGGGCCAGAAAAAAACATGTGTGAGACCTGAACAACGATGGACAACCAGCATGAGGCGATGTTGGAGCTATGGCATACCTATGATGCAACCGTTGACGTGAAAAGCTCAATCGGTGATATAAAAACCTTTAACTAGACATTACACAATCAAAAAGGTGTAACCGTTGACACGAAAAGCTTGAACAATAGGTTGAAAAGCTTCAACCGATGATATAGAAAGCTTCAACTCGAACACCACGCAACCAGAAAAGTTGTAACCATTGACATGAAAACTTCAATTGTAGATTGAAAAACTTCAACCGGTGACATAGAAAGCTTCAACCGCGACTACGCAACAAAAAAGTTGCGATCGTTGGCTTGAAAAGATTCAACGGTATTTTTGATAAGCTTCAACTAGACACCGGCGACAAAAAGCTGGAACCGGCACCTCACCATTTATGCAACTGACTATTGTGGCAGCTTCACGGCAGATATGAAGCGGTGACGAACGCCATGGGCCGGCGGGCCGAATTTTTGCTGCAATAGGGGGCAGCGGGGTAGCGGTGCTCCAACCAGCTAGCGGCAATGGTGCGACGAGCGGTGGCGAGCCAGTGGTGCTTCGAGGTCACGAGTCCATGTTAATGCAGACAGGGGACGCACCAAGGGGAACAACAAGGACCTTATAGGCCTTTTTGATGAAGGAGGGGGTGCCTGGGAGGACAGCAAATTCGATGGTGACGTCTAAAGTGGCCGCCATGAGTGTGTACTCGTCTGTTCTCGTGACAGTGACACGACGATTGCTGACAAGGTGAGACTTGGGGGATGGATCCTCGGTGTGGGCCAATAGGCTAATGCTGGCCTTAACAGGGATGTTGAGGGCACCGAACTTGTCATCGTGACCACAGGTAGCTACACCGATGCCCGATGTGGTGTTGCTGAGGTCGACCGCGATCTCGGGGCCGAGTGCGATGTCGTGTTGCCTACCTCCTTTGTGACGATGGGTGGACCATGGGTGGACCCAATGAATTCGTCAGTGCACGCAGAGAGGGCCACACGCATAGGTGTGGATGTGTGTGTCGTGTTTGAGGCAACTGGGTCGAGTCCTTCCTCACCGAGCGGTGTGATACGTTTCAAATGTATCTGTGATTTTTTATTGTTCCATGATGTTATAAAATCAGTTTTGAATACTTTTTATAGCATTTCATATTATTACTCTAAACTAACCTATTAATTTAGTGCCCACAGACGGTTGTTTTTTTTGCATGTTGTTGATTTTTTCCAGAAAATCTATATCTATGGAGGTCGAATATGCATGAGGATTTAATATGATTTTTTTGTGGCATGGAGATTCCGGAAAGTGTCGGGACCTGCCGGCGGCCACCCATGTCATGACCCGGTCCCTGATAGAGCTCCAAATCTATGCGCTTATCGTGTCAGTCCCTCGATCAATAGCTAACATGCATAGTCAAAGATGAAGTGCCAAGAATACATCACATGTCATAGTATTACATCGCAGATCCAGTGCTTTACAATACACACATGCTTAGCTCATGGGGTAGCTGATGATACAATCATGCAGGGGAGATAATATTCTAGTCTTGTGGCAACCATCCATTCACAGGCAAGAGTTGAGTATAGCGTCGTAACCCTACTTAGTACCTTCCTTTCGATGCGGTAAACCTGCAACATGATATGTTGCAGCCATAATGGTCGATACATTGAATGTGTTGGCAAGCTTCACCGGGATTGGCTTGTTGGAACTTAAACATGCAATTTCGTGTGTCTGGTTTATCCTGTGTGCGAATTTTTTTCCCTACATTTGTAATAGTGGTCTACTCTAATAGTTGGATAAACTGTATAACGTGGTATTCATGGACATATCATATCACGTGATCGTCCAAAATAAGCATTTGAGCATGTAGGTGTCTGCAGCACACTCTACCCTAGACCACTCCCGGAAGATCCTCCTGGTATCACGTCAGGCATCTGAGTCGGTCCAAACCTTTCTCCAGAGACCATGGGTCCTCAAGTCCTCTGAGATCAGCCCCACACTCCTCTTTGGTTCAAACCATTGATTTTATTAGATGTGGTGATGAGATCAAGCTCACAATTCACCGACGAGTTGCTCAAAAGTTGTTTGTAACCAGGGACGCGGCTAATCATTATCAGTTTTATACACTCTACAAAGGTTTGTGTACTTTTACCCATGATTCCCAATCACACCTTCCTGCTATTAAACTTCACTTGTGAAGTAGCTAGGTAGATAACTTCCTACTACTGAGCTACTAAAATCCTTTATCCAATTGCTCTCTGAGTTGCTTATTCCTCTTTACTAGGTCATATTCTACCTCATACTATTCATCCATTCCTCTATGCTTCTTTGTATGAGGGTTTGGTTTGCTTCCTTCTCCGCAATGCATGCGATTATAGGGTGGTCCTTCCTCCTATGAGGTTAAACCCAACTACTTTCCACATTGGTTGATATCTTCCTTCTGGGTTTGGTTTATCAATCTCTTCAACCAAGGTTAGGTTTCCTCCTTTCATACTGGGTATTGTTTCTCCTTTCTCCAAGCCGTACTTGGTTAGGTACTCGGAATTCCCATGTGCCAAGGTTGGTTCATCATCCTTATCATCTTTATCCTCTAGTAAGGTTTCCTGGACTAATTCATTCTAAGCATGTAGTGTCTCTTCCCTATTGGCGCATCAGTCCACTTGATCCTCTGGTTCTCCCAAGTAGCACCAGTATTATCCCTTCCATCATGGGCTTTCATAAACTCCATTAGGCCTTGTTTGGTAGAGGTGGAACGGAGGGGTTTTCAGCGGATTTTCCTCGCGTGGCCTAGAATCCTCGCAAATCCCTTTTGGCCTATTTGGTACGTGGGGTTTCGGCGGCCCAACCCCCTCCAATCTCCTCCTATACCCTCCTTTCCACATGTTTCAGAACCCTCGAGGGGTGAGTCATGGATTTGGGAGGAGACTCACCGCGTCGCCCACCGCCTACTCACCGTGTCGCCTGCCCAACTCCTCCTCGACACGGTGCCGACCGACGGCCTTATCCCTAGCGGTAAGTACTCCCTCCCCTCCTTATCCTCCTCGTCTAGGTTTCTTCCGCCCAGCCATGGATGTCGCCTTGTCCTCCCCGGCAAGCTCGCCTAGCATGCAGACTCTGAGCGCACCAAGTTTTGTTCCCTCAGTTCTTGCACGCTTGCCTAGCACACATGCTCTCACCTTGTCCTAGATGGCTAGATAGGCTTTGTGTATTTTATCTGTAGTTAACTGTTGGATGTTGTCTTTGGAATAGAACATCACATGCATGTAATTTCCAGTGTGAAGAAAGACATGTTGGTGCTTGGGTGTTGGACATGTTCTGATGGTTTCATTGATGTTTGTTGAATGCTTGCTGATGCCGTTGGTTGTGAGAACTGAATTCTTTGGTGCAAACCTAGATTGAGAAATAATGATGCATAGATTCTAGGGAAACTGGATTATTATCGGTTAACAGTCTCCTGAAACATAGCTTATAATTCAGTTTTGCTTGTTTTGTTTCCGGGCAAACGGAACAAACTCAACAACTTATACATGCTCACATTTTTTGTTGTCTTTCAACAGTTGAAAATCTCATGTAAATCAACATAAAGAGAAGATTGAAAATTGTACCTTTCTAACTTTGTATATTCTGAAAGTGCATGTGAGCTATGAAGCAGCAGGCAATGGACTGTACTGGTGTGAGGCTCCTAGTAGCTAGGAAGGGAAAAGAAATGCTGGAAGAATAGTGGATGGAATACTAGAGTCAGAATCAATCAAACTGACATACCCTGCAATTAGTATACCGACAACAGCAGCAACTCTTCTTAGTGGTCACTGACTCGGCTTATGTTTGATATTTTCACACATGAATTCAGTTTCAGCTTCAGACCTTCTTTCTATTTGCCCACTCAGTGACCATGATCTCCCAAAACGTTACCATTGCTCATCAAGGTTGTTGTCACTGCTTATTGATACGTCTCCAACGTATCTATAATTTATGAAGTATTCATGCCATGTTTACAATAACTCTATATGATTTTGGTATGATTTTATTAGAACTAACCCGGACTGACGTTGTTTTCAGCAGAACTACCATGGTGTCATTTTTTTGTGCAGACATACGGAATGGGCTAAAAATTTAGTATGATTTTTTGTGGACCAAAAGAGAACCCCGAAGCATTGGATCTGGGCCATAAGAGCCACGAGGAGGCGGCAAGCCTGCCATGCGCGGCCAAGGGGGTGGTCGCGCCTAGCAGGCTTGCCATCGCCTCGTGGTACCCCTTGACGTGAGATCGACGCCCAAAATTCCTATAAATATAGAAACCTCCGAAAAGAAACCTAGATCGGGAGTTCTGCCGCTGCAAGCCTCCAGAGCCACGAAAAACCAATCGGGAGCCCGTTCCGGCACCCTGTCGGAGGGGGAAACCATCACCAGAGGCCGTCTTCCTCATCCCGACGCTCTTCATGATGAGGAGGGAGTAGCTAAGTGTTTGATCTCTCTCTCTCTCATGTTCTTGAGATAGCATGATCTTGATGTATTGCGAGCATTATTGATGTAGATGAATCATATGAAGTTTCCCCCTCTCTATCTTCTTCTAATGAATTGAGTTTTCCCTTTGAAGTTTTCTTATCGGATTGAGTCTTTAAGTATTTGAGAACACTAGATGTATGTCTTGTGATGCGATATCCGTGGTGACAATGGGATGTTGTGTTGATCCACTCGATGTACGTTTTGGTGATCAACTTGTGGGTTTCGTGACCTTTGGAATCTATGCATAGGGGTTGTCACACGTTTTTGTCTTGACTTTCCGATAGAAACTTTGGGGCACTCTTTGAAGTTCTTTGTGTTGGACTGAACATGATGAATCTGAAATTATGTGATTCATATCGTATAATCAAACCCAGGGGTACTTTTGGTGACATTGGAGTATCTAGGTGACATTAGGGTTTTGGTTGATGTGTATCTTAAGGTGTTATTTTAGTAAGAACTCTAGGGCTGTCCGTGACACTTATAGGGATAGCTCATAAGATTGATCAGAAAAGAAAACTTTGAGGTGGTTTCGTACCCTACAATAATTTCTTTGTTAGTTCTTCGCTATTTGTGACTTTGGAGTGAACTCTTTGTTGCATGAGAGGTACTTACATATGATTCAACTATATCAATATTGTTGAGAGAAATTGCACTAGTGAAAGTATGGACCCTAGGCCTTGTTTCCAAGCATTTATACAATGTTTTGCTCGTTGTTTACTATTTTTTACCTTGCCGTTTTTATATTTTAAGATTATAAAAACCTATATCTACCATCCATGTTGTACTTGTATCACCATCTCTTCGCCGAACTAGTGCACCTATACAATTTACCATTGTATTGGGTGTGTTGGGGACACAAGAGACTCTTTGTTATTTGGTTGCGGGGTTGTTTGAGAGAGACCATCTTCATCCTACACCTCCCATGGATTGATAAACCTTAGGTCATCCACTTGAGGGAAAATTGCCATTGTCCTACAAAACTCTTCGCTTGGAGTCCCAACACGAGTCTACAAGAAGAAGGTTGTGTAGTAGACATCAAGCTCTTTTCTGGCGCCATTGTAGGGGAGGTGAGTGCTTGAAGGTATATCTTTAGATCTTGCAATTGAATCTTTTAGTTTCTTGTTTTTCACTAGTTTGGTTTTATAAAAGAAAACTACAAAAAATGGAATTGAGGTTGCCTCATATGCTTCATCTTTTTAATGTCTTTCGTGAAATGATGGAAAGGAAAATTGTGCTCAAGTGTTAGAAGAAGAAGTTATTAAAATGTTTGGCACTAAATCTTTGAGTGATGAGCATGATAGAAATATTGTTAGTATTAATTATCTAAATATTCATGATGCTAATGATATGCAAAGCCACAAGCTTGGGGATGCTATGTTTGATGAAGATGATATTTTTTGTCCCCCGAGTTTTGACGAACAAAACTATTATGATGATAGCATGCCTCCTATATATGATGATTATTGTGATGACATGTATGCTGTAAAGAGTAATAACAACCATGAATCCTATCATCATGATTTTAATATTCAATATGGTTATGTCAATCAAGCGTCTCATGATAGTTATTTTGTGGAGTTTGCTCCCACTACTATGAATGAGAAGAAGTTTGCTTATGTGGAGAGTGATAAATTTTCTATGCTTGTAGATCATGAAAAGAATGCTTTAAGTGCTGGTTATATTGTGGAATTCCTTCATGATGCTACTGAAAATTATTACGAGGGAGGAGCATATGCTTGTAGGAATTGCAATAATATCAAGTTTCCTCTCTATATGTTCAAGTTTTTGAAGTTATGCTTGTTTTGCCTTCCTATGCTAGTTGATTCTTGCTCCCATAAATTGTTTGCTCACAAAATCCCTATGCATAGGAAGTGGGTTAGACTTAAATGTGCTTGTTATGAGATTCATGATGCTCTTTTGCATGTTTCAATTATTATTCCTATACGAGCATCATTGAAATCATCATGCCTAGCTAAAAGGCATTAAAGAAAAGCGCTTGTTGGGAGACAACCCAACAATTTTACCTTCTGTTTTTATGTGTTCACATGATTAAGCTACCGTATTAATCATGTTTCGTGTCTTTTATTTCAATAAATTGCCAAGTAAAGCCTTTGGGATAGTGTGGATACTTGCTTGTTTGATTCTGTGCAAAAACAGAAAGTTTTGCGTCCAGTATATGAGTTATGTTATTTTACTGGAGAGTCAAACAATTCTGACATTTCTACATAACATTTATATGAAAATTACTTGAGTTTTCCTATTTTTTTCAGAATGTTTTGAGTCAGGAAAGTATGGTGATCATTCAGATCTTTACAGACTGTTCTGTTTTTGATAGATTCTGTTTTGCATGCATAGTTTGCTTGTTTCAAGTGTTACTATAACTTATATTGAGTAATATAAATTGTGGGAATGATTTAATACAATAGGTATCATGTGGGAACAATTATTAATCTTGTCTTGACAGTACCTAAGTGAATGATCTATATTTACTACACTAACCCATCTTACGAAGTTCCGTTAAGTTTTGTGTGATTGAAGTTTTCAAGTTTTGGGTGAGACACCAATATGAGGAGAATAAGGAGTGACAATAACCTAAGCTTGGGGATGCCCAAGGCACACCCAAGGTAATATTCAAGGGAGACTCAAGCGTCTAAGCTTGGGGATGCCTCGGAAGGCATCCCCTCTTTCGTCTTCAACACTATCGGCATATCTTACTTGGAGCTATATTTTTATTCGTCACATAATATGAGTTTTGCTTGGAGTGTCATTTTATTTTGTTGTTATATGTTAGGTGTTATTTATAATCTTGTTTTTCAATAAAAAGTTCCAAGAATTGCCTTTAGGATGCTTGAATTGCATGTTTTGATATGTGTTGAGTAAAAAATAGAAACTTCTGCTGTAGTGTTTGAATTTTCATATTTTACTGGAACGTGGAAAGTTTCTGAAATTTTTACAAAGTGTTGTCATATGAATTTTATAGAATGTCCTAACTTTCAGAATTTTTTGAGTTACAAAAGTACACTGGTTTATTAAATTGCTACAGACTGTTCTGTTTAGACAGATTGATGTCATAGTTTTGTTATCTACTTATCCTATAGTTTGCATAGCCTATATTGGTCGATATAAATTGTGGAAATGATAGTATACAGTACCTAATGTTTGAAAATTATTATGCAACTTGTCTTGGCAGTACATAAAGAGTTGATTTATTATTATGTGTACTAACCGATCTCACGAGTTCTTTTCGAGTTTTGTGTGGATGAAGTTTTTGAGAATAGGTGAAACCATGATATGAGAGGATTGAACGAGATATAAAATCTCAATCTTGAGGATGCCCAAGGCACTCCAAGTAAATATTTCAAGAAGTCTCAAGCATCTAAGCTTGGGGATGCCACGCATCCCACCTCTCTTCGTCAGCTATCGGTTAGCCTATGTTGATCCTAAATTTTTATTCATTCACATGATGCGTGCTATTCTTGGAGTGCTATTTTTCTTTTGCTTGATGTTTAAATAAAATACTCAGATCTGAAAAATCTTTATTGAGATAGAGAGAGAAAGCCCTCACGTAGCTACTTAAGTGTTTGACTACTCATTGATCTTCACTTATATGTTTTGGAGTAGTTTGTCATTTACTCTCGTACTCCACTTATATCCTTTGAGTAAATAGTTGAATGAATTGAATATCATGAATCTGAAATTATATATGTTTTATATGCTTAACCCATGGGGAGTAATGACTTCACATATAAGAAGAATAGATGGTAAAATTTATTGAAAGTTAGCAAACACCGCATTGGTCACTTGAGCAATTCATAAAGAATATTGAAGGAAGAGAGATTTCACATATAAATATACTATCTTGGATATCTTCTATGATTGTGAATACCCATTAATTATTTTCAAACTTGAGCAAATTAGTTGAAGTTGGACAAGGAAGACAACGTAATGCGTTATGCTTGGGTATATTTGTATAGTAGTTATATTGTTTTGGATCCTCCAACATGTGGTGCTTGCTTCCACCTCATACTAGCCAAAACTTCCGCACCAAGTAGAAATACTACTTGTGCATCCAAACACCCTTTAACCAGTTTTGCCATGAGAATCCACTATACCTACCTATGGATTGAATAGGATCCTTCAAGTAAGTTGTTATCAGGTGCAAAAAGCAATAAAAATTGCTCCTAAATATGTAAGTTCTTTTATTGTGAGGGAAAAATAAGTGTTGAACAAACTTGTGATGGTAAAGAAATAAAAGCGACGGACTGCATAATAAAGGTTGCTATCACAAAGGGCAATACAACGTGACGTTCCTTTGCATTAAGAGTTTGCACATCCAAAAACAAAAAGCACATGACAACCTCTGCTGCCCTCTGCAAAGGGCCTATCTTTTACTTTCTAGTACATACCTTTACACAAGAGTCATGGTGATCTTCACCACTTCCTATATTTCGCCTTTTTCTCTTGGCAAGCATCATGTGGTGGGGAAATATCCAAGCATATATGAACATCCAAATATATTTTATCATGAATTATTATTGTTGACAATTATCTATATGATAAATAAGTTGGGAGGCGAAACTCTAAGCCCCTATCTTTCTCTGTGTTCGATGGATGCCATTTGCTCTAAAAATATTCTTTGAGAGTTAGCAATCATGGAAGATGATATGATAGTTGAGTATGTCAAATTTGCTAATTCAAACCTCTTACATAGCCCCTTCCTAAAAATATGATGAATTGCAATTGTTTGGTGACTGAAAGCATAGTCTGTTAGTTTTCAAGAAACTTTATGGTCTATACTTTAACATGTGAATAGCTTGTTACTTCATCATGAGAAGTTTTATGAGATGAGCTATTGTTTATGATATATAATGATGCTAGAAAAAGTGTTTGGAATTATCATTGATCAAACTTGTGCACTTGCTAGCATTCACACTTCATAAATTATTTCTTTTATCATTTACCTACTCGAGGACGAGCGGGAATTAAGCTTGGGGATGCTGATACATCTCCAACATATCTATAATTTATGAAGTATTCATGCCATGTTTATAATAATTCTATATGATTTTGGTAAGATTTTATTAGAACTAACCCGGACTGACGTTGTTTTTAGCAGAACTACTATGGTGTCATTTTTGTGTGTGTAGAAATAGAAGTTCTCGAAATGGGCTAAAAATTTAGTATGATTTTTTGTGGACCAAAAGAGACCCCCGAAGCATTGGAGTTGGGACAGAAGAACCACGAGGAGGCGGCAAGCCTGCCAGGCGCGACCAGGGGGTGCCCGTGCCTAGCAGGCTTGCCACCGCCTCGTGGTACCCCTTGACGTGAGATCGATGCCAAAATTTCCTATAAATATAGAAACCTCCGAAAAGAAACCTAGATCGGGAGTTCTGTCACCGTAAGCCACCAGAGCCATGAAAAACCAATCGAGGGCCCGTTCCGGCACCCTGTCAGAGGGGGAAACCATCACCAGAGGCCATCTTCATCATCGCGGTGCTCTCCATGACGAGTAGGGAGTAGTTCACCCTCGGGGCTGATGGTATGTACCAGTAGCTATGTGTTTTATCTCTCTCTCTCTCTCGTGTTCTTGAGATGGCACGATCTTGATGTACCACGAGCATTATTGACATAGATGAATCATATGGAGTTTTCCCCTCTCTATCTTCTTGTGATGAATTGAGTTTTCCCTTTGAAATTTTCTTATCGGATTGAATCTTTAAGGATTTGAGAACACTTGATGTATGTCTTGCGATGGTATATCCATGGTGACAATTGGATGTTCAGTTGATCCACTTGATGTATGTTTTCGTGATCAACTTGCGGGTTGCGTGACCTTGGGAATCTATGCATAGGGGTTGGCACACGTTTTTGTCTTGACTTTCCGGTAGAAACTTTGGGGCACTCTTTGAAGTTCTTTGTGTTGGATTGAACACGATGAATCTGAAATTATGTGATGCATATCTTATAATCAAGCCCATGGGTACTTGTGGTGACATTGGAGTATCTAGATGACATTAGGGTTTTGGTTGATGTGTATCTTAAGGTGTTATTTCAGTATGAACTCTAGGGCTGTCCATGACACTTATAGGGATAGCTCATAAGATTGATCAAAAAAGATAACTTTGAGGTGGTTTCGTACCCTACAATAATTTATTCATTACTTCTCCACTATTTGTGACTTTGGAGTGAACTCTTTGTCGCACGAGAGGTGCTTACATATGATTCAACTATGTCAATATTGTTGAGAGAAATTGCACTAGTGAAAGTGTGGACTCTAGGCCTTGTTTCCAAGCATTTATACAATGTTTTGCTCGTTGTTTACTATTTGTTACCTTGCTGTTTTTATATTTTCATATTATAAAAACCTATATCGACCATCCATATTGCACTTGTATCACCATCTCTTCACTGAACTAGTGCACCTATACAATTTACCATTGTATTGGGTTTGTTGGGGACACAAGAGACTCTTTGTTATTTGGTTGCAGGGTTGTGTGAGAGAGACCATCTTCATCCTACACCTCCCATGGATTGATAAACCTTAGGTCATCCACTTGAGGGAAAATTGCCATTGTCCTACAAAACTATGCGCTTGGAGGCCCAACACGAATCTACAAGAAGAAGGTTGTGTAGTAGACATCACTTATATGTCGACACAATTAGTTGTCCATTCTTTTTGTCGTGATGTTTTTTTTACTTGTTCTGAATTTGTGATGAAATCATATCAGCTAGTCTAGTCTGCTCGTCTTGTAATTTGTTCTGAATTTGTTTACTCATCTTGTAATTTGTGACGAATCATTTTAAGAGTAGTTATATCTGGCATCCAGTCTATCTGGCACCACCACAAGTATTAGATTTTTTGTAAATTATGCAAACAATGTGGTGCATTATCCATACTTCATCTGCTAACATGGGTTGTATTATTTGGGCTTCGACCCCAATGCGGTTTTGATATACTTGTATTAGACGAGACCAATTTGACTTTCTTAGTAGCTAGGTTTATTTCTTTGTCTATTTGGCCTTCAACTCAAAATCGACCGAATAGTCTTTTAATTTCAATCATTGTTTCTTAATCAAAGATAGAAGCAAGCCACTAGTTGGACATGGCTAAAATAAGTGACTGGCCCAAGTTATTATAAGTCGACCCCGTATGTTATTATACTATGGACTACATGGTTTACTTTAGTGAACCCTTTTCATTTGTTGTATGATGCCATTGGTAAGCGCATACGGAGGCTAAATTTGTGTTTGGCTTTGGCACTATTTTGTACTCCCTCACTCTTATTATATGGGACGGAGCAACACATGGGTTCTGCTATAGTGTCAATCAGTCCTAATTCTTCTTGAGGCCTCGTTTGGTACGTGAGGGTCGAAGGGGATTTTAGGGGATAATCCTCGAGGGGCTGAGACATCTCTAAAATCTGCGATAGACCGTTTGATACACGCGTTTTCATGGGACAACCCCTCTCGATACCTCTCTGATCCACTCGTTTCCACACGCTTCAAAACCCTCGAGGGGGGGACTCGAGGATTTGAGGAGAAGCCGCCGCTCAAGGTGCTGGGTGATAAGAGAAATATTTGATTTGTTTGCCATGACTTGTGATGGAGGTATTAATTAGCATTTTTTATCCACTAAAATCACATTTTTTTTGTTTGCCATGACAATTCAGTTGTCCACAAAAATTAGGAGGGGAAAAAGTTTGTCCTTTCAATCAAGCCTTGGTTACATTCATAGTTTAATTTTACTGTTGTTGCAACAGAAGTGTATGTCCACTGTAACTTATGTTGTTGTATGATCTTTTAACAGAGCACCTCATTTATGGCATGTTTGATGGTGGCCCCAAGAAAAATTATTGGCTGAAGGTTCTATAGTTGTCATCCAAACTGTAATATTTTGATGACATGAATTCTGATCCCAAAGTTTGGTTTTGATAACATGTTCAGTTTTGCTGGTTTTAACCAGTCTTAGTAGTATTACAATATTCTATAGAAGCTATTCTTTTGCCTATCATTTGATTGTAATTGCCAGTTGCATCCAAACATTAGTCTATATGAACATGAGTCATTGATACCCACTTCTCGAGTAATTATTTTTGCTCACGACGGGACGCATATGTTCACCATATCTATCACCTCTCTTTGGTTCAAAAGAAAGCAAGTTCATGGAACTTCTGATGTTAATAGTATCAACATTACCTTGTTTTCTTTAGTATCTTCAACTTTTTTTGGTCTCACTGAATCAGGTTGAGAAGTGGAAGAAGCAGAGGGAGAATGGGACGTTTGCAGGGTCCCTCTAAATCATCTGTTTGAGAGTCTCAGATGCTTTGGTGTCAGCGTGTCATGTACTCTTGTCCAACATTGCCGTAGAACATCAATTGATAATTTTCTTTATGTTGCACAAATAATTCATCATGCTTATGCATTCTGTTGTTCAACATGATTAAATGTACGCGTGTCTTTCCTGGGACTTACGAATGCCGAATACCTATGAGATATTATTAGTTTTCTCGGAGTTACGGATGCCGAATACCTACGAGATATTATTGGCTTTCTGGGACTTGTGAATGCCAAATACCTATGAAATATTATTGGTTATAAGTCATGCTAACGTGCGACATTATGTTGTTGTGATCTGACCGCGCAATTATGTGATGATATATTGATTGCAAATCAAGCAAATTATGTTGTTGATGTGAAGAATTGTTGGAAGATTAGCTTTTTAACTGTTTTACACCATTTTAAATCAACATGGAAATCCCTCCCTATCAAACAATGTTTTGTATGGAGGTATGTGTGGTTGGAGGGGGATTTGAGGTTTCAAGGGGATTGGGTGGACGAGGAGGATTCACCAAATCCCCTGAAAACCCTACCCCCAAACCTCCACAATCCCTTCCTATCAAACGAGGTCTTAAGGCCTTCTCTACTATCCCTTCTAAGGTTGTGCCATCGATGTTACCCCTTTAAAAAGGTTTCACAACTAGGCGGGAATGATAAATTCCATTACATAAGACATATGAAATCTCTCACGTGGAGTGATCCTTCCTTAGGTATCCTTCCTTCCTAAGAGTTCATCCTTAGAGTTCTTCTTGAAATAATCCTTGTCTAAACCAGGTTGTTCCGTCTCTAACCTTGGTTTGCCTCTGTTCAATGGCATAGGTGTTGCATGTAAATTGGACCAGAAGGTTGTCTATGTCACTTCCCTAATGGGGTGAGTGTCTTTATACCAATCCCACCATTTATTTGGCAAGTACTTCGAGCATGAGTGTGGCAAATCTACTCCTAAGTAAGGTCATACTGCATCCGATGTGATCTCATCCAACTACTCGTACATCACCATGTCAGATTAACATCATAGTGGTACATGTGAAACATTCTACTTCATATTAACATAATAGTGGTGGTCAATTCTATGTTTCGCTTCTCCTCCAATTGACTATCTCTTGGTCATACTGGTTCCATGATCATAGATTGATATCGCATTATTATTATTCCTCCCTTAGTGTCACTCCTGTAGTTCCTCTTCAACTACTCCTTAACTACTTTTAGTCATTCCTCTCATTTCCTCGTGGTACAGTTGGGTGTTGAGCATTCCTTCTCTAGGTCTTTCCTTAGTCATCAGTGGTCATCGTCCTTGAACTCAGATGCATATGCATCATCCAATTATGTTGGTCTTCATTTGCGTCTATGAATCCATACGATCCTTGTCCCATGAGTCCCATTCTTATTCTGGCATCACTGGTCACTCCTTGATTGTCTCCATGATAATGGTATTCTGAGATTTTGAGAAAGAAGAGATTGAGAAATGAATAAGGTAAGAAGACACAAGACTATATATGGCTTTCTGTTTCCTAGGGTCACGTCCTATAGACAACATGTGCTTTGATACCATCTGTCACGACCGGGTCCCTAATAGGCCCTCAAATCTATGCGCTTATGATGACAGTTCCTAGATCAAAAGCTGACACGCATAGTCGATGATGAACTACCAAGAATACATCACATGTCATAGTATTACATCATAGATACAATGCTAATACATGCATGCTTAGCTCATGGGATAGCTTATGATACAATCATGCATCAGAGATAAGATTCTAGTCTTGTGGTGACCATCCACTCACAGGCAGTAGTTAAGTATAACATCGTAACCCCACTTCATACTTTCATTTCGATGCGGTAAACCCACAACATGATATGTTGCAGCCACAAGGGTCAATGCATTGAATGTATTAGCATGCTTCCCCGGGATTGGCTTGTTGGAACTTAAACATGCAATTTGGTGTGGCTGGGTTTTCCTTTGCGCGAAAAATAGGTTTCCTACCTTTGTAATAGTGGACTACTCTAATAGTTGGGGAAGTAGTAGTCCTCTCAAATGGCAGACCCGAATCGGGGTTCCCTGCATGTAAATCTACATCTGCGAGTGTGCCTAGGAGGGTTCCCACAACTTACTTGGTCTAGACAGAGCCCATATTGTCTAACGGTCACACATGGAAGATAATCAACTTTGAACTCGTACAATCCCTTTGATACCCGGGCGGCATTCCCCAACAATTACTACACTCCGATGACCCAATCAAAGCTAGGACACCCATATTTATTCATTAATTAAGTTATAGTTAAGTAGAAAGCCATGAGGTTGTAAGGTGTAATAATAATTGATGTTTCCCAATCCACATTATAACAGCTAAGCATCTACTCGATAGTTACAAGGTCAGGTTATTGGGATCTATAGTTCTTCTATTGGGTTCTGTCAAGGATAAAAAACTATAGGGGATTCATAGTTGAAAACAACAACAATGCATGAAAACATGGGTTATGATCAAAGGTTCCACTTGCTTGGTGTCGTGGTTTTGTCATGGTAGATGTCCTAGGGTGAGAACTTCGTCGTGAGGCCATCACAACTAGGAGGTTAGGTTGTCGGGGTAGATCAGAACCGAGAGACGCGGTTTACCCAGGTTTGGTCCCTCCGATGGAGGTAAAACCCTACGTCCTGCTTTGTGTGTATTGCTTGGGTGATCAATACAAGGGAGCGGATTCGCTTGACCTAGCAATTGATCGATTGTAACTTTAGTCTATTGGTCTCAAGGGCTCGCCTTTATATACAGGTTGAGACCCTGGGTTTACAAGAGTCCGAGTCGTTCTATGATTTGTGACCTAATATGTCTCTAACTCGCCTTGCCTCTCAAGCAAGGAAACTCTTAGCGTCTTCCATCTCTTGGGCCAAGAGTCGTCGTCTTCATGTACTGGGCCGCTATCCGCCTGACTTGGTAAGACGCCTTCCCAGCATCGTCTTCAATGGCATGGCCCACTTTGAGTATGACGGCTAAGCCACCAACATGCTGACCCGGCCCAATAGGGCGGGTTATACCGCGAGGTTATATCCCCGACATTAGGCCCCAGATTGATTTGAATTCATTCATGTCAATCTTCATCACTCTAACCTGGTGATACGTCTCCAACGTATCTATAATTTTTACTTGTTTCATGCTGTTATATTATCAATCTTGGATGTTTTACAACCATTTTGTAGCAATTTCATATCATTTTTTGGTACTAACCTATTGACATAGTGCCAAAGTGCCAGTTGCTGTTTTGCTTGCTTTTTACTTCGCAGAAAATCAGTACCAAACAGAGCCTAGGTGCTGCGAGAATTTTTGGAGATTTTTTATGGACCAGAAGAGCCAGGATGGGCCAAACAACCACAAGAGATGGGGCCTAGGGTGGCCACCCTCCACCAGGGCACGCCAGAGGCCCCTAGTGCAGCATGGTGGAGCGTTGCCACCTCGGGACTCCCGTCAACCGACTATTCACCCTATAAATTCCCAAATGTTCAGAAAACCCTAGAGGAGTCAACGAAACACAATTCCATCCGCCACAAGTTCGAGAACCTCGAGATCCAATCTAACAATATCACGGAGGGGTTCATCTTCATCATAGGTGCCTCTCCGATGATGCATGAGTAGTCCACCATAGACCTACGGGTCCGTAGGAAGTAGCTAGATGGCTTCCTCTCTCTATCTATGATTCTCAATACAATGGTCTCTTTGAGATCTATTTGATGTAATAACTTTTGCGGTGTGTTTGTTGGGATCTGATGAATTTTGAGTTCATGATCAGTTTGTGTCCATGAATATGATTTGAGTCTTGTTTGATCTCTTATTTGCATGATTACTTATAGCCTCGTGTTTCTTCTTCGAATCTTTGGTTTAGTTAGGCCAACTAGATCGTTTTTTCTTGCCATGTGAAGAGGTGCTTTGTGATGGGTTCTATCTTGCGGTGTTCTTTCCTAGTGACAGAAGGGGCAGAAAGACACACATGTATCATTGCCATTAAGGATAACAAGATGGGGTCTATTCCTACATGAATAGATCTTGTCTACATCATGTCACCGTCCTTATTGCATTATTCCGTTTCTCTATGAACTTAATACACTAGATGCATGCTGGATAACGGTCGATGTGTGGAGTAATAGAAGTAGATGCAGAATTGTTTTGGTCTACTTGTCTTGGACGTGATGCTTATATAATGATCATTGCCTAGATATCGTCACGATTATTTGATCTTCTATCAATTTCCCAACTATAACTTGTTCACCCACTATCTGCTATACTCATGAGAGAAACCACTAGTGAAACCTACGGCCCCGAGTCTACTTTTCCAACATATTGCTTTCCGATCTACTATTTTGCCTTTTTGTTTTCAGATCTATTAATCCAAAAAACCCAAAAATACCTTGTTACATGTTTTGTTTACTTAATTTATTTTGTGTTCTTGCAAGATCTGTTTGACAAAACTATCATTACATAATCTATCTTATAACCGTACAGAGCTTGACAACCTCTCTTTCGCGTCGGGTTGCAAGTATTTGTTATTTGTATGTAGGTGCTGTTTACGTGGGTGCGTGATCTTCCTCTACAGATTGATACCTTGGTTTCATAACTGAGGGAAATACTTACCGTTGCTGTGCTGCATCATCCCTTCCTCTTTGGGGAAATACCGACGTAGTCTTAGGCCACGTCAAAGGAATTTCTAGCGCCATTGCCGGGGAGGAAGCAATCTCATCTACTAGGTTCCTAATCACAAATCTCATCTCCTTGCAGTTTACATTATTTGCCATTTGCCTATTGCTTTCCTCTCCCCCACTTCATAAATTTACCGTTTTACTCGCCCTCTTTTTTTGCCCTTTTCTCGTGAGATCACTTGTTAGCATATCTCTTCACTAGGGCTAGTTCCCCCGTTATTGTGTTTACCCCCGAGAATGAGGTTCATAATTTTAAACAAAGGGTAGGGGATAATCTTAAAGATGCTTGGTATAGGATTTGCAATGCTCATGATAGATCTATTCATAAGGAATCTCCCGTTGTTCTTCTTCATTGTTTTTATGTTGGCATCACCACTTGGTATAGATTCTTCCTTGATACGATTACCGGTGAAAATTTCTTGACGTGCCCCACTTTGGATGCTTATAATGCTACGGGAAATCTAGTGGGTTTCCCACCTATCGTTGTCAAAGAAACCTTTTTAACTCTTGAGCATGTTATGAAAAGGTTAGATGCTATTGAAAAGAAAATGCTCATGGAGGAAAATATTAAAAATTTGGATAAAAGGATGCATAATCTTGCCAATAAAATTGGATCAAATGCGGGAGACGTTCTTAAAATACTAAAGGAAAAAATAACCCATAGTCAATAAAAGAATGGAAGAAAGCCCTAGTAGAATTGATATGTTGGAAGAAATCTTTCATAACTTAAGTTCGGCTTTCCCTACCTATAATACTATTGAAAAAACTCCCATTAGAAAATATTACAAATCCATGAAAGTTCCTAAGAACAAGGGCACCACTTCTAATAGAAAAAATGAGAATCCTAAAATGATTAGTATTCATCCCAATTTTTTTGAAGTGGTAAATAACCTTCATGGAAAAAACAAAAATTTCAATATTATTTATATAAGTATTGTCATATAAAATATGCATAATATATCCTTGAAAATTTCTCTTTGTGTGCTTAAGGAGGTGGAAACTAAGGATGACAACACTTGAATCTATGTGTTATGCCTAGCTAGGGGCGTAAAACGATAGCGCTTGTTCGGAGGCAACCCAATGAATACAATATTGTTTATCTTTTCCTTTCTGTTTTTGCTTGTTTACACAATTATTCTTATTTTATGATTTTTTATGTTTTATTTAGTGTTTGTGCCAAGTAAAGCCTTTAGGATGATCCATAAGATGAGTAAAAACAATGCTGAATGTGAAACAGAAACTTTGTTCCCAGTGCACAAATTTTAATTTTTTACTAGAACATGATATGAAGCTGAAATTTTAACACAATATTTGTATACAAATTATTTACGTTTTCATAATGTTTTAGAATTTTTAGAGTTCCATAAGTATGTGTAGAGTACAGATTACTACAGACTATTCTGTGTGAAACATATTCTGTTTTCATTGCATGGTGTGCTTATTTTGATGAATCTATTGCTTGTATTTGGGGTATAAGTCATGGTAAAGTTAAACTACAGTATTTATAATGCAATAATAAAATATAAATGGGCTTAAAACAGTACCTAGAGTGGTGATTTTCTTTATTATACTAACGGATCTCACGAGAATTTTGTCAAGTTTTGTGTGATTGAAGTTTTCAAGTTTTGGGTGAGATCACGATGGATGAAGGAATAAGGAGTAAGAAGATCCTAAGCTTGGGGATGATATGACACCCCAAGGTAATATCCAAAGACTAACAAGCAACTAATCTTGGGTATGCCCCGAGTGGCATCCCCTCTTTCTTCTAACAATCATCGATATTTTACTTGGAACTATATTTTTATTCGTCACATATCATGAGTTTTGCTTGGAGCGTCTTGTATATTTGCTTATTTTTCTTTTATCCTTGATGCAAGTACATATTTTAGAGAGCCAAAATTATGCTATGATTTGCTATAATTTCTCTTTATACTTCACTTAAATCTATTTGAGCAAAGGAATTGCTCTTATGCTTCACTTATATCTTTTTGAGCACGACATGCTTATACATGTTTGAAGAAATACTCTTATACTTAACTTATATTAATTTGAGAGTTAGTGATTTTGAACAAATCCTCTCATTCTTCACTGATATTATTTTTAGAGATGAAACTTTTATGCCCATGATCTTCACTTATATCCATGTGAGCTTGCCAAAAGCAATTGCAATTTATGAAACTAGTCCCAAAGTGATAGATATTCAAGAGGGGTATAATAAAACTTTCATGAAGATCATTGGACAAATTAAACTTGATTCTTTGTAATAGTTTTGATACATGGCAGTAGTAATATATGAGTTATGTTGGTGAGTAATTATGCTTAGTAAGAATATTGATGTTAAGGTTTGTGATTCCCTATGCAAGCACGAAAGTCAATAGTTGTGCTACGAAATTAAATCCTACTTATGGTGCATTATTCGGTGTTAGTTATGCTTAATGCTCGCTTATGTGATTTTTCGTTTCTTAGTTGTATGCTTCTCAATCTATTTGCTAGCCTTCATTTGTACTAAGTAGAAATACTACGTGTGCATCCAAAATTCTAAAACCACTTTTGCCATATGAGTCCACCATACCTACCTATATAGGGTATCTCCATACCGTTCCAAGCAAATTTGTATGTGCCATCTCTAAATTTAAAAATATCCTTTTTGTGTGCTCGTACCACTCATGAAACGGCAGGGGATGACCGATATTTTTCCATGCTACATGTGTTATTCTCAAGATGAGTGTTTATTCACCTGTCATTGCACAAGAGTATGACGGTAATAGGGATGCCTAGTCCCAAAATGAAAAAAATTTACTTTATGTTGTAAAATAATAAATCCTTGGAAAGTGTTGGTATGGAAGGGCAACTATGGATTCGGCTAGCCATGGAAGTGAAAGTATGGTGGAAAAAGGAATAAACTTTATTTTCTATTTGGGAATCGCCTGTGGTCTATCTAGCATGGAAAGATATTGAAATCTCTCAGTCGTTTTTGTTGACACGAAAGGCATGCCACTCAAAATATTTTTCTCTATGTAACATCCCAAAATTTCATTTTGGAATGTTATGAAATGTAGCTATGCATCATCATCACATTGTTTGAATGAAATGAATTGTTGAAGTTCTTCTTTTCGATTTCTAAAAGGCCACTTTCATTTTTCTATTTACTTGTTTTTCCTATTTAAAAACCCTTGGAAATGTTCATCAAAAGAGAGGAGTAACATGACACTCCACACCAGGGGCATCTTTGTGAAATATTAGAACAATAAAACCAGGGGGTTATTTAAAAATTTATTGCAAAATAATTTAAAATCAATTTAGGCATTTTCTGAAAATAATTTTTTTATTATTCATTTGGCCGTGGAAAAATGTTCATTAAATAGTATTTATTCCCCTGATCAATTTGATATATATATCTTCAAATTTTGGAAAAAATTTGAATGCATTAAAGGGTTTTAAACGCTCTGGAAAATAGGAAAAAGAAAAATCCGCAAAATAGGAAAGTCACGGCCGGCCCACCTACCTTTAAGTCCCGATTTCACTCTGGATCAGCCACCGACGCGCTAACCTCGCCCTCTCTCTCACTGTCACGTGGGACACCCGACCGCTAGCGAGATTCCCTCGCTCACCTTCCTCCTCGCGCCAGACCACCTCGCCGGAGATCTTGCACTCACCGGATCTCCCCTCTCTTCCCTTTCCCGACCCCGCGAGGCCCTATAAGAACCCCTGATCCCTCCGCACTCCATTCCCCCCCGCAACCCCCTCTACCCTTGCCAGAACGCCATCGCACCACCTCGCTGGAGTTCTGACTCCACCCGAACCCCCAGAGCTCCTGGTCGTCGCCACACTCACCCCACTCCCCTCCGACGCCACCAAAGTACGTCGGAGACTCACCGCTGCCGTTTGAAGCTTTCGGACACTGCCCTTGACCACCGCAGCACCATCCCCGAGCATCTTCGACTTCCGGCCACCGTCGACATCACCGGAGCTCCGACCCCGTCCCCTGTAAGCCGCCACCTCCACCCGCAACCGTCAGATCTAGGATCTACGCTCCAGATTAGAAATTCTATAAAACGAACCGGTACACGTTAGTTTTCGGCCGTCCGCTCGTTAGCACCCAAGCGCACACACCCTAGGCCAATCACAGCATGCCACATCACCCTGTCCGTTAGTTAGTTTTTTTGTTCTTTTTCTGTTTTGTTTTAGAAAACAGAATGCTTTCTGTTTTTGTTTTTGTTGTAACTTTTAAACTAATTAGTGTTTTTAATTTATTCTTTTTGCATTAGGTCAGAAATTTCATGTAGTTTCATCCTGTAGTCTTAGATGTCAAATTTGAACTTTAAAATTTGAGTCTAACAAATTTGCTTAAACTAGTAAAATCTGTATAACTAGAGTTTAAAAATATATTTTAAGTGATTCTTTTTGCTACTGCTTTGTAATAGTTAGGCCTATCATCCAACATTGTCTGACAATTTTTTAGAAAATTTTAGATTAAGGTTTTTAGTAAAAACATATTCTGTTTAGTTTCTTCTTAGTGTTTATTTGAATTGTTTTATTTTAGTTTACTTTGATTTTGTTTTAGTTTAACTTTTCTGTTATCTATTAGTAAATTGCTGAAAACCAACTTGTCTTATTATGTCTTAGTAGATATTTTGCCACCAAAACTTTTAGAGTTTTCTACTTTGAGTGATTTTCTTTTGATTGTGCTATTGTTTGTTGAAGTATTTGTTATCTTGCTGTTGTATGAATTGGATTGTGGTTATGCTTATTGTGTTCTTTGTTTGATTCGTTAGATCATCCGGAGTGCGAAGCTTGTTATCTAGAGTCACTTGAGCACGAGGATCGTCAGCAAGGCAAGTCACTTTGACCATGTATACCCATGTTTTTATTGCATTAGTTCTACCATCTCCCCAATTGCATGCAAAGTAGGTAATTTGGAAACTTGGTTACTTGATGTAGTATCATGTGGTAGGATCCCCTCAACCCTTTGACACATTGGCCCTGGGAAACATTGATTTAAATTTTGCTATGCTATTAGTAGACGGGGTTGGTTGTGTGATTCATGAGAGTTGTGAGATAATAATTTCAAGACCTACAAGATGATCAAGACTTCAAGACTCCGAGTTTTCAACATACCTATGGGTGGATGATGGTTGAACGACGCCCTGGAGAAACCAGTGGTTAGCCTAGGTGTTGCTGGAGAAGTGCCAGTATTCACGCGGAAAGGTCCTTGGAGTCAGATGGACTCAACTACCTTTGAAGCTTCTGTAAGTCTTTGGTTTAGTTTATCTCATGAGTTGGCGTTCAGCCACTTTATTGTAATCTTTATTGTAATAAAGAACTCGATATGAGATTTTCGATTAATAAAGCTGTGTGATTTTCACTTTGATATATACACTGATGTACCGTGTGTGTACCAGCATGATCTTGGGATGGTACGGAAACACCAGAGATTCGACCTTTCAGGTCGGGTCGCTACAGAAATGGTATCAGAGTACACACTGACCGTAGGACGTAACCTCTAGGATTGGAAAAGCCTTAGAAAAAAATCACTTTTCTATTGTCTTTCAAATTCTTATATTCTCATCTATTCGTTTCTGACTTCTCTCCGATTTATTTCAAAATTTCTAGATGGCCACCTTCACCCCAGTTTTGTTTACGGAGTTTTGCCAGCCTGACGCGACGATGCCCTTTGGCAAAGAGATGGTGAAGATCGTCAGGGACGTAAGGATCGCTTTGCCAAGCATCACCGGGACTCCTATCATGTATTTTCCACAAGACGGTCGCTACAGGATTGAGGTGCACATCCCCGGAAAGACCTTTGGAAATCGTAAAGAACCCATCGACTTCAAGTTTGTGGCACCCAGCTGGATTCTTGGGAGGGACATGGCAATTCACCGTGCCCATAGACGTATTCAGGAGGAATACAGGGGTGGTCCCATTTCTCCAGGACTCGGCATGGTTTGTCGCAGGGATGCCAATGGAAATATCATAAACACCCCCACTGAAGACTCCACCATTTCCTATATCCAGAGTTTGGAAACTCACATCAGGACTCTAGAGCTTCAGGTACGTGCAGACACGAAGACGATCAAGAGGCTGATGAACCACGAGATTGACCTTGAGGCTGACCTACGAGGAGCCAAGTACGAGCATGAGCATGAAGTGAAGGATTTCTTAGAGAGGATCGAGAAGCTGAACCCTCGCATTTCAACTCTGGAGGAACAGCTGGACATGGGGGAAAATCTTCACCCAAAAGGATACATGGCTCCCTTGATCAACAACGATGATGACTATGAGGAGAGCGCCACCGGAGGAGGCCACATTACCATGGAATTTTGAGGTGAACTTTAGTCATGCCCCCATGTATCTTTAAATTTCGTCGTTAGAACATAGGTTGATGCCTAGTTTTATTTGGAGACTTGTATCTCGATGTTTGAACCTTGAGTTGAATAAATGAATGAGTGTTTGGTATGTTATGTTTGTTGCATTGCATACGGGTAGTGAAATTTTCTTTTAGGCCCTTATTCTATTCTAATTCTCACCCCTCTGAAAACAGCAAGATGCCTCCGTGACGTGAGCCCGACTTCACCTTCCCACCGGAACTCACACAACTTCTCCAGCAGCAGAATGCCCTGATCCAGCTATTGATCCAGAACCAGACCAACAACCACAACAACCACCCTCCACCTCAGGGCGACAACCTCACCCGTTTTCTGAGGCTGAATCCACCAACTTTCTCCAGCAGCACTGAGCCCATTGTGGTAGATGATTGTCTCCACAAGATGGAGAGGTAACTCATCACCGCTGGATGCACTGAGGCTGAAAAGGTGCGCTTTGCCGCCCATCAACTGGAGGGACCAGCAGCTTCATGGTGGGAGAACTACACCACCACATACCCCATTGCTGGTGTGACTTGGGAGCAGTTCAAGCTAGCTTTCCGCACCGCTCATGTCTCAGCTGGAGCCATGAGTCTGAAGAAGCGTGGGTTTCGCAACTTATGCCAGGGGAACCGCTCCATGGCCCAGTATGTGGATGAATTCAGCATGTTGGCTCATTATGCACCAGGAGATGTGGCCGATGATGCAGCCAAACAGGAGAAGTTCGTGGAAGGACTCAACGATGAGTTGAGTGTGCAGCTGATGGTGGCTACTTTCAACAACTACCAGGAGCTGGCAGACAAGGCCCTCATCTTGGAGGGGAAGCACCAACAAATTGAAAACCACAAGAGGAAGTATGGACAGGGGAAGTCTAACTCTGGAGGTCAACAGAAGCCCCGCTACTCCTCGTACTCAGGGAATACCGGATCAGGGACCGGTAAGTATGGAGGACACACTCATCACGTGCACAACCATGGAGGCCACAACCATGGAGGAAATGGGAATAATCGTCCCAACAATGGCAACTTCAAGAACGGCAATGGAAGTGGGAATGGCAACCAACACCGTCCCGCTCCAGCTCAGAAGGATCTGAACCATATCACCTGCTTCAAGTGCCAGAAGACAGAGCACTATGCCACTAAATGCCCTCAGAACAAGCAGGGAGATGGAAATGACAACAACAACGGCAACTCCGCAGCTAAGAAGCCAAACCCTTTTCCCCGTGCTCAGGTGAACCACATTGATGTGGAAGAAGTCTATGATCAGCCCGAGACTGTGGTTGGTAAGTTTTTATTGCATTCACGTCCAGTTATGGTACTTTTTGATTCTGGTGCAACTCATTCATTCGTATCAAGGGTAGTTGTGGAAAAGTATGGTTTACCCACCAGAACCCTTAGTCAGCCCATTAAGGTCAATTCCCTAGGAGGTATGATGATGGCAGGGATAGGATGCCATGCATTGAAACTCCATATAGGAAACCATGTTTTTCCCACCGACCTCATCGTATTAGAATCCCAGGGATTGGATGTAATCCTAGGCATGGATTGGATGACCAAGTATGAAGGAAACCTTGATTGCCCCAGCAAGTCTATTTTGCTCACCACCCTAGAGAACAAGAGGATTAAGTATGTATCCCGACGCACACAGATGAGTGCTCGGTTAAATTCCCTCATAGGATTGGTTCAGGAGGAAGTGCCGGTGGTACAAGACTTTCCAGATGTATTCCCGGAGGAATTACCAGGCATGCCACCAGATAGAGAGATTGAGTTTCTGATAGAGTTACTACCAGGAAAAGCCCCAATTTCCAAGAGACCATATCGGATACCCGCAAATGATTTGGAAGAAATCAAGAAGTAGATTAAGGAGTTATTAGACAAAGGGTATATTCGCCCAAGTTCTTCACCTTGGGGAGCCCCGGTTCTTTTGGTGGAGAAGAAGGATAAAACCTTGAGAATGGTAGTCGATTATCGTGCATTGAACGAGGTGACTATCAAGAACAAGTACCCTCTGCCGATGATTAATGACCTATTTGATCAACTAGTGGGAGCCAAAGTATTCTCCAAGATCGATCTTCGATCAGGGTATCACCAATTGAAAATTCGTGAACAGGATATACCCAAAACAGCCTTCACCACAAGGTACGGCCTATATGAGTATACAGTCATGTCTTTTGGTTTGACTAATGCTCCTGCCTACTTCATGAATATGATGAACAAAGTGTTTATGGAATATCTGGACAAGTTTGTTGTGGTGTTCATCGATGACATTTTGATATTCTCCAAGAGCGAGGAAGAACACAAGGAACACTTGCGTTTAGTTCTGGAGAAGCTTAGAGAGCATCAATTATATGCCAAGTTCAGTAAATGTGAATTCTGGCTGATGGAAGTCAGATTCCTTGGACATGTTATTTCTGGAGATGGAATAGCAGTGGACCCCGCTAAGGTTGAAGCAAACACTAAGTGGAAGTCACCCACCTCAGTTAAGGAGATCCGCAGTTTTCTCGAACTTGCCGGATATTACAGGAGGTTCATTGAGAATTTCTCAAAGATTTCCAAGCCCATGACAGAGTTGTTGAAGAAAGAGTCTAAGTATATTTGGACTGAGGAATGTGAAGCTAGTTTCCAGGAGTTGAAGAAGCGTTTGGTCACAGCCCTAGTGTTGATTCTGCCAAATATTCGGAAGGACTTCCAGGTTTATTGTGACGCATCACATCAAGGACTTGGAGGAGTACTCATGCAGGAGGGAAAAGTTGTAGGCTATGCATCCAGACAGTTACGACCTCATGAGTTGAACTATGCCACCGATGATTTGGAACTAGCAGCCGCAGTGCACGCACTCAAGACCTAGAGACATTTCCTTATCGGAAATAGTTGTGATGTTTACACTGATCATAAAAGCCTAAAGTATATATTCATGCAGAAGGAGTTGTACCCGAGACAGAGGCGATGGCTAGAGTTAATCAAGGACTATGACATGAGATTACACTACCATCCAGGAAAGGCAAATGTTGTAGCAGATGCCTTGAGTCGGAAGAGTTATGTGAACACACTCATAGCGGGAGGATTACCCAAGGATTTAGCCGATGATCTCAAAGAGCTCCGGCTAGAAATAGTTCCAAAAGGATATGTTGCCACACTAGAGATCTAGTCCACCTTGACCGAAAGAATCGTGAAGCCCAGAAATCGGACAAGGAGATAGCTGATATAAAGCAGAGAATGAAGGAGGGAAAAGCTAAAGACTTTCGTGAAGATGAACAAGGTACTCTATGGTTTGAGAACCAAATCTATGTTCCTAATGACGTAGAGCTCAGGAAGTTGATACTTCAAGAAGCCCATGATTCACCCTACTCGATACACCCAGGCAAAACCAAGATGTACCTGCATTTGAAGGAAAGTTACTAGTGGACAGGTATGAAGAAAGATATTTCCGAACATGTTGCGGTATGTGATGTTTGTCAGCGAGTAAAGGCGGAACATCAGAAACCAGCAAGGTTACTCGAAGCTTTGCGGATACCCGAGTGGAAATGGGATAATCTTGGTATGGACTTCATCACAGGATTACCCAGGACCCGTTCAGGTTATGATTCCATCTGGGTAGTGGTCGATCGCTTGACCAAGGTGGCTCATTTCATTCCAGTGAAGACCACCTATACCAGTGCTAAGTTAGCCAAGATATATATGACCAGGATCGTATGTCTGCATTGAGTTCTGAGGAGTATCGTGTCAGATAGAGGAACATAATTTACCTCAAAGTTTTGGCATCAATTACACAAAACTTTGGGTACAAGGCTGGAATTCAGTACAACTTTTCATCCGCAGACCGACGGACAGACTGAGAGAGTCAACCAGATTCTGGAGGACATATTGAGAGCTTGTGTGCTAGACTATGGATCTAGTTGGGATGACAACTTACCTTACGCAGAGTTCTCGTACAACAACAGTTATCAGACGAGTCTGAAGATGGCCCCTTTTGAAGCTTTATACGGAAGGAGGTGCAGAACACCATTGATGTGGGATGGTGTTGGAGACCGAAATCTTTTTGGTCCCGATCTTATCAGAGATTCTGAAGAAAAGGTCAAACTGATTCGAGACTGGCTCAAGATAGCCCAATCCAGGCAGAAAAGCTATGCTGATAGCAAACGCAAGGAGGTGACATATGAAGTGGGAGACCGAGCATACCTGCGTGTGTCCCCACTTCGAGGAATCAAGAGGTTTTGTGTTAAAGGAAAGTTAGCAACCAGATTCATAGGCCCCTACAAAATTCTTGAACATAGAGGCGAATTTGCATACAAATTGGAATTGCCGGAAGGATTGTCCGGAGTTCAAGATGTTTTCCATGTTTCTCAGCTGAAGAAATGCCACGCTGAGATGGCTGATATTCCTTTGAGAGACACAATGCCCCTAGAGGCCATACAGCTGGACAGTGATCTGACCTACGAGGAGAAGCCTGTCAGAATCCTCGATACTACCAACAGAGTTACCCGTAGCAAGATCATCCTGTTTTGCAAGGTTTTGTGGAGTCACCACACCGAGGAAGAAGCCACATGGGAACGCGAAGAAGATCTTTATCGAGACCAACCGTACCTATTTTCTAGCCAACCCGAATCTCGAGGGCGAGATTCATCTTAAGGTGGGTAGGTTTGTAACATCCCAAAATTTCATTTTGGAATGTTATGAAATATAGCTATGCATCATTATCACATTGTTTGAATGAAATGAATTGTTGAAGTTCTTCTTTTGGATTTCTAAAAGGCCACTTTCATTTTTCTATTTACTTGTTTTTCCTATTTAAAAACTCTTGGAAATGTTCATCAAAAGAGAGGAGTAACATGACACTCCACACCAGGGGCATCTTTGTGAAATATTAGAACAATAAAACCAGGGGTTATTTGAAAATTTATTGCAAAAGAATTTAAAATCAATTTAGGCATTTTCTGAAAATAATTTTTTTAGTATTCATTTGGCCGTGGAAAAATGTTCATTAAATAGCATTTATTCCCCTGCAATTTGATATATATATCTTCAAATTTTGGAAATGTTTTGAATGCATTAAAGGGTTTAAACGCTTTGGAAAATAGGAAAAAGAAAAATCCGCAAAATAGGAAAGTCACGGCCGGCCCACTTGCTTTTAAGTCCCGATTTCACTCCGGATCGGCCACCAACGCACTAACCTCGCCCTCTCTCTCACTGTCACGTGGGACCCCCAACTGCTAGCGAGATTCCCTCGCTCACCTTCCTCCTCGCGCCAGACCACCTCGCCGGAGATCTCGCACTCACCGGATCTCCCTCCCTCTTCCCTTTCCCGACCCCGCGAGGGCCTATAAGAACCCCTGCTCCCTCCGCACTCCATTCCCCCCGCAACCCCCTCTACCCTCGCCAGAACGCCACCGCACCACCTTGCCGGAGTTCTGACTCCACCCGAACCCCCCAGAGCTCCTGGCCGTCGCCACACTCACCCCCACTCCCCTCCGACGCCACCAAAGTACGTCGGAGACTCACCACCGCCGTTTGAAGCTTTCGGACGCCGCCCTCGACCACTGCAGCACCATCCCTGAGCATCTCCGACTTCTGGCTCCCGTCGACATCATCGGAGCTTCGACCCCCTCCCTTGTAAGCCGTCACCTCCACCCGCAACCGTCAGATCTAGGATCTACGCTCCAGATTAGAAATTCTATAAAACGGACCGGTACGCGTTAGTTTTCGGACGTCCGCTCGTTAGCACCCACGCGCACACACCCTAGGCCAATCACAGCATGCCACGTCACCCTGTCCGTTAGTTAGTTTTTTTGTTCTTTTTTTGTTTTGTTTTAGAAAACAGAATGCTGTCTGTTTTTGTTTTAGTTGTAACTTTTAAACTAATTAGTGTTTTTAATTGATTATTTTTGCATTAGGTCACAAATTTCATGTAGTTTCATCTGTAGTCTTAGATTTCAAATTTGAACTTTAAAATTTGAATCTAACCAAATTTGCTTAAATTACTAAAATCTGTATAACTAGAGTTGAAAATATATTTTTAAGTGATTCTTTTTGCTACTGCTTTGTAATAGTTAGGCCTATCATCCAACATTGTTTGAGAATTTTTTAGAAAATTTGAGATTAAGGTTTTTAGTAAAAAAATATTCTGTTTAGTTTCTTCTTAGTGTTTATTTGAATTGTTTTATTTTAGTTTACTTTGATTTTGTTTTAGTTTAACTTTTAATGTAGTTTCTTAATTCTGTTGCTCAACATTAGGTGAATTATTTTCTGATAATAAAAATATTTTAATTTGTGTTGTGCTCTAGTTTAATTAGGTAAACCTTGTTTTCACCATTTTTATTGTTTATAAAAATGTTTTGTAGTAAACCTTTTTGCACAAATTTTTTATAATGAAATACTCCCTGTTTTATAATAGAAATTTTTGTATTTTCTTTTCTGTTATCTATTAGTAAATTGCTGAAAACCAACTTGTCTTATTATGTCTTAGTAGATATTTTGCCACCAAAACTTTTAGAGTTTTCTACTTTGAGTGATTTTCTTTTGATTGTGCTATGGTTTGTTGAAGTATTTGTTACCTTGCTGTTGTATGAATTGGATTGTGGTTATGCTTATTGTGTGCTTTGTTTGATTCGTCAGATCATCCGGAGTGTGAAGCTTGTTATCTAGAGTCACTTGAGTACGAGGATCGTCAGCAAGGCAAGTCACTTTGACCATGTATACCCATGTTTTTATTGCATTAGTTCTACCATCTCCCCAATTGCATGCAAAGTAGGTAATTTGGAAACTTGGTTACTTGATGTAGTATCATGTCGTAGGATCCCCTCAACCCTTTGACACATTGGCCCCGGAAAACGTTGATTTAAATTTTGCTATGCTATTAGTAGACGAGGTTGGTTGTGTGATTCATGAGAGTTGTGAGATAATAATTTCAAGACCTACAAGATGATCAAGACTTCAAGACTCCGAGTTTTCAACATACCTATGGGTGGATGATGGTTGAACGGCGCCCTGGAGAAACCAGTGGTTAGCCTAGGTGTTGCTGGAGAAGTGCCAGTATTCACGCGGAAAGGTCCACCAGGCATAAAGAGATGGATGGATGCTTCAAGACCCAAGGCTTACCTGCACAGCCACAAGACATTATGGGCTCTGGCTTGGTTGGATATCGTGGTGACCCTGGACAGGCGGTGCTACGAGATGTAGAAGAACGGTAGGAAAGGATGGGCACCGACAGAGTCTCAGGGAAACCCTTTAGAAGACCATGTTTTGGTCATCCGTTTCTCAACACAAATAATTATATTGATGTGGGTATTAATGACAACTTGGGTATGAGAATTGATTGGTGGAACCATCTCATTAATCAACCAACATTGTAGTAATAATATTTTGCCCCCTCTTGTTGTAGGAAAAATTGGCTTTATGCAAAACTTACTACCCCACCTGCCAAATATGCATATAGAATAGATGATTACTTTACACCCCCTCTTTTGTGACATTGCCGGCATATTCAATATGCTGACCTACACGGCTGCAACATATCATGTTGCAAAGTACTTTTTCGACCAGGAGTGAGGATACGCTCTACGCTCGGTGAGATGCCCTTGGAGTCAGATGGACTCAACTACCTTTGAAGCTTCTGCAAGTCTTTGGTTTAGTTTATCTCATGAGTTGGCCTTCAGCCACTTTATTGTAATAAAGAACTCGATATGAGATTTCGATTAATAAAGCTATGTGATTTTCACTTTGATATATACATTGATATACCGTGTGTGTACCAGCATGATCTTGCGATGGTACGGAAACACCGGAGATTCGACCTTTCAGGTCGGGTTGCTACACTCTATCAATTTAGACACTTGAGGTCTGGCACCTCTACAATTCCCTACTTCCCTCTGTGAAGGGCCTATCCATTTAATTTATGCAATTTTTATTTTCAATTTGAGTCTCCATCTTCTCTTATAAAGCACCAACTAGGAGGCACTATGATTGTACTTGAGCATTAGGTGTAGCTAATATTTGAGTGTGTATTGTGAATGGATCAATGATTGAGCATGACAGGCTAGAGATAACTTGCTTTAGTGTTGATATTTTGAAAGACATGGTTGCTTGTTCATATGCTTGAGTATCAAAGTTTTCATGTCAAAACTAGACTATTGCTTTGAACCATCTAAAAGTCCAAATGTCCATGCTACAAAGAAAAGAATATACAATGAACATGTTAGACAACATTCCACATCAAAAAAATTATTTTTATCATTTACCTACTCGAGGACGAGTAGGAGTTAAGCTTGGGGATGCTGATACGTCTCTAACGTATTGATAATTTTTGCTTGTTCCATGCTGTTATATTATCAACCTTGGATGTTTTACAATCATTTTATAACAACTTTATATCATTTTTTGGGACTAACCTATTGATATAATGCCAAAATGCCAATTTCTATTTTTGCTTGTCTTTTACTTTGTAGAAAATCAGTACCAAACGGAGCCCAAACACTACAGGAATTTTTGGAGATTTTTTATGGACCAGAAGAGCCAGGATGGGCCAAACGACCACTAGAGAGGGGGCCGAGGGTGGCCACCCTCCACCAGGGCATGCCAGAGCCCCTAGCACGGCCTGGTGGAGCGTGCCCAGCTCGGGACTCCCCTCAACCGACTATTAGCCCTATAAATTCCCAAATGTTAATAAAACTATAGAGGATTCGACAAAACACAATTACAACAGCCGCAAGTTCTAGAACCCCGAGATCCAATCTAACACCATCATGGAGGGGTTCATCTTCATCGTATGTGCCTCTCCGATGATGCGTGAGTAGTCCACCATGGACCTACGAGTTCGTAGGCAGTATCTAGATGACTTCCTCTCTCTCTCTCTATGATTCTCAATACATTGGTCTCTTGGAGATCTGTTTGATGTAATGACTTTTGCGGTGTGTGTTTTGGGATCCGATGAATTTTGAGTTCATGATCAGTTTCTATCCATGAATATGATTTGAGTCTTCGTTAATATCTTATTTGCATGATTATTTATAGCCTCATATTTCTTCTTCGAATATTGGGATTTAGTTAGGACAAATAGATAGATTTTTCTTGCCATGGGAAGAGGTGCTTTGTGATGGGTTCGATCTTGCGGTGTTCTTTCCAAGTGTCAGAAGGGATAGCAAGACACACATGTATCGTTACCATTAAGGCTAACAAGACGAGGTATATTCCTACATGAATAGAACTTGTCTACATCATGTCATTGTTCTTATTGCATTACCCCATTTCTCCATGATATTAATACACTAGATGCATGCTGGATAGCGTTCGATGTGTGGAGTAATAGAAGTAGATGCAGAATTGTTTTGGTCTACTTGTCTTGGATGTGATGCCTATATAATGATCATTGCTTGGATATTGTCATGATTATTTGATCTTCTATCAATTTCCCAATAGTAAATTTTTCACCCACCGTGTGCTATACTCACGAAAGAAGCCACTAGCGAAACCTACGGCCCTCGGGTCTACTTTTCCAACATATTGCTTTTCGATCTACTATTTTGCCTTTTTGTTTTCAGATATCTTAATCCAAAAAAACCAAAAAAAACTTGCTGCACTTTTTGTTTACTTAATTTATTTTGTGTTCTTGCAAGATCTATTTGTGAAAACTATCATTACCTAATCTATCTTATTACCGTAGAGAGCTTGACAACCTCTCTTTCGCGTCGGGTTGCAAGTATTTGTTATTTGCGTGCATGTGTTGTTTACGTGGGTACGTGATCTTCCTCTACGGATTGATACCTTGGTTTCATAACCGAGGGAAATACTTACCGTCATTGTGCTGCATCATCCCTTCCTCTTTGGGGAAATACGGACGCAGTGTCAAGCCATGTCACGTGACATCTTATCTTCCGCTTGTATCTGTGTCTTATTTGAATCACAAAATGCTGGCTTACGACACTTCCATACTTGTAATTTTTCTCGTGTCATACATCTATGACGTCACCTATCGAAAATCTAGGAAATCAATGATGACATGACAACGTATCTTTGTATGTATTCGTTTATCCCGAAAATCGAGGCGTCTCTGTTTCCTAAATTTACTGTGCCTCCTCGATTCCCACGCCTGCCGATTGCCCTTTCAGTTTTCCTTCTAAATATTCATGGGGGCCCAGTCGGTGTTAAAACCGGCGGATCTCAGGTAGGGGGTCCCGAGCTGCGAGACTAGGATCGATGGTAACAGGGGACAAAGGAGATGATGTTTACCCAGGTTCGGGCCCTCCTATGGAGGTAAAACCCTATGTCCTACTTGATTATATTGATGATGTGTAGTTTACATAGTTGATCTACCTCAAGATCGAATAGCTAAACCCTAGATGAGTTGGCCTCTGTCCTACAACCTAAAACCCTCCGACTTATATAGACGCCGAGGGTACCTAGGGTTTACACATGGTCGGTTGCACATCGAAGGAAAAAACACGCCTATCTACTATCAAGACTTGGGGGATACGCTACGGCTCCTTGAAGCTTCCACCCAGGCGATGGGGCCTTCGATCATCTAATGCTCATCCGGTGATCCACATAGTCCGGCCCATAGGAAACGGGTCGGCTATCCGAGAACCCCTTAAACCAGGACTCCCTTAGTAGCCCCCGGATTAGCCTCCAATGCCGAGGTATGTCCGGACAGTCTTGTGCGTCAAAGTCTTCGGCTTGCGAGGCGAGTCCCTCTATCCCTTCTTGTTCGGCAACCATCCTATCATCAGTGAAATCCCAAGCGTCACGAGCTCGCCGGGTTCATTATAATAACCGACACTGTTTCTCAATTTTCATGCGCCGTGGGGAGATGAGCGGTTTAACGGCTTTTTACAAGACTACCGCTCCACAATGGAGGCACCACTCATTTAAACAAATTGAATCGTGGTCTAAGCCACATCCTCTTCCTCCTCCTCATTAGGAAAAACCTTCAACGAGAGATCACCAAAAGAACATGGCGAGCACCCCCAGCTCTTCCTCGCGGCCTTGCGGCTCCCATTTCGGGGATTGGACAAGCTGCTCTGTCTCCCTTCTTCGACTACACAATCTCGAGACTCAAGGGTACCTCCCCTCCTCGGATCTGGCGGTTACCCATGCTGGCTTGTCTTCATTCAACGGCAAAGCCTTCGCGGAAAATTTCCCCAATCCACAAAAGGGGGAGCGTGTATGTTTCGTACCCTTCCTTTCGCGGGGTCTTGGGTTCCATATTCCTCCATTCTTGAGGGGGTTATTGGATTTCTATGGGATCTAGCTCCATCACCTCACTCCAGGGTCTATTCTGCACATCTCGGGCTTCGTAGCCCTTTGCGAGATGTTCCTGGGCTGCGAGACACACTTTGAATATTGGAGGAAGTACTTCTGCCTTGTCCCTCGTACTCGATACAAGAAAATTTTGGAGGTCGGAGGCGCCGAAATATGTCGCATACCGGGGACGGTGTATCCAATGGGAACAACGAAGGAATTCGAAGAATGGTCTTCGGAATGGTTTTATATTGAGGACGTCCCCCTATTTGATGCAGCTCGGAGGGGTTTGACCAAATACCGCGACGCCCCCTTGAAGAAGAGGTACAAATGGCGACCGAAGAGCTCGTCCCAAGAAGACAACGTCGAAGTGCAATGCTTGGCAGCCCATGTGAGGTTATTAGCCATTCACAAGTTGACCTTGATAGATGTCATGGCTGCTGTTGGCGTTCTGGGAACGAGGGTACCCAGTCCTGCCTACCTACAGCCCAGGGCATGGCCCACTTCGTCAACAAAACAGGACCCGGCGAGGCCCCACTCAACACAAGGCCCTCGCGATGGCCCGAGCCTCGCGAGGAGGAACAATGACAAGACTCTCAAAGGATAGGCCTCCCCAGGACCCCCCCGGAGCGGCGGAGCTTCCTATGCAAGACCCGGCCTCAGGAGTCAAAGATGATGCAAGGAAGGACAGACAAGCACCAGTGCGCCAGGCAGCGCAGTTTCCCCTTTGGTGCAAAGGGAGCAAGGACATATGCAGGTTCCCAAAGCACCCCAAAGGTTTCCATTCCAGTGCAAGAAGACCCCAACCACCCGTCCTGCAGGGCGGACGTAATCGCTGAGCCCGCCCCTGTGGGATCGACAACTACTTTGCAGGTGAAGACCACCTTTGGGCAGGGTGAGCACCAACCCCTGTCCCCTTAGAAATTGGCCGTTGTGGGATCCCTTCCCGCCATTGCGATAAGGGAAGAGGACCCGGGCCACCGCTATATATAGGGGGTAGGTTGCTTCGTAGAGGGGGACGACCGATCCGACCCGACACTTAGTCACTCCACACACCACCACGAGATAGCCAGCCAAGAACACATCTTGAGCGCCCTCACGAGGCTCAAGCACATTGTGCTAGTTCATCCACCCAAACCTCCACGAGAGGCAATCCACCAAAGTAGGAGTAGGGTACTACGCTTCGCAGCGGCCCGAACCTGGGTACACTGTCGTGTTCATCTTCTTCCTCGTCATCGTGCGTGTTATTTGCTGTGTTCATCGAGTAGTGAGCTAGGGTGGATATGTCCACGTGAGATCTTTGCACATGCCCCTATGTTCGAACCTTGAGGGTTTTGTGGAGCCCAAAATCCGACAACTGCCGCCATCACCCGGTCCGTTCAGCCTCTCCACCAAAAAATACACCCTTTGCAGCGTTACAACGGGACAAGTGACACCACTCGCTCCTGATGACTGGGCCCTGCCGATCAAACAACATTAGCCGCTGCACTTACCGACCTATACAAAGGGGAGCAAGAAGATTTTGTTTGGCTGCCGACCAAGGAGGTCTACTTCAGTCACAATCCCATTGAATGGGTGAGCCTTTAAACTTTGTGTCCACAATTCGGGCTTTGAATTTCATTCCTTCTTGACCGAAGCCTTTACTTATGTGAACAAGAATGGAGGAACTTCATCAAGATAGTTAACTGTCTGGCACCCCAACCCGAGGACTATTCTCGTGATGATGATCCAGGCTTTCATGATGACCCGGATCTGACAATTGAACTTGAAGATGGGGTTTTCTACCAGGAGAGCCTCAATCGCTCCAAGGTGGCTATTATAGTAGATTGTCCTGGATCATTTCCTTACCCTCCGATAAGCAAGAATAATAAAACCCGTCCCACAAAAGGCAGGTGTCCTCCAATGATCCAAACACACCAGCTCCTCCTCCCAAGCGTCACCGATCTACGCGACATGCATCGGCTACGGCGGCAGTGCCCGAACCGGAAAGCAACAGGGATCCGTCAAATGAGCCGGCCGTGGGGATAGGTCCGTTCACTCGCTCAACTCAAAGGTACTTTGTTCGACTATTTTAGTTTTATTACGGTGACTAATAGAGCCTAACAAGAGACCTTACGTCAAAATACTCAGGCAAAGAGTTCAACCATCTTCCACAGAGGATGTTGCCCGGGTGTCCGACGGTGCTCAAAATTCCAGATCTTCGGTTCATGCCGAACCCGCTACAGAGGTCCCTACGGTCAATCCGGCCCCTGAAGATTCCGGGGACGTGATGTCAGTTACACAATCCGAGGTAGAGAATGCTATGAATCATCGGCAGCGACGAGAAGCCCTGCGCCACCCAGCACTCTCTGAAGAAGAGTTTAATGCTCTGCGCTCAACGGACGCGCACATTGGAGATGCCTGAGGTGGGTTCGGGGAGGCCGTGAAACTGATATCGTCCAGCCTGCAGGTGAGTAATCGGCCATAGAAGTTCGAACACCCATGTGAAGCCACTAGCCCCCGAGCCTTAAATTGGTCGGAACGACCGGTCCTCGTATTGTCTTACTGGTATTGCAGGCCTCGAGGCAGCGGTGTGAGTAAACTGCCAAGGAACTGGAGGCAAGTCGAACACAGGTAGAAACCGTGAAGGCCGAACTAGATCACGTGAAGAGCTTTACCCGGGAGGCACATACTGAGTATACCTGTTCTGTTGATATTAGTATATATTCCCATGTTGACGCAAGGGTAATTTGTAGCAGCTGGATCAATTGGGCAATTGCAAAGAGAATTAGATGCATCCCGAGAATCTCAACGGTATGGCGAATCCCAGCATGAGGACGGCTGCCATGTTTTACAACGAAATATTGAGGAGAAGAACCGCCTTCAGGCGGAAAACAAACGGTAGGTGCTACCTCTTGAGCTTGCCTTGGTTTTCCCTTGAAGTGGAAAGGGTGATGCAGCAAAGTAGATAAGTATTTCCCTTAGTTGATGAGAACCAAGGTATCAATCCAGTAGGTGGAACAAGCAAGTTACCAATGGATGCACCTACACAAACAATCAAACTCTTGCACCCAACGCTATAAAGGGGTTGTCAATCCCTTCATGGTTATTTGCAAGGATTAGATCCGATAGAGATAGATGTAAATGAGAACAGATAGTAAAAGGTAAATTAATTGTAGCAAAGTATTTTTGGTTTATAGATCTGAAAATACATTACAGAAAGTAGACCCGGGGCCATAGATTTCACTAGGCTTCTCTTTTGAAGGAAAATATCATGGTGGGTAAACAAATTACTGTCAAGCAATTTATAGAAAAGCGAATAATCATGTAGTTATCCAAGGCAATAATTATGCATATAGAAATAAAATCCGTGTCAAGTAGACCGAAACAATTCTGCATCTACTACTATTACTCCACACATCGATTGACTCCTGCCTGCATCTATAGTATTAAGTTCATGAAGAATAGAGTAACGCATTAAGTAAGATGACATGATGTAGAGGGATAAGCTCAAGCAATATGATGAAAACCCCATCTTGTTACCCTTGATGGTAACAATACAATACATGCCTCTCTACCCCTACTATGTCACTAGGTGAGGACACCGCAAGATTGAACCAAAATTCAAGCACTTCTCCCATTGTAAGAATTAACAATCTAGTTGGCCAAACCAAACCAATAACTCGAACAGACTTGCAAGGATATGAAATCATGCATATAAGAATTCAGAGAAGATTCAAATAATATTCATGGATAATTTGAACATAAACCCACAATTCATCGGATCTTGACAAACACACCACAAAGAAGTATTACATCGGATAGATCTCCATGAAGATCATGAAGAACATGGTATTGATGAACAAAGAGAGAGAAGAAGCCATTTAGCTACTAGCTATGGACCCGTAGGTCTGTGGTGGACTACTCACGCATCATCGGAGGGGCAATGGAGTTGATGTAGATGCCTTCTGTGATCGAAACCCCCTCCGGCAAATTACCGAAAAAGGCTCCAAGATTGGATCTCTCGGGAACGGAGGCTTCTGGCGGCGAAAAAGTTTTTGTGTGGATCCCTCTGGTGTTGGGGGGAATGTTTGGGTATTTATAGGACAAAGAATAGGGTTAGGAGACCTGCCAGGAGACGGCAAGCCTGCCAGGCGCGGGCAGGGGGTGGTCGCACCTACCAGGCTTGTGATCTCCTGGTAGATTCCCCGGCGTGCACTCCAAGCCTAGTGGATTTGTTTCCTTCCAAAAAAAACCATTCCGAAGATTTTATTCCATTTGGACTCCATTTAATATTCCATATCTTCAAAACTCAAAAACAATGAAAAAACAGAAACTGGCATTAGCCTCTAGATTAATAGGTTAGTCCCCAAAATAATAATAAATAGCATATTAATGCGTATAAAACATCCAAAACAGATAATATAATAGCATAACATCATCAAAAAATATAGATACGTTGGATACGTATCAGCATCCCCAAGCTTAATTCCTGCTCGTCCTCGAGTAGGTAATGATAAAAACAGATTTTTTGATGTGGAGTGCTACCTAACATATTTATCCATGTAATATTCCCTATTGTGGCATGAATATTCAGATCCATAAGACTCAAAACAAAAGCTTAATATTGATATAAAAACAATAACATTTCAAGTATACAAGCAAAGCAATTGTATCTCTTCAAAATATAATGGCAAAAGAAAGTTATCCCTACAATATCATATGGTCTGACTATGCTCCATATTCCCCACACAAAGTATTTATATCATGCAAAACCCCGATGACAAGTCAAGCAATTGTTTTCACACTTTTATTATCTCAAACTTTTTCAACTCTCACGCAATACATGAGCGTGAGACATGGATATAGCACTATAGGTGGAATACAATATGGTGGAGGTTGTCAAAGAAAGGGAGAAGATAGTCTCACATCAACTAGGCATATCAAAGGGCTATGGAGATGCCTGACAATAGATATCAATGTGAGTGAGTAGGGATTACCATGCAATGGATGCACTAGAGCTATACGTGTATGAAAGCTCAAGAGGAAACTAAGTGGGGGTGCATCCAACTTGCTTTCTCATGAAGACCTAGGGCAATTTGAGGAAGACCATTATTGGAATATACAAGCCAAGTTATATAAAGAAAAATTCCCACTAGTATATGAAAGTGAAAAAATAGGAGACTCTCTATCATGAAGATCATGGTGCTACTTTGAAGCACAAGTGTGGAAAAATATAGTAGCAATGTCCCTTCTCTCTTTTCTCTCGTTTTTTTCTTTTTGGTGGGCATCTAAGGCCTCTCTTTTTTCTGGGATTCGCTGCCCTCTTTTATTTTTCATAAAGTCCGGAATCTCATCCCCACTTGTGAGGGAATCATAGCTTCTATCATCCTTTCCTCACATGGGACATGCTCTAATGATAATAATCATCACACTTTTATTTACTTACAACACAAAAGAAAGTTACAACTTGATACCTATGACAAAATATGACTCTATATGCAATATGGAAGTGATGGTGAAAGTCATAAAAGGAAACGATGGAAGTTGCATGGCAATATATCTCGGAATGGCTATGGAAATGCCATAATAGGTAGGTATGGTGGTTGTTTTGAGGAAGGTACATGGTGGATGTTTTGAGGAAGGTATATGGTGTCTGTTTTGAGGAAGGTGGATATGTTGTACCGACGAGATTTGCGCGGTACTAGAGAGGCTAGCAAAGGTGGAAGGGTGAGAGTGTGTATAATTCATGGACTCGACATTAGTCATAAAGAACTCACATACTTATTGCAAAAGTCCGTTAGTAATTGAAGCACAGTATTAAACGCATGCTCCTAGGGGAGAGGTTGGTAGGAGTTAACCATCACGCGCTCCCAACCCTCACACAAAGGTCGAAAATCTATAAACAAAGCTTGCTCCGACTTCCTTACATAACGGTTCACCATACATGCATGCTACGGGAATCACAAACCTTTACACAAGTATTTTTACCAAATAACACTTACTTCCTAACATGACTCTGAACATTACCATCTTTATATCTCAAAACTTTATGCAAGGAATCAAACTTCTCATAGTATTCAATGCACTTAATATGGAAGTTTTTATTATATCCGTCTTGGATGCCTACCATATTAGGACTAAATTAATAACCTAGACAAATTACCATGCTGTTTAGAGACTCTCAAAATAATATAAGTGAGGGATGAGAGTTCAATTATTTCTATAAAACGCAAACACCACCGTGCTCTAAAAAAATATAAGTGAAGCACATAGAGCAAAATTGCCTAACTCAAAAGATATAAGTGAAGTACATAGAGTATTCTATTAAATTCACGATTCAGCGTGTCTCTATCAAAATATGTGTACAACAAGGGTTATTGTGGCAAAATAAGAAGAAAATACTTATATCATACAAGTGCTCCAAGCAAAACACATATCATGTGGTGAATAAAAATATAGCCTCAAGTAAATTTACCGATGGATTGAAGACGAAAGAGGGGATGCCTTCCGGGGCATCCCCAAGATTAGGCTCTTTGTCATCCTTTAATATGACTTGGGGTGCTTTGGGCATTACCAAGCTTAGGCTTTTTCCACTCTCCTTATTCCATGAAATCCTTACCCAAAACTTGAAAACTTCACAACACAAAACTCAACAGAAAACTCGTGAGATCCGTTAGTATAAGGAAATAAATCACCACTTTAGGTACTATTGTGAACTCATTATTTATTTATATTGGTGTTATACCTACTGTATTCTAACTTCTCCATGGTTCATACCCCATGATACAACCCATAGATTCATTAAAATAGGCAAACAACTCAAAGAAAACAGAATCTTTCAAAAACAGAATAGTCTGTAGCAATCTAAAAAACCCGTATAGTTATGTAACTCAAAAAATTCTCACAAATTAGGAAAACCTGGGAAATTTATATATCAATATTGTGTAAATATTTCAGACTCATTCGACGCTGTTAAAAATTTATAAAATTCCTGGACTGAGCGTAAAAGTTTTTGTTTTCCAGCAAGATCAAATCGACAACTACCATAGATCACCCCAAAGGTTTTACTGGGCTCAAACACTAATTAAAACACCAAAACACAATTACTGCAGAAGTAATAATGTGGTAAACACTCAAAAACATAAGCAAAAACATAACACAAAAATAAAATTGGGTTGCCTCCCAACAAGTGCTATTGTTTAACGCCCCTAGCTAGGCAAAACACAATAGATCTAGGTATTGTCATCTTTGGTATGCAATCCAAAAGTAGCTATCATAATATATTCATAAGGCAATCTTATTTTATTTCTAGGAAAGTGTTCCATGCCTTTCCTTAGTGGAAATTGGAATCTAATGTTTCCTTCTTTCATGTCAATAATTGCACCAATCGTTCTAAGGAAAGGTCTACCAAGAATAATTGGACATGTAGGATTGCAATATATATCAAGAACAATGAAATCTACGGGCACATAATTACTATTTGCAACAATAAGAACATCATTAATCCTTACCATAGTTTTCTTAATAGTGGAATCCGCAAGATGCAAATTTAGAGAGGAATCATAAATATCATGGTAACCTAGCACATTACATAAAGTTTTCGGAATCGTGGAAACACTAGCACCCAAATCACACAAAGCATGGCACTCACAATATTTTATTTTATTTTAATAGTAAGTTCCCACTCATCATGAATATTTCTAGGGATATAAACTTCTAACTCAAGTTTTTCTTCAAAAGATTTCATCATAGCATCAACGATATGTTTAGTAAAAGCCTTATTGTGATTATAAGCATGTGGAGAATTCATCACGGATTGTAGCAAGGAAATACAATCAATCAAAGAGAAACTATCATAATTAAATTCCTTGAAATCCAAAAGAGTGGGTTCATTGCTATTTAAAATTTTGACCTCTTCCATCCCACTTTTATCAATCTTAGCATTAAGATCTATAGACTCCGAATCATTGGGACGCCTTTTAACTAAAGTTGACTTATCTCAAGACCTTTATCAAGATTTATATTAGAAAATATATATTCAATAGGAGTCACATCAATCACTTTGAGATCTTCATCATTATTATCACGAGAACACACTTTTTGAAGCCATTCACGCCTAGCACGAATTCTAGCGGTTCTTTCCTTACTTTCGTCAATAGAAATTCTCATAGATTTTAAAGACTCATTAATATAATGCTTGGGTGGAGTTTATCTAACTTTCAAAGAATCAATCTCAAGCGAAATTCTATCAATGCTCCTAGCCAAATTATCAATCTTGAGCACTTTTTCTTCAATAGTAGCATCAAAAACTTTTTGTGAACCAATTAATTCTTTAACAATATTCTCAACGGACTAGGGTTGAAATTACCTCTATACGCGTTATTACCAAAATTGTTCCTACCAACAAAATTAACATCCATAGATTCATTATTATTTCCAATCAAAGAAGACAAAGTCATATCGTTGGGATTAATAGGAGCACTCTTACTAGCAAACAATTTCATAATTCATCCATCTTTTCACTCAAAGTATTTATTTCTTCAATAGCATGCACCTTTTTACTAGTAGGAGATCTTTCGGCATGCCATCGAGAGTAGTTTTTCATAATGTTATCTAGGAGTTTAGTAGCTTCTCCTAATGTGATTTCCATAAAAGTAACACCCGCGGCTGAATCTAAAAGATTTCTAGAAGCAAAATTCAATCCCGCATAGAAAATTTGTATAATCATCCATAAACTCAAACCATGTGCGGGGCAATTCCTAATCATTAATTTCATCCTCTCCCAAGATTGTGCAACATGCTCATGATCAAGTTGCTTAAAATTCATTATATCGTTCCTAAGGGAGATGATCTTAGCGGGCGGAAAGTACTTGGAGATAAAAGCATCTTTACACTTATTCCATGAATCAATACTATTTGTAGGCAAAGATGAAAACCAAATTTTAGCACGATCTCGTAGAGAGAACGAAAATAGCTTTAATTTAACAACATCATTATCCACATGTTTCTTATTTTGCATGTCACACAACTCAATGAAAGTATTTAGATGGGATGCGGCATCTTCACTAGGAAGGCCAGAAAATTGTTCTTTCATAACAAGATTGAGCAAAGCAGCATTGATCTCATAAGATTCCGCACTAGTGCCAGGAGCAATCAGAGTACTAATAAAATCATTATTATTAGTATTGGAAAATCACATAACTTGTTATTCTCAGACCTCGTGACAAAGCAAGCAATCAAGCACACAAGCAAACGAAAGGCAAACGAAAGAAGGGTGAATAAAAAGGCAAATATTTTTGTCATTTTATGAAAATCATTTTAGAAGTGGGGGAGAGGAAAACTAGAGGCAAATGGCAAATAATGTAAATGCAAGAGATGAGTTTGTGATAGGTACTTCGTAGGATTGATGTAGATCTATCCCAACAACACTGCCAGAATTGACAAGTTGACGAGAAAGTTCTTGTCTTGACTTGCTATGTATCCTTCCCGGCAACGGTGCCAGAAATCCTTCTTGCTACCTCTTGAGCTTGTGTTGGTTTTCCCTTGAAGAGGAAAGGGTGATGTAGTGAAGTAGATAAGTATTTCCCTTAGTTAAGGAGAACCAAGGTATCAATCTAGTAGGAGGAACAAGCAAGTTACCAATGGATGCACCTACACAAACAATCAAACTCTTGCACCCAATGCTATAAAGGGGTTGTCAATCCCTTCATGGTTATTTCCAAGGATTAGATCCGATAGAGATAGATGTAAACGAGAATGTAAAGTAAAAGATAAATAAATTGCAGCAAAGTATTTTTGGTATTTTTGGTTTATAGATCTGAAAATACATTATGGAAAGTAGACAAGGGGGCCATAGATTTCACTAGAGGCTTCTCTCTTGAAGGAAAATATCATGGTGGGTAAACAAATTACTGTCAAGCAATTGATAGAAAAGCAAATAACCATGTAGTTATCCAAGGCAATGATTATGCATAAAGGCATCACGTCCGTGTCAAGTAGACCAAAACAATTCTGCATATACTACTATTACTCCACACATCGACCGACTCCTGCATGCATCTAGAGTATTAAGTTCATGAAGAACAAAGTAACGCATTAAGTAAGATGACATGATGTAGAGGGATAAACTCAAGCAATATGATGAAAACCCCATCTTGTTACCCTTGATGGCAACAATACAATACGTGCTTCGCTACCCCTACTATGTCACTAGGTGAGGACACCGCAAGACTGAACTCAAAACCAAGCACTTCTCCCATTGCAAGAAGTACCAATCTAGTTGGACAAACCAAACCAATAACTCGAAGAGACTTGCAAGGATATGAAATCATGCATATAAGAATTCAGATAAGATTCAAATAATATTCATGGATAATCTGAACATAAACCCACAATTCATCGGAGCTTGACAAACATATCACAAAAGTGTATTACATCGGATAGATCTCCATGAAGATCATGAAGAACATGGTATTGGAGATCAAAGAGAGAGAAGAAGCCATCTAGCTACTAGCTATGGACCCATAGGTATGTGGTGGACAACTCACGCATCATCGGAGGGGCAATGGAGTTGATGTATATGCCCTCCATGGTCGAAACCTGCTCCGGCAGATTACCGAAAAAGGCTCCAAGATTGGATCTCTCGAGAACGAAGGCTTCTAGAGGTGGAAAAGTATTCGCGTGGCTCCCTCTGGTGTTGCGGGGAATATTTGGGTATTTATAGGACGAATAATAGGGTTAGGAGACTTGCCAAGAGACGGCAAGCCTGCCAGGCGCAGCCACGGGGGTGGCCGCGCCTACCTGGCTTGTGATCTCCCGGTAGATCCCCTGGTGTGCACTCCAAGCCTAGTGAATTTGTTTCCTTCTAGAAAAATCATTCCGAAGATTTTATTATGTTTGGACTCTGTTTAATATTCCATATCCGCAAAACTCAAAAACAAGGAACAAACAGAAACTTGCACTAGGCTCTAGATTAACAGGTTAGTCCCAAAAATAATATAAAATAACATATTAATGCATATAAAACATCCAAAACAGATAATATAGTAGCATGACATCATCAAAAAATATAGATACGTTGGAGACGTATCAACAGGCCGAAGAAATTGAGAGCTTAAAGACTCAATTGGCCCAGGCCCAAGAAGAGAACCAGAAATTACAAAGGGGCATGTTTGGTAAGTGTAATTTAACGTCGAACAATACTTACTATATATGAAGTATAATGGGTATGCCTTGATTCACGTATAGGCCTCCTTTCCGGGCGACCCGAAGAAGAGATCGGATTCTATCAGGGCAGCCTTCTGAAAGAGTTATACACCCTTCATGAGCGGGCTCGGAAGGCCATGAAGAGCATGGTAAAAGCGCTATGTCTTGCCGAGCAACCTCCAGAGGAGATGACCGGACTGGTTGATCGATTCAAGGGAGCCTGAAGTAGGTTCGAGGTATGGAAGACATTGGATTGCCTAGAGGGAGCACGAGAGGCGTGGGCGATGATCAAGACCCGTTATACCGGCCTTAACCCTGAGCGTATGGCTCGGGTTGTGCTGGTAGGGTCGGATGGGCAAGAAGTGTCTCTTCACTTGGTGTACGACCAAGTGATTCCCGCCGCCCATCTCTCACAAGAAGACTGCTCCATGGATGCCTTAATAAATAATCTCGATCAGCAGCCAGATGTATGGTATATGTAACTATGTACAAATAATCGGGAAAAATGCTCCGTCTGTGTTGGAAACTTTGTGTTAACCGGCCATCGACTTCCACCCCCCGTGCTAAGAGCTTGGGAGTGTTCCCTGTAAAATATCACTCGAGAAGGGTGAATTATGTTCTGGGAACCAGGCAATCCGGCCATTTGGTGCGAATGGACAGAAAGCACACAGGGAGATATGTTATATTACTGCTTAGCGTAAGAAACATCTTCCAAATAAAATACTACCTCTATCGATACCTTTCTTCAGGGTGCTACGTAAATTGTAGGTAGTAAGGTCGTATACTGCTAGTATGCGACTAATGGCTCTTGTTAGAAAAGAAGCCCGAGTAATGGTGCTAACGACCATAGTCTTATTTGTTGCTTCCGTCGTAGCCGACCAATTGTCTGCTGAAGATAGCTAGCTTTCGGCTTCACCCGTCTAAGGTACATATCTGGATGACCCGGTCGTTGTTGGGGAACGTTGCATGGGAAACAAGAAAATTCCTACGCACACACAAGATCTATCCATGGTGATGAGCATCTACGAGAGGGAGAGTGGATCTACATACCCTTGTAGATCGCTAAGCGGGAAGCGTTAATAAACGCAATTGATGTAGTCGAACGTCTTCGCGATCCAAATCACCTAGTGTCCTATGATCCAATCACGATCCGTCCCGGTCTAGCACCGGACGGACGACATCTCTGGGTTTAGCACACGTGCAGCTTGATGACGATCTTCGCCTTCTTGATCCAGCAAGAGGGAGTGGAGAGGTAGACGAATTCTCCGGCAGCACAACAGCGTTGCGGCAACGGTGGTGGAGCTATTCTAGTAGGGAGGAGACTTGGACCTCAAGGGGCCAGCCCTTGCGTCGGCCGAAGTGGGAGGAGGAGGAGTCCTCCTCCAATCCTAGTAGGATTAGGACTCCTTCTCTCCCACTTGGAAAACTCCTTTTCCACCTATTTTCCTTTTGGACTTCTCCTCCCAGCCGCATGGGCCTCTTGTGGGTTTTAGGCCAGCCCACTAAGGGCTGGTATAACTCCTCCCATAGCCCATGTAGCCTCTTGGGTCTAAATACCCCTCCCGATGGTCCCCCGACACCCTCCCAAAACTTTTTCGGCGGCCAAAACAGGACTTCCTGTATATCAATCTTTACCTCCGGACCATTCCAGAGCTCCTCATGACGTCCGGGATCTCATCCGGGACTCCGAACAACCTTCAGTCACCACCATACATAACTCTATATCACCAAAACGTCACCGTGTGCAGACCCTGCGGGTTCGAGAACTATGTAGACATGACCGAGACACCTCTATGGTCAATAACCAATAGCGGGACCTAGATGCCCATATTGGTTCCTACATATTCTATGAAGATCTTTATTGGTCGAACCTCCATGTCAAGGATTCAGTTAATCCCGTATGATGTTCCCTTTGTTCTTTGATATGTTACTTGCCCGAGATTCGATCGTCGGTATCTGTATACCTAGTTCAATCTCATTACCGGCAAGTCTCTTTACTTGTTCCATAATACAAGAGCCCGTAACTAACACTTTAGTCACATTGCTTGCAAGTCTTGTTGTGATGTTGTATTACCGAGTGGGCCCTAAGATACCTCTCCGTCACACGGAGTAACAAATCCTAGTATTGATCCATGCAAACTCAACAAACACTCTTAGAGATGCCTGTAGAGCACCTTTATAGTCACCTAGTTACGTTGCGACGTTGGACACACACAAGGCACTCCTCCAGTGTTAGTGAGTTGCATGATCTCATGGTCATAGGAACAGATACTTTGACATGCAGAAAACTATAGCAATAAACTCACATGATCAAATGCTACATTTATAGTTTGGGTCTTGTCCATCACATCATTCTCCTAATAATGTGATCCCGTTATCAAATGACATCTCATGTCAATGGCTAGGAAACCTTGAACATCTTTGATCAATGAGCTAGTCTACTAGGGGCACACTAGGGACAATGTGTTGTCTATATATCAACACATGCAATGTGTTTCCAGTCAATACAATTATAGCATGGATAATAAACAATTATCATGAACAAGGAAATATAATAATAACTATTTTATTATTGCCTCTAGGGCCTATTTCCAATAGTCGTAACAATCGCAGAGGTGCTCCCTTTACCCTCTAGCATGACAATCGAGAACGTAGAGGGTAAGCATAGGAGCGAGGCAACCCAGCTTGGCAAAAATCTTAGTTCAAATTGATGCATATAATGGATTAAAATCAACAAGGGAAACATGCATACACAATAAGTGTGAATAAGTTCTTAGAGCGTAAAAGCATTGGCTTCGGAAAGAAGCCCCTAGGTTCTGTGTTTGGATTTAACAATTAAGGTTGTAAGCCGAAAATCTTGATACAAGATCGGTTGAGCCGAACATAGAGTTGGGGGAAAAGGAAAAATTCAAACCTGCCCAAAAATCAAGGTGGGAGGGAAACTAAAAATAAAGAAAAATACAAGAAAAAGGAGGTAAAGGTAGAGAGTATGATGGCACCGGTCTATCCGTAGAAGTGTCGAAGATGAGCTGCGTTCCATGGGTTTGGTTCAAGGCAGTTATCCGACAGGTTTCGAAGACAGTAAGCCCCTCCCGTGAGTACTTCATCGATTATGAAGGCCCCCTCCCATTTGGGATTGAGTTTGTGCTTCTGCTTCTCCAAGAGCCGTAAGACGAGTTCACCCACATTATATGCTTTGGCCCTGACCTCCCTACTCTGGTAACACCTGGCCTGCTATTGATTAAAAGTAGAGCAAGCCCGAGCTATGTCGCTTTCTCCTTCTAAGGCGTCTAGGTCGTCTTGCCGATCTAACTCGGCTTCATTTTCCTCGTACATGCACACCCTTGGTGCATCATGAATAATGTCACAAGGGAGGACTGCTTCTGCCCCATAGACCATAAAGAACGGTGTGTATCCCGTTGATCTATTCGGGGTGGTGCGCATGCCCCATAGAACGGAGTCAAGCTCCTCCACCCAATGACAGCCGGACTCACGAAGAGACCGGACCAAACGTGTCTTGATGCCACTCATGATGAGTTGTTTGCTCGTTCGACTTGTCCATTGGTCTGTGTATGATACACCGATGCGTAATCGATCTTGATGCCCATCTTTGCGCACCAGTCTTTGACCTCCTGGGCTATGAAGTTGGATCCATTGTCCATTATTATACTATGCAAGACACCATAACAGTGTACCACGCCAGATATAAAGTCGATTACTGGTCCGTACTTGGCTGGTTTGATAGGTTTTGCCTCTATCCATTTGGTGAACTTGTCAACCATGACCAGTAGGTATTTAATCTTATTGGCCCCCCCTTTAAGTGGTCCGACCATATCCATCCCCCAGACCGCGAAGGGCCAGGTGATCGAAATAGTCCGAAGAGCTGTTGGGGTCATGTGACTTTGATTTGCAAAAAGTTGACACCCCACGCAGTGTTTGACAAGTGACTGGGCGTTCGCTCGAGCAGTGGGCCACAAGAAACCAGACCGAAAGGCCTTGCTAACTAAGGCTCTTGCTACAGCATGATGGCCTCCCATCCCTGCGTGGACTTCAACTAAGAATTGTCGTCGTGCTTCCTCAGATATGCACCATTGTAGTATTCCAATGGTGCTTTTCTTGTATAACTCAGCCTCATGGACTTTGTAGGCTTTGGATCGCCAAATTATGCGTCGCGCCTTCGTTTGATCGTCGATGAGTTCATTGCGAAGAAGGTAGGCGAGGAAGGGCTCGGTCCATGGCGTGGTTACTGCCATGACCTCATGAGCCGAAGGCATCTCGTCCATTATGAAGCCGTTGATGATTTGATCATCTGGTTCATTTATAGGGGCAACAACCTCTTCCACACTGGTTAGACCGACACCCTTATGATCGTCCTGCCAAACCACTAATGGCTTAAAGAGTCGTTCCAAGAAAGTGTTTTTGGGACGGGGTCACGTTTGGCCCCCATGCGGGCCAGTACGTCAGCAGCTTGGTTGTTGTCTCTAGCGACGTGGCGAAATTCTAACCCCTCAAACCGTGTGGATATCTTGAGGATGACATTTCTGTATGCCGCCATTTTCGGGTTCTTGGCATCGAATTCGCCGTTGATTTGGGAGATGGCCAAGTTGGAGTCTCCCCGTACCTCCAGCCATCGTATGCCCATTGATACTGCCATCCTAAGACCATGTAGAAGTGCTTCGTATTCGGCTGCATTGTTGGAATCGGCATACATGATCTGCAACACGTATCGAACGTTGTTGCCTGTGAGGGATGTGAGAATAACTCCAGCCCCTGATAACCCACAAGTGTAGGGGATCAGTTGTAGCCTCTTTTGATAAGTAAGAGCGTCGAACCCAACGAGGATCTAAAGGTAGAACAAACATTTCCTCAAGTTCTATCGACCACCGATACAACTCTACGCACGCTTAACATTCGGTTTACCTAGAACAAGTATGAAACTAGAAGTACTTTGTAGGTGTGACGAGATAGGTTTGCAAGATAATAAAGAGCATGTAAATAAAAACTAGAGGCTGTTGAGATAAAGTAACAATTAAGTTAGTTTAACTAGTGTGGAAAAGTGGTGGTAGGAGTTGCGGAATTGTCCCTAGGCAATTGATAACTAGACCGGTCATCATTATTGCAATTTTATATGAGGGACAGGCATAAGCTAACATACATTCTCTACTTGGATCATATGCACTTATGATTGGAACTCTAGCAAGCATCTGCAACTACTAAAGATCATTAAGGTAAAACCCAACCATAGCATTATAAGGTATCAAGTCCTCTTTACTCTCATATGCAACAACCCACCTACTCAGGTTTATGCTTCTGTCACTCAAGCAACCCACCTAGGAAAATCATGAACACATTGCAACACCCTACATCGAGGATCCCTCATGCTTGTGCGACACGGAGAGCACCATAGGATAGCACCAATAATAAAACATGCAACTCAAACCAATCAGGATCATCAATCAACCCATAGGACAAAAAAAATCTACTCAGACATCATAGGATGGCAACACATAATTGGATAATAATATGAAGCATAAAGCACCATGTTCAAGTAGAGGATACAGCGGGTTGCGGGATAGTGGACCACTGTAGATAGATGGGGGAAGGTGATGGAGGTGTTGGTGAAGATGACAGAGTTGTTGGAGTAGATCGCCGTCACGATGATGGCCCCGGTGGCGTTCCAGCGCCACCAGGAGAGAGGGTGAGAGAGACCCCACCTTATTCTTCCTTGACCTTCTCCCTAGATGGGATAAGGGTTTCCCCTCTGGTACATGGCCTCCATGGCGGCGGAGGGGCGAGAGCCCCTCCGATATTGGATCTCTCTCTCTCTATTTCCTTTTGTTTCCACGCTCCCAGATTCTGGCCTTTCACCATTTCTTAAATATACCGAGATCCGTAACTCTAATAAGGCTGAAATTTTGAGGGGGTCTTTATCCAAAAATTAGATTTCTTGCAGCCAAAGGACTGCTACAACTGACCTAAGGGCTGGTCACTAGGGCCCAGGGCGCGGCCAGGGGGTAGGCCGCGCCTGGAAGGCTTGTGACCTCCTCTGGCATCATCTCGTGTTGATTCTTTTTCCAAAAAATCACATATATTTCAAAGAAAATCTCTGTCAGTTTTTATCGCGTTTGGACTTCGTTTGATATGGATTTTCTACAAGAAAATATGTAACAAACAGGAATTGGCACTGGGCACTGGATCAATATGTTAGACCCAAAAATAGTATAAAAAATTGCCAAAAGTATATGAAAGTTGTAGAATATTGGCATGAAACAATCAAAAATTATAGATACAATGGAGACATATCAGCATCCCCAAGCTTAATTCCTGCTCATCCTCGAGTAGGTAAATCATAAAAAAGATAATTTTTGATGTGGAATGCTACCTAGCATAATCTTGCTCATATAGTATAATCATGGCATGAATATTAAGACACGAGTGATTCAAAGCAATAGTCTATCATTTGACATTTAGACAATAATACTTCAAGCATACTAATAAAGCAATTGTATCTCTTCAAAATATAATGGCAAAAGAAAGTTATCCCTATAATATCATATAGTGTGGCTATGCTCCATCTTTCCCACATAAAGTATTTATATCATGCACAACCCCGATGACAAGTCAAGCAATTGTTTCACACCTTTTATGTTCTCAAACTTTTCAGCTCTCACGCAATACATGAGCGTGAGCCATGGATATAACACTATCGGTGGAATAGAATATGGTGGAGGTTGTGAATAAAAAGGAGAAGATATTCTCACATCAACTAGGCGTATCAACGGGCTATGGAGATGCCCATTAATATATATTAATGTGAGTGAGTAGGGATTGCCACGCAATGGATGCACTAGAGCTATAAGTGTATGAAAGCTCAAAAATAAACTAAGTGGGTGTGCATCCAACTTGCTTGTTCATGAAGACCTAGGGCAATTTGAGGAAGCCCATCATTGGAACATAAGCCAAGTTATATAGTAAAAAAATTCCCACTAGTATATGAAAGTGATAAAATAGGATACTCTCTATCATTAAGATCATGGTGCTACTTCAAAGCACAAGTGTGGAAAAAGAATAGTAGCATTGTCCCTTCTCTCTTTTCTCTCTTTTTTATTTTTTATTTTTTCTTTCTTTCTTTTTAATTTTTGGTGAGCATCTAAGGCCTTTTTTTATTTGGGCTCCGCTGGCCTCTTTTGTTTTTCATAAAGTCTGGAGTCTCATCCCAACTTGTGAGGGAATCATAGCTTCTATCATCCTTTCCTCACATGAGACAATGCTCTAATAATGATGGTCATCACACTTTTATTTACTTACAACTCAAGAATTACAACTCGATACTAGAACAAAATATGACTCTATATGAATGCTTCCGACAGTGTACCGGGATGTGCAATGATCTAGCATAGCAATGACATAAAAGACGGACAAGCCATGAAAACATCATGCTAGCTATCTTACGATCATGCAAAGCAATATGACAATGATGGTGCGTGTCATAATAAACAGAACGGTGGAAGTTGCATGGCAATATATCTCGAAATGACTATGGAAATACCATAATACGTAGGTATGGTGGTTGTTTTGAGGTAGGATATATGGTGGGTGTAATGCACCAGCGAAAGTTACACGGTGCAAGAGAGGCTAACAAAGGTGGAAGGGTAAGAGTGCGTATAATCCATGGACTCACATTAGTCATAAAGAACTCACATACTTATCGCAAAAGTCTATTAGTCATCTAAGCAAAGTATTAGACGCATGCTCCCAGGGGAGAGGTTGGTAGGAGTTAACCATCGTTTGCTCCTGACCCTCACACAAAGGTTGACAATCAATAAACAAATCATGCTCCGACTTCCTTACATAATGGTTCACCATACGTGCATGCTACGGGAACCACAAACCTTTACACAAGTATTTCTACTAATCCACAATTACTCACTAGCATGACTCCAATATCACCATCTTTATATTGCAAAACTATTGCAAGGAATCAAACATATCATATCCAGTGATCTACAAGTTTTATGTACGATTTTATGACTAACCATGTGAATGACCAACTCTTGTTAACTCTATAAATAGATATAAGTGAAGCACGAGAGTTTAATTCTTCCTACAAAATATATGCCCACGCTCTAACACATATAAGTGAAGCGAAAGAGCATTCTACAAATGGCAATTTTCTATGTGTAGACAAATAGGCAATCCAAACTTCAAATGATATAAGTGAAGCACATGGAGCATTCTATAAAGCCATACTCACAAGATATAAGTGAGTTGCAAAGAGCCTTGTATAAATCAACCAAGGACTTTCTCATACCATCATGGTGCATTATTAAAATAAAAATAAAAAGCACACGATGCTCCAAGATTTACGCATATCATGTGATGAATAAAAATATAGCTCCAACTAAAATTACCGATCGTTGTTAGAAGAAAGAGGGGATGCCTTCCAGGGCATCCCCAAGCTTAGTTTCCTGGGAGTCCTTGAATATTACCTTCGGGTGCCTCGGGCATCCCCAAGCTTAGTCTCTTTCCACTCCTTATTCCTTCATCCATCGTGATCCCACCCAAAACTTGAAAACTTCAATCACACAAAACTTAACAAAACCCTCGTGAGATCCATTTATAATAAAGCAAATTACCACTTTAAGTACTGTTGAAAAACCATTAATATTTTTTTTGCATTGTATCTACTATAATATAAATTTTCCATGGCCCATACCACCGATACAATTGATAGTTCCATCAAAACTAGCAAAACAATGCATCAAAAATAGAATCTGTCAAAAACAGGACAGTCTGTAGCAATCTGAACATTCACCGTACTTCTTTAACTATAAAATTCTGAAAACTTAGGAGGTGGTCAACAATCTGTATAAAAGTATTGTGTAAAAATTTCAGAATTTTTGCACGCTCCAGTAAAATATAGAAATTCAAACAATGCAACACAAGTTTCTGTTTTTACACAAGACATATCAAGCAAGCAATTTAAACACCCTAAAGGTAATTCTTGGCACATTATTTTTATAATAAAATGGATTTATAGAAGGGGATAATTATTTTTGTTGAAAACTTTATGTAATCAAGATTCACAAAGTTTCCATGGGCATGAACAAAGTTCAAGGCTAGCCCTCAGTTCAACGTTGCTCGTCTTTCTCACTTTCACTTTTCTTTTTGAAAAGGTTTAAAGTTCCCCACTTTTTTGGTTTTTAAACTATATAAAAGCACACAACAGAATAAAATGACTCTCTAAAACTTCCAGGTTGTCTCCGTGACAGTGTTTTCTTTAAAGCCATTAAGCTAGGCATATAGTGCTCAAGTGATGGATCAACCCGGATCCCAAGGTATATCAAAGGCAATTTTAATTAACAATGATTTGTAATTTAGTAGTGAGAAAAAGTAACATATATCATGCAACAACAAAGTCTAACTCTCTTGGCATGTCATACAAGAACAATTCATTCACACCAAGTAAAGTCCAATGCATAGAATACATAGTCTCTTGCATTTTTGTTGTATCGGAAACATAGAGAGGTGAAGATGTAGTTCGTCTCTCATAATAATTGCAAGTAGGAGCAGCAAGCACATGCATATTATATTCATTAAAATCATCATGTGCAATAGGAAAACACAACCCATCAATATAATCCTTAATAAGTGAAAACTTCTTTGATATAGTGTAGTTTGGAGAATTAAAAAAGACAATAGGTCTATCATGTGTGGGTGCAATAACAAAAATTTCATGCTTACCATAAGGAACTATAGCAAGTTCATCTTCATAAGCATAATTCATATTGGCATCATGTCCACAAGAATAGCAAGCATCAAGTTCATCAAAAAGGGATATTTGAAAAGAATCTAAGGGATCATAGCAATCAACATAGCATTCATCCTTCAGTAAGCACGAAGGGAAATTATACAATGTATGAGTTGAAGAGTTACTCTCATTAGAAGGTGGGCACGGGTAGCTAATCCGCTCTTCCTCCTTTTGTTCTTCGTTCTCCTCCTCATATTTTTTTATCTAATGAGCTTACAATTTCAGCAACTTCCTCTTCCATAGATTCCTGCAAACTATTAGTCTCTTCCAAGATAGCGGCCATTCTTTCAATAAGCTCTTTAACATAAGCATTAGAAGCATAGTTTTCATAGAAATATTTAATTATGGATTTTTTTTCAGAATTTTAAAGAGTAGCATCATACTTTTCAATGAAATAAGCAATTTCATAGGCACCCTTAAAATCAACAAATTCTTCAGTTTGTTCAACATCATTATAGCAATAGGCCTCCTTGGCATAATAGGATAATATTTCATTATCATTAAACAACATTGGTAGGGAAGGTGTTTTTAGCTTCTTTAGAAAAACAAGTAAAATCATAAATTTCACATAGATTCCAAGCATAGCAACACAAAGTATTAATTTGATGCCACAAGAGTTTCCCTTTTTGAGATATGCGGTGTCGCACATAATGAGCATGCTCATTTAATGATTTTCCCTCAACTAAGCTAGTTGGGTTTTTAGCATGAGCACAAGTGGATCGAAGATGACCCAAGTAATATTCTTCGGTGGTACGGAACACTAGTGGTTCCTCAACTTTTGGAGCAGCAAGTACAACTATTTTTTTGGTATTTTGCGTTTCCTACCCATATCTAAAGATAGAAAACAAGTTAAAATAGAAAATAAAATATAATTAGTGATAAAGCAAACAAGCACACACGAGAATATTCACCCTACGCTATTGCTCCTCGGCAACGACGCCAGAAAAAGGTCTTGATAACCCACAAGTGTAGGGGGCAGTTGTAGCTTCTTTCGATAAGTAAGAGTGTCGAACCCAACAAGGAGCTAAAGGTAGAACAAATATTCCCTCAAGTTCTATCGACCACCGATACAACTCTACGCATGCTTAATGTTCTCTTTACATAGAACAAGTATGAAACTAGAAGTACTTTGTAGGTGTGATAGGATAGGTTTGCAAGATAATAAAGAGCACGTAAAAAAACTAGGGGATGCCAATATAAAGTAACAATTAAGTTAGTTTAACGAGTGTGGAAAAGTGGTGGTAGGAGTTGCGAAATTGTCCCTAGGCAATCGATAACTAGACAGGTCATCATTATTGCAATTTTATATGAGGGAGAGGCATAAGCTAACATACTTTCTCTACTTGGATCGTATGCACTTATGATTGGAACTCTAGCAAGCATCCGAAACTACAAAAGATCATTAAGTTAAAACCAACCATAGCATTATAAGGTATGAAGTCCTCTTTACTCCCTTATGCAACAACCCACCTACTTGGGTTTATGCTTTTGTCACTCAGGCAACCCACCATAGGCAAATCATGAACACATTGCAACACCCTACAACGAGGATCCCTCATGCTTGCGCGATACAAAGAGCACCATAGGAAAACACCAATAATAAAACATGTAACTCAAACGAATCATGATCATCAATCAACCCATAGGACAACAAAAATCTACTCAGACATCATAGGATGGCAACTCATCATTGGATAATAATATGAAGCATAAAGCACCATGTTCAAGTACAGGGTACAGAGGGTTGCGGGAGAGTGGACCACTATAGATAGATGGGGGAAGGTGTTGCAGGTGTTGGTGAAGATGACATAGTTGTTGGAGTAGATCACCGTCACGATGATGGTCCCGGCGGCGTTCCGGTGCCACCGGGAGAGAGGGGGAGAGAGTTCCCTACTACTTCTTCTTCCTTGACCTTCCCCCTATATGTGAGAAGGGTTTCCCCTCTGGTGCATGGCCTCCATGGAGGTAGAGGATCTCTCGCCCCTCTGATATTGAATCTCTCTCTCTCTCTCTCTCTCTATTTCCTTTTGTTTCTGTGCTCCCAGATTCTAGCCTTTCACCATTTCTTAAATATGCGGAGATCCGTAACTCCGATCGGTCTGAAATTTTGAGGGGATCTTTATGAAAAAAATTAGCTTTCTTACAACGAAAGGACAACTCCAAGCGACCTAAGGGCTGGTCACCAGGGCCCAGGGCGCGGCCAGGGGAGTAAGCCGCACCTGGCAGGCTTGTGACCTCCTTGGGCATCGTATCACGTTGATTCTTTTTCCAAAAAATCACATATATTCCTTAAAAAAATCTCCATAAGTTTTTATCATGTTTGGACTCCGTTTGATATGGATTTTTTTGCGAAAAAACATGTAACAAACAGGAATTGGCACTGGCACTGTATTAGTATGTTAGTTCCAAAAATAGTATAAAAAATGCCAAAAGTATATGAAATATGTAGAATATTGGCATGAAACAATCACAAATTATAGATACGATGGAGATGTATCAGCCCCCAGTCCGGCCAAAGTTTTAGATCCATCTAAGTACATGGCCAATGGGAGTATGTACTATATTCCCTGCGGAGCTCGGCCTCTGTCCACTCGGCAAGGAAATCTGCCAGCACTTGAGATTTGATAGCTCGTTGTGGCTTGTAGACAATTTCAAAGGGAAGGAGCTCAATAGGCCACTTGGCTATGCGGACGGTGGCATCCCTATTGTTGATTATATCATTTAGGGGTACTTCGGAGGCCATCGTAACCGAACACTCTTGAAAGTAGTGTCTGAGTTTCCATGATGCCATAAATACTGTATAGGCTATCTTCTGGTAGTGAGGTTATCTGGACTTGCATTGCGTTAGTACTTCTGACACATAGTAGACCAGCTTGTGTGTCCTGAATTTGTGTCCCTCCTTGTCTCGTTCAACGACGAGCACTGTGCTGGTGACTAGGTTGGTAGCCGAAATGTATAGTAACATGGGTTCACCAGCGCCTGGTGCTGTGAGTATGGGATTGCTTGCCAGCAGTGTTTTAGTTTCTTCTAACACAGCTGCTGCTTCATCGGTCCATTCGAAATTGTTAGTTTGTTTCAATAGTCTGTAGAGCGGTAAAGCCTTTTCCCCGAGGCGGGAGATAAAGTGGCTTAGCGCCGCCGCTCACCTAGCCAACCTCTGGACGTGCTTTAGCTTTGTGGGAATTGCAAGTTCTGATAGGGCGCGTATCTTAGCCGGATTTGCTTCTATTCCTCTATGGGAAACGATGAATCCGAGCAATTTACCAGCAGGAACTCTGAATACACATTTGTTCGGATTGAGTCATATATCGTACTCGCGTAGGCTCGCAAAGGTTTGCCTTAGGTCATCGATCAGCTGGCTGACATGTTTGGTTTTGGTTACCACGTCGTCCACGCATGCCTCGACTATTTTACCAACTTGTTTTGAGAGACAAGTCTGGATCATGCGCTGGTATGTAGCCCCAGCGTTTTTAGCCCAAAGGGCATTGTGTTGAAGCAGAATGGCCCATAAGGGGTGATGAATGCGGTTGCAGCTTGGTCGGATTCCTTCATTTTGATCTGATGGTATCCAGAATACGCATCAAGGAAACACAATGAGTCGTGTCCAGCTGTGATGTCAATGATCTGGTCTATGTGTGGTATGGGGAAAGGGTCCTTAGAGCAGACCTTGTTGAGGTCTTTAAAGTCGACACATAGCTGCCAGGATTTGTCTTTCTTTGGTACCATCACCAGGTTTGCCAACCATTCGGGGTGCTTAATTTCCGGATGAATCTGGCCTCTAGCAGTTTGGCCAATTGTTCACCCACAACTTGTTGTTTGGGCTCGAAAAAGTGGCAAAGAGTCTGCTTAACAGGCTTAAAGTCTACGATGATGTTGAAACTATGTTCTGCCAGCCGCCATGGGATTCTGGGCATATCAGAAGGATGCCAGGCAAAGATTTCCTAGTTTTCTCATAAGAATGTTCGTAGTGCTTCGTCCACTATGGGGTCCAGCCGAGCTCCGATGGACGCCGTCTTGTTGGGGTCCGTCGGATGTACCTAAAATTTGATGATCTCGTCTGCAGGCTTAAAGGGCGTGGATTTGGGCCTTTTGCTAAGGATCACATCGTCCTTATCTACTGTTGACCGAAGTGCGGTCAGTTCCTCTGTAGCGAAGGTCTCGGCTAGTGCCTCAAGGGCAAGCGCCGCTGTTTTGTTTTCGGCTCGAAGGGCTATATTTGGATCACTAGAGATTGTGATTACCTCGTTTGGTCCTGGCATCTTGAGTTTCATATACCCGTAATGTGGTATAGCCTGGAATTTTGTGAAAGTGTCACGTCCGAGTAGGGCATGGTAGCCGTTGAGGAAGGGCACGATGTGGAAGAGGAGTTCTTTAGATCGGTAGTTTTCGTGCATGCCGAACACTACGTGCAGGACGAGGCATCCTGAACAATGCGCCTCTTTCCCCAGAATGATTCCCCGGAATGTCGTGCTGCTATGTTCAATGCGAGATCGATCGAACTGCATTTTTTCCAGGGTATCTTCGTAGATCAGGTTTCAACCATTGCCGCCATCCATTAGCACTTTGTGTAACCTGAAGCCATCGACGATGGGGTTCAGAACCAGTTCGTCCGGTGAGTGACCGGGAAAAGTGGCTAGTCGGTCAGTATCTTCGAAGGTAATGGGTATGTCTGCCCATGCGCTTGTTGCTACCACATGATAGACCTGTTCGAGGTCTCTAAGAGCTCTTTTCCTTCTGTTCCTTGAGGGGAACATTTCATAGATCGTCAGGACTTCGGCGTTGTAGTTTGGCGGCGATGTGGAGCGCCTATTTGGTGGTAATGCCTCCAGAATGGCTTCACTGCTTTTTGCGACCTACCTGATGACCCAGCAAGCTCTAATGCTGTGAGTCGGGTTTGTGTTCAGCAATACAGAATGTATGGGGCATGGTTTATCCAATAGCCCGTCAAGGGCAGTACTGACCCCTGTAAGGGGCCTATTTCTCTTTTCGGCGGGTTCAAGTCTGGCTGGCTGCTTCGGAGGTAGCCTCTTTTTTTGATCTCCTCTAGGGTGTTTGGTAAGGTTGGTTCCGAAAATAGCCGTTGGGCTTGCCAGGTGCTTTCCATGGCACAATATTTTTGTACCAAATCTGACAATTCGGTGAAGTCACAATTGTGCCGACGAGCCAGGGCGTTAAGAATCCCTACATCATGGCAATTGCAATTGAAGGTTGCCACTATCTCCTCATCACTAAGACCTCGTTCTTTGTTTCTAGCAAGGAGGAGTCTAGCCCAAAACAATGAGCTGACTATCCTAGTAATTGTTTAACATCCTGTAAGTCTGAAGACTTGGAATCGGCTACGATACTTAAGTGATCGGCTTGGGTGGTGGGTGGGAAAAGTTTTGACTCCACGCCACGATGTGAGTCCGGGGTTATGGGCTCCGAATTGTGTGCTAGATCGGGGACCAATATCGGTCTGACTCCAGAGCAAACTCCAGTGTCTGGGTTTCAAGCAAGGTCTCGTTGGTCGTAGATTGGGGTATAAACCGATTTTAATTTCGATGCCGGGGGGACATGCCCCCAGCCGGACACTAAACGGTGACGACTAAGTGGGTGACCATGGGGATGGGAATCTCCCTATCGTCGGGTTTAAGCCCGAGCCGGTCATAGATCGGGATCTGGTCATCAGCCATGCGCAGGGCCTGAATCCGATCAAATAGATTGTTTAGGAACGAGGCAACGGTAGGATGCATGTCACTGAAGTGAGTAGGGTCGATATGCAGCGTTGCAGTTCCGGAGTCACACGAAAGCGGATCCGGGTCCTGTTTGGCCATAGTGGATCCGGTCACGACAGCCTGTCTGGGCGTTCCAGACAGCTTGGGGTGACGACCTCCTTAGAGGTGGGGCCCAGTGTCCTCGGCATCGAGGCATCGGGATATGCGGCTCCTGAATAAGAGTTTAGGGTTCTATCAAGACAAGTTCTCCCCAAGAATCAGCGATGAACTCTTGGGTTCCGAATCTGACTCCTTGATCGGGGAAAAAACTTCCGATCTGGCCAAGGTGGCTAGTCGGGTTGGCGTGCGATGAGACGTCGCCGCTGGTGAAGATCTGGTCAGGGATGAGGAAATCCCGGCTGCAGATCTCATTGCTTGCGACAAGGCGAGCCATCGATTCATTTGGAGATCATAGCGGAACTCTCAATGAAAGCACCAATGTCGGTGTCAGAATTGGCGGACCTCAGGTAGGGGGTCCCAAGCTGTGAGACTAGGATCAATGGTAAAAGGGGACGAAGGAGACGATGCTTACCCAGGTTCGGGTCCTCCTATGGAGGTAAAATCCTACGTCCTGCTTGATTATATTGATGATGTGTAGGTTATAGAGTTGATCTATCTCGAGATCGAATAGCTAAACCCTAGATGAGTTGGCTTCTGTCCTACAACCTAAAACCCTCTGGCTTATATAGATGCCGAGGGTACCTAGGGTTTACACATGGTCGGTTGCACATCGAAGGAAAAACACGCCTATATATTGTAGAGAACTTGGAGGACACGCCATGGATCCTTGAAGCTTCCACCTAGGCGATGGGGCCTTCGATCATCTAATTCTCACCCGCCGGTCCACATAGTCCGGACCATAGGAAACAGGTCGGCTATCCGAGGAACCCTTCAACCAGGACACCCTCAGGCCCATCATTCACATTTTACCTTGCCCCTTTACTTCTTCTTTTTCCTCGAGCCCAAACCTCCATCGCACTGCTGCTACTGCTCATCCATCGCCGACGACCATTCCCAGGACCACGGCGGCACCACATCTTCACCAAGGCCCAGCCGAATGTCTCCGCCGCCCCCGACAACCATCAGGTAAGCCATTTTACTTTTCTTAGATCTTCCTTTGTTCATCGGAGTTCGTCGGAGCTACCGACATGTCTCCAACGTATCTACTTTTCCTAACACTTTTGATCTTGTTTTGGACTCTACTTTGCATGATTTAAATGAAACTAACTCGGACTGACGTTGTTTTCGGGAGAACTATCATGGTGTTGTTTTTGTGTAGAAATAAAAGTTCTCGGAACGGAGCAAAACTTTTTGGAAATTTATTTTGGAATATTTAAGGAATTATGGAGCCATAAGCCACCTGAGAGGGGGCCCAGGGGCCCACGCTCCACCAGGGCGCGCCAGGCCCCCTGGTGCGGCCTGATGGAGGGTGGACACCTCGTAGGTCCCTCGGACCTAATTCCAACGCTATAAATTCACATTTTTTCGAAAAAAGTCAGAGAGAAGGTTTCATCTCGTTTCACGATATGGAGCCGCCGCCACCTCCCGTTCTTCATCGGGAGGCTAGATCTGGAGTCCGTTTGGGGCTTCGGAGTGGGGAATCTTCGGTCTTCGTAATCATCAAACCTTCTCCATTGCCAATTCCATGATGCTCCCCACAGGAAGTGAGTATTTCCTTCGCAGGCTTGCTGGTCGGTAAGGAGTTGGATGAGATTCATCATGTAATCGAGTTAGTTTTGGTAGGGCTTAATCCCTAGTATCCACTATGTTCTAAGATTGATTTTGCAATGACTTTGACATGCTTAATGCTGGTCACTAAGGCCCGAGTGCCATGATTTCAGATCTGAACCATTTATGTTATCATCATTGTATCTATGTTCTTAATCCGATCTTGCCTAGTCATATGCACCTATTACGTGTTATGATCCGTCAACCCCATAGTGACAATATTTGGGATACTTCACGGTGATGACCGTAGTTTCAGGAGTTCATGAATTCACTAAGTGTCAATGCTTTGTTTCCCTATTAAAAGGAGGCCTTAATATCCCTTAGTTTCCTTATGGACCCCGCTACCATGGTAGGGTAGGACAAAATAGACGTCATGCAAGTTCTTTCCCATAAGCACGTATGACTATATACGGAATACATGCCTACATTACATTGACGAACCGGAGCTAGTTTTGTGTCACCCTAGGTTATGACTATTATATGATGAATATCATCCAAAAAATCCTCCGATCTAGTGCCTACGAGTTTTCCACTTATTGCTCTTGCTAAGTTACTACTATTGTTGTCACTGTTGCACTTGCTATAAAATCACTACTACTGTTACCGCTACTACCGCTATCAAACCATCATATTACTGTACTATTGATCACTTTGCTGCAGATATTTATCTCCAGGTGTGGTTGAATTGACAACTCAACTACTAATACTCTCAAATATTCTTTGGCTCCCCTTGTGTCAAATCTATAAATTTGGGTTGAATACTCTACCCTCGAAAATTGTTGCGATGCCCTATACTTGTGGGTTATCAAGACCTTTTTTGGCACCGTTGCCGGGGAGCATAGCTATATTTGCTGAGTCACTTGGGATTTATATCAATTGATCACTATGAAGAATCTGAAAGATACTAAAACAAATATTTTTCCTCTAAGACGAGGGGAGGTAAGGAACTGCCATCTAGCTCTGCACTTGATTCACCTTGTGTTATGAGTAAATTTGCAACACCACCACATGCTATTAATCCTGATATTGATGATGCAACATCTGCTATGAATGATGCTTATGATGATGCTAGTAATATGCTTGATGATAATGTGCCATTAGGTGAGTTTCTCGATGAACAAATTGCTAGAGCTAAAGATAATAAAATTACTGAAACTGATGAATCTGCTGAAATTGATGAGAACATTGAAACTAATGATTATGAAACACCTAATAGACTTAGCTCTCCTAGATTTGAAATGCCTAAGATACCTGAAGGTTATGCTTTGGATGGAGAAATAGCTAGAGAGATTCTTGCTTGTAAGGATAGGAATGATGTTAAGAAACTACTATGCAAGTATAAAGAAAAGACTTTGAATGCTAAAATGAAATGTGATCCTAAGTTTGCTACATCACCTATCTTTGTTACCGATAAGTATTATGAATTCTCTGTCGACCCAGAATTAATTACTTTGGTTGAATTCGATCCTATTCATGGCCATGAAACTGAACTGTGATAGCACACCTTACCAAGCTGGATGATATAACTACCCTATTTGCTCATGATGAGAAGATTCGCTACTATTATATTCTCAAATTATTTCTGTTCTCATTAAAGGGCGATGCTAAGATATGGTACAATACTCTTACTCTTGGTTGTGTGCGTAGTCCCCAGGATATGATTTACTACTTCTCTGAAAAACATTTTCCTGCTCATAAGAAACAAGCAGCCTTACATGAAAAAGTTAACTTTGTGCAAATTGAGGACGAAAGTCTCCCACAAGCTTGGGGGGAAGCTTCTCCAATTGCTTAATGCTTGGCCTGATCAGCCACTTAAGAAAAATGAAATACTTGATATCTTCTATAATGGACTAACTGATGGTTCTAGGGACTTCCTAGATAGTTGTGCTGGTTGTGTTTTCAGGGAACGAACTGTCGAACAAGCTGAGGAACTATTGAATAATATATCGAAGAACTATGATGATTGGACTCTCCCTGTACTACCAATTGAAGTCACTCCAAAGAAGAGGGGTATCTTATTTCTCAATCCTGAATATATGCAAGAGGCAAAGAAATGTATGAAGGAAAATGGTATTAAAGCTAAGGATGTTAAGAATTTACCACCTATTGAAGAGATTCATGGACTCAACACACCACCACCTCCACAGGTGGTAGAGGTAAATTATTTATTAAAGTTTGATGAAGGTGATATCCCTTATAATAAACATCCTAGTCAATGCTTATATGAGTTTGATAACTACATTATGAAGCAAGAGCACTTCAATGCAAATGTTCTGAAACACTTGAAATATAATTTTGATATGATTGCTCGCTTGAGTGACATGTTATTTCGAATCAGTAATGATGTTAGAGGTGTAGGAAAACATGCCTCTATGGTTCAAACTCAGCTAGAACAAGTTGCTAAATCTCAAAGAGAATTGCTTGATGAAATGAATAATAATAGGAATGATCATGTTGTCAGAGTAGTGGCTAGAGGAGGTAGAATGACCCAAGAACCTCTTTATCCTGAGGATCATCCTAAAATAATTGAACAAGAATCTCAAGGAATTAATGCTGATACACCTAGTCCTTCTAAGAAGAAAAAGAAAAAGAAAAATGATAGGACTCTGCATGCTTCTAGTGAACCTCAGATAAAAAAACCTCCTGATGATACTAATGATGTTTCTATTTCTGATGCTGAAATCAATCCGGTAATGAACATCCACCTAGTGATAATGATAATGATAGTAATGTTCATGAGGATACTCAACCTACTAATGATAAAGAACCAGATAATGATGTAGAAATAGAACCTGCTGCTGATCTTGATAAGCCACAACCTAAAAATAAACGATATGATAAAAAGGTCTTTGTGGCTAGAAAACATGGTAAAGAAAGAGAACCATGGGTTCAAAAACCCATGCCTTTACCACCTAAACCCTCTAAGAAAAAGGACAATGAAGAATTTGAAGCTGTGCTGAAATGATTAGGCCAGTCTTTTTGCGTACTCGTTTAACGGGTATCTTAAAGATGCCTCCTTATGCTAAATACATGAAAGACATTATCACTAATAAAAGAAAGATACCTGAAGTTGAAATCTCCATCATGCTTGCTAATTATTCTTTTAAGGATGGAGTACCTAAAAAACATGGAGATCCTAGAATACCAACTATACCTTGCTCCATTAAAAGAAATTATGTCAAAACTGCTTTGTGTGATCTAGGAGCTGGTGTTAGTGTTATGCCTTTGTCTTTATATAAAATACTTGATTTTAATAAAATCACACCTACTAAAATATCATTGCAAATGGTGTCAAATCAACTGCCATACCTATCAGTATTTGTGAGGATGTGCCCATTGTTGTTGCAAATGTTACTATCTTCACGGACTTTGTTATTCTTGATATGCCCGAGGACGACAACATGTTGATTATCCTTGGTAGACCCTTTTTGAATACTACAGGGGCTGTTATTGATTGCAATAAAAGCAAGGTCACTTTTCATATCAATGGTAATGAGCATACAGTGCACTTTCCGAAGAAACAATTCCAAGTGAATGGTGCGAATGTTATCGAAAATTCTTCGACACTTATTATTGGAAGCTTTCAATTACCTCTACCCACTGTCAAAAATAAATATGATATTATTATATTTTGGGATATGCATATCCCATTGAGGTAACCTAGTGTTTTACGAAAGTTCTTCGGTTTCATGCGAATTGAAAGTGGTTGTTAATAAGACTTGATCAACCTTATTAATGGATCATTTTCGAGAGGCATGAAGTTGATGAATTTAGTAGACACAAATCTTTGTACCCACCTTTAGTTTTATGTTTTTCCTAGTTAATTTAAATAAAATGCCATGCTTTTCCAGTCTTTTTTTCCCGTGCAATAAAAAAATGACCCAAAAATAAAAGTTCCTGGGATGCTCTAAAAATTTAACACGATTTGTTTTCTAATTATTTGTGAATTTCTAGGACAAATAACACCAGAGGGGGGGGGGTGTGTGCACCAGGTGGCCACACTCCACTAGGACACGCCACACCCCCTGGCACAGCCTGGTAGAGGGTGGACCCCTACTAGGTCCTATCACTTATCTCTTTAGCCCATGTCATCTCCTACCTCGTGCAAAAATCACCATTGCTCTCTCCCTTGTTTTCTTTCTCAAGAACCCGTGGATTTCGATCTATTTGCTCAAAGCTCCTTTTCCGAAACTGTTTTAGGGGATTGCTTCTCGGTATGTAACTCCCCCATTGCTCTAATTAGTTTTTGATTTAGTGGTTTATTTTCAGAATAATTAGCAACTCTTGGTGCTTCTATATATGAGCTTGCATGTTGAATTCTTAGAGTTCTAAGTAGTTTGAATGCTTGATATGGCCTCTATGCATCCCTAGGAGTAGTTGCTATCAATCTTATTTAGTTTTGTTAACAAATTTTTGTGGACTAAAAATTTTCAGAATTTTATTTTTAGAAATAAAGATGAATTTCTTTGGGAAGTACTCCTCCAAGAAGAATGCCAAGGGAGTTATTGGGGAGTCATCTGATAGTGACCTACACATTCCAAGGAAGGAAGAAGTTCGGTTGTGTGAATGGCCACATATTCCATTTATGGAGGAAGCCGATTTCTATCAAAAAATTTCTCAATTTATTGACAATGCTGGGCTGACCAACTTCCTTGCAGATAAGTGTGACCAGTATCACATCCTCACAAATTCCTCTGTGCAAAGTTTTAATTTCCTAAATAGGAATAACCCTTGTGAGGTGTAGTTTAATTTATATGCTGAAAACTATACGATACCATTCACCGAATTTTGTGACATATACGTGATTCCTTCTGACGGTGAATTAAGAGAGCCTAGACTAGTAGAGTTTGAGGATTTTCTCCTCACTTTAACAGTGGGTGATGACAGAGGCATATCGAAAACCACTGCCACTAGTTTGCAGTTTCCTTTTGTGCACTACTTTGCTATATTCATTTCTAAGTGTTTAATTGCTAAGGAAAAGATCAGTGCACTCAGTGCTCCAGACCTCACCATTTTGCGACGTGCACTATATAGTGATCACACTTTTATCCTAGGATCTATTGTCACACGACGCCTACAACTTAACAAGAGTAAGGGCAAGATACATGGTGGCATTTATGCTACTCGCTTAGCGAGTTGTTTAGGAGTTCAGATACACCTTCATGATTGTCTTTTGCCCAAGGTTGGGATCACCACTTTGATGAGGCTGACCAATTTCATAATATTCGCTATAATCTTGTATTTAGCATCATAACCCATGATGTTATCCCGTTGCTTGCACCTGCTTTGTTTGATTCTGTTGCCAGGAATGGACACAGAATTATGCCGGATGATATCATCGCCTATTGGAACAACCAAGCTATGGCAGAGGAGGAACCCCAGGATTAGGATGCTCAGGTACCTCCTCCACCACAATTCAACATGGGACCAGATGGCTACTACGTATGGTGATTACCAAGCTAGGACAAGAGCCTAAGCTTGGGGAGTACGTACTTCCACTGACATTACATTCATGTTCACACATTTCATTCCAGTTGTCGATGTCCACACTCTTTCATTGTATTATCCATGTTAGATTTATTTTTCTTGTTTTCTTCTTGTGTGTTTGAAAAACTTTGAGAAAATACAAAAATACTTCTTGATTCTTTTTCTTCTTCTTTTCAGTCTAGTTAGTTGTAGTATTAAAAGAAAACCCAAAAATATTTTTCATTTCTTCTCTTGCTTGTTGGGAGTTCTCCCATGTAAATAGTTTTTCTCGTTTTTGTTTTCCTTCTATTATTTGATTTCTTCATGAGAAAACTAAAAACTCAAAAAATATTTTAGTGTGTTTCTTTGAAATTCTCTTTATTTTATCGAGTCATACCAAGGGGAAGACCACAATGAAAATGTTGAGTGGCTCTCATATGCATTATCATTGATCTAACACAAAGCTAATATTACTTTGTCTTCTCCTCTTGAATAAAATGTTTGCAGATTCCATCTTAGTCCACGACAGTCTTGCACTACTATTATTTTCATGTCATTCAATTGTGCAAGTGAAAGGAAATAATGACAACATTTGGTGAATTTACCGTGGCAGAGAAAAGCGGGTATGAACTCAACTTGTTCTTGTTTTTGTAAATATGTTTAACCTAGTATCCATGATTCAACACATTATGATTGGACATGTTTGCAATGACAATTAGAGATTATAGTGGTTCATCCCATGCTCAAGTAGCTAGGAGTGGATAATGATTTATCTTGGATGTCAACATGCATTAAAATGGTTGTGATGTAGTATGATGATATGATATCCTCCTCCGAATGTTTCAAGCGGCTTGACTCGGTACATGTTCACGCATGTAGTTGAATCAAAACCAACATAGCCTTCATGATATTTATGTTCATGGTGTCCATATCCTACTCGTGATAGCATTCAATGTTTAGTATTCGTAATGCATGTTTATGACCATATTCTCTCTCTAGCTAGCCACTTCTCAACCTTTTTGCTAGCCTTCACCTGTACTAAGTGGGAATTCTGCTTGTGCATCCAAATTCTTAAACCAAAGTTATTTAGAAGAGTCCAGCATACCTACCTATATGCGGTATTACTCTCCCATTCCAAGTAAATCTGCATGTGCCACCTCTAAAATTTCAAATGAACATCTATTTTGTGTGCCTGGACCACTCATGGAGCGACACGGGGTGGTCAATATCTTCCATGTTAAGCGGGTTACTCTCATGATGAGTGTTTATTCACTAGTCCTTGCATGACAAGGGTGGTAATAGGGATTCCCAGTCCCGAAATCAAAATCAATGCAAATAATTAAACAAAACTCCCCCAAGAATGTTGTTGGTTTCGACAGTACCCGTGGATTCGGCTTACCGTGAAGTGTGTTTATTCGTGGAGGGGGAGTAAACATTTACTTATACCGGTTGGAACCGCCACTAATTTGTTTAACATGGAATGTATTGATAGCTCTTGGTCGTAACATTGATAGGTAGGGTGTACCTCTCAAAATTATATTATCTCTTATTTAATCCTTGAGCTCTAGCACCTATGAAATCCCTGCTTCCCTCTGTAGAGGGACTATCTATTTACTTTAATGTTGAGTCATCACCTTCTAAAATAAAGCGCCAGATCTGAGAGCACTATTGTCATCCTCATGCATTGTGTATAGTGAATGGTGGATGCATCATGACTGAATCTATTCTACCATGAATTACAATGTTTAGTCGCTGCTTGAACTTTGGAGGTGCTTTGCATTTATGTATTGCGGTCTCAGAAAGGGCTAGTGAGATACCACTATTGTCATATTATATCTTGATTGTTTTGATAAATTGTTTGCACTTGAGATATCTTATTATTGCTCGCTAGTTGCTTGTGTCATTGATATGAGTTAATATAGTATTTAAGTGTTATTGTTGGCATGGTTAGTCATGATCTCTGCTGAAAACCTAGATGCTACTTAAGCATATAAATGTAAACAAGAACAAAAGAGTTCGTAAAAGTTTTTCTTTCTCACTTTTAGTTTGTCAACTAAAATGCTTGAGGACAAGTAAGTGTTTAAGCTTGGGGGAGTTGATACGTCTCCAACGTATCTACTTTTCCTAACACTTTTGCTCTTGTTTTGACTCTAATCTGCATGATTTGAATGAAACTAACCCGGACTGACGCTGTTTTCAGCAGAACTATAATGATGTTGTTTCGTGCAGAAATAGAAGTTCTCGGAACGGAGCAAAACTTTTAGGAGATTTATTTTGGAATATTTAAGGAATTATGGATCCAGAAGCCACTTGAAAGGGGGCCCAGGGTGCCCACGCTTCACCAGGGTGCGCCAGGCCCCCCTAGCGTAGCCTGGTGGAGGGTGGACACCTCGTGGGTCCCCCGGCCCTAATTCCAACGCTATAAATTAACATTTTTCCAGAAACAATCAGCTAGAAGGTTTTACCTCGTTTCATGATACGGAGCCATAGCCACCTCCTATTCTTCATCGGGAGGCCAGATCTGGAGTCCGTTCGGGGCTCCGAAGAGGGGAATCTTCGGTCTTCATCATCATCAACCCTTCTCCATCGCTAATTCCATGCTGCTCCCCACCGGGAGTGAGTAATTCCTTCGTAGGCTTGCTGGTCGGTGAGGAGTTGGATGAGATTCATGATACGTCTCCAACATATCTATAATTTTTGCTTGTTACAAGTTGTTATATTATCATTCTTTGATGTTTTACAATCATTTTATTTCAACTTTATATCATTTTTTGGGACTAACCTATTGACATACTGCCAAAGTGCCAGTTGCCGTTTTTTGCTTGTTTTTTACTTCCCAGAAAATTAGTACCAAAGGGAGACAAAATGATGTGGGGATTTTTGCGGATCTTTTATGGACTAGAAGAAAGACGGGCCAAAGAACATCAAAAGAGGGGGCCTAGGGTGGCCAGCACCCACAAGGGCGCGCTAGAGGCCCCCTGGCGTGACTTGATGGGTGCCGAGGCCCTCGGTCACCCCCTCAACCGACTATCGTGCCTATAAATTCCCAGAAAATCCAAAACCCTAAGGGGGTCGACGAAGCACAATTCCAGCCGCGACAAGTTCCAGAAACTATAGATCCAATCTAGACACCATCACGGAGGGGTTCATCTTCATCATAGGTGCCTCTTCGATGATGCGTGAGTAGTCCACCATATACCTACGGGTCCATAGGCAGTAGCTAGATGGCTGCCTCTCTCTCTCTCTCTCTTATGATTCTCAATACAATGGTCTCCTGGAGATCTATTTGATGTAAATTTTTGTTATGTGTTTGTTGGGATCCGATGAATTTTGAGTTCATGATTAGTTTCTATCCATGAATATTTTTTTGAGTCTTCTTTGATCTCTTACATGCATGATTGCTTATAGTCTCGTATTTCTTCTTTGGATCTTTTGTTTATATAGGCCAACTACATTGATTTGTCTTGGCATGGGAAGAGGTGCTTTGTGATGGGTTCGATCTTGCGGTGTTCTTTCCGAGTGACATAAAGGGCAGCAAGACAAGCATGTATCATTGCTATTAAGGATAACAAGAAGGGGTCTATTCCTATATGAATAGATCTTGTCTACATCATGTCACCATTTTTATTGCATTACTCCGTTTTTCCATGAACTTAATACACTAGATGCATGCTGGATAGCGGTCGATGTGTAGAGTAATAGTGGTAGATGGAGGCAGGAGTCGGTCTACTTATCTTGGACGTGATGCCTATATAATGATCATTGCCTTGAATATTTTCATGACTATTCAATTTTCTATCAATTGCCCAACAATAATTTGTTCACCCACCGTGCGCTATACTCATGAGAGAAGCCACTAGTTAACCCTATGGCCCCCGGGTCTACTTTTCCATCATATTGCTTTCTGATCAACGTTTTTGCAATATTTGTTTTCAGATCTACAAAACCAAAAAACCAAAAATAGATTGCTACATATTTACTCTTTTATTTTGTGTTCTTGCGAGATCTATCTCTCCAACCTACCATTACATAATCTATCTTATTACCGTAGAGAGCGTGACAACCTCTCTTTCGCGTCGGGTTGCAAGTACTTGTTGTTTGTGTGTAGGTGTTGTTTACGTGGGTGCATGATCTTACTCTACGGATTGATACCTTGGTTTCATAATTGAGGGAAATACTTACCGCTGCTGTGCTACATCATCCATTCCTCTTTGGGTGAATACCGATGCGGTCTCAAGCCACGTCAAAGGAATTTCTGGCGCTGTTGCGGGGGAGGAAGCAATCTCATCTACCAGGTTCCTAATCACAAATCTCATCTCCATGCAATTACATTATTTCCCATTTTCCTCTCGTTTTCCTCTCCCCCACTTCACCAATTTGCCGTTTTATTCACCCTCTCTTTTTTGTTTGCCCCTTTTCTCATCAGATCTCTTGTTCGCCAATCGCTTCACTATGACTAGCATCACTACCCCCCTGTCACGAGATTTTGAAGTTCTATACTTCAAACAAAAACAATTGGAAAATTTGAAAGATGCTTGGTATAGATTGATGGATTCGTATCGTATTTCAAACTAAAGGGAGATGCAAAGGTTTTGCTTCAATTTTTTTACATAGGATTAACTTTGCATTATAGACAACTTTTGGATTTTGCCGCTAAAGGAAACATTACTGAACTTCATCCCAACGCTGCTTATGAAATTTTGGAGGGAATACTGGGAGTTCCTCCACCCAAAAAGGTTCCCTCTCTCACACAAGAAGGGGTGCAAATTCTAGACAAATTGAGTCATTTGCATAAAAATTTGGTTGAGTTGCAAAAATATCATGAGCCTCTTAAACATATTGGGGGAAACTTGAATCGCATGAACACTTTGATTACTCTTTGCAATAAGTGCCTGGATATTTTAGATCTCAAGATGGTTTCTTCTCCTGAAATTGTGGGTAAGCGTAAAGAACCTCTCGGATTTGAAAAAGCCCTCATAAAAGTGGCAAAACTAAAGATGACAATGCTTGAATCTATCTGTTATGCCTAGCTAGGGCGTTAAATGATAACGTTTGTTGGGAGGCAACCCAACGAATAAGTAAAATTTCCATTTTTCCTTTATGATTTAATGCCTCATTTATGATTGTGTTTTATTGTTTGTTTATTGTTTGTTCCAAGTAATGCCTTTCGGATGATTCATGGGAAGAGTAGAAGTGATGCTGAATATTGAACAAAAACTTTGCATCCAGTATATGAATTTTCATTTTTACTGGAATGCGATATTGAGCTGAAATTTTAACACAGTGTTTATATACAAATCCTCTACGTTTTCCTAATTTATCAGAATTTTTAGAGTTCTATAAGTATGGGTAGAGTACATATTACTACAGACTATTCTGTCTGAAACAGATTCTGTTTTCATGTAACATCCCAAAATTCTATTTTGGAATGTTATGAAATATAGCTATGCATCCATCATCATCATTGCTTGAATATATGAAATAGTTGAAATGCTCCTTCTAAATTTCTGAAAGTCCTTTCTACTTTCAATGTGCTTCTTTCACCTAATTGAAATTCTTGGTAAAAAGTTCAAATAAGAGAGGAGGAACATGACACTCCACACCAGGACCTAATTGGTGTTTTATTTGAACAATAAAAAAAACCAGGGGTTGTTTTGAAAATATTTGCAAAAGGATTTAAAAGCAAATAGGCCATTTCTGAAAATAATATTTTTTCAAAGTGTTCAAATGACAGAATAAAAATGTTCAATAAATGGAATTTATTATTCTGTTAATTTTGATATATAATACTCCTATATTTGAGAATGTGTTGAATGCTTTCAAAGAGGTTTTACTGCTCTGAATATTAAAAAGAGTAACGGATTTGCATTTAAACAGGCCGGCCCACGGGCATTTATTCGCGAATTGATTAGGAGCCGGTCGACCGACGTGCCTTCGCCGCTCCTTCTCTCTCTGACACCCGGACCCACCCGACCGACCGTTTGCACCGCGCGGTCGCCCTCTTCCTCGCGCGCGCGCCGCCGTCGCCGAGATTCCCTCGCCCCGGATCTCCCTCCTCTCTCCTCCCCGCACCCACCCGAGCACCCTATAAGTAGCCCCTGCCCCTCCTCTCTCCATTCCCCCCCGAATCCCTTCTCTCCCTTGCCGAGACGCTGCCCAAACACCTCGCCGGAGCTGCTCCGACCGCCGAAGCTCTCTCCACTCGTGCTCGTCGCCTCGGACGTCCCCTCGCCCCTCTGACCCCACCACTCGACGCCGGATGCCCGCCGCTGCCATCTGCACCCCTCCGACGCCTCCCTCGACCATCGGAGCGACCTCCCCGACGACCTCACCGCTTCGGACTCGCCGGAGAACCCCTCACCGGCGACCCCTTCCTCTGTAAGCTCCCTGGACCGTCGGATATATAATCAACGCATGGGATTAGAACAGTTTAAAACCCGAACCGGTATCCTCATTAGTTCGGTCGATCGCCCGTAACCCCGTTCGGACACTCCCTTAGCCACTCACAGGCTGCCACGTAGCCCCTGGCCGTCCGATAGTTTTTTGTTTTGTTTTCTGTTTTGTTTTAATTAACAGAAACTTTTCAAATTTGTTTTAGCTATAAATTTTAATCTGTTTAATGTTTTGAGTTGATTATTTTTGCAATAGCTCACATTTTTCATGTAGTTCACCCTGTAGTCTTAGATTTTCAAAGTGAACTCTAAAATTTGAATTTAATCAAATTTGCTCAAATCATTCAAATCTAAATAACTAGAGTTTGAAAATAGATTTTGATATGAATCTTTTTGCTACTGTTTGGTCCTAGTTAGGATTATCCTCATGCTTAGTTTGAGGATTTTTAGGGTGATTTTGATTAGTGTCCTAGCTATAAACAGATTCTGCCTATTAGTTAGTATAGTTTTATTTATTTAGTTTTTAGTTAGTTTAAATTAGATTTAGTTTTATTTTGTTTAGTAGGCGCTGTTGCTTGAACATTTAGTGTTTTACATACTGTTAAAAAATGTAAATTTGCTTAGTTTGTTTCTTTATTAACATAGGAATCACAACTTCTTTTCAAATAGGTTTAATTTGATTAAAACAACTAGTTAGTAATAGTTTTTCGTTCAACAAAGTTTTATATAATTTAATTCTGTTTTCTAAGACAAGTTTAATTGTAAATTCTTTTTTGTTAAGAACATGTTTTGTTAATAAATAATAAGTTTAGTTTCATTCTTTTGTTAGTAAAACTATAGTTGATTCATATAGTGTTTATCAAAACTTTTATAAACTTTACTAAAGTTTTTCTCAACAAACTTTAAATTTATTTAATTCTGTTATTAATAATTTTTTTATTGTTTTCTTGCTGTCAACTATTGTTTTGGTTAATACAAATGGTTACATTATGTTAGTAATGTTTTATCCATCACCTTTTTTGGAAACAAAACTTTGTGTGTTTTCTTGCTTGTGATTTGTGCATTGTTTTGTCTTGATTGTTTACTATTTCATTGTTGATGTTTGTGAGTTACATTATTTTTGTTGTATGTTTATTTGAGTGCTCTTGTTTGCTTCGTTAGATTATCCGGAGTGCGAGGCTTGTTACTTAGAGTCACTCACGTACGAAGATCATCAATCAGGCAAGTCACTTTGATCATCTTTACCCATGTTTTTATTGCATTAGTTCTTCCATCACCCCAATTGCATGCAAAGTGTGTTAGTTGGAAACTTGGTCACATTGTTGTAGTATCATGTGGTAGGTACCCCCTCAACACTTGACACGTTGGCCTCGGGAAACGTTGTTTTACATTTTGCTATGCTATTAGTAGACGGGGTTGGTTGTGTGATTCATGAGAGTTGAGAGAGTTAATAATTTCAAGACCTACATAATGATCAAGACTTCAAGACTCCGAGTTTTCAACATACCTCTGGGTGGATGATGGTTGAACGGCACCCTGGAGAAACCAGTGGATTTGCCTAGGTGTTGCTGGAGATGGCCAGTATTCACGCGGAAAGGTCCACCCAGGCACAAAGAGATGGATGGATGCTTCAAAACCCAAGGCTTACCTGCACAGCCACAAGTCATTATGGGCTTTGGCTTGGTTGGATATCGTGGTGACCCTGGACAGGTGGTGCTACGAGATGTAGAAGAACGGTAGGAAAGGATGGGCACCGACAGAGTCGCAGGGAAACCCTTTGGAAGACCATGTTTTGGTCATCCATTTCTCAAACACCCTGAAGTGCGAGAAATCAAACGGAGGTGACCAAATCTTGTGGGGAACGTGTGCGAAGCTCTACAGAGTACTCAAACCTAATCGATTAGCCGTGTCCACGGTCATGGACGACTTGAGCCAAAGGAACTGAAACTTCCGGAACTCTCAACACAATTAATATGATGATGTGGGTATTAATAACTCGGGTATGAGAATTGGTTGGTGGAACCATCTCATTAATCAACTAACTTAGTAATAATTTTTTTTTCTTACCCCTTCTCTTGATGTAGGAAAAACTTAGCTTTACGCAAAAACTTACCACCCCACCTGCCATATATGCATATAGATTAGATGATTATCTTTTCACCCCCTTTTGTGACTTTGCCGGCATATTCAATATGCTGACCTATATGGCTGCAACGTATCATGTTGCAGAGTACTTTTCCGACTAGGAGTGAGGATATGCTCTACGCTCGGTGAGATGCCCTTGGAGTCAGATGGACTCATCTACCCTCGATGCTTCCGCAAGATTTAGATATTCTCATGAGTTGGCCTTCAGCCACTTTATTGTAATAAAGGACTCGACATGAGATTTCAAATTAATATAATGCTGTGTGATTTCTCTTTGATATATACATTGTTGTACCGTGTGTGTACCAGCATGATCTTGGGATGGTACGGAAACACCGGAGATTCGACCTTTCTGGTCGGGTCGCTACAGAAATGGTATCAGAGCACACGCTGACCGTAGGACGTAACCTCTAGGATTGGAAAGCCTTAGGATTTATTTCCCTTTGTCTTTAAAAAAAATTCTTATACTCTCATCTACTCGTTTCTGACTTCTCTCCGATTATTTCAAAATTTATAGATGGCCACCTTCATCCCAGTGTTGATCACGGAGTTTTGCCAGCCTGACGCAACGATGCTATTTGGTAAGGAGCTGATGAGGATCGTCAAGGATGTAAGGATTGCTTTGCCGAGCATCACTGGGATTCCTATCATGTCCTTTCCACAAGATGGATGCTACAGGATCGAGGTGCACATCCCAGGGAAGACCTTTGGGAATCAGAAGGAACCCATCGACTTCAAGTTTGTGGCACCCAGCTGGATACTTGGAAGAGACATGGCCATTCATCATGCCCTTGGACGTATTCAGGAGGAATACAGAGGTGGAACCATTTCACCAGGACTCAGCGTGGTTTGTCGCAGAGATGCCAATGGAAACATCATAACCCCTCCCATTGCAGACACCACCATTTCCTATATCCAGACCTTGGAGACTCACATCAGGACTCTGGAGCTTCGAGTTCGTGCTGATACGAAGACAATCAAGAATCTGATGAACCGCGAGATTGACCTCGAAGCTGACTTATGGGAAGCCGAGTACGAGCATGAGTATGAGGTGAAGGATTTCTTAGACAGGATCGACAAGCTGAACACTCGCATCGCCACTCTGGAGGAATAGATGGACATGGGTGAAAATCTTCATCCCGAAGGAGACATGCCTCCTTTCATCAGCGACGATGATGACTATGAGGAGAGCACCACTGGAGGAGGCTCAGTCACCATGTACTTCTGAGGAAAACTTTAGTTATGCCCTCCATGTATCTTTTATTTTCAACGTTAAGAGCGTAGGTCGATGTGTAGTTTGATTGAGACTTGTATTCTCGATGTTTGACCTTGATTGAATAAATGAATGAGTGTTTGGTGTGAGATGTTTGTTACATTGCATATGGGTAGTGAATTTCTCCTTTTAGGCCCTTGTTCTATTCTAATTCTCACCCCTCTGAAAACAGCAAGATGCCTCCACGACGTGAGTCCGACTTCACCTTCCCGCCGGAACTCACGCAGGGAGATTGAGTTCCTAATAGAGCTACAACCAGGGACAGCCCCAATTTCCAAGAGACCCTATCGGATGCCCGCAAATGATTTGGTGGAAATCAAGAAGCAGATTAAGGAGTTATTGGACAAGGGATATATTCGCCCAAGTTCTTCACCTTGGGGAGCCCCAGTTCTTTTGGTGGAGAAGAAGGATAAAACCTTGAGGATGGTAGTCGATTATCGTGCCTTGAACGAGGTGACTATCAAGAACAAGTACCCTCTACCGATAATTAATGACTTGTTTGATCAGCTAGTAGGCGCCAAAGTATTCTCCAAGATCGATCTTCGATCGGGGTATCACCAACTAAAGATTCGTGAACAGGATATACCCAAAACAGCTTTCACCACAAGGTATGGCTTGTATGAGTATACTGTCATGTCCTTTGGTTTGACTAATGCTCCTACCTACTTCATGAATATGATGAACAAGGTGTTTATGGAATATTTAGACAAGTTTGTCGTGGTGTTCATCGATGACATTTTGATATTCTCCAAGAACGAGGAAGAACACAAGGAACATTTGCGTTTAGTTCTGGAGAAGCTGAGAGAGCATCAGTTATATGCCAAGTTCAGCAAATGTGAATTTTGGCTGACGGAAGTCGGATTCCTTGGACATGTTATTTCCGAAGAAGGAATAGCCGTAGACCCCGCTAAGGTTGAAGCCGTCACCGAGTGGAAGTCACCCACCTCAGTTAAGGAGATCCGCAGTTTCCTCGGACTTGCCGGATATTACCGGAGGTTCATTGAGAATTTCTCAAAGATAGCCAAGCCCATGACAGAGTTGTTGAAGAAAGAGTCTAAGTATATTTGGACCGAGAAATGTGAAGCCAGTTTCCAGGAGTTGAAGAAACGTTTGGTCACAGCCCCAGTATTGATTTTGCCCAATATTCGGAAGGACTTCCAAGTTTATTGTGATGCTTCACGTAGGACTTGGAGGAGTACTCATGCAAGATGGAAAGGTTGTAGCTTATGCATCCAGACAACTACGACCTCATGAGTTGAATTATGCCACCCATGATTTGGAACTAGCAGCCATAGTGCACGCACTCAAGACCTGGAGACATTTCCTTATTGGAAATAGTTGTGATGTTTACACCGACCATAAGAGCCTGAATTATATCTTCACGCAGAAAGAGTTGAACCTCAGACAGAGGAGATGGTTAGAGTTAATCAAGGACTATGACATGAGATTACACTACCATCCAGGTAAGGCTAATGTTGTAGCCGATGCCTTGAGTCGGAAAACCTATGTAAACACACTCACAACGGGAGGATTACCCCAAGAGTTAGCCGATGATCTCAGAGAGCTCAGGCTAGAGATAGTTCCAAGCGGATATGTTGCCACACTAGAAATCCAGTCCACCTTGACCGAACGAATTCGTGAAACCCAAAAGACAGACAAGGAAATAGCTGAGATTAAGCAAAGAATGAAAGATGGTAAAGCTAAAGGTTTTCGTGGGGATGAGCAAGGAACTATGTGGTTTGAGAACCGCATCTTTGTGCCCAATGACCCAGAGCTCAGGAAGTTGATACTTCAAGAAGCCCATGATTCCCCTTACTCAATACACCCAGGCAACACCAAGATGTACCTAGATTTGAAAGAAAGTTATTGGTGGATAGGTATGAAGAAGGATATTGCAGAACATGTTGCAATATGTGATGTTTGTCAACGAGTAAAGTCGGAACATCAGAAACCAGCAGGGTTACTCCAACCTTTGCCGATACCTGAGTGGAAATGGGAAAAGCTTGGTATGGATTTCATCACAGGACTACCCAGGACCCGTTCAGGTTATGATTCCATCTGGGTAGTGGTAGACCGCTTGACCAAGGTGGCTCATTTCATTCCAGTGAAAACCACCTATACCAGCGCTAAGCTAGCCAAGATATATATGACCAGGATCGTATGTCTGCATGGAGTTTCGAGGAGTATCGTGTCATATAGAGGAACACAATTTACGTCAAAGTTTTGGCATCAGTTACATGAAACTTTGGTTACAAGACTGGAGTTCAGTACAGCTTTTCATCCGCAGACCGATGGACAGACTGAGAGAGTCAACCAGATTCTGGAAGACATGTTTAGAGCTTGTGCGCTAGATTATGGATCTAGTTGGGATGACAACTTACCTTACGTAGAATTCTCGTACAACAACAGTTATTAGACCAGTCTGAATATGGCCCCTTTCGAAGCATTATACGGAAGGAGGTGCAGAACACCATTGACGTGGGATGGTGTTGGAGACCGACAACTTTTTGGTCCCGACCTTATTCGAGATTCAGAAGATAAAGTCAAGTTGATTCGTGATTGACTCAAAATAGCTCAATCCCGACAGAAGAGCTATGCCGACAACAAACGCAAGGAAGTAACGTATGAAGTGGGAGATCGGACATATCTTCGCGTGTCCCCACTTCGAGGAATCAAGAGGTTTGGTGTTAAAGGAAAATTAACACCCAGATTCATAGGCCCCTACAAAATTCTTGAACGTAGAGGCGAAGTTGCATACAAGCTGGAATTGCCGGAAGGATTATCCGGAGTTCATGATGTTTTCCATGTGTCCCAGCTGAAGAAATGCCATGCTGAGATGGCTGATATCCCTTTGAGAGACACCGTGCCCCTAGAGGCCATACAACTTGACAGTGATCTGACCTACTCGGAGAAGCCTGTCAGAATCCTCGAGACTACCAACAGAGTTACCCGCAGCAGGATCATCAAGTTCTGTAAGGTTTTGTGGAGTCACCACACCGAGGAAGAAGCCACCTAGGAACGCGAAGAAGATCTTCGTAGAGACCACCCACACCTATTTTCTAGCCAACCCGAATCTCGAGGGCGAGATTCATCTTAAGGTGGGTAGGTTTGTAACATCCCAAAATTCTATTTTGGAATGTTATGAAATATAGCTATGCATCCATCATCATCATTGCTTGAATATATGAAATAGTTGAAATGCTCCTTCTAAATTTCTGAAAGTCCTTTCTACTTTCAATGTGCTTCTTTCACCTAATTGAAATTCTTGGTAAAAAGTTCAAATAAGAGAGGAGGAACATGACACTCCACACCAGGACCTAATTGGTGTTTTATTTGAACAATAAAAAAACCAGGGGTTGTTTTGAAAATATTTGCAAAAGGATTTAAAAGCAAATAGGCCATTTCTGAAAATAATATTTTTTCAAAGTGTTCAAATGACAGAATAAAAATGTTCAATAAATGGCATTTATTATTCTGTTAATTTTGATATATAATACTCCTATATTTGAGAATGTGTTGAATGCTTTCAAAGAGGTTTTACTGCTCTGAATATTAAAAAGAGTAACGGATTTGCATTTAAACGGGCCGGCCCACGGGCATTTATTCGCGAATTGATTAGGAGCCGGTCGACCGACGTGCCTTCGCCGCTCCTTCTCTCTCTGACACCCGGACCCACCCGACCGACCGTTTGCACCGCGCGGTCGCCCTCTTCCTCGCACGCGCGCCGCCGTTGCCGAGATTCCCTCGCCCCGGATCTCCCTCCTCTCTCCTCCCCGCACCCACCCGAGCACCCTATAAGTAGCCCCTGCCCCTCCTCTCTCCATTCCCCCCGAATCCCTTCTCTCCCTTGCCGAGACGCTGCCCAAACACCTCGCCGGAGCTGCTCCGACCGCCGAAGCTCTCTCCACTCGTGCCCGTCGCCTCGGACGTCCCCTCGCCCCTCTGACCCCACCACTCGACGCCGGATGCCTGCCGCTGCCATCTGCACCCCTCCGACGCCTCCCTCGACCATCGGAGCGACCTCCCCGACGACCTCACCGCTTCGGACTCGCCGGAGAACCCCTCGCCGGCGACCCCTTCCTCTGTAAGCTCCCTGGACCGTCGGATCTATAATCAACGCATGGGATTAGAACAGTTTAAAACCTGAACCGGTATCCTCATTAGTTCGGTCGATCGCCCGTAACCCCGTTCGGACACCCCCTTAGCCACTCACAGGCTGCTACGTAGCCCCTGGCCGTCCGATAGTTTTTTGTTTTTTTTCTGTTTTGTTTTAATTAACAGAAACTTTTCAAATTTGTTTTAGCTATAAATTTTAATCTGTTTAATGTTTTGAGTTGATTATTTTTGCAATAGCTCACATTTTTCATGTAGTTCACCCTGTAGTCTTAGATTTTCAAAGTGAACTCTAAAATTTGAATTTAATCAAATTTGCTCAAATCATTCAAATCTAAATAACTAGAGTTTGAAAATAGATTTTGATATGAATCTTTTTGCTACTGTTTGGTCCTAGTTAGGATTATCCTCATGCTTAGTTTGAGGATTTTTAGGGTGATTTTGATTAGTGTCCTAGCTATAAACAGATTCTGCCTATTAGTTAGTATAGTTTTATTTATTTAGTTTTTAGTTAGTTTAAATTAGATTTAGTTTTATTTTGTTTAGTAGGTGCTGTTGCTTGAACATTTAGTGTTTTACATACTGTTAAAAAAATATAAATTTGCTTAGTTTGTTTCTTTATTAACATAGGAATCACAACTTATTTTCAAATAGGTTTAATTTGATTAAAACAACTAGTTAGTAATAGTTTTTCGTTCAACAAAGTTTTATATAATTTAATTCTGTTTTATAAGACAAGTTTAATTGTAAATTCTTTTCTGTTAAGAACATGTTTTGCTAATAAATAATAAGTTTAGTTTCATTCTTTTGTTAGTAAAATTATAGTTGATTCATATAGTGTTTATCAAAACTTTTATAAACTTCACTAAAGTTTTTCTCAACAAACTTTAAATTTATTTAATTCTGTTATTAATATTTTTTTATTGTTTTCTTGCTGTCAACTGTTGTTTTGGTTAATACAAATGGTTTCATTATGTTAGTAATGTTTTATCCAGCACCTTTTTTGAAAACAAAACTTTGTGTGTTTTCTTGCTTGTGATTTGTGCATTGTTTTGTCTTGATTGTTTACTATTTCATTGTTGATGTTTGTGAGTTACATTATTTTTTTTTGTATGTTTATTTGAGTGCTCTTGTTTGCTTCGTTAGATTATCCGGAGTGCGAGGCTTGTTACTTAGAGTCACTCACGTACGAAGATCATCAATCAGGCAAGTCACTTTGATCATCTTTACCCATGTTTTTATTGCATTAGTTCTTACATCACCCCAATTGCATGCAAAGTGGGTTAGTTGGAAACTTGGTCACATTGTTGTAGTATCATGTGGTAGGTACCCCCTCAACACTTGACACATTGGCCCCGGGAAACGTTGTTTTACATTTTGCTATGCTATTAGTAGACGGGGTTGGTTGTGTGATTCATGAGAGTTGAGAGAGTTAATAATTTCAAGACCTACATAATGATCAAGACTTCAAGACTCCGAGTTTTCAACATACCTCTGGGTGGATGATGGTTGAACGGCACCCTGGAGAAACCAGTGGATTTGCCTAGGTGTTCCTGGAGATGGCCAGTATTCACGCGGAAAGGTCCACCCAGGCACAAAGAGATGGATGGATGCTTCAAAACCCAAGGCTTACCTGCACAACCACAAGTCATTATGGGCTCTCGCTTGGTTGGATATCGTGGTGACCCTGGACAGGCGGTGCTACGAGATGTAGAAGAACGGTAGGAAAGGATGGGCACCGACAGAGTCGCAGGGAAACCCTTTGGAATACCATGTTTTGGTCATCCGTTTCTCAAACACCTTGAAGTGCGAGAAATCAAATGGAGGCGACCAAATCTTGTGGGGAACGTGTGCAAAGCTCTGCAGAGTACTCAAACCTAATCGATTAGCCGTGTCCACGGTCATGGACGACTTGAGCCAAAGGAACTGAAACTTCCGGAACTCTCAACACAATTAATATGATGATGTGGGTATTAATAACTCGGGTATGAGAATTGGTTGGTGGAACCATCTCATTAATCAACTAACTTAGTAATAATTTTTTTGCTTACCCCTTCTCTTGATGTAGGAAAAACTTAGCTTTACGCAAAAACTTACCACCCCACCTGCCATATATGCATATAGATTAGATGATTATCTTGTCACCCCGTTTTGTGACTTTGCCGGCATATTCAATATGATGACCTATATGGCTGCAACGTATCATGTTGCAGAGTACTTTTCCGACCAGGAGTGAGGATACGCTCTACGCTCGGTGAGATGCCCTTGGAGTCAGATGGACTCATCTACCCTCGATGCTTCCGCAAGATTTAGATATTCTCATGAGTTGGCCTTCAGCCACTTTATTGTAATATTTATTGTAATAAAGGACTCGACATGAGATTTAGAATTAATATAATGCTGTGTGATTTCTCTTTGATATATACATTGATGTACCGTGTGTGTACCAGCATGATCTTGGGATGGTACGGAAACACCGGAGATTCGACCTTTCAGGTCGGGTCGCTACATTTCATTGCGTTGTGTGCTAGTTTTGATGAATCTATGGCTTGTATTGGGGGGTATAAGCCATGTTAAAGCTGAAATACAGTAGGTATAATGCAATAAAAAATATGAATGGGTTTGCAACAGCACCTAAAGTAGTGATTTGCTTTCTTATACTATAGGATCTCACAAATTTTTTGTTAAGTTCTCTCTGATTGAAGTTTTCAAGTTTTGGGTGAGATCACAATGGATGAAGGAATAAGGAGTAGAAAAAGCCTAAGCTTGGAGATGCTACCACACCCCCATGATAAATCCAAAGAGAAACAAGCAACTAAGCTTGGGGATGCCCCGAGTGGCATCCCCTTTTTCTTCCAACGATCATCGGTATACTACTTGGAACTATATTTTTATTCGTCACATATCATGAGTTTTGCTTGGAGCATCTTGTATCTTTTCTTTGTTTGCTTTTATCCTTCCTGCACACACCTACTTGAGAGAGCCAAAATATGCTATGATTTGTTAGAATTGCTCTTTATGCTTCACTTAAATCTATTTGACCAAAGGAATTGCTCTAGTACTTCACTTATATATTTTTGAGTACTGTGTGATTGGAAACTTTTGTAGAAATACTCTCATGATTCACTTAGATTAATTTGAGAGTTAGTAAATTTGAATAAATCCTCTCATGCTTCACTTATATTATTTTGAGAGATGAAACTTGTATGCTCATGTTCTTCACTTATATCCATGTGAGCTTATCAAAAAGCAATGGCAACATATGAAACTAGTCCCAAAGTGATAGATATTCAAGAGGGATATAATAAAAACTTTCATGAAGATCATTGGACAAATAAAACATGATTCTTTGCAATAGTTTCGAGACATGAAAATAGCGATACGTGAGTTATGTTGATGAGTAATTATGCTTAGTAAGAATATTGGTGTTAAGGTTTGTGATTCCCTATGCAAGAAATAAAATGAATAGTTGTGCTACGAAATTACATCCTACTTATTGTGCATTATTCAGTGTTAGTTATGCTTAATAACCTCAAGCTATCCTTCACTTGTACTAAGTAGATATACTACTTGTGCATCCAAAATCCTTAAACCAAGTTTTTCCATATGAGTCCACTATACCTACCTATATATGGTATTTCCATGCCATTCCAAGAAAATTTGTATGTGCCATCTCTAAAATTTCAAAATAAAATTTCCCTTTTGTGTGCTCATACAGCTCATGAAATGGTAGGGGGTGACTGATATTTTTTCATGCTAGATGTGTTATTCTCAAGATGAGTGTTTATTCACTTGTGATTGCATGAGAGTATGGCGGTAATAGGGATTCCCAGTTGCCAAAAAAAGAAAAAAATATATTTACTTTATGTTGTCAAATAATAAATTTGTTGGAAAGTGTTGGTATGGAAGACAACCGTGGATACAGACCACCATGGAAAGTGATAGTTTGGTGGAAAAAGGAATACAATTTATTTTTTGTTTGGGAACCATCTATGATGCATCTAGTATGGAAAGATATTTAAATCTCTTAGTCGTTTTCATTGACAGGAAAGGCATGCCACTCAAAAAAAATTCTCTATCAATTTAAACACTTGAGCTCTGGCACCTCTACAAATCCCTACTTCCCTTCGCGAAGGGCCTATCTATTTACTTTATGCAATTTTTATTTTTCAAAATTGAGTCTCCATCTTCTTTTATAAAGCACCAACTAGGGGCACTATGATCATACTCAGCATCAAGTGTAGCTAATATTTGAGTGTGTATTATGAATGGATCAATGATTGAGCATGATGGGCTAGGGATAACTTGCTTTATCGTTGATATTTTGAAGGACATGGTTGCTTGTTGATATGTTTGAGTATTAAAGTTGTCATGTCAATACTAGACTATTGCTTTGAATCATATGAAAAGTCCAAATGTCCATGCTATAAAAGAAAAGAATGTGATGAACATGTTAGGCAACATTCCACATCAAAAATTCTGTTTTTATCATTTACCTACTTCAGGACGAGTAGGAATTAAGCTTGGGGATGTTGATACATCTCCAACCTATCAATAATTTTTGCTTGTTTCATGTTGTTATATTATCATTCTTGGATGTTTTACAATCATTTTATTTCAACTTTGTATCATTTTTTGGGACTAACCTATTGACATAGTGCCAAAGTGCTAGTTGCTGTTGTTGCTTGTTTTTTTACTTCGTAGAAAATCAGTACCAAATGTAGACAAAATGCTGCGGGGATTTTTGTGGATTTTCTATGGACCAGAAGAAAGAAGACAAAACCAAAGAACATCAAAAGAGGGGGCCCAGGGTGGCCAGCACCCACAAGAGCGCGCTAGAGGCCCCCTGACGCGACCTAATGCGTGCTGAGGCCCTCGGGCAACCCCTCAACCAACTACCGTGCCTATAAATTCCCAGAAAATCCAAAAACCCTAGGGTGTCGACAAAACACAAGTCCAGCCGTCGCAGGTTCCAGAACCTCGAGATCCAATCTAGACACCATCATGGAGGGGTTCATCTTCATCATAGGTGCCTCTCCGATGATGCGTGAGTAGTCCACCATAGACCTACGGGTCCGTAGGCAGTAGCTAGATGGCTTCTTCTTCTTCTTCTCTCTCTCTCTCTCTCTCTCTCTCTCTTATGATTATATATACAATGGTCTCTTGGAGATCTATTTGATATAAACTTTTGCGGTGTGTTTGTTGGGATCAGATGAATTTTGAGTTCATGATCAGTTTCTTTCCATGAATATTATTTGAGTCTTCTTTGATCTCTTATATGCATGATTGATTATAGCATCGTATTTCTTCTTTGAATATTTTGTTTAGTCAGGCCAACTAGATGGATTTTTTTGCCAAGGGAAGAGGTGCTTTGTGATGGGTCCGATCTTGCGGTGTTCTTTCCTAGTGATAGAAAGGGTAGCAAGACACACATGTATCGTTGCTATTAAGGGTAACAAGATCGGATATATTCCTACATGAATAGATCTTGTCTACATCATGTCACCGTTATTATTGCATTACTCCGTTTTTCCATGAACTTAATACACTAGATGCATGCTGGATAGCGGTTGATGTGTGGAGTAATACTGGCAAATGCAGGCAGCAGTCGGTCTACTTATCTTGGATGTGATGCCTATATAATGATCATTGCCTTGGATATCGTCATGACTATTCGATTTTCTATCAATTGCCCAACAGTAGTTTGTTCACCCACCGTGCGCTATACTCATGGGATACGCCACTTGTGAACCCTACGGCCCCGGGGTCTACATTTCCATCATATTGTTTTCCGATCTACGTTTTTGCAATCTTTGTTTTTAGATCTACAAAACCAAAAACCAAAAATATATTGCTGCATATTTACTCTTTTATTATGTGTTCTTGCAAGATCTATCTCTCCAATCTATCATTACCTAATCTATCTTATTCCCGTAGAGAGCGTGACAACCTCTCTTTCGCGTCGGGTTGCAAGTATTTGTTGTTTGTGTGCAGGTGCTGTTTACGTGGGTGCGTGATCTTCCTCTACGGATTGATACCTTGGTTTAATACCTGAGGGAAATACTTACCATCGCTGTGCTGCATCATCCCTTCCTCTTTGGTAAATACTGATGCAGTCTCTAGCCACGTCAATTCATCATGTAATCGAGTTAGTTTTGTTGGGGCTTGATCTCTAGTATCCACTATGTTCTAAGATTGATGTTGCTATGAATTTTCCATTCTGAATGCTTGTCACTAGGGCCCGAGTGCCACGATTTCATATCTAAACCGTTTTTGTTATCATCATTATATCTATGTCTTGATCCTATATTGCCTAGTTAAATACACCTATTACGTATTATGATCCGTCATCCCCATAGTGACAATATTTCAGATACTTCAAGGTGATGACCGTAGTGTGAGGAGTTCATGTATTCACTAAGTGTTAATGCTTTGTTCTGGTTTTTCTATTAAATGGAGGCCTTAATATCCCTTAGTTTCCTTATGGACCCCGCTGCCACGGGAGGGTAGGACAAAAGATGTCTTGCAAGTTCTTTTCCATATCTCATTACATTGACGAACTGAAGCTAGTTCTATGTCGCCCTAGGTTATGACTATTATATGATGAATATTATCCAACGAAACTCCAATCCATGGCCTACGAGTTTTCCACTTATTGCTCTTGCTAAGATACTACTATTGTTATCACTGTTGCACTTGCTAAAATATCACTACTACTACTGTTACCGCTACTACTGCTATCAAACCATCATATTACTGTGCTACTAATCACTTCACTCCAAATATTTATCTCCATGTGTGGTTGAATTGACAACTCAACTACTAATACTCTCAAATATTCTTTGGCTCCCCTTGTGTCGAATCTATAAATTTGGGTTGAATACTCTACCCTCGAAAACTATTGCGATCCCCTATACTTGTGGGTTATCAGCTACCATAGTGTATTGTCTGCTCAACTCCATTGCTAGTTCATGCATAGCTTCCATGAGTCTTCCTATAGAAATAGAGGGGCTTGAACAATGGCTCCATTTCGTGCATGGCGCACTGAAATCCCCTTTAAGAATTTGTAAACTAGTCCACTGCTGTTTCCATATCTCATCACTAGGTTTAGTAAATATTTTCTTTTTTTAACCATGCATAGATTCGTAATTGTGGCCACTTCGGTAGAAACTTGTTTGTTCCACACTTAGCAAAAAACTCGAAATCTCTAATTGGCATAAGACGCCCTTATGTTTCCCGACTCATCATTATGACTATAACCCGCAATGTTTAGATACTATTTCTTCTAAGCGTCAGCTCATCATAAGGCAACTCACGCGTTGTAGATACTTATGTTGTCTTATCCTCAATCATAACATATATACTTCTGTAACTTCTTTACTTGCACATAGGTGTCTCATCATGTCAAAAACCACCACATTTAACTGGGTGCCTTCAAAAGCTTCTGAACTCGTGCTTAAATATTATGAAGACCAAGGCTTCCTATTGTCTAAGGTAATTGGATGGCGGGCTCCCCACGGAGAGGAACGCCGAGAACCTAGTGAAGGAGAAGTAGTGATGCTCATAGATCACCTTCTTCGGGGCTTTTCTCCCTCGGGTCAAAATTCTTCTGGGATGTTCTAAACTTTTTCCACCTTCATCCTCAAGACATGGCTCCCAACTCTATATCCAACATTTGCCAGTTCCAAGTACTCAGTGAGGTGTAGCTGTAAATGGAGCCCATTGTCCCTCTTTTCATGGAATTCTTCTATCTCAACCGACAGACTGAGTGTGTAGATGGCCTCAGCCAAGAAATCGGCAGGGTCTCTATTCAAAGGCGCAGAGATGGTGCTTTCCCTGCTATTGCTCTGCCAAGCCACCCAAAGGATGGGTCAAAACTTGGTTCTACTGCCGGAACACGACCCCTTCTAATGAAAATCCTCTGTCGGGTTACAGACTAGATCGTCTTCCCATGACTTTTGAGCTTCTTAGCCGGGCTGCATAAGAAGAACGTGATAAACTTGCCCCCATATACCCAAAACCGAAGGCTTTGAAGGTCATGGCTTGGCCGGGATTGATCTAACCTGGTGCTGGTATCTTGGAGGATCCTGCCATTGAGTTGCCACAACAATTTGATGTGTAATTACTCTGGCGGTTTAGATGACGTGCAAAGATATATCAACAAAGATTTGCAAGCTTATGCTATCAACAAGATTGTGAACAAGCTACTGGTAGAGAATAAGGAAGCTTACAGTCAAGTCGAGCTGAACCCCTTGTGCTCTCTAAACCCGGCCGCACCAATAAGAATCCTTGATAATTATTTATCCAGCTATAACTTCTTAAACTCCAAATCTTAATTGTTATTGATATCATCAACTCGCAGGGCGCTTCTCCATTTTGGAAGAAAAAGAGGAAAATTCCGGCTACCAAGCCTAAAGTCGCCGCCAGCAAGAAGAAAAGTAAGGTGGCTGTGGAAGAGCCGTCACTTGGGGCCCCTGAGCCAGAAAATCCGAACTTGGTGATTCTTGAAGCCCATACCGAGCATACTAAAGAGCATCAGGAGGACCAAGTTGATTTGCCCCCACACCCTAAGCTGGCGAGTACTGAAGCTATGGACATTGAATCTGACCCGACGACAAAACTTAACCCACCCAGTCCTCAAAAGGCAGCTGAAGATGCTCCTTATGATAAAAGCGCGGAGATCACCATTACTGGGACATGTTATACCACTCCTGAGCCCTCCAAGGTTTTAGCCAAACTTGTTACTAAAGATGAAACAACACTGCCTGAGAAGGGGAAGGCCAAGCTGGAGCTTCCCAATTATGAAGACTTTAGTGACGAAGAATTGCATGCTGGTTATTTGGACCACCTTTCTACAAGCCGGGAGATGGAAGCCAACCTTGTAAACATGATGAAGAGAAAATACGAGGTATGCTCAACTTTGTTGTGTATTATATATATCCTTATGTAGCCCCCAAGGGCCGACTCATTTGCATGAGATGAGGCAGGTCTTGTAGATATAAAACTTCTAAAGAATCAACCCGTAGCCCCCAAGGGCCAGCTCATCTTTATGAGATGAGTTGGGTCTTCTTAATATTTTTGAAGAAATCAACCTATAGCACCCAAGGGTAGGCTCATCTGCTTGAGATGAGTCGGGTCTTCTTTAATATAATACATTTGAAATCTGACCTGTAGCCCCCAAGGGCCAAATCATCTTCTTGAGATGATCCGGGTCTTATTAAAGATTGTTCAAAAATTGACCTTGTAGCCCCCAAGGGCCCTCTCATCTCCTTGAGATGAGGCGAGTCTTCTCGTATCACATGCTAGAAAGAACTGACACGCATTAGCCCCCAAGTGTCAAGCATATTGCTTGCAATCTGCTTGGGACTTAATACATTTTTTCTTGTCATAGCCTCCTAGTGTCATGCTGCACCTTGCTGCTAGCTTATGATCAAATAATATGATAACTCCATTGTGCAGGAAGCTCTGAAGGTAGCCGAGTCATCTGTGACCGGTTTCAAAAAAAAGATCTTGAAGTGGGACAAACCGCCTAAGCAGATGATGAACTAAAACTTTGACTTTCCTTGGAAGAATTGGAGAAAGCCAAGGTAGGCTTCGAAACAGAAAAGAAGTCTTGTGAAAATGAGAAGGCTGCCTTGATCACGTGCTCTGAAAATGCCAAGAGTCGAGTCGATTGAGGACCATCTCTAAAGAGTTGTCCGGGTTGAAGCGGCACATTGCTCACATGACCCAAGCCATATTTGGTAAGTAACTTTAGGAGCTCTTGTTAACCTTCCATAATACTCATATATGAAGATAAGTCGCCTGGTGACTCATGTGCTCGAATTGCTTGCAGCCCCCCACTCACAATCTTCAGGATAACAGTTTGCTGAAGATTAAAGCCGTGTATGCGCTGACTGAGCAACTCTATGCTGGAAGCCTTTGCACAATCAAAGCTGTAATGGGGGTCAAAGAGCTGGTGAAGTTCATCAAGGATGTGCTAAGACACCTCTTGACAATCCCAAAACAGATTGAAGAGTTGAAGAGATCAGTTGCCTGAGCTAGCACAATGTCCTCTGTGAGCCAGGCCTTGGCTTACTCAACGGATCTTGATCTTGTAGAGATGGCCAGAGGGTTTCTTGAGTTTAAGTATGATGGGTCAGCATTCATCGATGCTGACTATGTTCGGTGCATCAGGGCAAGCCGAGTGTTAGCTAGTTAGTTGGTTGCTGAAATGGAGCTGAAGACCTATCAGGCGGCTTACGACTCCAACAACTCGCAAGTTCAGTCGCCCACCTTTGAACCGGTGGACTAGACTCCTCAATGTCGTAAGCACATCTTTGCCCCTGATGTTGACCCGTCCCCCATCTTGAATGAAGAAGCCGTATTATATGCCTTAACCCATTGTAACTGGGATGTGGACAACCTTTAGATCCAAGACCCAGAGGTCCTAGCGGAGGATGACCCAGAGGCAGCCCAAGCGAGAGGTCACCCCAAGACTAACCCAAATAGATCAAAGACCGGGTTATAAGGATGAGTGAAAAAACTTTGATTCAATATGTCTGGGATCAGTGGTACCTTGTAATATCTTTAAGACGACAGTTGTTTGCCTATGACGTGCCTTCGTGCACGTTTCAAACTTTTGATCATCTCTCGTCAATGAATGATTTGTATGTTGACAATCCTTGTTAATTCGCCCTTATCCTTTTGCTTTGGAATCGTACAACCTGTGGCTTGCACTTATTCTTGATAATTCTTCTATAGCGACATGTATGTTAAAAAAATATACATGTAAAACAAATTCTACCACACAATAGTGGAAATACAAAAAACCCGGCAACTTATAGTCGTTTAATAATATATTTCAGATTAACAATCTGGCGACGCATGGTCGATAAGACTCAATGATGAAGATGACTAACCCAGAGTTCTTTTGACTCAGGGATTTTTAATTAGATTTTTTTTTCATAAAATAGGTTTAAAAGTCGGATTTTCGATGCTCGACAGAGAGACAGGCTTTTGAGGCTCAAGTCTTTGCTTTCAATGAAGCTGGCATGATAGCCTTGGTTTATCCTCACTTTTTGTAAGCCCTCTCTCACGTGACTTAATCCGCCATTTTAGCCTTAACAAGTTCAGGGTCATAAAGATTAACTTGTTAAGAGTACAGAGGGTCACCATATCAGAGTCGCATCAAGCAAACATGCATGTTTAATCAACATACTGTGGCATTTGTTGCCGGGTCAAGAGGGTGAGAAAGCTAAACTCAATGAGTTGGAAGCCCCCAAGTGACCAATGATCAGTAAATAAAAGCTCATGCACATTTTGTGAGATGGAACGACAGAGGCCCCGAGTTTCGGGCATGCCGACTTTATTATACTTGATCATAAAGAGGTATATACATGATGTAGGTATGTACAATGACTGAAGCTAGTGGCTTAAGTGTAGTAAGGCCGAAGATGAGCAATGTTCCAAGGCGTGTTGGTCTCCCCCTCCGAGGTACGTGACTTATTGTGTTCACGTATGTCAACAATATAATAGGATCCATTGTTGAGATTCTTTCTAACCACAAAGGGCCCTTCCCAAGGAGGTGATAGATTATGCATGCCTGTCTCATCTTGAATCAAACGGAGCACCAAGTCACCCTCCTGGAATCTGCATTGCGGATTCTCCGACTATGATAACAACGAAGGTCTTGTTGATAAATTCGAGAGCGAGCCACCATGGGGTTGCGTTTCTCTTCCAAGGCATCAATTGAATTCTATCAGGCCATCTCATTGTCCGCATCAACATAAGCCACCACTCGGGGTGAGTCATGATGGATGTCAGGTGGGAGAACCGCCTCTGCTCCGTAAACCATAAAGAATATCGTGTAGCCTGTTGATCTGTTGGGAGTAGTCCTTATGCTCCAAAGGACCACAGGAAGCTCTTCAACCCTACAACCCGGAGTACATTCCAAAGGAACCATGAGCCGAGGCTTAATTCCCCATAGTATCTCCTGGTTAGCATGCTCTGCCTGGCCATTGGACTATGGATGAGCCACAACTGAAGCATCAAGCCAGATATGCTCCTTCTAACAGAATGTCTTCATAACACCTTTAGACAGATTTGTCCCATTATTAGTGATGATACTATGAGGATAACCAAAACAAAAGATCAAACTTTTCCCAAATTGAATCGCACTTGCCGCCTCACAGTTGTTGACTGGCTCTGCTTCCACCCACTTGGTGAATTTATCTACTGCCACCAACAAGTTAGTATTTTATCCTTAGACCTCTTGAACGGTCCAACCATATCAAGCCCCCAGACCGCAAACGGCCAAGTTATTGAGATCGACCGTAATTCTTGAGCCGGCACGTGAGCTTCCCGTGCAAATTTCTAACAACCAACACACTTAGGAACGATGTCTTCTACATCAGCATGAGCAGACAATCAGAAAAAACCATGTTTGAAAGCCTTGGATGCCAAAGATCTTGACCCAGCGTGATGACCACAATCTCCTTCATGAATTTCTTGCAAGATCTCACTACCCTCATCAAGGGAAGCACAACATTAAAACACGCCAGTGACGCTGCATCGATGTAACTCGCCATTGACAATAGTCATGGACTTAGATCGCTAGATGATCTACCGGGCCAGGAGTTCTTCCTTTGGAAGCTCATCCCGGGTTATGTAAGCTGGATTAGGCACCGTCCAATCTGGATTTGCACGTAGAGCCGCCATCAGCTGCCCTTCTTGGTCTGGGATAGCCAGATCTGCCTCCGAAGGTATCTTGATAGAAGGATTATGCAAGACATCCAGGAACACATTGGGGGAACTGGCTTACGCTGGGAACCTAGCCAAGATAAAGCATTGGCCCTTCATTAAGCCGTCGGTCGATGTGATCCACCTAATATCCTTTAATGTGACCGGCAATAATAGTCACTGCCTGATGATAAGCCGCCATGAGCGGGTCTTTAGAATCCCACATCCCTGAAACTTGTCGTGCAACAAGATCTGAGTCGCCCAAGCATCTGACTCAACTTAAGTTCATTTCCTTAGCAGTACGGAGCCCATGTAACAAAGCCTCATACTTAGCTACATTGTTAGTACAGGGAAACATAAGTCGGAAGACATAACAAAAGTTGTGACCTCGTGGGGAAGATAAGATAACTCCAGCCCCCGAGCCTTCCAACTGCCTGGACCCATCGAAGTGTACCGTCCAATAGGTATTATCTGGTTTTTCCTTGGGGGTTTGCGACTCTGGCCAATCATTAATGAAATCCACCAAAGCCCGAGACTTGATAGCAGTACTGGGCATGTATTTCAAATGATGCAACCCAAGTTCAATTGCCCACTTAGCAACCCGGCCTGTAGCTTCTCTGTTTTGGATGATATTTCCCACAGGAGCCGAACTGACCACAGTGATGTGATGCCCAAGGAAATATTGCTTTAATTTGCGACTAGCCATGAACACTCCAAACACCAATTTCTGCCATTGTGGATATCTCTGCTTGGATTCTGATAACACCTCGCTAGCATAATAAACCGGCTACTAGACAGGATATTTCTTCCCTTCCTCCTTGCATTCCACGAAAACTGCCATGCTAAGAACTCGATTATTAGCCGCCACGTACAAGAGCATATGGTCTTTGTTAATCGGAGCCGCCAAGACGGGCGGCTCAGCCAACTGCCTCTTAAGTGCTTCAAAATCCTCATTAGCAGCATCGTTCCAGACAAAATTATCAGTCTTTTTAATCATCTAGTACCGTGGAATTGCCTTTTCACCAAGGCAGGTTATGAACTGGCTCAGGGCCGCAATGCGACGCGCCAGGCGCTGCACATCTTTGATGCAGGGCGGCTTAGACAAGGACATGATAGCCTCAATCTTCTCCAGGTTAGCTTCAATGCCCTTTTCCAAAGAAAACCTAGTACTTTTCCTGCCAGTACCCCAAAAACCCACTTGGCCGGCTTAAGCATCATCTGTTTCCTTCAAATCCTGAAGCAAGGTTTCCTTCTTCCTTGAATTTATCACAATGTCATCAACATAAGGATGAACACTGCGTCCAATCTTCCCGTGAAGGCAAATCTGAACACAACGCTCGTAAGTATCCTGAGCGCTTTTAAGCCCAAAAGGCATAGAAACATAACATAAAGCTCCAAAAGGTGTGATAAAGGTTATTTTCTCCTGGTCTTCTACTGCCATCTTTATCTTATGATATCCAGAGTAAGCATCCAGGAAATACAAAATCTCACAACCCGTCGTTGCATCAATGATCTAGTCAATACTGGGGAGTGCAAAAGGATCAGTTGGACAAGCTTTGTTGAGATCCGTGTAGTCCACACACATACGCCATGTGGCATTCTTTTTTAGCACAAGTACAAGGTTAGCCAAGCATTGAGGGTGAAAAATTTCCACTATGAACCCGACATCTAGGAGCCGGGCCACTTCTTCTCCAATGGCCTTATGCCTCTCCTTGTTAAAACGACGGAGAAATTTCTTCATTGGCTTCATATTAGGATCCACATTAAGATGATGCTGAGCAATTCTTTCGGTACACCTGGCATTTCAGAACGTTTCTATTCAAAGATGTCCCGGTTCTCACGGATGAATTCGATGAGCGTGCTTTCCTATTTGGGATCCATCCCTATCCCAATAGTGAACTGCTGAGAGGAGTCGCCTGTGGTGAATTCCACTAACTTTGCATCCTTAGCTGATTGGAATTTGAGGGGAAGGTCCTTCTCTGTAGTAGGCTTCTTGAGAGGGGTCTGCTACCTCTTGAGCTTGCGTTGGTTTTCCCTTGAAGAGGAAAGGGTAATGCAACGAAGTATATACGTATTTCCCTCAGTTTTTGAGAACGAAGGTATCAATCTAGTAGGAGAAACAAGCAAGTCACCAATGGATGCACCTACACAAACAATCAAACTCTTGCACCCAATGCTATAAAGGGGTTGTCAATCCCTTCACGATTATTTGCAAGGGTTAGATCCGATAGAGATAGATGTAAACGAGAACGGAAAGTAAAAGGTAAATAAATTGCAGCAAAGTATTTTTGGTATTTTTGGTTTATATATCTAAAAATATATTATGGAAAGTAGACCCGGGGGCTATAGATTTCACTAGAGGCTTCTCTCGTGAAGGAAAATATCATGGTGGGTAAACAAATTACTGTCAAGCAAGTGATAGAAACGCGAATAATCATGTAGTTATCCAAGTCAATGATCATGCATATAGGCATCATATCCGTGTCAAGTAGACCGAAACGATTCTGCATCTACTACTATTACTCCACACATCGACTGACTCCTACCTACATCTAGAGTATTAAGTTCATGAAGAAGAGAGTAGCACTTAAGAAAGATGAGATGATGTAGAGGGATAAACACAAGCAATATGATGAAATCCCCATCTTGTTACCCTTGATGGCAACAATACAATACGTCCCTCGCTACCCTACTATGTCATTGGGTGAGGACACTGCAAGATTGAACCCAAAACCAAGCACTTCTCCAATTGCAAGAATTACCAATCTAGTTGGCCAAACCAAACCAATAACTCGAAGAGACTTACAAGGATATGAAATCATGCATATAAGAATTCAGAGAAGATTCAAATAAGATTCATGGATAATCTGAACTTACTATCACAATTCATCGGATCTTGACAAACACGCCACAAAAGAAGATTACATCGGGTAGATCCACATGAAGATCATGTAAAACATGGTATTGAAGATCAAAGAGACAGAAGAATCCATCTAGCTACTAGCTATGGACCCATAGGTCTGTAGTGGACTACTCACGCATCATCGGAGGGACAATGGAGTTGATGTAGATGCCCTCCATGATGGAAACCCCCTCCGGTAGATTATTGGAAAAGGCTCAAAGATTGGATCTCTCGGGAACAGAGGCTTCTAGTGACAAAAAAGTATTTGTGTGGCTCGTTCTAGTGTTGGGGGAATATTTGGCTTTTACAGGACGAATAATAGGGTTAGGAGACCTGCCAGGAGACGGCAAGCCTGCTAGGCGCGGCCAGGGGGTGTCCGCGCCTACCAGTCTTTTGACCTCCTGGCAGGTGCCTTGGCGTGCACACCAAGCCTGTTGGATTTGTTTCCTTCCAGAAAAAATCATTCCGAAGAATTTATTCTGTTTGGACTCGGTTTAATCTTCCATATCTACAAAACTCAAAACAATGAAAAAAACAGAAACTAGCACTAGGCTCTAGATTAATAGGTTATTCCCCAAAATAATATAAAATAGTATATTAATGCATATAAACATCCAAAACAGATAATATAATAGCATGACATCATCAAAAATTATAGATACGTCGAAGACGTATCAACATCCCTAAGCTTAATTCCTGCTCGTCCTCGAGTAGGTAAATGATAAAAACGGTATTTTTGATGTGGAGTGCTACCTAACATATTTATCCATGTAATATTCTCTATTGTGGCATGAATATTCAGATCCATAAGACTCAAAACAAAAGCTTAATATTGATATAAAAACAATAACATTTCAAGCATACTAGCAAAGTAATTGTATCTCTTCAAAATATAATGGCAAAATAAAGTTATCCCTAAAATATCATATGGTCTGGCTATGCTCCATCTTCCCCACACAAAGTATTTATATCATGCACAACCCCAATGAAAAGTCAAGCAATTGTTTTCACACCTTTATTTTCTCAAAATTTTTCAATTCTCATGCAATACATGAGCATGAGCCATGGATATAGCACTATAGGTGGAATAGAATATGGTGGAGGTTGTCAAGGAAAGGGAGAAGATAGTCTCACATCAACTAGGCGTATCAACGGGCTATGGAGATGCCCATTAATAGATATCAATGTGAGTGAGTAGGGATTGCAATGCAACGGATGCACTAGAGCTATAAGTGTATGAAAGCTCAAGAGGAAACTAAGTGGGGGTGCATCCAACTTGCTTGCTGATGAAGACCTGTCAATTTGAGGAAGCCCATCATTGGAATATACAAGCCAAGTTATATAAAGAAAAATTCCCACTAGTATATGAAAGTGAAAAAATAGGAGACTCTCTATAATGAAAATCTTGGTGCTACTTTGAAGCACAAGTGTGGAAAAAGATAATAGCAATGTCCCTTCTCTCTTTTCTCTCATTTTTTCTTTTTTTTGGTGGGCATCTAAGGCCTCTTTTTTTTCTGGCCTTCGCTGGCCTCTTTTATTTTTTCATAAAGTCCGGAATCTGATCCCCACTTGTGAGGAATCATAGCTTCCATCATCCTTTCCTCACATGGGACGTGCTCTAATAATGATAATCGTCACACTTTTATTTACTTACAACTCAAAAGAAAGTTACAACTTGATACCTATGACAAAATAAGACTCTATATGCAATATGGAAGTGATGGTGCAAGTCATAAAGGAAACGATGGAAGTTGCATGGCAATATATCTCGGATTGGCTACGGAAATGCCATAATAGGTAGGTATGGTTGCTGTTTCAAGGAATGTATATGGTGGATTTTTTGAGGAAGGTATATGGTGGTTATTTTGAGGAAGGTGGATACGTTGTACCGGCGAGAGTTGCGCGGTACTAGAGAGGCTAGCAAAGGTGGAAGGGTATGAGTGCGTATAATCCATGGACTCAATATTAGTCATAAAGAACTCACATACTTATTGCAAAAGTCTATTAGTCATTGAAGCAAAGTATTAAACGCATGCTCCTAGGAGATATGTTGGTTGGAGTTAACCATCGTGCGCTCCTGACACTCACACAAAGGTTGACAATCTATAAACAAATCATGCTCCGACTTCCTTACATAACGGTTCACCAAACGTGCATGCTACGGGAATCCCAAACCTTCACACAAGTTTTTTACCAAATCACAATTACTTCCTAACATGACCCTTAACATTACCATCTTTATGTCTCAAAACTTTATGCAAGGAATCAAACTTCTCAAAAATACTCAATGCACTTAATATGGAATTTTTTTATTATATCCCTCTTGGATGCCTATCATATTAGGAATAAATTCATAACCTAGACCAATTACCATGCTGTTTAGAGACTCTCAAAATAATATAAGTAAGGTACAAGAGTTCAATTATTTCTATAAAACGCAAACACCACCGTGCTCTAAAAATATAAGTGAAGCACACAGAGCAAAATTGCCTAACTCAAAAGATATAAGTGAAGCAAATAGAGTGTTATAATAAATTCATGATTTAGAGTGTATCTCTCAAAATATGTGTGCATAAATGATGATTGTGGAAAACTAAGAAGAAAATACTAATATCATACAAGATGCTCCAAGCAAAATACATATCATGTGGTGAATAAAAATATAGCCTGAAGTAAATTTACCGATGGATTGAAGACGAAAGAAGGGATGCCTTCCGGGGCATCCCCAAGCTTAGGCTCTTTGGAATCCTTGAATATGACTTGGGGTGCCTTGGTCATCCTCAAGATTAGGCTCTTGCCACTCCTTATTCCATAGTCCATCAAATCTTACCCCAAACTTGAAAACTTCACAACACAAAACTTAATAGAAAACTCATGAGTTCCGTTAGTATAAGAAAATAAATCACCACCTTAGGTACTATTGTGAACTCATTCTTTATTTATATTGGTGTTATACCTTGTGTGTTCTAACTTATACATAGTTCATACCCCATGATACAACCCATAGATTCATCAAAATAGGCAAACAACTCAAAGAAAACATAATCTGTCAAAAACAGAACAGTCTGTAGCAATCTAAAAACTTCGTATACTTTTGTAATTCAAAAAATTCTGAAAAAATAGAAACCTGAGAAATTTATATATCAATCTTTTGTAAAAATTTGATACTCATTTGACGCTCTGAAAAATTTAGAAAATTCCTAGACTGAGCGCAAAAGTTTCTGTTTTTCAGCAAGATCAAATCAACAACTACCATAGATCACCCCAAAGGTTTTACTTGGCTAAAACACTAATTAAAACACAAAAACATGATTACTACAGAAGTAATAATGTGGGAAACACCCAAAAACATAAGCAAAAACAGAACACAAAAATAAAATTGGGTTGCCTCCCAACAAGCGCTATTGTTTAACGCCCCTAGGTAGGCAAAACGCAATAGATCTAGGTATTGTCATCTTGGGTATGCAATCCAAACTTGATCAAACCATCAAAAGATTTTCTAACTATATCTATCCGTTCCTTTATTTATTTCCTAGTAGATGAACTTAAATCATGAAAAGAGCATCAGCTAGTAAGATTAACATTCATAAACCTGTAATCTAGATCATCACCATAGATATCATCATATAAAACACGTATCTTATTTCGAATGGATTTCTTAGAAATCTTTTTGAGCCAATGATCTTTATACCCTACGAAAATTCCCCTAGTAAGCCAATCAAATGCAGCAAGGTACTTTTTTTTTGATTAATAGATCTGAAAACAAAAAGGCAAAATAGTAGATCGAAAAGCAATATGTTGGAAAAGTAGACCCTGGGGATGTAGGTTTCACTAGTGGTTGTTGGGAGATGTACTAGTAAATCAAAATTTTCTACGTGTTCACCAAGATCTATCTATGGAGAAACCAGCAATGAGTGGGAAGAGATTGCATCTTCATACCTTTGAAATCACTAAGCAGAAGCGTTACAAGAACGCGGTTGGTGGAGTCGTACTCGTAGCGATTCGGATCGCGGTGGACTCCGATCTTAGTGCCGAACAACGGCGCCTCCGCGTTCAACACACGTGCAGCCCGGTGACGTCTCCTACGCCTTGATCCAGCAAGGAGGAAGGAGAGGTTGAGGGAGAGCTTCGACAGCACGACGACATGGTGACGGTGGAGCTGCGTGTTCTCCGGCAGGGCTTTGCTAAGCACTACGGAGAACGAGGAGAGGGAGGAGTAGGACTGCGCCGTGGGAGAAAGAGATGCATGTCTCAAACAGCCCCAAGGGCACCACTATATATAGGAGGAGATGGAGGAGGGTGACCACCCCTAGGGTTCCCACCCTAGGTGGTGCGGCAGCCCTAGATGGGATCTTGGCCGGCGGCCAAGAGGGAGGGAGAGGTGGTGCGGCAGCCCTAGCTGCCCCAGGGTGGGCCTAGGGCCCATCTAGGTCTAGGCTTTGCCCCCTCTCTCCTTGATGCGCCTTGGGCTAGGTGGGAGCGGTGCACCAGCCCACCTAGGGGCTGGTTCCCTCCACCTTTGGCCCATGCAGCCCTGTGGGGCTCGTGGCCCCTCCCGGTGGACCCTCGGAACACTTCCGGTGGTCCCGGTACGTTACCGGTGACGCCCGAAACATTTCCGGTAACCAAAACCTCACTTCCTATATATCAATCCTTGTCTCCGGACCATTCCGGAACTCCTCATGACGTCCGGTATCTCATCCGGGACTCCGAACAACCTTCGGTAACCACGTCCACTATTTCCCTATACCCTTGCGTCATCGAACCTTAAGTGTGTAGACCCTACGGGTTCGGGAGACACGTAGACATGATCGAGACACCTTTCCGGTCAATAACCAATAGCGGGATCTGGATATCCATGTTGGCTCCCACATGCTCCACGATGATCTCATTGAATGAACCACGACGTCGGGGATTCAATCAATCCCGTATACAATTCCCTTTGTCTACTGGTATGATACTTGCCCGAGATTCGATCGTCGGTATCCCTATACCTTGTTCAATCTCGTTACTGGCAAGTCTCTTTACTCGTTCCGCAACACATCATCCCGTGGCTAACTCCTTAGTCACATTGAGCTCATTATGATGATGTCTTACCGAGTGGGCCCAAATATACCTCTCCGTCATACGGAGTGACAAATCCCAGTCTCGATTCGTGCCAACCCAACATACACTTTCACAGATACCCGTAGTACACCTTTATAGCCACCGAGTTACGTTGTGACATTTGGCACACCCAAAGCATTCCTACGGTATCCGGGAGTTGCACAATCTCATGGTCTAAGGAAATGATACTTGACATTGGAAAAGCTTTAGCAGACAAACTACACGATCTTGTGCTATGCTTAGGATTGGGTCTTGTCCATCACATCATTCTCCTAATCATGTGATCCCGTTATCAATGACATCCAATGTACATGGTCATGAAACCGTGACCATCTATTGATCAACGAGCTAGCCAACTAGAGGCTCACTAGGGATACATTGTGGTCTATGTATTCACACATGCATTACGGTTTTCGGTTAACACAATTATAGCATGAACAATAGACAATTATTATGAACAAGGAAATACAATAATAACCATTTTATTATTGCCTCTAGGGCATATTTCCAATAGTCTCCCACTTGCACTAGAGTTAATAATCTAGTTACATTGTGATGAATCGAACACCCATAGCATTCTGGCGTTGATCATGTTTTGCTCGTGAGAGAGGTTTAGTCAATGGATCTGTGACATTCGGATCCGTATGCACTTTACAAATATCTATATCTCCCTCCTGAATGTAATCAAAGATGGAGTTGAAGTGGCGCTTGATGTGTCTTGTCTTCTTGTGAAACCCGGGCTTCTTCGCAAGGGCAATAGCTCTAGTGCTTTCACAGAATAGAGTCATCGGGCCCAACGCATTTGGAATCACTCCTAGGTTGGTGATGAACTCCTTCATCCAGACTCCTTCCTTTGCTGCTTCCGAAGCAGCTATGTACTCCGCTTCACATGTAGATGCCGCCACGACGCTTTGCTTGCTGCTGCACCAGCTGACTGCCCCTCCGTTCAAAATATACACGTATTCGGTTTGCGACTTGGAGTCATCCGGATCTGTGTCGAAGCTAGAATCGACATAACCCTTTACAACAAGCTCTACGACACCTCCATATATGAGAAACATGTCCTTTGTCCTTTTCAGGTACTTCAGGATATTCTTGACCGCTGTCCAGTGTTCCGCTCCGGGATCACTTTGGTACCTCCCTACCAAACTTATGGCAAGGTTCACATCAGGTCTGGTACACAACATGGCATACATAATAGAGCCTATGGCCGAAGCATAGGGGATGACACTCATCTCTTCTCTATCCTTTGCTGTGGTCGGGCATTGACTCGTACTCAATCTCACACCCTGTAACACAGGCAAGAACCCCTTCTTGGACTGATTTGTATTGAACTTCTTCAATATCTTGTCAAGGTATGTGCTCTGTGAAAGACCAATGAGGCATCTGGATCTATATCTATAGATCTTGATGCCTAATATGTAAGCAGCTTCTCCAAGGTCCTTCACTGAAAAACATTTATTCAAGTAGGCCTTTACACTTTCTAAAATCTCTATATCATTCCCATTAACAATATGTCATCCACATATAATATGAGAAATGCTACAGAGCTCCCATCACTTTCTTGTAAATACATGGTTCTCCATAAACCTGCATAAATCCAAATGCTTTAATCACCTCATTAAGGCAAATGTTCCAACTTCGAGATGCTTGCACTAGCCCATAGATAGAGCGCTGGAGCTTGCATACCTTGTTAGCATCTTTAGGATCAACAAAACCTTCCGGCTGCATCATATACAGTTCTTCCTTAAGGAAGCCATTAAGGAATGCCGTTTTGACGTCCATTTGCTAGATCTGATAATCATAAAATGCGGCAATTGCTAACATGATTCGGATAGACTTCAGCATCTCTACGGGTGAGAAAGTCCCATCGTAGTCAAATCCTTGAACTTGTTGATAACCCTTAGCGACAAGCCAAGACTTATAGACGGTCACATTACCATCAACGTCAGTCTTCTTCTTAAAGATCCATTTATTTTCAATGGCTCGCTTATCATCAGGCAAGTCCACCAAAGTCCACACTTTGTTCTCATACACGGATCCTATCTCGGATTTCATGGCTTCAAGCCATTTGTTGGAATCCGGGCCTGTCATCTCTTCTTCATAGTTCGAAGGTTCACCGTTGTCCAACAACATGATCTCCAGGACAGGGTTGCCGTACCACTCTGGTGCGGAACGTGTCCTAGTGGACCTTCGACGTTCAATAGTACCTTGATCTGAAGTTTCATGATCATCATCATTAACTTCCTCTCCAACCGGTGTAGGCTCCACAGAAACAACTTCCTGTGCTGAGCTACTCTCCGGTTCGAGTGGAGGTACAATTACCTCATCAAGTTCTATTTTCCTCCCACTTACTTCTTTCGAGAGAAACTCTTTCTCGAGAAAGGATCCATTCTTGGCAACAAAGACTTTGCCTTCGGATGTAAGGTAGAAGGTATACCCAATAGTCTCCTTGGGATATCCTATGAAGACACACTTTTTTGCTTTTGGTTCGAGCTTCTTAGGTTGAAGTTTCTTCACATAAGCATCGCATCCCCAAACTTTTAGAAACGACAGCTTAGGTTTCTTTCCAACCATAATTCATACAGTGTCATCTCAACGGACTTTGACGGTGCCCTATTTAAAGTGAATGTGGCGGTTTCTAATGCATGTCCCCAAAATGATAACAGTTAGTCGGTAAGAGACATCATAGATCACACCATATCCAATAGAGTGTGATTATGATGTTCTGACACACCATTTCGCTGAGGTGTGCCAGGCGGCGTGAGTTGTGAAACAATTCCACATTTCCTTAGGTGCATGCCGAACTTGTGACTTAAAGGTTCTCCGCCATGATCAGATCGTAGGCACTTTATTTTCCTGTCACGTTGATTCTCTACCTCACTCTAAAATTCCTTGAACCTTTCAAAGGTTTCAGACTTGTGTTTCATTAAGTAGAATACCCATATCTGCTCAAGTCATCAGTGAGGTGAGAACATAATGGTAGTCACCGCGAGCCTCAACGCTCATTGGACCGCATACATTGGTATGTATTATTTCCAACAAGTCAGCTGCTTGCTCCATTGTTCCGGAGAACGGGGTCTTGGTCATTTTGCCCATGAGGCATGGTTCGCACGTGTCAAATGATTCAAAATCAAGAGACTCCAAAAGTCCATCGGCATGGAGCTTCTTCATGCGTTTGACACCAATATGACCAAGGCGGCAGTGCCACATGTAAGTGGGACTATCGTTATCAACCTTACAATTTTTGGTACTCACACTATGGACATGTGTAACATCACGTTCGAGATTCATCAAAAATAAACCATTGACCAACGGGGCATGACCGTAAAACATTTCTCTCATATAAATAGAACAACCATTATTCTTAGATTTAAATGAGTAGCCATCTCGCATCAAGTGAGATCCAGATACAATGTTCATGCTCAAAGCTTGTACTAAATAACAATTATTGAGGTTTAAAACTAATCTCGAAGGTAGATGTAGAGGTAGCATGCCGACGGCGATCACATTGACCTTGGAACCATTCGCAATGCGCATCGTCACCTCGTCCTTTGCCAGCCTCCGCTTATTCCACAGCTCCTGCTTGGAGTTACAAATGTGACCAACTACACCGGTATCAAATACCCAGGAGCTACTACAAGTGCTGGTTAGGTACACATCAAAAACAAGTATATCACATATACCTTTAATGTTGCCGGCCTTCTTATCTGTTAAGTACTTGGGGAAGTTCCGCTTCCAGTGGCCGGTACCCTTGCAATAAAAGCACTCAGTCTCAGGCTTGGGTCCATTCTTGTTCTTCTTCCTGGCAACTTGCTTACCGGGCGCGGCAACAACTTTGCCATCCTTCTTGAAGTTCTTCTTACCCTTTCCTTTCTTGAAACTAGTGGTCTTATTGACCATCAACACTTGATGCTCCTTTTTGATCTCGACCTCCGCTGATTTCAGCATCGAGTACAACTCAGGAATGGACTTCTCCATCCCTTGCTTGTTGTAGTTCATCACAAAGCTGTTGTAGCTAGGTGGAAGTGATTGGAGGATTCTGTCAATGACCGAGTCATCCGGGAGATTAACTCCCAGCTAAGTCAAGCGGTTGTGCAACCCAGACATTTTGAGTATGTGCTCATTGACAGAACTATTCTCCTCCACCAGCTGAAAAATTTGTCGAAGACGACATATCTGTCGATCCGGGCATGAGCTTGGAAAACCAGTTTCATCTCTTGGAACATCTCATATGCTCTGTGTTGCTCAAAACGCTTTTGGAGCCCCGTTTCTAAACTGTAAAGCATGCCGCACTAAACAAGGGAGTAGTCATCGCAGCATGATTGCCAAGCGTTCGTAACGTCTTGGTCCGCTGGGAAAATGGGTGGGTCACCTAGCGGTGCATCAAGGACATACAATCTCTTGGAAGCTATGAGGATAATCCTCAAGCTACGGACCTAGTCCGCATAGTTGCTTCCATCATCTTTCAGCTTGGTTTTCTCTAGCAACGCGTTGAAGTTGAGGGTGACATTAGCGTTCGCCATTAGATCTACAATATAGATTGTAAAGACAATTTTAGACTAAGTTCATGAAAATTAAGTTCACATAATAAAATTACTTAATGAACTCCCACTTAGATAGACATCTCTCTAGTCATCCAAGTGACACATGATCCATGTCAACTAGCCTGTGTCCGATCATCACGTGAGACGGACTAGTCATTCACGGTGAACATCTCCATGTTGATCGTATCTTCTATATGACTCATGTTCGACCTTTCGGTCTTCCATGTTCCGAGGCCATGTCTGTACATGCTAGGCTCTTCAAGTCAACCTAAGTGTTTCCCGTGTGTAAATCTGGCTTACACCAGTTGTATGCAAATGTTAGAACCTATCACACCTGATCATCACGTGTGCTTCGAAACAACAATCCTTAGCAACGGTGCACAGTTAGGGTGAATAACTTTCTTGAAATTTTATTGGGAGATCATCTTATTCACTACCGTTGTTCTAAGCAAATAAGATGTAAACATGATAAAAATCACATGCAATCAATATAGTGACATGATATGGACAATATCATCTTGCTCCTTTGATCTACATCTTCGGGGCACCATGATCATCACTTTCACCGGCACGACACCATGATCTCCATCATTGTGTCTTCATGAAGTTGTCTCGCCAACTATTACTTCTACTACTATGGCTAACCTTTAGCAATAAAGTAAAGTAATTACATGGCGTTTATGATTGACACGCAGGTCATACAATATAATAAGACAACTCCTATGGCTCGTGCAGGTTGTCATACTCATCGACATGCAAGTCGTGAATCCTATTACAAGAACATGATCAATCTCATACATCACAATGCATCACATCACATCCTTTTGCCATATCACGCCACAAGGCATATTCTGCAAAAACAAGTTAGACGTCCTCTAATTTGTAGTTGCAAGTTTTTTACGTGGATGCTATAGGTTTCTAGCAAGAACGTTTCTTACCTACTCCAAAACCACACGTGATATGCCAATTGATATTTACCCTTCATAAGGACCCTTTTCATCGAATCCAATCCGACTAAGGTGGGAGAGACAGACACCCACTAGCCACCTTATGCAACACGTGCATGTCAGGCGATGGAACCAGTCTCACGTAAGCGTACGTGTAAAGTTGGTCCGGGCCGCTTCATCCCACAATACCGCCGAATCAAGATAAGACTAGTAGTGGTAAGCAAATTAATAAGATCGACGCCCACAACTACTTTTTGTTCTACTCGTGCATAGATTCTATGCATAGACCTAGCTCTGATACCACTGTTGGGAGACGTAGTAGTGAATCAAAATTTTCTACGTGTTCACCAAGATCTATCTATGGAGAAACCATCAACGAGTGGGAAGAGATTGCATCTTCATACCTTTGAAGATCGCAAAGCGGAAGCGTTACAAGAACACAGTTGGTGGAGTCGTACTCATAGCGATTCGGATCGCGGTAGACTTCGATCTTAGCGCCGAACAACGGTGCCTCCGTGTTCAACACACGTGAAGCCCGATGACGTCTCCTACGCCTTGATCCAGCAAGGAGGAAGGAGAGGTTAAGGGAGAGCTCCAGCAGCACGACGACATGGTGACGGTGGAGCTGCATGGTCTCCGGCTGGGCTTCGCCAAGCACTACGGAGAACGAGGAGAGGGAGGAGTAGGGCTGCGCCATGGGAGAAAGAGATGCGTGTCTCAAACAGCCCCAAGGGCACCACTATATATAGGAGGAGAGGGAGGAGGGTGCCCACCCTAGGTGGTGCGGCAGCCCTAGATGTGATCTTGGCCGGCGGCCAAGAGGGAGGGAGAGGTGGTGCGGCAACCCTAGCTGCCCTAGGGTGGGCCTAGGGCCCATCTAGGCCTAGGGTTTGGCCCCCTCTCTCCTTGCTGTGTCTTGGGCCAGGTGGGAGGGGCGCACCAACCCACCTAGGGGCTGGTTCCCTCCACCTTCGGCCCATGCAGCCCTCCGGGGCCCGTGGCCCCTCTCGGTGGACCCCCAAACCCTTCCGGTGGTCCCGGTACGTTACCAGTGACGCTCGAAACATTTTCGGTAACCAAAACCTCACTTCCTATATATCAATCTTTGTCTTCGGACCATTCCGGAACTCCTTGTGACATCCGGGATCTCACCTGGGACTCCGAACAACCTGCGGTAACCACGTCCACTATTTCCCTATAACTCTAGCGTCATCGAACCTTAAGTGTGTAGACCCTACGGGTTTGAGAGACACGTAGACATGACCGAGACACCTCTCCGATCAATAACCAACAGCGGGATCTGGATACCCATGTTGGCTCCCACATGCTCCACGATGATCTCATTGGATGAACCACAATGTCGGGGATTCAATCAATCCCGTATACAATTCCCTTTGTCTATCGGTATGATACTTGCCCGAGATTCGATCGTCGGTATCCCTATACCTTGTTCAATCTCGTTACCGTCTAGTCTCTTTACTCGTTCCGCAACACATCATCCCGTGGCTAACTCCTTAGTCACATTGAGCTCATTATGATGATGTCTTACCGAGCGGGCCTAGAGATACCTCTCTGCCATACGGAGTGACAAATCCCAGTCTCGATTCGTGCCGACCAACAGACACTTTTGGAGATACCCGTAGTGGACCTTTATAGCCACCCAGTTACGTTGTGACGTTTGGCACACCCAAAGCATTCCTACGGTATCCGGGAGTTGCACAATCTCATGGTCTAAGGAAATGATACTTGACATTAGAAAAGCTTTAGCAGACGAACTACACGATCTTGTGCTATGCTTAGGATTGGGTCTTGTCCATCACATCATTCTTCTAATGACGTGATCCCGTTATCAGCGACATCCAATGTCCATGGTCATGAAACTATGACCATATATTGATCAATGAGCTAGCCAACTAGAGGCTCACTAGGGACACATTGTGGTCTATGTATTCACACATGCATTACGGTTTCCGGTTAACACAATTATAGCATGAACAATGGACAATTATCATGAACAAGGAAATACAATAATAACCATTTTATTTTTGCCTCTAGGGCATATTTCCAACAATGGCTTCTCTCATGAGTATAGCGCACGGTGGGTGAACAAATTACTATTGGGAAATTGATAGAAGATCAAACAATCATGACGATATCCAGGCAATGATCATTATATAAGCATCACGTCCAAGACAAGTAGACCAAAATGATTCTGCGTCTACTTCTATTACTCCACACATCAACCGCTATCCAGCATGCATCTAGTGTATTAAGTTCATGGGAAAACGAAGTAATGCAATAAGAATGGTGACATGATGTAGACAAGATCTATTCATGTAGGAATAGACCCCATCTTGTTATCCTTAATGGCAACGATGCATGCATGTCTTGCTTCCCCTTCTGTCACTGGACAGAACACCGCAAGATTGAAACCTATCACAAAGCACCTCTTCCCATGGCAAGAAAAATCGATCTAGTTGGCCTAAGTAAACCAAATATTTGAAGAAGAAATATGAAGCTATAAGAAATCATGTAAATAAGAGATCAAAAAAGACTCAACTCATATTCATGGATAAAAACTAATCATGAACTCAAAATTCATCGGATCCGAACAAACACACTGCTAAAGTCATTACATCAAATAGATCTCGAAGAGACCATTGTATTGAGAATCATATATATAGAGAGGAAGCCATCTAGCTACTGCCTACAGACCCGTAGGTCTATGGTGGACTACTCAGGTAGCATCGGAGAGGCACCTATGATGAAGATGAACCCCTTCGTGATGGTGTTAGATTGGATCTCGAGGTTCTGAAACATGCAGCGGTTGGAATTGTGTTTCGTTGACTTCCGTAGGGTTTTCAAAATATTTGGGAATTTGTAGGGCAAATAGTCAGTTGAGGGGGTCCCGAGGTGGGCATCCTCCACTAGGCCGCGCTAGGGGCCTCTATCGCGCCCTGCTGGAGGGTGGCCACCCTGGGCCCCTGTCTTGTTATTATTTCGCCCATCCTGGCTCTTCTGGTCCACAAAAAATCTCCAAAAATCTCCATAAAGTTTGGGATCCATTTGGTACTGATTCTTTCCGAAGTAAAAAAGAAGCAGAAGCGACAACTGACACTTTGGCACTATGTCAATAGTTAGTCCCAAAAAATGATATAAAGTTGCTATAAAATAATTGTAAAACATCCAAGATTGACAATATAATAGCATGGAACAAGCAAAAATTATAGATACGTTGGAGACGTATCAGCATCCCCAATCTTAATTCCTACTCGTCCTTGAGTAGGTAAATGATAAAAACATATTTTTTGATGTGGAATGCTGCCTAACATGTTCATCATATATTCTTTTCTTTGTAGCATGGATATTTGGACTTTTAAATGGTTCAAACCAATAGTCTAGTTTTGACATGAAAACTTTAATACTCAAGCATATCAACAAGCAATCATGTCTTTCAAAATATCAATGCTAAAGCAAGTTATCCCTAGCCCATCGTGCTCAATCATTGATCCATTCACAATACACACTCAAATATTAGCTACACCTAATGCTCAAGTACGATCATAATGCCTCCCAGTTGGTGCTTTATAATACAAGATGGAGACTCAAATTGAAAATAAAAATTGCATAAAGTAAATAGATAGGCCCTTCGTAGAGGGAAGTAGGGATTTGTAGAGGCGCTAGAGCTCATGTGTTTAAATTGATAGAGAAAAAATATTTCAAGCGGCATGCCTTTCCTCTCAACAAAAACCACTAAGACATTTAAATATTTTTCCATGCTAGATACATCATAGGCGGTTCCCAAACAGAAAGTAAACTTTATTCCTTGCTCCACCATACTTTCACTTTCCATGGCTAGCCGAATCCACGGTTTCCTTCCATACAAACACTTTTCAAGGAATTTATTATTGGACAACATAAAATATTTTTTTATTTTTTTATTTTGGGACTGGTCATCCCTATTACCGTCATACTCTCGTGCAATGACAACTGAATAAACACTCATCTTGAGAATAACACATCTAGCACGGAAAAATAACGGTCAACCCTATCATTTCATGAGCGGTACAAGCACACAAAAAGGAAAATTTATTTGAAAATTAGAGATGGAACATACAAATTTGCTTTGAACGGCATGAAAATACCGTAAATAGGTAGGTATGGTGTACTCATATGGCAAAACTGGTTCAAGGATTTTGGATGCACAAGTAGTATTTCTACTTAGTACAAGTGAAGGCTAGCAAAAGATTGAGAAACATGCAACAAAGAAACAAAAATTCACATAAGCGAGCATTAGGCATAACTAACACTGAATAATGCACCATAAGTAGGATGTAATTTCATAGCACAACTATTGACTTTTGTGCTTGCATAGGGAATCACAAAGCTTAACACCAATATTCTTACTAAGCATAATTACTAACTAACATAACTCACATAGTACTATCTCATGTCTCAAAACTATTACAAAGAATCAAGTTTAATTTATCCAAAGATCTTCACGAAAGTTTTTTATATCCCTCTTGAATAGCCATCACTTTGGGACCAGTTTCATATATTGCAATTGCTTTTGACCAGCTCACATGGATATAAGTGAAGAACATGAGCATACAAGTTTCATCTCTCAAAATAATATAAGTCAAGCATGAGAGGATTTATTCAAAATTACTAATTCTCAAATTAATATAAGTGAAGGATGAGAGCATTTCTTCAAACATGTAAAAGCACGCCGTGCTCACAAAGATATAAGTGAAGCATAAGAGCAATTCCTTTGCTCAATAGATTTAAGTGAAGCATAAAGAGCAATTCTAGCAAATCATAGGATAATTTTGGCTCTATCAAATAGGTGTGTGCAGAAAGGATAAAAGCAAATAAAGCAATCATACAAGACGCTCCAAGCAAAACTCATGATATGTGACAAATAAAAATATAGTTCAAAGTAAAACACCGATGGTTGTTAGAAGAAAGAGGGGATGCCACTCGGGGCATCCCCAAGTTTAGTCGCTTGTTACTATTTGGATATTTCCTTGGGGTGCTATAGCATACCCAACTTAGGCTCTTCTTACTCCTTATTCCTTCATCCATCGTGATCTCACCCAAAACTTGAAAATTTCAATCACACAAAACTTGACAAAATTCTCGTGAGATCCATTAGTATAATAAAGCAAATTACCACTTTAGGTACTGTTGTAAACCCATTAATATTTTCTTATTGCATTATACCTACTGTATTAGAAGTTTACCATGACTTATACCCCCTAATACAAGCCATAGATTCATCAAAACAAGCACACAATGCAACGAAACAGAATCTATTTCAGATAGAACAACCTGTAGTAATCTGTACTCTACCCGTACTTATGGAACTCTAACAATCCTCAAAAATTTGGAAAACATAAAGAATTTGTATAGAAATACTGTGTTAAAATTTCATCTCAATATCACGTTCTAATAAAAAACTAAAAATTGTGCACTCGGAACAAAGTTTATGTTTTGGATTCTGCATTATTTCTAGTCATCTTATGGATCATCCTAAAGGCTTTACTTGGCACAAAAACTAAATAAAACATAAAAACACAATAAGAACATAATCATATTTGTGCAAAACACTCAAAAACAGAAAGGAAAATATAAAAATAATTTATTCCACTACTGCCAGCTCTTTGTCGTCCGCTAGCGGACGGCAAAGAGGCTCTTTACAGTCTGCCAGCTCTTTGCCGACGGCAAAGATTTCTTTGTCGTCCGCTAGCGAACGGCAAAGAGGTGAGGAGGGCCACGGTTACCCTCTTTGCCGCCGGCCAGCGGACGGCAAAGAAGTGAACTTAAGTTTCGGCCCCGCGCGCCCCCGCGCCTCTCTCTCTCTCTCGCATCTCTCTCTCCCTCTCTCTGTCAGTGCTGCCGCCCTGCCCTCCCGCCACCCCCCCTCCCCGCCGCCCTCCTCCACCTCCTCATCCCCGCCGCCCCCGCCGCCTCCCTACGACCCTCCTCCACCTCCTCATCCCCGACGCACCATCACCGGAGCCAGGCCGCGGCACCGCCCGCCGCCTCCCCACGTCCCTCCTCCACCTCCTCATCCCCGACGCCCCTGCCGCCCCTTACCACGCCGCTCCGTCGCGTCCCCGCCACCCTGCCCCGCCGCCCCCTGCTCTGACGACCCAGCTTTGCCCCTCACCCTCCGCCGCCCCCGCCGCCGCCTTGATCCCCCCTCAGGTGACCTCCACCCTCCCCCTTTTTTTTGTTTTTATTAGTTCATATTAGTTAGTTTATATTAGTTAGTTATTAATTCTTAGTTAGTTCATATTAGTTCATATTTTTTCATATTAGTTTATATTAGTTAATTATTAGTTCTAAGTTAGTTAGTTCATATTTTTTCCAGTTTTTATTAGTTCATATTAGTTAGTTATTAGTTATTAGTTAGTTCATATTAGTTATAGAAAAGAAAGAAGTAAAGAAAAGGAAGAAAAAGAAGAAGAAAATAAGAAAAAAATAAAAAAGGAAAAAGGAAAAGAACAAAAAATAATAATAAGAAGAAGAAACAGAAGAAGAGGAGGAGGAGAAGAAAAAAGAAGAAGAAGAAGAAGAAAAAAAGAGGAGAGGAGGAGAAGAAGAAGAGGAAAAAAGGAAAAGAAGAAGAAGAGGAGGAGGAGGAGAAGAAAAAAGAAGAAGAGGAAGAAGAAGAAGAAAAAAGAGGAGAGGAGGAGAAGAAGAAGAGGAAAAAGGAAAGGAGGAAGAAGAAGAAGAAGAAGGAAAAAAGGAAGAAAATGAAGAAAAGAAGAAGAGGAAGGAGAAGAAGAAAAAGAAGAAAAGGAGGAGGAGGAGGAGAAGAAGAAAAGAAGAAGAGGAGGAGGAGGAGTGCGTCGGCGCCGACGTAACCCCGACACGGCACCCCGGACCACAACACAGCACCCCGACCCCGACACGACACCCCCTACACCCCGACCCCGACACGACACCCCGACACCACGACCCGGCAGCCCCGACCTCGACACAGCACCTCGACCCCGATACGACACCCCGACCCCGACCCCGACACCCCGACACCCCGACACGACTACCTGACACGCCGACACAACACACCGACCCCGACACCCCGAGACTCTGACACATCACCCCGACCCCGACACCCCGACACGACAGCCCCGACCACGACACAGCACCCCGACCCTGACACGACACCCCCGACACCCGACCTCGACACGGCACCCCTGACACCCGACCCCGACACGGCACCCCCGACACCCCGACCCCGACACGACACCCCCGACACCCCGACCCCGACACGACACCCCGACACCCCGACCCCGACACGACACCCCGACACCCAGACCCCGACACGACACCACGACACCCTGACACGGCACCCCTGACCACGACACAACACCCCTACCCCGACACGACACCCCCGACACCCCGACCCCGACACGACACCCCAACACCCTAACACGACACCCCCGACACCCTGACCACGACACAACAACCCCGACACCCCGATCCCGACACGACACCCCGACACCTTGACCCGGCACCCCCGACAACGACACAACACCCCTACCCCGACACGACACCCTCGACACCCTGACCCCAACACAACACCCCCGACATCCCGACCCCGACATGACACCCCCGATGTCGATGGAACCCTAAATAGCAAGTATCGTCGGTGCGAGATACATGTGGCCGTCGGCGTCGAACACTACATCCATGTCCCACAAGTTACGCCAACGTCCGGCGTCCTGCAACAACAGTTCTCGGGGTCGATGGCGGTTGAACACCTATGCGAATTTGTCTTGCAGCCTCTGCGATGACGATTAAAAGCCAAGTGTTGAAACTTGAAACATCCTAACTGACTCCAGTCGGTTTGGTTGTTTGAAGTTTCAAAACTTGGCTTTAATCCTCATCACAGAGGCTGCCAGACAAATTTGCCAGGGTGTTCGACCGTCATCGGCCCCCAGAACTATTGTTGCACGCGGGACACCGGGCGCTGGCGTCACTTGTGGGATGTGGATCTAGTGTTCAACGTCGAGCGCCACATGTATCTCACACGGATGATACTTTCTATTTAGGGTTTCATTGACGTCGAGGAACCCCCTAACCCGACACAGCACCCCTACCCCGACATGACATCCCTGACACCCCGACCCCGACATGACACCCCGACACTCCGACCCGGACACGGCACCCCCGACCACGACACAGCACCTCTACCCCGACACGACACCGCAGACACCCCGACCCTGACATGACACCCCGACACCCCGACCCCGACACGGCACCCCCGACCATGATACACCACCCCTACCCTTCCGCGTCTGTCACAACCCCGACCGGTCCTTCTACGTCTCACCCTAGCCCAAACCCTACCGGTCCTTCACCTCCATGTTGATGGTAAGTTTTCCAAGTGTTTTCATTAACAAATGCATACTTAGCTTAAGAAATGACCTACTTAGCTCCAAAATGACCTATACTCAGCTTATTTTCCTCAAAAATGACTTGATATGCTTAGTTAGCTAGAAAAGGGTATATTCTACCTAGGATAGCTATAAAATGACCTATACTTAGCATTTTTTCCTCCAAAATGACTCGATATGCTTAGTTAGCTAGAAAATGGCATTAGTACCTAGTATAGCTCAATAACGATCTATAGCTAGCTCATTTATGACATAATTAGCTCACTTAGGTACAAAATGGCATAACTACCTAGGATAGCTCAATAATGATCTATAATTAGTTTAGCTAGTTCATTTATGACATAATATGCTCACTTAGGTAGAAAAATGGCAAAATAACCTTGGTTTAGCTCCAAAATGACCTATACTTAGCTTATTTTCCTCAAAAATACATAATAACCTTACTTAGCTACAAAATGATATATTCTACCTAGGATAGATCTAAAATGACCTATACTTAGCATTTTCCCTTCAAAATGACTTGATATGCTTAGTTAGCTAGAACATGACATTACTACCTTGGAGAAGAGGAGAGGAGAGGAGAAAAAGAAAGAGAAGATACATTCTTCGTCTTTTTCTTCTTTTTCTTCTACCTAGTCTTCTTCTTCTTCTAACTCTCATCTTTCCTACTTTGCAGATTTGCTATAGATGAGGAAGCTTGCGTTGATGGAGTGTACTCTTCGACTTCTGCTTCCTTTGTGTTTATTGGATATGTTGGAAACTGGTTTTGGATATGTATGTTGGACACTTGTTTTCGATATGTATGTTGGATATGTTGTTCGAAACTTGTATATGTTGTTTCAACTTATTTGGTATGCTTGTTGGAAGTTGTTGAATGATATGTATGTTCTGGATATGTATGTTGGATATGTATATGTTCCCTATATATGAATATTTTGTCAAATTGAATGATTTTAAGAAAAACAAAAAAACAGGGGCTATATAGCCACTTTGCCGTCTGTTGGCAGACGGCAAAGCTCTTTGCCGTCTGCCAGCAGACGGCAAAGTGGCCACGTGGCAGCTACCTGTACAAATTGGGGCTGGCCTAGGTGGGTTCTTTGCCGTCCGCTGGCAGACGACAACGACCTAAGGTCTTTGCCGTCTGCCAGCGGACGACAAAGCACGTCGTTAAGCCCCTAATGGAGCTAAGTGGCCACATGTGCTGTCCAGGCCCTTTGCCGTTCGCTGGCGGACGACAAAGATTCAAAGGTCATTCAGCCGGACGGTTTGCTGTCCGCTGGCGAATGGCAAAGCCTTTGCTGTCCGGAATTCATGCCTTTGCCGTCCGGGATGGCGGACGTCAAAGTATGTGTTTCCTGTAGTGTTCATTGGGTTGGCTCCCAACAAGCGCTATCGTTTTACGCGCGTAGCTAGGCATAACACATAGATTTAAGTGAATTCATCCTTAGTTTTCACTCCATAAAAGGCCCTCATGATTGATTAATATGGTGGGTTAATTCTTTTTTTAGGTAAGTTTTCCATACCCTTCCTAAGAGGAAACTGAAATTTAATATTTCCTTCTTTCATATCAATCACGACACCTATAGTGCGTAAAAATGGTCTACCAAGTATGATAGGACAAGACAGATTGCAATCAATAGCAAGAACAATAAAATCAATGGGCACATATTTCGTATTTGCAAGAATAAGAACATCATTAATTCTTCCAAAGGCTTTCTAATAGTAGAATCCGCCAAGTGCAAATTAAGGGAACATTCTTCAATATTGGTAAGACCAAGCACATCACAAAGAGATTTCAGAATTGTGGAAACACTAGCACCCAAATCACACAAAGCAAAACATTCATTATATTTAATCTTGAATTTAATGGTTGTTTCCCACTCATCATGTAATTTTCTAGGAATCAAAATCTCCAATTCCAACTTTTATTCTAAACATATCATCATGGCATCAACAATATGTTCGGTACAAGCTTTATTTTGTTCATGATCATGGGGTGAATTTATAATGGATTGCAGCAAAGAAATAAAATCAACCAAATATCAACTCTCATAATCAAAGTCTTTGTAATAAAAAATAGTGTACACATCACTAGTTAAAGTTTTGACCTCTCCAAACCAACTTTTATCAACAAAAAAAATCATCAAGATTTTCACCGTCCAAATCATTGGGACGCCCTCTAACTAAAGTTGACTCTTATTCAATCCCTTTATCATCAATTTTAACATTACTAAACAAGGAATCAATAGATCAAGCACCAATCATTTTAAGATCTTCATCATTGTTATGAAAGTAATCGCTAGAAAACACATTTTCTAAAAATTCTCTTTAAGATCTAAGCATAGCAGTTCTTTTCTTACTTTCATCCATAGAAACATATAAATCTTTAATTTATTCATTAATATTAGGTGGAAAAAGTATGCAACTTGTGATTTTCTACATCATTGGAAATTCTGTCAATGCGTCTAGACATATCATTAATCTTATGCAACCTTTCTTCTATCGTAGTATTGGAAGACTTTTGAGCATTGATAAATTATTTAAAAATAATCTCAAGATAAGAGGTGTTCCTATTACTATTATTATTATTATTATTATTTTTATAAGAATTACCATAGGAATTAACATAATTATTAGAGGAATTTCCACGAAAAGGACTAGGATTACCTCTATAAGCATTGTTATTGAAATTACTTCACGAGATGAAATTCACATCTATGGAATCACTATTTTTATCAATGAAAGTAGACAAAGACACATCATTAAGATCAATAGGAGCATTTTTACTAGCAACCAACTTCATAAGAGCATCAACTTTTTCACTCAAAGTACTAATTTCTCCCACCGAATTAACCTTCTTACTTGTAGGTGCTATTTGAGTATGCCATTGTTAATAATTTGCCATAATATTATCTAGAAATTTGGTAACTTCACCCAAAGTAATTTCCATCAAAGTACCACCGGCGACAGAACCTAGAGACAAAATTCAATCCCGCATAACAAAATTGTATGATCATCCAAAGATTTAAACCATGAGTAGGACAATTTCTTAGCATCAATTTCATTCTTTCCCAAGATTGTGCAACATGTTCATGCTCAAGTTTCTTAAAATTCATGATTTGTGTTCTAAGCGAAATAATTCTCGCACGCGGAAAATACTTCGAAATAAAAGCGTCATTGCACTTATCCCAATAAACGATACTATTGTGAGGCAAAGAAGAAAATCAATTTTTTGCACAATCCCGTAAGGAGAAAGGAAACAATTTCAACTTCACAATATCATTGTCCACATTTGTTTTCTTTTGCATATCGAATAATTCCACGAAGGTGTTTAGATGGGATGTGACATCCTCATTAGGATTACTGGAAAATTGATCTTTCATGACAAGATTCAACAAAGGAGCATTAATATCGCAAGACTCCACACCAGTGGCGGGAGGAGCAGTAGGAGTGATAATAAAATCATTATTATTGGTATTGGAAAAATCACACAACTTCATGTTTTCTTGAGTCATCGTGACTACACAAACAAGATCTCAAGCAGACAAGAGATCTGACGAGAAAAAGGCAAACAAAAAAGGGAGGCCGAATAAAATGACAAATTTGTGAAGTGGGGGACAAGAAAACGAGAGGAAAATGGAAAAAAATGTAAATTGCAAGGATATGAGATTTTTGATAAGGAACCTGGTAGATGAGATTGCTTCCTTCCCAACAACGACACCAGAAATTCGTTTGACGTGGCTGGAGACTGTGTCGGAACTTCCCCAAAGAGGAAGGGATGATGCAGCACAACGACGGTAAGTATTTCCATCAGTTATGAAACCAAGGTATCAATCCCTAGAGGAAGATCACGCACCCACAAAAACAACAGCTGCACACAAATAACAAATACTTGCAACCCGACATGAAAGAGAGGTTGTCAAGCTCTCTACGTTAATAAGTTAGATGAGGTAATGATAGTTTTGGCAAATAGATCTCGCAAGAACACAAAATAAAATAAGTTAAGAAAAAGTGTAACAACTTTTTTTGGTTTTTTTGGATTAATAGATCTGAAAACAAAAAGGAAAAATAGTGGATCGGAAAGCAATATGTTGGAAAAGTAGACTCGTGGACCGTAGGTTTCACCAGTGGCTTCTCTCATGAGTATAGCGCACGGTGGGTGAACAAATTTCTGCTGGGCAATTGATAGAAGATCAAATAATCATGACGATATCCAGGCAATGATAAATATATATGCATCATGTCCAAGACAAGTAGACCGAGATGATTCTGCATCTACTTCTATTACTCCACACATCGACCACTATCCAGCATGCATGTAGTGTATAAGTTCATGGGAAAACAGAGTAATGCAATAAGAATAGTGACATGATGTAGACAAGATCTATTCATGTAGGAATAGACCCCACCTTGTTATGTTAATGGCAATGATGCATGCGTGTCTTGATGCCCCTTCTGTCACTCAGAAAGAACACTGCAAGATCGAACCCATCACAAAGCACCTCTTCGCATGGAAAGAAATACAAATCTAGTTGGCCTAACTAAACCAAAGATTCGAAGAAGAACTACGAGACTATAAGTAATCGTGCAAATAAGAGATCAAAGAAGACTAAAATCATATTCATGGATAGAAACTGACCATGAACTCAAAATTCATCGGATCCTAACAAACACACTACAAAAGTCATTACATCAAATAGGTCTCCAAGAGACCAATGTATTGGGAATCATAGAGAGAGAGAGAGAAAGCCATCTAGCTACTGCCTACGGACCCGTAGGTCTATGGTGGACTACCCACGCATGATCGGAGAGGAACCTATGATCAAGATGAACCCCTCATTAGATGGTGTTAGATTGGATCTCGAGGTTCTAGAAGTTGCAGTAACTCGAATTGTGTTTCGTCGACTCGCCTAGGGTTTTCCAAATATTTGGGAATTTATAGGGAGAATAGTCGGTTGAGGGGGGTCCTGAGGTGAGCACCTTCCACCAGGCCACGCTAGGGGCCTCTAGCGTGCCCTCGTGGAGGATGGCCACCGTGGGCCCCCTCTCTTGTTGTTCTTTCGCCAATCCTGGCTCTTCTAGTCCATAAGAAATCTCCAAAAGTTCCTGTAGAATTTGGGCTCCGTTTGGTACTAATTTTTTGCGTAGTAAAAAACAAGAAAAAATAGCAACTGTCACTTTGTCACTATGTCTATAGGTTAGTCCCAAAAAATGATATAAAGTTTCTATAAAATGATTGTTAAACATCCAAGATTGATAATATAACAGCATGGAACAAGCAAAAATTATAGATACGTTGGAGACGTATCAAGTATGCTATGGGCCTAGTATCTTGAGCTTGAGGTATAGCAGAGGAGAGCCATACAACGAGCATAAGCTGGCCTTCCAAAGAGGGCATGCTAAGGGCTCTTTATCTTTACCACCTCAAAGGTTAAAGGCTCGCATCTGAAGTTAAACTCATCCACTAAAGCAACGTCAAGTTTAATCCGGCCTATCGGGTATGCCGACTTGCTAGGAACAATGCCATGAAAAACTATGGTTGAAGGTTCTAATATGCTTTAAGAGAGATTGATCCGTTGGAAGGTATCGTAATACAGGATGTTGATGCTGCTACCCGCATCCATGAGGACTTTTGTGAGGGTATAGCCACCCACCTGAGGTGCCACCACTTGGGTTATCAACCGGGGGGGGGGGTATCCCCTCTACTCCAGGTGATTGGCTGCTCATACCACCTGATATATCGGGGAACCGCCGGCTCAACCATGTTGATGGCTCTTTGTTTGAGTTTATTTTCTCGTGTGCAGGTACTGGTGGTGAATACATGGTATTGACCACTATTTAACTGCTTGGGGTTGCTTTGAAAACCAGTTTGATTATTATTCTGTTGATTGCCTTGGCCAGAACGTTTCCCATTGCTATTACTTCCTAGAAGCTGAAAACCCGACAATTAGCCGCCCAGTCCATGAAAGCCTGATCCTGAAAATCCGCCAGATGAGCCACCGTGTGACTTGCTAGGACCAAACTGACCTGGATTTCCTCACCATTGCCTCATTGATGATTTTGGAAAGCCTGGTTACAAAAATCCTACATGATATAACAATTCTCCCATGAGCGGGTAACCGGCTTTTTTTGGGTACCATGCCTGGGACAAGGCGCCTTTAGTGCTTCCTCATAATTACGTGGCTTATTCCCATTGTGAGATCCACCAGAGTGATTGTTTCGATGGTGGTTCTTGAAACCCGTATTGTTGTTAGCAACAAAAATCTGACCCACCATCGGGGAACTTGCGCTTTCCACCATTACCCTAGTTATTATTATTATGTACCTGGGTGTTCTGTTGTTGTCCGTTATCGCCATCATTTTTATTTCCTTTTCCAGACTTATCATCATCTGAATTAGGATCCTTCGTTCCATCAGAGTCGACATACCTGGTAAGTGCATCCACTAGATTGCCCATATCCTGGCACTTGCGCTTAAGCCGCACTAACTTCTGTTTTAGAGGTTGGAAGTCATAGATCTTCTCTAGTACTAGAACAGCTTGAGCCACCACAATGTTATCTGAGGATTGGATGATAATAGCGACCCGATGAGCCCAATGATGGGCCGACCCATCCTCACACTATACACAATGGTCCAAATCCACAATTGTCATAGGCTCCTTGCAAGTCCCCTAGAAATTCTTGATGAAGTGCTCCTTCAACTCTGCCCAGGTGTGGATGGAATGGGGAGGCAAGTTTTTCAACCATGTACAAGCCGGTCCTTCCAACATCATGGTGAAATACTTAACACAAACTACAACGATGACATCAAACATGTCTATAGCTAGCTCATAACTTTCAATACAAGATGCTGGCTCAAGATCCACCATATAGTTTGGTACCTTACGAGGTCCCTTAAAATCCTTAGGCATGTGCTCATTGCGTAAAGACGGCACCAGACACGGGACTACGAGCGTTCTGGCGTTTGACCCGGCAGCCACCAAAGGTGAAGGAACCAGCGGGAGTGGCTGTCCAGCCCCTAGGTTTGCTACCTCTTCTTCTCGAAGGGCCCTCACCTCGTCCACAATTGCTTGAGCATCAGTAGGCATAACGCGAGGCGTGTCATTCTGAGGCGGGTTATGACGCTGCTCGCTGCTGGAGACCGCAGGAGACTCTACGCGTCGGCTGTAGCTACGGCTTGGCAAAGGAATTGAATGTACACGCTGGCGGCTATATGAATAACTAGCTTGCTGGGCAATCGATGTAATAGTTCGATGGTGTTTCGAGCCTCGACCACAATTGGCGACTAACCTTCGATATGGAGTGCGGTAAGCTGGGTTGCCGCGGCCACCATGTTATCCACTGGGTTAGAAAAGTGCCCTGGTGGTTTCAAGAACTGTTGTGGTGTCGTGTGGATGAGGGGTGGGTTTGGCCCTGGTACTTTCCTCCAGGACGACTCTGGCTAGTGAGGCTGAGTCGCCACCCTGCCCCAGGTATCTCAGAAGTCAATTGGGGTATGACTGGCACTCCTGGACTACTTGGACCCACTCCTGGAGAATTAAACAAATGCTTGGGTTCATAGACTAAGGGTAAACGGCTATGGTGCCTCCTCCAAAAGATTGCATTGGACGCATTTTGTTCGAGGCTAAGCCGCCACACATCTGTCTTCAAACGTTCTGCCTGTGCATTAACCTGAGCCTGCAAAGCAGCTATCCGGGTGCTCTCAACGTTAATGTCTTCCTGAGCCTTGGTCATCTGTTCCCGTATCTTTGCAATCTCTGTGTTGCATTCTGCTTGATTCTCCACAGTGACCTCGGTCCCCAGTAAGGTTGTCAGGGTGGTCATCAGCTCAGACAAAACTTGAGCCAGTGGCTTGACCGAATCACACCTCCCGGAAGCCAGCGCCGATGGGTTAACTGTTGCTTTTGCTATTGCTGTTGCTCTAGCCACCGTAGTTTGGAGAGCCGACAATGTTCCATCCATGAATATGGCTGCTCGACACGATGACTCATAGGGGTCCAGAATACTATCGCCATCGGAATAGCCCCCAAGCCCTCCGTCTTCAAGCTAATAAACTGACTTTGTATCTCCAGTCGAGGACTCCTCACCTGAATAGATGAGAGTCTCTCCTCCAGACACGGGGTTTTCCTCTAGTTCTGAGCGCTGCACAGAAGCAACAAAACATGCTTCCGGCGAGCTTAACTCCGGGTAGATTGCGCGCACCGAGCCGACTTGACGAGGTCGATGCAGATGTCCGGCTTGGGTCCTGACTCGCCGATCTTGCTGATGAAGACATGAATCTTGCCGAAGGGGACCCAGTACCCATACTCAATTGAGTCGCCCTTGGGACCCCAGCCGATGTCGTCGGTGTAGAGCTTGCCGTGGTGACTCTTCTTCATCTTGCCAATGGCGTAACCCTCGATCCCTGGGAAAGTCCCCTTCAAAAGGCCGAAACCATCACGCGCTGGCCCACGGTGTGCGCCAACTGTCGTGGTTTTGTAATGTCAGATGTCCTAGGGTGAGGACTTCGTAATGAGGCCATTGCAACTAGGAGGTTAGCTTGTCGGGGTTGATCGGAATCGAGAGACGCGGTTTACCCAGGTTCGCCCCCTCCGATGGAGGTAAAAGCCTACGTCCTGCTTTGTGTGTATTGCTTGGGTGATCAATACAAGGGAGTGGATTCGCTTGACCTAGCTATTGTTCGAATGTAACTTAAGTCTATCGACCTTAGGGGCTCGCCTTTATATACAGGTCGAGACCTTGGGCTTACAAGAGTCTGAGTCATTTTATGATCCGTGACCTAATATGTCTCCAACTCTTGTTTCCTATCAAGCAAGGAAATTACTGGTGTCTTCCATCTCTTGGGCCAAGGGTCGCCGTCTTCATGTACTGGGCTGCCATCCGGCTGATTTGGTAGGCCGCCTTGCCAGCCTCATCTTGAAAGGCACGACCCACTTTGAGTATGATGGCTAAGCTGCCAACATGCTGACCCGACCCAATAGGGCGGGTTATACCATGGGGTTATATCCCCTACACTTGGTATTGATGATTCTTCAATCCCACAATCTTCATGGAGTTACTGTTCGTTCTCTGTAACAATCTATCATATGTAAAGACCATTCATAAACAACAATACAATACAAACAAACATACAACAATTGTCTTGCATGGTATGAGTGTCACTGTGTTGTGAGCTCATGTGTCATGGTTAACTCATAAGAGTTTGGGAAACAACCTACTCATTGTCACTTGGAAAACATGTGATATAAGGACAGGTCTGTACAAGGGGTCGTGAGAGATGTTCGCTCGCACATGCCCCCCCAATCATGGGCCCCCAAATCTGGCCGAATTTCTGCCATGGGCCCATAGTTGAGCATTTGTTTTGGTCCTTGTTAGCCTGGTCACTAAAAGCTCCATTCGCGGGCTTGTTATTCGCCAACATTTTGGTCAAGCTCAAATGGTTCATCTATGGTCCCACGTACACGAGCCCGACGTAGGATAGGCGACAACTATTTCCATATTTAATTTTGTGTGGGTAGGAGAAACAAAAATGCACTAGCCTACAGGGGAAAAAATTGCATGACACCCCAATGATCCATCTTTATTTTGATACTGTCTACTTAATTTCCTAATTAATACACCCTCATTTCTTTCTTACTGTCGGGGATATACCCCGCGGTATGACCCGGCCTGGCGACTCACAGGAGACCCGGAAAAGACATGCAATTTTATTAATGATCCGGCAGGCGGGTCACAGGATGACCAGGCCCAAGACCCGGCGTGTAAGCCGGCGCCAGGCGGCTCACAAGAGAAGGCTCAAAGAGAGAAAGACTCCCTGCCGAAGGTTACAAGACCCGGAATAGGATTTTAGAGAGACTAGTCCTAATCCTACTCCTAGTAGGACTCTATTTGTAAACCTACCATCTGCTCCTATATAAGGAGGGGTAGAGCACCCCTATAGGGAGAAGTTCACAAGTCCACAAGTTAGACAACACAAGAGATTAGAGATAGACAGATTAGAGGCTCTCGTGATTAGAGGTAGCAATTAGCACCCTTGTAACCGAGAGATCTCCTTCATCATCAATACCAGACACGCAGGACGTAGGCTTTTACCTCCATTGGAGGGGCCAAACCTGGGTAAACTCTGCGTCTCTCAATTCCGATCAACCCCTTCAAGACGCCACGTAGTTGCGTCTTCACCCTGAACCTAAGTCCGTTCATCCGAACATCTGCCGTGATAAATCCATGATAGTTGGCGCCCACTGTGGGGCAGCGCACGGTGGTTTGTGTTCTTGAAGGGATCTCTCCCAAGGATCGAGAAGCACACAATTTTTCGGATAAAGAAGAGCTGATGCCAGTTTGAGATCATGAAAAATTTAGGGTTGTGTCGTGTGCGCCGTCACACGCGGCCGGGTGATGTGTCAAAGCCTGGTCGATTTCTGCTACACCAACTCCGATGGGCATCGGCCCATACAGTTGCTGCTACGCCCCGACGCGGAAGACAAAACCACCAACGGCGAAACCACACATCAAATCATAAGTGCAGACGAGTATTGATGGTTTCGAGTACTAGTACGTCTCGGACGAATACATCACCTGAAGTCAAATCGGCATGGTCTTTTGTCAAACACTGATTGCTACGATCATATAAGTAAGCTACTAGGTGATTAATTCAAGACTTAAGGAAGGAAAAGCTACTAAGTTGTAGTCGGGCACGTGACTACCAACAACAACAAAAAATACCTCTAGTCAGGTGCACGCATGGATGACAGAGAAGGAAAAAATTCCAAATATTTTGATCTGTGCGTGGCCTTGTGGGATCCCGTGATCCGCCTACCCTGTGGCTGTGGTATATTCGCGCCGGGCTGGCCTCGCCTCGGCCTCGTGGCCAAGACGCCACTGGTGGCCTGCTTTTGCCTCATCCGAACTGGCCTCATCCGCTCGTGTCGCCGCATGCTGCTCCGCCTCTGTGCACCGCGGCCCCGGCCGTCTCTCGCCTCCATCGCACGCTCAACTCGCTGGGGTGCACTTTGAGCCGCCGCTGGCCTACGCCTCTGACCGCCTCTACTTCGAGATCCCCAAGCTGCCAGCTGCACCGTGAGCCACCCCGGGGCCGGTCTCCACCGTTGCTACAACCCGCCATTTCAAAAATGACAGGACCGAGCCGCTGCCCCTACTGATGTGTGCCGCCGCCGGCTGCTGCCGTGAGCCGCCTCCTCCTTGTTCCGATTCCACTACGGGCCGGCGCTGTCGAGCCGCCACTGGTTCTGCTGCCGTGAGCCATCGATTTCCTCACGCACGAGCCGCCTCCACCATGGTTTGCACTACCACCCATGTTGTCGGGTCACAGGTGATCCACTGTCGCCTTGCCCGCGGCATCCGCACCGCCAGCCGGCCCCGCTCCGTGCCTCCGGCTGCCCGCCTCGCCCAAAGCTGCTACACCTGTGCGCCACCCACGTCGAGCCACCGCGCTGACCAGCCATCGTCGCCTCGCCGGCTAGCACCCTAGGCCGGCTCCACCCCGACGCCACGGCTTCCACTCCCACCACATACCTCCTGACCCGGCAACCGCTCGCCCTAGTCTGCTTCTCCTGCCTGCCGATTCGCCGTTTTTCACGTGCCCGGCTTGCTTGTAGCCATCGCAGGGTAAGGAGAAGTGGTAGGTGGTGGATTAGGACGTGGGGAGCCGGTTGGGAAGATAAGAGATTTAAAAAAAATGGGACCCGCCTTGTCAAACACGCTGTGGGCCTTCACCGCCTCGAGTCGCCCTGCTGGACTTCTTTGATGAAACGCCGTCATCACCGAGCCGCCCTGGTCTAGCGCCGTCTTGGAGCCGCTGTGGATGAATTGTCACCTCTGATGCGGCCTCGAGAGAGTGCCTCAATCGCTGTTGAAATTACGGGAGGCGATCCACAGACGATGTATATGACTCAGTTGGTCATCGAGACGAAATAGGTGCTATCCACCCAATTTATTTTATCTATACATTTTGATTCCTTCGAAGAACAATTACTTCGTATTTGTAATATTTTTTACACAGGAAAAATTATTCATTACCAAAGTGACATCATATCGCGGAGATGGAGGCACACCAGCATCGTTTGGCACCGGCGTCCGTACCGGCTTACAGCACCACAGTCATCTCTCGCGCCCGCGCCGGCTCGCAACATCCGCGGCTGAGTCATCTATCCGCGCCAGCTTACAATACCCGTGGCCGAGTCACCCATTTGCACTGACTTACAATGCCCATGGCTGATTCTCCCGTCCGTGCTTACAACACCACCGGCGACTCGCACGTCCGTGCTGGCCTACAACGCCATGGCCGTCTCTCATGGCCGAACCGGCTTACAACACCGTGGCCGTCTCTCGCCACCGCTCCGGCTTACAATGCCGTGGCCATCTCTCGCCATCCATGCCGGATTACAACGCTGTGGCGTCTTCCACAACAGCACCAACTTACAATGCCACGAATGGTTTCTATGTCTACATCAACATGCGAGTTGCTGCATACACTAGTACAAGCCGCCCAATGGACGCGCGCAAGACGCCGCCCAAAGTATGATCTACATCAACATATCGATGCAGTGCTCGTCGATACGAGCCGCCCAACGGACAGGCACACAAATCACCGCCATTACAGTTTGGTTAACTTCAACAACCAGCCGGAACGAACCATCGACCGGATCATTGAAACAATTCATACGGGATTATTTATAACCCGCCATGGCCAACCTCAACTTTCAGTGGAGATTCTCAAGCCGCCTCTTCAAGTCAACTTAAGACTCGGGGGCTACAGACATAACAAGACTCGTTTGGTCGTTTTCAACGAGAACCCCGGGTCATGGCAAAAATTAACCCGATCCTGGAGGCTACTACATCTTTGGCGGAATATTAAAAGTTGCCCAAGAGGACGAACCGCCGTGATGCACCATTCAAACATAGGTGTCCGGATTTATTGGATCATCACTGGGAGCTTCTACCGTTTCTTCATGCAAGATGGCGGCTTATGAGATGGCGACTTACAAGAAGAATTCATAAACATTCCAGTTGATATACCAACTGCGACTGCTGAGGGCGGCTTCTTACCTTCGGGTATCACTTCTAATGCCTTATCGGTCGGCTTTATGCCAAATCTCTGGCTAACACGATTAGCCACGGCGGAGGGCGGCTTCTTACCTTCGGCTATCACTTCTAATGCCTTATCGGCCGACTTTATGCCAAATTGTCGGCTAACAGGATTAGCCGCGGTGGAGGGCAGCTTCTTACCTTCGGGTATCGCGTCTAATGCCTTATCGGCAGGCTTTATGCCAAATCTCTGGCTAACAGGATATCCGCGGAGGAGGGCGGCTTCTTACCTTCGGGTATCGCTTCTAATGCCTTATCGGCCGGCTTTATGCCAAATTTCCGGCTAACAGGATTAGCCGTGGTGGAGGAAGGCTTCTTACCTTCGGGTATCGCTTCTAATGCCTTATCAGCCGGCTTTATGCCAAATTTCTGGCTAACATGATTAGCCGCGGCGGAGGACGTCTTCTTACCTTCGGGTATCGCTTCTAGTGCCTTATCGGCCGGCTTTATGCCAAATTTCCGACTAACAGGATTAGCCGCGGCAGACGACGGCTTCTTTCCTTCGGGTATTGCTTCTAATGCCTTATCGGCCGGCTTTATGCCAAATCTTCGGCTAACACGATTAGCCGCGGCGGAGGGCGGCTTCTTACCTTTGGGTATCGCTTCTAATGCCTTATCGGCCGGCGTTTATGCCAAATTGCTGAAGGGGGCTTCTTACCGACGGGTATCGCTTCTAACACCCTATCGGCAAGCTTTATGCCAAATCTCCGGCTAACAGGATTAGCCGCAGTTGTTGGGGGTTCTTACCGACGGGTATCTAACACCCTAACAACCGGCGGAGGGCGGCTTCTTACCTCAGGGTATCACTTCTAGTGCCTTATCGGCTAGGCTTTATGCCATCTCTGGCTAACATGATTAGCCATGGTTGTCTAAGGGGGCTTCCCACCTCCGGGTGTAGCTTATCTAACCCTAAGAACCGGCATTTGTGCCATATTGCTGAGGGTGACTTCTTACCTCCGGGTATCGCTTCGAACACCTTATTAGCCGGCTTTGTGCCATCTACGGCTAACACGATTAGCCATGGTTTTCTAAAGGGGGCTTCCCAGCTCCGGGTGTAGCTTATCTAACCCTAACAACCGGCGTTCGCGCTAAAAATGTTGACAAGTCAAACATTTCATCATACTTTGCATCATACATTGCATCATATTCACATGACATATCGGCTTATCAAGCCGGATCAGAGCATGATTATGAAAGAAGGAGCAATGTTATGAAAGATATAACATCTCCGGGTGGACCTTCTTGAAGCTGCCTTCACAACAATGCAGAATATATTCTGTCTTGTTTATTTTTTTGCAGGTATTATCTCTTAAGATGAGCCACCGTTAAGTGTTCTGCAAGAGCAAATGGATCTTTTAATAGCCAACATAGATGGATCTTCATGGTTTATCATAACCAGTAATAAATGATTGGGGTTTTCAAGCCAGCTCGGAGATTTTTTTTTCAAAGAGCCGCCCTGTCATATATAATGCCGTGTCATCTAACTGGCCGGTTCTCGGATTTCTTCAATCGTACTCTGTAGTAATCTACAACACTCATGAATTTATCTAAATATATATTTGCCGGGTTGCATTGCAACCACGAGAAGGGATTTCTTGTCAAAGACAAAGGAATTATTCCAGGATATTCATTCTGGGTTATATTACAACCACGGTCAAAGATCCATCCAACAAGTTGTGGTGAGTCATATTATAGTCCCAAGTCGCCGCAAGCAGACGACCCGGCACTTGGGGGCTACATTATTCAACTTCAGTTTATATCAAATATGCAAGTCCCATGTTGCTGCAAGCATGCACCATGACACTTGGGGGCTAATGCAAGCCGGTTTTTCAAATCATTACATTGTCAGCAAGACCCTATTATCTCAAGGAGATGAGCTGGTGTTTCTATATTTTCCTATGTCCCAGCCCAGTAATTCTTACTGACCCGGCACTTGGGGGCTACACCACTCAGAACAAATTTTCTAAAGTCCCAAGTCGCCGCAGGTGTGTGACCCGGCACTAGGGGGCTACAATATTCAACCACTCCAACAGATTAAGAGATTCAAATTGAGGACCTGGCGCATCACGTTCTAATGAGCCAGCCCTTGGGGGCTACACCCGCTGAAGCTTTATAAAGGTATAAGGCAATTATAAGTCCCAGGTTGCTACATAGTCCAAAATATTATTTGTAGCGACGCGACCTGAAAGGTCGAATCTCCGGTGTTTCCGTACCATCCCAAGATCAAGCTGGTACACACACGGTACATCAATGTATATATCAAAGTGAAATCACATAGCTCTATTAATCGAAAATCTCATATCAGGATCTTTATTACACAAAAGATTACAATAAAGTGGCTGAAGGCCAACTCATGAGATAAACTAAACCAAAGTCTTGCGGAAGCTTCAAAGGTAGTTGAGTCCATCTGACTCCAAGGGCATCTCACCGAGCGTAGAGCGTATCCTCACTCCTGGTCGGAAAAATACTCTGCAACATGATACGTTGCAGTCGTGTAGGTCAGCATATTGAATATGCCGGCAATGTCACAAAAGGGGGTAAAATAACCATATCTTCTATATGCATATATGGCAGGTGGGGTAGTAAGTGTTGCATAAATCCAATTTTTCCTACAACAAGAGAGGGCAAAGCAAAAGTTATTACTACATTGTTGGTTGATTAATGAGATGGTTCCACCAACCAATTCTCATACCCAAGTTGTCATTAATACCCACATCATTATAATACTTTGTGTTGAGAATTCCAGATAGTTTCAGTTCCTTTGGCTCAAACTGTCCTGGACCGTGGACACGGCTAATCGATTAGGTTTGGGTACTCTGCAGAATTTTGCACACGTTCCCCACAAGATTTGATCGCCTCCATTGGATTTCTCGCACTTCAGGGTGTTTGAGAAACGGATGACCAAAACATGGTCTTCTATAGGGTTCCCGTGAGACTCCGTCGGTGCCCATCCTTTCCTACCGTTCTTCTACATCTCGTAGCACCGCCTGTCCAGGGTCACCACAATATCCAACCAAGCCAGAGCCCATAATGGCTTGTGGCTGTGTAGGTAAGCCTTGGGTCTTGAAGCATCCATCCATCTCTTTGTGCCTGGGTGGACCTTTCCGCATGAATACTGGCACTTCTCCAGCAACACCTAGGCTAACCACTAGCTTCTCCAGGGCACCGTTCAACCATCATCCACCCAGAGGTATGTTGAAAACTTGGAGTCTTGAAGTCTTGTTCATCAAGTAGGTCTTGTAATTATTATGTCACAACTCTCATGAATCACACAACCAACCCCGTCTACTAACAGCATAGCAAAATTAACACAACATTTCCCGGGGCCAAAGTGTCAAAAGGTTTGAGGGGTGCCTACCACATGATACTACATCAAGTAACCAAGTTTCCAATTACCTACTTTGCATGAAGTTGGGGAGATGGTAGAACTAATGCAATGAAAACATGGATAAATATGATCAAAGTGAACTTTCCTTGCTGAGGATCCTCGTACTCAAGTGACTCTAGATAACATGCTTCGCACTCTGGATGATCTAACGAATCAAACAAAGCACACAATAAGCATAACTACATACAATTCACACAGTAGCAAGGTAACAAATACTTCAACAAACAATAGCACACTCAAAAGAAAAATCACTCAAAGTAGAAAACTCTAAAAGTTTTGGTGGCAAAATATCTACTAAGACATAATAAGACAAGTTGGTTTTCAGCAATTTACTAATAGATAACAGAACAGAAATTACAAATTTTTTATTATAAAACAGGGAGTATTTCATTATAAAATTTTTGTACAAAAAGGTTTACTACAAAACATTTTTATAAACAATAAAAAGGGTGAAAGCAAGTTTTACCTAATTAAACTAGAGCACAAAACAAATTAAAATATTTTTATTATAAAAATTATAATTCATCTAATGTTTAACAACAGAACTAAATAAACTAAAATAAAAATTTAAACTAGAAAAAAATCAACAAAAACAAAAATGAAAACAATTCAATTAAACACTAAGAACAACTAAACATAATCTATTTTTACTAAAAATCTTAATCTAGAATTTACTAAAAATTCTCAAACAATGCTGGATGATAAACCTAACCAATACAAAACAGTGGCAAAAAGAATCACTCAAAAATAAGTTTTTAAACTCAAGTTATTCAAGTTTTAGTGATTTGATAAAATTTAACAAAATTCAAATTTAACAGTTCAAATTTGAAAACTAAGACTACAGACAGAGACTACATGAAATTTGTGACATGTTGCAAAAAGAATCATGAAAAAACTCTAAATATTTTAAAAGATATAATAAAAATAAAAACAGAACACATTCTGTTTTCTAAAAGAGAAACAGAAAATAATATTTTTTTAGCTATCGGACAGGGGTGACGTGGCAGCTTCCAATTGGTCGTCAGCGTGTGCGCGTGCGGTGTTTGCGACGACGACCGAAACATAAAAGAAAATGGTTCGCCGTTTAAATCTTCTAATCCGACCCGTTGATCCTAGATTTAACGGCTACGGAGAGGGGCGGGGCTTACAGAGGTGGAGGTCGGGGTTCCGGCGAGGTCGACGGCAGCCGGACGTTGGAGGTGGTCGGAGACGATGGTTTGGTGGTCAGGGGCGGCATTCGAAGGGTCCAGGCGACGGCGGCGAAGCTCCGGCGACGACTGGTGGCGTCGATTGGGGCTGGGGACGACAGGGGCGACGACGTCGAGCTCAGAGAGCTTTGGTGGGGTGCCAAACTCCGACGAGGTGTGGGGCCGATCTTCTTGCGAGGGGAGTGCGGTTTCGGGGGTGGAATGGAGCACGGCAAGGGCAGAGCTTTATATAGGCGCGACGCGGGGTCGAGAGAGGGAAAGGGGAGCAAGATCCGGCTGGGGATTGATCTCCGGCGAGGTGAGGGCGCGGGGAGGGAGATGAGCGCTGTGATGGCGCTGTTGGATGGTGGGGTCCGCTCGTCAGTGAGGGAAAGGGCGGCATTAGCGCGTAGGTGACCGACACGGAGCGATCTCGGGGAGTAAAGGCTGGTGGGCCAGCCGGTTTTCTAATTAAAACGTTTAAATTCGTTTCCTTTTCTATTTTCCAAAGAATGAAAATCTCATTAAAGCATTCAAAAACTTTTCAAAATTTGAAGATATATATATCAAATTGATTAGGGGAATAAATGCTATTTAATGACAATTTTTCCATGGCCAAATGAATATTTAAAAAAAAATATTTTAAAAAAATGCCTAAATTGATTTTAAATTCTTTTGCAATAAATTTTGTCAAATGACCCCCTGGTTTTATTGTTCAAATATTTCACCAAATGCCCCTGGTGTGGAGTGTCATGTTACTCCTCTCTTTTTATGAATATTTCTAGAGGTTTTCAAATAGTAGAAACAAGTATATGGAGAAAATGAAAGTGGCCTTTTAGAAATCCAAAAGAAGAACTTCAACAATTCATTTCATTCAAACAATGTTTTGATGATGCATATCTATATTTCATAACATTCCAGAAATGGAATTTTTGGGATGTTACAAACCTACCCACCTTAAGATGAATCTCGCCCTCGAGATTCGGGTTGGCTAGAAAATAGGTGCGGGTGGTCTCGTCGAAGATCTTCTTCGCGTTCCCAGGTGGCTTCTTCCTCGGCGTAGTGACTTAACAGAACCTTACAAAACTTGATGGTCTTGCTACGGGTAACTCTATTGGTAGTCTCGAGGATACTGACAGGCTTCTCCTCGTAGGTCAGGTCACTATCAAGTTGTATTTCCTCTAGGGGCACTATGTCTCTCAAAGGAATATCAACCATCTCAGCGTGGCATTTCTTCAGCTGAGAAACATGAAAAACATCATGAACTCCGGACAATCCTTCTGGCAATTCCAATTTGTATGCAACTTCACCTCTACATTCAAGAATATTGTAGGGGCCTATGAATCTGGGTGCTAACTTTCCTTTAACACCAAACCTCTTGATTCCTCGAAGTGGGGACACACGAAGGTATGCTCGGTCTCCCACTTCATACGTCACTTCCTTGCATTTGCTGTCAGCATAGCTCTTCTGCCTGGATTGGTCTATCTTGAGTCGGTCTCGAATCAGTTTGACCTTTTCTTCAGAATCTCGGATAAGATCGGGACCAAAAAGCTTTTGGTCTCCAACACCATCCCACATCAATGGTGTTTTGCACCTCCTTCCGTATAAAGCCTCAAAAGGGGCCATCTTCAGACTCGTCTGATAAATGTTGTTGTACGAGAACTCTGCATAAGGTAAGTTGTCCTCCCAACTAGATCCATAGTCTAGCGCACAAGCTCTGAACATGTCCTCCAAAATTTGGTTGACTCTCTCAGTCTGTTCGTCGGTCTGCGGATGAAAAGCTGTACTGAATTCCAGCCTTGTACCCAAAGTTTCGTGTAACTGATGCCAAAACTTTGAGGTAAATTGTGTTCCTCTATCTGACACGATACTCCTCAGAACTCCATGCAGATGTATGATCCTGTTCATATATATCTTGGCTAACTTAGCACCGATATAGGTGGTCTTCACTAGAATGAAATGAGCCACCTTGGTCAAGTGATCGACCACTACCCAGATGGAATCATAACCTGAACGGGTCCTGGGTAATCTTGTGATGAAGTCCATACCAAGCTTATCCCATTTCCACTCGGGTATCGGCAAACGTTGGAGTAACCCTGCTAGTTTCTGATGTGCCGCCTTTACTCGCTAACAAACATCACATATCGCAACATGTTCGGCAATATCTTTCTTCATACCTGTCCACCAGTAACTTTCCTTCAAATCCAGGTACATCTTGGTGTTGACTAGGTGTATCGAGTAGGGTGAATCATGGGCTTCTTGAAGTATCAACTTCCTGAGCTCTGGGTCATTGGGCACATAGATTCGGTTCTCAAACCATAAAGTACCTTGTTCATCTTCACGAAAGTCTTTAGCTTTTCCATCCTTCATTCTCTGCTTTATCTCAGCTATCACCTTGTCCGATTTCTGGGCTTCATGAATTCTTTCGGTCAAGGTGGATTGGATCTCTAGTGTGGCAACATATCCTTTTGGAACTATCTCTAGCCGGAGCTCTCTGAGATCATCGGCTAACTCCTGGGGTAATCCTCCTACTATGAGTGTGTTCACATAACTCTTCCGACTCAAAGCATCTGTTACAGCATTTGCCTTTCCTGGATTGTAATGCAGTCTCATCTCATAGTCCTTGATTAACTCTAGCCATCTCCTCTGTCTAAGGTTCAACTCCTTCTGAGTGAAGATATACTTCAGGCTTTTATGATCAGTGTAAACATCACAACTATTTCCGATAAGGAAATGTCTCCAGGTCTTGAGTGCGTGCACTACGGCTGCTAGCTCCAAATCATGGGCGGCATAGTTCAACTCATGAGGTCATAACTGTCTGGATGCATAGGCTACAACTTTTCCCTCCTGCATGAGTACTCCTCCAAGTCCTTGACGCGAATCATCACAATAAACCTGGAAGTCCTTCCGAATATTTGGCAAAATCAACACTGGTGCTGTGACCAAATGTTTCTTCAACTCCTGGAAACTGGCCTTACATTCCTTAGTCCAGATATACTTAGACTCTTTCTTCAACAATTCCGTCATGGGTTTGGCAATCTTTGAGAAATTCTCAATGAACATCCGGTAATATCCGGAAAGTCCGAGAAAACTGCGGATCTCCTTAACTGAGGTAGGTGACTTCCACTTAGTGACTGCTTCAACCTTAGCGGGGTCCACTGCTATTCCATCTCTAGAAATAACATGTCCAAGGAATCTGACTTCCCTTAGCCAGAATTCACATTTACTGAACTTGGCATATAACTGATGCTCTCTAAGCTTCTCCAAAACTAAACGCAAGTGTTCCTTGTGTTCTTCCTCGCTCTTGGAGAATATCAAAATGTCATCTATGAACACCACGACAAACTTGTCCAAATATTCTATAAGCACTTTGTTCATCATATTCATGAAGTAGGCCGGAGCATTAGTCAAACCAAAAGACATGCCTGTATACTCATATAAGCCATACCTTGTGGTGAAGGCTGTTTTGGGTATATCCCGTTCACGAATTTTCAATTGGTGATACCCTGATCGAAGATCGATCTTGGAGAATACTTTGGCTCCCACTAGTTGATCAAACAAGTCATTAATCATCGACAAAGGGTACTTGTTCTTGATAGTCACCTCGTTCAATGCACGATAATCGACTACCATTCTCAAGGTTTTATCCTTCTTCTCCACCAAAAGAACTGGGGCTCCCCAAGGTGAAGAACTTGGGCGAATATACCCTTTGTCCAATAACTCCTTAATCTACTTCTTAATTTCTTCCAAATCATTTGCGGGCATCCGATATGGTCTCTTGGAAATTGGGGCTATTCCTGGTAGTAACTCTATCAGAAATTCAATCTCTCTATCTGGTGGCATGCTTGGTAATTCCTCCGGGAATACATCTGGAAAGTCTTGTACCACCGATAGTTCCTCCTGAACCACTCCTGTGAGGGAATTTAACCGAGCACTCATCTGTGTGCGTTGGGATACATACTTAATCCTTTTGTTCTCTGGGGTGGTGAGCAAAATAGACTTGCTGGGGCAATCAAGGTTTCCTTCATACTTGGTCATCCAATACATGCCTAGCATTACATCCAATCCCTAGGATTCTAAGACGATGAGGTCGGTGGGAAAAACATGGTTTCCTATATGGAGTTTCAATGCGTGGCATCCTATCCCTGCCATCATCATACCTCCTGGGGAATTGACCTTAATGGGCTGACTAAGGGTTTTGGTGGGTAAACCATACTTTTCCTCAACTATCCTTGATAAGAATGAATGATTTGCACCGGAATCAAAAAGTACCATAACTGGACGTGAATGAAATAAAAACTTACCAACCACAGTCTCGGGCTGATCATAGACTTCTTCCACATCAATGTGGTTCACCTGAGCACGGGGAAAAGGATTTGGCTTCTTAGCTGATGAGTTGTCGTTGTTGTTGTCGTTTCCATTTCCTTGCTTGTTCTAGGGACATTCAGTGGCATAGTGCCCTGTCTTCTGGCACTTGAAGCAGGTCATATGGTTCACATCCTTCTGAGCTGGAGCGGGACGGTGCTGGTTGCCATTCCCACTTCCATTCCCGTTCTTGAAGTTGCCATTGTTGGGACGATTATTCCCATTTCCTCCATGGTTGTGGCCTCCGTGGTTGTGCACGTGATGAGTGTGTCCTCCATACTTACCGGTTCCTGATCCGGTATTCCCTGAGTATGGGGAGTAGCGGGGCTTCTGTTGAGCTCCAGAGTTAGACTTCCCCTGTCCATACTTCCTCTTGCGGTTTTCAATTTGCTGTTGCTTCCCTTCCAAGATGAGGGCCTTGTCTACCACCTCCTGGTAGTTGTTGAAAGTAGCCACCATCAGTTGCACGCTCAACTCATCGTTGAGTCCTTCCAAGAACTTCTCCTGTTTGGCTGCATCATCGGCCACATCTCCTGGTGCATAATGAGCCAACATGCTGAATTCATCCACATACTAGGCCACGGAGCGGTTCCCCTGGCGTAAGCAGCGAAACTCATGCTTCTTCAGACTCATGGCTCCAGCTGAGACATGGGCGGTGCGGAAAGCTAGCTTGAACTGCTCCCATGTCACATCAGCAATGGGGTATGTGGTGGTGTAGTTCTCCCACCATGAAGCTGCTGGTCCCTCCAGTTGATGGGCGGCAAAGCGCACCTTTTCAGCCTCAGTGCATCCATCGGTGATGAGTTCCCTCTCCATCTTGTGGAGCCAATCATCTGCCACAATGGGCTCAGTGCTGCTGGTGAAAGTTGGTGGATTTAGCCTCAGGAAACGGGTGAGGTTGTCGCCCTGATGTGGGGGGTGGTTGTTGTGGTTGTTGGTCTGGTTCTGGATCAATAGCTGCATCAGGGCATTCTGCTGCTGGAGAAGTTGTGTGAGTTCCGGCGGGAAGGTGAAGTCGGGCTCATGTCACGGAGGCATCTTGCTGTTTTCAGAGGGGTGAGAATTAGAATAGAACAAGGGCCTAAAGGAAAATTTTCACTACCCATATGCAATGCAACATACATATCACACCAAACACTCATTCATTTATTCAACTCAAGTTTCAAACATCGAGATACAAGTCTCCAAATAAACTAGGCATCGACCTACGTTTTAACGATGAAATTTAAAGATACATGGGAGCATTGATAAGGTTCTCCTCAAAATTCCATGGTAATGTGGCCTCCTCCAGTGGTGCTCTCCTCATACTCATCATCATTGTTGATCAAAGGAGCCATGTCTCCTTCTGGGTGAAGATTTTCTCCCATGTCCATTTGTTCCTCCAGAGTTGCTATGCGAGTGTTCAACTTCTCGATCCTCTCCAAGAAGTCCTTCACTTCATGCTCATGTTTGTACTTGGCTTCCCGTAGGTCAGCCTCAAGGTCAAGCTCGCGGTTCATCAGCCTCTTGATCGTCTTCGTGTCTGCATGTACCCGAAGCTCTAGAGTCCTGATGTGAGTCTCCAAAGTCTGGATATAGGAAATGGTGGAGTCTTCAGTGGGGGTGTTTATGATATTTCCATTGGCATCCCTACGACAAACCATGCCGAGTACTGGCAAAATGGGACCACCCCTGTAGTCCTCCTGAATACGTCCGAGGGCATGGTGGATCGCCATGTCCCTCCCAAGAATCCAGCTGGGTGCCACAAACTTGAAGTCGATGGGTTCTTTACGATTTCCAATGGTCTTTCCGGGGATGTGCACCTCGATCCTGTAGCGACCATCTTGTGGAAAAGACATGATAGGAGTCCCGGTGATGCTTGACAAAGCGATCCTTACGTCCCTGACGATCTTCACCATCACTTTGCCAAAGGGCATCGTCGCGTTAGTCTGGCAAAACTCCGTGAACAAAACTGGGGTGAAGGTGGCCATCTAGAAAGGTTGAAATAATCGGAGGGAAGTCAGAAATGAACAGATGAGAATATAAGAATATTAAAGACAAAAGAGAAAAAAAATCCTAAGGCTTTCCCAATCCTAGAGGTTACGTCCTACGGTCAGCGTGTGCTCTGATACCATTTCTGTAGCGACCCGACCTGAAAGGTCGAATCTTCGGTGTTTCCGTACCATCCCAAGATCATGCTGGTACACACACGGTACATCAATGTATATATCAAAGTGAAATCACACAGCTTTATTAATTGAAAATCTCATATCGAGTTCTTTATTACAATAAAGTGGCTGAAGGCAACTCATGAGATAAACTAAACCAAAGTCTTGCGGAAGCTTCAAAGGTAGTTGAGTCCATCTGACTCCAAGGGCATCTCACCAAGCGTAGAGCGTATCCTCACTCCTGGTCGGAAAAATACTTTACAACATGATACGTTGCAGCCGCGTAGGTCAGCATATTGAATATGCCGGCAATGTCACAAAAGGGGGTAAAATAACCATATCTTCTATATGCATATATGGCAGGTGGGGTAGTAAGTGTTTCATAAAGAAAATTATTCCTACAACAAGAGGGGGCAAAGCAAAAGTTATTACTACATTGTTGGTTGATTAATGAGATGGTTCCACCAACCAATTCTCATACCCAAGTTGTCATTAATACCCACATCATTATAATACTTTGTGTTGAGAATTCCAGATAGTTTCATTTCCTTTGGCTCAAACTGTCCATGATCGTGGACACAGCTAATCAATTAGGTTTGGGTACTCTGCAGAGTTTTGCACATGTTCCCCACAAAATTTGATCGCCTCCGTTGGATTTCTCGCACTTCATGGTGTTTGAGAAACGGATGACCAAAACATGGTCTTCTATAGGGTTCCCCTGAGACTCTGTCGGTGCCCATCCTTTCCTACCGTTCTTCTACATCTCGTAGCACCGCCTGTCCAGGGTCACCACAATATCCAACCAAGCCAGAGCCCATAATGGCTTGTGGCTGTGCAGGTAAGCCTTGGGTCTTGAAGCATCCATCCATCTCTTTGTGCCTGGGTGGACCTTTCCGCGTGAATACTCGCACTTCTCAAGCAACACCTAGGCTAACCACTAGCTTCTCTAGGGCGCCGTTCAACCATCATCCACCCAGAGGTATGTTGAAAACTCGGAGTCTTGAAGTGTTGTTCATCAAGTAGGTCTTGTAATTATTATCTCACAACTCTCATGAATCACACAACCAACCCCGTCTACTAACAGCATAGCAAAATTAACACAACGTTTCCCGGGGCCGAAGTGTCAAAAGGTTTGAGGGGTGCCTACCACATGATACTACATCAAGTAACCAAGTTTCCAATTACCTACTTTGCATGCAGTTGGGGAGATGGTAGAACTAATGCAATAAAAACATGGATAAATATGATCAAAGTGAACTTGGCTTGCTGACGATCCTCGTACTCAAGTGACTCTAGATAACAAGCTTCGCACTCCAGATGATCTAACGAATCAAACAAAGCACACAATAAGCATAACTACATACAATTCACACAACAACAAGGTAACAAATACTTCAACAAACAATAGCACAATCAAAAGAAAAATCACTCAAAGTAGAAAACTCTAAAAGTTTTGGTGGCAAAATTTCTACTAAGACATAATAAGACAAGTTGGTTTTTAGCAATTTACTAATAGATAACACAAAAGAAAATACAAAAAATTTATTATAAAATAGGGAGTATTTTATTATAATATTTTTTTGCAAAAAGGTTTACTACAAAACATTTTATAAACAATAAAAAGGGTGAAAACAAGGTTTACCTAATTAAACTAGAGCACAAAACAAATTAAAATATTTTTATTATAAAAATAATAATTCACCTAATGTTTAACAACATAACTAAATAAACTAAACTAAAAAGTTAAACTAGAACAAAATCAACTAAAACAAAAATGAAAACAATTCAATTAAACACTAAGAAGAAACTAAACATAATCTGTTTTTACTAAAATCCTTAGTCTGGAATTTACTAAAAATTCTTAAACAGTGCTGGATGATAAACCTAACCAATACAAAACAGTGGCAAAAAGAATCACTCAAAAATAAGTTTTGAAAGTCAAGTTATTCAAGTTTTAGTGATTTCATCAAATTTAAGAAAATTCAAATTTAACAGTTCCAATTTGAAAACTAAGACTACAGACAGGAACTACATGAAATTTGTGACATGTTGCAAAAAGAATCATGCAAAAACTCTAAATATTTTAAAAGATATAATAAAAATAAAAAGAGAACACGTTCTGGTTTCTAAAACAGAAACAGAAAAGAAAAAAATTAGCTATCGGACAGGGGTGATGTGGCGGCTTCCTATTGGTCGACAGCGTGTGCGCGTGTGGTGTTTGAGACGGACGACCGAAATGTAAAAGAAAACGGTTCGCCGTTTAAATCTTCTAATCCGATCCGTTGATCCTAGATCTAACGGCTACGGAGAGGGGCGGGGCTTACAGAGGTGGAGGTCGGGGTTCCGGCGAGGTCGACAGCGGCCGGACGTGGGAGGTGGTCGGAGACGATGGTGCGGTGGTTGGGGGTGGTGTCCGAAGGGTCCAGGCGACCGCGGCGAAGCTCCAGCGACGATTGGTGGCGTCGGTTGGGGCTGGGGACGACAGGGGCGACGACGTCGAGCTCGGAGAGCTTCGGTGGGGAGCCGAACTCCGGCAAGGTGCGGGGGCCATGTTCTTGCGAGGGGAGTGGGGTTTTGGGGGTGGAATTGAGCGCGGGCGAGGGCAGAGCTTTATATAGGCGCCACGCGGGGTCGAGAGAGGGAAAGGGGAGCGAGATCCGGCTCGGGATGGATCTCCGGCGAGGTGAGGGGCGTGGGGAGGGAGATGAGCGTTGTGATGGCGCTGTCGGACGGTGGGGTCCGCTCGTCAGTGAGGGAGAGAGCGGCGTCAGCGCGTCGGTGACCGATCCGGAGCGATCTCGGGGAGTAAAGGCCGATGGGTCGGCCGGTTTTCTATTTAAAACGTTTAAATTCGTTTCCTTTTCTATTTTCCATAGAATTAAAATCTCATTAAAGCATTCAGAACATTTCCAAAATTTGAAGTTATATATATATCAAATTGATTAGGGGATTAAATGCTATTTAATGAACATTTTTCCACGGCCAAATGAATACTTTAAAAAAAATTATTTTCAGAAAATCCCTAAATTGATTTTTAAAATCTTTTGCAATAAATTTTTCAAATGACCCCCTGGTTTTATTGTTCAAATATTTCACCAAGATGCCCCTGGTGTGGAGTGTCATGTTACTCCTCTCTTTTTATGAATATTTCCAAAGGTTTTCAAATAGTAGAAACAAGTATATGGAGAAAATTACAGTGGCCTTTTAGAAATCCAAAAGAAGAACTTAAACAATTCATTTCATTCAAACAATGTTTTGATGATGCATAGCTATATTTCATAACATTCCAGAAATGGAATTTTTGGGATGTTACATTATTGCAAAGCACCAAGTTATCAGGGATAATCTCGGAGCTTGGGGGGTATAGGTAATATGGACATATCAAAAACTTTGAGGAGAATTTTCAAGATGTTAATTATGGAGTTCGGTTGTTAGACCCGACGTCACCAAACATTTATGACCCGGCGTTATCAAAAGATCATAACCCGCCGGATTTTATATAAGCTGCCCTGCTTCACAACAATGGAAGTCCGGTTTTACATCAGATGCATTTTCATCCCAATATTTTTATCAAGTCAGGTAGATTCTAGTTATTTGACTCGGCGTCACCAACGATAATGACCCGACATCATCAATGATTATGACCTGGCAAAAATGACCCGCCAAGAGTATTGGAAGTCGACTCAATGGCATATGGGTGTTCTATTCTCAATATTTTTCAAAGAACATTGACAAGTAAGATGATTATCAAAGATGACTATTTATATGCAGAAAAGACCCGGATTTCTGAGGAGCCATTTCATAAGCCGACAAAAGGAGCAAGCCGGCTACTTAACATATTTGTTATTCTTATTTCAGGAGCTTAGCATGAACAAATTCAAACTAATCTGGGGGCTAATGTCGGTGATATACCCCGCGGTATGACCCGGCCTAGCGACTCACAGGAGACCCAGAAAAGACATGACATTTTATTAATGACCCGGTAGGCGGGTCACAGGACGACCAGGCCCAAGACCCGGCGTGTAAGCGGACGCCAGGTAGCTCACAAGAGAAGGCTCAAAGGGAGAAGGTTACAGGACCCGAAATAGGATTCTAGAGAGACTAGTCCTAATCCTACTCCTAGTAGGACTCTATTTGTAAACTTACCCTCTCCTCCTATATAAGGAGGGGTAGATCACCCCTAGAGGGAGAAGTTCACAAGTCCACAAGTTAGACAACACAAGAGATTAGAGATAGACAGATTAGAGGCTCTCGTGATTAGAGGTAGCAATTAGCACCCTTGTAACCGAGAGATCTCCTTTCTCATCAATACACGACAAGCAGGACGTAGGCTTTTACCTCCATCGGAGGGGCCGAACCTGGGTAAACTCCGCGTCTCTCGATTCCGATCAACCCCTTCAAGCCGCCACGTAGTTGCGTCTTCGCCCCGAACCTAAGTCCGTTCATCCGGACATCTGCCGTGACAAATCCACGACACTTACTATTCTATGCTATTTTTGGTGGGCATTATTATATTACGGAATACAAAAATATTGAATATTTTATGTTTTCTCATCAATTCATATTGGAAAATATTATATGGAATCATAATCTAATTTTAGCATTTTCATCCTTTGTGTACATGTGTATATATTTATTAATTTTGTTCTTTTCATCTTTTGATGTGTAGTCAAACTTTTTGGGGAAGGCATTATGAAGATATAATTAATGAGTTCGTTCAAGAAATATTAGGCTGATGATGCTTTTCGACAAATCATGAGTTCTCATTATTGCTTTAGTACTACATTCATTTAGTTTTCCTTAGAATTTATTTTTGGTACATTTCTAAGTTCATAAAAAATAATATATATCTAAATTTATATTATTAAATGATATTATGGTTATATTACATCATAAGATTTTTTAAATTTTAGGGCCCCATTCCACATTTGGCACCGGGGGCCCAAATTTCAGGAGATGACCCTCCATACGGGTTCACATGCAAGTTGCAATAAGGGTTCATCACATAAAAGTGTGTGATTTCAATTTATGTTTGCCAGATTTTGCAAAATTAATCTTGCATATCGGGTCATGATCGATGAATCTTGGACAACCAAGTTCATGTCCAAGTATGAATTGTTAATTCAAACTTGTTAACCTTTTATGAGCTTGAATACACACTCAGTTATCTAAAGCAATAACTTGGTCTGGCTTCCACTTCCATTTGGATTTGGACTAGGATTCATCTTATCTGAATTCAAATAGAATTGAGTTCAATTTGATTAGGTTTCACTAAGTTCAATTCAATTATGAATCATTTCATAGTTGACTAAGTCAATTCAATTCAACTTAAAAACAATTAATGCTTCACCAAAGTTAGGTTCAAATCCAATGTACTTACTAGGTCTTATTTATTTAATTCAAGTTCACACTAAAATCAAATATAAGTCCAATGTATTTAATATAGTTTATTTAGTTGATTTTACTCTAAGTAAAGTCAAATATGAATCCAAAATTATTTACTATGTGTAGATAATGTTCAAACTATACATATGTTTGAACTAAATTTTAATTTAGGTTCAACTTACTAAAGTCATTTATTAACTCCAAAATAAACACAAGGTTTAATTCAAATTACTGAATCATATTGCAAAAATTTAATTCAAATTAAACCTATGGTTTTAATGTTACAACCAAACTATGTTTAAATTTAATTGAAATCCCTAGAGTCAAACGATAATCCAAAATATTTACTAAGGTTCATTTTAAGTTTCTGAACGTAGTTGAATAATAGTTATTCTAATAAAATATTTTATTTTCAATTTGGATTCAAATACTATCTAAATTAAGCTTCTGTTTAAAATATACTCAAATTGTAGTATTAAAATATTTTAAAATTGGACTACCATAACTAAGTTGAAACTACCATTCACTTGGTTCAATTTGCAAAAAAAAAAATTAATTGGATTTATTAATTACAAGTTATATCCTATTCAAATTCATTATGTTTGAATTTCAATTTTAAAATTTCCAAAATCCAGATTTTATTGGCTTTGATGTAATTGAATTTCCGATGGATCATTTGCAAAAAGTTTCATTCAATTTGGATTAACGAGTACAAAGTTATGATAGTTTTAGTGACCAGGGACATTTTTGGAAAATTGTCTTTTCAGTTTAATTAAACCGAAATGTTCTCAATAATGTTTTGGATAAGGCTATACCGATGTGGTGTGTTCTGATTGACCCATACCGATTTGTTTAAGTGTGTGCGTGTGGTGCGTGAGATCTGGATCCAATGGCTGTGATTAGATCACATGGTTAGGGATTAGGTGCTCATCGGAGTTCGACGCCACAATCTCGCCAAAAATATCGAGGAAGATGATGCATGGATCGGGAGTTGTTGGATTCGACTCTCCGACAGGTCCTAAAGATGGCGGAGGGCACGGTTGGACGTAGACGAGCATAGGGAGGTCACTGATGGCCTCGGCCGGGGCTAGAGACGAAGGGGTCAACGAGTAGGAGCTTGCTGGAGATGTAAACCACGACGGAGCTCTCGGGCGTCAATAGTGCACTAAAAATGAGCATCTGGAGAATGGGCCAGGGAGATGCACATGGCCAAGGGGAACACGAGGGACATGGTGCACGACTCGGACATGAACACGATGGACATGGTGCACGACTTGGACGTGAACTTACCTCATCGGAGAAGATGACAACGCGATGGAGGGATTTGGTTGGCCTGGAGCTAATGACGGCAGGGGATGTGCGACATCGTGACATAATGTTTAGTGGTAGTCGATGGTAGGGGAGGGGATGACCCTGTCGGAATTGGGCTGACAATGGCGTCAATTGTGGTGAAGGTTGGGAATCCAATGCAAAGCAGCTTGGCGGTTAGGGTCGTTGCGTGATACGTCTCCAATGTATCTATAATTTTTTATTGTTCCATGCTACTATATCATCAATCTATGATGCTTTATATGTAAGTATATGCTATTTCATATCATTTTTGGGAACTAGCCTATTAACCCAGTGCCTAGTGTTACTTGTTGTTTTCTGCGTGTTTTTGGTTTTCCAAGAAATCAGTACTGAATGAAGTCCAAACGCTACATAACTCTTTGATGATTTTTTTCTAGACAAAAGAGACCGTAGAAGCTTCGGGAGGAGACCAGACGCGAATCGATGAGATGACAAGGCATCAGGGCACGCCGTGAAGGCTTGTGGGACCCTCGTGCTCAGCCTGAACTAATTCCACCTCCATAATTCCCTAAAATCGGGAAACCGATAGAGAGCCACCCGAAACACTTTTTCCACTGCCGCAAGTCTTTTTTTTGGCGGGAGCCCATCTAGAGACCTTTTCCCATACTCTGCCAGAGGGGGATCGATCATGGAGAAATTCTTAATCAACCTTGCTGCCTCCATGATGATGTGTGAGTAGTCCACCACAAACCTACAGTTACATAGCTACTACCTAGATGGTGTTCTCTCTCTCTTTGATCTTCAATACCATGTTCACCGCGATCCTCGCGGTGATCTATCCGATGTAATCGTATTTTGCAGTGTGTGTTTTGGGAGCCAACGGATTGTGGATTTATGATCAGATTATTCATTGAAAGTAATTGAGTCTTTTTCTGAATTCTATTATGCATGATTTTTATATCTTTGTATTTCTTTGTGTTCTATCGGTTTGGTTTGGCCAACTAGATTGATTTATCTTCAGCGGGAGTGGTGCGTTGTAATGGGTTAAATCTTGCAGTGTTCTATATCCTAGTGATAGAAAGGGACAAGACAAATATTTTTATTGTTCCCATTAAGGATAAAACGACGGGGGTATGAACATATTGCTTGTATTACCTTGTCTGCATCATGTCATCTTGCTCCAAGCATTGCTCCGTTTGTCATGAACTTAATTCCATAGATGTAGAATCATTTCATTCGATTGGTGGAGTAATAGTAGTAGATGCAGGATTGTTCCGGTCTACTTGCTTATGGACACAATGCCTATATACATGATCATTGCCGTGAATAACATGTCATAACTATCCACAACTGTGTAAATTGCCCAACGGTAATTTGTCTACCCATCGTATGCTATGTCAAGATAGAAGCGTCTAGCAAAAACTATTGACCCTAGGTCTACTCAAACATAAATACTAAAACCATGGAAATAATTTGCTACAATTTATTTATTTATATTTTATTTTGCTTTCATATCATCTATCTCTATCAAGATTTAATCCTTCCAAGTAACGAGTTCAAGGGGCTTGACAACCCTCTTGCCCGCGTTGAGTGCAAGTGTTTGGTTTTGTGTGTGTAGGTGCTGTTGAAAGGAGTTTGCTTACTTATCCTATTGGTTTGATAACCTTGGTTCTAACCTAGGGAAATACTTATCTCTACTGTGTTGTAGTCCTCTCCTCTTCGGGAAAATCCCAACACAGCTCACAAGTAGCAGGAACAATTTCTGACGCCATTACCGGGGAGACACTATCAAATTCTCGTGAGGTCCCTTCACACAAACTATCAATCACTTTTTCTACTTGCCTAGTTATGTTATCTTTATCTTTGGCACACAACAATAGAAAGTAATAACAATTTGAAGATAAATGGATCCCCATCCACTTGCCATTTTTTTCAAACTTGCTGCTTACTGTAAACCAATAGTTAATAAAAAAGTGAATGTAAATGCTATTGGGATACATTTATTGAATTAAAATCATGATTGAAATTTTGTTAGTATAAATTCTATGAATATCAATCATGCTAATGATCCTAATTGGGGTGATAATCATGATGTTTCTTGTGATCATGAGAATTTTGAGCTTCATGATGAATCTCTTATTGATATTGATATTTGCAATAATACTAAAAGTGGACTTGGAAGAGCATCAATTTTAAGTAATGATGGTACCACTAATTTGGAGAATGATCAATCTTATGATATTTCTGATAAAAGTGGGTTTGGGGAGGTCATGATTTTAGTTAATGTTAATACCACTATCTTGGAAGTTTATAAAATTTAAATGCATATGGATCATAAAGTGAATGTTTTATATGATTGTTATATTGTTGAGTTTGATTATGAAGCAACATTTAATTATTATTAGAGAGGTAAATGTGGTAATAGGAATTTTCATGCTCAATTACCTCTCTTGATCTTTAAATTGTTAATGCTTCATTCTTCCTATTTGCATATGGTAGATACTTCTTGTCTTGATAATTTGTTTGCTTATAAAATGCCTATGAATAGGAAGTATTTTAGAATTAAATTTGT